>JAUIMM010000015.1:50473750-51731875 GCA_031769625.1 Taudactylus pleione
GTGTGAATTTTGTAACAGCACTTTGGCTACACTATTGGTGCTTGTGACACTGCTTGAAGACCGCAGAAAATATGGAGGGCTGTCACATGACAGGAGAGCAGGGCCAAGAACCACATGTTGTAGCTGCCGCCATCAGTGCAAGGCCATCAACTTCCTCGTCCTCTATGAAGGCCCATGCCCCAGGGCTTAAGTCACTCCATCAATATGGTAAAGATACTTTTACTGAAGTTAAGAAAATTATTTGAAAGGAAATTTCCCTTTAGATAAACAAAAAATTGGCAATATGCCATTCACTACACAAAGTGGCAACGAAAGGATAAGGCCTTGGCCTTTCTTTATGAAGACTGTTGGTTCTGATTCTGATAGACCTTTGGCAAAAACAACTGTGTGCCCTGAGAAATCGAAATCACAAATCCCCGAGGAGAGTGCAAGTGTGTCCGCGGTTGCCATGTGTGAGCCAGACCTAAATACTAGTATACTGGAGGATCCTTCAAGTTCCAACATTTGTATGCCCTCTGTAAATGTGGGGAAGAGCAGTCAACATCTTACAGACGTAGTCAGTGAGGATGCTTCTGTGGAATTGCACATGGAAGAGGAGGATATTTTGGTAGTTGAAGGTGCTAAGGATGATGAGGATGTTGATGATGAAGATGTTGGTGATGAGGATGTTGATGCTGAGGATGTCCTTTGTTTAAGTAAGGCAACAGCTGTTGCCCATGGATTGAAAAAGCCAAAGTCCATTGTTGTCATGCAGGGGCAAAAGACAAAAAAATCCACTTCTCACGTGTGGAATTATTTCCACCCCAATCCGGACAACAGTTGTCAAGCCATATGTAACCATTGCAAAGCAAGAGTGAGTAGCGGGAGGGACCTAAACCCCCTAGGAACCTCCTCCTTGTTACATCACTTGGAGCGCATTCATCAAATATCAAAGTGTATGTCGACAAGTTCCAAAACTCAAAACGTAACAAGTCCAGTGTCACCTACCTGCTCCCTCTCTGTGGGATCCAAGCGCCTTCGATCTCCAACACCAACACCTGCATCATCATCAACATCCTCATTTGTGATCGGAAGTAATTTAAAAAAACAATTGACTATTAAACAGTCCTTTGATAGAGGAAGTAAGTATAACAGCTGTCACCCAGTTTCACAGCGGATCACTGATGCCATGACGGCTGTGCTAGTATTAGATGGTGAAATAATAAAAAATGAGGATGATAGTGTGAAGGAAGTGCAAAAGGAGGATGAGGGGGAAATTTGTGTCCTATCTGACGCTAATGTGGATGTTGATGATAAGGATGTGGTTGGGGTAAATCAGCCACCAGTGGTAGCAGTTCTTGCTAATGATAAAAAGAAAGCCAGAAAAGCAACGTCTTGGGTGTGGAATTATTTTAATCTAAATTCTGACAACAGTTGGGAAGGCATCTGTTCCATTTGTAAAGCCAAAGTTAGCAGAGGAAGGGACCTCCTCCATGTTATGTCATTTGCAGCGAGTTCATGCAATTTGTTTAACAAAATTACAATTTGTAAATTAATAACAAACAGTCCAGTATCATCTACCAGCAGTTTGGACCAGCACATGCAATCTCCACCACCAACACCCTCATCATCAGCCTCCTCCTTAATAATTGAAGGTAGTCCTTCCAAAAACTGTTTTGTGGGGGCCCAAACAAACCAAGGAGTTCAGCCACGAAAGTGTCAGTCCTAGTGGCTAAAGTGCTTGGTTTGTTAAACTGTGCATGTCATTTTTAATATCCCCACATAAGAGTGGGTGGGAGGGACAATTCCACCTTGCACCTCTTTTCTTTACATTTGGCACAATTTGGGGCATTGCCAACTGACATTATTATAGTTTATTAAACTGCCATCCTGTCTGTCACTGCTGTGTGGCAATGTTTCATAGATGTCCTTTATTTTTTAAAACTGCCGTGCATTTGTGCCGCTGCTCTGTTGCTTACTTTAGCCAGCCAGCTCGCTGCAGCCTTTGGCCTGTATTGGCGAAAAATAGTGAAATCAATATTGTGAGCTGTGAGGTGGTTAAAAATGCCTGAAAATTGTTGTTATTAAGGTTAATAATACTGTAGGAACCAAAACAGGCCCAAATTATGTGGTTTAGCTGTTTATATTATTTTTTGGAAAAAATACAGATCCAAAACCTAAAAACAAAACACCAAGGAATAAAATCCAAAACTAGATTCAGATCCAAAACCAGGGGAGATCAAGATCCAAAACCAAAACACGGGGATCGGCGCACATCTCTAGTTATTATATGGATTTCTTCAAACAATATATCAGCACCAAATGTGCACAGAAAACCAGTCAGTGGGTCCAATTGTGAGTCACAAGGTACTGCGACCACATTAGCGTCTTTTGCTGTAGTGGCATCTGTGACTTTATGCTAATGCTAGTATCAGCCCTTCCCCTGGTGTACAGCCGTCCATCCCACTTTGAGTTGCTGCAGTCACAAACACCGGAAGCACCATAGGGACTTGTACCAGCCCCATGCTAGGTGCAGAATCTCAGTAAGAGTATAACCAATATATGCGATTAAGTGTCTGAGTCCAAAACCACTCCTATCACACGCCTGTGACACGCCCATAACACACCAATCAGATGGAAGATCTTCGTGCATCTGTATAACCACCTCCTAGTAACCGCCCAGGAATGCTCAACACTTGTTCTTTATTGTCTTGCAGTGACTCAGCCTGTTTACAAGAGTCCATGTATTATTGTCATTGATGCCATTTCTTTGTCTATTGCTGACTTCCATTTTTCCAGCTCGCTGCTTGATTTTGCCTCTTGGATGCTTTGGGTTTCACATAAAGCGATATTTGCAAACCCCTCATGATATCTCTTGGGATTGTTTTCCTTTGTTTGCTCTGCAATTCGTTATCCATGCTGGCAGTCTTCAACTCAGACACACTTCCTGCTGTGAACATATCCAACAAAACAAACTTGTGCTGTGATTCTTGTTACAGACTCACGTTAGGTTGCACTGTAGAGGGGCCTATCCACTATGCGACCTGAAAGACTAAACATCTGGCATTCAGACCTTCAGGTCGCCGAGGTGTAGTGCCCGCACTGAACGGCGTTCACTGAACATCATTTAGTGCAGGAACCCGACCTATCTCTGAACATGCCAAACCTGATGAGCGTCGTCAGGTTGACGGGCATGTTTAGTAGATAGTCAGGGATGGCAAGGACTCAGCGTGCATGCGCATTGCTGGTCCTTGCCGGCTATCCATTACCCGACTTTGTGAACAATGCGGATTGTTCACAAAGACGGTTAATGGATAGGCCCCTTTACACAGATTACTACCCTGAACCTTGCAAGTTTTTAATTTGTAATGTCCCATAGTCTGTATCCCAGCGTTTTTCAACCACTGTGCCATGGCACAATAGTGTGTCGCGAGCGGTTGTCAAGTGTGCCACGGCGGTCAGCTCAGCACACTTGTACTGTAGTGTGTTTTATTCCTGATGAGGCCAATGTAGTGTGTTTTATTTCTGTGTTGGCCAATGTAGTGTTTTTTATTCCTGTGGAGGCCAATATGTGTGTATATTATGTGGAAGCCAATGTGGGAGCCAATGTTTATGTTTTTTCATTGGCAAATAAACACTGCATGGCCGGATGGTGTGCCTTGGCAATTTTAAAATCTTGTGTAGCGTGCCTCGAGGTGAAGAGGTTGAAAATCACTGCTGTATCCCTTACTCTCTTAACAGTGTCCAAGCAAGATACACTCCACTGATTTGGGATCCAGCTTGTGTCTCATTTCTTTTGGAATGTGCACAGAAGCTTTGCATCCAAACACTCTGAGATAATTGACATTTGGTTTACTTCCAGGTAGGGATGTGCGCCGGACCATTTTTGCCGGATTTGGATTTGGTTCTAATTCGTCGTCCGGCTTTGGATTTAGGATTTGCCAAACTGCGGTGACTAGATTTGGATTTGGATTTTTTGCAAAAATTTACAAAAAAAGCTAAAATCACATAAATTGGTCTTTTTTTCTTCCTAGAGTGTTATTAACCTCAATAACATTAATTTCCAGTCATTTACAATCAATTTAGACCACCTCACAGCTTAAATTATTGTTTTCACCATTATTGGCCAAAGGTCGCAGTGAGCTAACTGGTTACCAAGCGTCAGAGCAGACGCCCAGTAAGGTCAGTGAGCTTTTATACACACAGTGGGCTTATGCCCTGTCACTGAGCTTGTATAATACAGTCAGTGGGCTTATGCCCTTTCACGGAGCTGGTATACACACAGTGGGCTTATGCCCTGTCACAGAGTTTGTATAATACACTCAGTGGGCTTATGCCCTTTCACGGAGCTTGTATACACACAGTGGGCTTAGGCCATGTCACGGAGGTTGTATAATACACACAGTGGGCTATGCTGTTTCACGGAGCTTGTATACACTATACACTCAGTGGGCTTGTTATGCCCAGTCACGGAGCACACACAGTGGGCTATGCCCTGTCACGGGGCTTGTATAATACACACAGTGGGCTATGCCCTTTCACGGAGCTTGTATACACTATACACTCAGTGGGCTTGTTATGCCCAGTCACGAAGCACACACAGTGGGCTTAAGTCACAGCCAGCAGCAAGAAGAACACTGCCTACTCTCTCTAGTCTCACTTTCTCTACCTAACACTGTCACTACATTAACACTAACTACGCGTGACCACCCAGCCTCCTCAGTCACGCAAAATGGCGCAGACTGCCGGGTGCCACGCCTTTTATAGAGGCTGAATGTTACCCGGGTCTCGTGAGAATCCGACACTGGCCGGCTGACGTTCGGCCTCGAGGTGGATTCGGAGTCAGGCGGGAACACCCGAACTTGTGTTCAGGTGGACTCGGATTCCACCTGTTCGGAGCGGTCCGGATTCTTCAGAATCCGAACCGCTCATCTCTACTTCCAGGCCACGCCTTCAGTGGTGTTTTGCCTTCAACAGCATCATGGGTGCACGATTCTTTAAGTATACTGCCATAGACACTGATTCTACCCATAAACACTTTTCCAGGCCCGCATCACTAAGCATAGTTTGTTCTCTTTCCACAATTGTGTGGTTTGCACACTCGCTGACACCATTTTGTTCTGGCATGCATGCAATGGTTAAGGAAGATGTTATATTCTTGTTTTTGTATTCCCTGCCATTGTCAGATCTCAAGATATTTAATTTGTGACCCATTTGCGTCTCCACCAGACTTTTATATTCTGCTATTTTGTTCACTACATCACCCTTGGCTTTGATGAAGTAAACGTTTGCCATTCTTGTGAAATCATCGATTAACCATCGAGTCACACACATCTGTGCACACACAGCTGTTTCAGCTGACTTTGGAAAGGGACAGCAGGTTTGATTACCCATCATACAGTTTTAACACATAGGTCTCTCAGTATCACTCACGGCTATTCCCATCACCATTCCATCAAGAAGCTTTTGGACGTTATTATATCCCAGGGATATCCCTGTGTCACAGAAACAGACAAATCTCTGTTGCACAACTCCAAATTATTAATAATATATATAAATGCAATAAAATTTTGCAATCAATAGAGGTTTTTAGCATAATCATGGCCAAGGTTATGCAGCTGCTCCTAACTATCTCTTTACACTGCACTTTTCTTACTATGGTGGTGCCCTGGGGCGGCTTGGCTGGGCCAGTTTTGGGGGTCCTGCGCTCTGGATTTGAACACTAGTATGTTAGGGACCTACCCGAAAGAGGTTACCTGGATATGGTGGGTAGGCCTATAACCTTGGCCATGATTATGCTAAAAACCTCTATTGATTGCAAAATTTTATTGCATTTATATATATTATTAATAATTTGGAGTTGTGCACCTGAGATTTGTCTGCTTCTGTGCCTGCAATTAGTCTCATCAGGTAGCAACTCCCATCATATATATAGTCAGGTTGTGCAGTCCAGAAATCTTTCCCATATCCCTGTGTCACAGTTCCATAGACTGACTTGTCTCAGAGACTGTCATTGCACAAAACTCATCTGTTGCTAGGACATATAGGCCCTCATTCAGACCCACTCGCAAGTGGGCGTACGCACGTTCGCCGTACGTAAAAAAATATTTAAATTCAAGCACTCGCTCGTATTTTCCTACGCAGCTAAAAATCCGCCCCAAACTCAGGCGACCCCTCCTCTGACTAACGAGCGTGCCAAATAGCGAGCGTACATCCCTGAAATGGCTTGAAGGGAACGCACGCACAAGTACAAACCGGAAGTGGGACTGTCAGATTCCGATTACCTGCTCGTTTTTTCGGCCTACCTCCCTCAATCGTATCATGCCAATCAATGTATCAATTAGCTTAATTGTTGTTTTTTTTTCAACACAATGCAATAAACTTTAATCTTGTCCGTGTTTGTATTTGCTCGCAGAATACGTACGGCTGAAACCTTCGCTTTTATTGTTCAAAAGACATGTTAGCCCCAATTGAACAATTGTTCTATTTGTTTGTCTCCCCACAATTTTTCAGTGGTTCATTTCTTTATTTAAATTTGCTTACGCATGTCACTGCATCAAGCCTATCATAACTCTCAAGAGATTTCTGGCCCTGTCGAACACATGACTCATACACTAACCAATAGAATTGGTCCTGTTAATTTCCCAAATACATTAGCCAATCAAATTTTTTTGGGGTGCTTTATTAAAAATATTTTGTCAAAAAAACACCATTGCCATCATGAGTTCCGCCGCATTCACCAGGCGCGAACTGCTGGTCCTGACGGAGGTGATGGACAGGAGGATCACCAGTCAGCCTCCACCCATCTCCAATAGGCGCAAGCGTTCCGCATATGCGGAGGTACGTCGACGCCTGCGCTCCTTCGGCTCACGCCAACACATTGGCCAGCTGGAGCGCAGGTGGTCGGACCTGCACCGGCGGACGCCCCGCTTGCTGGCATGCTTTCGCATGCAGATTGCGGAAAGTAAGTGTTCTGGATTGTGGTTTTCAAGTTTATCTTGTGGGCCCTAACTGCGTGTGCATGTTTTCATGTCTGTCCTATTGAGTCATTGTAGTCATATCTGCATGTGCATGTTTTCATGTCTGTCCTATTGAGTCATTGTAGTCATATCTGCATGTGCATGTTTTCATGTCTGTCCTATTGAGTCATTGTAGTCATATCTGCATGTGCATGTTTTCATGTCTGTCCTATTGAGTCATTGTAGTCATATCTGCATGTGCATGTTTTCATGTCTGTCCTATTGTGTGTTTTTTTTGTTTTTTTTTGGTTTCCTGTTGAAACTAACAACAATTTTTTGGTCATTTTTTAGGGGCACAGCAAACACTACGGCGGCATCACCACTCAAGACGCCGGTCCCGGCCCCTCTCTCCAACCCCCAATTCCTCTATTACCCCCTCCTCCCCAGACCCTGTGGCCGAAATTTCAGGCCTACTTCCCCTCCAGCCCAATTCCCCCTCTCCTCCATCCGTCCCTCCTCCAAATACCCCCTCCCAGGTTCGCGAAAACACCTTGCCCCTCGGGTTGGGGAATGTAGCCACCTCCGAGGTGGTCCAGGGAGTGGCTTCTGGCTCTGTCGTTTTGGAGAACGGTATGTTTTTAAAGTTTATTTTGGACACCACAAACTGTTTGTATGTAATCATGTGTCGTCCCCATTTTTTTTGTCTTTTTTTCGCCTTAGGGTATTTTTGGGGGTTGTCTTTACCTGTTCCTGCTGATGTCACCATACACATATCACACCTGTGTGCCTTTTTTTAGGGCCCTTGTATTTTTGGCATACGACATAATGGGGGTTCTGGGTTTTATCCGTGTAATGTTTTTTTGGCCCACAAGCTTGTAAGTTTTTGTTTGCTTGTTTTTTGTTTTTTTACAATGTTGCTTCATTATCGATTTATTAATCCCCAAACTTTTGTCACCCACAGAGGAACAGAGGCGTCGGGAAGAGATTGTGAATTGTGTGGGCCGTATGCGGGAGCAGGTCACCGGGCTAATGCAGGGCCTTGACCATCTGTTGGTCCTCCTTAGGAATTAGTTTATTTTTTTTCAAATTGTTTCTTAATAAATCTGTTTAAAATCAAGCTCTGTCTCATGCGTTTGGAGTAAATCCAAGATTCTTTACAGTGACATAAGTAGACTCTTCAAGCAAGGTTTGCCCCAGAATCTCACTACAGATTGTGTGTTGTATTTTGAATGCAAACAGGCACAAGAAACACCTCCCAGTACCAATGTCATTTTCCTTTTTTGTGGTGGTCAACATGATAGTTTACACCATTTTTCAGGTTCCTATTTGGTGACCAAACTGCTTAGGACAATCTTACGAAGGCAACTGATTGTACACGATTCCTTGTTGTGTTGGTTAGTACCCTGAAAACATATTACATTTTAGCTCCACTTGCTTCATTACTGGGTTACCCCTTAGGTAAAATTAACTTTTGGGATTTTGTTTACACTTGCTTCTAACGTGCCCAAAAGGAAACAAATTACACTCTCCAAATATTTATTCACAACAGAAATCAAAATACAAAGTGGTCACTCACAAACAAAACACATAGTGATAATCAGAAAAACACCACATACCAAAAACACTAAACAAACACACAACAAATCAAGAACTGGTTGACGAAGGTCCATGCCCACATGATTTCAAAAGTATGGCGTTGCAATATTGGTGTCAGAATATATTCCCGAAGTTTCCACAGAAAGGTTTTTGAAGGGTAGCAGGAAGTAGTCATCGTGGGAGTGCCAAAGATTATGCAAACAAACAGAAGATGGTGCAAGAATTAATATAAAAAAAGATGAACGTTAAAAAACCGTAACACATTGGGTATACACACTGTTGTTTGATCAATAATTACCTAAAATATCGGGCCACCACATCATCACGTATGGCCCCCCCACATACTGACCTCCGACCAACCTTGGGGGGGGCATCCTCAGGTAAGGCATCCTCTGGCTGCATTGGAACACCACTCCTTATGGCGATGTTGTGAAAGATCCCACACAGGACCACAATTTTCGAAACCATATCCGGCAAATACATGAGCTCGCCACCAGAGCGGTGGAGGCATCTGAATCGGCCTTTGCTGGAGGCTGAAGTGGTATGTGAGTACCATCCACAACCCCTATGATGTGTGGGAAGCCAGCTATTTGGTAAAAATTGGCCTTGGCCACACTAAGGGCACCCATATCCAAAGGCATTTGAATAAAATGATGGAGGTGCTTGAAAAGTGCCTCCATCACTGCCCTCAGGATCCGGGAAAAGGAGGATTGTGAGATGCCCGCCACTATTCCCACTGTTGTTTGAAACGATCCTGAGGCACAGAAATGTAACACCGACATAAATTGCGTAAGTGGTGGTATTGCTGTAGGACTGTCAATTTGCCGCTCAAGATCACTCTCTATTAATGAGAGAGTGTCTATGATGATTTTGGGAGGAAGACGGTAGCGTCTTAAAACCTCATCATCGGGCATTCCATAAAGGGTGACACGTGTTCGAAATATCTGGGGCCTTGCACGCCTACGATGCCTACGCCTGGGACGAGATTGAGGTTGGTCGGCTTCCGGGAGCATGGCCAGAACAATCCGCCCTAGATCAACCTGAAATGGCAAGATTGTAATGTAAGGCTTTGGACCCACCCCAAAAGAAAATTCAAAACAACTTAGCTTGATGATACCATCCATTGCTGCTTACATGCCGGGGTATCATGATACGTCCAAACTGAAATTAATCACAAAAATAATTTGACAAATTTCACTCTGTGCATTTTTGTTTCTAAATTTTGTGCTAGACAAAACTTAAAATGGGTTGAAATGTTTGCCAAAAAAGCGAAAGGGCAACCACAAAAAATTTAAAATGATTAATAAGCATTTAAAAATGCGCAAATTAGTTCGCAAATACAAGTCACAATAGTAAGTAGTAAAAATGCGCAAATTAGTTCGCAAATACAAGTCACAATAGTAAGTAGTAAAAATGCGCTAATTAGTTCGCAAATACAAGTCACAATAGTAAGTAGTAAAAATGCGCAAATTAGTTCGCAAATACAAGTCACAATAGTAAGTAGTAAAAATGCGCTAATTAGTTCGCAAATACAAGTCACAACAGTAAGTAGTAAAAATGCGCATATTAGTTCGCAAATACAAGTCACAATAGTAAGTAGTAAAAATGCGCTAATTAGTTCGCAAATACAAGTCACTATACAAACTGTGAAAAATGCGCTAATTAGTTCACAAATACAAGATAAAAAATGGACTTACCAAGAGCAAATATATAAGAGTCCAAATCAAAAGGTCTTTGGGTCCGAAATTAATCAAAAGCTAAAATATATGAAATTATGGATCCAAAAATTAAAAAAAATAAGAAACACAATGAAACAACAATTGATCAAAAGTTAGACTTCACAAAACTTACCAAATCAAGAAACGAGGTCAAAAAAATAAAAACCAAAAAAGAGAACGGAAAATAAAAACGCAAATCTACCAAACAAAATAATCTCCAACCGCCAACTCCTTTATCCGCAAACAATAAACTCCAGCCAAGGTAACCTCCAACAATCCAAAAACGCCACCTCGACTCGAGACACACCAAGCCATAAATAGTGTTTCGTTTCCCACACAAATTAAGGAGGGATCATAGGAACGCACAATCAATGATGCGGCCGCAAAATAAGGACGCATGTATAAATACGTCACGAAAACACATTAAAATTCTGGTGTATTTCTTGTTTGGACCTCAGACATGGCGACAGGCCGGGGAAACAATGCCCAAGAGTCAGGCGGTAAGTCTTTCATGCATTTTGTATCAATGATTAATTTGAAACATAAGATTGGGCAAGTTGTGATTTTGTGAAATCTGAATATTTACACAAATAGGTGAGGAGGATGACATGGAAGAGGCTGCTGGGCCCAGTATTCCGGCCAAAGCTGCCAAAAAAAAAAGGCAGCCACATTTCACAAGAAAGGAGATGGAGGTTTTGATACAGAAGTGTGTCGACATCCTGCCACAGGCAGACAGGAATATGAGTCTAAGCCAGAAGGGGAGAATGTGGGAAGAGGTAGCCGTTGCTGTCAATAGGGTGGGTGATTATGTCCGTCTAGCCCGGGATGTCAAACGGCGTAAAGTAAACACTTGCCCCCCCTAAAAACAAACACCATTTTAAACAAAAGGATAATGGCTTCCATTTTTTCCCACAGATGGGGCGACTTCAAATATCGCCTAAAGCAAAAACTCGCGGACAGGGCTAGGCATGCAAGGGGGACAGGTGGGGGTCCCACCCCTGTGTCATTGGAGTTGACGGATTTAGAAGAGCTGGCACAGGGGTGTGTGCAGCCTGTGGAGGTGTTTGGCGTGTCCAACATGGATACGGACATGCCAGACTTTGCGGCTCCTCATGTTGTCCCAGGTAAATCTTTTGATGTCACCAACTCTGAAATGTTATTGTGCCAATATGTAAATTCTAATGTGAGGCTTTTCTCTTTTTTCCTAACAGAGACACAGGTGGATGAGTCTGCTCCAGAGGGGAGCCTTGGCCGCCGAATTTCTGCTGGCTCGGCAGGGGAGGAACCAGTACATCCGGCTGAGGACCCTGCAGAAGCCAGTCCAGGGCAATCCCCCTCGCAGGCAGTGTCCCTCCTCACAGAACTCAATTTCAAATCGGATTTCCATACGGAGATTCTGCAGAGGATGGATGCCAGTCTGCTACGGGTGGCTGAGGCCCTGGAGCAAAATGCTGCGGCCAACGTGACCATTGGTCAGGCCCTGGCGGAAAATACCAGGGCCAACATCCGCATCGCCAATGCCCTGGAGCAGCTCGTTCGCCAGCACATGGTGGAGCCGACCTCCCTTCCTGCCGGAACATCAGGATCCTCCACCTCTGGCACAACATCAGCCAATCCTCCAAATGTGCCTAGCCCTGTGCCTAGTCCAGAGGCCACAACATCTGCCTCTGGACAGGCCAGCCCGATGACATCCCGGACCCGGTCTGGCGCCCTCCCTCCCCCATCCAAATGGGTGAAAAAACGGTGACAGCAATGGTGACTTTTCCCACAATCCTTCTGTGCTTGGCTCATATTCCTTTCTGGTCAAAACTTCCCTCTCCTTTCTTGTGAAATGTTTTTAAATTTTTGTTGTATGTTTATGTCAACAGTTATGTTGGGCCAATTTGTTTGATTTTGGGACATATCTTTGGCAAAAAAAGATGTCCCCAATTTTTTAATTCATTTTTTTTTTGTTTGAGCAATAAATTGACATCAAAAATCTGACATTGGATTGTGAAATTATTGTACAAATGGGTTACATTTAATCCTGGACCAAAAGGCAAAAACTGGCAAAAAATAAGTAAATAAAAAAAAAAAAATGGGCTCTTTAAGGAACGTTTAAAAAATCATATAACGAGGCAAATTCAAGAGGCAAAAATAAAATGGTGCGAAAATTAAAACATGATGACATTATTGTTACAATAGGCCCTAACCACCAAATTGAGGGCAAAATAAACCCCCACAAATGTACGCAAATTGATTGTGTCATCCTGACATTAGCAGCTCTGAGTTCCACCTGCGTACGGTTTTGTGCTATCCCAAAAAACTGATTTCAAAACACATACCAAGCCGGTTTTCAATCCAACACTAATTGGTTTTTAGCCCTCCCGCGATTAATCGCAACAACATCGTGGAGTCCCGGGACGGAGGAGAAGGCCATCGCCAATGTGGTCGAGTAATCCAGCCCCTAAGCTGTGCGAGCATTTTGAAGGGAAAGAGGATCATCCAGTGACGTATGAGTCGGTCCGAACACATTTTACGCTCGCATTTGCTAATGTATGTACGCCCCAAAAACGCCTCGCCACGCCTGCGTTTTTCCATCTCCACCCCGTCAACACCCAAAAACGCCCTGTTCTGTCAATCACATTTGACATGTCACTTCCTGTACGCTATTTGACGAACGAGACCAAAAAAACTCGCAATCTGCCGTACGCACATGCGCAGTGTTACAACGACGCATGCGCGGTTATTCAACATCGGAACGCAACGAGCGTACTGCTGTTTGCGAGTGGCTCTGAATGAGGGCCATAGTTGTTATTTCGCACAACACACTTGCCCACTGTAAGCTTGACCTTGAAGTCTTTATTTGTAGGATGTAAATGCCAATGAGGTTTGTCCCAAAATCTGGTACAAATAACACATCTTGGATGTCTGTAACTATGGTCTCACCTTTTATTTTCAGGCGCACTGTAATTGTCCTGACTTTTGTGGCTGTAAGGACTTTGAGCCTGATTGAGCAAGGATTGCTGATGCGATAGCGGCAGCAAGCGCGTATGCAGTTCTGCTGCAAATTTATGCAAATGACTGCAATCGCAATGCCGCCACAGCACAACATAAAGATGCCCACTTCCCTTTACTCACGTCCGTAATACCTTGCAAGACTGCGAAAACATCGGTACCATCGGAGCCTCACGCACAAATAAGGCAGGTCAAACCTCACTCACAAACTGCTAAACTTCCTCTGGGTATCTAGAGGTCAAGCTGTTTATGCCATCACAGGGGCTTAAATATGTACGCCCTGTAACTGCATTCAAACGCATTGACACGCATGTGTTTGCTCGACCACCTCCCCGTCACCACCCACAAACGATACTTCCTGTAAATCACTTTGCAATGGGTCTGCGTACACACGGAGATCTCATTCCCGATCGCAGTGGCTAGTTCGCGCACTGCGATGCATGCGCAAAGATTGAAATCGGACGACTGCGTGCATCTTAGTACTTGCAATCCTTGCTAAATCTGGCCCTTTATCTCCAATCCCTCTGACTGTTACAGGATCACACATGCTCAGTTATGTCGACCATTTTGTTTGCAACTGAAATGCCTTGCATCTCCCAAGTCTATGGGCCTGATTCAGAGCCGATCGCTATTTGTGCTCGCTCGTCCAGAAAATAGGGGTGGCTATTCAAATGAACCGTTCGCTGTTTGCGGTCTGTTCACGCCTCTAGGTCTGAACGAGCGAACAAAACTTGCAGTCATTTTTTGGGAAACTACGCCCCCTGGCCGCTCACATCCTACGTCATGTCCGCTATTTATTAGATTAATCAAGTACATCGAACAGGGTATGAGCTGCTCGCTATTCTTGTGGTTGGTTTTTGCTACCACAATTTTGCGAGCAGTTCTGGCTAAAAAATAGCCCAGTGACATGCTCAATGACGCTGCTGTTTTAATTATGCACACCCATAAAACGCCCGTTTTGACCTTTAAGCACGCCTGCGATCGGATCTCCACTCCCCGTTTTCAAGCACCTTCCCCTGTTACCACCCACATACGCCTCATCCTGTCACTCAAATTATCAGGCATTCGCTATTTTGCGAGCACATAAATTTCGGCCGCACTGACTGGTTCGCGCATGCGTATAACGATCCGTACGCATGCTCAGTTGGGCAAACATCGCTCGGAGCGAATGAGCTGCCGCTTACGAGTGGCTCTGAATCAGGCCCTATGTACCAGCAGTCCTTCCTCAACTGTCTGTTACATTTAAAACTGACTCATTTCTTTTATCGTGCTTCTTTTGCAGTGCACCACTCGCATCTATCAGTCTGCATTCAGAGGCATTATGTCCCACCTTCTGACATACAAAACACTTGTAATTAGGCTTTTTAGACTTAAGCTGGCCACACACTAGACCAACTTACATCCAACCAGCCAACTAGTTGATTGGTTGGAATGAAAATCTGGTAATGTATGGGACCCAAGTACAATTATACATACGCAGCGCTCTCTGGTCCAGATGTTAGGCATCAGCAAGAAACCCCTCATCAATCAGCATTCAGCACAAAGACTAGGGACCTCATACAGAGTCGGTCGAAGCGGCCGCACGGTCGTACGCCACCGATGTTCGCTATACTGCGCATGCGTAAAGTTCGCAATGCGCGTGCGCAAACTAGCTGCTACGATCAGAAATTTCTCTCTCCTTGAACACAGCCAGGTCGGTAGTTTGAGTGACAGAATGAGGCGTTTGTGGGTGGTAACAGGGGAAGGTGCTTGAAAACGGGGGAGTGGAGATCCGAACGCAGGCGTGCCTAATTATGCAAACGGCGTTTTATGGGAGTGCATACGGATTATGGGAGTGCATAATTAACAAAGTAGCGTCATGGCACATGTGATATGGGAGGTTTTTACACTGACATGATCGTAGAGCTTAAGAGAGGGTATGGTCAACCTTAAGCTCTATGACCAGTTTCGATGGTTGCCGATGGTCTCGATTAATCCTTATATGCCCGGAGATGACGTGCAATGCGTACGAGAAGGGGGCGTATTTTTTTGTCTTTAGACTGCTTCCTCCCCTTGGTCGGCCAGCTACCGATCCAAACTTAGGGACGCAACTTGCGAGGGAATCATTTGCATATACGGCCCCTTTTCGCAATAGACCGTGCGGCCGCTTCGACCGGCTCTAAATGAGGTCCTAGGAACCCAGGGTCGGAGCACATATTTAAACCCCCCAGAAATAAACAACACAATAGAGAAGTTTGTTGCTAATACCATTGGTCCTAAAGGAGAGGGCATATGTTACAAGGCATTTAACAGGTTGATTCAAATAGACACAACCCAGCCTCTAACAACTGGGGGTCTCTGGTTTCCTGCCTCATGCAACATCCTAACAATTGTTCATAATATGTACATTTTGTTGCTTGAAGTCTCTGCGGTCCATAAGTTGAGAATGCATGATGCGATCTCCACACCGATGGTACCAGAATACTATTGAGAGAGTACGCATCAGTACAATTCCAAACATGGCTTACTTATCACGTATAAAACCTTAGTTACGAAATAACCTTTATTTCATAGCAATTATAGTAAATGTGCATACTTGAATCTTATACCTTAAAGCTTATTAAACCTTTTATGTGAATATGTAATGTGTAAGTATGCGGGGTGTGATGTAAAGACGCTAGTTAACTTGGGGCAGATGCGTGCGCATGAAGCTAATAAACAGCGTTTTCATACAGGATCTTATGCATTCGCTAATATGCGATTAGTTAACAGCGCAATTGTGCGTATTAATGTGTGTATGAGAAATGGTGCACTTAAGTGAACACCTAGCAGTGTGGAATGCTGAGCCTTATAGTTCCACACACCCCCCTCTCTCAGCAGCCCCCACCCTTCCCAGGCTCAAAAGTACAGTCCTTTCTTCTCCCAGGTTCTTGTGTAAATGCAAATTAGCACAGCTACAAGACCCAAACCACAGATAACACTCTTGGCTTTGAAGGTATTTTATTCTAGGAAGCCTGCTAATGTAAGATGCTAAAAACGACCCTCTTGCTGTATTCGAGCAGGGCCACCTGGAGTGAGAGCAGACGTTATGTCTATGAAGCTTGTCTACACAGGCTAGTTGTCACATGGCCATTTGCTCTGTTTAGCTAATGCAATCCAATTTTGACATACTGTACAGCCATTTCTGAAATATATCCTTTAGGGGAATTATAATAATATACACTTTATCCAGAGCACCCAAACTACGTAAAGTCATGAAATGGGCTTTTGGTGAATCGCCATAACTTATGGCGATGGTCACAGATGCAATCGCATGATGCTAATAGTAATATCGCCACATGTACTAAAGTGTGAGTTTATCTAAAATGGCGCTTAGGCGGCCATTCGAAAAATGGCGTCTTGCGATCTCATTTCCAAGATGGCGTCTTGCGGCCAGTCGCAAGATGGTGTCGCTGTGATTCAATTTTAAACTGATCTTGTCTCAGCCAATAATCCAGCTTCGACAGTCCACCCTTTGATAGCGAACAACATGCTATCACAATCTGATTTTAAAATATAATTTAGGCTTACAGTTATATACTATTTAGTGTTATTATGGGATGGCACAAGGTGGTTCTTAATCCATCAATAATGTGTCTCATGTGATCATGTGAAAGGTGTGGGGATACACAGTAGCGCATGCAGGGGGGGTTTCTGAGTACCTAGAAACCCCCCCTGATGGGCTGTTTTTTTTTTGAGACGGAGACAGCTCTGTCTCCATCTCTACAGTGATGCTGCAGCCACGATCGGATCAGACAGAGAGCTCTGCTCAGAGAGCTCCCTCTAGTTTGAGGGGAACTGCGGGCACTCAGCAGCGGTGAATAGTCAACTGAACTGAGCTCTGCAGTGGCTTCAGAGGGAGCCCGCAGAGTGCAGATGATCCTGCCTGTGAGTACAAAGCAGGCAGGATCATCTGCAGGATGATGTTAGGATCAGCAGCTGCGGGCCCCCATCAGTGTCAGTCACTATGACTACTGACTAGCGGCAGCTGCGGAGTTTGGACCCTCCTTCTCATAGTAGAGAAAAGTAGAGCTTCTCTGCCAAACCTGTGCAATGTCCACATACTTAGCTTCTCACCCTGTGTCAGGTGTCTGCAAACTCGGAGATTGGAAGTCTCCTCTCCCTGTCCCTCCCCGAGTAAGTCCCCGCCCCTCCTGCTCTGCCTGGTGTGTCCTCCCCAGCAAGCAGTGTCATCTCCCTACCCCCTTCCAGTCCCCACCACGAGTCCACGCCTCTCCTGCTCTTCCTGGTATGTCCTCCCCGGCAAACAGTGTCATCTCTCTGCCCCCATCCAGTTCCCACCATGAGTCCCTGCCCCTTTCTGCTTTGCCAGGATTGTACTTCTCCCTTGCAGGCAGCTTCCGGTGTGTGAGGGAAGACAGACAGGCAGAGCTTACTACAGTGCTGCAATCACAGGTAAGTTCCAACAGATGCTATGGGGGAGGTTAGGAGGTGTAAATTATCAGGGTGGGGGGAGGGGGTTATAATCCTATTATTTGTTAAGGGAGGTAGCTTGGGGGGGATGTAGTAATGTATTGTGTTTAATAAGCTAATATTTTTGGGGGGGTTAGGTGGGTTGTAGTACTGTATCAGGGTTTGTGCAGTAATATTTTCTGTGGTGGGGTATATTTACATTACAGGTTGTATACTATGTGCTATTGGGATATATTGAATGTATATGGCAATTATATAGTTTATATACACAGTATATGTGCGTATGTATATATAAATATATATATATATACCGTGTGTGTGTATGTATATATATATATATATATATTGTATATATAGCGGGGAGGGAAGTGCTGTCAGGTGGGAGCTAATCTATATCTGGAAACCCCCCCTTACAAATCCTGCATTTGCCCCTGATACACCAGTCCTATAAAGGCAGTCTTGAAGGGGAATTGAGACTTTACATTATCTGAGGTGTTTTTAAAAATAACATTTCAATAATACATTCTATGCATGTCTAAATATAATACATTAAATGATGGTATTTCCTAGTTCAGGGTTGTAATGCAGTTCTGTATTTACCTCGGTATTCATACTGACCGCCATCATAATTTCATTCTTTCGTTTTACTCTATTTTTACATTTTCCACACTTCAACACAATAGGAACACACCGGACACATATGCCAATTATTATGATGACAATCAGTATAAGGATTAAGAATTTGACTATACTGGCGATCATTTCCTGGACCCATTCCCCTAGACCTGAGAACCATTTCACTGGGTTCAGCCATGAAACCCATCCTTCTATCTTCTCCCTTACTTCAGCCACTGAAGCGTTATGGTTCTTACGAAACTCCCATTTTAGCTGCAGAATTTCATCCATATTCCGGTCTATCACCTCCTTGGGGTCGCTGGTATCATTGGTGACATAGGTGCAACATTTTACTCCAAATTGGGTGGCCAACGTTACACAATACCCTCCAGTAACAGCAGTTAAAAAATTTAACACTAGCCTGTGTTGCACCAGTTCTTTCTTGGACGCTTGCAATTCTCTCCCTGTATACCTGAATGTGTCATCATACATCTCAGTGATATTATCTATCAATTTAGCAAGTTCCTGAATATATCTAAAGTTTAATGTACCCCGAGCGATCCTGGTGGGATCCAATGCGACTAAAACTTGAAAGCCAGTTGCCTCACTAATTAACTGAGTGGCTTTGTGCACGTCACCAGGTATCATGTTTCTTTTGTCTCTGTGTTCATATTGTGTGTGAAGATATGGTGACGGTGTGTTTTTATGTATACCAAGCATTTCAACATGTGTGAGGATCATAACTTCTGGGACTACTCTTCCCAGGTAACACAAACCTTCGGAACTCGGGGAGAGCCACTTATACGCTTTTCTTCCACATATGAAATATACATTATCAGGGAGAACATAAGGAATGGTATGCATCATTATCATTAAGCACATTTCCCTTGCAAACAATCCTATTTCTGGTTCTTCCATCTGGTACATGCAAGTTTCTGGCTGTATTATTTTAGCACAATAACCATCTGGCATCTTACCAATAATGTCTTTGGTGGAACTCAATGTATACCGATACCTAAAATGTTTCCCACTAGATTTAATTGAGCATAACAGATCATGGTTTATGGACTCATTATCAGCTTATTCCCTGTCACTTCCCAACTCCCGGGTGAGAAGGTCATCATCTGCTTATTCCCTGTCACTTCCCAACTCCCGGGTTTATTGGGGTTGGTTATGTTTAAACACAGAAGTGATCTATCTACTTGGAATTGATAGAGTTTGAAATGAGGTGGTTTGGATGAGAGGAATTTTCCATCCAATGTTTTCCCTTTTGGTAATTCTAAAATTTTTGTGATATTCAGCGGAAATGGCACCAACCCTACATTATGCTGTCCCTGTGGCACATGTGAACACAACCAGCAATCAGTTTGATTTAACACTTTGCCTACCATGCTATGATAATCCTCTAAAGGATACCCACCCCAGTACGGGTTATATTTAGGTTGGCACTGTTGGATACAGTTCTCATCAACCAGGGACCCACAAAGCTCACAAATACAGGAATCTTCAGACGATAAACCTCCACACCGTCCCCGAGTATCCGGAATGACAGCTCTCTTAACAATAACAGTACTAAGATTGGTCAGACACTCCCCTGATTGGCATTGCACTCCTCCTGACTCCACTCCATCAGCACTACCATCAGCTCCCATTTCCTCAATCGGTCTCCCATCACAGAAACTGGATATTCCCGAACCGACCAGGATGGTGAACACTCTAAAAGAGAATATGAAAATGAACACAGCAGGCCCGTCCATTGTCACAACAAGACCTGTAAATTTCTCTTAGTTCAGGTATCTCACTACGACCTTTTCAATCCTCCCGTCACAAGCTCGCGAGCGACAGGTCCACGCTATCAGCCTTGTCTCCGACTTGTTTCTCCACCGGTTGATTGATCTTTTTGCAGTGAGTGGAATGGACCCAGGTATCTCTCTCAGCCACCTTCAAAGATGTAGTACTTGTCAGCTGCACCTGGTACGGACCTTCCCACCGATCAGTCAAACAACCTGAACGCAAGAAATTTCTGATCATAACATATTCTCCTGGTTCAACATCATAACAGTTAGTTTCAGGCATATCATGGGACAACAATTTCAGTTTCTGCTGCTGTTGCTTTAACTGCTTACTCATTGATATAAGATACTTTACAGTTACCTCGTTGTTACCCTTCAAGTCTTCCTGTGGACTTATAATCAAATGAGGTTGTCTACCGAACAGTATTTCAAATGGGGACAGATTTAGAGGGGGTCTAGGAAAGGTCCTTATGCTATGTAGGACCAAAGGTAACGCTTCTGGCCATCCTAGTCCAGTATCTTCCATGATTTTACTTAACTTATTTTTAATAGTCCCGTTCATCCTCTCTACCTTGGCACTGGCTTGCGGTCGGTAGGGGATGTGAAGTCGGCTATTAATACCCATCAGCTTACACATATTTTGAAAAACATCACCTGTGAAATGAGTACCCCTGTCACTCTCAATGATTTTAGGGATACCGTACCTGCATACAAATTCCTGAACTATTTTCTTGGCAGTAAACGCAGCAGTATTAGTGGCTGCTGGGTAGGCCTCAACCCAGTTAGAGAATACGTCTGTGCACACTAATACATACTTAAGATTCCTGCAGGGTGGTAATTGGATGAAATCAATTTGTATCACCTGGAAAGGTCCATCAGTTGGTGGAATGTGGGACGGTTCGGTAGGGATCGCTTTCCCTATGTTCTTCCTCAAGCAGGTCAGACAGGACATTGCTATCTTTTCTGCTTGTGAAGAAAAACCTGGTGCACACCAGTATGCTCTCACCAACTTGCACATACCTTGTTTTCCCAGATGAGTCAGACCGTGTGCTGCCTCAGCCAGGCTGGGGTAATATGCCTTGGGGGCTACTGGTTTACCTTGTCCGTCCCTCCAGAACCTGGAGGACTCTTGCCCACATCCCTTTGACTTCCACATGGAATTTTCCTGAATTGAACACAAAGTTTGCATCTCAATTAATTTCAGCATATCAATTGTTTGGAAAGATAATTTTTTCAGTGGGAGAAAACATTTTTAACCCTGCTGCCCATTTTGTAGCTTCATTGGCTCTGTTGTTGCCCAGTGACACCGGATCATCCTCACATGTATGGGCTTTTCATTTAATTACTGCCACCGCTTTGGGCAGTTGGATTGCTTCTAAAAGATGTTTTATGTGTTGGGAATGTGCAACTGGTGTGCCTGCTGCTGTCATAAAATTTCTCAGACGCCATAGAGCCCAAAAATCGTGCACCACCCCGAACGCGTACCTCGAGTCAGTGTAAATGTTAGCAGATTTGCCTGCTGCCAGTTCACACACTCTAGTTAGTGCTACTAACTCTGCCACCTGGGCTGAGTGAGGAGGACCAAGAGGTTTAGCTTCTATGATGTCTGTGTCATTTACAACAGCATAACCTGTAAATAATTCACCTGTGTCTGTTTGTCTATGACAACTCCCATCCGTATAAAAAGTCACATCCACATTCTCTAAAGGTGTGTTGTGTATGTCAGGTCTAGCAGTAAAGGTCTGATTAAGATATTCCATACAATCGTGCGTATCATTATGTCCGCTGAACTCACCTCCCGCCAGCAACTCGCCTCCTTCCACCCTTTGTACATCATGTTGTACATATGGTAAATACATTGCTGGATTCAGCGTGCTGCAACGTTTGACAGTGATGTTTGCGGGTGCGATTAGAGCTTGTTCCCATTTGGTAAACCTAGCCGAAGAGATGTGTCTGGTTTGAGCTGAGTTCAACAGAGCAGATACAGCATGG
This sequence comes from Taudactylus pleione, assembly GCA_031769625.1. NCBI lineage: Eukaryota > Metazoa > Chordata > Amphibia > Anura > Myobatrachidae > Taudactylus > Taudactylus pleione. Next base: position 50,495,852 of record JAUIMM010000015.1, read on the forward strand.
GGAGTGTAGACAATCATATCATGACCCAATACTACGTACTCACTTTTACTCACCAATAAAGCGTAGCTGCTACACTTCTCAAACAAGTGGGGAGTGATCTTGCCACAGTGTCCAATTGGGCACTGTAGTATTCTATGGGCCTACTGGCATCACCATGTTTTTGTGTAAGGACACCTGCAGCACAACCATCGGCTTCCGTACAATACAAATCAAAAGGTTTTTCATAATCAGGTATTCCAAATGCAGGAGCTTTAGTCAGACTATCCTTAAGATTAAGAAAAGCCTGCTCTGTTTCCTCTGTGTGTATGGCACGGTTGGGCTTTGAGGAAGAGACTAATTCCTGTAAAGGCAAGGCCAAAATAGAAAAACCTGGGATCCACATTCTACAGTATCCACACATTCCCAAGAAGGTATGAATTTGCTGTTGATTCTGCAGCAGTGTCATGTTCTGTATGGCCTGGATTCTATCATTTGTAAGATGTTGTAACCCCTGGGTTAGGCAGAGTCCCAAATATTTTACTCTGGATTGGAACGGCTGTAGTTTGTCCTTAGCCATCTTGTGTCCTGTATGCGAGAGATGAAGCAACAAAAGTTTAGTATCATTCAAACATGACATAAACAAGTCAGAACATAGCAATAAATCGTCCACATATTGAATTAGAACAGATCCATTGGCAGTTTGAAAAGATTGTAAACAGTAGTCCAATGCCTGGGAGAAGATACTGGGGCTGTCTATAAAACCTTGGGGTAACCGTGTCCATGTGTATTGTACACCTCTGTATGTAAATGCGAATAGATACTGACAGTCAGGGTGGAGAGGCACAGAGAAGAAAGCAGAACAGAGGTCAATGACAGTGAAATGGGTTGCATTTGGTGGGATCTGCATCAGGATGACAGCTGGATTTGGCACTACAGGGAATTGGCTCTCTACTACCTTATTAACACCTCTAAGGTCTTGTACCAGCCTATAACCCCTCCCACCACTCTTCTTCACCGGGAAGATGGGACTGTTGGCTACACTAGCTGTATGAACTAAAATTTCCTGTTGCAATAATCGCTCAATTATTGGAAAACTCCTAATTTTACCTCCTGTTTTAGTGGGTACTGGGGAATTTTTGGAGATTGCCTACCGCTTTTTAAATTTACCATTACAGGGCTTACGTTTGCCATTAATCCAGTGTCCTGTCCATCCTTAGTCCAAAGAGAATCTGGAATTTGGGACAACATTTCATCTACCTGAGATGGATTTTCATTTAAACTAGTAGAGTGATACATTATCCTTTGGGGAGTATTCAACATATCCCGCACCTCGTGTGCAACTCTCTCTGGGATATCTAAAAATACACAATCAGGGGTGCAATATACAACACATCCCATCTTACATAACAAGTCTCTTACCCAGCAGGTTAGTAGGAGTCACAGCAGCCAGAAGGAAAGAATGCCTGGTATGCAACGGCCCAATAGTAACCTCTGTGGACTTTGTTAAAGGATAATGGCCCTCATTCAGAGCCGTACGCTCTGAGCAGAGAGCACGCTCAGAATGAGGGCCGGGCTCCATGAAAATGGAGCGTCCTCCTGGACGCTCGTATAGCTGTGGGTCACCACCCACAGGCTATACGAGCGTGCATTTTGATGGCCGCGATGGTCGTGACCATCGCGACCATCGAAATTGCGAGCCGGAGCCTGCGGTTGAGGTTTTCAACCGCAAGCTCCGGAGTGATTTTGGCTCTATCAGAGCCAAAATCACTCCCACTGACATCACTAGTGATGTCAGTGGGCCGGCTTTTGACGGGAGGCGTTCCCGTGGGAACGCCCCCGTCAGGGAGGCACGCCCCCGGAACGCCTACCAAAGGGGGCGTGCTGTCAATCAACATTGACAGCACGCCCCCTTTGATCGGACACAACGAGCGAAGGACTTTCCTTCGCTCGTCGCGTCTGGCGCATGCGCACGACGGAGCTCCCTCCGTCATGCGCATGCTCAGTCCATAACATCGACCCACTTGCGAGTGGACAGCCGCTCGCGAGTGGGTCTGAATCAGGCCCAATGTTCCACTTTACCTGTTACACCCATTGTTGGTACTGTCTTGTTGGTCACCTGTAAATTAACAGGAGATTTTATCACTGACCTGGTCGCCCCTGTGTCTACAAGAAAAGGATATTCAGTACCAGCTACATCAACCATCATGACCAGTTCTTCCCTAGTACTTCCCGTTAACCTGACTATCTGTAGACTACAGGTATGACCTGACCCCTAGCGTTGGCTACCATTCTCCAATAAAGCATTTACGGCCACAATTGGAGCTGGTGCCTGCTGGACATTTGCTGGTCTCTGTGCATAACCCTTATGGGGATGTCCAGGTCTTCCCTGATTTGGGGTTCCTACTCTTTTTACTGTACAGTTTCTACTTAAGTGGCCTGTTTGTTTACAATTAAAACATGTTCATGGATCGGGTGAAGACACGTGTTGTTGTGAGGTTTGAGCAGAGGGTAAAGGTGGTGGATATGGGTAAGGATAGGGAGGGTAAGGGTATTGTGGGGGATATGAGGTTTGTGAGTAGTATGGGACCTGTGGTTGTATAGGGTTTGTGGAATAGAGCTGTGTTTGTTGTTGCGTGGGGTTAGTGAGGGCATATAACTGTTCAGGTGTAAGTGTGTGTGCAGATGCGAGTGTGTCTGTTGGCTGTGATGTTACCGTCATTCCCTCCAGAGCTTGTATACTGACAGCCATTAGTTTTCACTCTGGGTCTCTCTCTTCTTTGAGATGTTTTTATCATGTTCTATGGCAGATTCTATGAGGGTATCTATTGTGACTCCCCTCCAGCCAGGTAGTGAGGTCTGAACCCGAATCTTTAAATTCTCTTTCAGACCGTCCATGAGTACCATGACTATCATTCCCATGTGGTGAGTGCTATCTTTAATATCTTCTAACCCAGTGTACTGGGTGATAGCCTGCAGAGCCCGGTCGCAATAATCTTCTGCAGATTCACTCTCCTTTTGCTTAATGGTGAAAATTTTGTTCCAGTTAACTACTACCGGAAAATATATACCCAATTGAGTTACAATGCGGGAAATGTTACCTTGGTTTACTTGGTCTGTTAAGGGAACGTCACCATCCAATACACAATCCGTGATAAATTTTGTCACGTCGGTATTGCGTGGTAGACAGGCCCTTAACACCACACGCCAATCTTTATTAGTTGGCTCATGAGAACTACCAAAATTTCTCGAAAATCTTTGACATTTGGCTAGTTCCTTTTTGGGATCGGGGAAATCATTTATGATGGAATTTAGTTCTGCTCTTGTCCAAGGACAATGCATTACTGCTTCCCTCGTGGACACTACACCGTTCGCATCTGCATTTCCATTCGGAATGGTTATTGTCCGAATGGGATGCAGACCGGCAGCGCTGCTACCATTGGCCTTGTTCCTTGTTACCTGGCTGGGGGTTTAATCTGTTGCTGCTACGTATTGTATTAACAACTTCCTCTACGGGTGCAGAAGGTGTTAGCACTTCCCTTGCTGTTACCGATGAAGATGGCGGCACCACTCGTGATTGTGGTGATGCAGCATCTATCATTTGCACAGCATGGGAAATGGCAGACATTACAATAGGCTCATCATCCACATCATAAACATTTTCTTTATGGTTGCTTAGGAGAGGGTACAAATTGCTTGTTACATTTAGATGGGTATTTTTGGTAACTGTACTTGGGGTGGTGAGCGTGAACTGCTGGCAAAACTCTCCACAACTCTACCTTGCTGCACGTGCATGCCATTTTGTGGCTCGCCCGTATTGCAATTTAGCGTCGCGGATGTATTCTCTGGCAATGCGCTCGCAACGCTAGTTTGCGTCGCTTGCACATTTTTAAGACACACATCCCCTTCATGCTGCCACAACTTTAAACATTCATAATATTTTACCTTTTTCTCTCGGGAGCGCATCAGACTGATGTGATCCCGGACATTATCTAGTACATTTTTATCAAAACTACCAATTCCGGGAAACGGTCTAACACTCTGCATCGTCATTTTAAACCATATATCACAATACCTTATCGCATAAGTACCGTACTTAGTATGCATAATACGACGGGCCGATCCAAACGGCGCTTCCATTAGCAGCACATCATTGTCTAACATCTCTATTGTTTGCATGGCCCCCATTCTGAGACAACTCCTATGCTTTTCAATAAAGATTTAAACTGGTGAAAGACAATCAAGATACTTTCACTTACATGTGGATGATTTAAACGGCAGCGCCCACACACCTGGATAAGATTTGAAAAAGGCAACTTCCACACCGGATAAGATTTAGTAAGGAAACTTCCACACCTATGGAAGTTTAAGTAGGCTACTTCCACGCACCTCTCTACAACAAAGACAACATGTACACCTGCTACTGTGTATAGAACGGTAAGCTGCTTACCGAGCGACTAGCACTTAGCCCTTAAAGGTCATACGGTACCTCTAACTGTAGGGAACAAGTTACCCCTACCAACAAATACTCACTGTTACACACTTTTTCCTGCGCAGAAAAATACACGTTAACCCAGATATTGATAACAATTGAAAAATGTAAACCTCAACGGCTTTATTTAAACACGTGGCAGCACAACCGGAAGTACATATACGCTATTGTGCATCCAGTCACATACACAATAATGCGACTACCACACAACTGTATGACAACTTTTTAGCCACGTACGCAAAAGTGCGTCTTTACTGTGCACAAAACTGCGACTCAGCCGTGTGCTCAATACTGCAGCACCCCTTTAAACGTTAGGTTCTATCAACACAGGAAAACAAACTTTTTCCTCTCTTCTCCGTGGATTCTAGTCAGCTTCCTTGGCTCACACGAAAACGGATAGCGATCTTTCAGCACAAAGCGGTTGCAGGTAAACCCTGCATGTTGCCACTCCACCCTTTGCTGAAATATCGATAACCGTATGTGCCGTGTGAGTAGGTAAGTGACTTCACTATGAGCCCCCAACTAAGGATACTGCCTTTGAACCTCTATATACCCCTTCCTATACCTTCTAATATCCTACCTATAAACCTCTAAGGATGACGCTAATTTGCGTACGCAGTCATACAGTAAATAAAGACTCCAGACCTATAATCTGTGGTTCCAAAGCACAAAGTATTATTCAAGTAAAAGTACAGCAGTTACACGCTATGATCCTCATATAATCTTAGCACGAAGAGATTATACAGACCCAAGTACAATTATACATACGCAGCGCTCTCTGGTCCAGATGTTAGGCATCAGCAAGAAACCCCTCGTCAATCAGCATTCAGCACAAAGACTAGGAACCCAGGGTCAGAACACATATTTATACCCCCCAGAAATAAACAACACAATAAAGAAGTTTGTTGTGAATACCATTGGTCCTAAAGGAGAGTGCATATGTTACAAGGCATTTAACAGGTTGATTCAAATAGACACAACCCAGCCTCTAACAACTGGGGGTCTCTGGTTTCCTGCCTCATGCAACATCCTAACAGTTGTTCATAATATGTACATTTTGCTGCTTGAAGTCTCTGCGGTCCATAAGTTGAGAATGCATGATGCGATCTCCACACCGATGGTACCGGATTACTGTTGAGAGAGTACGCATCAGTACAATTCCAAACATGGCTTACTTATCATGTATAAAACCTTAGTTACGAAATAACCTTTATTTCATAGCAATTATAGTAAATGTGCATACTTGAATCTTATACCTTAAAGCTTATTAAACCTTTTATGTGAATATGTAATGTGTAAGTATGCGGGGTGTGATGTAAAGACGCTAGTTAACTTGGGGCAGATATGTGCGCATGAAGCTAATAAACAGCATTTTCATAAAGGATCTTATGCATTCGCTAATATGCGATTAGTTAACAGCGCAATTGTGCGTATTAATGTGTGTATGAGAAATGGTGCACTTAAATCTCACTTAAACTAAGTGAACACCTAGCAGTGTGGAATGCTGAGCCTTATAGTTCCACACGCCCCCTCTCTCAGCAGCCCCCACCCTTCCCAGGCTCAAAAGTACAGTCCTTTCTTCTCCCAGGTTCTTGTGTAAATGCAAATTAGCACAGCTACAAGACCCAAACCACAGATAACACTCTTGGCTTTGAAGGTGTTTTATTGTAGGAAGCCTGCTAATGTAAGATGCTAGAAACGACCCTCTTGCTGTATTCGAGCAGGGCCACCTGGAGTGAGAGCAGACGTTATGTCCATGAAGCTTGTCTACACAGGCTAGTTGTCACATGGCCATTTTCTCTGTTTAGCTAATACAATCCAATTTTGACATACTGTACAGCCATTTCTGAAATATATCCTTTAGGGGAATTATAATAATATACACTTTATCCAGAGCACCCAAACTACGTAAAGTCATGAAATGGGCTTTTGGTGAATCACCGTAACTTATGGCGATGGTCACAGATGCAATCGCATGATGCTAATAGTAATATCGCCACATGTACTAAAGTGTGAGTTTATCTAAAATGGCGATTAGGCGGCCATTCGCAAAATGGCGTCTTGCGATCTCATGTCCAAGATGGCGTCTTGCGGCCAGTCACAAGATGGTGTCGCTGCGATTCAATATTAAACTGATCTTGTCTCAGCCAATAATCCAGCTTCGACACCCTGTCCTAGGCTGATAGCCCGGGGCTATCCCCGCCACCCCTGGGCGGTTGGTGGCAGGTTGATAGTGTAGGTGTAGTGTGTAAAAATTGGAATAATTCACATTGTCTTTACAGTGGAACTACAGGTCCCAGCAAGCATCCCCAGCATGCTGGTACTTGGAGAACCACAAGTACCAGCATGCGGGGCATTAAGGGCCTGCTGGTAAGTGTAGTTCATCTGTATAGAAATGTGTAATCACACGGAGGGGGCATGACCTGTACCAGTCCCGCGAATAATGTTATATATATCAAAATGGCCATCGGCAGAAAAAAGGTTCCCCACCTCTGCTCTACACAGTAAAGATGGCACCAGCTGCACATGAGCAGTAGCCCATCGGTGACGTCGAAGGTCACGCCTTCATCTGATTCTTAGTATCCCGCATGAAAAGTAGAGAGAGAAGACAGTATCAGAGCACACAGCTCTCTAACAATATGGTTGTTTGCAAATGCACCTCTAACACTGATTAGAGTGTGACTTATATAAGGAAGGGTCCCAGACTGCACACCCTGAATATATATAATGGGAGGTGCTACCAGTTGAGACTATTGTTGCAGGCACAGAAACAGACAAATCACAGGTGCACAACTCCAAATTACTGATTATATATACAGTAAATACATTATGCAATAAAAATTAGCAATAAATAAATAAAGGTTTTTAGCATAATCATGGCCAAGGTTATGGGCCTACCCACCATATCCAGGTACCCTCTGTAGGGTTCAAATCCAGAGCGCAGGACCCCCCAAACCAGCCCAGCCGAGCCACCCCAGGGCATCGCTTTAATGAGAAAAGTGAAGTGTAAAGTAGGGGTGAGCGTGTTCAGATTTCTGAAATCCGAACCCCCCCGATCCGAGGCCGATCCGAGTCAGGCTCGACTTTTCCCGCCTGACTCGGATCTGAAATCGAGGCAAAACATCATCATCCCGCCTTCAGGGTCTCGCGAGTTTTGGATTATATATAAGGTACCAGCATCTGCGCCATTTTCTCACTCGGCTGTGGACAGTGAAGAGGGAGGGTGGGAGTTAGGGCTGGATGGGCTGTGTAGTGTTGTGCTGTTCTGCTGTTGTCCATAGGGGCTGTGTCCACTCCTCCAAAGTCCATAGGGGCTGGCTGGACTGTGTTGTGCAGGCAGTTGTCCATAGGGGCTGTGTCCACTCCAAAGTCCTGTGCAGTGTCCCAGTCCTAAAGGGGTGCTGTAGTGTTGTCCAGGGGGTGCTCTGTCCCTCAGGGGTGCTCCCCCCAAGTGCAAAAAAATATTTTTTTTTTTTCTGTGTTTGTGAATTGTGTGCGCAGTAGCCGCACGTGCATCAACAAAGTAGTGCCAAGCGTGCGCCTGTGTCATAAGTAAAGGGCCGGCTGGCTTGACGGTTAAAAGGTGCTGTAACCCCCAAAGTGCACTCCAAACAAAATAAAAAAATATTTTCTGTTTGTGAATTGTGTGCACTGTGGCTGCACGTGCATCAACAAAGGAGCAGCGCCAAGCGTGCGCCTGTGTCCCATAAGTAAAGGGCTGGCTGGCTTTTCTGTTAAAGAGTGCTGTAACCCCCAAAGGGCACTCCAAACAAAATAAAAAAATATTTTCTGTGTTTGTGAATTGTGTGCACTGTGGCTGCACGTGCATCAACAAAGGAGCAGCGCCAAGTGTGCGCCTGTGTCCCATAAGTAAGTCCGTTAAAGGGTGCTGTAACCCCCAAAGGGCACTCCAAACAAAATAAAAATATATTTTTTTGCGTTTGTGAATTGTGTGCACAGTAGCCGCACGTGCATCAACAAAGTAGTGCCAAGCGTGCACCTGTGTCATAAGTAAAGGGCCGGCTGGCTTGACTGTTAAAGGGTGCTGTAACCCCCAAAGTGCACTCCAAACAAAATAAAAAAATATTTTCTGTGTTTGTGAATTGTGTGCAGTGTGGCTGCACATGCATCAACAAAGGAGCAGCGCCAAGCGTCCGCCTGTGTCCCATAAGTAAAGGGCCGGCTGGCTCATTTCTTAAAGGGTGGTGTAACCCACAAAGTGCACTAGTCTCCAACAAAAATTAAAAATTATTTTCTGTGTTTGTGTGCGCCTTAGCCGCACGTATATATCAATATAACATAAATGGAGGACCAAACTTTCTCCGATAAAAATAAAATAGGGAAAGATCAAGAACCATTAAATCCTAGTGCTGTTGCTGCTGCTGGGAGTTGTTCATCATCCCAGAGAGGAAGTAGGAACACCACTACTTTTACTAAACAATTGACCCTCCAACAGTCCTTAGCGAGGAGGATGAAGTACGACAGCAGTCATCCTGAAGCAAAATGTATAACTGAGGCCTTGACTGCTATGTTGGTGTTAGACGTGCGTCCGGTATCCGCCATTAGTGCAGTGGGATTTAGACAATTGATGGAGGTAGTGTGTCCCCGGTTCCAAATCCCGTCTAGATTCCACCTGCATCCTCAAAGCAGCAGCAACAAGCATGCGTCTGTCTGTTAAATGGTGGTGTAACCCCCAAAGTGCACTCCACAAAAAATAAAAAATTCTTATTTTTTTTTCTGTCTTTGTGAAATGTGTGGGCTGTAGCCGCACTTGCATCCTCAAAGCAGCAGCGACAAGCGTGCGTCTGTCTGTTAAAGGGTGGTGTAACCCTCAAAGTGCGCTCCACAAACAATAAAAAAATTCTTCTTTTTTTTCCTGTCTTTGTGAAATGTGTGGGCTGTAGCCGCACCTGCATCCTCAAAGCAGCAGGGACAAGTGTGCGTCTGTCTGTTAAAGGGTGGTGTAACCCTCAAAGTGCGCTCCACAAAAAATAAAAAATTCTTTTTTTTCTGTCTTTGTGAAATGTGTGGGCTGTAGCCACACCTGCATCCTAAAAGCAGCAGCGACATGTGTGCGTCTGTCTGTTAAAGGGTGGTGTAACCCCCAAAGTGCGCTCCAACCAAAAAAAATAATCTTTTTTTCTGTGTTTGTGTGTGAAATGTATGCGCAGTAGCCGCACCTGCATTCTCAAAGCAGCAGCGACAAGCATGCGTCTGTCTGTTAAAGGGTGGTGTAACCCTCAAAGTGCGCTCCACAAAAAAAAAAAATTCTTCTTTTTTTTCTGTCTTTGTGAATTGTGTGCACTGTAGCTGCACGTGCATCAACAAAGAAGCAGCGCCAAGCGTGTGCCTGTGTCCCATAAGTCTGTTAAAGGGTGGTGTAACCCCCAAAGTGCTCCAAAAAATGAAAAACTATTTTTTTTCTGTGTTTGTGACTTGTGTGCGATGTAGCCACACGTGCATCAACACAGTAGCAGCGCCAAGCGTGTGCCTGTGTCATAAGTCAAGGGCCGGTTTGGACATCTGGTCCGGAGTGAAGGACGTGCCAACAGTTTCTGACAAGTCTACTGTCACTGCATATGATACTGTCCTCAAAGCAGCAGCGACAAGCATGCGTCTGTCTGTTAAAGGGTGGTGTAATCCTCAAAGTGCGCTCCACAAACAATAAAAAAATTCTTCTTTTTTTTTCTGTCTTTGTGAATTGTGTGGGCTGTAGCCGCTCCTGCATCCTCTAAGCAGCAGCGACAAGCGTGCGTCTGTCTGTTAAAGGGTGGTGTAGCCCCCAAAGTGCTCTCCAACCAAAATAAAATAATCTTCTTTTTTTCTGTGTTTGTGTGTGAAATGTATGCGCAGTAGCCGCAGCTGCATCCTCAAAGCAGCAGCGACAAGCATGCATCTGTCTGTTAAAGGGTGGTGTAACCCTCAAAGTGCGCTCCACAAAAAATAAAAAATTCTTCTTTTTTTTCTGTCTTTGTGAATTGTGTGGGCTGTAGCCGCACCTGCATCCTCAAAGCAGCAGCAACAAGCGTGCGTCTGCCTGTTAAAGGATTACATCGGTGACAGCATCCAAGTAGGCATGTCAGACAGTCCATACATGTACTGGCAGGAAAAAGAGGCAATTTGGAGGCCCCTGTACAAACTGGCTCTATTTTACCTGAGTTGCCCCCCCTCCAGTGTGTACTCCGAAAGAGTGTTTAGTGCAGCCGGGAACCTTGTCAGCGAAAGGCGTAGGAGGTTGCTTCCACAAAATGTGGAGAAGATGATGTTCATAAAAATGAATTATCAACTCTTCCAGGGAGACCAGCCTCCAGAATGTACAGAGGATGAGGATGTACACAACACTGAAGAGGGTGAGGAATCGGTGGATGAGGAGGATGAGGACGACATCTTGCCTCCGTGGAGCCAGTTTGTGCAGGGACAGATTAATTGCCAGCTTGTTTTGTGGGGGCCCAAACGAACCAATCATTTCAGCCACAGTCGTGTGGCAGACCCTGGCGCTGAAATGATTGGTTTGTTAAAGTGTGCATGTCCTGTTTATACAACATAAGGGTGGGTGGGAGGGCCCAAGGTCAATTCCATCTTGCACCTCTTTTTTTTCTTTGCATTATGTACTGTTTGGGGCCTAGTTTTTCAAACTGCCATCCTGTCTGCCACTGCAGTGTCACTCCTAGATGGACCACGTGTTTGTGCCGCCCACTCGTGTCGCTTAGCATAGTCATCCAGCTACCTCGGTGCAACCTTTTGGACATAAAAACACTATTGTGAGGTGTGAGGTGCTCATAATAGACTGGAAATGAGTGGAAATTGAGGTTAATAATAGCATAGGAGCAGAAAAACCCACAAATTATGTGATTTTAGCCGTTTTTATGCTTTTTTTAAAAAAAATACAGATCCAAAACACAAAACCCAGAACCCAAAACACAGAAGGGTGGTTTTGGCAAAACCAATCCAGATCCAAAAGACGAAGAAAGATCCAGATCCAAAACCAAAACACAAAACACGAAAAGTGGCCGGTGCACAGCCCTAGTGTAAAGTAGGATAGGTAAGAGCAGCTACAGCTGCATATATAGGATAGAGAGGTGATATGGTGGGTAGGCCCATAACCTTGCCCATGATTATGCTAAAAACCTCTATTTATTTATAGAGCTCTATTTATTTATTTATATATATAATCAGTAATTTGGAGTTGTGCACCTGTGATCTGTCTGTTTCTGTGCCTAGAGTGTGACTTATGCCTGGTGTAAATTGGGCACCTATGTGACTAGTGCTGACATGCAGCTTTGCATATACACACAAATACCCGTATTTTATTGTACACAAATTGCACATGCGCTGCAGCCACCTTGGCATCAGCCCCTTGAAGTTTATAGCAAACAAATTTCTCAATAGTACTGTAAGTCTGCTGGCAGAAGTCTATCCCTCAAATTTTCATTGTTCTTGTAGGATATGAATGTCCTCCGTGTGGTAGCGTCTGGTATATAATGATGTATAGTAAACACAGATCTTTTTTCTTCTCTCATTTTACTGTAAGTTTTCTTTGTATTTAGGGTAGCTAGGTGCATGTGCTTATTGGGTACCACAGCTACATTACATACTACTGTGTGCAAACGGATTGGCACCCGTTGTCCATATAAATGCAGGCCCGGAATTAGTACAATTCCGCTATATGTTCGGCACTTCTTACCTGGTTGTGTTCTTATTATTCATGACTTCTGTGTACTGATTTGGTCTCTGATAGAATTGTCAGCCCCTTGACCTTACCTACGCCCTGTCTATCTGCAAATTTTGTATGGTTTATAGTGCACTTTGGAATTTCATACTAGTTTGTCTGACTCTGCTTTGCAGTCCAAAAGCCTGGGGGCAAAAAAGAGCTCTACAGAAAAAGAGACTGTTTTAGGCAAAGAGTAGCCTAGGTCAGAGGTTACCAAACATGGTCCTCAAGGTACCACACCAGTTCAGGTTTAAAAGGGCCCATACACTAGCGATGGATCGCCGCGATGTTCGAATCCTCAGATGAAGGGTCGGAGGATCGGTGAAATCCAATATGTTGGATTTCACAGATTTGCAGATCATGATTAAAGTATGATTGTGATTTGCAAATCTCTGAGATTTAACATGTATAATTTCATCGATCCTCCGACGGATCGGAGAACATAGATGATCGCCGGTCGGCATTTCTGACAGGCGAATCTGTGTTTTTGATCCGATCGCAGGACCGCACAACCTATCTATATATGTATGGGGGCCTTTAGAGATACCCATGGCTGAGCACAGGTGGTTAAGCAACTTGACTGAGGTACTAATTAAGCCACCTACGGTTAAGCATGGATATCCTTAAAACCTGGACCATTAGGGTGCCTTGAGGAGTGAGTTTGGGAACCTCTGGTCTAGGTCATTGGGATTTAATGGGTTTGGGAAATGCAGGGTGCACCTGAAGGCTAACTCCATTAATGAGACTTGTGTAGTGGAAAGTTTTACGTCACCTCCAGCTTACCTATGACTGACAGCTTCTCCATATGCCCAACTGAAGAATTATCTTTGTCCACTACCTATTCATTTTAGCCCCCTTCATGTGACTTATTTCTTGACATTCTATAAATTGTTTTTAAATGGAAACTCTTCTAAGTTTCCTGTACTTATAGTAGCTGTAGGTCAGATCTAACAGCAAGTTTAACGCTGACTTCTTTGAACATAATATATTAGCAAATAATTAAGGTTAAGGCAGACTTTAGTATAGACAGGGTGAGTGTGAGATAGCATACTAATGTCTTATTAGAATATAATTTGCATGTTATTATCACCAGATTCAGTTACTCTAGTGCTAGACGTTCTAACTTGATTTAGTGTCACTTAAAGTAAAAAAAAAGTTTAAACATAATATGTTATTCCATTGAATTAATGCAACCAACCAGGCTATAGAAAAGTACTCATTATAAGATTTCTGGTTTCCTCTCCATCCTTCACTAGAATGATGAATCCCATAGTATTGTTTGATGCATGATTTTAGTAGGTGAGTACAGATAATGTGATACTGATATACAGGGACGTAGCTAGGGTAGTGCAGCCGGTGCCATCGCACAGGGCACCACAGGTCAGGGGGTGCTGTTTGGGCCTGTATAATTTCTGTTTATTATCATTCTCACTTGTAGCTTCCTCTTATTTTATCCCCAGCATCTCCTGGCCTCCCCTATCTCTTCCCTGGTCCTTCCCCATGAGGCCATTCCCCTTTTTTGGGTGCATTATGTCCCTTTGAAAAATGAGGGGGGTGCCAAAGCTCTTTCTGGCACAGGGCACCAAAAAGTCTAGTTACGGCTCTGCTGATATATAGTTGTGTAACTTCATCCCAGTTACCCAGAGGCAAGACAGATGTTGTATCGTGCAACTCAGTATTCCCCATCCAGTTACAGCCCTTTTCCCCCCCTAACCTGTTACCACTCGCGTTCACCCAAGGATGCAAACCCTTGCGATTTTGGATTGCTAATTTGACACATAGGCAGAGTGACATCTCAGAAAATGATGCCTGCACAGTAGTGTAAAATCACTCATTCCATCTGGGATCTTTGTGACTGCCAGACAATACGGAGAGCATTTTAGTGAGTGCCAGACAATACAGAGATCATTTTAGTAACCACTTGACAATATTGGCAACAATTGTGTGACCACCATACAATACTGAGAGCAATTTTGTGATAACCAAACAATACTGAGAGCATTTTTAATGACTACCATACAATACTGATAGCAATTTAATGAATGCCATACACCACTGAAAGCATTTTTGTGGCCGCCAGATAATACGAAAAGCATTTTATTGACCACCATGCAATGCAGAGGACGCTGCAGTCACAGTAGTTTAGAATTGTTGGCAATATTACACTATTGCAGTGTTTTTTCTTTTTGTTTACATATATGGATGGTTTCATTAGTTTAAAGAAAGAACGACATGTTCATCCCTTTTTGAACAATCTGAAGCGCAAGTGAGATTGTTAATGTTTTTGCATTTGCAACCTAAATAGCCTACATACAGTAGCCGTTGATTGTGGCATGAGTAATTGCTGGAACAATAGCAGCCAATGACTTGCCCTAATCAAACCATAATTAATCTAAACTCCTAAATTAGCATTTCAATTGTGAGACCAGTATGGGATGCCAATGCCATCCCCCTGCTACTGCCAACTCTGAAATATCAGAAGAACCGATTCTGCCAACAGAAGAACTGACAGACAAAAAGGTGTTAGAGATAAGCATTTCCTGGATAGTAGGGCCATGGGAATCCAATACCTACCAAGATGATACTGTAGTTAGGCACATGAGGGCTTATTACAAAAATAGTCATTGGAACAAAATATGTTTCTGCAAAGCTTAAAACTCTTCTTCAATTTGATGTTGAATTATGGGACTGATTCATAGTTGCACGGAATTGCACTGAAAGACGCAGCGGCTCTGCAATACCGCACATCCAATATGCTAATGTTGCAGGAGCTGTCTAAGGACAAAAGCCGCCTCCTGTCGCCATCGCAGATCCTAGTGCAGCATCTGAAGACGCAACAACGGAAGTGATGGTCGCATCCATCGCCCATCTGAGGAAGCCTAAGCTTACTCAGAATGACCACCGGAACTGCTCTGCCGGGGCCAGGAAAGCTGCATCTAAAGACGTAGACCCTGATTTTGGCACGCCTACAAAATGGGGGTGCCACGTCCTAAAACGGACCACTTGTCATCTCCGGCACCCAAATAGCCGCAGCATATCAATCATGCTGCAGCTTAGGGGCACTGCGAGCAATCTCACAGTCAGTGATCGCCATATGCACAGTACAGATCCTGCGCTGATCATTAAACGTCCGAATCAGTCCCACACCTTTCACTAACCACTTTATTTGTAAAGATTTAGTGGTACCAATTTTTATTTGTGTATGTCACATTTTTTAGATAAGGTTATTACATTGCACTTGGTAAGGGTCACAGGCTATGGTATTCTTAGATGGAGCTTATGTTCACCATCAAGTACAGGTTATTTAAAAGCATCTATAAGATTATTCACATTGCTCCATTTGTGTTAATGAATAATCATGCAAGAAAATAAATTTTACTCAACATTTTACTCAACTCAGCTTCGCCAATCTCCCGATAAGAGCGGGATAAAAGTGACTGGTACAGCCATTGGTGGACCTGCCAGAATTGAGAATCAAGTGGAGTAGAGATACTGTACGTATGTTATTCTGATTTTATTTTACCTATGACTCCAAAATTAATTACAAATTGTCGTTTTGGTAAGAGTTATTATTTAAGTGGATAAATGACTTAATTTCTGAAAATACGATCATTTAAAAAAATTCTCAGAAACATTTTTCAAATATTTAAAGCTGGGAGAGAACATTTCACTGAGCAATTTAAAGGTATTTACAGATCTACAGCCATTGGGAGGATTTTATGCTTGCAATGTTCCTATTTGGTGTGCATTCTAAACCTTACACAGTTCAATTAAGTATAATTGTTTGCACATTGATAATACAAAACAATTAAATTGCACTTAATTAAATGCATGATAACTGAACCATTTCATTGTCACTACTTTATTACAATAATGAATTGCACCTGGTTAGTGACTTTAAATCCCTTGGGTGTACAGCAGCAGTATTATAAAGTGTCCTGTCAACATTTCATTTCTATTTGTTACTGTTATACAGTAGCTGCTTAAAGGTCATCCAAACTTAAAATAAAATGTTAAACTATGTAATGCCTCCTTGCAATATATATATATAAAAAATATATACAGTATTTATTTACACACACACACGTGTTAAATTTATAGGAGTATGATTTGTGTGCACTAGGCAGTGAAAAATACTGCATCAATATTTGTCTTCTGTTTTGTGACTGAAATAAAGCATAACCCCATATTCATTTACATTGTTGTACTCACCCCCCTTATTCAGTGTCTACATAATCCTCTGCTTTACCTACTTCTTCCACCCCTATCCTTCCCCTCTAGTCTCCTCCACTTGCTGTTCCACCTTTTTTCTCTCACCAGTCTCCGTTACAACCCTCTACTTCTCTCAACCACCCTTCCTGTTCCTCCACTCTTAACCACCTCCCTCCCTCCATGGACTTGCTACCCCACCACGAAGCCCTATTGCCTCCTGTCTCTGCCGGTCCCCTCTAGGGCTGCCGTGAGAAATCCTGGACCAGAGTATAGAAACATCCTGGGGGTCCCCCCTGGAGGGGGCGTGGCCACTGCATGTTGGGGATGGCTGCACCTCTCTGTGGGTGGGCCTAGCATGTAAGAAGCACCCACTCACAGGAGCATGGCATAGCAACCAGCAGCCGGAACTATAGTACTCACTATTAGGATGGCAGGACAGTCCCATAATAGCCACATTTTAGCTGGATGTATTTAGATGCCAAAATGTAACAGACAAAAATTAAAGGGCAAACTACTTTATTTTGTACATTTCTCATGCAAATAACACATAAATAAAATCTATTTTTGTCATAGAGATAGATGAACGAAGGACTTTATTTTGACATAACACAAGGTCATCTTATACACATTCCGCGGCATATATCCTAACCCACTGCTCCATGCACCTTCCTCACTATCTACCCCATCTGTGTTGCCCCTGTCTGTCTGCCCCCCATTTAGAAGGTAAGCTCTCACGAGCAGGGCCCTCATCCCTCATGTGCTTTTCCTCCCTTACTTATACTATCATGTACTCCTAACTCCCCAATTGGCACCTAACACTTGGTTGCTGAGGCCCTGCTGCTTGTGCTATGCAGCAATGATTATAAACCATGTCCTTGTCCTGCATTGTTTTGTATTACTATTACTGTTTTTTCTTGTGTGCTCATTTATGTACTGTGTAAGGCGCTGCGGAAACTGTGTGGCGCCATATAAATAAAGGATAATAATAATAATAATACTGTTTTGTTCCACTATTCCCAATGTACACAACTGTGATGTCTTAGGGGTATATTTACTAATGTTCGATTTTCAGTTTTGGGTGATATCACATTCGATTTGCATTTGGTTTTCATTCGATTTTGCCTTTGGATATTTACTAAAGGCAAATTTGACTGTCAAATCGGATATAAAACCGAATCCCACTCAAAATCAAATATCAGCAAAACATAGGTACTTTTACATAGACCAACATACAAATCCCACATTTACTAATATTTGATTTGAAAAGGAACACCAAATCGAACTTCAAATCCCCAAAATAATAGACCTACTTCATGTTGGCGATTTTAGCATGAGCAGGTATGAATTACAGATGCATGCACAGTTCAGTGTGATTTGTACATGCGTCTGTGTGTAAAAAGGTTGTAAAGTGTTAAAAAACAAAAAAAAAGAAGACGTGGGGTCCCCCTTTAAAAGCACAATACGGGGGTCCCCTACGTCTTTTGTCCACCATATTTTCACAACCAGGACCGGCTCAGAAAAGCCTGGTGCTAGTTGTGCTTTTATGGGGGGGACCGTACATAATTTTTAAAAAAATATTAACACTTTACAACCTTTTTACACACAGAAGCATGCACGAATCTCACTGATCTGTGCATGCATCTGTGTTATGCTGCATATGCACGGTCAGATTTCTTATCAGATATGAACGATAACGATTGCAAAAAACATACAATCGTTCATATCTTTGACATGTAGGGCATGCAACGACAAAAGATGCGCTTGCCCGCATGTCAGATAACGATATCTGACATATCGACTGTGTTTGCAGTCAGATTTGGACGATTTCATTCATTTAAATGCTGTCAGAAATCGTTCATAAAATCGTTGGTAAAATCGTTCATCTAGCAAGTCTGACCGTGTGTATGCACCATAATTCACACTTGCTCATGCTAAAAAATTCCAGCATGAAGCAGGTCTATTATTTTGGGGATTTGAAGTCCGATTTTGTGTTTGATTTGGACATGGGCATGTAAAGTCGAACAAGAAATTACTATACAAAATTGAACCAAATCAAATTCGATTTAGAAAAGGTTTCCACAATCGAATTTTAGTAAATGTGAGATTTTGACAAGGATTTCATTCAGGTGAACTAAATCGAACATAAAATTGAACGTTGATAAATATACCCCTTATTATCTAATGCTGGGCATCAGGGGCAGAACTATGGGAGACAATGGAGGCACCTGCCGCTGGGCTCCAGCTCTGAAGGGGCACCTCCTCCATTGTCCACAACATATTCACCCCACTTAGGGCTGTATCCGGAGTGTACCGTCACAGTCGCCAATACATGGCACCTGAGAAGCCACCATACACTAGTGGAGAGCTCCATGTCAGACCATCAGCTGCTGCCTTCTATCTATAGCCTGTCTGCATGCGAATTGCTACATTACAGTGTTAGCGGCTGTGATGGGGGGGCACCAAATTATAAGACAACTTGCCTCCAGGCGTCTGGGATGAACTTATGCTACTGCTGGGCATACAGACCGACAGACATTTTATTTACCTGAAACCAGCAGGTATCGTGGCCATACACTGTAAGATATCTCATAGTGTATGGCTACATGATATCTGGGTTCCTCCCCTGGGAGGAGACATTGTCTCGTTCCTCCCTTGTGACGGAGCAGGAGAAATGTCGGGTGGTCGGCCGCGACAACTCAAACACTGCCAGATGTGGATCAGATCAGCCAAACGAGTTGGAAGATTTTTCATGCCCAACTGTCCGATCATCACTCATCAGTTGCGCCATACACTATACAGTTACAGTATCGGTCCGATCCACCGATAGTCTGCGGCTTGGGAATATAACTGCATAATGTATGCCCAGTTTAAGCCATGTGTTCTCCTTTCCTTCTGTAGATTGTAAGCATCCACCTGTTTCTGTTTGAATTTACAGTATATATAGATAAAGCCTGTTTCTTGGTAACCAGTTAATTGTGTAAAATGTCTTTACAGATTATTATAAATACTACATAATAACAAAGTATAGTCTATTTGCGTGGGCTTGCAGGTGATAAAAGGCATTTATCATTCATTCTGATTGTTCTTCCATGTGATCTCTGGGTAATTTGTGATGTCTTGCTTCACTAAACATTCAACACAACAAAGGAGTTCACTGCTCTAGATGACATACAGAACAGCATTGAGGAACACTGAGAAATCAGTAATACATTGTGTACAGGGAAATGAGACACATGGGGATTAAGCAGTGCTGAGCGTTTGCCAGTTTGCATACTGTACAGTAACATATTTTGCATGAATTCACATGGAGCACGCACAGAAAATGAACAACATATATGTGGCTAGGCCAGACCTACAGTACATGCATTTTGCACTTTATAAGCCTATTATAAGGCGTATGCTGTGCACCTATAATGGGGTAGGTGCAGGTCCACAGTGACGATTATGGCTTGTATTAAACAGGTGCATATACTAGTAATGCATATACTAGTAATGCAGAGGTGTGTTGCATATGTGCAGAAATCATGGTTACCTACCCTCTCGTATCCTGAGGGAGACTCCCGGATCACTGTGGAGTCTCCCGCTACCCCGCATTGTAAATAGAAAGTCCCGGATTCCCCTGTCAAGTCCAAATTTGACGGGGACGGGGCCTGAATGAGAGGACGAGTCAGCCCCAACGCTGAGCCCGCTGCTTACTCCACCTGTCGCGCACCACCTGGCCAGGAAGCAGCTTAGAGAGGAGCGGGCAAGGACTCCCCCCCATTCTCTTTCAGCCTCAAGAGCTGCAACAATGATTACTGCTAATCACCCGCAGCTCGAGGCACTGCACTTCAGGTAGCCTTGCTGGGTGCCCTGCGGTAGCAGAATCAGATGGTGCCTTTCCCCTGCTGTATGTACTTTTCCCACCCCCAAACTGTTCTCCTGGGCTGCTTCAGCCTTGTCACATGACCGGGTCCTGGCTGCGGAGCACTGTGCTGCTGACGTTTGCTGCTGAGTGATCCTGTGTAATGCTCTGCTGACCATTGCCAAGGTGACTAGAGTCTCAGCTTAGTGTGCAGAGCCTCTGCAATCTGCATGTGTCTTCGAAATGGTAAGCTAAACCAAAGGTGAGGGGGCTGGGGGGCTCTGATTGCATTTTAAGGAGGGGGTTGTACCTACCGTAAGTAGTCTCTTATACAATAGACAAACACAGTTCTCAACATCCAGATCCTACAGCTTACCAGTAGTTTTATTGGGTTACCACTGCAAGCATGCTCAGGAGCCATTCAACTGAATATAATCTGACCTGCTGATTTTCCAATATAAAATATTAGGAATTTGTGGTTTGTATGGGTCCATTTGTATAGTATTTGTATAATTCTATATTTATTGTATGCAAATGAAACAAGATGAGACACATGCCCTTTAATGCTTAGCAATTTAATAATTTGTGTGTGTATGTATTTTATATATGTCTGTCCGGGAATCTGAAAATAAAAGGGTGGTAACCCTAGCCATGACCCATGATTGGTAATGCAGCGGGATGATGTCATGGAGGTGACGCAGCTGCACAGTGCACACTGAGCAGTGTGCCAAGGCTGAGGGCGAAGGAGGGGACTCAGAGGAGGTACATTCAGTACAGGTAGAGTGTAGCCAGTACTGTACTTTAGTTTTCACTGGACACAGGACACACCCCTGAGCGGCAATAGATACGCCCATAACTGGAGATAGACACACCCTTTGGGCGGAGCATGACACGTTCACTCTGGCGCATTCTGCTACAAGCTATATTCTCCCTGAAATTACTTTTCAAAAGTAGGCAAGTATGGCAGAAATACACTATTTTTCAATGCACTTTACTTTTGAGTACTGTATGCCCATTTTATTTCCAACTCACCATCTGCCCTATAGTACTGCTTATTATTAATGCTCAGTGGCACTGGACGCCACTTGCCAGAACAAAGTAATACATATCATATAATTGCACTTAACATACATTATGGGAGGAATTCATTTAGCTGCAGGATTTACCGCTGGGTTTTAGCTCCCACATTATGATGCCCAGAGCTATTCAGTTACTGTCTGCAGTAAGCCCACAACTAGGAAGTAGTTAACACAGATTTTTGCTTGCATCATCCTGAGGTGTGAGTAGAAATCTATGTTACTGTAACTAGTGCTAGTCGCAATGTTACCAGAGGAAGTAATTGAATGGCTTTGGCCACTTAGCCCAACAGCAATGGCTTACCGAGTCTTAAGGTTTACCGCTGGAAATTGTTAAATAGCTCCAGGAACTTAACTGATGTGGTAATTGCATCATCCCCTTTGTTGTAATATTTGTTATACAAGCAATTAGAAAATATGGACAAACAGCCACTCCCCATGTCCCTCTATCTGACTGCCGCATATACCTAAGCCAATCCCCTTAGCCAATACACACAGACTGAAAGATGTGTATAAGTATATAAATAACATGTCATTACACATTGACATACAAAATAAATTATATTTCTGATGCCAAAAAAAAGTTATTTACTGTAAAAACTTTTTTTTATTGAATGTGGGGCAACAAAGATGGCTGCATCTTAGACTAGCTCCTACTCACACTCCACAATATACAGCCATCTGGTTTATTTAACTAATGGCCTGAATTCTCTGGAGGAAGACTGCTAAAGAGGACTGTCCTCTTGCTCCAACTGTTGATGGACCAAACTCCTTCCTCATATGTTAAGTTGGTGGGCTCCTCCCATATTCTTCTATTCCTGATTCAAGGCACAATACAAGAAATGATAAAGGGAACAATACTGTACCTCATGTGAATAAAAAGGACAGAGTTCTCTTCCCCCTTAAAGGGTATTTGGTTTACTGTTGATCAGCCCACCCACGGCACAGTGAGGTGAAGAGCACATAAGACACTCCTAGAGTTCCACTAAATGCATAAGAAAAATACTACCCTCTTCCCCTCCCTCACTATACCTCAAATATGTTACTACCCTAAATATTCTCACACATTGGTTAACTATACCTCCCAACTTTTAGGTCCCCCAAAGAGGGACAGTTCACGCGCCATAGTCGCAGGTGACTAAAAAGGGGTGAGGCTTAGAAAAAAGTGGAGCCTCAGGAAAATGGGGAGGAGCTTCGCAGCTTCTCCCCATTTACGTCACTATGGGGGCGTGCCCAGCACTCTCCGAGATGCTGGGTAGCCCCCAGGCTCTCCGTATACTGGTGAACAGATGCCATGTGCATGGCATCTGTTCTCCTACTGCACACCCGCTGCTCTGCATAGTAGACCAGAGGTTTGTGCTCCCCACAACTTCCCCCCACTGCGTGACACTGGGGCCCGTGGGTGGGAGAGTCCCAGAAAAACGGGGCTGTCCCGCTGGATGCGGGACAGTTGGGAGGTATGGGTTGACCATATGTTCTTAGAAAGAGCACGGAGGACATTTTATATGTCAGGAGTGACATAAACCTCCAGTCTATCACTCTGCGCACTCAGGAGCATTAAGGGAGGGGTCATGAGTTGTGCGAGGTAGCCAATAGTGAGTTAGAGTTGGTATTGATGGGAGGTGTTGCGTAGGATTTATGGGTAGTGTGGTATAGAGGGACACTCTCTATTTTCCTGAGTTTGGACGGTGAAGTACTGAGCATTGTTTTGTATATTCTCATATTTTGTGTATTGTCATATTGCTTATATACTCTAGTTGTTTATTTCACTACTATTTCATTTTGCTCTCTTTCTCTAGTGCTTATCTTTTGTTCTTATTCTTAGGGGTATATTTACTAAAGTGAGTTTTTAGAAATGGAGACGTTGCCCATAGCAACCAATCAGATTCTACTTAATATTTAACCAGCATCTTCTAGAAGATAATAGTTAGAATCTGATTGGTTACTATGGGCAACATCTCCATTTCTAAATACTCTCACTTTAGTAAATATACCCCTTATTCTCCCCTTTTATCTTACATTTACCTTGGTTTTTGTTTCTGTTTTCCTTGGTAATGGATCATCCCCGCCGGAGCGCCGCTATCCCCGCCGCTACCTGGTTAATGTAATCGGTGGGGTTGCAGCATCCAAAGTGTCGGAGCAGGGATGGGGACACAGCAGGGATTGGGTGGCTATTAGGGGCCTCTCTAGCTCCACCGGCCCTGCAGGTGTGTGAGCAGCTGGGTTGGTGGCAGGGATAGAGGTCGTGGGCAGCGCTGGGTAGTGCCAAATGCCAGCTGGAGTATTGGTACTGGTCATGGACTAGAGTCTGCCAGTGCCACTTTAGTCGCGGGCGGGCCGGAACCTGGATCTGTGGGACCACGGGTGTCTAGGGGAGGGCGGTCAGGCATGGTGGCTATAGGTGGGTGAACCGTGCTCAATGGTGTTTCTATAGGGCGGGGAGAGGTGGGGGTTAGTGGTGGAGGAGACGGGGGGGAAGGGCTGGTGGGGGAGTGGAGGAGGATACGGTGGAGGTTATAAGGGTAATTGGGGGGTGGGTGGCAGGAAGGGGGTGAGGTCAGTATATGGGTATGTATGTGTATCTGAAGTGCTGGGGGTTGGTGGGTGGTGGGGAGGGTGAGAGTGCTGCACCTAAGGTAGGAGTACCTGTTCCTACCTGAGAAATGAACTGGCAAGAGATTTGGTAAGGTGCGCTCTCTACTAGTGTGGGAATGTGGGGTGGTGGTTTGCGTACAGTGTAGTGTTGAAAAAAGAGTGACTGAAGCTGTGGTATTGGGTCAATTGGTTTATTAGTAGGCACAATGCTGCTATGACAATCGACCCAGGTGTGGGTGGGGTGGAACAGGGTATTAGCATGGGGGAAGGTAGATGGACCCTTTTAGGGGGCTCCTTACCATGCAGTTCAGGACTAGCACGTTGTCCCTGCCAGACCTTTGGTCGACAGTCTTACTGACCTGGCAATGGTGTGGTAAAAGTCTCTGAGGGTATGCGTGGTAGTCTCTTGATATGGGTTTACTGCTGGTGGCTGTGCTCGCTGACCGCTTCTTAGTTGCTGCTCCTGGTTTGGAGGTATCCGTGGGTGCAATGCGTTTACTAATGGCACTCCGTGGTGTTGGTGGTCAGACTGGTGGTGTCTGGACCGGTGGTGCAGGCGGACCTGGAAGTGGTCTGTGGGCCGGGTGGTTGGTGGCTGTCGTGGGCTGTCAGCGGCGCAGTAGGTAGCTGTGTGCCGCGGGTCTGACCTGTGTGCTGCGAGGGACGGCGAGACGGCCAGAAGAGGTGTGTGTCCAGGGTGGGGATGCCGCTCGCTGGAGGTGCTGGTGGCCCTGCATGATTAAGGCAGAGCCGAAACGTATTGGAGACATTTCCATCCCCAGCCACCGCTACACAGCTTCCACCAAGACCGGATCCATCACCGCCCAATCCCCGATCCGGAGCCCTCCGCCCGCGTGCCTGCATGCACACCTGCCCATCCAGCACAAGAGTCTGCCTGGGCCAAGGAGCCGACAGTACCTCCAGCGAGCGACATCCCCACCATGGACACACACCTCTTCCAGCCGTCCCGCCGTCCATCGGAGTACACAGGTCAGATCCGCGGCACACAGCTACCTACTGCACCACTGACAGCCCGCAACAGCCACCAGCCACCTGGCCCACAGACCACTTCCAGGTCCACCTGCACCACCAGTCCAGACACCACCAGTCTGACCCCCAACACCGCGGAGTGCCATTAGTAAAAGCATTGCACCACGGATACCTCCAAACCAGGAGCAGCAACTAAGAAGCGGTCAGCGAGCACAGCCACCAGGCGACCAGCAGTAAACCCATATCAAGAGACTGCTATCATCACCATCACCCTCCCCTATCGCAACGCCACACCCAGGAACCCTACCAGTAGGTAAGTTGCACCAGTGCGGGATGCCGCCACCCACTCATACCCTTGGAGACTTTTACCACACCATTGCCGGGTCAGTAAGACTGTCGACCAAAGGTCTGGCAGGGACAATGTGCTGGTCCTGAACTGCATAGTAAGGAGCCCCCTAAAAGGGTCCATCTACCTTCCTCCGTGCTAATACCCTGTTCCACCCCACCCACCTCTGGGTCGATTGTCATAGCAGCATTGTGCCTACTAATAAAGCAATTGACCCAACACCACAGCTTCAGTCTCTCTTTTTCAACACTACATTGAACGCAAACCACCACCCCACATTCCCAACTAGTAGAGAGCGCACCTTACCAAATCTTTTACCAGGCATGGTGGCTAGACAGACAGTTTCTAATGGCTCTTGCCGCGGCCATAGTGGGCTATCCGGCAGGGATTGCGTAGGGGAGCAAAAGAGGCTGGGCGCCATCTTGTGGTGGATCTTGTAATGGCGGCGGTGGAAGAGGAAAGTTTTACAGATTCCCTTGATGGACATATATTAGGGGGAAGTTTCCTGTCACACACAGTGTCCGCTGCTGGGGCTGCTGCATGAGGGTTGCCGTCGCGGAGGACTAAAGCTGAGGTGGTGCGTGGGGTGCCCACTGGGGCTGTTGGCAGTAATGGTGTGGGGATGGTGGCAGGTCCGGGGAGCAATGGCAGAGTACTGAATGCTGGCATGATTTTGGTGATGTGTGTTTCCTTGGTGTTGACGCTGTTGCCATTACTCATCTCCGCTCTCAGAGGTGAGCTGGCTGTGAGTCGCTCTGCGGATGATCCATCGGCGGTAGCTGGGAGTCTTGCGTCTGCTGTTCTTCCAGCTGTGGCGATGCAAAGAAATTCAGGAGGTGTTATGGGGTCTGTTTCTGGGGGGCACAGTGCAAATGGATCTGTGTTGGAGGTTTCTGCTTGTGTACCCACCGGAGACACTGGTTCAAGGTCTGTGAGGGAGAGACAAGCTGGTCCCATGGAGAGGACAGCTGCTGCTGCAGATCATGCGTTGGCGGTTAGTTCTGGTGAGGTTTCTGCAGACCCAGATTGGGAGGGCAGTTTTTCAGGGTGCGAGCCCGGGGTTGCGCTGCGAGGAGGTAGGCAATGACCCTATGTCAGATAGTTTTTCCTCCACTTCATAAGCGCAAGCATCGGTCCTTCGTGGATTCCACGATGTCAGAGGGGATGTTATGTGTGAATACATAAGTTTTGTGGGGGTGCGTCCCAGGGTGACAGATCAGATTAGGAGGGCGCGTTACGTTAATATTATTATTACCAGTTATTTATATAGCGCACATATATTCTGCAGCGCTAATATAATTGGCCTCACTAGCAAAGCCAAAAGGGATGGAGTGCGGCAAAGAAGAAAGGGGTTTCAGGTGTGGAGACGTGCATGTCCTACCTTAATTGGGTGAAGGGCATGTATATTTTCGCTTCATGCCATTTGGAGACGCTCCCAGATGAGCATATGAAAGTGATCAGATACATGTTTCTAATACACAAGTTGTTTAGTAATTCGAGGGTAAGTGCATGGAGGGTTTATATTGAAGAGTTCAGGCGCAAGCAACATGACAGGGAAATCATAAACTTCGGAACGAAGGATGTAGAGATTTTCGTAAATGTGACTCAGCCGCATCAGTTGCAGCAGGCTTCGGCGCCTACGGAACGGGCCTTCGGGGGTTTTGTGGGATCATCTGGTGCTGGGTCTAAGGCACCCACGTCTACGATCGGGCATGGTGTTTTGCCTTTAACAACGGGCAGAGGGCCTGATTCAGACCCGCTCACGAGCGCTGAGTGCTCGCAAGCGGGTCGATGGTGGCCCAGTGCGCATGCGCATGATGGAGCCGGCTCCGTCGTGAGCATGCGCGAGACCCGGATAGCGACGGGCAAACCTTCGCTCCGGGTCTCGTACCAAAGGGGGCGTGCTGTCGATGTTGAGTGACAGCACACCCCCTTTGGTGGGCGTGCTGGGGGCGTGGCTGCCCAGACGGAGGCGTTCCCATGGATGTGATGTCAGTGGGAGTGCTTTCGGCTCTGTTTGAGCCGAAAGCACTCCAGGGCTTGCAGCAACGAGACCCTACCACAAGGGTCTCGTCGCAAGCCCGATGGTGGCGATGGTCTTGACCATCGCGACCATCTTCCTGGCCACTCGCCATAGTTGTGGGTGGTCACCCACAGCTATACGAGCGACCAGGAGGCCGCTCTAAAAATCAAGAAGGATGGCCCTGATTCAGAGCGAGCGCTCTGTCAGAGCGCCCGCCTCTGAATCGGGGCCAGTATTCATTGGGGTCCAAGTGCAGTTTTCGGCACTCCTGCATCCACTGCGGAGGATTGTGCTCAGATGCCCAGAGTCGGGGCAGGGGGAAGTGGCGGGGGGGATTGCAAGCTGTGGCCACCCTTCTCTAAGTAGGGTCCCCACCCCCGCTCGCATGAAGGCAATGTTGGTTAGGCTGGACGTTTATCCGCTTTGGGCTGATGCTGTCTTCTTGCGTGATGGGTTTACTATGGGTTTCCTGCTCCCGGTAGTTGGGGGCGTGCTCTCGGGGTAGGGTAGGAATTTGCGTTCAGCCAGTGAATTGCCTGGGGTTTTGTGGGAGAAAGTGTATAAGGAGATAGAGCTTGAGAGAATAGTTGGTCCTTTCTCGGAGCCTCCAATTCCGAGTTTGGTTCTATCACCAGTCGGGGTGATCCCTAAAAATATGCGGGTAAGTTCCATTTTATGCAGCACCTTTCATACCGAAGGGTCGGTCTGTTAAGGATGCCACTCCGGAGGATCTGTGTTGGGTAGTCTATCAGTCTTTTGAGGAGGTGCTCGACATGGTTCGTACGTTTGGGGCGGGTGCTGTGATGTGTAAAGTGGATATAGAGACCCCTTTTCGGTTGTTGCCCCTACACCCGTTGGTTTTGCTTTATGGGTTTTCGCTTTGAGGGTGGGTTTTACTTTGATAGGTGTTTGCTCATGGGGTGTTTAATTTCCAGCTCATATTTTAAAAAGTTCAGTTCCTTTTTGCATTTGTGCCTGGCTATGGGATCACAAGAATTAGGAATTGGGCACTACTTGGATGACTTATTACTAGTTGGTTCACAGGGCTCAGATAGATGCGCCAGGTTGCTTAGGGATGCGGTGGCTTTATTCACTGCGTTTGGGGTGCCTATAACGGTGGATAAGATGGAGGAGCCTGCTACCAGGCTTTCTTATCTGGGAATCGAGATTGATACGGCGGGGGGTTTTTGTCACTTGCCGGTGGATAAGGTTCAGTGTTTACATGATGAAATTGTATTGGCACTGGGAAAGTTGACACTGAGACAAGCCCAGTTGCATTTGGGCTTGTTTAATTTTGCATGCAGGGTTGTGCCGGTAGGAAAGGTTTTTTTGTAGAAAATTGTAGTAGCTGACAGTGAAAGCATGAAGTCCTCATAATTTTTTGTGGCTTGGGGGAAATTCGCAGGGATTTACTTATATGGGATAGTTTTCTCGACCATTTTAATGGGTGCATATTTGGTCTACTTTGCCAGTATCTAATGTGGTGCTCCAGCTATTCACGGATGTGGCGAGTTCTTTGGGTTTTGGTGCTTTCATTTGGGTGGGAGCTGGTGTGCCGCGCCTTGGCCTGATGAATGGGTTATGGTGGGTCTGACTAGGAACCTCTTGCTCTTAGAACTATTCCCAAATTATGGTAGCGCTAGAGTTTTGGGGGGATAGATAGAAAAATTGTTCTGTAAGTTTCTGGTGCGATAATCTGGGGGTGGTTCAGGCGATTAATAGGCAGAGGGGCCTCATTTTTGGCTGCCATTTGGGTAATTGCCCAAATTATTTAGCGCTGTCAACAGTTCAACATTGCCTGTTGCGCGTGTCACGTTCCCGGGGTAGATAATGTAGTGGCAGATGCGTTGCAGCAGTTTGTTTGGGTAAGGTTTAAAAGACTTGTCCCTTTTGCTAACCCTATCAGTGAGTTATGCCCAGATTATGTCTGGCAGGTGATTTGTTCAGCCTGGAGGCTTCAGCCCACCAGTCCCTGGACCCAAGGACATATAGAGCCCTTTTGGCATCTTGAGAGCTGTGGAGTCATATTCTAATAAGCCAGGGT
This sequence comes from Taudactylus pleione, assembly GCA_031769625.1. Classification (NCBI taxonomy): domain Eukaryota; kingdom Metazoa; phylum Chordata; class Amphibia; order Anura; family Myobatrachidae; genus Taudactylus; species Taudactylus pleione. The sequence goes on from JAUIMM010000015.1 coordinate 50,525,161, forward strand.
ACCAGAGGTAAGAGTGATGTTTCTTTATTCTTGCTTTTATTTGCTGATGTTGCGCTTGGAGGTTCTAGGGAAGGGCTAATAGTCTTGCTGTACTGTTGTTTTTCCGGGCTGGCGGTGCGACGTTCAGTAGGCAGTGTGCAACATTTCAGGGCTGACCTTCTTTGTAGGTATAGGGCGTTGGAGTGCATTATAGCGCTGCAAGTGTAGGCGGCTTATGCAGTGATTTTGGTGCGTTCCCATCCTTAGATTGCTGGTTCGCGTCTTGCCGCTAGTTTGGGGGCCTTTGCAGTGTTGCACATGCTCGCTGGGTCGGTGACCTGATGATTTGGCCTGCCTGGCTTCATACCGGTGCAGTGACTACTTGTGCGTTGCTTTGTATATGGCCAAGCTTCAGGCGCCTGGGCGTTTCGAAGGCTGGTGTTCGTATCTGTAACATCGGATTTCTGTCTACTTTATATCACAACTTGGGGACTAGCTACTTGCCACTTTGGTGGGGGTCTTGAGGAATTTTTGTTTCATCACTGGTTTTAACCAAGGCTTTTGCCAGCCGGTGGAGGTTTTGTGTTTTTGCCTCAGGTCAAGTTGGGATTTCCCCTACTGCCCATTTTCCTCGTCATGTCAAGTCTTAAGAATTGTAAATAGGTCTTTAGTTACGAGTTAGGTAGGTGTAGCCCATTAAATAAGATTTTGGCTTGGCTGCTAATCTGTTGTATTTGAATTTTAACATTAACCTCTTCAAATTGGTTGGGCACTCATATGTGTATTGGCTAGCCACTTTGGAGGTAGTAGGGAGCTGCTGGAGCTGGTTAATGTCCGGTGGATTGGGCGGCGAGGTATGCGGTGGCATTATTTGGAGTCTGTGCTGGCTGAATCTGTGGAATGTTTTGGATATCCTTGGTTCTTGGTAGTTCATTTGGGCGGGAATGACATCACCACTAGCCTTGACCTCCGCATGACCATACGGAGGGGTCTGATGGACAGGTGGCCTTTTTGTCAGCTTATCTGATCCAACATAGTGTCTAGAGTGATTTGGAGGGGGCGGTGAGTCTTGCGGCAGTAGAACAGTCCAGAAAAAAAGTGAATTCTGTGGTTGGCAGGTCTGTGCTTGACAGAGGTGGGGCAGTGGCGATTCACCCAGGGATCTCATTTTCAGAGAGGCATTTGTTCCACAGTGATGGGGTGCACTTATCCAGGGGAGGCTTGGAGTTGTTCATAAGAGATTTAGTAGGGACTTTAAGGAGTTTAGATGGGTAGTTTGTCTAGTTAGAAGTGCTAATGGTGGTAGCTGCGGACTCAGGTCCTTGTCGTGGCCTGGTTCCGAAAGACCTTGTTTTCAATAGAGGTGGTATTGAGCATTTTTTTAGGCCCTGCGGAGATACGCATGCAGAGGTGTAGCTAGGAGCCATGGTGCCCGGAGCAAGAGTATGCTTCAGCGCTCCCCATGCCTGTACTTAATTAGGGGCGTTGCCAACATGTGGGTGCATTTGTGCATAAGAAAGGGAAAAAAAATGCTAAATTTACAACAGAGCCTGTTCTGTTGTATTATTCATAAATACAATACATAAAGGGCCTTATTCATTATAGATCGCAAGTGCGATCACTGCTGAAATTACGCATGCAGTCTCACTGTGAAAATATTCTAATGTCTGCAATCGCTATGCCTTTGCAGCACAACATAAGGATGCCCACTTCCCCAAGTCTGCGAAAACATCGGTAACATCGGAGCCTCACGCACACTTGCACAAGTCAGACCTTACTCAGAAATTGCCAATCTTCGCAGTGAGAGCTCAAGCTGTGTATGCCATCGCAGTGGATAATTTATGCACGCCCCTGTAATGGCGTTCAAACGCACTGGCACACCTGAATTTTTGCCGACCACCCCCAAGCGGTCACTTCCTGTCAATCACTCTGCATTGTGTCTGCGATCGCAGTGATGCCTTGACACACGCGCACTGCGATGCAGGCGCAGTACGCAACAATTGGCCATCTGTGTGCGTAATTGCAGTTGCCATGCGTAATCAGGCCCAAAGACAATGAGGTGTGTGTATATACAGTATATGTACAATGTTTGCTTGTATCTACTTGTGTGGTTTTTTTTTTTTCAATTAACTTGGAACAGATTGAACACTGAGGAGGCCAAACTGGGAATTTTTTGAAGAAAATGCTCTCTGCTAACTGAGACAGAGCGACCTTCATATTTGGATTACTTATGCATGGGGCGATGGTGATAAGTTGATCATGCACCCACTACACTATAACCTCCTACACAACTGCAAACTAACCACAACCAGAAGGTCCTGCTGTTGCTGGTCTTCCTCTGCCATACCAATACCCAGCAGCCAAAAATGTGTTCAAAGAATTCCTATATTTATGTTCAAGCTGAAACTAAATTTGAGAGCAAGTATTTCCGTTGGCTCTTCTTCAAGCTCAATATTATATCAATGAAGTAAAGAGATTATTATCTGAATCTGGCAAAGTCTCTTAGAAAACCTCTTCTTAATAAATCTCCCAAAACACAAAGACATTTCACTTCATTTAAACTTTTTGCATAATCCTTTTGATAATGGGAAAGCCTAATGGAACTTAGGCACTTGCACAGTAGCCTTTTGACTAAAAGAAGTTACAGAAAAAAATATTTTTATTTATAGAGCATACCAGTTTCCCCATAAAAGATGTATTATTCATTTACTGAGCATACATAAATGTTCAAAATGCAATACTCTAAAAGCAGACCTTTATCAGGGATTGGCCCAATAGTAAGTATTGTTAGCTCTTTCAACAAGCTCTGGGAATCCATGACTAGGCTCCATAAGGGCCAAAAAGTACTATTTGTTATTTTTGTGGAAATCAACAAAAGCAATCTCCAAATTTGGATTCAGACTTCTACTCCCTCTGTTATTCTTTTCAAAAAGAAGCCATTCCACATATTCAGAATGGATTGCTTGAAAGTGTCACTCCAAAAAGAGACAAAAATCCAAAAGCTTCTCTAGATGTGGGAAAGCTTCAACCATACTCTCCAACCCTCTACAAAGAAACAGATTCATACTCTTCAACTCTCTTCAAAGGGACAGATTCATACTCTCCAGCCCTTTACAAAGGGACAGATTCATACTCTCCAACTCTCCACAAAGGGACATATTCATATTCTCTAATCCTCTACAAAGGGACAGATTCATACTCTCCAGCCAGCTACAAAGGAACAGATTCATACTCTTCAACTCTCTACAAAGGGATACTGTCCAACCCTCTACAAAGGAACAGATTCATACTGTTCAGCCCTCTACAAAAGGGACAGATGCATACTCTGGAACACTACAAAGGGACTGATTCATAATCTCCAACTCTCTACAAAGGGACAGATTCATACTTTCCAGCCCTCTACAAAGGGACAGATTCATTCTCTCAAGCTCTCTACAAAGGGGCAGATTCATACTCTCCACCCCTTTATAAAGGGACAGATTCATACTCTGAAACCCTCCACAAGGGACAGATTCATACTCTCCAACCATCTACAAAGGAACAGATTCATACTCTCCAGCCCTCTACAAAAAGGACAGATTCATACTCTCCAGCCTTCTACAAAAAGGACAGATTCATATTCTTCAACTCTCTACAAAGGGACAGATTCATACTCTCCAGCCCCCTACGAAGGGACAGATTCATACTCTCCAACTCTCCATAAAGGGACAGATTCATATTCTCCAAACCTCTACAAAGGGACAGATTCATACTCTCCAGCCCCCTACAAAGGAACAGATTCATACTCTTCAACTCTCTACAAAGGGATAGTGTCCAACCCTCTACAAAGGAACAGATTCATACTCTTCAGCCCTCTACAAAAGGGACAGATGCATACTCTGGAACACTACAAAGGGACTGATTCATAATCTCCAACTCTCTACAAAGGGATAGATTCATACTCTCCATCCCTCTACAAAGGGACAGATTCATACTCTCCAGCCCTCTACAAAGGGATAGATTCATAATCTGGAACCCTATACAAAGGGACTGATTCAATTTATAATCTACAACCCTCTACAAAGAGACAGATTCATACTCTCCAACTCTCCACAAAGGGACAGATTCATATTCTCTAATCCTCCACAAAAGGACAGATTCATACTCTACAGCACTCTACAAAGGAACAGATTCATACTCTTCAACTCTCTACAAAGGGACAGATTCATACTCTCCAACCCTCTACAAAGGGACAGATTCATACTCTCCAACCCCCTAGAAAGGGACAGAATCATACTCTCCAACCCTCTACAAATGGACAGATTCATACTCTCCAGCCCTCTACATATGGATAGATTCTTACTCCCCAACTCACCACAAAGGGACAGATTCATAATCTCCAAATATCTACAAAAGAAAAGATTCAGAAATAAATGTTCTGCACAATATGGTATACCTATGTACCCAAGATGTCCATATGCGACTGTGACTCAATCACAACCAGAAGGTTCCATTCTTGTTGGTTTCCCCATATGTCATTACTCAAGTCTGATTAATCTCGATTACTATTGCAACATTTAGATGGCAGCATCACAATTTGACAAACAATATGAATCCATGGATCTATCCTGCTTTGTGTGAATGGTTCAGACTTATTGTGATGATGGTCTGGGGAATATTCCCTTGGCACACATTTGCAGCAACTGCATGATGCAATCATGTCACCATGGACAAGAATCTCGAAGAAATGTTTCCAGCGTCATGCTGATTCCATGCCACAAACAATCCAGGCTGTTCTGTATACAAATGGGATGGGGGGGGGGGGGTCATACCCAGTACTAGAAAAGTATACCTGATTAAGTGGCCAAGTGGATTTAAATTGATTGAGGCCCATTGTGGAAAATGTAAACACAAGAAAAGGATCATCTGCAGCAACTTTATTTTATTGAAGGGGTAGGGTCTTTAATTCGACAGTGGTGGGGTATTGGGATTGTTTTTTTTATTATATATAGCAATTTTTGTGTGTGTGCTTTTTTTTTTTTTTTTATTGACAGGTATATATCATTAGGCTGTTATTACACAAACAAAACACAGTAACATGACAATCACATTACAGCAATACAGAAAAATTACAAAAGTATCTGATCAATACAAAAAGATAAAATATTCAGATATCAGTATATGATATCATAGAGCACATAAGTTGACAGTGTAATTGTTGCAAAAGAAATTAGAAGGAAGACAACTTGATAAACATCTCAAAATGGAGTTCCAGAACTAAGTACTTCCATGTTGTACCATGACGTGAGATGGAAGCATTGTCTTAGGGCCTCTCTGGCTGTAATTGATAAAGTGTATACATACGGAAGCCATATTTAAAAAAAAATTCTGTTAGTTTCTCTTTTTGTAGTGTGGTATTAGTCCAGTCCATTGAGAGCGGGAGTTAAATTCTAGGGTACAATAGAGAAATTGGGACAGGATCGGGGGTAATCCACTTGGAAAGTATAGTTTTTTTTTGTGTGTGCAGCTAGTTTTATAAGTAATAGGTGGTTGCCCTTGGATAATATGTTTGAGTATGTTTTGGGATAAATGCCCCAGAAAGTCCAGGTTTTATCAACTATAAACTGAATCTTTAACTCAATGTTAATGTAAGTTTGAAGTGATTTCCATAGTACCTTTCATTTTGAACAAGTCCGCAAACAATGTACAATATCTGACTCTGGCGACCCACATTTATAGCAGTTAGAATTAGGGGAATCCCCAATAAGGAACTTCAGTTTGGGTGTAAAATCAGATCTATGCAGAATTTTCGGACGCATTTTAGCATAAGATATAGAGACCAATTGTTTGTTTAATCTTGTATTAGCCTCCAAGATGACTTTCATTGTGAGGTCAGGAAAATCCATCTTCCATCTCAACAGTACCACATTATCAGAGTCTAAGTTAAGTAATGAGCGAGAATGGGCATATATAAGGGAGATGGTTAAGAGATTCCCCGATTTACGGTGTACCATCCGTCCATCCAACAATCTCTATTCCTGTCAGTAAGGGATGTCAAAACAGTGTGAACATGACTACTAGCTTGTAAAAAATTAAATAGAGGGATAACTAGTGATGGGTATTTCCCTTGTAGCTGAAAATATATAAGGAGAGTCAAAGTCTCTGTAGGAACTGATAAACATAACGGAGGCCCCCATTATACCATATATGAAATATTGGAGAAGATTTATGTGGATAGAAGCTAGGGTTACCCCACAAAGGTAGGAAAATAGAGGAATATCGTGAAGTCTTTAGTTTTGAGCGAACAGATCGCAATGCCATACAAGTAGTTGATAACAACACATTATTTTTAACAGTTTCTGGAATAGCCTGTGGAGGTGTATGCAAGAGGGATACTACAGTAAGTCCCAGTGTGGTAAAACAGATTCCTCTAAATTCTTTTTTGTATAAATATTACATCCTGCCAGGGCCGGATTAAGGGGGGGGTGACAGGGGCGGTCGTCCCTGGGCCCCCACACACGGAGGGGCCCCCACTAGCAGTGGTGTGCTGTCTGCACCCGCCGCTAGTGTAGACCGCACAGTGAGCGCAGTCCACACTACACAGTGACAAACACACAGCCGCCGGCAGGAGCCGTGTGTATGTTACAGCAGCCGATGAGAGTCAGACAGACTCTCATTGGCTGCTGCACAACGGAGGGAGCCGGCTGGAGCTCACTCATGAGCTCCGCCTTCCGGCTCCCCCCGCAGCGTGTGATGGGAGAGACGTCATGATGCTGACGTCTCTCCCATACTGAAGGAGAAGAGCCGGGACCCGGAGCTGACTGCATCGGTCGCGTCAGGAGCGGCGATTCAGGTAAATTGTGATTTTATTTTTTATTGTGTGTGTGTGTGTAAGGGGGCCGCTACAGAGGGCACTGCATAGGGGGGGCTGCTACAGAGGGCATTGCATGGGGAAGGGGGGCACGCTTCATGGGGGCACTGGTGGGGGGGGCGCTACTAGGGTCAGTGCATATGGGGACTACTACTGGGGGCAATGCATAGGGGGGGCTACTACTTAGGGCACTATATAAGGGGCACTGCATTGGGGGGACCACTACTGGGTCTGGGGGCACTATATAAGGGACACTACTGGGGGTTTATATAGGGGGACCACTACTGGTGGCATTATATAACGGGCACTGCATAGGGGGGGAGCACTATTGGGTCTGAGGCACTATATAAGGACCACTACTGGGGGACTCTATAGGGGGACCACTACTGGGGCATTATATAAGGGGCACTGCATTGGGGGGGCACTACTGGGTCTGGGGGCACTATATAAGGGACACTACTGGGGGACTCTATAGGGGGATCACTACTGGGGCATTATATAAGGGGCACTGCATAGGGGGGACCACTACTGGAGGTCCACCCTATGCAGGTCTGGGGCACTATATAAGGACCACTACTGGGGGCATTATATAAGGGGCACTGAATAGGGGGACCACTACTGGCTGCACTGCATAAGGGGCATTACTACAGGTGGCACTGCATAGGGGGGACCATTACTGGGGGCACTGCATAAGGGGCACTACTACAGTGGGCATTGCAAGAGGGGCATTACTACTGAGGTGAATAAAAAGAAAAAAAAATGTTCCTAGGGTGATGAGAAACTGTGGTATATAGGGGCCCCCACAAGTTTGTTGCCCAGGAGCCCCCACAGACCTTAATCCGGCCCTGCATCCTCCGATCCAATCTAAGGCAATCCTGTAATTGTCTGCCAGTGCAAAAGAGCAAAGACATGGCACATTAAGGCCTCCAAAATATCTCGATTGCTGCAATTTAAATAAAGAAACTCTTGGGCGTTTAAGTTGTATAAGGGCCCATTTAGGCGGGATTATAGGAAGCATTTGCAATATATAAAAAAAACCTTGGAAAGCAGATAATTTTATATAAATAGCAGCGACCAGTATAAGTTAGAGGGAGATGGGTCCATTTAGTAAATTCAGAATAAGTTTTAGTGAAAAGAGGAAGATAATTTGAGGCATGTAATTTGGAAGCATGATTAGGAGTTTTTATTCCCAAATAAGTAATACAATCATCAATAGCCTAATGAAATAGAAATGAGACACCTTATTTAAATTTTGCAGATGGAAAGAAAGTCAGGGCTTCTGTTTTAGAATAATTTTTAATCCAGAGATCGATTCAAAAATTTCTAACAGCGATATCAGGTGTGGAACTGCTACAAATGGATTTCTGAAATAAAGCAGTATATCGTTGGCAAATGCCGAAAACTAAATTTCTAGATTATTTAATTTAATACCTTGCATCTATTTTCTTTAAGAAAATGTCTAAAAAGAGGGTCAAGTGCCACATTAAATAAAAGTCGGGAAAGCGGGCATCTTTGTCTTGTGCCGCGGGACAAATTTAAGTAACGGGTATTATGGGCATTAATGGACAGAAATGCCAATGGTGTTTGGTATAAGGTATGAAATACGTGTATAAATTCATGGCCGAATTCCTGAAACTGGAGAATTCTAGTCAGATGAGACCAAGAGACTCTGTTAAATGCTTTATCAGCATCACAGCTAATAACGATATTCTCTTTCTCTAATGAATTATGCGTATTGAACACAGCCGGCAATAGCGCGTGGACATGTATACCGAATGTCGATTTCTGTTTGTGCTGGGTATAATAATTTAGGTCAGTGGTTCTCAAACTCGGTCCTCAGGACCCCACACAGTTCACATTTTTCAGGTCACCCAGCAGGTGCACAGGTGTACTCATTATTCACTGACACAATTTAAAAGATTCACAGGTGGAGCTAATTATTTCACTTGTGATGCTGTCAGGGGACTTGGAAAACATGCACTGTTTGTGGTCTTGAGGACCGAGTTTGAGAACCTGTGATTTAGGTAATATCAACTGGAGATGAGAGGCCATGATTTTTGTAAAGACTTTTAAGTCCTGATTTAAAAGTGAAATTGGTCTGTATGAGGAGACAAGAGTAGGGTCTTTGTTTGGTTTAGGAAGTACTAGCACTCGGGCAGCGTTACAATCCTGAGGGGCAGGGTTGCCAGTAAAAATAGAGTTAAATAGTTTAGAGAGATATGGTTTGTATCAGGAGTGACCAAAATGGAGTTTTTAAGCCATTTTGCTGTTCAGTACTCTTACTCGGTTTTGCATCATATACAGATTGTGACAAAGGCCCTCATTCAGAGCCACTCGCTATTTCCGGTCGTTCGTTCTAAAACTAGGGGTGGCTATTCAAATGAACCGTTCGCTGTTTGCGGTCTGTTCACGCCTCTATGTCTGAACGAGCGAACAAAACTTGCGTTCGTTTTTTGGAAAAATACGCCCCCTGGCCGCTCGCATCCTACGTCATGTCCGCTATTTATTAGATTAATCGAGTACATCGACAAGGGTATGAACTGCTCACTATTCTTGGGGTTGGTGTTTGCTACCACAATTTTGCGAGCAGTTCTGACTATAAAATAACCCAGTGACGTGGTCCATGACGCTGCTGTTTTAAATATGCACACCCATAAAACGCCCGTTTTGACCTTTAAGCACGCCTGCGTTCTGATTTCCACTCCCCATTTTCAAGCACCTTCCCCTGTTACCACCCACATACGCCTCTTTCTGTCACTCAAAATAGCAGGCATTCGCTATTTTGCGAGCACATGAATTTCGGCCGCACTGACTGGTTAGCGCATGCGTATAATGATCCGTACGCATGCGCAGTTGGGCTAACATCGCTCGGAACGAACGAGCGGCCGCTTACGAGCGGCTCTGAATCAGGCCCAAAGTCCCATATATGTCAACATACTTTAGAATGCTAGCTAGCCATTCCAAATGTTTAGTTATGTGACCAGAGACATACTTAATCCAAATAAACATTGTGTTATCTTTAGCTAATAGAAAATACACACCATAAAAGTAGTTGGTATTGAGATGAATTCCAATATTCATAATTGAGGCAACAGTGCACCCTATTGTCTATTAATATTTATGTATATTTCCAAAAATTACCTTTATACTGTACCTCTTAAAATGCCTATTCAGGAGTTTTTCTCTCACAAAGCAGCCTATATAAGCTGTAATGTGTCAGTATAGAAGGAGCCTTATTCCTGGAACAAGTGCTAGGATGTTTGAACATAATCCAGTCTCTAGATGCTGAGAGAAGGGCTCTTGGATTTGCTGATGTGATTGCTGTATCTACTGAATTAATCAACGACTGTAGCTAAGTATTACAATAACTTTACACTTTTACATTCAATTTGTTTGTTTAAGTATAATTTCTGGGAATCCACCCATCTGGGATCTCTTCATTTGAACCCACCTGAAACATTTGGTGAGCCAGGTAGGAGATCCCATTTGGACCCCCAGAAAGTGCTATATACTGTATTGTGTAACAACATGTTTAAACGATTATTCAGTAAGAAAAAGACGGCAAGTTTTCCTTCATGGCTGACTAGAGCCGGACCCTGGGCTGACATGATGGAAGCTGTCTGTAAATACATGCAACCAATTAGAACTGTAACACCTTTAGAAGATTTAACAAATGTTGATTTAAGTATGTATTCTGAAAATGAGAGTCTAGCTGCGGCTGTAATTCTAAATCTCGCTGCTCGGGCTGTCTGTGAGTTGGTCTCACAGATGCAGGAAATGACAATAGAGCGAGATTCTTTAAGGGAACAGAATGCTGTACTGTGGAATTGTGTATGGTCCCAGGAACACTGTACCAGTGAATTGCAGGCTCAGTTTGAACAACATGTGATAAACAGAGTGAACCGTAAGTAACGCAAGGTAGAAAAATCAGACATGATGCTGCACAAATATGTACATTGATTGCTGCTCAGAATTGGGAACAGCTAGACAGTGATTCTGAGGTAGAATATAAGGAAGATGTAACGGGGCATACTACTCGTACATCCGCACAGGAGAGTAGATCGCAGCAGCAACAGGTAGCAGATGGGATAGCTATGGACTCAAATAATCAACCTTCCATGTTACCAGCAGTAGGAAATGATGGGAGAACAGCGATAACAGGACCGAGAGGGGTACAACTGTTTGCGAGGAATCCTCTCTATACAAACTTCTGTGATCTGTACACATACAAGGGACGAGACAAGGGGTACCTGAGCAGTTAGTCACTGCTTCAGAGACAGAGCGGGCTTCCGTGGCAATGGAAGATTGGAAACAGAGAGATCTAATTGACATGTCCTGCAGATTGAGACAGGGGGTTAATGAATCCCTTCTAGAATGGCTACCCAGACTGTGGGAGGAGGGAGGAGATTCTATTGAGTTAAATGCCAGGGAGATGGCCCAAATGGGAACTTTGTCAATAGATCCCCGGGTGTGTTTGCAGTTGCAGATGTATCATAGTAGGAATGGTATATGGACTCTACCGATAGGAGTACGAGCAGCCATATGTGAAGTGGTTAAAACGCCAATGTCTTTTATGCCTACCACTCCATGGTATAACACCACAGAAGGTATTCATAGATTGTGTTTACTAGGATGTGTGAGAGGGCTGGTGAAAGTGGTGGTCACGGATGGTAAAAGGCACTACCCTGACCCCCTGGGTGGTTGGGAACCCCTGATGTAGACAAGGAAGTAGCAGAGCAAGTTATTCCAACCGCTCCTCCCCAGAGCCCCTCCTCCATGCCATCACCCAATGCTGAGGTAAGGGCAGAGCTAGACTCATTTTTGGGGACACACCCTGTAACAGATACTCAAAAAATGGGTGGGTGGATTGTACCACAGTCTTTATGACTGGCAGGCAAGTCTCTGGATTCACAGGCACGGAGATCACAGCCTGTGAAATACCAGATATGCACATTACAACCCAGAGACAAACACCCTTATGTGTTATGTGCAATTTCATGGGATAATGGGGCTACTGTTACATGCTGTACAGCTCTGTTAGATACTAGAGCTGAAGTCTCATTGTTCCACAGAACACAAGTCCCAGCTAGCACCACTACATAGGTAGCTATAGAAGGCCTGTTTGGTACACAAACGTGGACAGCACATTGTCACTGCAAGATGCGGCTAGGCAAAGGGTCTTGGTTCCATGAAGAGGTGTTGGTGTCTGACCTGCCAGACAATATCATAGGTATGGATATCTTGAAGGGACAGTTCATAGACACTCCCTCGGTTACCTATGTGTTTGATTGTGCCATAAGGACATGCACCCTATTGCCAGCGAAAAGTGTAGTGAGGGGTAAGGCAAAATGGGACCATGTGTATATCCCTATCCCTGACACCCCTGTGGACATGAAGCAATACCGCATACCAGGTGGCCATAAAGAAATTACAGAGACATTGGTGGCCTATGTGGAGGCAGGAATATTCAGACCGGCCATCAGCCCATTTAATGCCCCTGTGTTCCCAGTGAAGAAACCTGATGGATCATTGAGAATGACTGTGGATTATCGGGCTTTGAATGAAGCCACACAGCAAGGTCTCAAATGTACAGTGGATTTAAGATACTTCTTCTGAATGGCATGCAGTAATTGATCTGGCTAATGCATTCTTTTCTATTGTTATTGATCCACACAGTTAGGACCAGTTTGCCTTTTCCTGGGAGGGGAGACAGTATGCTCTTAGTGTTTCCTCAAGGGTGGAAACACAGTCCATTCATATGCCACAGTCTTGTGTCCAGGGACCTGTAGAGACTGACTAGACAGCTGACAAGTCAGATATACCACTACATTGATGACATCATGTTGTCAGGGGCAACTGCAGAGGAGGTAACTGAAGATCTACACAAATTGACCACCTACATGGAATAAATAGTTTTTCTGATATTATAAGCGTAGTTGTACCTGCTCAGTACACAGTGTGTCATAAACAGAGTTCGCGTCTTTATACAATAATCTGTTAGCCTCCTAAGGGTCGGTTAATAATCTCGAATATGCTGTCATAACTTCACGTGTGGCATGAGATAATCTCTGTTGAAATTGCTTATTTTTTGAGGCCACGTAGGACAACGAATGGCCTCTTAAGACCGGTTTGGAGGCCTGCCAAAATAGATTAATAGCAACCTCCCCGAGCCTTGTTATACTGTACATAATTTGAAAGGATTGGAGTAGATCATTTTTAAAATCCGAGGAGGAGGCCAGATAATATGGAAATCTCCAATTATAAGAACAATAACGTGGTGAAACTAATTGAATTGTGAGAGTAATGGGAGCATCATCAGATAGGAGAATTTCAGCTATAGTCGAATCCTCAACCCTGTGTAGTAAAGAGCCAGATATCAGCCAGTAATCTAGTCGGCAAAAAAAACTTATGTGGGTGTGAGAAAAAGGAATACTCCCTAGAAACTGGGTGTAAAAATCGCCATGGGTCTAATATTTGTAATGAGTCAATCATTAAAGCTAATGTGGGTGGAGCATTACGAGTAAGACCCAATTGTCTAGGGCCACCTGAGACATCTAAGAAGGAGTCAAGAACTATATTTAGATCCCCACGAATAATTAAAAAGCCTTCTGTCCAACCCTGTAAATGAACAAATATATCCAAGAAAAAGGTGGCATTTGGACCCGTAGGGGCATATATACAGGCTAAAGTGAATGTTTCGTGTTCAATATTAACTTTCAGAAATATAAATCTCCCTTCATGGTCCAACCACTCAACCCCAATCTGATAGTTGTAAGAATTTACCAAATAAGATCAGCACGCCACAGGATTTTGTGACAAAGACACACACGGATCCAGGTGTCTTTTAACGTGTTAGGATTGTTTGCCCTCCAATGTGTCTCTTGCAGAAACACCATGTCAGGACGTAACTTCTATAAATGTCTTAATATCTTTTTTCGCTTAATGGGGGTGTTCAGCCCTCCCACATTCCAAGAGACCAGTTTGAGAGTATTTTTGGCTGTAGTGTTGGAGACAGCATCAACAGACATCCCCGACATCAACCAATATCCAGTCTGTTGAAGCAAGAAGAACAAAGCCATAATATAAACACCTTCCACCTGTCCCAGCAAGCAGGCGTGAGATCACTTAAAAATACAGAAATAGTGGTTGTCAAATACTTTGCAATGAAATCCTGCATTTCAGTGTATGTAGCAATAGCAAAAACCCTAACAAATTGTAACCTGTCAAAATTTTTAGTTTTTCTGAACCCAGAATGACGTTATCAAAAATCGTCTTAATATAGGGGAAATAAGTATACTGTAAGTTTAGAGAAAAAATTCAACAAAAGGGTAAGAAAAGAAATGAGCAAATGTGCCCACTCCATCTAGTTACCAGGGGGAGCATAAAACAATATAATTCAACAGCATCAATAAAGATATATTAACCTGCAGTATGAGTATTGTATACATAAACACAATAATGAAAGATATACATTTAAACGATACTTAGCAATCTTCCATGTGATCACTCATTGTTGTCCACCTGAGAGCAAGGAGAATCAGAATTCAAAGAACTGAGGAAGTTCTTGACTGTGGCAGGAGAATCAAAATAATACATCTTGCCCGCATTAATGATCCTTAATTTTGCAGGGTATAAAATCTCAAAGCAGATGTCTTTAGTAAATAGTTCCTTGCACACTGGAGAAAATTTCCGTCTTCGTGATGAGACTTGAAAAGAAAAGTTTTGAAAGAGGAGTAACTTGGTGCCTTCATAGCAAAGATTATCCGTTTTACGGTGTGCTTCCGAGAGTTTCACCTTGTCAAGGTAGTTTCATAATTTAAAGATGACCGGCCTGGGCCTTTGTTGTGAGGATTGGCGTTCCGGTCCAACTCCATGTGCCCTTTCTACCATGCAGGATGACGGCGCCAAAGTGACACCCAGAGAGAGAAGAATCTGGCTTTGCAGCTTTCTCCTTTTCTCCTGTCTTGGATTTAGCATTCTGAGAACCTCTAGGACCCCTAGGGGTTCTTGATACATATTTCTCCATGGCTGAGTGTATGAACACAGGATCCGTTCAATGAAGAATAAAGATTCTGCAGCAGTATATAAATATAATATAGTAATAAGATGCTGTTGAATCTTGTAGGTCTGATAATAAACTGCAGTATAAACTCAGGGGTGCCAAGAGGGGGGGGGCGAGTACTATTTACCCTTCCCCAGGCGTGCTAGAGGGGCCCGGCACCACTCTCCCCCTCCCTCCTCCCACCCACATGGCAGCCCAGCACACAGCCCAGCAGCCGCAGCAGTCTCCTATGGCTGTGGGGGGGAGCTATCACACTGATGGCACTCCTCGTTGGGTTTGCGCCAAGCTGAGAGGCTCACAGCACCCCCTCCACCGCTCGTCGCTGCAAAAGTGTTTTTTCTTTAGCTCAAGGGGGCATGGCCACACCTCCCGCAATTAGGCCATGCCCCCTTCACCTGGGCTTGGCCGGGCTCTCTATGCCCTTGTGTAAACCACCCAGTGAGACAGAGGGGAGCAGAGTAACATGTGCCAGCGGCAGCAGCCTGCAAGCATGGACATGGTAATCACCATAGGGGCAGAAGACAGAATTTAAATGTGGGGAGGGAAGGTAGTATACCCTCTTACCCCTGAGTGGGGCACCTCTAAGTCACGAGCAGCGGCCAGCGCAGTGCTTGCAGAGATGTAGTGTCCGTCTGCTTTCTTCCACGATGGCCACCGGCTTTTAAGCTGCAAGAGCGGGACACGGTGGAGAGAGAGTCTGGGAGCTGGCGCCGATGGTCGTACCTTGCCAGGACTTATTCCCAGGTGTTCCCCTTGTAAATTGCCGATTCTGGGGCAAGGTGGGTACTCCAGAACAATGCTATTCGCGGGGGGAGCGGGGAGCTCACTTAAAATGCGGCCACTAGGTTGGGTCCGCCCACCGAAAGTTCTTGTGTGTTATTTTGATTACATTTCTCGAAAGTGTAACATGGAGATGCAAAACAGGTGCCAATAAAAGTCATGGAGAAGATCCGAAGACCAGCAGCTAAGAGCTGGTGCAAAACTGCAGTCCCGTTTTATGCAGTGGGAATCAACATGCCTTCCCATGGCAAGAGACAACATTCAGGTCAAGCTTTGTGGAGCTGATGTTTTTGTACTTTGCAAAGTGGTTGCACCGGGTTCTGTATAATGTGGATAGATGCTTTAATACCATTTTTTATAAGACAACAGAAATCCCTCTTCCTCATTTGTATACAGATTAGCCTAATTTCTTTATTTAACCTAGCATTACATCTGTAGGTAATATTAAGGTGACCTAATTTCCAGTGGGACAACTAGGTAAGTAATTACTATATTAATCACTGAAGTCTTCTTTTGCAGGTGACTATCCCATGATATATGGAGTGTGTCCTCATTCCTCTTTGCACAGAAGAGTGGATTAAGATGAGCACTAAAGGAGCATTGATGGAATCTGGTATTAAATAAATGAGTGTACGTATGTCATTTACTGATGTATTTCACGCTGCTGTATACTCTTTGCAGAAGAATGATGAGGTTAGGTACAGCTTGCTGACAATATTACCATTGAATGAAGCAGTCCGTATTTAAACCTGGCCAACCATTAATGTACGATCAAATCTTCTGAGGCTCATTTACTGACACTGCTTTTCAGCCTTAAAACCATAGCAACCAAGCATATATCTATTTAATTGGGATTGTCAAAAGTGGAAGTGTACAGTTACCACTGGTAACCAATCAGCAATTAGCTTTGATCAGCCCAATTAAAGCAAATATCTGATTGGCTGATATGGGTTACTTTGCAAATTTGCTCTTAGTGAATCTCTCCCAGTGTCTTCAAAATAAAATCCCAGGACTATCCAAATAAACTCAGGATAGCGCTGAATGGAATACACAGTATACTTTAGTATAACAATACGTTCACTTTCAGCGACTGGGCGAGAAAACTGACTGTGAGTCTGATGCTTACACCACAAAACTCAATACTTGTTCAACCAAATATATTCTGTATTCATCCTTGTACCTCTTGATAAAATCCTAACATACGCAGTAAGTAAAAGGCAATTTAAGCTGAAAGCCCCCTTCACACTTCACTGGTATCCCCATCTCTTTGACTATTTTCATCACACTGGTTTCCTTTCAAATTAATGAAAGCGTTTCCATGACCCGAAGCTACAACCAGAAAATAGGATCAGGGTTACAAGGACAGATTGGGTTCACTGAATGAAAAGTTTGCAAAAGAACCAGTGGAGCAGCGACAATAAGGTGAGCTAAAGTCTCCTCTTCCATAAGAAACAACACCACATGTTATAGTGGAGAGAATTAATCAAAAACATGGCTAAGCCCAGCTAATATGTTTTGTTTGAGGCTAGAGAATGTGATGATCCGATTATTCTATTATATTAACCTGATCCTAAACCATGAAGCTCCTGCATTTGGTGGTTATTGAATTTCTGGGCTCCACGTAGTCCGTGAAATATTTTTTTTTCTGTCGATGCCCTAACTAGACTGGGGGGGACGGGAGGGGGAGGATTATATGACAGAGCATGCACAGTTAACCCTTTCTCTGTCAAGGTTTTAAGTAGAAATTTTTTAACCCCACAGGTGGAAGGATTAGATTTGACATTTATGGATGGACTTCGTCATTTGCAGCGGACATAACCTTTTAATTACCTAATCTATCCTAGTGAATGTTATGTTTATTTTAGGAAACATAGTAATTTAATTTCTTAGCATAATGGATTAAATTTAATTTCAAGTAGAATTAATTTGATTAAAATAAAAAACGAGCGTAAATAAGAAAAAATATCACTTAGCTGTTATGTGCCTGATGCAGAGTTTAAAGGAAACTAGGCAAATGTTGCTCCCAAATGGGGCACATGGACAAAATGTGTATGTCCATCTATATGCAGGGCAGTAAGCATCTTGTGATGCGCCCGCCTTGTGTGTGTACTCTTGGGGGCATATTTGCTATCCATTGGCTGCAGTGGCGAACTATTGAGTGATGGACCGTCCTCATCTCCCCCGGTCCATTGTTAGTACTGTACCTTTGTCATGTGCCCCACGTTCTCTCCAAGCCTGGTAATAAGCAACTCTTCCTTCCTGCAGGCCACAATCCCTGCCCGCCTTTCTCCTATCTCTGACGCCATCGCCTGAGCCAAAAGAAGGGACAAGTTCCAGAGCAACAGGTGACCACCTGAGGCGAGTTAGAGTAGCAAAGAGGGCCAACCTGGGATGCACTGACAGTGACGTCAATGGTGCCGCACTCCGTCGTGGGAATCCTGGATAGGGTCTTAGATATAAACACACATTTTAAAACTAAAGGCACCAAAGGAGAGCTACCCTTTGCCTTATAAATTCCAGGGCCTTTCAGCAGATTGTTCTGAAGCATAATTGAATATCTGTGTATGGGAGAAGAATTCCCTCTGTCTCTCTGAAGTTATTAAACATGCTCACTAGCCGGGATGCAGTTATATCTTACCTACAGCGGACGTAGCGTTAATAAAGAAAAAATTACCGTATATACTCGAGTATAAGCCGACCCGAATATAACCCGAGGTACCTACTTTTACCCCAAAAAACTGGGAAAACTTATTGACTCGAGTGTAAGCCTAGTGTGGGAAATGGCAGCAGCTGGTAGTGCCCCCAGTAGTAATTCCCCCTGGTTGTGCCCCCAGTAGTAATCCCTCCTGGTAGTGCACCCAGTGGTAATCCCCCCTTTCAGTGCCTCCAGTGGTAATCCCCCCTTTCAGTGCCTCCAGTAGTAATCCCCCCCTGGTAGTACCCCCAGTGGTGATCCCACATTTTAGTGCCCCCTGTAGTAATCCTCCCCTGGTAGTGCCCCCTGTAGTAATCCTCCCCTGGTAGTTCCCCCAGTGGTAATCCCCCCTTTTAGTGCCCCTGGTAGTGCCCCCTGTAGTAATCGCCCAGTGGTAGTGCCCCCTGTATTCCCCCCCCCCCAGTAGAGAGAGATGTGATAAGAATAAAAAAAAAAAATCACTTACCTGAAACTCCCGCTCCTGGTCCCGCTGCTATCCGCTCCTCCGGCCGCTTTGCATGGGAGAGACGTCATCATGATGACGTGTCTCCCATTACCCACTGCGGGAGCCGGAAGATGGCTCCCACAGTGGGAGCAGCAGCAGCCGCTGAGAGTCTGACAGACTCTCAGCGGCTGCTGATTACAGCAAACACACAGCTGCCGGCTCCGGCGGCTGTGTGTTTGTGCTGTGTAGCGCTGACCGAACTCCGTCCGGTCAGCGCTACACTTCACTCGAGTATAAGCCGAGGGGGTACTTTTTCAGCACAAAAAATGTGCTGAAAAAGTCGGCTTATACTCGAGTATATACGGTAAATCAATAGAAGTCATATTATATATTAAACTCATGCAGTCTGGAGCAAGTGGACATAAATGAAAACAATGAGTATGGTCCCCCTACCCCCAGATTCCCTAACCAACCCCAGCTCTATACATACAGGACTGAGTGTTTTCCACTAAAGCAAGACAATGAACTTGGAGTCCACCTTCTATAGCAGAAACTAGTGCTAAGCTATGCAGCCTGGGCTAGACTACAATATAAAAGAGAAATCTGTAATATTGGTGGTGCAGGGTGTTGGTGTAGGGGGTGTGACAATGCGCTTACCGGCATTCTAAAGCAGAGAACAGGGCCTTGATGATGCAATTCAGTGCAAATCACTTCCCTAAGTCACCCGAGTGAAGTGGGAAGCGGCATCATCAACAAGTGGTCTCCAGGAGACTTGCCTACTTTTCAGGGCATCAAGGAGAGCCACCTTAAATTTGAGGGTCTCCCAGCTGTTCTGGGAGAGTAAGCAAGTATGGTGGAGTACCCCTATCATAGAGGGAACTAATCTATTTAGCATGGGGCCTTCTTGTGAGGGCCAAAAAAATTACATGGCTCATATTCCAACCAGAGCTTTAATGAAATGCACTGGAACAAAAACAGGACCCCTGGAATAGCAACTTTGCCATCGTAGGGTCCAATCAGAGCTTTAAGCAAAGTGTTATGCTTGAAAATTGCCCTAGGATTATTGTCCATATTCAGAGTTAGCCACTTCTATGTGGCTGCACCACCCCAGTACATCTGTTGGTGACAGCAGCCATCATCTCTATAAGTATGAAATTACAGGAGCCCTATCCTGGGTGCAAAGTATCCGGCTAAAATTGGCAGACTTTTCAGTACGCTTACCTATGAGGACGCTGCAATTCCGTCTATAAGCCAACAGCCAACTTGTAATACCCAGCAATTCCCAGCAGCCTCTGCAGCTGCTCAGGTGGTCAGGTGCAGGTCACATGACCAGTATCAGGCAGGTGACTGTCAGTTGGAAGGGAGCAGCAGTTGGCATTGGCAGTACTGTGAGGAAGGAGAATAGAGACGTGACTTTGCATCCCCCGCGCTTACCTGCGGTGGCAGCGGGCTTCCTATGGAACGAGCAAGGGAAGTAGTCACAGTGGTGATCACTCTGGAGGACAAGGCAGAGTCGTCCCTCCACCTGGAAGCCAAGGGGAGGTGTGTCAGACTACCCTGAAAGGCGTAGTCTGACACACCTTGACGACCAAGGCTGGAAGTGGTTTGGAGTTTGAAGCTAGTAGGGTAAGGAAAGTCTGCCACGCACCCCATACAAGTACTCACTACCCACGATCTCCACTAGGTAGTCTAGCTATTCCAATCCCTACTACAGCCTCATCAATCTACTTCTCCCTTTGCCTACAATAGGTGACTAATTGCTGACGCTAAAGGAGAAGTGAGTAAGAGCATTAATAGTTAAGAAACATTAAGTTATTTCACAGCAGATAATCGAACTAAACTCTGCAGTACTTATAGGAAGTCTTTGAACTGGTTTCATATATAACCCTTATAATGCAAGGGTCTTATAAAGTGCAAGTAGTGAGCTTAAGAACAAGTCACAGCCTCGAGATCAGAGGAATAAGGTTCCTTAACGCTGGGCTACACCACAGACTAAGCACATTTACTAAAGAAGTGTGTCTCCTGAGGACAGTAGAAACAATCCCAGAGCAGTTTCAGTGAGGATTACAGTGTGATTTATATTGCACTAGACAAATAGCTGGAACAGTTTCAGAGAAGCAGTGCAGAACCTTGAATAAATAGTGTACACTACAACTAACCCACAAAAACCTCTCTTCATATCCCGGGCAACGAATAGTGCACTTTAATAAAAACTACAGTGCAGAACTGTAAATCTCTGAGACATGTAAATAATAGTAGCTAGGGAAGCTTTTTAACCACTTAACTGATGTGGTCGCATGGGATGTGTACGCAGCTGCTGTGGTTTTGATGAGGAAATACGTCCTATACATGTGCAGAACGGATCTCCTCTGACTCCCAGGACTCTCCTGCAAACCCGGCAATTTCTAACCGGTTTTGCCAGAAAAATCAGTTAAGTGGTTAAATAGGGGATGTATAGATAAGTTAGAAACTTTGCAACAGTATATAGGTTTGGAATTCACATACTAGGTAATATAAAGCTTTGTTGTGCATATTACTGAGAATTAAAGGAAATTATATAATTATAACTGTTACATAGGAGATACTTACCTTTTTGAAGTTTACAGGTAACTGGACTAGAGTTGCTCTTGGTGATCGTCAAGTTCCTGAAAAATAAAAATCACAATTGTGTTATTGTGTGTGTTGCATTTAAATAAAATGTATTGTTAATGTATATTGAACACAAACGGTCTTATTTGTGTAGTTTTATAGTCAAATAAAAAGTAATTCTTAGGAGATAAGACCTTGGAAATGTTATTTGCCATAACCCTAAATTTGGTTCAGTTGCATCTGTCACAATTTTGAAGAAAAATTGAGTTACAGCAAGAACTTACCCTTGTTAACTCTATTCCATAGGGTCCACAGGGATTAACATGGGGTGTAGTTGGATGTAGTGAACCCTGCAATAAACAGTTAAAGTTTTAGCTCCCAGGATGCACTGGTCCTCCTCCATATATACCCCACCCCCAGCCACAGGCAGCCAGTTTTGTAAGCAAGCCCAAGGCAGGAGTAGAAGAGAGGAGAAGGAAGAACATTGCTCTCAAGAAACACACTCACAAAAGATGAGGGAATCAGTGACCGAGAGAAAATTACCAAGCCAGGTGCATCTGGTTGGGCGCACTGTGGACCCTATGGTCTTCAAAGAAATGGAGTTAACAAGGGTAAGTTCTTACCATAACTCTTAATTTCTTCAGGGTCCATAGGGGGTCCAGAAGGATTACCATAGGGATGCCCTAAAGCAGTTTCCCCTAAGGGTGGGGATGCTCCTGAGCAGAAAGGAGAATCTTGCACCCAAAGGAAGCATCTGAGAGGCGAAAGTCTCAAAGGCAAAAAACCTAAGGATGGTGTGGACGGAACCATGCACTCTTCAATCACAATGAAAGCCCGGGATACCACTTACAGTATGTAAGGTAACCAATATGGGTATGGAGGACAGCTCTGTCCTAGAAAAGAAATAAAAAGCAAACACCCAGAAAACCCTAAAACCATAAGGTCATAACCTCTCGGTGACCACCCTTAAAAATAAGAGTGCTAAGCTCTGTAAACAAAGGCGGGCTGAGGAAGGCTTCCTCACCCCAAGCATCAACCTGACCACAGAGCTAGAGAAACTTTTGGCTCTTAAGAGGGATAACTCAAGAGCCACACCATCAAAGACAGATGAGGAAGGTGCGAGTGCAGACAAGCACCCTGTGCTAACAGGTCCGGCCATAGAGGAAGTGGAAAAGCAGTGTCTATGGAGAGACTCTGTAGATCGGTGAACCAGTGGCGCCTGGGCCAGGCTGGAGCTATCAGTATCACTGTGCCACCTTTGTGCTTATATTTCCGGAGAACCCTTGGGAGGAGGGAAATTGGAAGAAAAAGGTATGCAAAATTGAAATTCCATCACACTGCCAGAGCATCCACGAAAGCTGCTGAGGGGTCTCTGGGTCCTGGACCCATACTGGGGACCTAGTGGCTGTGACGTGAGGCCATGAGGTCTACATCTGGTAGACCCAATTTGTCCAGCAGGAGGTGAAAGACATCCAGGGGAAGAGCCCATTCCCCTGCATGTACATCCATTATGTTCCGGCAATCTCTGCAGTATTTATCCCCACTTCCCAGTTGAAGACTCCGGGGATGAATACTGCAGAGATTGCCAGGAGATAACATTCAGCCCACATTTTGAAGTGTGTTACCTCCTGCATGGCTGCCCGACTTCGAACTGTAGTCACATTGTCGGACTAGATTTGAACCATCCTGCTCTGGAGAAGGTGTCACTCCATAGTGAGCACACTGTACACTACTTGAAGCTCCAGGATATTTATAGGCAGGTGAATTTCCTGAGTTGTCCATCTTCCCTGAAAAGTATGATGACCCATCACCGTGCCCCATTCGCGAAGGCTGGCATCTGTGGTGAGAAGCTCCCAATCTGGAACCCAGAAGGGATAATGCTCATCAAGATGGGATGTCTGTAGCCACCATGAGAGGGAAAACTGAACCTCTGGAGTGAGGAAGCTCATCTGGGACTGGATCAGATGATACTGTCTGTTACGCCGGGATAGAATCAATTGTTGAACTGTGCATATTCCACCATATCGAAGGTGGATACCATGGACCCCAGGACTTGCATTGCTGGATGAATGGATACTCTTCGATTGCAAAGCAGTTTGTGCACACGCAATTGCAGTAGCAAAATCTTGTCTGTTGGCAGAAAGATCCTTTGTACCTGAGAATCTAGGAGTGCACCCAGATGTACTATCCTCTGTGTTGGAAAGAGTGAGGACTTTATCCAATTGATGAGCCAGTGGTGTGCCTGCAGACAGGCAATGGTCAGTTAGATGGCTTTGTAAAACAGCCTGTGACTGTGCCAAACTTAAGAGGTCATCTAGGTATGGCAGGATTTTGACTCCCTGACACCTCAGGTAGGCCATCATGACTGCCATTACCTTGGTAAAGACACGAGGGGCCGTTGATATTACCAGTTTCAGGCACTGCCATTTGGCATATCACTGCAGAACAGCAAACCGCAAAAAATCATTGGTGGGA
This sequence comes from Taudactylus pleione, assembly GCA_031769625.1. Lineage (NCBI taxonomy): Eukaryota > Metazoa > Chordata > Amphibia > Anura > Myobatrachidae > Taudactylus > Taudactylus pleione. Next base: position 50,549,036 of record JAUIMM010000015.1, read on the forward strand.
TAGCATAATAGGCACATGCAGATACGGATCCTGAATGTCCAAAGAAACCATAAAATCACCAGGTTCCATTGCCAGAATAATAGCTTGTAAAGTTTCCAAGCGGAACTTGAGCACTTAGATAAACCTGTTGAGGGGTTTGAGATTCAAAATAGGCAGATGAGACCCATTTGGCTTCTGAATCAAAAAGAGTGGAATAGAAACCAGTTCCTCAAAGATCTGAAGGAACAGGTATTACCACACCTGGACTCAGCAGGGAGTGAATGGCTTCATCGAAGGCCTGGGCCTTGATGGGGTCTTATGGAAGACCTGTACAAAAAATTGCTGGGGAGGATGTCTCCAGAAAGTGAGAGCGTATCCACAAGAGACCACATCTCTGACCCAGGCATCTGTGGTTATCTGATGCCATGAGTCGGTGAACCACAGAAGTTGACCTCCCACCCTGGGATCCCCCAAGAGGAGGCCGCCCCATCAGACGGAGAGCTTGTTGTCAGATTTAGGAGCTGGACATCTGGTCACCCAAGGCTGCTTAGATCTGGACTTGTTGGTCTTGTCTAAAGCTGACTGCCTTGGAAAGGACTGTCCTTTTGCCTTACCTTGGGGATGAAAGGCCCAAAAGGAAGAACTATTAGGCTTAGAAGTAGCTGCTGACGGCATTAAAGCAGATTTTGAGGCTGCCATAGTCACTATCTTGTCCAACTCTGCGCCAAAAAGTACGTTGCCAGAGAAAGGCAAGGATTTGAGGGCTTTCTTAGATTTCGAGTCTGCTGTCCAGGATCATAGCCAAAGGACTCTGCGGGCAACTATCGAAGTCGCAGATGCTTTAGAAGCAAAGAGTTCAGTATCCAATGCAGCTTCTTCCAAATAAGAGGCTGCCTCCCGAATATGGGAGATGAAGGCCAGTTGCTCTCTGGTAGTGTCTGATGACATGTTGTTTTCCAGTGCATTCATCCATCCTTCAACAGACTTAGCAACCCAGGCTGCAGCCATAGCCAGCCTAGTAATAGCGCCAGAAAATGAGTAAACAGACTTAAAACAAGTCTCTAGTTTTCTATCTGTAGCATCCTTAAGGGAGGATGCGGATGGTATAGGCAACGTAGAGCTCTTAACTAAATGCGCCTCATGAGAATCCACCATAGGAGGGACTTCCCATTTAGTACACTCACCAGGTGGTAGATTTTAAAAAGACTCCAGTCTTCTTGGAATCTGGAACCATTTGTTGGGAATATCCCATGCTGTCCCCATAAGCTCAGTGAGCTGTTCTGATTGAGGGAATTCAGCCTTAACCACCTTTTGTCATTAAAACACTGGGGCTTTAGGCTTAGGAGCGGGTTCCTCATCCTTTATATTCAAGATTGATTTAACTGCCCTTACTAGAGAAGGAACATCCACTATCGAATGACGGTCCTCTTCACCAGAGGGGAACGCTGGAGGAAAACCCTGTGCATCATCTGCCTCCTCAGATGATGTGCCAGAATTTGAAAGCTGGGGAGATTGAAATAATACAGGCCGCCTATGTGCTTTGGTGGCTAATGGCCTGTAACATATCTTGCTGAAAGGCAGCAGACGTATGCATCATATCCTGAGCTGGGTGGGCATATGCATCCATCCAGGAAGGATGCATAGGGGGTACCAACATAGCAGGCTGCAACTGCCGTGGGTACCCCATGGTAGGAGGAAGCGTGGGAGCTGATAAGTGATCCACTAACTTTGTCATATTCTGTGCAAAGGCGGACTCCCAAGGTGGCTCCTGCACCAGTACTGGTAAGTTAAGCTGTAGAGTAGGTACGTGACAATTAGCACACTGACCATGCACAATATCCTAAGAGAACAAGCCTGCTGAACAGGTTAAGAATGTAAGCAGCACAGGAGCTGCAGCCGACAGTATACCCTTAACCAGTAAGCAGCACACAATACAGTGTATAGCTAATAATGCAATGTGACACTCTTCACAAATACAAGTAAATGTGAAGTGCATATGAACCCATAACACACCTGGTATTTATGGGTTAAGAAAGAGCAGCAGGGATAGATATAACTGACACTCTTTAAATGTTACAGGCAGTGTATCACCACAGCAGAGCTACTGTAGCACAAGTCACATACAATGCATATAAATAGTACAAATAAAAATATATTTGCAATGGGCACTGAATCAACTACTCAAGCAACACTAGGCTGGTAGGATTTGAGTGCTGTATAACCTGGCTCTGGGGAGAGGTTTACAGGAAGACAGGACCCGATCTCCTGAGACCTACAGCTTCAGAAAAGCCCTGATTAAAGGCACATGAGTGTCTCATTAGGGAGGAGGGTGAAGAAGGAGGAGCTCAGATGTGGGAAGACTCAGCTGAGAAATCACACTCTGAGCTGGGGGAGGGGCTGTCAGGGGAGAGCTTACTTACCCACTGCTGTATTAAACCCCGGATGTACTGGCTTAAAAAAGGCCCAACAAGCCATATTTTACTAACCTGGTAATGTAGTGGGGGATCAAATGCACCAGTCACCCCACAACAGCGGCCTCCAGCTGGTCTCCACAGCTGGAGGTAAGGACTGCATAATAACGCGATTCCCCACAAGCGGGGAATTGCCTTACCTGACTACCCCATTATCCAGCTGCAGTCCAGGTTCTCCCTGGGAAGCGCTAGCCAAGCTCCGCTGGTGCCTGCCATAATCACCGGACCGCTCACTGGTGTTGCGACACTGGCGGGGGTAGTAGGAGCAGTTACGCAGGTGTTCATTAGGATGCTCAGCGCGACTTGCCCAGAAACAAAGTAAAAACTTTAAAACATAAAATAAAAGCTTGGGGCTGTCTAGCACAGCCCCACTGTTCTCAAAGGTGCTACTGCTTCTGCCAGCAACAAACGAAGAAAACTGGCTGCCTGTGGCTGGGGCGGGGTATATATGGAGGAGGACCAGTGCATTCTGGGAGCTAAAGCTTTAACTATTTGGTGCACGTCTCACCCCAACCAACTACACCCCATGGTAATTCCTGTGGACCCTGAAGAAGAAAGGCAGTGGATTATCACAAACTTATGCTGAATGCATGTTACTGCCCAGATACATGACTGGCTACCCTGAATAGCCCGCAGACTCACAGAGATGCATACGTTCGCCCTCTCAAGCATGCACAGAGCGAGAAATAGCAAATGTGGCCACTTTACATGCAGCTCTGAACCAGGCCCTCAGTGGTCACTATAAAACATGAAGGTGTCACAGTGGCGTCACTAGAGGATTGTGGACCACACCGGGTAACATCATCTGAGGGGGTGAAACCAAAATAGCAGAGCTGCTCTGCTATTTATGGTGTCACCCCCACTGATGGTATCTTCAAACAGCTGTGCAGTGGTGATGGATGGCGCATGCATGCATCATCCATTCCAAAAGCCCCTGTGTCCAGAGAGGTTGGGGGTTGCCAAGCAGCTCCTGGAGCACTGGGCAAGCCCTCAGTGTGAGGTAAACGAGGCATGACACGCAGTCATCCCCCCAAAACTGCACACATTAGGGATGCATAAGTGCCACACCTGGTGTCACCACACTCGGTGACACCACTGAGGAGTCCTTAAGACTCCTGCAGTAACCCCTGGGACCTATGTGTTCTGGGTCCTGTTATAGATCATTTTGTATATATCTCACAAGAGTTATTCTCATCTGGGTCTCTTGATTGTATATATCCTATAACAAGTGAGACTTTTGTACTGGTTAAGTTGCAAACTGGGAAACAATGATTTGGAGGGGGTTACTGCAACACAATTACAGATAGCAAACACTGTGTCAGTCATGCAGGGTGGCGGCCCCCATTGTAACTGGTAAAAGTTTCTCTACTACTGGGAGGCAGACACACATAAAATGCAGATTCAATACATATGGGTTTATTCATTATCACTAATGGGCCCGTTACACATTTAGAAAACACTGGTTTCCGTATGTTTTTAAGTAACAGGCCCATTCATTATTAGGGGCCTGATAGAGCTGTCTAGTTTGCCTGTGGTAACCAGCCTCATCTTAAGATGGCGTTGATTCCCAGAGCCCCGATACTTCCTATGGGAAGGAGGTTCGGGATTGTGAAGAGGGATCCGAGCGGATCTGTCTGCCGTCTCCGCAGAGAACGCCCTGTGGCTGCGCCCATGCATGAGCTCAGGTTACGTATGTGCACGAGGTTGGCACCCCAGTGCTAAGTAGCACTTCTACTTCGGTAGCAGTGTTACTGATCACAGGGACAGCTACTTTTCGGAGAACCTGTCTATGCACCAAATGCAATGCTGAATGGCACCGGTAATTAAGTATCCATAGTTGCAACTTTTGGTCCCCAATGATGAATAGGCCCCACAGTGTGAGGAACAGTGTGAAAGACAGGTTAACATAGTGACATTGTGCCCGGATTTTTATAACTAAATGGACGTTATATATTCAGCAGCTAAGTACTGAGAAGACTGTGCAGCTGTATCATTGGCTTGCTTGTTGAAAAGGGTGGCATGGATATGTTGCTGGGAGTAGACATCAGTCATAGACAACTGATGTCTACTCCCAGCCTTTTTCACTTTATTTTAGTAAAAATAATGATAATAAATAGTGCCCTAAGACTAAAACTAAATTTACAATCCTTGTCAAAATTAACACTGCTGATGTCCCTTATTTGCTGTTTCAGCAATTTGGCTGTAATCAGTTTGTATTTTTTTTTAATACTGTCTTTTATACAGTTTTATCATTATGTTTACATACTATATACATTACTTTAGTTTCTACCTTTGAAGTAGGGTTATTTTACATTTCTAAAGAACAAGTATGTGTTCGAGATATTTGGAGAAAATAAATATGACCTGTGAAGTAAATATGATTGTGTATTGCACTTGTTCTAACAAACTTAAGGCATTAATTTGTATATGATATATGGGGGGAGTACTACGATAAGTCAGTATGTAACACATTCTCTGCCTACTGAGCCTAGATTACTAAACATGTAGAGCCTAAGTAACTGTGTATCTGGATAAACCATGTTGTAATGCAAGAGATGCAAATACATACATTATTTTTGCACGTAGGGTAAATACTGGCTGTTTTTGCATGTAGCACACAAATGCTGGGCAGCTTTATTTTTACACTGCAATTCAGATGTCTGTTTGGAGACACCCGTCAGAAATCTGAATCTCTCTGCACATTTTACATCTGCCCCACCTGCAGAGCAGCATGGTTTTACCACGATGCCCAGTTACTTGCTCTATCTTAAGGTGCCCAAAGACGGTGCGATAAAGCAGCCGATCTGACGGATTGGTATGATTTGGCTGCTATATCGTTCCATGCATGGGCATGATATCGGCCAATGCGCACACCCTTGGGGTTGTACATCGCACCCTGAGATTTTACTGCAGGTTCAGTCAATCTGGGGATGCGATGTGCAATCCCATGCAGCGTTATGCGGGTGGGGGAGCTGGCATATTGGGCGGTCAGCCACCCGATCACTCCGTGTGGGGACCGCCCTCTATGTTGAACGTAGAAATGAGCGGATTTGGATCTCAGAGATCCGAACTCACCCGAATTTTGAGATCTCAAACCGAGGCAAAACCATAGAGTCGAAAATCTCGTGGCTCGTGAGCTTTCGTCTCTATGATTTATGTTGTATATAAGGGACCACGCGGCGGATGCCATTTCACTCCGGCTGTAAAGACTAAACAGGGAGTGTAGGACTGGGAGATGTGCTGGTGCACTGCTGTGCCGTCTGCTGTGTCCATCTGGGCTGTTGCTGAATCATCTGGACTGGTGCTGTGCTGTCTGCAGCGTGCATCTGGGCTGGTGCTAATCCATCTAGGCTGGTGCTGTGCTGTCTGCTGTGTTCATCTGGGCTGTTGCTGTGCTGTCTGCTGCGTCCATCTGTGCCCAAGTCCTGGACCCGTATAAAAATATATATAAATATTGTCTTTCTATTTTTTTTCTGTGTGTGTGTGTGTGTGTGTGTGTGTTAGACTTAGCCACACAAGATTCAGCAACGCAACCTAGTGCTGCCCGACTCCAGTCGTCATCAATTTGTGCTCTGGGCCCAAGTTCTGGACCCGAAAAAAAAAAAAAAATAGTGTCTTTTGTCAATTTATTTTCTGTGTGTGTGTGTGTGTGCGCGCGTGTTAGGCTTACCGCACAAGATGCAGCAATGCAATCTAGTGCTGCCCGACTCCAGTCGTCATCAATCTGTGCTCTGGGCCCAAGTTCTGGACCCGAAAAAAAACCCCTAAAAAACAGTGTCTTTTGTCAATTTATTTTCTCTGTGTGTGTACGTGTTAGGCTTAGCAGCACAAGATGCAGCAATACAATCTAGTGCTGCCCGACTCCAGTCATCATCAATCTGTGCTCTGGGCCCAAGTTCTGGACCCGAAAAAAACCCACAAAAAAATAGTGTCTTTTGGCAATTTATTTTGTGTGTGTGTGCGTGTTAGGCTTAGCCGCACAATATCAAGAAACAGCCAGCAACGCAAGTTGCAACCTAGTGCTGCCTGACTCCAGTCGTCATCAGTCAGTGCTCTGGGTCCAAGTTCTGGACCCGAAAAAAAACCCCACCAAAATAATAGTGTCTTTTATCAATTTATTTTATGTGTGTGTGTGTGCGTGTTAGGCTTAGCCGCACAAGATACAGCAACGCAACCTAGTGCTGCCCGACTCCAGTCTTCATCATTCGGTTCTCTGGCCCAAGTTCTGGACCCGAAAAAAAAAACACAAAAAAATAGTGTCTTTTGTCAATTTACTTTCTGTGTGTGTGTGCGTGTTAGACTTAGCCACACAAGATCAAGATAAAGACAGCAACGCAAGTTGCAACTTAGTGCTGCCCGACTCCAGTCGTCATCAATTGGTGCTCTGGGCCGCCCAAGTTCTGGACCCAAAAAAATAAATAAAATAAATAGTGTCTTTTGTCAATTTATTTTCTGTTTATGTGCGTGTTAGGCTTAGTCGCACAAGATACACCAACGCAACCTAGTGCTGCCCAACTCCAGTCGCCATCAATCGGTGCTCCGGGCCCAAGTTGTGGACCGGCAAAAATAATAAAACATAGTGTATTTTTTTGTAAATTTTTTTTCTGTGTGCGCACGACTGCACGTGTGTAAATTTTGTAACTGCACCTTGGTTACACTATTGGTGCTTGTGACACTGAGTCAAGACCGCAGAAAATATGGAGGGCTGTCACATGACAGAGAGCAAGGCCAAGTACCACATGTTGTTGCTGCTGCCAGCAGTGCAAGGCCGTCAACTTCCTCGTCCTCTATGAAGGCCCATGCCCCAGGGCTTAAGTCACGCCATCGATATGGTAAAGCTACTTTTACTGAAGTTAAGAAAATAATTGAAAGGCAAGTTTTCTTTAGATAAACAAAAAGTGCCATTCACTACACGAAGTGGCAAGGAAAGGATAAGGCCTTGGCCTTTATTTATGATGACTGCTAGTTCTGATTCTGATAGCCCTTATTCTTGTAGTAGTAGTAGTGGTGGTGGTGGTACCATTAAAAAATTTTAAGTTGTTAAGATGAGTAAGACAGCTCCAGAAAAACCAACTGTGTGCTCTGAGAAATCGAAATAAAAAATCCCAGAGGAGAGTGCAAGTGCGTCCACGGTTGCCATTTGTGAGCCAGACCTAAATACTAGTGTATGCAATAAAAGGGGATGTGGGGAAAAGGAAATACGTTGCACGGGCTATTACTAGTATAGTATTATATTAAACAATAAATGACGAAGCCACTATGTACACTATAATATCTACTAAATGAACTTTTATTATAGATAGAGTGGCGGTGCTCACTAGAGTTATATACAATGTAGTATAAACAAAAAGAAGATAAAGAAACTATGTTTGGTGAGCACTCTTGATCAATATAGAAAAGGGGGCAGCAGGAAACATATATATGCCCCTAAAATATAACTTTTAATGAGAGTAGTTAAAACGATAGGTCATCTTATTAATAAATGACCATATCTTACCCAACAGAGACACTCTAATTACAACAAACAAAAACACGTACAACATATAACAAAATGACACTTGCACCAAGATCAATATTGCAATAGTCTCTCATAGAAATGAAGATGCAAGTGTAATACCCTCCTCAGTGGCGAAATATAAAAAATGTAATACAGTTAATTTTTCAATAAAGAATTTATGAATCTACTACATATTAGTTTGTACCCTTTTTATTTCATTCATCTGACTTCTGTGTATGGGATCATAAATAGAGAAAGTCAGAGCATAGGACTGCTACTCCTCATTCTACTTCTCTTCACCTCTGCTAAAAGCTATCTATGAAGAGTGAGGGATTACCGGAGAGCAGGTTGCCCTTAGAAACAACAGGTAAACGGGGACTTTACTCACATTTCATTTCTGCTTTTGGGTGTCATACTGATGCATTGGACACCCAATGAGAGAACTTCTCAAATGAGATTATCCGCAGTTTAATAGAGTGAAAGGAACAATAACAACCAGCAATACTCATATGTGAAATTCAATAATAAAATTTTTTTTCTAATAAAACACCCTATATAGTTCTCAGGTCTCTCTGATAATTGCATAACATAATATGGGAAATTATGTATGTATATCTCTGTTACTTATGTATACATCTTATGAAAAATCATCTGTGAATACAGAATAATACCATCAAGGGAATATATATAAACACAATTATAATCCTACTAACTACCTATTTAGGCAGCCAATATTGTTATAACATGAGTTCTACGGGCTAATACGATTGTATAAGAAGTAAGAACACAGAAAGAGTGCACATGTAACATAATTCATCCCACAGACAAGGTGAGAAACAAGAAGGCATATAATTATCTCTTGCCGTAGTGTGGCCACTAAGTTAAAGGAACAGGGTCCTAAATCTGAAAGTTTTTATAACACAGTGGCTCTACGTATCACCAAGACATATGTAGCTATACCTATAGATTAATACCTATAGATTAATAGATCTCATACAAAAGCCAGTGAACACGATTGTAGTGGAATCATATGTTATAAGTGCTCTAATAATGTGAGACAAATGGAAGAGGCACCTATGAGAATGCATAATATGTAGGTCATACGTGGGTACACAGCAAATGTAATCCTTGCTGTTCGGATAGTCTCACCGCGCGAGACTGATGCTCGCGAACTGCTGTCCTCGGGTTCCAATAGAATGTCGGTCCTGTGATGAGTGCGGGAGAATTCCCACTGGGCACAAACTAGTGGTGTGGATGCCACGTGCCGTATAGCAGCGGGCACCCGTAGCTCCCCAAAGTGCGTTTCGCCGTAGGCGAAACTGGGGAGCTACGGGTGCCCGCAGCTATACGGCACGAGGCATCCACACCACTAGTTTGTGCCCAGTGGGAATTCTCCCGCACTGATCACAGGACATTCTATCGGAACCCGAGGACAGCAGTTCACGAGCATCAGTCTCGCGCGGTGAGACTATCCGAACAGCAAGGATTACATTTGCTGTGTACCCACGTATGACCTACATATTATGTATTATTATATGAGATCTGTTAACATGTTATAACAATATTGGCTGCCTAAATAGGTAGTTAGTAGGATTATAATTGTGTTTATATTGCCTTGATGGTATTATTCTGTATTCAGAGATGATTTTTCATAAGATGTATACATAAGTAACAGAGATATACATACATAATTTCCCATATTATGTTATGCAATTATCAGAGAGACCTGAGAGCTATATAGGATGTTTTATTAAAAAAAAAAAATTATTATTGACTTTCACATATGAGTATTGCTGTTTGTTATTGTTCCTTTCACTCTATTAAACTGCAGATAATCTCATTTGAGTAGTTCTCTCATTGGGTGTCCAATGCATCAGTATGACACCCAAAAGCAGAAATGAAATGTGAGTAAAGTCCCCGTTTACCTGTTGTTTTTAAGGGCAACCTGCTCTCCGGTAATCCCTCACTCTTCATAGATAGCTTTTAGCAGAGGTGAAGAGAAGTAGAATGAAGAGTAGCAGTCCTATGCTCTGACTTTCTCTATTTATGATCCCATACACAGAAGTCAGATGAATGAAATAAAAAGGGTACAAACTAATATGTAGTAGATTCATAAATTCTTTATTGAAAAATTAACTGTATTACATTTTTTATATTTCGCCACTGAGGAGGGTATTACACTTGCATCTTCATTTCTATGAGAGACTATTGCAATATTGATCTTGGTGCAAGTGTCATTTTGTTATATGTTGTATGTGTTTTTGTATGTTGTAATTAGAGTGTCTCAGTTGGGTAAGATATGGTCATATATTAATAAGATGACCTATCGTTTTAATTGCTCTCATTAAAAGTTATATTTTAGGGGCATATATATGTTTCTTGCTGCCCCCTTTTCTATATTGATCAAGAGACTACTTGTAGTATATCCTCCAAAAGACAATTAACTGTCAAACAATCATTTGCAAGGGCAAACAAGTATGACAGCAATCACCCATTTGCACAGCGGATTACTGGCACCATAACAGCTATGCTGGTATTAGATGTGCGTCCAGTATCCGCCATTACTGCAGTGGGTTTTCAACAGTTAATTCAGGTTCTGTGTCCTTGCTACCAGATCCCTTCTAGATTCCACTTTGCTAGAACAGCAATTCCAAGTCTGTACAAGGACATTACAAAATACCTTATTAATGTCCTCAGAAATGCCGTTTTACCCACTGTCCACTTGACCACTGATATGTGGACAAGTGGGACAGGGCAAACTAAGGATTACATGACTGTGACAGCACACTGGGTAGGTATATTGCCTACAACAGCAACATCTACCAAAAGACAGCTGATACAGAGTCAGGTATGAATACCCCTAAATGGCTAGAGAGAAATAATCGCTGTCCAGACAATAATTGTGGTTCCAAAGCACAACAATTCTCATTGCATTCAAAAAGAAAGGTACACGCTTTGATCTAGCACAATTAGGGCAAAGACAATTAAATACAGAAAATAAGATACAGCCCAATACATACACGTGCGCACTGGTCACAGCATACAGTCATCAGTCCAGAAGCCTGTGGTCATCCAAGGAGAATGGCTGTATGTTGGGATCAGCAAGCAGGCTATATACTTTACAGATCACAGATAACAACAATGTAGACAGACAAACATAATTCCATTGGTTCTTGCTCTTGGTCTTTGTAGCACGCTGTAGTTCATAGGACAGTACATATGTTGTCACTAGGGGTATGTCCCAATTCTCCAACAATGTCTTGAGATTACATTGTCTTTCTTTAACTGGTTTAAGACACTACATACAGAGTATACATTCTAACTAATAATTTCCTATGAGCCATAACCGTCAAACGCAAGATGCGACTCCCTCGCTGATAGACTCGAATATCTGGAAATAAACAGGTGTCAGTATAGTACCAAACATGCCATGTCTACCATGTTGTATACCTTAAATATCATATATGCACACTTTATACCATAATGATTGTCTAACAAAACTTTTTTTTTAATGCTAGGGAACCTTTTCTATATGAGTACTTGCATAAATGAATGTGAGATATTTACAGGAATTCATCAGTGTGCGTTGTACGTCTGAACGCAGCGCAAATGTGCACTGCGTGTATGTGTCGTGTATCATGCAAATATGTGCTGCATGTGAGTTTATATTTTAACAAATGACAGACAATGAAGTTGTTCTGATCAGAGATGACCAGCAGATAGATACTTGATGGTGTCACAATGTCTGATGGCTAATCAAAGGCCTCTTCTGCCTATTTGGAATGTAAACGTTAGTTCCTTTAGGCATACAATGATAGTCAGACTTATGACAATGGTTTCTAATTTTGCATTTAAAACACTCGTCTGCACCTCACAGTATGTGTGTGTTTTTCAATTATCTGCCACAGACATACACAGAACCTGTCTCCTATACACTGGCTAAAAGTTGCATTTTTAAATATATGTATATATATATATATATATATACCCTTGCGCATCAGACCGCGACGATTATTTGACTTCGACACAGGCTACTCTTTGTATAACTGGTTTCACTAAGAGGCGTACCGCTGAGAACCTCTTAGAAAAACTCAGGGACATCATTGCTAAATGGCTTACCCCACTTGGACTCTTCTCAGGATTTGTGAATTCGGACAATGCCACCAATATTGTGAGAGCATTACAACACGTCCTATGTTTTGCTCACACAATTAATTTGGTGGTGCAACATTTTTTTCAAAATGCCAAAGGGGCGTGCAGGAGATGCTCTCCGTGGCCCGCAAAATATCTGGACATTTTAGACATTTGGCAAATGCTTGTCGAAGATTGCATGAACAGCAGGTACTGTTAAATTTGCCCAGCTGAAGCAAGAGGTAGTAACTCGGTGGAATTCTACCCTCTATATGCTTCAGCGGATGGAGGAACAGCAAAAGGCCATCCAGGGCTATACAACGGCCTGTGACATAGGCCGTGGAGGGGGAATGCACCTTACTCAAGCGCAGTGGAAAATAATTTCCGTGTTGTGCAAGGTTCTCAAACCCTTTGAACTTGCCACAAGTGAAGTTAGTTAAGACACTGCCAGCTTGAGTCAGGTCATTCTCCTCATAAGACTTTTGCAAAAACAGCTGGAGAAACTGAAGGAGGAACTGAAATGGAGCGATTGCGCAAGGTATGTTGGACTGGTGGATCAAGCCCTTGATTCACTTCACCAGGATCCAAGAGTCGTCAATCTATTGAAATCTGAAAAATATATTTTGGCGACCATTCTGGATCCTAGGTTTAAGTCCTACCTTGTGAGTTTTTTTCCAACAGACAGAAATCTAAAACTATGCAAAGAGCTGTTGGGAAAAAAAATTGTCAGCTGCAGCCGCACGTGAAAAGCCAACATCTCCTCCTTCAGTTTCTGCAGTTGCCAGAAAAAACAAAATTTTCCTTACAGAATGCCTGCTGGTCATGCAGATCAGTCACCAAAAAATTACATCTGGTCAGGCCTGAGAGACCTGCCTACTAGTGACATGTCTTGTACCGTGACTACGTGTGATACGGTCTCCATTCACAGAATGGTGGAGGACTATTTCAGAGATAACATCCTAATAGGCATGTCAGACAGTCCCTTTCAGTGCTGGCATGAAAAAGAGGCAATTTGGAGGCCCATACACAAACTGGCTTTATATTACTTAAGTTGCCCACCCTCCAGTGTGTACTCCGAAAGAGTTTTCAGTGCAGCTGGCAACCTTGTCAGTGATCGGCATAGGAGGTTACTTCCTCAAAATGTGGAAAAGATGATGTTTATTAAAATGAATGACAAATTCCACGAGGAAGACCTCTACCAACAATTACATCAAAAAATTACAGAGGCGCGTATGGTGGATTCCAGCAGGGACGAATTAATATTGTGTGAAGAAGAGGATGTACACACTGATGGGGATGATGAGGACGAGGACGAGGACAACTTGTAAAGTAAAGCCAGTTTGTGTATGGGATAATTTTCATTTCCATGTCCAATGCACATTGGCAGCTTGTTTTATGGGGGTCCAAACAAACCAATAATTTCAGCCACAATTTGCAGTCCTTGTCGCTGAAATGATTGGTTTGTTAAACTGTGAATGTTCTGTTTCGTATACAACATAAGGGTAGGTGGGAGGGCCCAAGGACTATTCAATCTTGCAACTTTCTCCTTTCCATTATGTGCTGGTTGAGGCATTGCTGCCTTACATATTAAAATAATGTTATGGTTGGTTTAGGAACCAAAGATTTGTTTTTAAATTAATTTATTATCAATTTTACAGCCAGTGGCTGCACAAAAGAATTTATTTTTATTAATTACTCAGCCAGGGGCTGCACCCAATGAATTGTGTTTTACTATTTTAATTAAATTATTAATTATTCAGCCCGGGGCCGCACCAATGAATTGTTTTTTCGTTAATTTATTATCAATTTTACAGCCAGGGGCTGCACCAATGAATTTCTTTTTATTATTAATTAGTCAGCATGGGGCTGCACCAATGAATTGTTTTTAAATTTATTTATTACCAATTTTACAGCCAGAGGCTGCACCAATGAGTTGTTTTTTAATTAATTTATCAATTTTACAGCCAGGGGCTGCACCAACTATCAACTATCAATTCTTCAATCCTCAAGGGTATCCCAACCATCATCTTTGCACAGTCCTCAACTCTATTAATAATTATATCAATCAGTTTTGAGCCAGAAAGCTGGATGCAACCTTTTGGCCCTTTAACTAGATGAAAAAATCAAAATTGTGAGCTGTGAGGTGGTCAAAATTGATTCGAAATGAGTGTAAATAAATGTTATTGAGGTTATTAATACTGTAGGAACAAAAAAAGGCCCATTTTATGTAATTTTAGCTGTTTTTTTATTTTTTAAGAAAAAAATCCAGATCCAAAACCAAAACACGAAAACAAAACACGGAGTTGAGGTTTTGGCAAAACCAATCCAGATCCAAAACCAGGGGAGATCCAGATCCAAAACCAAAACACGGGGGTCGGCGCACATCTCTAGTCGAACGTCGGATCCACCGTCGCATTGCACGGTGCCTATTACACCGTGTGTGGGCGGCTTTACTCTATTGCCAAATCTAAATCAGGCCCATAGCTAGGTATGCTAATGTGAAGTTCTCAATGGAATGTTAGAGAAAAATTCTTTAGCAAAATCTATTACAGTATTATTAAACATTGACTAAAATGAAAACTGAGGTCCACTGACTAAATCTTGACTAAAACAAACAAAAAAAAAGAAAGAGTGACTAAAATGGGACTTTAAACCAACTACAATTTTAACTAAGCTCCTAAGATTTAGGGGTAAATTTACTACAGTGAGAGTTTTTAGAAGTGAGTTTTAGAAGAGATGTTGCCCATAGCAACCAATCAGATTCTACTTAACATTTGACTAGCACCTTCTAGAAGATAATTGCTAGAATCTGATTGGTTGCTATGGGCAACATCTCTTCTAAAACTCACTTCTAAAAGCTCTCACTTTAGTAAATTTATGCTTAAAACTAAATTTAATATCCTTGTAAAAATGAACACTGCACTGTGCCAGAATTTACTATGCATGCACAGGTGTCCGGGAACATGGCGCCCACACCATTTTCCCGGTGATCTCTACTGTGCATGTTTGTGCATCTTATTCACATTAAAATGTTGCACGAAAAGACACTCTGCGCTACCGAGTCACGCCACTGCATGGCGCAACGAGCAGGGCTCTTTAACGCGCAAGGAGATTAGATGTATGAGGACCCATCTGTATTAAAATTATAGCCAAGGCCCCACATTACATTAAGTCTATACCTGACTCTACATTACACTAAGGGTCCCTGCATTAAGTTACTACCCCCCACTACATCACACCAATGCTCCCCCCCCCCCACATTACATTAACAAACCCTCAATTCTACAGTAATACACCAAAACCACACTTAGACAGAAAAAGTGGCAGTGCTTTGTTGATTATTGATGAATAAGATATATTGCTTCGTAATACTAGTCATAATAAACATGCATCAATATAAAATAAAATGGGCATGGATGGAGGAACAGAAAACAAAAGCCAAAAGACGAAGAGTGTGAGATGTTAGAGTTAGTGAGGAATGGATTAGGGGAGAGACTGTTACTGGACTTTTCCTGCAGTGTCTGAGAGTAGCATTATTCCAACACATTTCAAATATCCTGACCCAATGAGTCACAGAGATTGCAGTGCACAATACTAAGATTCAATTAGGTCAACTTCTTGGTGTGACCGACAAGATCATATTTTTCCTCAGTGGGGAAAATTAATCAAACCTTCAAAAGAGTGAAGAAGTTCCCATAGCAACCAATTAGCTTTAACAATCATTTCATAGAATTAACTTAATAAATCAGGCCTGGCCAACAAGTGGAGCGCCAGTTGTTGTGAAACTACAATTCCCAGCATGCCCTGCAACAGTTTTGCAATTAGGGAATGCTAAAACTGTGGCAGGGCATGCTGGGATGTGTAGTTTCATAACAGCTGGAGAGCCACATGTTGGACAGGCCTGTAATAAATGCTAGCTCGAAATGTCCACTCCTCAGAAGGTTTGATACATCTCCCCCAGCCTTTCTTACTGCCGGTGTGCATCTAAACTCTCCAGGCTGACCCGACGTTTGCATCAGAGTACAAATCTGCAGTTATCTGCATGCATTCGGAGTAATTGCATATTTCAGTTATACATACATTTCAACTTTGAGGCACTTTATATTCTAGATTTATTTACAACTACTTTCATGATGAATTATAATCGATCTCTCTTTGCACTTTGTCCTGTTTTTATTATTAAATTTTAGTATTATTAAACAGTATATCATATACAAACTTCATGTGTTAGTGCAATTATTACAGAGTCTTTAATAATCAGCACTGCAGTGGCGTAACAAGAGCCCACACAGACCCTGCGGTGGCTTGGGGGCGATTAAGAGTGGGAGGCGCAGGGCCAGGGACAGCGCAAACCGCTCAGCAGGTCCTGCACTGCATGGAGGCACCAGGCTGGAGAGGCGCTCTCACTGCAGCAGCTGCTGATACAATTCTTGTTTTCTGCCGGCTGCCACTGCGCCTGTCACAGTGAAACAGCCAGCGGCAGCCTACTGTGGAGAAAAGTGCGGCTGAGCAGCGCTCTTCATACAGTCCCATCCATGGGAGGGGGCATCAGAGGCAGGGGGCTGACTAGCTACAGTACTTGTAAGACGATCAGCCTGAACTGAAGCGCCGGGGTGGATGCCTGGATGGCAGCTGAGCGTCATCTCCTTCTCTCTCTCTTCAGTGAGTCCCTCTCTTCCTGTTCCCTGCTTGAAAGATCGTCAGGCTGCCGCTGGGAACAAGCAGGGACAGTCTGCAAAATATATGCCAGTTTACAAGTGTATTCAATTTAACACACTGTTGATTACATTTGAATAGTGGCAAGTAGCTTGTACACTGTCCCTGCTTGTTCCCAGCGTGACTCCTGACCTCCGGCTCCCAGTCAGGGAAAATGGAGAGAAGGGACTGGGAGACAGCACTGCAGTGAGTACAGTAACTATTGTCTATTATGGATGTATAGGTGACTGTGTAATGGGAAGTAAATAACTCAGGAAGGAGGAGGGGAGATGGGGGGGGAGCATTACCTGTCATTGGGGTCCAGTTATCAAAGTTAATTTGAGGTAAATTCCCCGAAAACGCCTGTTTTCAAGGGTTTACCTCAAATACTAAGTATCCCCCGGATGTATGAAGGAGGGACCTGCTGCGATCCCTGCATTGCCACTGGCAGCCGCATTTCCAATAGGTTTCATAGGCGCAGCAGCCCCGCATGCACTCCCGCCACTTCGGAGCCCGTCTCCCTGCATGTGCCAGATAATACATTCAGCCGCTATGATCGCATTTTGCAATGCGATCATGGGCGGTACTGGATTCCCTGATCGCATTGCAAAATGCGACCATTAATAAATGGGCCCCATTGTGTGTGTGTGTGTGTCCATTATACCTGTGCCCGCAGGGGCTGTGTTCTCCCTATGCTTTATCTCTCGGATGGCTGTGTAATTTCAGTCACAGGGTCGCCCTATTTAGTGGTGCATTGTTTTACCAAGTTAAATAAACTAAATCTCTTTAATTGCTCCTGGAGAATAAATATTATCAGTTATGTTTTTTATATAAAATTCATGGCTTATTCGCATTGTCATTACTGCCTGGTCTGTGCAGAGTTCTGTTTTCATTCCCTTTCCCCATTACTATGTCTTGCTTACCTAACCTAGCATTTCCTTTGGGATGAGTAAGGGATGCCAGCTCTGAGGATTCTGGCGGTCAAAATCCTGATGCCAGCATCCCGACAGGGATAGAATACCTACACCTGCCAGTCAGTATCCTAATCCTCCCTCTCCCTACCCCTAACCATTCCTCCCCAGTGCCTAAATCTCACCTCCCCCTCCCTGCACCCTAACCCTCCCCCATAGTGTCTAACTCTCCCCTCTATGCCTAACCCTCCCCCATAGTGCCTAACCCTCCCCCCTTAGTGCCTAACCCTCCCCCTCTATGCCTAACCCTCCCCCTAGGGCCTAAACCTAACCTCCCCCTCCCCGCACTCTAACCCTCCCCCTTAGTGCCTAAACCTAACCTCTCCCTCCCTAAACTTAATATCTAGTACCCGCTATGTCACTGACGAGGCATGCTCCTGCTCTTTGTCAGCGACATTGCCCATAAGACCTAGGGGGATGGTATACTTATTCAATAGGGAAGGGTGTATTTGTTTTTTACTTGGGGAGGTAATACTGTCTACGCTGTACTCTAGAGCTGCTCCCTGGAGGTCCGCTGAACCACGCAAGGAGCAGAGGGGGAGGAGACTCAGGAGAGGGGTAGGAGCTGGCATGCTGCGGTGTGGATGGGAGAAGCAGGAAACGCCAGGTGCTGCTTTCCGGTCACACTGGCTGTTCTGTGTGAGGGCGGCTGCTGCAGTCAGCACTGTTCATGGATAGAGAGATAGCGGCTGGGATCTGGGAGCAGCAGAGATGAGGTGACCCCCATAGCTTTTCCTTCAGCATACTGTGTGTGACCTTCCCAGCGAGTCCTTCCACTCCAATGCTTCCCACTTCTATTCCCATCTTGCCCTCTACCTCCCACTGCTATTCCCATCCTGCCCCCTGCCTCCCACTGCTATTCCCATCCTGCCCCCTGCCTCCCACTGCTATTCCCATGCTGCCCCCTGCCTCCCACTGCTACTCCCAACCTGCCCCCTGCCTCCCACTGCTATTCCAACTAGCGGCATCATAATGTATGGGCTTGCGAAGTTTTTAAATTTACTTAGTTCTTAACCATAACAAATATGTAATCTTTATACGTCGTCTTCTTTTTTTTTTATGAGGGGAGGGGGGCGCCAGAAATATTTTGGCAGGGGGGAGCAAAATTTATAGTTACGCCACTGCAGCACTGCACTGTCCTTGCTAGTTTTTCTTTCCAGGGGCCTCATTTATTAACGAGTTTCATCACCAAAATGAGTGATAAATGTCACTGTGTATGATAAATGGTGCTCCAGCCAATCACCTCCCAACTGTTATTTTTCTAACAGTTGACAGTTGGGAGCTGATTGGCTGGAGCACCATTTATCATACACAGTGACATTTATCACTCGTTTTGATGATAAAATTCGTTAGTAAATGAGGCCCTGGGTTTGGTAATAAGGGATTGAGGTGTAGGTCTACTCGTGTAGCAGCTAAATATATTCTTGAGGATGCGTGCCTTCAGAGTGTGCATAGGGGCTATTTGGCACTCTGAATGTCACCAACCCCAATGACGCCACAGATTATTATATTAAGAATAACCCATTTATTTTGTTTCCAATGTGCCTATTTGCAAAAATGTATGTTTATTTTGTATTTGTACAATACAGCCACACTTACCTGCTCTGCGGAGCTTGAATGTTTTGGAAGGCAGGTTTCCCTGTATGCCCGCGTATAGTCACTGCACACATGAAGGGCTGGGGAATAGAGAAAAAGAAGAGGAGTAAAATAGCAGGAATAGAGGGATGTGCCCTTGAGAGCATTAGAGAGGAATTATGGATCAGATTAAGGGGTCTATTTACTAAGCAGTGTTAGGAGACAGAGTGAAAAGTGATAAGGTGCCACAGCCAATCAGCTCCCAACTGTCATTTTTCAAACACAGCCTGTGAGATGGCAGTTAGAAGCTGATTGGCTGGCACCTTATCACTTTTCACTCTGTCTCCTAACACTGCTTAGTAAATAGACCTGCAAGGCCCTCATTTACTAACAAGTTTTATCAATAAAACGAGTGATACATTTCACTGTGTATGATAATGGTGCTCCAGCCAATCAGCTCCCAACTGTCAACTGTTAGAAAAATGACAGTTGGGAGCTGATTGGCTGAAGCACCATTTATCATACACAGTGACATATATCACTCGTGTTGGTGATAAAATTCGTTAGTAAATGAGGGCCTAACAATGCACCCTCTCTGTCAGTATATGCATCCTACCTTAGGCTGACAGACAGGAAGCTGAGCCAGTCAGGCAAAGGTACTAGACCACACTGTCAACAGCAGAACATTTAATATAATGGCTTGTCCCTGAAAAGTGACCAGTCAAGAGAAAGGATCAAATTGGCAGGTCCATCCCCCTTTGAATGAGGGCCACTACAGATGACCTTGGGCCGGCCAGAACAAGACACCAGTCAAATTATGAAACAGAAAAAATTCTTGCACAGGCAGGCAAAGAAGACTATTGTGTGGGGCACTCTTAAATAATGAAAATTAGTAGAGAATGATAAATTAGTTCATTAAATTATGAAACAGACCTGGCTTTTGAAATGCATAAACATAAAAACTGCAACAAAACAGTCAGTGAGTGCACGAGTCATTCCCCGCAAAACACATACAAATATATTAAGCTGTAAAGCTATGGAAATGTTTTCATATATATTTAAAAATGTAACAGTCAGTGTTTAATGTAGCAAACTATATATCCGTAAAACATTGCTCTGCCATTTCGTATTTTTATACATATGTACTTACCTGATCCATTATTATAAAAATGTTAATGTCAATAGCTGAGGTTGGCACTTTGGCACTTACAGCTGCATAGCTATTTCCCTGCAACTTGTGCTTTTATAACACATGAATATGACTTCAAAAGGAAAATGAGTCAAACTAAATGGTACCTAGCTTTAGTATTCATTTATAACATTGACAGCTGGGATATAAGGTTAGTGTTGTACGTTAGAACATAGAAACATAGAATTACAAGGCAGAAAAGAGCCTACATCTCGCCAATCTATGCAACCAAGTATTTTGCCATTGCTGTGGCAAATGTTCGTCTTTCTTTAGCATGCCGGCCATAAACTATACAGTAATACTCTATGAATGAGCTTCCACAAAGCCAATAGCTTCAAATAACAGGTAAGTTTCCTAGGGGGTGATTCCGCCACACTTGGTTTACTAAATCTTACTTGCCGACTCTTCCACAATGGCTGAGAGGCTCCTGAAAAATCAGGTGGCACTCCTGGCCGCCTGCAAGATAGGGCAAGTCTCCTGGCCCGGCCGCCAACATAGAAAAAGCTCTCCCACCCTCCAGGCAACCACCCCCTTAATGAGTGGTCAGTGGGGAGAGGGGCATGATGTGATTCGATCGGAATCGCATCATCGTAGCTCCGCCCCCTGCTTTACAATCCCGAAAATCATGCCATTGTATAGCGGGGCCATGATGACATAATCACGCCCCCACAACGCCTACCATTGCCGCCACCACGCCACCTGCAGCTCCAACCTGGCTGCAGTAGGGGGCAGCTAAAAAGTCAGCATGTACGGTTTACTTGCATTAGATCAAAATATTATTTTTGCATGTTATGCACACGTAGGGAAAGATTCAATACTCTATGAGATTCCACCGCAAACTTGTGCTGTGCGCATAAGGTGTAGTGATATCACTTTGTTTGTGCATGTCTATGGAAAGCGAGGGAAATTAGCAATGTTACAGGTACAAAGTGCCTTTGCTCGGCCGTTCATCCCCTTTGTAAAATCTTAAAAGACGCATTCTTATCCATAAGATAATCCAGAAATGGGACTTGGCCAACTTTGATCATTTTGATGACCCAGCAATTAAACAGTTAATATGTATATATCCTTAATCATATTTAGATTGTTCTGTGCTACAACTATTAAATTGAAGATCTTTTAGATCATTTAACAAAGGCTTAATTTTTATACAATGACATGAGAAAACACACAATGTCACCACATTGCTGACATTGGGCCTGATTCACTACGGAACGCAACTGCGAATGTAATAGCGATTATGCACGTAGTATAACTGCGATAGTATGCCAATTAATTGTGATCACAATGCCGATGCAGCACTACATAAGGACGCCCACTTTACCTTACACACACCCATAATGTTTAGCAAGACTGTGAAGCCATCGGTACAATAGAGTACCACCACAGCCTCACACACACTTGCACAAGCCCTGACCTTACTCAGAAATTGCTAACTTCAGCGCACACTATGAGCCCTCAGGCTGCGTAGGGCATCGCAGTGGCTAATTCATGAACGCCCTTGCAACGGCATTGAGACGCCCTGGCACGCCTGTGTTTCCCTGCCCCCCCCCCGTTACTAACCGCAAATGGCACTTCCTGTCAATCACTCTGCGATACGTAATGCGATCCATGCGCAGTACACAACAATCGGCCGATTGCATGCGTTTTAGCACTGCGTTCCTTGCTGAATCAGGCCCATTGTCCCTACAAGCTTCATATGGTCTCTAACAAGGTCTTTTCAGTAATTTAAAGTTACAGTAATGGATGCAAAATTAATATTGCGATGCTCTATTGGAAATTACAATGTTTTATATTTATATATATATATTAGGGGTGTGCACTGGCCACTTTTCGTGTTTTGGTTTTGGATCTGGATCTTTCTTTGTGTTTTGGATCTGGATTGGTGTTGCCAAAACCACCCTTCGGTGTTTTGGGTTCTGGGTTTTGTGTTTTGGATCAGTATTTTTTTTTTAAAAAGCATAAAAACAGCTAAAATCACAGAATGTGTTGATTTTTCTGCTCCTATGCTATTATTAACATCAAAAACCTTAATTTCCACTCATTTCCAGTCTATTCTGAACACCTCACAATAGTGTTTTTATGTCCAAAAGGTTGCACCGAGGTAGCTGGATGACTATGCTAAGAGATACGAGTGGGCGGCACAAACACGTGGCCCATCTAGGAGTGACACTGCAGTGGCAGACAGGATGGCAGTTTGAAAAACAGTACATAATGCAAAGAAAAAAAAGAGGTGCAAGATGGAATTGTCCTTGGGCCCTCCCCCCACCCTTATGTTGTATAAACAGGACATGCACACTTTAACAAAGCAATCATTTCAGCGCCAGCGTCTGCCACACGACTGTGGCTGAAATGATTGGTTCGTTTGGGCCCCCACAAAACAAGCTGGCAATTAATCTGGCCCTGCACAAACTGGCTCTACGGAGGCAAGATGTCGTCCTCATCCTCCTCATTCACCAATTCCTCACCCTCTTCAGTGTTGTGTACATCCTCAACCTCACAGAGTATTAATTCGTCCCCACTGGAATCCACCACCACAGGTCCCTCTGTACGTTCTGGAGGCTGGTCTCCCTGGAAGAGTTGATAATTAATTGTTATGAACATCATCTTCTCCACATTTTGTGGAAGCAACCTCCTACGCCTTTTGCTGACAAGGTTCCCGGCTGCACTAAACACTCTTTCGGAGTGCACACTGGAGGGGGGGCAACTCAGGTAAAATAGAGCCAGTTTGTACAGGGGCCTCCAAATTGCCTCTTTTTCCTGCCAGTACATGTACGGACTGTCTGACATGCCTACTTGGATGCTGTCACAGATGTAATCCTTTAACAGACAGACGCACGCTTGTCGCTGCTACTTTGAGGATGCAGGTGCAGCTACAGCCCACACAATTCACAAAGACAGGAAAAAAAATATTTTTTATTGTTTGTGGAGCGCACTTTGAGGGTTACACCACCCTTTAACAGACAGACGCACGCTTGTCGCTGCTACTTTGAGGATGCAGGTGCAGCTACAGCCCACACAATTCACAAACACAGAAAAAAAGAAGATTATTTTATTTTTTGTGGAGCACACTTTGGGGGTTACTCCACCCTTTGACAGACAGACGCACGCTTGTCGCTGCTGATTTTTTGCAGGTGCGGCTACAGCCCACACATTGCACAAAGACAAAAAAAAAAGAATTTTTTATTGTTTGTGGAGCGCACTTTAAGGGTTACACCACCCTTTAACAGACAGACGCACGCTTGTCGCTGCTGCTTAGAGGACAGTATCATATGCAGTGACAGTAGACTTGTCAGAAATTGTTGGCACGTCCTTCAGTCCGGACCAGATGTCCAAACCGGCCCTTGACTTATGACACAGGCGCACGCTTGGCGCTGCTACTGTGTTGATGCACGTGCGGCTACATCGCACACAAGTCACAAACACATAAAAAAAATATTTTTTAAATTTTTTGGAGCACTTTGAGGGTTACACCACCCTTTAACAGACAGACGCACGCTTTTCGCTGCTGCTTTGAGGATGCAGGTGGAATCTAGACGGGATTTGGAACCGGGGACACACTACCTCCATCAATTGTCTAAATCCCACTGCACTAATGGTGGTTACCGGACGCACGTCTAACACCAACATAGCAGTCAAGGTCTCAGTTATACGTTTTGCTTCAGGATGACTGCTGTCGTACTTCATCCTCCTCGCTAGGGACTGTTGGAGGGTCAATTGTTTAGTAAAAGTAGTGGAGTTCCTACTTCCTCTCTGGGATTATGAACAACTCCCAGCAGCAGCAACTCCACTAGGAGGAAGTGGTTCTTGATCTTTCCCTATTTTATTTTTATCGGAGAAAGTTTGGTCCTCCATTTATGATATATTGATATATACGTGCGGCTAAGGCGCACACAAACACAGAAAATGTTTTTTTATTTTTGCTGGAGAGTAGTGCACTTTGTGGGTTACACCACCCTTTAAGAAATGAGCCAGCCGGCTCTTTACTTATGGGACACAGGCGCACGCTTGGCGCTGCTCCTTTGTTGATGCACGTGCGGCTACTGCGCACACAATTCACAAACACAAAAAAATATATTTTTTTATTTTGTTTGGAGTGCCCTTTGGGGGTTACAGCACCCTTTAACGGACAAGCCAGCCGGCCTTTTACTTATGGGACACAGGCGCACGCTTGGCGCTGCTCCTTTGTTGATGCACGTGCAGCCACAGTGCACACAATTCAAAAACACAAAAAAATATATATATTTTTTTTGCACTTGGGGGAGCACCCCTGATGGACAGAGCACCCCTTGGACAACACTACAGCACCCCTTTAGGACTGGGACACTGCACAGGACTTTTAAGTGGACACAGCCCCTATGGACAACTGACTGCACAACACAGTCCAGCCAGCCCCTATGGACTTTGAAGGAGTGGACACAGCCCCTATGGACAACAGCAGCACAGCACAACACTACACTGCACCACCCTCCCTCTTCACTGTCCACAGCCGAGTGAGAAAATGGCGCAGACGCGGGTACCTTATATAGGATCCAAAACCCGCGAGACCCGGAAGGCGGGATGATGACGTTTTGCCTCGATTTCAGATCCGAGTCAGGCGGGAAAAGTCGAGCCTGACTCGGATCGGCCTCGGATCGGGGGGGCTCGGGGGGGTTCGGATTTCAGAAATCCGAACCCGCTCACCCCTAATATATATATGTAATCAGTAATAATCACATGGTGATTTCAATGCTCCAACATTCAGTATGTGGGGCTGATTACGACTCCTGTAAACAGGAACATTGTTTATGTCATGTAATAACGCTATCACAGATACCTCTGAGTTTTGTGTTCAGTATGGTCAGAGAACTCCCCTGGGACTTGTAAAACATTTATGATGTAGAGGATTGGTATATTATCTCTTCTATTCTGTTTATGATATTGTCAACATAGACATTAGGTTACTGCACTTTTCATTTGAAGCTATAGATGTGTTGTAGCTTTGGGACAAAGATCTGCCTGCTGTACACAGATTTTTCGCTTCCATTCTTCTTAAATAGAGATATATGTGATTGTTTAGCAACCTGTAAACTCTGCATTCTAAAGGCATCTTCATGAAGAATTCATAGGAGATTGCGAGTGCTTACTGTGCCATCTAATTACATTATTCCGATAATGTACTAAATTAAAAGGGTTGTTTGATCCTAGCATAGAAAATAGATGGATAAAAGGAAAATGCTTAAGTGAAAGCAGAATACATTTATGGTGATTAATTAAAAAAAGAGATGCTATTACAGATACTAATTGTGCGTTAAAGGTAAATCATAGCAGACGTTTCTGCATAGAAGATCAATTTATTTGCTGCACGTACACTGGGCTTGATTCAGACCCGTTCGCTAACGCTGTGCGCTCGCAAGCGGCCCAAGGGTTAGCGCACGAGCATGCGCACGCTTTGTACTGCGCATGCTAACTATTCTGTGCAATCGCATCCCGCTCGCTCGCCCAGCAAAGACAGCCCAGATAAATGAGTGACAGGAGAGGCCGTTTGTGGGTGGTAACAGGGGCAGGACACTAATAACGGGGGATTGAAGGTGCGAACGCAGGCGTGCCAGGGTGTTTCAACGCCGTTTTTTAAGGCTTGCATAATTCACAGGCGGCGTCATAGTACACGTCACATGCATGTTTTTTACACTGAAGTCCTCGCAGTGCATGCGGCAGGGTAAGGCTACCGCAAGTGCTGCGTTCACTACCGATGGTGCTCGATGTACCAATGTTTTAATACACTTCCTGGAGATGACGTGCGCTAGTGGGCGTCTCTACATACGCTAGTGGGTGTCTGTATACACAGAGTGATCGCTCGCACAGCTAAAGTGGGTGTGCTTATGCCTTAGCAAGCGCTTGCTTCCCATAACATCACTTGAAAATTTGCGTACGCTGGATCCGAGCGATCGCATCTAGCGAACGGGTCTGAATCAGGCCCACAGTGTGGATAGATAGATAGATAGATAGATAGATAGATAGATAGATAGATAGATAGGATAGGATATGTAATATCTGGTATTCTGCAGCATGCACAATTAGGGGTCTATTTACTAAGCAGTGTTAGGAGACAGAGTGAAAAGTGACAAGAAAGTGATAAGGTGCCAGCCAATCAGCTCCCAACTGTCATCTAACAGGCTGTGTTTGAAAAATGACAGTTGGGAGACCCCTCAGATTGATATCTGTTATTTCTTGAATACCTGTATTAACCAATTAAACAACACACAGACTAGCACTGGCATCTGGGGCATTTTTTGCCTAGCATGTAAGAAAGTTCCCTGGGTTCGCTAAGCGTTCTCGCACCACTGAAACTGGAGGCAGGCGGCAATCTTTATGAGTGTCAGCTTTGTCTGAACATTTATCATCTCCCACTAAAGCCCCCAATTATTAATAATCGCATTTGCAATGCGATCAGGGCATGTCAGTATTGCCCATGATCGCATTGCAAAATGCGATCATAACGGGCGGATGTATCATCCGGGACATGCAGGGACACGGGCTCCGAAAGGAGTCCGTCCCTGCGATGTCTCGGAGAGCTGCCGGCCAGTGTCGGGGCTGCTGCGCATGCGCAGTCTTGATAACTGGTGGCCATTGCTGGGAAAGGGTTCTGGGGGAACCCTCCGCCGGCTAATTATGCGGTGGTAGCACATAGGCTATAGCGGCTAACGCCGTCTTCAGATGGCGTTAGCTGCAGGGACCAGTATATGGAATGCGATATTGGTCAATCTGGCAGCATCGCATCCCCCATAAAAACTTATGGGGGATGCGGCTGCCTGCGGGAATGGAGGGATCACACAGGTATTTGGAGGTAAACTTAATATTTGAGGTGAACGGGTGTTTGAGGATTTTACCTCAAATATTCAATGATATAAATGGGCCCCTAAGCACCACATCTCATCCTCACCTCCCTGCAACTTGGGCCCCTATAGTTCATCCAAGTGTATAATGAATTACAAGCTTGCTCACCCATCCTTGTGCTGACATGGGCCAAAAGGTGGATGGGCTCCTTATCTGGCTCTAGAACCATTTGGCGCCTTCACCTACCTTTCTCTTTAAATAGATGGAATGTATGTAGGGTGCAATTAACACAGAGTTTCCCTCCCAGCCTCAGGAGCTGCAAGAAATGCACCCTCTGGAGCTCACCACGGGATACATCATAGATTCCAGGAACTTAACACAGAATCTATGGAATAACGCATGGTAACCGCACAGGGATATTGCTTAATAACTAAATAGCTCCAGATGTTAAACCTGGAGCTGCGCTGTAAACACCACAGCTAATTGAATCTGCCCCGATAGTATGCTGCTTACTTTAAAAATATTACTTTTCACGGCTGAATGAAATAAGCTGTGTCTCACGTCACGCATTTGCTTTGTTCAAAAAGTATTGCATTATAAAATTAAGTATTCCACATTTTCTGGAGAATTGTTAAAGCTCTGAAATAATCAGTGTGGCATTTCTGTTTGGCTTAGCCAGGAGAAGTACTTAACATTCACAGGCCATTTATAAAACAGGTTAAAGGCAGTGTTAAATCCCTTTTCCCATCGTCCTTTCTGCCAGGGAAATTCTATTTCCCAGCAGAGTAAAATTGAGATTGAGAAGTAAAATAATAGTTCTACCGTAACCTTTTCTCCTGGTCTGAGGAGGTGTCATTTTTGGACAAAGGCAACGTTACACCATCTTATTAATACGTTTAGTAAGTCTGTCCTATTCACTTTAATGTCTGTTCCTGGCAAAAAGGAAGAAATGTGTAAAACAAAACAGGTCATGGTTATTGAACTACTTTATAGTAGGGGTGTGCACCGGCCACTTTTCGTGTTTTGTGTTTTGGTTTTGGATCTGGATCTTTCTTCGTGTTTTGGATCTGGATTGGTTTTGCCAAAACCACCCTTCCGTGTTTTGGGTTCTGGGTTTTGTGTTTTGGATCTGTATTTTTTTGAAAAAAAGCATAAAAACAGCTAAAATCACAGAATTTGTAGGTTTTTCTGCTCCTATGCTATTATTAACCTCAATAACCTTAATTTCCACTCATTTCCAGTCTATTCTGAACACCTCACACCTCACAATAGTGTTTTTATGTCCAAAAGGTTGCACCGAGGTAGCTGGATGACTATGCTAAGCGACACGAGTGGGCGGCACAAACACGTGACCCATCTAGGAGTGACACTGCAGTGGCAGACAGGATGGCAGTTAGAAAAACTAGGCCCCAAACTGTACATAATGCAAAGAAAAAAAAGAGGTGCAAGATGGAATTGTCCTTGGGCCCTCCCACCCACCCTTATGTTGTATAAACAGGACATGCACACTTTAACAAATCAATCATTTCAGCGCCAGGGTCTGCCACACAACTGTGGCTGAAATGATTGGTTCGTTTGGGCCCCCACAAAACAAGCTGGCAATTAATCTGTCCCTGCACAAACTGGCTCTACGGAGGCAAGATGTCATCCTCATCCTCCTCATCCACCGATTCCTCACCCTCTTCAGTGTGTACATCCTCATCCTCACAAAGTATTAACTCGTCCCCACTTGAATCCATCACCACAGGTCCCTCTGTACCTTCTGGAGGCTGGTCTCCCTGGAAGAGCTGATAATTCATTTTGATGAACATCATCTTCTCCACATTATGTGGAAGCAACCTCCTACGCCTTTCGCTGACAAGGTTCCCGGCTGCACTAAACACTCTTTCGGAGTACACACTGGAGGGGGGGCAACTCAGGTAAAATAAAACCAGTTTGTACAGGGGCCTCCAAATTGCCTCTTTTTCCTGCCAGTACAGGTATGGACTGTCTGACATGCCTACTTGGATGCTGTCACCGATGTAATCCTCCACCATTCTGTCAATGGTGACAGTATCATATGCAGTGACAGTAGACATGTCAGAAATTGTTGCCAGGTCCTTCAGTCCGGACCAGATGTCCAAACTTGGTCCTGCCTGCCCTGCATCACCGCCAGTGGGTTGCTTAGGATACCTAAGTTTTTTCCTGGCAGCCCCAGTTGCGGGAGAAAATGAAGAAGGAGCCGTTGACGTGTCACGTTCCGCTTCAGCTGACAGTGTGTTCACCAGCAGGTCTTTGCACCTCTGCAGGCTTGTGTCGGCCGGAAAGAGAGACACTACATAGGCTTTAAACCTAGGATCGAGCACGGTGGCCAAAACGTAGTGGTCTGATTTCAACAGATTGACCACCCTGGAATCCTGGCAAAGCGAATGAAGGGCTTCATCCACAAGTCCCACATGCCGAGCGGATTCGCTCCGTCTTAGCTCCTCCTTCACTTTCTCCAGCTGCTTCTGCAAAAGCCTGATGAGGGGAATGACCTGACTCAAGCTGGCAGTGTCTGAACTGACTTCACGTGTGGCAAGTTCGAAGGGCTGGAGAACCTTGCACAACACGGAAATCATTCTCCACTGCGCTTGAGTCAGGTGCATACCCCCTCCTTTGCCTATGTCATAGGTGGATGTATAGGCTTGTATGGCCTTTTGCTGCTCCTCCATCCTCTGAAGCATATAGAGGGTTGAGTTCCACCGCGTCACAACCTCTTGCTTCAGGTGATGGCGGGGCAGGTTCAAGAGTGTTTGCTGGCGCTCCAGTCTTCGGCACGCAGTCGCTGAATGGCAAAAGTGGCCAGAAATTTTTCGGGCCACCCAAAGCGTCTCCTGCACGCCCCTGTCGCTTTTCAGAAAATTCTGCACCACCAAGTTTATTGTGTGAGCAAAACATGGGACGTGCTGGAATTTGCCCAGATGTAATGCCCGCACAATATTGGTGGCGTTGTCAGATATCACAAATCCCCAGGAGAGTCTAAGTGGGGTAAGCCACTGGGCGATGATTTCCCTCAGTTTCTCTAAGAGGTTGTCGGCGGTGTGCCTCTTACTGAAACCGGTGATACACAGCGTAGCCTGCCTTGTAACGAGCTGGCATTTCTGAGATGCTGCTACTGGTGACGCTGCTGCTGTTGCTGCGTAAGGTGATACATCTACCCAGTGGGCTGTCACAGTCATATAGTCCTTAGTCTGCCCTGTTCCACTTGTCTACATGTCCGTGGTTAAGTGGACATTGTGTACAACGGCATTTTTCAGGACACTGAGGACACTTTTTCTGACGTTTCTGTACAGTCTCGGTATCGCCTGCCTAGTGAAGTGGAATCTAGACGGGATTTGGAACCGGGGACACACTACCTCCATCAATTGTCTAAATCCCACTGCACTAATGGCGGATACCGGACGCACGTCTAACACCAACATAGCAGTCAAGGCCTCAGTTATACGTTTTGCTTCAGGATGACTGCTGTCGTACTTCATCCTCCTCGCTAAGGACTGTTGGAGGGTCAATTGTTTAGTAAAAGTAGTGGTGTTCCTACTTCCTCTCTGGGATGATGAACGACTCCCAGCAGCAGCAACAGCAGCAGCGGCAGCAGTAGGCGTAGCAATGCAGGATCCTCCAGAGGAATCCCGGATAGGAGAGTCAGTCATGCCAGTGACATGGCCTGCAGGACTACTTCCGATCCTGACTAAGGAGGAAATTCACGAGGAGGGAGTTGACGGTGTGGTTTGCAGGCGCTTGGATACAACAGGACAACGGGATTTAGGTGTCCCTGGACTGCTTACGGTCTTAGCCAAAGTTTCTGAACTTGACAGTAACTTTTTATGAACGCGCTGCAGGTGCCGTATAAGGGAGGATGTTCCTAGGTGGTTGACGTCCCTACCCCTACTTATTTCACCTTTACATATGGTACATATGGCAAGACAGTTGTTGTCCGGATTTGGATAGAAATATTGCCAGACCAAAGAGGTGGAATGTTTGGTCTTCTGCCCAGGCATGACCGTGATGGGCTTTTTCATCCCACGGACAACAACTGTCTCCCCCAGAGCCTGATTTAAACAAACCACATCACCATCAGAATCCTCCTCGCCAACTTCCTCCTCAGCGCCAGCTACACCAGTATCCTCATCCTGTTGTACTTCAACAGTGACATCTTCAATTTGCATATCAGCAAGTGGACTGTGGGTGCTCCTTTCAGCACTTGCAGGGGGCGTGCAAATGGTGGAAAGAGCCACCTCTTCCCGTCCAGTGCTGGGAATGTCAGGCATCGCAACCACCACCACACTTGGACTCTCCTTGGGGATTTGTGATATCTTCTTAGAAAGCACAGTTCTTCGCTGTGCTTTTGCCAGCTTA
This sequence comes from Taudactylus pleione, assembly GCA_031769625.1. Classification (NCBI taxonomy): domain Eukaryota; kingdom Metazoa; phylum Chordata; class Amphibia; order Anura; family Myobatrachidae; genus Taudactylus; species Taudactylus pleione. The sequence continues at coordinate 50,580,737 of JAUIMM010000015.1, forward strand.
ACTCTTTTGATTTTTTTAGTGGGAGGAGGGCTTCCATCGTCATGTGAAGCTGAACCACTAGTCATGAACATACTAGGGATCGACCTTAGCCGTTCCTTGCCACTCCGTGTCGTAAATGGCATATTGGCAAGTTTACGTTTCTCTTCAGCTGATTTAAATGTCTTTTTCAAGGTCATTTTCCTGAACTTTGCCATTTGGGATTGTATGTGCCCTCTACTATGACATTGGGCATCGGCCTTGGCAGACGACGTTGATGGCATGTTATCGTCTATGTCATGACTAGTGGCAGCAGCTTCAGCACTAGGAGGAAGTGGTTCTTGATCTTTCTCTATTTTATTTTTATCGGAGAAAGTTTGGTCCTCCATTTATGTTATATCGATTTGATATATACGTGCGGCTAAACACAGAAAATAATTTTTTTTTTGGTTTGGACTGGAGTGTACTTTGTGGGTTACAGCACCCTTTAACGGTCAAGCCAGCCGGCCCTTTACTTATGACACAGGCGCACGCTTGGCACTACTTTGTTGATGCACGTGCGGCTACTGCGCACACAATTCACAAACACAGAAAATAATTTTTTTTTGGTTTGGACTGGAGTGTACTTTCGGGGGTTACAGCACCCTTTAACGGTCAAGCCAGCCGGCCCTTTACTTATGACACAGGCGCACGCATGGCACTACTTTGTTGATGCACGTGCGGCTACTGCGCACACAATTCACAAACACAGAAAATAATTTTTTTTTGGTTTGGACTGGAGTGTACTTTCGGGGGTTACAGCACCCTTAACGGTCAAGCCAGCCGGCCCTTTACTTATGACACAGGCGCACGCTTGGCACTACTTTGTTGATGCACGTGCGGCTACTGCGCACACAATTCACAAACACAGAAAATAATTTTTTTTTTGGTTTGGACTGGAGTGTACTTTCGGGGGTTACAGCACCCTTAACGGTCAAGCCAGCCGGCCCTTTACTTATGACACAGGCGCACGCTTGGCACTACTTTGTTGATGCACGTGCGGCTACTGCGCACACAATTCACAAACACAGAAAATAATTTTTTTTTTGGTTTGGACTGGAGTGTACTTTCGGGGGTTACAGCACCCTTAACGGTCAAGCCAGCCGGCCCTTTACTTATGACACAGGCGCACGCTTGGCACTACTTTGTTGATGCACGTGCGGCTACTGCGCACACAATTCACAAACACAGAAAATAATTTTTTTTTTGGTTTGGACTGGAGTGTACTTTCGGGGGTTACAGCACCCTTAACGGTCAAGCCAGCCGGCCCTTTACTTATGACACAGGCGCACGCTTGGCACTACTTTGTTGATGCACGTGCGGCTACTGCGCACACAATTCACAAACACAGAAAATAATTTTTTTTTTGGTTTGGACTGGAGTGTACTTTCGGGGGTTACAGCACCCTTAATGGTCAAGCCAGCCGGCCCTTTACTTATGACACAGGCGCACGCTTGGCACTACTTTGTTGATGCACGTGCGGCTACTGCGCACACAATTCACAAACACAGAAAATAATTTTTTTTTTGGTTTGGACTGGAGTGTACTTTCGGGGGTTACAGCACCCTTAACGGTCAAGCCAGCCGGCCCTTTACTTATGACACAGGCGCACGCTTGGCACTACTTTGTTGATGCACGTGCGGCTACTGCGCACACAATTCACAAACACAGAAAATAATTTTTTTTTTGGTTTGGACTGGAGTGTACTTTCGGGGGTTACAGCACCCTTAACGGTCAAGCCAGCCGGCCCTTTACTTATGACACAGGCGCACGCTTGGCACTACTTTGTTGATGCACGTGCGGCTACTGCGCACACAATTCACAAACACAGAAAATAATTATTTTTTTGGTTTGGACTGGAGTGTACTTTCGGGGGTTACAGCACCCTTAACGGTCAAGCCAGCCGGCCCTTTACTTATGACACAGGCGCACGCTTGGCACTACTTTGTTGATGCACGTGCGGCTACTGCGCACACAATTCACAAACACAGAAAATAATTTTTTTTTTGGTTTGGACTGGAGTGTACTTTCGGGGGTTACAGCACCCTTAACGGTCAAGCCAGCCGGCCCTTTACTTATGACACAGGCGCACGCTTGGCACTACTTTGTTGATGCACGTGCGGCTACTGCGCACACAATTCACAAACACAGAAAATAATTTTTTTTTTGGTTTGGACTGGAGTGTACTTTCGGTGGTTACAGCACCCTTAACGGTCAAGCCAGCCGGCCCTTTACTTATGACACAGGCGCACGCTTGGCACTACTTTGTTGATGCACGTGCGGCTACTGCGCACACAATTCACAAACACAGAAAATAATTTTTTTTTTGGTTTGGACTGGAGTGTACTTTCGGGGGTTACAGCACCCTTAACGGTCAAGCCAGCCGGCCCTTTACTTATGACACAGGCGCACGCTTGGCACTACTTTGTTGATGCACGTGCGGCTACTGCGCACACAATTCACAAACACAGAAAATATTTTTTTTTTTGGTTTGGACTGGAGTGTACTTTCGGGGGTTACAGCACCCTTAACGGTCAAGCCAGACGGCCCTTTACTTATGACACAGGCGCACGCTTGGCACTACTTTGTTGATGCACGTGCGGCTACTGCGCACACAATTCACAAACACAGAAAATATATTATTTTTTTAGCACTTGGGGGGAGCACCCCTGATGGACAGAGCACCCCCTGGACAACACTGCAGCACTCCTTTAGGACTGGGACACTGCACAGGACTTTGGAGTGGACACAGCCCCTATGGAGAACTGACTGCACAACACAGTCCAGCCAGCCCCTATGGACTTTGAAGTAGTGGACACAGCCCCTATTAACAACAGCAGCACAGCACAACACAGCCAGCCCCTATGGACTTTGAAGTAGTGGACAACAGCAGCACTACACTACACTACACTACACAGCCCTAACTCCCACCCTCCCTCTTCACTGTCCACAGCCGAGTGAGAAAATGGCGCCGACGTGGGTACCTTATATAGGATCCAAAACCCGCGAGACTCGGAAGGCGGGATGATGACGTTTTGCCTCGATTTCAGATCCGAGTCAGGCGGGAAAAGTCGAGCCTGATTCGGATCGGACTCGGATCGGGGGGGCTCGGGGGGGTTCGGATTTCAGAAATCCGAACCCGCTCACCCCTACTTTATAGCAATATAAACAGGGGAAAAACCTTGATCAAACTTGGGAAAACTATTTCAGAGCTTAATAAACCCTTTAATATAATCAATTTGTCCACTAGGGACACTGTTACACTGGATTCATTGGATGTTCTTTTCTTATTCAAAATAACAAGCACCATGGAAACTCATTTTTATGGATAGAGATGCATAATTGAAATAGAAAATGATGACAGTAATAATACTTCCATATGGTGTACAGTACTCCTATAGAAATGCAACAAATAAATATACTTCCTTCGCTTAAAAATTTGTCATTGAGAAAAGTCACATAAATAACTACTGTATTAAGTATTTCTTTCAGTATTATGACCTGTGCTTAAGAACATAAGTGATTTCCATCTCTCCTTCATTAGTTTTTAACAGCAAATGCATATATCTACTGTATCTTTCTAAACTAGCTGACATACAGGCACAGGGCAGTTAGATCATATAACATTTTTCCCATCTCTTTTCCAACTTCTGCCTTGCAATGATGGAGTCTGAACATAAAGATGAATGATCTGTGTTAGATTCTGCCCTGCCTCCATTCACTTATTTAAAAAAAAGTAACTTTGTATCTGTAACAAACCATATTACACTGCAAGGGGTGAAATACTTCTTTTTCATATAGTGTAGATAACTGGCTGATTTTGCATGTAGCCCACAAATACTGGAAATGTTCATTTTCACAATGCAGTTTGAACACTGTCCTCTCAAATCGAAATCTTTCTGCACTTTGTATATCTGCCCCATCTTCCGGACAATGCGGACAGAGGCAGATTATGACTTGAGGACAGTGGCGTAAATAGGGTATGTGGAGCCCAGGGCAGGATGAATAACGGAGCCCCCCCCCACTATGTGGCTGAAAAACTGGGCGTGACCACTGAAAAATGGGGCGTGTCAACATGAGACACCACTGTTTATTGTCACTCTGGGAACATTCCTTTCCATTCCATATGCACCATAATGCCCCCAGTAATAGTTCTCCTTATGCAATGCCCCTAGTAGTAGTGCCCCTCATGGAATGCCCACTGTAGTAGTGCCCCTTATGCAAAGTTCTCAGTAGCAGTGCCCCCTTTCCATTCCATATGCACCATAATGCCCCCAGTAATAGTGCCCCTTATGCAATGCCCCCTGTTGTAGTGCACATTATGCAGTGCCCCCTGTTGTAGTGCACGTTATGCAGTGCCCCCTGTTGTAGTGCCCCTTACACAGTGCCCTTAATACAGTGCCCCTTATACATACACGCATTATACTTACACAAATCCCCGCTCCTGCTGCCGCTGCCGTCCGCTCCTCCAGTCCTGTTCGGCACTATGGGAGAAAATACACGAAGTCTCTCCCTTCACCCACTGCAAGAGCCGGATGGCAGAGCTCATAAGTGAGCTCCGGCCCTGGGTGCAGCAGCCAATGAGAGTCTGTCTTATTGGCTGCTAAAACAACACACTGCTGTGTTTTTTTTACTTTGTAGTGCGGACTACACACTAACCACCGACCTGTACGGCGTCCCCCCTCCAAAGGTGCCCAGGAGCCCCCCTTAGTTACGCTATTGCTTGAGGGGCAACTAAGTTGTGGCGTTCCCCTCCAATAAAATTTACACCCTGCCCCACAGTGCCCCCCCATCCCTATATGCCACATGGTGCCTCTGCAATATACCCCCCTGTATGGTACACTACAGTGCCTCTGAGTACTCACCTCCCATGGTGGGCTCCTCCTGAATGCTTCCAGCTCTATGTTCTTCTGCAGCACAGAGGAGCTCCTGAGTCCCCTCATCAGTGTCAGTGACATGGTGTGTCACGTGACGTTGATGAGGGGACTCTGGAGCCACAGTGCGCTGTAACACTGACTGTGCATGCAGAACACAGAGCTGCGGCAGCCCCTGTCCAGGAACAGGTTCACCTGTTCTTGGCAATTGCAGGATCACACCAACCCTGTGTGAGGGTCCCTCTGTGTGTGGGCCAATGGTCGCACATGCACAGTAAGACTCCTGGGTCATGAACCCAAAAGTCCTCACAATGCAAAAGACAGCTCTAATCGGAAAAGCTGTCCTTTGCAGTTTTAATCTCATTTATTCATGCATGTGGGGTTTATAAATGCTGCTATGCATGCGATAAGTGGCGGGATGTAATGCATGCAATATACGATGCATGATACATCCTGCCCTCAGCCTGCCTGAAAGATTTTCTCCTAGCCTTCAAACCTTTTTCTGGAAACTCACCTCTCCAGGCAAACATATCAAATTCCTGAACCACCCACACTAGCCCATAAATTATTCTCCCGGGTAACACCCCTATCACAGCTCCCTACATGTGCTCTTTATATAATTAAACAACCCTATGAGCTCAGTCCAACGTTAATGTTTGGCTGTACTTATAGACCACCAAGCACTTTTTACCACTGCAATCTGGCTGGACCATATACAATCATTAGAACTTATCGTCATGTATTATACTCCTAAGGGGGACAATAACAGCTTCCGGTTTTTAAAAAAAATTGGGTATTGGTTTCAATTTGCTGTATGGGAATTGGTATGAAATATCGACAGTTGGGATCCTGGTGGCCCTGACAGGGTTAACATACCGACACTTGTTTGTCAGCATGCTAACTCTCCCCCTCTCCCTACCCTAACCCTCCCTCCCTGGTGCCTGAACCTAACCTCCACCCCTAGTGCCTAAACCTAACTTCCCCCTCCCCGCACCCTAAACTTAACCCTTCCCCCTTAGTGCCTAACTCTAACCCTCCCCCTAGTGCAGAGCCGTAACTAGACTTTTTGGTGCCCTGTGTCAGAAAGAGCATAAGCGTCCCCCCCCCCCCCCCCACACACACACAATTTTTCAAATAGAGACATAAGAAGTGCACCCAAAGGGAAGACATAGGCCTGGGGATAAAAAAAGAGGAAGCTACAAGTGAAAATGATAATAAGCAGGAAAATTGACAGGCCCAAACAGCGCCCCCTGCCCTGCGGTGCCCTGTGCCATGGCACAGGTTACATTACCATAGTTACGGACCTGCCCTAGTGCCTAACCCTAAGTTTCCCCCCAACCCCGTTACTTACCTTCGGCATCCTAGCGGTTGGGATGCTGGCGCCAGGATTCTGACCAGCGTCTGTATTCTGGTGCTGGTAATGTAAGCGTCGGCATCCCCACTACCGGGATGCCGAAGACATACCGCTGTATGTAATAGAATGTGGCTAGAGGCAAAATCTCCAGAAATCTGCCAGATTCACTCTCCACTGGACACAAGTCGCTGTCCCGATTTTTGTAATGTCAAACATACAAGTCTTCAGATGTAATAGGCTGTGACTTGTAAACTCGCCAGAAACACTAACAGAATAAAAGAGGTTCCTCTGGCCGGTGAGATTACACAAACTGTATGTACAATATTTTATGCTATCGGTCTGGGGAGAACATAACAAAGAGCCACATATGCATCACTTTGCTACTACTTTAATACTCAATTAAGGGACTACGAAAAATAATAAATACCTTGATGGGTTATAATTATTTAATTTATTATTGGTATTGGGGAAATAATGTTAAAAAATAAGAACATTTTAAATTATGAAGACAATAATATTTTTATGTTATAGAAGTGCAGAAAAGATCATTCTCCAGTGCATTCTTCTCAACAATACCTACTAATAGCATTAGCTATGGCATTCAAGCTCTGAAAAATATCCGTGTCAAGGCCTGATACATTTGAAAAATTGAGTCACGACCAGAGTTTCCCGGCATGGTGGTCGACGAGTATTACCTGTGAGGTCACTATGGCGGTGGCGCTGGTGTTTGGCGAAGGGCGTTGGCTGTGTACGTGGTTCTGTGCGGGCATGTTGTCACTTTGGGCTGGTGAGGCCTGGTGGTGCTTCCGTTCCGCTCTGGCATGGGCGCCACCATCTTGCCTCTGGTCACGTGACCTAATCACCCAATCCTGGTTTGTCACATGCTCTCTCTGGCCAGTCACGGCACAGCACTTGGTATTTAGGGAGGTTCAGAGCCTCACTTCATTGGCAGTGCAACGTGTTTCTCAGCATAGCTGAGAGAGAGTTCCCTATGCTCACCATCTGTTCCTGTGTAAGGCTACCTGCCTGCCTGCTTGTTTTCTCCTACCCCGCTGGACTACCCTGCATCCTCCATTACTTTCCCCTTGCCTGAGAACCTGAGTCTGCTGTTCACCCTGCACCTTGCCTCCACTGACATTCTGCTGGATGATTTTCCCTCAGCCTGTATTTCTTATTTCAACCACTACACCTGATTTCCCCTGCCTGTCATTAACTGGACATCTCCCTATTAACCAGAAACTCACACTGCTGGACAAGTCTTTTTTCACCACCCTCACAAGAACCGGATACTGGACTGCTCCTATCTGCCACTACCTGGACTTTTACTCATTGCATTCACCTCAGTTCCCATTTGCACTTTAGTGCCATCCCTGGACTTATTTTCTCCCATTGTTCATGTCTGCCAAACCACTTATTAAAAGTTTCACGTTTTGTTTTAAATCTGCTTCTGTGTCTGCTCCTATCACCACCCGGGCCCACAACAAAACCGGGACATCACAGTTTTCACTGGCCTCATGGACCCGACCACGGAACAGGAGTCTGGAGTAGATTTATTTTGGTGCATTGCTGGCCGTCTGGAAAACCTGGAAACCATGCAGCACCAAATGGCTCAGTTTCTGCAAGAAATGTCTAAACAACAGGATAATCTGCAAACCTCCTTATCCACCTCTGGGGTACCAGCAACTACACCCGCTTCTTTGTCCGGGAATACAGGAAGCAGGGCATCTCCCCGCTTATATCTCCCTATGCCAAGCAAGTTCGACGGCAACCCTAAGCTCTGTCGCGGATTCCTGAATCAGTACGATATACATTTCACCCTACAGCCTGATAATTTTCCCACTGCAAGAACCAAAGTGGCTTACATCATCTCCCTGTTGTCCGGCTCAGACCTGGATTGGGCTTCCCCACTCTGGGAGCATTCAGATTCTCTGCTGGATAACTATACTGACTTTGTGACATCATTCAGGAGGATTTTTGATGAGCCTGGACGTACTGTATCAGGCTCATTTAGTATTATGACACTGAAACAAGGAACCCGTCCTGTCAGTCAATATGCCGTACAGTTTCAGATTTTAGCATCAGAACTCAAGTGGAAAGAGGAAGCCCTCACCTCAGCTTTTTGGCATGGGCTTTCTGATTGACTAAAGGATGATTTGGTCACCTGTGACCTACCTGTTAACCTAAACTATATGATTTACCTCTGTAATAAGATTAGCCTACGATTCAGAGAACGTCAGGCTGAAAAGCACAGAACTGACCAGCAAAGTTCATCTACTCCTCCCTCTACTACCCGTCCAACCCCTCCTTCTACAGACAAAGAGCCAATGCAGTTGAATCATACCCATCTCTCCAAAGAAGAACGTCAGAGAAGAATATTAAAAAATCTCTGCCTATACTGTAGAGAATCGGGTCACCTGGTGGCCTCCTGTTCTCGAAAATCGGGAAACACCCACTCCTAACTGACCCTGGGGACATCAAGTTAGGAGTTATGAGCCCGTCCCCAAATTCTAAAGATTTCGTATTGATCTTAGCCATAGATCTCAAGTCAAAACCTGTCTTCGTTACAGCTCTACTAGATTCTGGAGCAGCCGGAAATTTTATGACCTCCAGCTTACAAGCTACAGATTCCTTGTTCATCTCTTGATCACACGATTTCCCTGACCGCTGTAGATGGACGTCCTCTGGCTAACGGAGTTGTCACCAAGGAAACTCAACCAGTACTGGTCCGTATTGGGGCACTCCATTCTGAGTCTCTAAAATTCTTAGTGATACCTGAAGCTTCCCAAGAAATAATTTTAGGGCTACCCTGGTTACGCCAGCACAATCCCAGGATCGACTAGTGCTTGATGCAAATCCTTTCATGGGGAGTTGACTGTCAGAAATCCTGTCTTCCCAAGATACGACCTGTGAGGAAAACAGTCTCATTAGTATCTCCAGCAATTCCCAAAGAGTATCAAATGTTTACTGATGTCTTTTCAGAACAACAAGTGAAAATCTTACCTCCTCACAGGGAATGGGATTGTCCAATCGATTTATTGCCTGACAAGATGCCTCCTCATGGCCGCACCTATCCTCTATCCTTGCCAGAGACCAAAGCGATGTCTGAATACATCAAAGAGAATTTGGAGAAAGGATTAATTTGTCCTTCTACTTATCCTGCAGGAGCTGGGTTCTTTTTCGTTGGCAAGAAGGATGGTGGATTAAGACCTTGTATAGACTACCGAGGCCTGAACAATATAACGGTCAAAAATTGATATCCGCTTCCACTAATCACAGAGTTATTTCACAGGATCAAGGGGTCCATCATATTCTCCAAGTTAGATCTGAGAGGGGCCTATAATCTCATTTGTGTTCGCTCAGGTGACAAGTGGAAGACCGCTTTTAATACTAGGGATGGACATTTTGAATACCTTGTGATGCCTTTCGGTTTGTGCAATGCCCCCACTGTCTTTCAGGGCTTCGTTAATGAGATTTCCAGGATCTATTATATGTTTCAGTCGTTGTCTATCTGGACGACATATTGATTTTCTCGTCTTCTCTAGAGGAACATCATCACCATGTGAAGGAAGTGCTGTCTCGTCTGAGGAAGAACCACCTCTACTGTAAACTGGAAAAGTGTGTCTTTAGTGTACCCAGTGTGCCATTTCTTGGTTACATCATCTCTGGCTCCAGTCTAGAAATGGATCCCAAAAAGTGCAGGCAATCCTGGATTGGTCCCGACCTCAAACCTTGAAAGCCATCCAGAGACTACTCAGATTCGCCAACTATTATAGATGCTTTATCAAGGGATTTTTGTCACTGATGGCTCCCATTATGGCCCTGACCCGTAAAGGCGCTAATCCTGCCCTATGGTCACCCGAGGCAGAGACAGCCTTCCAGCTTTAGAAACAAGCCTTTATCTCAGCTCCAGTCTTAAGACAACCAGACCTGAATAGACCTTTTTGTTAGAAGTTGATGCCTCATCTGAAGCAGTAGGAGCGGTCCTATCCCAGCGATATGAAGACAACAGAGTTCATCCCTGTGGGTTTTTCTCCAAGAAGTTCTCTCCTGCCGAAAGGAACTATGCTATAGGTGAACAAGAACTCCTGGCAGTGAAGTTGGTGCTGAAGGAGTGGAGATACCTACTGGAAGGGGCTAAATTTCCCTTCACTGTCTTCACTGATCATCGGAACCTCCTCTTCCTCAAAAACATCCAGTGTGTGAGCCCTCGTCTGGCCCGATGGGCAATTTTCTTTGCTTGCTTTCGGTTCACCCTGACCTTCCGATCTGGAGCTCTAAATCAGAAAGCAGATGCTCTGTCTAGATCTCTCCTCTGTAACGACAATTCGGAGACCCTGCGTAGTGCCCCTGTCCTGGAGTCAAGAGTGTTTGCCACCATGCAGATACAGCCCCCTACTGGGAAAAGTTTTGTGGCCCCGGAGTAAAGGAAGCAGCTCCTCACCTGGGCTCACTCCTCACATTTTGCAGGTCACACAGGTACTCGAAAGACTCTGGAACTTTTAAAGAGAAGTTATTGGTGGCTGTCCATGAAGACTGATGTATTGGAGTTTATTTCCTCTTGTACCTCATGTGCTCAGCATAAGTCTTCAAGTCAAGCCCCAGCTGGTGAATTGTTACCCCTGCCTATTCCATCACATCCATGGACACATCTCTCCATGGACTTCGTAACGGATTTACCTAGCTCTCAGGGTTACACCACCATCTGGGTTGTGGTAGACCGATTTTTGAAGACGGTTCATTATATACCTCTAAAGTAACTGCCTACTGCTCCTGACTTGGCTCATCTGTTCGTTCAGCACATATTTCGCCTCCATAGACTTCCTACCGAAATATTTTCAGATCGTCATGCACTCAATTTTGAAATATTTTCAGATTTTCAGGCACTCAATTTGTGGCAAAGTTCTGGAGAGCCTTATGCTTTGTTCTACAAGTAAAGTTAATCTTCTCCACGGCCTATCATCCTCAAAGCATTGGATCCACAGAGAGGGTCAATCAAGATCTTGAGACCTTCCTAAGGATCTTCATGACATCATCCCAAGACAATTGGTCTGAATTGCTACCATGGGCGGAATTTGCACATAATGCCTCGTATAATTTCTCGACAAATCAGACCCCATTTAAAATAGTCTACAGTCTTCACCCTCGTATTCCTGAGTTTCAAAGCCTGCCTACTTTTGATGTGCCAGCCGTGGAGGATACTGTACAGAGATTTGCATCTAATTGGGCTCAAGTAGGTTCTGATTTGGAGAAGGCGTCCTCCTGTTACAAACTTCAGGCAGATAGGAGACGTAGGAAGGTACTTTGCATGCAAGTTGGAGACCAAGTCTGGTTGTCCACCCGGAACATCCGTCTCAGAGTACCTTCGATGAAGTTTGCTCCCCGTTTCATCGAACTCTTTCCATCACAGAAATAATCAACCTGTGGCTTATCGCCTTCAGCTGCCTGCCTATCTAAAGATTCCAAACTCATTCCATATCTCCCTCCTAAAACACTAATATTGAACAAATTCCGCAAGGTCCTTCCTGTTCCCCCTTACATCCAGACTGAAAGAGGCGTGGAGTTTGAGGTCTCTCAGGTCCTGGATTCTCGCATCAGCAGAGGACGATTAAAGTATCTCCTGGATTGGAGGGGTTGTGGTCCGGAGGAGCGCTGTTGGATTGATGCTCCCGCCCAGGACATTACATACTGCTCATCTGGAAAAGCCTGGTGAGTGTCCTGAGGCCACCCATAAGGGGGGGTACTGTTACGACCAGAGTTTCTCGGCATGGTGGTCGACGGGTATTACCTGTGAGGTCACTATGGCGGGGGGCGTCTGGTGGTGGCGCTGGTGTTTGGCAAGGGGCGTTGGCTGTGCTTGGTTCTGTGCGGGCATGTTGTCACTTTGGGCTGGAGAGGCCTGGTGGTGCTTCCGTTCCGCTCTGGAATGGGCGCCGCCATCTTGCCTCTGGTCACGTGACCTAATCGCCCAATCCTGGCTTGTCACATGCTCTCTCTGGCCAGTCACGGCACAGCACTTGGTATTTAGGGAGGTTCAAAGCCTCACTTCATTGCCAGTGCAACGTGTTTCTCAGCATAGCTGAGAGAGAGAGTTCCCTGTGCTCACCATCTGTTCCTGTGTAACGCTACCTGCCTGCCATCTTGTCTTCTCCTACCCTGCTGGACTACCCTGCATCCTCCATTACCTTCCCCTTGCCTGAGAACCTGAGTCTGCTGTTCACCCTGCACCTTGCCTCCACTGACATTCTGCTGGATGATTTTCCCTCAGCCTGCATTTTTTATTTCAACCACTACACCTGATTTCCCATGCCTGTCATTAACTGGACATGTCCCTATTAACCAGAAACTCACACTGCTGGACAAGTCTTTTTTAACCACCCTCACAAGACCCGGATACTGGACTGCTCCTGTCTGCCACTACCTGGACTTTTACTCATTGCATTCACTTCAGTTCCCATTTGCACTTTAGTGCCATCCCTGGAGTTATTTTCTCCCATTGTTTATGTCCGCCAAACCACTTATTAAAAGTTCCACATTAATCTTCTGTGTCTACTCCTATCACCACCCCGGGCCCACAACAAAACCAGGGCATCACACCATCGAGTTCTGTTTTAATGGCGCTGTTATACGATGTTTGATGATACATATGGCCAATATTTAAATGACCCCAAGAACTTGCACAAAATGCTGTTTCTTCATCTCTGTTTAACTGCTTGATATATTGGTCCCCAACACATACAGTCAGGTCCATAAATATTGGGACATTGACAGAATTTTCAGATTTTGGCCTCTATTTACCACCACAATGGATTTGAAATGAAACAAACAAGATGTGCTTTAACTGCAGACTTTCAGATTTAATTTGAGGGTAATTACATCCAAATCATGTGAACGGTGTAGGAATTACAACGGTTTCTATATGTGCCTCCCATTTTTTAAGGGGCCAAAAGTAATGGGACTATCAACTCAAAAGCTATTTCATGGACAGGTGTGGGCTATTCCCTCGTTATTTCATTATCAATTAAGCAGGTAAAAGGTCTGGAGTTGATTCTAGGTGTGACATTTGCATTTGGAATCAGTTGCTGTTCAACTCTCAATATGAGATCCAAAGAGCTGTCACTATCAGTGAAGCAAGCCATCATTAGGCTGAAAAATCAAAACAAACCCATCAGAGAGATAGCAAAAACATTAGGTGTGGCCAAATCAACTGTTTGGAACATTCTTAAAAAGAAAGAACGCACCGGAGAGCACAGCAACACCAAAAGACCTGGAAGACCACAGAAAACAACTGTGGTGGATGACAAAAGAATTATTTCCCTGGTGAAGAAAAACCCCTTCACAACAGTTGGCCAAACACTCTCCAGGAGGTAGATGTATATGTGTCAAAGTCAACAATCAAGAGAAGACTTCACAAGAGTGAATATAGAGGGTTCACCACAAGATGCAAACCATTGGTGAGCCACAAAAACAGGAAGACCAGATTAGAGTTTGCTAAACAACATCTAAAAAAGCCATTACAGTTCTGGAACAACATCCTATTGAGAGATGAGACAAAGATCACTTGTACCAGAGTGATGGGAAGAGAAGAGAAGGAAAGGAACTGCTCATGATTCAAAACATACCACCTCATCAGTGAAGCATGGTGGTGGTAGTGTCATGGCGTGGGCATGTATGGCTGCCAATGGAACTGGTTCCCTTGTATTTATTGATGATGTGACTGCTGAAAAAAGCAGCAGAATGAATTCTGAAGTGTTTCGGGCAATATTATATGCTCATATTCAGTCAAATGTTCAGAACTCATTGGACAGCGCTTCACAGTGCAGATGGACAATGACCCGAAGCATACTGCAAAAGCAACCAAAGAGTTTTTTAAGGCTAAAAAGTGGAATGTTATGCAATGGCCAAGTCAATTCCCTGACCTGAATCTGATTGAGCATGCATTTCACTTGATGAAGACAAAACTGAAGGGAAAATGCCCCAAGAACAAGCAGGAACTGAAGACATTTGGCTTTGAAATGAAACAAACAAGATGTGCTTTAACTGCAGACTTTCAGATTTAATTTGAGGGTAATTACATCCAAATCAGGTGAACGGTGTAGGAATTACAACGGCTTCTATATGTGCCTCCCACTTTTTCAGGGGCCAAAAGTAATGGGACAAACTAAACAATTCTAAATCTAACTTTCACTTTTTAAAACTTTGTTGCAAATCCTTTGCAGGCAATTACAGCCTGAAGTCTGGAACGCATAGACATCACCAGACGCTGGGTTTCATCCCTGGTGATGCTCTGACAGGCCTCTACTGCAAATGTCTTCAGTTCCTGCTTGTTCTTGGGGCATTTTCCCTTCCGTTTTGTCTTCATCAAGTGAAATGCATGCTCAATCGGATTCAGGTCAGGGGATTGACTTGGCCATTGCATAACATTCCACTTTTTAGCCTTAAAAAACTCTTTGGTTGCTTTTGCAGTATGCTTCGGGTCATTGTCCATCCGCACTGTGAAGCGCTGTCCAATGAGTTCTGAAGCATTTGACTGAATATTAGCATATAATATTGCCCGAAACACTTCAGAATTCATTCTGCTGCTTTTGTCAGCAGTCACATCATCAATAAATACAAGCGAACCAGTTCCATTGGCAGCCATACATGCCCACGCCATGACACTACCACCACCATGCTTCACTGATGAGGTGGTATGTTTTGGATCATGAGCAGTTCCTTTCATTCTCTTCTCTTCCCATCACTCTGGTACAAGTTGATCTTTGTCTCCTCTGTCCATAGGATGTTGTTCCAGAACTGTAATGGCTTTTTTAGATGTTGTTAAGCAAACTCTAATCTGGTCTTCCTCTTTCTGTGGCTCACCAATGGTTTGCATCTTGTGGTGAACCCTCTATATTGACTCTTGTGAAGTCTTCTCTTGATTGTTGACTTTGACACATATACATCTACCTCCAAGAGTGTTCTTGATTTGGCCAACTGTTGTGAAGGGGTTTTTCTTCACCAGGGAAATAATTATTTTGTCATCCACCACAGTTGTTTTCTGTGGTCTTCCAGGTCTTTTGGTGTTGCTGAGCTCACCGATGCGTTCTTTCTTTTTAAGAATGTTCCAAACAGTTGATTTGGCCACACCTAATGTTTTTGCTATCTCTCTGATGGGTTTGTTTTGATTTTTCAGCCTAATGATGGCTTGTTTAACTGATAGTGACAGCTCTTTGGATCTCATATTGAGAGTCGACAGCAACTGATTCCAAATGCAAATGTCACACCTAGAATCAACTCCAGACCTTTTACCTGCTTAATTAATAATGAAATAACGAGGGAATAGCCCACACCTGTCCATGAAATAGCTTTTGAGTTGATAGTCCCATTACTTTTGGCCCCTTAAAAAGTGGGAGGCACATATTGAAACTGTTGTAATTCCTACACCGTTCACCCGATTTGGATGTAATTACCCTCAAATTAAATCTGAAAGTCTGCAGTTAAAGCACATCTTGTTTGTTTCATTTCAAAACCATTGTGGTGGTGAATAGAGGCCAAAATCTGAAAATTCTGTCAATGTCCCAATATTTATGCAGCTGACTGTATATATATATATATATATATATATATATATATATATATACACAGAACCGTAACTAGACTTTTTGGTGCCCTGTGCCAGAAAGAGCATTGGCGCCCCCCTCATTTTTCAAAGGAACATAATGCACCCAAAAAAGGGCCATGGCTTCATGGGGAAGGGCCAGGGAAGAGATAGGAGAGGCCAGGAGATGCTGGGGATGAATTAAGAGGAAGCTACAAGCAAGAATGATAATAAACAGAAATTTGACAGGCACAAACAGTGCCCCCTGACCTGTGGTGCCCTGTGCCATGGCTGGCACCGGCTGCACTACCCTAGCTACGGCCCTGTGTATATATATATATATATATATATATTTTATTTATTTTTTGAACATCAAAAATGTACATCTCATACACAATCAAACTAGATTTGCATTTCTTTTATGTTGAAACTATTGGGTCTAATGGTTTAATGTTTCATCTGTCTCTTTTAATGAAAATTATATGTGAGGCAGCGTCGTTAACAAAGCTTTACAGCAGCCTGTGCCGGCCATGCCCCATAACCGTATGACGACGTGCCGGGGGGACGAGGCCTCAGCAATGGAAATAACAGCAGCACCGCGGGAGCATCCTCAGTATGCTCCGGGGCACGATAAAGGCTGCAGGGTGCATGTCTTTAGGGTCCATAAGACACCCACAGAGCCCGGCACAGTTCGCACATCTCTAGTCACAGCCCTGATGTGAGGACCCATACAGTACTCCCTGGCAGTATATTCACTAATCACGCTATGCTCCTCCTCTTGCAGTCAATCATATTCCATCATATACATTTTGTTAATTTGTGTTGCACCAAGATCACTTTATCCATCACCTCCACTCTGAATTTCAACAAGTATTGAAAGCTTTAATGTGCTAGTGTCTATAACCTAAAATGTACTTGTGAAAATATTACACTATTGCTGTGGCATTAGTTTTCGTTTTACATGTATGCAATGATTGCCACTTGAGACAGACCCAATTACTTATAAGAAGAATTATCTTACTTCAATAGGGAAGTACATTTTAGGTTATAGACACTAGCACATTAAAGCTTTCAATACTTGTTGCAATTCTGTATGTTATTGAGTTCTGAGGGCAGAACTATTTTGATAGCTTATTTGCTGCATAATAGTGTCCAGGTGCCCAAGGTTACTACTGAATCACATTATATACATCACCTCCATTCTGTCCATCACTTTGAGCAAAATTATGCCCAACCCCACATCCAGTAACATTTTTCTCACATTATTTAAAGTCTGCACACATACCCAACAGTAAGATTTGCTATTTTCCTGTGTCTATAATTTACCCCATTTGTGGACCTGCATGTATAGAAATTTACATTTAGTACAACAGAGAAAAGGACAGGAGATTAATATTTTTTTGTTTAATATTAGGATAGTAACCTAAAAGCATATGGATTGAGAATTATCAACCCTTTTGACATGTGGAAGTGTTATCCACAGCAACCAATCAGATTCTACCTATCAGTTATCTAATACAGGAATAGGCACTGTTTTTTAGTTTGGGTGCCAGACCATTGATGTTCCAAGTCAAAAGAAATTTTAGAGTTCCACCACAGTACAATCATTGGAGGCACGCAGCTCCCCTTCACAACCACAATGGTGAGAAACAGGACATATCTCCTAATTGTCCTTGCAGTCGGACAAAAGTCCTGGCTAAGGTCAGTCACCCAGATTTTGGACTTCTCCACCAGAATCAGGACAGTTAGCAGAATGTTCGGCTCTTCCTACCTGTTCTTGAAGCTTCACTATTGTGGCTGCTCTTGTTTATTTTCAGCTAGTGATTTTCTGGATCCTGGAATACTGGGGTCCTGTTTGGGATCGGTACATGAAACATGGACAGCTCATCAACAAACCCTGCAGTTCAATTAATAGCATCAACATTTAAGAATTAGGGGCCTAATTCAGAGATGTACGTAATGCAGATTTTTTACGCAGATTGAACGATTGTTTTGCCATTGTGCATGCGTGTAAGCCAAACGGTGTGCGTACAGCGATTGTTTTGTGATTACGCCCACACAGAGGATCCATTTGCTAAGTGAGTGACAGCTTTTCGGGGAGGTAATAGGGGGGTAACAAAGCATACTCAGACATGTCTGACTGTTTCAATGCAGTTTTATGGGAGTGCATAAATTGACTATGGCGATCCCCTTCGCAGCATTAGAGCCCTCTGCGTGTCAGGAGAGACGCTGTGTTTGCGGCTGCTCAGACTTGCCGCATATGCTGCATGGCAGCCCGATCTCCATCGATGTTACCGATGTTTACGCTGTAGTACGTTGTTGAACGGGTATGAAAAGGCAGCAGTGGGCGTCCCTATGCTCGGGTATGCTTTGGAAGGCATTTGTATATTTTAGCACCTGCGATCCGTGATAGAATGCAGTTACAATTGCATTAGCGTACATTTATGAATCAGGCCCTAGGTGTTCCTACCTGCAACAAGACCCAGGGGTCACATTTAATAAACAGACCTATCCCTCCCCTGAATCATACAGCCCTGACATTAAATAACTAGTACCCAAGGTTAACACAGAAAATTATTTCCAGCCAAACTGCTCTGACATTAAATATTTGGTATTTCCATTTATTAAATCCACCTCCCTCCTGCCCAAATTCAGCCCCACATTAATTAATTGCCCCCAAAACACCTATAAATAAATAGAAGTTCCATCTACCCCACCTTAACTTAACAGGCACCTGCACCTCACTATTAAGTTATATTACTGCCACCATCAAATAAATTACCCCACCAATAAAATGCACCATCAATTAAAAAATTTGCATCTATCCTAACCATTAAATTAGTATACATCCCTGTATCTGTCCTCCCCCCTCCCCCCTTCCGTTCCCAACAATTTCTTATGAGCTCTACCTCCCACACTCACCTTCTTTCCTTGGCACCTGCTATTGGAGAGGCAGACTCTTCCGTCTGTCTCTCTTGCTCTCAGGAGTCTTAGCAGCACTGTATGCCGGGATGGCAGGCACAGTTCAAGTGGTGTGTGCCACTTCTATAAGAGATGTCAAGTGAATTGGAGAAGGTCGGGTTGACTCTGACTGACTGCAGAAGTTAAGGGAGGTACAGATCTCAGAGATTCGTTTCTCCGGCATCTGGCAACATAAGTAACTGGCCCTAGGAACCACCAGGTGCCAGCCAAGAAGGTCCCATCATTGTGTGCCACCCTATACCACACATGTCAATGGTTGCTGTCGCCTGAACTAGTACATTCTAGAAAATGATATATACGGTAGAATCTAATTGGTTGCTATGGACAATGTCCAGCTTCAGAAGGTGTGAACACTCTCCCCAATAGACCACAGACAAAACTTATTTAGTTTGTTAGTAGCTATAATCAAGTGCTGGTGAATTACTTTTACTAAGGGATATGCAAAGCCTTAAAGGGCAGATAACGGGTCTTGGCGTCAACATCTATGTTCCTATTAGACATCATATCCACAAAGACCATGTTAATTTACATATAATCTAAAAGTTTTCTTAGATGACTCATCTACTTTGCAACGATGCAAACTGTTCATAAACTTCAATATAAATCTGAACCATAAACTTGGAATCCGTCCATAAAGTTTTATAGAAAAAGATGATAGGCCAGGAAAGAAAGAAGATGGTTTGTGTTTCATAGAAGGTCATTTGTTTGCAGAGATTAAATCATTTTTCAAGTCTCAAGCAAGAGGTTCCTGCTTAACTAAGAGTGTAGCCAGGATTCTACCTTCGGATTCAAGTGTAATATACACATTCAATTATACCCAACTGTACAGGGAGGTTGTCTCATTTCTGTATGCAATATTTCTTTGTTGCCTGGCTCTGCTGCTTCTATGAAAGGGAATTGGTTTCCAACTTTGTATAATTTGAAGATATATCACTTTCAGTATTTTCATTTACGTGAAATAGCTGCCTGTGTTCTACATACATACGGTAACGACCATTGCATCTATATACACACCCTAGGGACTTTTACTACAAACTTTCTGGAGACTGGCTCAAATACTAAGATTTAAGATAACCACACATATGAATTAGGGGTGTGCACCAGCCACTTTTCGTGTTTTGGTTTTGGTTCTGGATCTTTCTTCGTGTTTTGGATCTGGATTGGTTTTGCCAAAACCACCCTTCGGTGTTTTGGGTTCTGGGTTTTGTGTTTTGGATCTGTATTTTTTTTTTTAAAAAGCATAAAAACAGCTAAAATCACAGAATGTGTTGATTTTTCTGCTCCTATGCTATTATTAACCTCAAAAACCTTAATTTCCACTCATTTCCAGTTTATTCTGAACACCTCACAATAGTGTTTTTATGTCCAAAAGGTTGCACCGAGGTAGATGGATAACTATGCTAAGCGACACGAGTGGGCGGCACAAACACGTGGCCCATCTAGTAGTGACACTGCAGTGGCAGACAGGATGGCAGTTTGAAAAACTAGGTCCCAAACAGTACATAATGCAAAGAAAAAAAAGAGGTGCAAGATGGAATTGTCCTTGGGCCCTCCCACCCACCCTTATGTTGTATAAACAGGACATGCACACTTTAACAAACCAATCATTTCAGCGCCAGGGTCTGCCACACGACTGTGGCTGAAATGATTGGTTCGTTTGGGCCCCCACAAAACAAGCTGGCAATTAATCTGTCCCTGCACAAACTGGCTCTACGGAGGCAAGATGTCGTTCTCATCCTCCTCATTCACCGATTCCTCACCCTCTTCAGTGTTGTGTACATCCTCATCCTCACAGAGTATTAATTCGTCCCCGCTGGAATCCACCACCACAGGTTCCTCTGTACGTTCTGGAGGCTGGTCTCCCTGGAAAAGTTGATAATTCGTTTTTATGAACAGCATCTTCTCCACATTTTGTGGAAGCAACCTCCTACGCCTTTCGCTGACAAGGTTCCTGGCTGCACTAAACACTCTTTCGGAGTGCACACTGGAGGGGGGGCAACTCAGGTAAAATAGAGCCAGTTTGTACAGGGGCCTCCAAATTGCCTCTTTTTCCTGCCAGTACATGTACGGACTGTCTGACATGCCTACTTGGATGCTGTCACTGATGTAATCCTTTAACAGACAGACGCACGCTTGTCGCTGCTGCTTTAAGGATGCAGGTGCAGTTACAGCCCACACATTTCACAAAGACAGAAAAAAAAGAAGAATTTTTTTATTGTTTGTGGAGCGCACTTTGAGGGTTACACCACCCTTTAACAGACAGACACACGCTTGTCGCTGCTGCTTTAAGGATGCAGGTGCGGCTACAGCCCACACATTTCACAAAGACATAAAAAAAAAGAAGAATTTTTTTATTGTTTGTGGAGCACAATTTGAGGGTGTCACCACCCTTTAACAGACAGACGCACGCTTGTCGCTGCTGCTTTAAGGATGCAGGTGGAATCTAGACGGGATTTAGAACCGGGACACACTACCTCCATCAATTGTATAAATCCCACTGCACTAATGGCGGATACCGGATGCACGTCTAACACCAACATAGCAGTCAAGGCCTCAGTTATACGTTTTGCTTCAGGATGACTGCTGTCGTACTTCATCCTCCTCGCTAGGGACTGTTGCAGGGTCAATTGTTTAGTAAAAGTAGTGGTGTTCCTACTTCCTCTCTGGGATGATGAACAACTCCCAGCAGCAGCAATAGCACTAGGAGGAAGTGGTTCTTGATCTTTCCCTATTTTATTTTTATCGGAGAAAGTTTGGTCTTCCATTTATGTTATATTGATATATACGTGCGGCTAAGGAGCAGACAAACACAGAAAATGTTTTTTTATTTTTGCTGGAGAGTAGTGCACTTTGTGGGTTACACCACCCTTTAAGAAATGAGCCAGCCGGCTCTTTACTTATGGGACACAGGCGCACGCTTGGCGCTGCTCCTTTGTTGATGCACGTGCAGCCACAGTGCACACAATTCACAAACACAGAAATTTTTTTTTCATTTTGTTTGGAGTGCCCTTTGGGGGTTACAGCACCCTTTAGCGGTCAATCCAGCCGGCCCTTTATTTATGGGACACAGGCGCACGCTTGCCACTACTTTGTTGATGCACGTGTGGCTACTGCGCACACAAGTCACAAACACAAAAAAATATATTTTTTATTTTGTTTGGAGTGCCCTTTGGAGGACAAGCCAGCCGGCCTTTTACTTATGGGACACAGGCGCACGCTTGGCGCTGCTCCTTTGTTGATGCACGTGCAGCCACAGTGCACACAATTCACAAACACAGAAAAAATATTATTTTTTTTTGCACTTGGGGGGAGCACCCCTGACGGACAGAGCACCCCCTGGACAACACTACAGCACCCCTTTAGGACTGGGACACTGCACAGGACTTTGGAGTGGACACAGCCCCTATGGACAACTGACTGCACAACACAGTCCCGCCAGCCCCTATGGACTTTGAAGTAGTGGACACAGCCCCTATGGACAACAGCAGCACAGCGCAGCACAGCACAGCACAACACTACACTGCACTACACTACACAGCCCAGCCAGCCCTAACTCCGACCCTCCCTCTTCACTGTCCACAGCCGAGTGAGAAAATGGCACCGACGCGGGTACCTTATATAGGATCCAAAACCCGCGAGACCCGGAAGGCGGGATGATGACGTTTTGTTTCGATTTCAGATCCGAGTCAGGCGGGAAAAGTCGAGCCTGACTCGGATCGGGGGGGTTCGGATTTCAGAAATCCGAACCCGCTCACCCCTAATATGAATTTTGCATGTGTCCATTATTTTCTGCGCATTGCCACATTATATGGTATTCATCAAAACACTGCTTAGAATTTTTTACAAAATCTATAATATGTAGCTGCATTTCTGTGTTTTTATCTACTTTGCGACACTGGTGCCAGAAGTGATGCCAAAAGTGGGTGTGGCTAAAATAGAATGTCCGCCTATCATACAAGGGCATTAATGACACCATCAGAGTAGGAAACACAGGCAAAAATACTGCTGCCTTCTGTATTGCACAAAAGTATGCAATATTAGTAAAGTTAACTGAAAGCCAGACACGTACAAGTGCATGTTTTTTAGTATGTCTGCATAATATTTATATTAAGACTTGCACAGGATATAGAAATTGAAGGCAACATGGTATTGCATTTTTTTTTCAACCACTTAATATTTACATAACAGTCCTGAACAGTAACTAGGTTATTAATAAGCACAATGAATAACTGGAACTGCAAGTAATTAGGCTACACCTGTGTTACTATTCAGTGTTCCTACCACATGGATTACAATACTGGTATGTGATCTTGCACTTTCAAACAGAGGAATCATTTATTTATTAACATTTATTCTATATAGTCCTTTGCGCTTTTCAGCTGTTAACAAAAATGGAAAAAAATTAAACTGGGGAATAAAAAACAAACAAAGAGGTTGCCTTGCTTGTAGGCTTACAATCTATGGGCAAAATATACTAAGCGGTGGGTTCTAAACCCCGGCAGTTTGGCGGCTGGTCCTAAATGACACAAAACCGCTGCTTAGTAATTTTATCCTTAGCCCTGTTCTATTCTATTCTAAAATGTGTTTCGATGGCGGTTTTGGCCTTAGTAAATCTGCAGATCGCAAAACCGCCAGGGTTTAGAAACTGCGGCTTTTAAATTTTGCCCTATGACTCAATTTTCTAAAATCCCCTATAAAATCAGGAGGTATGTTGGTTGGGGATAATGTGCCCACATACATTACAGTGGTTGGTCAATTTGGTTTTGACAGAAATGTGCAACTAGAAAATACTGTATAATAAAAGGTCAAAGCAAATACATTTCAATGCATTCATTGTACAACTGGTAATAAATTAATTCTGAACTACAACCCTGCAATATTTCAATCAATAGCATAATCTGGAGGATAACTGCACTCTGTATAAATATCTGGGGTGTGATGTGAGCTGACAAGCTACAAAATATGTAAAAATGCTAAATGATGGAATAAATGCAGTAATAATAATATCAAGCTGGAGATGTCACGCAGTGAAAAAAGAACACACGGCAGGGAGGAAAAATAAAGTTCTGCATTTAAAATGGAAGTTTTAATGAACTAAGCCCAATCTATATTTTCTTAAAGTAATGATGACATATGCTTTTAATTGATGTTAGCAATTTAATATTAAAGGATAATTTAATCTTAAAATTATACACATAATAAAGCCAATGTGTATCAAGAAATGTTTTATTATTTTAACCACAAAAATATATTTTGCAGACAATTCTATAAATCCCAGTTTTCTGGCTTTGTATGTTTTCAAATTACAATTGCATTGGGGGAAATGCATGTGCACAAATTCCATTAGTGACCAACAACTAAAGCTGGGCATACGTTATACAATTATCCGCAGAATCCGCTGATTATTCGCAAATCGGGACGATAATTGTACAGTGTATGGTCGTGTCTGATCAGCGATGATCGGATGGTCGGGCATGAAAAATCTTCCAACATGCCCAACTGATCCGGTCATTGGTCGTTCTTATCTGGCAGTGTATGAGATGGCGTGGCCGACAATTTCCCTGTTCCTTCACAGGGGAAGAATGGGGAAATGTCTCCTACCCGTGGGAGGAAGGCAGATATTGTGGCCTATATACTGTGAAATATCTCACCGTGTATTGCCACAATATCTGATGGCAAATGTGGGGGAAGAGTGAGCGCTCTGTGGTCTAGTGATCAATATGGATGTGTACTGTGAAATTATGTGTATTGGTTGTATCCCATAATATAAATTTGTGCAAACAGTTGTAGCTCTGGGCTTCTCAATCCAACCGGTCGGCTCTCTCCTTGTTTTATAGTCAATCACAACTTAAGTAGAGAGTACAAAACACTGACTGGGCTACTACTGCAGCGTGCACGCAGCATTGAACACACACTGCCTACAGTTTTTGCAAAGCTGACACACCACACCATCATAGAGAGACTTTTTACAAACAGATGTTACCAGTGACTCTATATCTAGACAACATTTACATATTGAAATTTCTGCCTACAGTTATTGCCGACCGGTTGGATTGAGAAGCCCAGAGCTACAACTGTTTGCACAAATTTGCATTATGGGATACAGCCAATACACATAATTTCACAGTACACATCCATATTGATCACTAGACCAGAGAGCGCTCACTCTTCCCCCACATTTACTATCATAATTATAAGAGGTTGGAACACCTCATAGAGTAAGCTGCTAGTGGTTTAGTAGGTTAGACAAGCATCCTGAGAGCGCCTACCATCTATTGTCTACAATATCTGATGGGTTCAGGCTGTCAGATAAATTGTCTGTGGGTATGACAGATATTTTATCTGACAATGTTTGCCCGCATAACAATCCATTGCAAATCCTATCCATGGCAAGGCTTTATCTGTGTGTAGTGTGTATCTTCTCTCCATGTTTGTGTAAGTTTCCTCCAGGTGCTCAGATTTCCTCCCACAATCCAAAAACCTACTTGTAAGGTAATTAGATTCTAACAAAAAAATTAACCCTAGTGTGTACTTGTGATAGGGAATACAGGTTATAAGATCCATTAGGACAGGGACCAAATATTCTCTGTAAAGCACTGCAGAATATGTGTGCACTATAAAAATAACAATAAATAAATAACAATACATAAATAATTGCAAACACTATCAGCCGCTCTCCTGTGCTAGGACCACCAAATTGCTCATAGTCTGGTTGCTAATATTCATATCTAGTACAAAGCTTAAAACACTTGCAGAAAAGGCAACACAAAATGATGTTGGAAGTGGGAGGTGGCTGATCAGAAAGGTGGCACATCAGTCTTCTTTATCGAGAGTTTCCAAAAGAATTGTACTCCATAGGAGATACCATGATGTACTGGCAAATACTGTACGTTTGTTTTGTTTTAATGGAAATAACTAATATGAAAGTGGAATTGTACTTTCAAGGCGGCTAATTTCCCTTTCCTTGGACATATTGTTTATTTCATTCGTCCGTCCATCCCCTCCCCCCTTTATTTGCCTTACCTAAATTATGGGGATCTCTTTTTTATAAACCTCTCCACTGTTGGAGTGCTACAATTCTATCTCTATGTCAGGCCATCCTCTTGATCTTTTAATTATGTTGCTACAGGATGATAAATATCATCTGACTGCCTGGGTATTAAATTGTCTTGGTGTCTTTATTTAGTGATAGTTCACATAGAGAACCTGTCTACAGGTTCTGTATCAGCATTTTCTTTGAGAATTGTATATGTTATGATGAAGCTTCCGGAAATGCACTATCTGTCACAGTGCGCCGGACTCCTGCGCCCATTTACCGGGTCCGGCGGCGCTGGTCTGCAGAGGGGCAGGGTGTGGTGCATCACCGGTGTTCCCCGCTGTCCTCTGCCTCTCCCTCCCCTGATGGGTGCAGGCGCCCGCGGCTCCCTACGGGCGCGTGCCGACCTTTTTAAGATTTAAAGGGCCATACACACACACACTTTGCAACGTCACAGGAAGTGACTGGGGTAGCCCTGCATATTTAAGGAAATCTCTGGGAGCACTCCAGTGCCAGAGTATAGGCTCATTTACCTTACTCCAGCATTCCTGTGATAGTCCATTACCTGTTTCTGACCTTGGCTTCGTTTGTGACCATGATTTCGCCTGATCCCTGGTACTGCATCTGATATCTGGTTTTGACTTCAGCTATTCCCTGTGACCTGTTTACCACTGCTCCCTGGTACCGTTTTGACTTCAGCTATTCCCTGTGACCTGTTTACCACTGCTCCCTGGTACCGTCTAGTCCATTTGGTTCTGACCCAGCCTGTCGACTAAGCTATAAGTCTTCTCCACTTCATCCAGAGTTTACCAGCACCTGTATCAGGGAACCTATCCTGAGGGCCGCAACCTGTGTGTCGGACGCAGCCAAGTCCATACCTTCTTGCGAGGGTCCCTGGTGAACACCGCCGACACATTAGACTCCGCACATCAGGCATAGGTCTAGCCAAATCCCTAAATATAGGCCACATCCATAATCCATCCGAGATGTGTGACAGAATACTCTGGCCAAAAAAGACATGGATGCTGCTGGGAACCCATCTCCACCAGACCTGCTTGAGAACCTTCTTGCTAGGGTCGAGAAGCAAAAACAAGACCAGGCCCAGATTATGCAGTGTCTGCAGACAATAATGCAGCAAGTCGGTGTTGCTCAGTCGTCTTCGATGCAGTTATCCACTTCTCCTACGGTGTCTGTACAGGCTGTGGGGGTTACCGCTCCATTACGCATTCCGAATCCTACGAAGTATGATGGGGATCCCAAAGTCTGTTAAGGATTCCTAAACCAATGATCATTCTTAAATTTGAGGTACAAGCAGCAAATTTTCCTTCAGAGAGGACGAAGGTGACTAACATCTTTTCGCTGCTGTCTGGTCAAGCATTGGCCTGGGCTTCACCATTGTGGGAAAGGAATGATCCCCTGGTCAACAACAGCGCTGAATTTCTGAAAGTTTTTCGTAGGGTCTTCGATGAACCTGGACGAATATCCTCTGCGGGGTCAGCTATCTTGCAGCTGAAACAAGGCAATCAATCGGCAGGACAGTATGCTGTGTAGTTTCGAACCCTTGCTTCAGAATTAGCCCTGATTGCCACATTTATGCAGGGGTTGTCAGATCAGATCAAAGATGTACTCGTGTCCAAAGAATTGTCAACCACTTTAGATGATTTAATCTCCTTGAGTATCTGGGTAGATCTTTGCCACAGGGAGAGGGCAAAAGAGAAGGAACAGTCCTGTCACTTCACTTTCAAGCTCGCTCCACGGTTCACGGCACCGGTGGAATCTCCTGAAGAGCCTATGCAGGTCGGGAGGTCCCGCCTTCCTGCCTCAGAGAGGGAGAGGAGGTTCAAAAACAAGCTCTGTTTGTACTGTGGCGAATCAGGTCATCTTCTTTTGGGCTGCTCAAAACATCCGGGAAACGAGAACGCCTAACTGATCAAGGGGTGGTCAGATTAGGGACGTTGCAGCACACCCCAAAAGACTGTACTAATCCTCAGTTCACCATCGATGTAACTCTGGTCCATGGGAATTCCTCTGAGATCTTAAAGGCTTTCTTAGATTCAGGTGCCAATGGCAATTTAATTTCCGCTAAGAAGGTGCAAGAACTGGGAATTCCGAGTCTACCTCTACAAACACCCTTGTGTATCTTTGGAGTGGATGGGAATAAACTTCCCACAGCTACCATCCACTCTTGAACAACAGAAGTCTCCATGCAGGTGGGCGCACTCCATTGGGAGCCGATAGTATTCTTCACACATCCGTCAGCTGGGTACCTGGTCATCTTGGGTCTACCCTGGCGCCGCAAGCATACCCCCACTTTAGACTGGAAAGGTCCTCAAATCCTGTCATGGGGACCTCAATGCCGTGGGTTATGTTTATCGTCAGTCAAACCCTCACATTGCGTTATCCTGAGTTCAGTAACTACTTCTGGAGATCCTCTTCTTGTTCCATACAGGTCCTTCAGGGATGTATTCTGTAAGAAGACTGCTGAAACGCTTCCTGCACACAGGGAGTGGGATTGCGCTATTGACTTGTTGCCCGGGAGGGTTCCTCCTCGAGGAAGAGTTTTTCCTCTTCGCTTCCTGAGTCCCAGGCAGTATCAGAATATGTCAAAGAGAATTTGGAACGAGGTTTCATCAGGGAATCTAAATCGCCCGCTGGAGCCGGCCTGTTCTTTGTCAAAAAGAAAGACGGGGGTTGAGACCATGCATTGATTACCGGGGCCTGAACGCCATTACCATCAAAGACCAGTATCCTCTGCCTTTGATCTCTGAGCTCTTTGACGGAATCAAAGGAGCGAGGATTTTCACTAAACTAGATCTTCGTGGGGCCTAGGACAAGGAAGACGGCCTTTAACACTCGTGATGGCCACTATGAATTTTTAGTCATGCCTTTTGGATTGAGTAATGCACCAGCCGTCTTTTAGAAATATATGAATCATATCTCCCGGGACTTACTATACAAATATGCAGTGGTATACTTGGATGACATCCTAATATTCTCTGAAGACAAAAAGAGTAATCACCAGCATGTGTGTGAAGTACTGTCCCGGCTTTGGGCCAACCAGCTTTTTTGTAAGGTTGAGAAATGCTCCTTCGAACAAAAGGAATTAATGTTTCTAGGATATCTCATCTCGGGCTCCTGCCTTCAGATGGACCCAGGAAAGCTTACTGCAATCAACAACTGGCCCTGCCCGGTCGGATTGAAAGCAATACAACGCTTTTTGGGGTTTTGCAACTTTTACCGCCAATTCATCAGGAACTATTCGTCCATCGCAGCTCCCATCACTGCTCTTACCAAGACACTCATGTGTGGCCTCCTGAGGCAGAAGACGCTTTCCTCAGTTTAAAGCAGTGTTTACTTTCAGCACCCATTCTGAGGCAGCCAAATTGTGATCAAGCTTTTTTCCTGGAGGTGGATGCCTCCACGATTGGTGTTGGAGCAGTACTGTCACAGAAGGATGATGCGGGCAAGTGGTACTCCTGTGGGTTTTTCTCCCGAAAGTTCTCTGCACCAGAAAGGAATTACGCTGTCAGGGATAAAGAACTACTAGCCATCAAGTTGGCTCTTCAAGAATAGCATTACTTGTTAGAAGGAGCGAAGTATCCGGTGACTTTCTATACCGACCATAAGAATTTGACGTATCGCAAAACAGCTCACTGCCTAAATTACCATCAATCTAGGTGGTCATTGTTTTTTGATCAGTTTAATTTAGTAATTACCTATTGGCCGGGTAATAAGAACATCAAAGCTGATGCACTCTCCCTAGAATTCAACACTGTTGAAGTGGAGAAGGTTAAAGAAGACTAACCAATTTTAAACCCTGCGTGTTTTGTGGCGGCTAACAACTGGGTCAAGATTCCAATGGGGAAGACATTTATAGCACCTGAGTTCCGGTCTAGGTTACTTCAGTGGGCTCATTCATCGCGCTTCATGGGCCATGCAGGCAAAAGGAAAACTTTGGAGCTAATTCTCAGGAATTATTGGTGGCTGACTTTCCGTCAGAATCAGAAGGACTTTGTGGCAGCTTGTCACATTTGTGCTCAGCATAAAGTTCCACCGCACGCGTCATCAGGGTCCCTGCTTCCACTACCAGTGCCCAATTGTCCTTGGACTCACATTTCAATGGACTTTGTGACAGATCTGCCTTCTTGACAAGGATTTACTACCATCTGGGTAGTTGTGGATAGGTTTTCCAAAGCTGCACACTTTGTTCCATTAAAAGGACTACCTTTGGCCCCAAAGTTAGCAGAGGCTTTTATAAGGGAGATTTTCTGGTTGCATGGACTTCCAAAGGACATTGTGTCAGACCGTGGGGTGCAATTTACTTCCAAATTCTGGAAGGCATTATGCAAGTGTTTTGGGGTCAAACTAAGCTTTTCATCATCCTCAGAGTAACAGTCAGATGGAACGGGTAAATCAAGATTTGGAGAAATTTATTCGTATGTATGTGTCGGCCAATCAGGATGATTGGGTTGCTTTACTTCCTTGGGCTGAATTTGCTCAACTTGTTTCATGAGTCAGCGGGTCATTCTCAATTCTTCATACAGTATGGGTTACACCCTGCGTTACCAGAATTACCAGTCGTTGGGTCGATAGCTCTTCCAGTGGTCCGTGATACAGTTAAAAGATTCTTCAATATCTGGAGGGATGTTAAGAGGAACCTGTGCAGAGCATCTTCACGATACAAGATGGTGGCAGACAGAAGGAGGAGGAAGGTTCCTTTACTGTGTGCAGGTGACAGAGTTTGGCTGTCAACCAAAAATTTACGTCTGAGGTTACCTACAATGAAGTTCGCTCCCAGGTTCATTGGGCCGTTTCAGATTCTCCAAGTGATAAATCCTGTGGCTTATAGTTTAATACTTCCTGGCACACTTAAGGTTCTGAATGTTTTTCACATTTCCCTTTTGAAACCACTGGTTCTGAATAGATTTTCGAAGCCCTGTGATCCTCCAGCAGCTATTCCTGTAGATCATCAGGAGGAGTACAAGGTGAAGTAGATTTTAGACTCCAGGATGTCCCGACATATAGTCCAGTTCTTGGTGGACTGGAAAGGATATGGCCCGGAGGAGCGCTGTTGGATATAGGCCTCAGACATTCATGCACCCCGACTTCTTCAGAAATTCCATCAGAAGTTTCCTGGCAAGCCATTTGTGGGGTGTTCGGTGCCCACCCCTAGAGGACAGGGTAATGTCACAGCGAGCCGGACTCCGGCGCCCACTTACCAGGTCCGGCGGCGCTGGTCTGCAGAGGGGCAGCGTGTGGTGCATCACCGGCGTTCCCCGCTGTCTGCCTCTCCCTCCCCTGCAGGGGGCCGCGGCTCCCTATGGGCGCGCGCTGACCTGTTTAAGTTTTAAAGGGCCATACACACACACTTTGCAACGTCACAGGAAGTGACTGGGGTAGCCCTGCATATTTAAGGAAGTCTCTGGGAGCACTAAAGTGCCAGAAAATAGGCTCATTTACCTTACTCCAGCGTTCCTGTGATAGTCCATTACCTGTTTCTGACCTTGGCTTCGTTTGTGACCCTGATTTCGCCTGACCCCTTGTACTGCATCTGATATCTGGTTTTGACTTTGGCTATTCCCTGTAATCTGTTTACGCCTGCTCCTTGGTACCGTCTAGTCCGTTTGGTTCTGACCCGGCCTGTCGACTAAGCTATACGTCTTTTCCACTTCATACAGAGTTTACCAGCACCTGTATAAGGGAACCTATCCTGAGGGCCGCGAGCTGTGTGTCGGACGCAGCCAAACCCATACATTCTTGCGAGGGTCCCTGGTGAACACCGCCGGCACATTAGACTCCGTGCCTCAGGCATAGGTCTAGCCAACTCCCTAAATACGGGCCGCATCCATAATCCGTCCGAGATGTGTGACACTACCCAATTCAGGGATCTGCCACAGACATATTTGTTTTTAAATTAATTGAATCACTTTAATTGCACACTGGTGGGCTCCAGTCTCTAAAGACAACTGAATGTGCCTGCATTCATTAAGGGGTTCCCCAGCAAAATCGGTAAATATTTATATAATCAACTCTTGTCAAAGTAGGACATAGAAATATTTGGCATATAATGGAGAATGGAAATTGTGCCTTAACTTGTATTTAGAATTGTCCATCTTTATACTCTTTATACTACTCTGTGATGTTATATTACTAATTATTCATCCACTTTTGCAGAGTAAAAAGTGGACATGGCCATGGGTTAGATAATATGAAAATAAATTGTTACTATTGTAAGATATAAGCAATGTACTCACTTTTATATGTTTTTTTTTGTGACTGATTCAGCACTATGTGTTAAAAAAGTGAAAAACGCATCCTGCCTGCAGAGAACAGACCGGACTATAAAAGTGTCTGGTTTCTTAGGGGAGAACAGAATAAAAACTACATGCTAAAGAAAAAAAAGACAAAAAGGACATTTTCACATACTTAATAAACTTTGTTATAGAATATGCTGTAAAGTTGTGACGTCATTCTATTAGAGAAATGTTTTATAGAACTTTGTCAAATTCCCTCATTATCATAGACTATCCGCCATAGAAGGTTGGTAAGTTATGTTCATTTTGATAAACTTTTAATATATTGCTATTTATTTATATAAACAAATGTTGTAGGACTGTTCGAGGACTTAGGAGTTCATGTAGTAGCCTCTGAGATGTGAGATTCTGGCAAATCTGCCTGTATTTTTATAGCAGCAATCACGTAAAAGGCAACGCCAACCTGGTTGTGCCTTTTAAATGATTATTGTTTAAAAAAACACGGCCAGACAAGCCGTAATCTCACCAGAGCCTGCATCGCGCAGGCTGATAAATAAGCCCCATATCCTCTGCAATGCGCTGTAGCACTATACTGTATACAGTATCACTGCTTGTTATCTATATACATGGATATAGTAGCACTGTCTACCCACTGGGTACAAATCTCAAGATCAGTTCTTATACTTCTAGTTCACTATGCTGACATTAATTCATAATGCTTCCTCTCATTCCGTATGTACAGATACATGCACTTTGCCACTTCAATTGTCCTGAAAGTAATTTCCAGGATAGGTTACAATTTTGTACTTAAAAGCAGCTGCACCGATGCAAGATGTACACAGAGAGATGTATCTTGCTGTGATAAATGTTAGGGATATTCAGAATGTAAAATAGATCTAAATAATAAATATGAAAATGTTGCCATTTTTATACAACTTATTTACAGCAATCAATGTGTTATAGCACTTTACACAAGTGTATCATCTGTTTGTTAAGGATCTGAAATACATACATTAAGTGATTCTATAGGTCACTAAGTTTTAAAAAAGTTGCTAAGCTACACCGTTTGGCGCGGCTCACTGGCAGCAAGCTTTTCACGCCACATGGCTATTGAAGCTAAGTGTATGTGGAGACATCTGTACCTCTAGTTGACTGTTACAGATGTGTCCACATACATCTATCCTCTGTGTGCTAGAAGTTGCATTACACATAAGACTATGGGCTTGATTCAGACTCGGTCGCTATCTGCGCACGCTCGCTGGATACATATGCAAATTTGTCAAAGTGATGACACGGGAAGCGAACGCTCACCAAGGCATAAGCACGCCCACCATGTCTTAGCGAGCGGCCACTTTGTCTGAGCGTATGCCCAATCGCACAGGCAGAGCTGCCCGCCAGCACACGTCATCTCCAGGAAGTGTATTAAAACATTGGTACATCGAGTACCATTGGATGCTAATGCAATGCTTGCGGTTGCTTTACCCTACCGCAAGCATTGTGAGGAAATCAGTGTAAAAAAAGGCAAGTGATGTTTACTATGACACTGCCTGCTAATTATGCAGGCCTCTAAAACGGCGTTGAAACACTAAGGCATGCCTGCATTCGCATCTCCAACCCCCCGTTATTAGAGTCCTGCCCCTGTTACCACCCACAAACGGCCTCTCCTGTCACTCATTACCTTGGGCTGCCTTTGCTGGGCGAGCGAGAGGGTTGCGATCACAGTGTGTAGTTCGCGCACGCACAGAACAAAGCGTGCGCATGCACGTACACAGAACATCGTGTCACTAGCGAACGCAAAGCGCGAGCAGCTCTGAATCACTATGTTACAGTGTCAGCGGCTGTGACACTGTAACATTGCGAATTTGCAATACACAGAATATAGGCATGCCACATATAATTTTAAGCAGCAGAAGCTGCTTGTGTGACCTTTTTGAATCGCTGCGCGAATGAGACATACTTTAAGGGAAAAAGCTGCGCAAAAAGACGCTCGCAACTACCACGTCACGCCCTGGCATGGCGCAACTAGAAGGGATGTTTAACGAGCAAGGAGGCTAGATGTATGAGGACACGTCTGTATACCTCCCACTATACCAGATTCCACACACCTCTCAGAACCTATACAAAATGCTCCTCAATCCACTGGGCAGACCAGTGACCACCGACAATAAATCTACTGGCTAATAAAACCAAGCTCGTCTTAATAAATTAGGTGTTAATCAAGCTGATTTGTTTTAATTGGGGGAACACATGTCATGTTGAATTTGGTTGTTCAGCTCAATGATCAAGTCCAGTCTCAATGGTCGTATTGAATACTAGTTCGGCCACTGGGGAAGCTAAGTGGGACATAGGACCTCATTCAGAGTCAGTCGCAAGCGCCGATGCGCTCGTAACCGACTCGATGGCTAGTCCTGCGCAAGCGCAGCGGCTGCACTGCGTGTGCGCAAGACCCGGAGCGAGAGAGAAACTCTTTTGCTCCGGAGCTCATTACCAAAGGGGCGGCTGTCGATGTTGATCGACAGCTAGCCCCGTTTGGTAGGTGGGCCAGGGGGTGGTTTGCAAAATGGAGGCGTTCCTTAATGAACGCCTACCGTTTTGTGGGCGGCCACACTGACATCATCAGTGATGTCAGTGGGGAGTTTCCTGCTCAAACAGAGCAGGAAGCTCCCTGGGGCTTACGAGTGCCAAGACCCCACCTTAGGGTCTCGTCGTAAGCCCCGATGGTCGCGATGGTGATCACCATTGCGACCATCAACCTGGTCGGTCGTTAAGCTGTGGGTGGTAACCCACAGCTTAACTAACGACCAGAAGGCCATACTTCAAAAATGAAGCGGCCGCCCTCATTCAGAGAGAGCGATCGCTTCTTGCGACCGCCTCTGAATGAGGGCCATAAAGTGGACAAAAGGATCAACGTGAAATAGAGCAAAACAGAGCTGGGAGCCACAGATGAAGGCACATGGGCCACATTTGTTCCTCAGTCCATCTACATTACTGATATATAGAGCCCTTTTATACAATGTGGCTTTCTATACAGTTCAAAAATTCCCTTCTATGCTGAGATTTTCAATGATTCAAATATGAACAGTTATCTCATTAACAGCTTTGGGGGATAACCCTGTCTGGTATTAATAACTTATACGACAGAAGCTAAAAAGCCCCCACTCCATTAACTATCAGCATGAAGGGCACAAAGGGAGAATGGAATGGTAGTGGCCCAGTAAATGGGAACTAAGAAAGGTCCTACTATGACATTGTGGCTATGGGTACAGTAAACAAAAATGTATGGTTTGATTGCAGTCCCCACCTCCAAAAAATACAAATATTAGATGATAACTGTCCTGCTATGCCCCCACACAAATACATACACGAAGTATGTATGATCAATATTAGGATTCAAAATTGTGATTGGTGGTCTATGGTGGCCCCCATGAAAGAGACAACTAGCTTTAGTGTAAGATATTTAAATATAGAAACTAAGGGCCTGATTCAGACCCGCTCGTGAGAGCATTGCACTTGCAAGCGGGTCGATGGTGGGCCATTGCGGACGCGTGGCATGCGCACTGCGCTTGCGCCAGCCCCGGAGCGAGAGAGAAATCACTCACTCCAGGGCTCGCTACAAGACGGGGAGGCTGTCGATGTTGATCGACAGCTCGCCCCGTTTTGTAGGCGGGGAGGGGGGGTGGCTGCACAAACGCTGTGCAAGCGGCCTGGAGACCGGTTACAAAAAAAAAATAGGGACACCCTGTTTCAGAGCGAGTGCATGCAAATAGCGTGCGCCTCTGAATCAGTCCCTAAGTACATACACCAAGTGAACAGTGCAATAACAGGAATTTAGATATGCATGTGCATCTAAAATATTGATCAATACGATTCATATAACCTATATAATGTGTGTGCCTCACAGCACAACAATAGGCCCAAGAGGCAGAGGAGAGCCATAATGAGGGTGTAGGTGCCACACTAGGCCTGAGAGGCAAAGGAGGGACCACCAGAAAGCCATAGAAGGGCTTAGACGAGGAGTTTGCGTGCCTGTTGTCTGAAGGTAATAATTGTAGCATGTTTTCCTTTTTGCTTAGCCCATGTTTTCCTGTAGGCATAAGACAGATAATTGATGATGCAGGTGCCACTTCATGCAGTGTGTAGTTGCTTGCATTAATTGCACTGTATTCTATTATGCAGAGAAGTTTTTGGCTCAAACAAACTGTAACTGCTCACATATAACAATGTGTGAGACATGAAATTCTTTGCAAAGTGAGACAGATAAAAACAAAAAACCATGGTCACTAACCAATGCACATTTAGCACAATGACGTTTGTAGTGTTGATATTATTTTTCTATATATAATTGTCTATTGAGAAAGCAACGCTTTCCATTTGTATCTTCTACAGATGTTGTGCATGATTTTCTGCCAGACATCAGAAGACACAGACAACAAGCTTATGTTGTTGGCCTGCAGCAAGAAAATGAAAACATAAGAACAAGTATTGACTATACTTCATAGTATCTTAATCCTTTCGATTATTCGGTTTAAGAGAAAATATTTTTAAGATAAATTATATCTCTCTGATTGCATCTGCCTGGCGGTTTGCACAGAATAAGTATATTTTAGAATATCTTAACCATTGAGATGATGTTGTTAGCATTGCAGGGACAGCAGATTATATGTATATATCTGTCTAGAAGATTTAGTAGCAAACGTTTATTGCTTGCAAATAGGCCAGGGACAGAGCCTTGGTAAAAGTCAATGTATAGAGTAACATGTGATATTAGAATACTTATTAGATTGGTTTCTAAACAATTCTGAGCAGATTTTTTACACAAATTCGACAGCTGTAGAGGGTGTGGAGAATAAGGCTTCCATATTAGTGAGTAATGAGAGTTAAAGTAATACAGCAGATGGTGGGGGCGCTTTGTTCAGGATCTTTTCCTATATATATATATATATATATATATATATATATATATATAGTGATAGGATCACTGGTAAAGTGGTCTGTGACAGGGACATTTATCCCAGATTCCTGTCCTATGTGTTTAAAATCCCCAGGAGAAAGTCTGCAGTGTAGCAGGCTTGAGTCTCGGCTTTTTGAAAAGCCGGTTTGGGACCTGGGTGTGGTGGGTGAGAGGAGAGGGAGGGCTCCACCCACGGCCGCTCCAGGTTTTGGTTCTCGCAGCCTGGTAACAGGCTTGTTAGGGTTTCCACCTGAGAGTGGCCAATATAAGCCTAGTGTGTTTAGGGCTGAGTGTCTCACCTGGGAGAGCAGGCAGGGAGTTTGCTGAGAGACACTTGAAAACCTATCTGTAAGTGTTGTGCTGTGCCTTGGTTGCTGGTGAGGGCATTAGGCCCTGCCAGGTTCTGGTAGTGAGGGAACTACCTGTGAAGTTAGTGCCCCGACAGGGCTAGGATTTATGTTTATGTTTTCTTTAAGTTATTTCTGACATTGTACAATAAAGACTGGCGCCGACCAGCTTGTACTTGCATCCAGACTGGTGTGCTGCTTCCCTGCTGCTGTGGGTGTGTGTAAGAAAGGAGTCCTTCTACCCAGGAGAGGGAACCCCTAATCTGACTGTGTCACAATATGGTGGAGAATGCAGGCACCCACACACACTGAAGTTGCAGCGAGAGGAAAACTTTCTGTTTAAAAATTAAAGGGACAGACACCCAATTAGTGAGTGTGGAAATAACACTGAGTCCTTGGATTCCCATAGAGGAGGCGTCAGCCAATGCTCAGAGAGGCAAGGTTCAGCTTCCAACCTACATCCCAGGACAAAATGGAGGAAATTATTAAGGCCTTGCTCCAAGCTACAGGAGCTCAGCAGGAGACGAACAAACTTCAGCAGGAGACGAACCAACTTCAGCAGGAATCTACCAGGGCTCAGCAGGAATCCACCAGGGCTCAGCAGGAATCCACCAGGGCTCAGCAGGAATCCACCAGGGTGCAACTGTTGGCCTTGGAGACAGCCCAGAGGCAACAACAGGTCACCATCAAGGAAACCTGCCTGGCCATAAAAGAGGTGGTACAGCACCTGGTCGCCCGGCCCAGAGATGTTAATACTGGTCCTCCCACCACCACTCACTCCGTACGAGCCAGTCACTTCCTCCAAAAGATGACTTCGGGCGATGATGTGGAGGCCTATCTCGCCGCATTTGAAAGAACGGCCGAAAGGGAGAGTTGGTCCAAGGAGCAGTGGGCAAGTCTGGTGGCACCTTTTTTGTCTGGGGAGCCACAAAAAGCATATTTCGACTTATGCCTGGCTGATGCCAAGGACTATAAAAAACTAAAACAGGAGATCCTAACTCGCTTGGGAGTCACCACCTTTGTTCGTGCCCAACGGGTCCACCACTGGGAGTTCCACAGGGACAAGCCTCCACGTTCACAGATGCATGACCTCGTCCATCTGTCCTCAAAATGGCTACAGCCCGAGACGCTGACGGGACCACAGATCGTGGAAAGGGTCGTGATGGACCGGTACCTGCGATCATTACCTGTGACTCTGCGCAAGTGGGTGAGCCATGCAGACCCTAAGTCCGCGGACCAGTTGGTCGAGCTGGTGGAGAGGTACGTGGCGGCTGAGGAGCTGATGAGTATTCCCCACCGAGCCCCGATGACGCACCGGCGAACTCCCACAGACAGTGGTAAGACTGTTCCAGGGGAGAAGGGTGCTGGGCGGTGGAATGTACCTAAGACTGAGGGTGTAGAACCTGGAGACAGGCCTGCCAGGCCAGGAAGGTTCTTGCCCCATAAATGACTAGACATTAATACGATTCAGTGTTTCCGGTGTGGTGACTTCGGCCATATTTCCGCTAATTGTTCACTTACAACTGAACCTATGCAATGTGATACTGCTCATGTCTACCGTAGGGCGTCTTTCTTTGCACAGACAGCCTGTATGGCTGACCGGCAGGCTGAGACTGATAAGCACATGTGTGTACTCACTGTAGATGGCAACCGAGTAGAGGCACTGTTAGACTCTGGTAGCTTGGTGACACTTATGAAAGCTGAGCTGGTGAACCCCTTGAGGCATACAGGGAAAACTGTTGGTGTGACCTGCATACATGGGGATACTCGATATTATGTTACTGCCGAGGTGAACATCGAGACACCATGTGGTTCGGCTATAGTTTCTGTGGGTTTGGTGCATGGTGTGATGTACGATGCAATATTGGGGAGAGACTTTGCTCACTTCTGGAAGTTGTGGGAAAGTCGTTTTGCTCCAGAAGTGAACAACCCCGATCCATTTGAGAAGGTTGTCGATGTAATGGAGGAGGGAATTTCTTCTGAGTCAGAGTTATTCCCTTTTTCTACTATGATTGGCGAACTAGAGAATGCGGAGCGTGACGGTGGCCCGCCAACTGATGTGCCTCCCATTGAGGTGGGAAGTGTTGTTGGGCCAGTTGATCGTCTGCCTGATTTAGAGGTCAGAAGAGAGGTCTTTGCCGTGGAGCAATTGAATGACCCTACTTTGGTAAAAGTCAGGGAGAATGTAAAAGTAGTTGATGGTAAACCCATAGACCCTGATAGTCCTTTGTCCTATCCCCACATGGTAATGTGTCAGGATTTGTTACATCAGGTGACTAAGAAGGGGGAAGATGTTGTGGAACAACTAATAGTTCCCAAAGCCTACAGAAAAACAGTGTTGGATCTGGCCCATGGTCATATAACGGCAGGCCATCTAGGGGTAGAGAAAACCACTGAGCGAATAATGCAGAGGTTTTCTGGCCCGGGCTCCATAAAGAGGTATCTGACTTTTGCGCATCCTGCCCTGAGTTTCAGTATCATGCTCACAGGCCACATTTTAAGGGTCCACTAGTTCCATTGCCTATTATAGAGGTGCCGATAGTGAGAGAGCACCTGGAACAGGCTCAACAGGCACAGCAGAGGGTATACAACTGCAATGCTAGGTTACGCAGCTTTGCTCCTGGGGACAGAGTGTTAGTGTGGGTTCCCACTATGGAAAATAAACTTTTGGCTAACTGGCAAGGGCCCTTTGAAATCTTAGAAAGAGTGGGACAGGTCAATTACAAAGTTTACCAGCCGGGGAAAAGAAAGCCGGAACAGATATACCATATAAATCTGTTAAAGCCCTGGAAAGATAGAACAGTACTGTCGGCCGTCCGAGCCCCCCCTGGAAATCTAGGGCCCTTAGTTCCCGAAGTGACAGTGGCAAAAACCCTGTCGGCAATTCAACAACAAGAGGTCAAGGAGTTTCTGATCAGAAATAGGGTGCTGTTCTCTGACGTACCTGGGAAAACCTCGGTCGTTAAACGTGACATCATCACTGACCCAGGGGTTAAAGTTAATCTAAAGCCCTATAGGTTACCAGTAGCACAAAGAGAATCGGTGTCGAAAGAAATTAAAAATATGCTAGAGTTAGGGGTTATTGAAGAATCACATAGTGAATGGTCAAGTCCCATTGTGTTGATTCCAAAGCCCGACGGGAGTGTGCGTTTCTGCAATGACTTCCGAAAGTTGAACAGTGTTTCAAAATTCGATGCCTATCCGATGCCGCAGTGGAGAAGGAGGCGTTGGCCATAAAGTGGGCGTTAGGGGCTCTCAGGTACTACTTGGTTGGAAGAAAGTTGAAATTGCTCACTGACCATGCCCCTTTGAAGTGGATGTCCGAAAATAAGGACAGTAGTGCGAGAATTACGAGATGGTTCTTGGCGTTACAAACTTTTAAATTTTCAGTGGAACACAGGCCAGGGGGCCTGTTGTCTAAAGCAGACGCGTTGTCATGCGTTCATTGTTTGGGGGCTTCAGTTCCACCCCATAGGTCGAAACAAAGGGGGGGGATATGAGATAGGATCACTGGTAAAGTGGTCTGTGACAGGGACATTTATCCCAGATTCCTGTCCTATGTGTTTAAAATCCCCAGGAGAAAGTCTGCAGTGTAGCAGGCTTGAGTCTCGGCTTTTTGAAAAGCCGGTTTGGGACCTGGGGGTTGTGGGTGAGAGGAGAGGGAGGGCTCCACCCACAGCCGCTCCAGGTTTTGGTTCTCGCAGCCTGGTAACAGGCTTGTTAGGGTTTCCACCTGAGAGTGGCCAATATAAGTTTAGTGTGTTTAGGGCTAAGTGTCTCACCTGGGAGAGCAGGCAGGGAGTTTGCTAAGAGACACTGGAAAACCTATCTGTAAGTGTTGTGCTGTGCCTTGGTTGCTGGTGAGGGCATTAGGCCCTGCCAGGTTCTGGTAGTGAGGGAACTACCTGTGAAGTTAGTGCCCCGACAGGGCTAGGATTTATGTTTATGTTTTCTTTATATTATTTCTGACATTGTACAATAAAGACTGGCGCCGACCAGCTTGTACTTGCATCCAGACTGGTGTGCTGCTTCCCTGCTGCTGTGGGTGTGTGTAAGAACGGAGTCCTTCTACCCAGGAGAGGGAACCATTAATCTGACTGTGTCACAATATATATATATATATATATATATGGTAGTAACGCCGGCACTCCACAATATAGGTAATACTCTCCTGGGTGCCTTCTAATGGTTTGTAAACCAAGTATATGCAGAGAAAAACAGCGTCACTCACAAGACTTGAAATAAATAAGACTCATGACTCCAAAGGATCTGCGTTCAACGTTTCAGTCGGTGTGACTTTTATCAAAAACAGTGGTGAAAAGATACACAACATACCTAAGTACCCAGTGACATCCCATAATGTCCATGCTGGATTGCCCAGCCGCCCGCCAGGTGAATGACGTCATAGAGGCGGGACCGGCGCATCCGTGATGCCGCGGCCTCTGAGAGCTCCAGGTGCCGCATTGTGGTTCCCAAGTCAACCCGGCTCAGATTAGAGACCACGTGTCATGACGCGACCCACACGAGCGTCGGGTGTCACTGTAGATCACAATGGCAACCAGGCTCTGTGTGAGCGCTGCGTGGGACAAAACAAACCGGCAATCTGAGTGACACATGTTCAACCAGACTCAATATAAAACATAGCATACTTAGGTATGTTGTGTATCTTTTCACCGCTGTTCTTGATAAAAGTCACACTGACTGAAACGTTGAATGCAGATTCTTTGGAGTAGTGAGTCTTATTTATTTCAAGTCCTGTGAGTGGCGCTGTTTTTCTCTGCATATATATATATATATATATATAAATATATATTTTTTTATTATTATTATTTTATTTTTTTTGAGGAACATTACAGAGTTCAAATTCCCCAGATGTCAATCCTATCAAGCAACTTACAGGACTTAAGGGATCTACAGCTAACGTCTTGGTGCCAGATAGCACAGGACAACTTTAGAGGTCTTGTGGAGTCCATGCTGTCGAAGCTGAATAATTGAGTAAGACAAGTTCAGTTTAAAATTCAATCACAGCGACGCCATCTTGCGACTGGCCGCAAGACTCCATTTTAGAAATGCGATCGCAAGACGCCATTTTGCGAATGGCCGCCTAAGCGCCATTTTAGATAAACTCACATTTTAGTACATGTGGTGATAATACCATTAGCATCAGCATCTGTAACCATTATCATATGAAGCAAGTGGCCAGGTGACAACTGGCTTGGGTAGATAAGTTTCCTGCATAGTGTTTGTTCACTACGGGTGGTCTGGCTAGAATAAATAAGCAAGCTTCCTGCAATGACACAGGAAAGGTGGGAGGGCCTGCTGACAGGAGATGTAGAACTATCTGGCCCAGCATGCTAAAATGTTAGAGACAAGGCACTTATCCTCACACACACATTAAATATGTCTTTATATCAAACCCCGAATACTCACACATTTCATATTCACACATAAGGTTCCATAAGCATCACAATGTATGATTCAAGTTGGTTAAGTTAGTTTAAATGCTAAGAAATAAAGGTTTTTGATAACTAAGGTATTATACATGATAAGCAAGGTGT
Organism: Taudactylus pleione; assembly: GCA_031769625.1. NCBI lineage: Eukaryota > Metazoa > Chordata > Amphibia > Anura > Myobatrachidae > Taudactylus > Taudactylus pleione. Next base: position 50,623,682 of record JAUIMM010000015.1, read on the forward strand.
GTTTGGTCTCGTTCTGATGCATATGCTTTTTACAGCATCCCGGTGTTATCGGTGGAGAGATCGCATCATGCAAACTCAAGTTACGGATCGTAGAACTTACAAGCACCAAAATGTTTAGCTGATGAAATGTTACAGGAGGCGTTACCAGAAAGACTCCGGCTGTTAGAGGCAGGTAAAGTCTATTTGAAACAACCTGTTAAATGTGCCGTAACATATGCTTCTCCTCTGGGAACCAATGATATCAGCAGGAAATTTCCCTTTGTCCTGCTTTAGTCTGGGGGAATAAATACATGTGCCCATACACTGGTTTAGGAGTCCATGCTGAAGGTTGTATGAACTGAGGGTCTCTAGTCTGAGGTCTATCTCTGGGTCCAGAGGCGCAGCGTATGTATACTGTTACTTGGGGTCTGTATAATTTCCTTTTGCGCCTAAAGTGTGTCTCTCTCTTTGTCTCTCTCTCTCTCTCTGTGTCTCTCTGTCTCTCTCTTTGTCTCTCTCTTTGTCTCTCTCTGTCTCTCTCTCTGTCTCTCTCATTGTATTTATTTGCGCTTATTGTAAACAGATCATAGCATGTAACTGACTGTACTTTTACCTGAATAATACTTGTGGGTTGGAACCACGGATTCCACTCCTGTCTTTATTTACGGTCAGACTGCGTACGCAAATTAGCGTTATTCTTAGAGGTTTATAGGAAGGATTTAAGAAGGTATAGGCAGGGGTATACAGAGGTTCATTTCTAATATTGTTAGTTGGGGGCTCGTGAAGAAGTCACTTACCTGCTCACACGGTACATACAGTCATCAATATTTCAGCAAAGGGTGGAGTGGCCACATGCAGGGTTTGCCTGCAACCGCTTTGTGCTGAAAGATCGCTATCCGTCTCCGTGTGAATTAAGGAAGCTGACTAGAATCCAGGGACAAGAGAGGAAAAAGTTTGTTTTCCTCAGTTGATAGAACCTTGTGCTTAGAGGGGTGCCGCAGTATTGCGTACGCGGCTAAAACGCATTTTTGCGTACGCAGTTAAAAAGTCATTATACGGTTGTGTGGTAGTCGCACAATTGTGTATGTGGCCGTTCGCACAGTAGCGTATACGCACTTCCGGTTCTGCTGCCACGTGTTTGAACAAAGCCATTGAGGTTTACATTTTTTTTCTATTACCAATATCTGGGTTAAACGTGTATTTTTCTGCGCAGGAAAAAGTGTGTAACAGTGAGTGTATTGTTGGTAGGGGTAATTTATTCCCTAAAGTTAAGGGTATCGTATGATCCTTAAGGGCTAGGTGCAAGGGTTAGCCTAGTCGCTCGGTAAGCAGCTTACCGTTCTAAACACAGTAGCAGGTGTACATGTTGTCTTTGTTGTATAGAGGTGCGTGAGAGTGGCCGACATATAAATTCTCATAGGTCTGGAAGTTACCTTACTAAAGCTTATCCGGGTGTGGAAGTGGCCTGCTTCAAATCTTATCCAGGTGTGGAAGTTGCCTTACTAAATCTTATCCAGGTGTGTGGGCGCCGTCGACTTAAATCGTCCACAGGTAAGTGAAAGTGTCTTGATTGTCTTTCACCAGTGTAAATTTTTATTGAAATGTGTAGGAGTTGTCTCAGAATGGGAGCCACGCAAACAGTAGAGATGTTAAGCAATGATGTGCTGCTAATGGAGGCGCCGATCGGATCGGCCCGTCGTATCATTCATACCAAGTACGGTACTTATGCAATAAGGTATTGTGATATATGGTTTAATATGACGAGGAAGAGTGTTAGACCGTTTACCAGAATTGGTAGTTTTGACAAAAATGTGTTAGATAATGTCCAGGATCACATCAGTATGGTGCGATCCCGAGAGAAAAAGATTAAGTATTTTGAATGTTTAAAACTATGGCAGCATGAAGGGGATGCTTGGCTTAAAAATGTGCAAACGACGCAAACTAGCATTGCGAACGCATTGCCAGAAAATACATCCACGACGCTGAATTGCAATATGGGCGAGCCGCAAATTGGCGCGCACGTGCTGCAAGGTAGCGTCGTGGAGAGTATTGCCAGCAGTTCACGCTCACCTCCCCCACCTTATGTGGACGGAGGTGCAAGTACAGTTACCAAAAATACCAACAAAAAAGTAACAAGTAATTTGTACCCCCTCTTAAGTAACCATAAAGAAAATGTTTATGACGTAGATGATGAGCCTATTGTAATGTCTGCCATTTCCCATGCTGTGCAAATGATAGATGCTGCATCACCACAATCACGGGTGGTGCCGCCATCTCCATCGGTAACAGCAAGGGAAGTGTTAATACACTCTGCACCCATTGAGGAAGTTGTTAATACCATACGTAGCAGCAGCAGATTAAACCCCCAGCCAGGTAACCAGGTCAGAGGTAGCAACGTTGCCGGTCTGCATCCCATTCGGACAATAACTGTTCCGAATGGAAATGCAGATGCAAACGGTGTAGTGCCCACTAGGGAAGTAGTAATGCATTGTCCATGGACAAGGGCAGAACTAAATTCCATCATAAATGATTTCCCTGATCCAAAAAAGGAATTAGCCAAATATCAAAGATTTTCGCGAAATTTGGGTAGTTCTCATGAGCCCACTAATAAAGATTGGCGTGTAGTGTTAAGGGCCTGTCTACCACGCAATACCGACGTGACAAAATTTATCACGGATTGTGTATTGGATGGCGACGTTCCCTTAACAGACCAAGTAAACCAAGGTAACATTTCCCGCATTGTGACTCAATTGGGTATATATTTTCCGGTAGTAGTTAACTGGAACAAAATCTTCACAATCAAACAAAAGGAGAGTGAAACTGCAGAAGACTATTGCGATCGGGCTCTGCAGGCTATCACCCAGTACACTGGGATAGAAGATATTAAAGATAGCATTCACCACAGGGGAATGATAGTCACGATATTAATGGACGGTTTAAAAGAGAATTTAAAAACTCGGGTTCAGACTTCACGGCCTGGCTGGAGGGGACTTACAATAGATAACCTCATAGAGTCTGCCATAGAACATGACAAAAACATCTCAAAAAAGAGGGAGACCCAGAGCGAAAAATTAATGGCTGTCAGTATACAAGCTCTGGAGGGAATGACGGTAACACCACAGCCAACAGACACGCTTGCACTTGCGCATACACTCATATCAGAACAAGTTGCTCTCACTAACCCCACTCAACAACAAACACAACTCTATCCTACTAACCCAATGCAACCACAGGTCCCAGGATATCCACCTACTTCTTATCCCCCACAATACCCTTACCCTCCCTATCCTTACCCATATCCACCACCTTTACCCTCTGCTCAAACTCCACAACAACACATGCTTTCACCTGAATCACGGACATGTTTTAATTGCAAACAAACAGGACACTTCAGTAGAAACTGCACAGTAAAAAGAGTATGGACCCCACACCAAGGGAAACCTGGATATCCCCATAAGGGATATGTACAGAGATCAGCAAATATTCAGCAAGCACCAGCTCCAATTGTAGCCGTAAATGCTTTATTTGGAGAATGGTAGCCAACGATAGGGGTCAGGTCCTACCTGTAGTCTACAGATAGTCAGGTTAATGGGAAGTACTAGGGAAGAACCGGTCATGATGGTTGATGTAGCTGGTACTGAATATCCTTTTCATGTAGACACAGGGGCGACCAAGTCAGTGATGAAATCTCCCGTTAATTTACAGGTGACCAACGAGACAATACCAACAATGGGTGTGACAGGTAGAGTGGAACGTTATCCTTTAACAAAGTCCGCAGAGGTTAGTATTGGGCCGTTGCATACCAGACATTCTTTTCTCCTGGCTGCCGCGGCTCCTACTAACCTGCTGGGCAGAGACTAGTTATGTAAAATGGTATGTGTCATATATTGCACCCCTGATGGTGTATATTTAGATATCCCAGAGATAATGGTATACGAGGTGCGGAATATGTTAGACACTCCTCAAAGGATAATGTATCACTCTACCGTTTTAAAAGAAAATCCATCACAAGTAGATGAAATGTTGTCCCAAATTCCAGATTCCCTTTGGACAAAAGATGGACAGGACACTGGATTAATGGCAAACGTAAGCCCGGTAATGGTAAACTTAAAAAGCGGTAGGCAAGCTCCAAAAATTCCCCAGTACCCACTAAAACAGGAAGTAGAACTAGGGGTGTTTCCAATAATCGAGCGATTATTGCAACAGGGAATTTTAGTTCGTACAGCTAGTGTAGCCAACAGTCCCATCTTTCCAGTAAAGAAGAGTGGTGGGAGGGGTTATAGGCTGGTGCAAGACCTTAGAGGTGTTAATAAGGTAGTAGAGAGCCAATTCCCTGTAGTGCCGAATCCAGCTGTCATCCTGATGCAGATCCCACCAAATGCAACCCATTTCACTGTCATTGACCTCTGTTCTGCTTTCTTCTCTGTGTCTCTCCACCCTGACTGTCAGTACCTATTCGCATTCACATACAGAGGTGTGCAATATACATGGACACGATTTCCCCAAGGTTTCATAGACAGCCCCAGTATTTTCTCCCAGGCATTGCATGACTGTTTACAAGCTTTTCAACCTGCCAATGGATCAGTTCTAATTCAATATGTGGACGATTTATTGCTATGTTCTGACTCTTTTATGTCATGTGTGAATGATACTAAACTTTTGCTACTTCATCTCTCGCATACAGGACACAAAGTGGCTAAGGACAAGTTACAGCCGTGCCAGCCCAGAGTAAAATATTTGGGACACTGCCTAACCCAGGGGTTACGACATCTCACAAATGATAGAATCCAGGCCATACAAAACATGACACTGCCGCAGAATCAACAGCAAATTCGTACCTTCTTGGGAATGTGTGTATATAGCCGAATGTGGATCCCAGGTTTTTCTATTTTGGCCTTGCCTTTACAGGAACTAGTCTCTTCCTCAAAGCCCGATCGCGTCACACACACTGAGGAATCAGAACAGGCTTTTCTTAATCTTAAGAATAGCCTGACAAAAGCTCCTGCATTGGGAATACCCGATTATGAAAAACCTTTTGATTTATATTGTACGGAAGCCGATGGTTGTGCTGCAGGTGTCCTTACACAAAAACATGGTGATGCCAGTAGGCCCGTAGCATACTACAGTGCCCAATTGGACACGGTAGCAAGATCACTCCCCACCTGTTTGAGAAGTGTAGTAGCTACAGTTATTGGTGAGTAAAAGTGAGGACGTAGTATTGGGCCATGATATGATTGTCTACACTCCCCATGCTGTATCTGCTCTGTTGAACTCAGCTCAAACCAGACACGTCTCCTCGGCTAGGTTCACCAAATGGGAACTAGCCCTAATCGCTCCTGCAAATATTACTGTTAAACGTTGCAGTACGCTGAATCCAGCAACATACCTACCATATGTACAACATGATGTACAAAGGGTGGAAGGAGAGGAGTTGCTGGCGGGAGGTGAGTTCAGCAGACATGATGACACTCACGATTGTATGACATATCTGAATCAGATCTTTACTGCTAGACCTGACATACATGACACATCTTTAGAGAATGTGGATGTGACTTTCTATACGGATGGGAGTTGTCATAGACAAACAGACACAGTTGAATTATGTACAGGTTATGCTGTTGTAAATGACACAGACATCATGGAAGCTAAACCTCTCGGTCCTCCTCACTCAGCCCAAGTGGCAGAGTTAGTAGCACTGACTAGATCATGTGAACTGGCAGCAGGCAAATCTGCTAACATTTACACTGACTCGAGGTACGCGTTCGGGATGGTGCACGATTTTGGGGCTCTATGGCGTCTGAGAAGTTTTATGACAGCAGCAGGCACACCAGTTGCACACTCCCGACACATAAAACATCTCTTAGAAGCAATCCAACTGCCCAAGGCAGTGGCAGTAATTAAATGCAAAGCCCACACATGTGAGGATGACCCGGTGTCACTGGGCAACAACAGAGCTGATGAAGCTGCAAAATGGGCAGCAGGGTTAAAAATTTCTTCCCCGATTGAAACAATTATGTCATTCCAAACCATTGATATGCTGAAATTAATTGAGATGCAAAATTTGTGTTCAATTCAGGAAAAGTCCATATGGAAGTCCAAGGGGTGTGGGCAAGAGTCCTCTGGGCTCTGGAGGGACAGACATGGTAAGCCAGTAGCCCCCAAGGCATATTACCCCAGCCTGGCTGAGGCAGCACACGGTCTGACTCACCTGGGCAAACAGGGTATGTGCAAGTTGGTGAGGGCATACTGGTGCGCACCAGGTTTTTCTTCACAAGCAGAGAAGATAGCAATGTCCTGTCTGACCTGCTTGAGAAAGAACATAGGGAAAGCGATCCCTACCGAACCGTCCCACATTCCACCGACTGATGGACCTTTCCAGGTGATACAAATTAATTTAATCCAATTACCACCCTGCAGGAACCTTAAGTATGTACTAGTGTGCACAGACGTATTTTCTAACTGGGTTGAGGCGTACCCAGCGGCCACTAATACTGATGCATTTACTGCCAAGAAAATAGTTCAGGAATTTGTATGCAGGTACGGTATCCCTAGAATCATTGAGAGTGATAGGGGTACCCATTTCACAGGTGATGTTTTTCAAAATATGTGTAAGCTGATGGGTATTAATAGCCGACTTCATACCCCCTACCGACCGCAGGCCAGTGCCAAGGTAGAGAGGATGAACGGAACTATTAAAAATAAGCTAAGTAAAATCATGGCAGAGACTGGACTAGGATGGCCAGAAGCGTTACCTTTGGTCCTACATAGCATAAGGACCACTCCTAGGTTTCCTCTGAATCTGTCCCCATTTGAAATACTATTCAGCAGACAACCTCATTTGACTATAAGTCCCCAGGAAGACTTGAAGGGTAACAACGAGGTAACTGTAAAGTATCTTATATCAATGAGTAGGCAGTTAAAGCAACAGCAGCAGAAATTGAAATTGTTGTCTAATGATATGCCTGAAACTAACTGTCATGATGTTGAACCAGGAGAATATGTAATGATTAGAAATTTATTGCGCTCAGGTTGTTTGACTGATCGGTGGGAAGGTCCATACCAGGTGCTGCTGACGAGTACTACATCTTTGAGGGTGGCCGAGAGAGATACCTGGGTCCATTCCACTCACTGCAAAAAGGTCAATCAACTGGTGGAGAAACAAGGCGGAGACAAGGCTGATAGTGTGGACCTGTCGCTCGCGAACTTGTTCCGGGAGGATTGAAAAGGTCGTAGTGAGATACCTGAACCGAGAGAAATTTTGCAGGACTTGTTGTTAAAATGGACAGGCCTGCTGTGTTCATTCTCATATTCTCTTTTAGAGTGTTCACCATCCTGGTCAGTTCGGGAATATCCAGTGTCTGTGATGGGGGACCGATTGAGGAAACAGGAGCTGATGGCAGTGCTGATGGAGTGGAGAAAGGAGGAGTGCAATGCCAATCAGGGGAGTGTCTGACCAATCTTAGTACTGTTATTGTTAAGAGAGCTGTCATTCCGGATACTCGAGGAAGGTGTGGAGGTTTATCGTCTGAAAATTCCTGTATTTGTGAGCTTTGTGGGTCCCTAGTTGATGAGAACTGTATCCAACGGTGCCAACCTAAATATAACCCGTACTGGGGAGGGTATCCTTTAGAGGATTATCACAGCATGGTAGGCAAAGTGTTAAATCAAACTGATTGCTGGGTGTGTTCACATGTGCCACAGTGACAGCATAATGTAGGGTTGGTGCCATTTCCGCTGAATATCACGGAAATTTTAGATTTACAAAAAGGGAAAACTTTGGATGGAAAATTCCTCTCATCCAAACCACCTCATTTCAAACTCTATCAATTCCAAGTAGATAGATCACTTTTATGTTTGAACATAACCAACCCCAATAAACCCGGAGGTTGGGAAGTGACGGGGAATAATCAGACGATGACCTTCTCACAAAGAGCTGATAATGAGTCCATAAACTATGATCTGTTACGCTCAATTAAATCAAGTGGGAAACATTTTAGGTACCGGTATACATTGAGTTCCACCAAAGAAACGATTGGTAAAGTACCAGATGGTTATTGTGCTAAAATAATACAACCCGAAACTTGCATATACCAAATGGAAGAGCCTGAGATAGGATTGTTTGCAAGAGAAATGTGTTTAATGATAATGATGCATACTATTCCTTATGTTCTCCCTGATAATGTATATTTTATATGTGGAAGAAAAGCGTATAAATGGCTCTCCCCGAGTTCCAAAGGTTTGTGTTATCTGGGAAGAGTAGTCCCAGAAGTTATGACCCTCACACATGTTGAAATGTTGGGAATACATAAAAACACACCGTCACCATATCTTCACAGGCAATATGAACACAGGGGCAAGAGAAATATGATACCTGGTGATATGCATAAAGCCGCTCAGGTAATCAGTGAGACAACTGGCTTCCAAGTTTTAGTCGCCCTGGATCCCACCAGAATTGCTAGGGGTACATTAAATTTTAGATATAACCAGGAACTTGCTAAATTAATAGATAATATCACCGAGATGTACGATGACACATTCAGGTACACGGGGAGAGAATTGCAAGCGTACAAGAAAGAACTAGTGCAACACAGGCTAGTGTTGAATTATTTAACCGCTGTTACTGGAGGGTATTGCGTAACGTTAGCCACCCAATTTGGAGTAAAATGTTGCACTTATGTCACCAATGATACCAGCGACCCTAAGGAGGTGATAGACCAGAAAATGGATGAGATTCTGCAGCTAAAGTGGGAATTGCGTAAGAACCATAACGCATCAGTGGCTGAAGCAGGGGAAAAGATAGAAGGATGGGTGTCATGGCTGAACCCAGTTAAATGGTTCTCGGGTCTAGGGGAATGGGTCCAGGAAGTGATCGCCAGCATAGGCAAATTCTTGATCCTTATACTGATTGTCATCATAATAATTGGCATATGCGTCCGGTGTGTTCCTATTGTGTTGAAGTGTGGAAAATGTAAAAATAGAGTAAAACGAAAGAATGAAATTATGATGTGGTCAGAAATGATAATATGTATACCGAGGTAGATACAGAACTGCATTACAACCCTGAGCTAGAAAGTACCATCATTTAAATGTATAATATTTAGACATCCATAGAAGATATTATTGAAATGTTATTTATAGAACACCTCAGATAATGTAAAGTCTCAAATTCCCCTTCAAGACTGCTGTTATAAGACTGGTGCATTCCCACACCTGTCACATGATCTCCCAAGATCCGCGGTGTGCGTATAATAGTAGTTTTATGTCCCCACCCAGAGACACATTATTGATGGATTAAGGAACACCTTGTGCAATCCCAGAATAACACTAAATAATATGTAAATGTAAGCCTAAAATAAATTTATATAACAGATTGTGATAGCATGTTGTTTGCTATCAAAGGGTGGACTGTCGAAGCTGAATAATTGAGTAAGACAAGTTCAGTTTAAAATTCAATCACAGCGACGCCATCTTGCAACTGGCCGCCTAAGCACCATTTTAGATAAACTCACATTTTAGTACATGTGGTGATAATACCATAAGCATCATGCAAAGGCATCTGTGACCATTATCATATGAAGCAAGTGGCCAGGTGACAACTGGCTTGGGTAGATAAGTTTCCTGCATAGTGTTTGTTCACTACGGGTGGTCTGGCTAGAATAAATAAGCAAGCTTCCTGCAATGACACAGGAAAGGTGGGAGGGCCTGCTGGCAGGAGATGTAGAACTATCTAGCCCAGCATGCTAAAATGTTAGAGACAAGACACTTATCCTCACACACACATTAAATATGTCTTTATATCAAACCCCGAATACTCGCACATTTCATATTCACACATAAGGTTCCATAAGCATCAAAATGTATGATTCAAGTTGGTTAAGTTAGTTTAAATGCTAAGAAATAAAGGTTTTTGATAACTAAGGTATTATACATGATAAGCAAGGTGTGTTTGGTCTCGTTCTGATGCATACGCTTTTTACAGCATCCCGGTGTTATCGGTGGAGAGATCGCATCATGCAAACTCAAGTTACGAATCGCAGAACTTACAAGCACCAAAATGTTTAGCTGATGAAATGTTACAGGAGGCGTTGCCATAAAGACTCCGGCTGTTAGAGGCAGGGAAAGTCTATTTGAAACAACCTGTTAAATGTGCCGTAACATATGCTTCTCCTCTGGGAACCAATGATATCAGCAGGAAATTTCCCTTTGTCCTGCTTTAGTCTGGGGGAATAAATACATGTGCCCATACACTGGTTTAGGAGTCTGGTTATATGGGGGCACCACTACAGGGGCATAACTATGGGGGCACTACTATATGATTTCCTTCCTTTCAAATCAAGGGGGTAACGTCGGCATATCTAAATATATTTTGTGATAAAAGGTAAAAAAGTTCCCTGACCCCTGTTCTAGCATGTCTTTTATTGATAAATTGCTCTTTTATTGCTGTGAATAGCAGTGATAATAGATGTTACTCAATGAATAAAAAATATGGATATTGGTAAAAAGGTCCCAAGTTCGAGTAAAACTGACACAGTCAATAGGTGCACACAATGCCCAGAGGAAGAGGACATCTGGAAATGCGGTGGAAGTCACAAGTGGACCTATTGGCTGTGGGAGTTTTACTTGAACCAGTTTGCACAGTGATCCAGTTGCAAGGTAAAGGTTCTGGAGCCCCCTACCCATTACATAAAGCCTGTTGGTAAACGTCTCTATTGCCTACAGTGCATCTCATATTTTATACAAGATTTTAATATTGTTGATAATAAATTGCTCATTTGATGGTATCAAACTACGGGCCTGATTCAGAGATGGCCGCAATGCAATGTTTTCACTACTGCGCATGCGTCAGATTTGCACTACGCATTTGATGCGATGGGTCATAGGGAGGACTTATTTGCAAAGTGATTGACAGTCTGGGACAGTTTGTGGGTGCCTCCTTGAAAAAGCCTCCAGGCGAAACGCGCGTTGGGCCACATCTCCAAGGGAGTCCCTGTGCGCACAGGGACCTCATTCACCACGATCTCTAAGTCCGGGCAACTAATTTCTTACCCGCTCATGCTGACAGGTATCTCTTATCTTTCACTTTCACTAGACTCTCATCAGCTGCCACCTCTGCATTTTTCACCCTGCAATGCTGCAGTAACAGGGTGTATGCATTGCCCGCTCTGACAGCAGAGAAAGTACCTGTCTTTTCTTCACTGTGCCACGGAATGGGGACTCTCATTGCCAGTCAAATGCATCAGCAAGACTGGCAATAGCAGATCTTTGTTCTGTTAAGTACACAGGCACTTTTTTTCATCTTGTAGTATTTACTTCAGGGGATGTTATTATCAAGTTAACTGCCCAGTCTACATACCATTATTATATGTTGTGATCTATGAATTATGAGATCCGTGGTGCTGCTGATACATTGTATTTATTTTTGATTAATATAAATGACCCAATTATTTATACATTTATGACAAATGTGTCAATGTATCTTGTATTTTCGCCTTCAATAATTTTTTCAGTTTATCTTATTTTATTTTCATTATTGGCACAAGCAAATGTGTGACTATACACCGTATATGATTAACCCAATAATTGTCACCCTTTTATAGTGTCAACAGATAGGAATTTGCTGCTGATGTATGTATTTGCACCTAGCATTTGAGAATTGACAACCTTATGGGTTATGATGATTGATTGATTTATGTACCTACCTATCTGACAATTTCTTCATCCATTGCTAATGATTCCTGGTGACAATAGTGATATTTTTCCTGGGTTAAACTCATGACAACTGTAGATTATCTCTCATGATCCCATGAGATATGCCTATTGTGAATTTTTGAACTTTCAAAAAAATATTTTTTCAAGGATTTGATTTGTGTGTGTGTATATATATATATATATATATATATATATATATTATGAGTTTCAACATTCTTTACCCTATTTTCACAATTATTTTATCAAATGTAATAATAAAAGTTAACTTTTAACTATTTTTTTTACAGAGTGTGCCCCTTCCATGGGAGTTATCTTCTTTCCTTGCATTAATACCATACTCCTTGGGAGCACCTCTGTACAATGTTTAACAATTGAATTATGGCTCATATAATCATTTATTTTCTTCTCCAACAAAGAGTATAATTGTCATTCCCTGTGCTGCGTCCAACCACTCCCTTTTCCCTTTCCCTTGTTTCCGGACAGTTTGTGGGTGAAAAGAACTTTTCATAGAAGAAAAAAGGATGAGAACTATAGGGTGCACTCCGGGGATTGATTGATGAAGGCTTATTTATAATTTGTATCTTTATCTATATTAAACTATAACCTTTATTGGGGTATTTTAAAACAGTTTGCAATTATTGCAAAACTGAAAACACAAATGATAGTAGAGATATGTGACACAAAGTGAAGAATTAAAGTGACGTTTAAAATCAATGATCACAGTGTCTGGCCTTATTTAATGATTGCGTATATCTGTTTCTATATGATATTCTTAGTGTCCTGTATTCACATTTTAATGATCCAGAAAAAAGTAAATCAATTCTTATTTATTTAGTTAGGCAGTGTGATAATATCTCTATTTATGTTAGAACAAAGTGATCTGTTATTTTCTCAGACTTTATATTGTTTAATTTTACTTTCAGGAAACTAAGTCTAAGACTAGTCACCTCTATTTGTATCTAACTGGCAGCAGTATTATCAGAGAATATCTTTTTTGTATCTGTTTAACTTATATTATGTGGTCAGGTTTATTATGCAGTAGCAGCTGGGGATACTGTTCCACTCATGTATAATCAGTTTATAGGTCTAATGTGGAATGCCTACAATTCCCGTGCAGTGCTTGGTTATATTTTCCCCTCTGTTGCCCGTTATCACATACAGTATGTGTCCATACTCTGCCTGGGGTATTAGCCGCCTGCTATCACACACAGACACGTTGCTTGTATACACTTCAGCAAGTCCCAATATCAGGATTTGTGTGTGCCGTGTTAGCGTTGTGTCCGGAGTCTGTGTTTTCAGTTTTGCATAATTGCAAACGGTTTTAAAATACCCCAATAAAGGTTATATTTTAATATAGAAAAGGATACAAATTATAAATAAGCTTCAATCAATCAATCGCCTATGAAAAATTATTTTTGCCAGTATATAATGATGAGATTGGTAGCACCATTCTTTTCCCACTAAAAATAAGATATATATATACAGTCAGGTGCATAAATATTGGGACATTGACAGAATTTTCAGATTTTGTCCTCTAGTCACCACCACAATGGCTTTGAAATGAAACAAACAAGATGTGCTTTAACTGCTGACTTTCAGATTTAATTTGATGGTATTTACATCCAAATCAGGTGAACGGTGTAGGAATTACAACGGTTTCTATATGTGCCTCCCACTTTTAAGGGGCCAAAAGTAATGGGACAAACTAAACAATCCTAAATCTAACTTTCACTTTTTAATACTTTGTTGCAAATCCTTTGCAGGCAATTACAGCCTGAATTCTGGAATGCATAGACATCACCAGACGCTGGGTTTCATCCCTGGGGATGCCCTGCCAGGCCTCTACTGCAAATGTCTTCAATTCCTGCTTGTTCTTGGGGCATTTTCCCTTCAGTTTCGTCTTCATCAAGTGACATGCATGTTCAATCGGATTCAGGTCAGGGGATTGACACGGCCATTGCATAACATTCCACTTTTTAGCTTTAAAGAACTCTTTGGTTGCTTTTGCAGTATGCTTCGGGTCATTGTCCATCTGCACTGTGAAGCATCATCCAATGAGTCCTGAAGCATTTGACTGAATATGAGTATATAATATTGCCCAAAACACTTCAGAATTCATTCTGCTGCTTTTGTCAGCAGTCACATCATCAATAAATACAAGGGAACCAGTTCCATTGGCAGCCATACATGCCCACGCCATGACACTACCACCACCACGCTTCACTGATGAGGTGGTATGTTTTGGATCATGAGCAGTTCCTTTCCTTCTCCATACTCTTCTCTTCCCATCACTCTGGTACAAGTTGATCTTTGCCTCATCTGTCCATAGGATGTTGTTCCAGAACTGTAATGGCTTTTTTAGATGTTGTTTGGCAAACTCTAATCTAGTCTTCCTGTTTTTGAGGCTCACCAATGGTTTACATCTTATGATGAACCCTCTATATTCACTCTTGTGAAGTCTTCTCTTGATTGTTGACTTTGACACATATACACCTACCTCCTGGAGAGTGTTCTTGATTTGGCCAACTGTTGTGAAGGGGTTTTTCTTCACCAGGGAAATAATTCTTCTGTCATCCACCACAGTTGTTTTCCGTGGTCTTCCGGGTCTTTTGGTGTGGCTGAGCTCTCCGGTGCGTTCTTTCTTTTTAAGAATGTTCCAAACAGTTGATTTGGCCACACCTAATGTTTTTGCTCTCTCTCTGATGGGTTTGTTTTTATTTTTCAGCCTAATGATGGCTTGCTTCACTGATAGTGACAGCTCTTTGGATCTCATATTGAGAGTCGACAGCAACTGATTCCAAATGCAAATGTCACACCTAGAATCAACTCCAGACCTTTTACCTGCTTAATTGATAATGAAATAACGAGGGAATAGCCCACACCTGTCCATGAAATAGATTTTGAGTTGATAGTCCCATTACTTTTGGCCCCTTAAAAAGTGGGAGGCACATATAGAAACCGTTGTAATTCCTACACCGTTCACCTGATTTGGATGTAATTACCCTCAAATTAAATCTGAAAGTCTGCAGTTAAAGCACATCTTGTTTGATTCATTTCAAAGCCATTGTGGTGGTGAATGGAGGCCAAAATATGAAAGTTCTGTCAATGTCCCAATATTTATGCACCTAACTGTATATCACAAATAAATAGCGAGTAGGAATCTAATCAGCCCTTGAAAGGGAAGAAGAGGGAAATAAAGGGGAATTTATAAATAATTAGTGAATCACTAATGAAAAAAAACAAATTCTGTGCGGGAAACTACTATAATTTCACGTAAGGTACAATTTGTGGATGGTAATTGGGGTGTGTGACTCAAATGCAGGCATGTCATGACCATTTCAGGGGTGTCCCATACGCAGTTGTTAAAGCTCCGATGTTTTAGTTACGTTAGCCATTCTGCGTGACCATAGGGTTACTCAGAAGTCCGATGATCGACCCGTGTGCGCCCGATGGTTGCATCCCTTTATGCATGCGGCAGGGTGGGCGTCTCAGTACAAGTTTCAGCAGCTGCGGCATTTGAATATTTTCGCACAGCCGCGAGAGCATTTGCGTCCATCCCTGAATCAGGCTCTATGTCTGGAAAATTTCTATCTTCAAATATGTATGAGAACCACATATGACAGAACAACGTCAACGGACCCGTAGAGTCTAGCAATTGAAAATGATTAATTATCAAACCACTAAGTGCTGTGCAGAACACTCCATACTAAATATAAACTAGACAAACCTGACCCTGCTATAAGGGAGACTTTTTTATTTGAACTTGGACTTGTCTTGGCCCTACTACTGAGTGCTGTGCAAAACACTCATTACTAAATATAAAGTAGACAAACTTTACCCTGCAATAAAGAAGAATACAGTATATATTTTTTGTATGTCAACTTGACCTTGCAAGGTTTTAACTCTGAGTCTAGGAAATAATTTTCACTATGCTAAGTGCTGTACAAAACACTCCATACTAGTAAATATAAACTAGACAAACCTTACCCTGCAGTAAGGGTGAAAAATACACCACCCCAGCTACAGCCCTGACTCTTGGCTTTTTGTAATATATATATCTATATATTTATAAGAATTCTATACATAGATTAACAGAACAACAATAATAAATGATTTTTATTGTGCTCGTATTTGAGCCTAATTAGATTGGTGAGAGCTGCAGCTCCATATTATGTGATATCTATTTATTATTGTTGTTCTGTTAATCTATATATACAATTCTTATTAAATACTTTTTAAATATATTTCACAATAAGCCAGTACATATATATATATACACATATGTATATATCAGTGATTCCTAACCTCGGTCCTCAAGGCACACGAACAGTCCTGGTTTTAGTGATATCCATGATTGTGCACAGATGGTTAAACTAAGTCACTTGTGCTCTAGTATGGCTATCCCTAAAACCTGGACTGTTAGTGTGCCTTGAGGACCGTGGTTGGGAACCCCTGATATATATATATATATATATATATATATATACATACATATACACACAAAAAATGTTTGACCAGCACTCCAATATGTGAAGAGTAAATACCTGGTTGCCCTCCCCGGGAAATCGCAATCTCCAAAATGCAGCAAAAGATACAGGCGGCGCTTCAATAATCACCAACTATGGTCGTGAATATCTGCCAGCGTTTCAATGTGTAATTAAACATTTGAAACGCTGCTGGCAGATATTCACGACCATAGCTGGTGATTATTGTAAAATCCTAGGAGTGCCGCCTGTATCTTTTGCTGTATATATATATATATATATATATATACACATATATATATATATACATACACACACAGTATAGATATATATGTATATATCTATACATACATACACACAGATAGATACATAAATACACATTATATATAAAATCCATATGTGTGGCACTCCAAGCATATAAAAAAATCACAGCTCAGTCGGTATCAGGTGATCAACGTTTCAATGCAAAATAAAGCATTTTCTTCAGGACAATAAAACATAAATACATCCTACCTTATATAGGCATGCAAACACCCAGTGCACACACACGCGGCCAGGACGGAGCGGGACCACGCACCCGACCGGCGGCGCATCCCTGATGACGTCATCACGTCACGCTGCCAGTGACCCATCACCATAGTAACACTTTGTTAGAAACTCTAACATAAAGCAACTATCGGGGGTAGATATAAACTACACACTACCTCTATCACAGGTATAACAAATACAGATAATAAATGCAACATGATAATATACACTGCAAGGTACATAATAAATAGCACCTAACCTACCAAGGACTTAAAGTAATGTAATAAATCTAGCAACCTACATATAGATAAAAACAACATTATTACAAAAATACACCAAGACCCAGTTGTTCATTGAGTCCCCTTGGAGCTAACGTACCCAATAGAAATATCCACCGTACCTCACACTGCATGAGCTTTTTAGATCTATTGCCACCCCTAATAGATGGCGGTATATAATCGATCATATGATGTTTTAGTGAGGATAACGGATGTCTAGCATTTGCAAAATGTTTCGCTACACGTTGTTCACTCTTACCACCGTTGATGGCAGCTCTAATAGTACTTCTATGTACAGCCATCCAGTGCCAGATTAATGTCGACAAAGGCCTGGAGCTAAAATTTATGAAGGTTCTATTGTGTGCTGCTGCAAGGGGTGTGACCAGCGCTGTCGGATTTACCAAGCTCCAGAACGTGAATCTTATAGTAGTCTACATTGTGCATGCAGATGCACCCGCAGCATATCATTTTAATCAGCAAAAGCTGTTTGTGCATCCTATTTGCATTGCTTTGTGAATAAGAAGCATCTTAAAGGGAAAAAAGTTGCATGCAAAGATGCTCGGCGCTATCAAGGGCTCAAAGAGGCTAGATGAATGTGGACATATCTGTAATACAGAATGCATCTCAGTGATCGCCATGTAATACAGTGAGCATTGTAGTGACTGTCATATAATACAGAAAGCATCATAGTGACCGCCAGTATAATACAGACAGCATTACGGTGAACGCCATATAATACACCAAGCATCCAAGTGACTGCTAATACACAGCTACACACCATGGCCCCTGCATTGGGATAAATCAAACAACAGGCTGCTGGCAGTTCTATATACGTATACAGGGGCAAATGCAGGGTTTCTAAAGGGGGGGTTTCCACGACACACCACTAAAGTGGGCATGACCACCATGCAAGGGGCTGTGGGTATATTATTAGCTAATTCTAGGGCACATCCACATGAAAAGCTAGGCACCCACTAAAGCAACTGAGCGGCCGAACGGCAGCCCGCTGACCAAGTGGCCAATTTGGTAAGTGATACATACTTACCAAAGGGTCGCTCGATGTCTGAAAAAACATCACAACTGAGCGGGCATTTAAATTTGCCCACCCAGTTGTGATGCAGGGGCGGATCTAGACTTTTCTTTTAGGGGGGCAGTTTCAGAATGAATCATGACTCCTCCCCTCTGTACTCATTCCTCCTCCCACTTCCAGTCCTGGTTCCTCTCATTTTCAGGCAATAACCTTATGTCATTGCTTTGTGTATCCATTCCTGTCTCCATCTATTTATCTGTTTGCTTCTTCTTTCCCTTTTTTTCCCCTTTAATTTAAAATGTTATACTCTTCTCCCTTGTCATTATTTGACATGTATGCTGTGTGCATGGCTGCAGTAAGAAGGTCCCCCACATGAAAATACCAAACTTATGGGCTTTGCATAAACAAAAAATAAAAACACACTTTGGCCCCAGTATGAAAAACACACACACACACACACACACACACACACACACACACACACACACACACACACACACGCTCCCACATGAGAAAAAAAACACACATAGGTTACCACATGAGAAAAAACTCATAAAAAATATCAAAAATTTAAATCAATATCCATCACACTTACTGTCAGCCTGATTCTGTGAGCTTCTGGTGGGCTGCTGTGGCATCCTCAATGTGGCTGCTTGGCTTTGGTGGCTAGTACAGGGGAGCAGTGACAGTCCTCTCCTCTGAGCAATCAGTGCCAGGAACCCCTGAATGGCTCCTTGAATGTAGTACAATGCATTCACTGTCACAGCGCAGCCTTCGCCTTCCTCCGCTCCAGAAAGCGCCATGCTGAAGCACATTCTTGTGACAGTGAGTCAGAGCAGACTGAGTGTGGGCAGCGGCTGATGCTTGTGCCTGCCCCCTTAGTCCTCTCCGCCTCTGAACAGCCTCAGCGGCAGGCTGTTAGAGAGGCAGGTGGATCAGTCAGTGACACAGGGGGGGGGGGGAGCGGTAACCGCGGGTGCCTCCACAGATCACCACGGCCGTCTCCGTCTTATCGCCCCCCCTCTGGATCGGCCACTGTTGTGATGTCAGTATGGGTGGTTCCTACTCAGTGGCGGATCCAGACTTTACTTTTAGGGGGGGGCGGTTTAAGAATACAATGCCCACAGTAGCAGTGCCCCTTATTCAATTCCCCTAGTAGTTCCCCTTATGCAATGCCCCCTGTAGTTGTGCCCATTGCGTAGTTCCCCCTTTAGTAGTGCGGTGCCCTTTTATGCAATGCCCCCTGTATTAGAGCCCATTATGCAATGCCCCCTGTATTATATCCCCAGGAGTTCCCCTTACGCAGTGCCCCCAATGCTGTGCCTTTACTGTGCCCCTATACAGTACCCCCAGTAATGCCCCTTATGCTGTGCCTCCTCCCCTGTGCAGTACTACTTACTTACCTCTCTTCACAATGTCCATGCTGGCGCGCACCTCCTTCTTTTCCATCCCAGAAACACTAGCGGAGCCGACGTGATGACGTCACCGCAGCCGGCGTCCAGGCAGAGCCACAAACAGGCACAGAGAGATGCACTGTGCCTACGTGTGGCTCTGGACGGCGACCGCGGTGAGTGAATGGACTGACTCCGGCGGCGGCGTGCAGGGGTCAGCGATGGTGAGGACGCTAACGTCATGAATGTGGGGGCCGCACCCCCCCGGTGATACCATTGGGGAGGAGACAGGGGAGGTCGGTCCGCGGGGACTACGATGGGCCGGCACTGCAGCCCAGCAGTAGAGGAGAATCACCGGCAGCAGCAGCGATTCGTGAGTCATCGCTAGCGCTGCAGGCTTGCACACACAATCACAGTATAAGTCGACGGGGCTTCGGGCGTTCTGTACGGGGAGCGATCGCCCTTATCGCCCCCCCGGATCAGCCACTGTTCCTACGGCTAGTGCATGGGTTGTCAGTGGGTCACCTGTACACACAGGCATATATACCGATATATATGCAGGATATATCGGCATCGGCTGTGTTGCAGGGCCGACCTGATATGTCTATGAACAACGTCGTTCACACACCTATCGTCTGTACAGACCCACAAATGCACTTTGCTATATGTTATTTGCTGGTTGCACGAAAGGCATATGGCATAGTGTGTACCCATCATCACAGTCACAAGGTCCTTTAGGCAGGTATGATGCTTAAATGGGCAGGACCTGTATTTTAATATTTTTTTTTAAATTATATAGATAAAAGTTACTCACTTGATTCTTCCCCAGTGCAGGTCCCATTTCTCCCTGCACCCCCAGCACTGGGCAAACTAGCAGGCATTGTTTCTGCTCACCTTTTCTCTTGGGTTTCCACTCCATGCGCACACTCTCCTACAGAGGGTCCCTGGAACTCTTCTTACAAGCCAGTTCATCTGCTCCTATCCTTCCTGCACTTCTCAATGCTCGACAACTCCTCCCTATCCCATTCATTGCCTGGCTGTCACAGATGTGTCACTGCAGGGTCCCGTCTGCACTGAGTAACAGCACTATGCTTTGCTCCATTGATGACCTGGGGGCGGAGCTGCGGACATTCCAGGGGCGGAGCTTTGGCCGGTCCTGGGGCGGGGCTTCAGCCAGTCCGGGGACGGAGCTTCGGGTGGCCCTGAGGGTAGGTGAGGTTTCAGGTGGCTGGGGGATGTATTCTTCAGTCTGGGTAGCCTGGACTCCAGGGGGTGAATGATCGGAGTAGTGACAGGAAGAAAAAAAATTGTCTGTCATCACTGCCTGCTCTGCAGAGGATACTGAGGGAATATTTTCATGGAGAGGCCTGGAGCTGTAATCGTCTATATAACAATTTTTCCTCCAGCTAGTCGGGTGTGCGATGGGGTCCAGTGTGGACCCATCGTATGCTAATATTTACATGTTTTCAGTTGAGCAAAGCCTATTTTTTGATAACCACGAGGTTGCAGATAACATCGTATTCTACACTCGTTATATAGACGATTTGCTCTTATTCTGGAGAGGGTCTAAACAAGCTCTAATAGATTTTATTGATACACATAATGCTAGTTCTAGTCCGGTAAAATTATCTATGAATATTAGTGATAATCAAGTCAACTATTTAGATGTTAAGATCTCGATTATAAATGGGACAATCAGCACTAGTTTGTATCAGAAAGATACTGATAAAAATTATTTACTGAGTTTTGATAGTTGCCACCCTAAACCTCTGATCTTGGGCCCCCCATATTCTCAGTTATTGAGAATTAGACGTGTAACATCTGATGACTCACAAGCAGAATTCCAAATGGAAGAGATGATCTCTAAATTTGTAGCTAGGGGTTATGACCGTAACTGTTTAGAAGATACTAAAAGAACGTGTGTTTAGTATGGATAGAAACACTATTTTGAAACAGGGACAATCTAAAAAGAAATCTCCATTTATTCACTGGGTTAACCAGTTTAATCATAATAGTGAATATAGTAATAAAACCTCTAAAAATCTTTGGCCCATTATTCAATCGGACCCAGAATTAAATTTAAAGAACACCAGGATTATGTCATGCTATAAACGTGGTCGCAGCATCCATGACATTTTGATAAAAACGGATATGTCAAGCCCTGTTCCCAAGGCAGATAGTAACGTTAGAGGCAAAATAGGATGGATAAGATGCACCTGTACCACTTGCAGATATTTGATTCCGGGAGACAGTTTCTACCATCCACACACTGGACAAAAGTACACCATACGCCATAAATTGACTTGTAATTCCAACTATGTCATTTATCAAATTATATGTCCCTGTAGTCTCTCTTATATTGGGAAGACTGAGAGGCATTTAAAGAAAGGATGGCTTTACATAGAAGTACTATTAGAGCTACCATCAACGGTGGTAAGAGTGAACAACCTGTAGCAAAACATTTCGCAAATGCTAGACATCCGTTATCCTCACTAAAACATCATATGATCGATTATATACCGCCATCTATTAGGGGTGGCAATAGATCTAAAAAGCTCATGCAGTGTGAGGTACGGTGAATATTTCTATTGGGTACGTTAGCTCCAAGGGGACTCAATGAACAACTGGGTCTTGGTGTATTTTTGTAATAATGTTGTTTTTATCTATATGTAGGTTGCTAGATTTATTACATTACTTTAAGTCCTTGGTAGGTTAGGTGCTATTTATTATGTACCTTGCAGTGTATATTATCATGTTGCATTTATTATCTATATTTGTTATACCTGTGATAGAGGTAGTGTGTAGTTTATATCTACCCCCGATAGTTGCTTTATGTTAGAGTTTCTAGCAAAGTATCATGTATTCACTTATTTGCTACATTCTTATGCTATGTCTGCATGTATCTATTTTTACTAAGGCGTCCTGTTACTATGGTGATGGGTCACTGGCAGCGTGACGTGATGACGTCATCAGGGATGCGCCGCCGGTCGGGTCCGTGGTCCCGCTCCGTCCTGGCCGCGTGTGTGTGCAGTGGGTGTTTGCATGCCTATATAAGGTAGGATGTATTTATGTTTTATTGTCCTGAAGAAAATGCTTTATTTTGCATTGAAGCGTTGATCACCTGAACCGACTTAGCTGTGATTTTTTGGGGGCAACCAGCTAAGTATCAATGACATGGAGTGCTGACAACATGTGCAATATATTTAAATATATATATATATATATATATATACATAATCAACAAAATCAAGGGACAGGCTTCTGACCACTGCTCTTGGATACAACCCACCTGTCTCTAAAACACTGGACCGGACCTCACTTGGCAAGTCCTGTCATCCAGTGTCTGACTCTCCACACAGCGCCGCACGTTCCCTGCCAGCCTGACCCGCCCGACCGCATGGTGCACAGCAGCAGGCAGCTCCTCAGTGAATTCTGGGAGCCTTGGGCAGGGAGACATCACGTAATGATGTCTCTCCCGTCCCAATAGGTTGAGTCACGCTTTGACAGAGGGAGGGGGGAGGCTGCGGCTCCCTGTAAACAAACAGTGCTGGGCGCCGCGGCTGCGCAGCAGCAGCTGTCCAGCTCTAACAGATGAGGTGGTGGGCGGCCGGTGTTCCGCCCTCAGCGATGTTCTGCTCTGTGCGGTGGCACCGACTGCAGCCCCCTAGCTACGGCCCTGTATACACACAAACACACAAAAAGAGAGGATGGCACTCCAGGACTTTAAAAAAATACAACCACAGTATTTACCAAAACATAGTTACACACAATACATCTTAGTCGACGCTTCAGTGCTGACACCCACCTTCATCAAGACTACCAACACGTATAAAAAGTACTCCTACAGCAAAGAAAGTGAAAGTACGGATAAAGACAGACCACCTCCGTGTGAAACACCGGGACCACGCCGCATTCATGGAGGGACGTCTGCTGATGACGTCATTCTGTCCCCGTCTCACACCAGCATCGAGAGTGTCCTGTTGCCAGGCAACTGACTAGCTCGTGGCGCTTACAGGGGCTTGTGGACCGGCTCTATAAGCAAGAACAACACCATAAGTAAGAACAACACCAGATGGTTATAACATGCAACTATTATCTATACACATAAGTAAAGGGAGTAAACAAGAAAAAGAAAACTACGTTAAATAAAAATACAACCTACATAAATGCAATAAATGATACAAAATGTGAACACCTAAAATATAGAAAAATACTAAATAAAACTAATAAAGATAACTATACTAATAAATAGTAAGACATAGAGATCGATTAAGTTAGCCATACCTAAAAAATAAGTAGCAAATAATAGGACCAAAGAAAAAAACAAAGAAAACAAAGCATTAATACAACTAGAAAAGAAAAGAATTAAATGTGTACACTACTGATGTATCAGTAAGAAGCAAAGAATATATTTTAAAGGAACCAGCTAAACAGGGAACAGACGAACATAGATCAAAGTAGAAGAATATCAGAGGAAGCTATTCCAACAGATCTTTTCATTCAGCCCCTTAGGCGACACTGTGTCTAATTTCAGGATCCATTTGGCCTCCAATTTCAAGAGTGCTGCATTTCTGTCGCCTCCCCTCACATTATCCGGAATGTGATTGATGATCATATATCTCAGACAAGATAACGTATGGTTTCTGTCAATAAAGTGTTTTGCAACAGGTTGGTTGCTTTCCCTTTTTAAGATAGCAGCTCGAATGACAGAGCGATGTACCGCCATGCGTTCTTTGAAGGACCTGGACGTCTTGCCCACATAGTATAGTCCGTATTGGCATCTGATGATGTAATAACATGTGTCAAGGTGCAGGTTACCACGTTGGATTGAAATATAGGGGTATATTTAGTAAGCAGTGTTAGGAGACAGAGTGAAAAGTGATAAGAAAGTGATAAGGTGCCAGCCAATTGGCTTCCAACTGTCATCTCACAGGATGTGTTTGAAAAATGACAGTTGGGAATTGATTGGATGGCACCTTATCACTTTCTTATCACTTTTCACTCTGTCTCCTAACACTGCCTAGTAAATAGACCCTTGAGTTTTGATTATGAGGATAACAGAATGAAGAACCCGTGTTCAGGTATCTGCATGTGACACAATTAATACATTTAAAACAGCCAGGTTTCCTCATGTAAGGTCTCAAAGCTCTCCGATCAAAGTTGGTAATGTCCGTCTCAACAAAAAAATCTCTGATATTCCTGCCTCTTCGAAAACATGCCATGGGGGTTTTGTCTTTGAAAGATCCTTATCTGTGGCTACTATAGGCAACAATGCTCTAGTATCTCTTTGAACAATGGGCGACTGGTGGTATATTGACTTGCCCAAACAATTCGGTCATGCTTATGCTTTTTACCTTTATCAAGGGTATTCAATATGGAGCGAAAAGTCAGTTTTTACTATAATTTCGCACCGATGACGTCATTTTCGCTGGTTTTGGTTTTACACCGTATTCAATTTCAAAGACTTTTCGCAGGTTCGAAAAGTCTTTGAAAAAAAACAGGGATAACTTTTCACCACTGAATAGGTGGCGAAAAAAAGTGCAGAATTGGGGTTTAGGGGTGTAGGCTTAAAAAAAATAGCCTGCATCCCTGGGAATGTCATTTTAAAATAAACTGTGTCAAAAAAAGTTTTAAAAAAAAATAGGGACACCCCAAAAAAATTATTGAAAATTTGGGGTGAAAAAAAAAAATGGGAAAAAAAGTGTTTAAAAAATAGGGAAATAGGTTCAGGGCTATTCTGCAAGTATGCGGCAGGTGTATTCTAGAATAGGCTATTAGTGGCAGGTGCATATTTGCAGAATTTTTAAATAAAGACTTTAGGGACTTAAAAATATGCTAGTACCCATTTTCATGTACCCCAAATTTGATGGGACCACTTAAAAAAATGAAAAAAAAAAATCACCTAAGTGCTCTTCGGCAACACTTCTTCAATGTCGGGAAAAAAACACCTGCAGCCGCTATTTAAATCCCCGACTTTCATTTGGAGGCTAAAATGGGGGTACCCATAGTGATCCCCCATGTTTTTACAGTTTTAGGGGGGTCCTACAATTTATTCCAGGTAAATTTCATTTTTTTTCGCCGATCCTACTTCACCGGGTCCCGTTTTCGTAGCTTTCAAACTGAATACCGGGATAAAGCGGGCGAGCGCCCGATACTTTATCCCAGGAAAATCTCCGATGCTGGACTTTTCGCTCCCATATTGAATAGCCCTGCCTGAGTTTTTAGCAGCTGATATCTTGAACGCCTCAGTACTTTCTCCTTCTGTTCAAGAAGCAGGGTTTCTGGATAACCCCTAGATTTAAACCTTTGCACCATTTCCTCAAGTTGTATATTTAAAAGGGCACTATCACTATTAATGCGAGCCACCCTAAGCATTTGGGAATATGGCAGTCCTGATTTGAGGGCTCTGGGGTGAAAGCTGGAATATGTCAACAATGTGTTGCGATCCGTCTGTTTCTTAAACACCGAAGTGCATAATTTCCTGTCCTTGACTTCCATCAAAACATCCAAGAATTCAATTTGATGTACACTCATTTTTTTTAGGTGAATTTGATTGGACCATCTTGTTTGTTAATCCATTTAATATGTTCCTGTAGGCTTGCCGTGCTGCCATTCCATAAAATAAAGAGGTCATCTATATAACTCAAATGCAGAAGAACAGTCTTATTAAAGTCTTGATGTTGAAAAAAAATTTTTTGCTCCTGTATGAACATAAATATGTTCGCATACGTGGGTGCCACGTTTGACCCCAAGGCACAGCCAGTTTGAAGGAAGAAATTCCCATCAAAGAAAAAATAATTGCGATATAGCACCAGGGACAATAACTTCAGGACAAACTCAAGATCTGGTCCTTCGTATTTAGTATGATCTGTTATAAATTCTTTAATGGCCTGAATACCCTCTGCATGTGGTATAGATGTGTACAGGCTTTGTATGTCAAGCGTACAGAGTACTGTATCCACTGGCAATTCTGTGAAACGTTGAAGTTGCATCAGGAAGGAAGTGGTGTTAAGGTATGTTTTTTCAGTAATAATGCATGGTTGTAATATCAGATCCAGGTATTGTGATCCCAGCTGATATATTGATCCCTTGGCCGATGCAAGCGGATGCCCTGGTGGTGTAGTGGTGTTTTTACGAATATTGGGGACTGTGTATAGTAATGGCATTGTGGAGTATTCCTGGATCCAAGGCTTTCATTGTTCTACTGGTGAGCAACTCTTCCTGTACTGCTTTGTTGAGTATTAATTCCAACTCCGCTTTGTAACCCACACTAGGGTCCCTGGATAATTTTGTATAGACAGTGTTGTTATTGAGTTGCCCCATGATCTCATTTCTGTAGTTGGACACATTTTGTATGATGATTGCCCCGCCCTTATCCGCAGGGCATATGATGATGTCCTCATACTGGCTAAGATTTTTTAATGCCAATAGTTCACCTTGTGTAAGGTTATGTCTGAATTTTTAATTCTCAGCCTTGTATTTAGTAACCGAGTCGTCCAAAAGTCTAAAAAACATTTCAAAGATGCATTATATTATATAATATCCCCTTGGACCGGCACTCGCTCCTTGAATCCCAACTGCTCCGGTGCCCTCCTTACCCAAGACATTCAGTTAAAACTCCAAATAAACAGAGGCACTTGGAGGCTTATGCAAAAAGTAAAAAATGTGTTTTCATATGACACCAACGTTTCAGGACCACTGTGTCCCTTTGTCAAGGCATGAGACAAAGGGACACAGTGACAAACATAGTTATTGTACTGGCACCATATGCAGGGTTGGACTGGCCCACAGGGGTACAGGGGAAATCCCCGGTGGGCCCCACTGCCTGAGGGCCCACACCTTCCTCAAATTAAGGGTTCTGACTGTACACAAAATATACATTTTTACTCTATTGTGCTTAATTATTATTACGTGTTCTATTACATTGCATTCCCAGGACTATGGTGTATTCACCACAGTGCATTGCTGTTATCAGTTTGGTACATTTTCATGCATGCCCCTTCAGTATTTACTATATATATATATTTATATATAGGCCCAGACCATGCACTCTCTAATAGTAAGCCAAGCCTCCGTGGTGGCTGACCACACCCCCCCCTGGGGCTAAAGCATGGGCCCCTCCCACTGCATTCCCCCGGTGGGCCCTTCATGCCCCAGTCTGACACTGACCATATGTGATGCAAGAAGTTGTTTGTGAACTGAAAGATGCATGATTTGTATCTGTTATGATAGTTTAAATCATAAGGCCATTAAGTTAGTTCATGTCCTTGTTTGCTACTTTGTGCCAGGTGAAAGTATCAATGTGAAAATTATTCACTTTACTTTACAGGGAGAAACTTCTGACCTAATTACGGGTTTTATTATTGAAGTTCTGAATAAAAACAAGCTGACAGATAAAATAATAGCATTATCTGTAGATATTTTGCAAACACCAACTTTGGAGGAGTCAACAGAGGTGGAAAAGCCAATGTTTTTGGAAAAACTAAAATGCCATTTATAGAAGAACATTTTTGGAATGGGGTGTGTTGCTCCCATTTTACACAACATTATGAAAAGTGCCAGTGATGTGTTACCAGTTGTTGTAGAAACAGTTGTATGCAAGATATTATCATATATTTACTGTCCGAGTGACAAGTCTACAAGGGTTTTGTGATTTTGCTGATGTACAGTACAATGATATTTTACAACATTCAAAAACAAGGTGTTGTCGTTGAATCCAGCAAATGACAGGATAGTACCTATGTTTTATGCTTTGAAATCTTCCTTTCCCAAAATCCTGAAAAATGTCTTTGTATCCAACACTTTCATGTAGTGGTTTACATTCTACAGTGCCAGCTCAAAGTGTTCCACACTTGCATTAAACAAATAGAGAATGAGAAAATGACAGCAATATAACTATTAGCCATCCTCAACAATCTAGTTGGGAAAATTTGTGACAGAAAAGAAGAACATTTTCTGCCCACAAAAACTGACTCACAGTGTGATGAGCTTTACGATGTCTGCGCAAACTGTATTGGAAAGTGGGTAGCTTGTAATCCTACAGAGGATGTAGCTAAATTTTCCTGGTTTAGGCTAATAATAAAGGGAAATATAAGTTGGTCTAGTGCTAGATCATTTTTAGCAAATTTATTTCTTCCATTACTATTAATTAAAAACATTATTTTGAACAGTATAAAATAGTTGAAAGGTGTATTAAATTAAATTTGAAGAAGCAGACTTCTAATTCAGAAGCCAGGATATTCTTAGAAGATAAATTAATTCACCTTTTCAAAACCTTCACTGAGGAAGGAATTGATGTTTCAGTGTGTTCATCTGTGGTGGAATTTCTATTCTCACTTCCAGCAACTAACTATTCAGCGGAACGTGTATTCTCACTTATGAGCTCACTATGGACAGATGAGAGTAACAGATTAGTCCTTGATACAGTAAGAGCCAGTCTAATAGTAAAGACTCGTTTTGTACAATTATTGTGTGTGCAGTTTTACCACAAGATTTTTAAGAGCAAACAATTGCTGCAACAAATCACTCAAATACTCTCAAAACCAAAATGAAAGTGAGAGAACATAATCATCTACATCATAGGATGCCGCCAAAACCCTCCTACATTCACTGGTAATCTCCAGATTGGACTACTGTAACCTCCTCCTATCTGGCCTCCCCAAATCCCATCTCTCTCCCCTCCAGTCTGTGCTCAATTCTGCTGCTCGGCTCATTTTCCTCTCCAAACGCTCTACATCTGCCTCCCCTCTCTTGCAAGTCCTCCACTGGCTCCCCTTCCCTTTCAGAACCCAATTCAAGGTTCTCACACTCACTTACAAAGCCCTCACCTATTCGTCTCCCATGTACATCTCTGATCTCCTCTCCCTTCACTCTTCTGTCTGCCCTCTTCGTTCACTTAATACACGCTGCCTTTCATGCCAATTGATTACCTCCTCCCACTCCCGCCTCAAAGATTTTGCCCGCGCTGCTCCCTACCTTTGGAACTCCCTCCCTCTCCCCATCAGACTCTGCACCTCTCTACAATCTTTCAAACGAGCTCTTAAGACCCACTACTTCATTAAAGCCTTCCAGCTCTCATCCTAACTTGCTGCTACATCTTCCTTCCTCCCCGTCTACCCCATCTGTGTCACTCCTGTTTGTCTGCCCTTAAAGAATGTAAGCTCTTTAAAGCAGGGCCCTCTACTCTCTTGTGCTTCTCCCTACTGTAATTTATCTCTTACTCCCCACTAGGGCAACTAACACTTGGCTGCTTATGTGGGCGTAAAGGTCGCTAATATAGCAATGTTTATTATACATGTCCATGTCCTGCTTTGTATTGTATTGTATTGTAAGTCACTGGTTACTTATTTGTTTATGTACTTTATAAGGCGCTGCGGAACAATTGTTGCGCCATATAAATAAATGATAATAATAATGTGAGCTTTTAAAGTTATTTATGTATTCAGTAGACACGTTTTGTAATGAAAATAGTTATAGTCAGAATAAATTATGCTTTAAAGGTGCATACAACGTAACGATTTTTTGAACGATTTAACTATAACGACGTCGTTATCGTTAAATCAGTTAAAAAAACGTTCATTTTTTTGGGCGATGAACAAAAATCGTCCAAGCGCGCTCCCGTTTGTAGTTTATCGCCCATTCTGACTGTCCAACATAACGATTTTTGTTCAGAAAATTGTTCATGTTGTACAGAATGAACCATGAACGATGTCCATTCACTGTATGCATGATTAAAAAATCGTTCATGAAAATCATTAATTCATTAATTTAGTAACCAACGATTTTTGTAAACGATTTTCGTTCACTTTTTGAAGGGAAAATCTGAACGAAAATCGTTGGTTACTAAAATCGTTACGTGTGTATGCACCTTAAATGTCCAAACACCACTAAATTCTATGTACATCCAGTTTTTTGCCTTCACTGGAATACAATTCCCATATTATGGGGCTTATATAATAGGATGCGCCGCTGGTTCATTTGTGAGATTTAACGTGTCCCAGATTTTTTTTCTTAAATTTAGCATCCCTATCTGCAACAGGCATCCATTTATTGAAGAATTTTGACTAGACATATAAAGTGTGCCTCCTGTAAGCAATCACTAAGGGTCATCCTTGAGACTAAGGGGTCTATTTACTAAGCTGTGTTAGGAGATAAAGTGAACGGTGATAAGGTTCTAGCCAAACAGCTCCTAACTGCCATTTTTCAAACACAGCCTGTGACATGGCAGTTAGGAGCTAATTGGCCTTACCACCATTCACTTTATCTCCTAACACAGCTTAGTAAATAGACCCCCTAAATCTCTAACTGCACATTCAGATTATTTTGTTTGTTTGTACCCTAAAATATTCTTGAACAACACCAGGATTGCTGGAGCTCGTTCCATGCAGTTCAGCACTGCAGCAATTAACTATTCATCTGTATCTGGTGATAACCTCTACCTGTGCTGAAGTCCCATTAGTCTGTCTCACTGTGCAATTCATTGTTCCTGATTCTGGATTTCTATGCTGTCCCTCTGTGAATTACTACTGTTGTTTTTCTGCTGCCTTTGGGCCTTCCATGTCTGCTGCTCACAGCTGACCTTGGCGCGTCTCAGGATTTATTTTTTGTTTGCTACCAGCCCTGACTCAGCCTCTTCCTTGGAGATGACTTTGCTTTATTATAGCCACAGGTACTATACTACCTGGTCCTTCAGTTTCAGCCAGCTCTTCTGCTATCTATTTACTATCCATATTACTCCGCTTCATTATTGTTCACATACTAAAAGACTCATCACTCTATATTGCATCCTATTGACTCTTTACCATAATGCACATGTACATCATTCTACCATTACAAGTTCTTCAAGTATGTCACTGTTTTTTTTAGTACTGTGTCATCCTGAATACTCTGATAGTAGCTATATGAGTTAATGCAATACTGACTATATTCTTTGTTACCGGTGCTCTATATAATTTATTCTAACATCTAGAATTCTGTCACTTTGGGGAGATTTTACTAAGTGGTGGTTTTGCCAAATAATTTAACACTAAAACTTTAATCAGCTCAAAAATGGATATAGCACATGTATGTTTGACAAAAATGTTTTCAAAAAGAATGCCCACATGCCCTTCAGGGTTTGATGAGTAACCATACTACAGTACTGGAGAGAGAAAAGCAGATGCATTTATTAGCCTGGATCTGTATGCGATAACGTTTCCTGCATCAGAACAGGAATACCACCAAACCACACCAGCGTCTCCACAACCTCCATTACGAGATCCTGTGCAGGACCTAACTTTAAAAATTTACAAATATAGTTCATGGGTATCAAAATACTCCAAAACAGCAACATACAATGCCAGAAAAGGAGATGGCAGCGAATACACTATGGCATACCTGACTACTTTTTTTTCTCCCCTTCATCAGAATCCCAGGGGGGAGATGTTGCTGACTTGTGATAGAGGCGTGTCGGGTGTCTCTCATCATTAGGCCACGCCCTTCATGGCAGAATGCCATGAATCATGGTGTATAGAATTGCTTTATATTAAACCCATCTTCTCCTCAAAGACTTGCAAATGACTGCATTCAACTCTATATCTTGTCCACTTCACATTTGGGAGAGTAGGTTAGTCATTCACTATGGTACTAACCAAAGTATTAATAGGTTAGTCACAGGACTAACTGTCCAGATAAGACAGCTATCTTGGCATGAAGTACAAACAAATGCCATACGGGAGCTTAACAATCATTTTGTGTCTTTTTCAGCACACATATTGGCTCACTTGCAAAATTTATTGCCACTATTTTCGACAGGCAGCACTCTACCAAAAAGCTCCACCATGCCAACACCTTCCAGACGTGGTGATGGGGGCCAAGGTGGCCAGTCCTGTGGTCACACTAAAGACAGATCACTTGCATCTCCTCTTAAAAAGAAAAAAAATATTTTGAGCTTTAATGTCTGTAATCAGTAATTATGCAGTAAAATCTAAATGAATTTCACATTAAGTTTTCTTTGAATACATTCTTATAGAATGTTCAACAAACTTTTTGTTGTATTGAACAATAAAGTTTTCTAGTTATTTGCACAACCTGCAGTACCTGCATCTGTTTGAATTCTATTAGGCTAATTATACTTTACCTAGTTCCACCTGCACATAATAAGGCATGTCTAAACAAGGTAACAGTAATATGGCCTTTACATATGAAGTAGTTATTAATCAGAGGCTGCCTCACCTGCCTCCTCCCTCTGTACTCTGAGAGACAAGACCCCTACCTGCTCACTGTCTGCTGCATAACCTAAGAGGGCAGATTGATTTTATGCCAGATTATTCAATATACTGCACTAAAGTACAATATCTGAAACCTTATCCTACCTACATAATAGAATACCACCAAACTTATTAAGACACCTGAACTCATATAGTCCAAATGTGCACTCTCTCACAAATCTAGTGGTTTTAAGGACCTCATTATACAATAACTATGCTCAGCAGGAATCTGCTGTAGCAACAGAGGTGTCAGTAGCTGGGAGTAACAGCCATATCCAGAATCACCTGTGGGGGTAAAAAAAAAAAAAAACCATTAGACAAATCATTATGTATGGCATTTCTTCATTGCAAAAAAACTAAACAAACAGCATTCCATCCTTAAATCTCCCAGGTAGAAATGACTGTCTCAGGATAAAGACATCATGACAAGAGCAGAGGACAGCCAGTTACAATAAACATTATTTAAATTTTAGCACATGAATTGAGCAGGCATGATGTCTATTAGTGAAAACCTCTGACATCTGCCTAGGGGGTCTCAGTCCAATGCAGACTATAGCACAGATGTGTGCATAGTGCAGAGTGCTGTATCCAATTTTTTTAGCATTTGTGAGTATGGTAGCTTGAAAGGAGTACTGTCCAGCAGACTGGGGTGTAGGAGAGTGTTCCTGCACTTGCTGCATCTAATCAGGAGGGCCAGCAATCTGAATTTGTGCTATTTAATTTACAAAAACAAATACTTACAGCTGAAATAGTTGGCAATAAGTGTAACCCTAATCTGACTTCCACTTTCTGTACTCGCATACTCAGTTGTTGGTATCAAAACCTCTGCTTGCTCACTGTCTATTACATAATCTGAGGGGAGTGGTTGATTTAATGTGAGATTATGCAATAGTCAGCAGCAGAGCACAATTTCGGACTCTTTTGCCAGATGATATAATAATATGCCCCCCGATTTATCAATACACCTGACCCTTGTTGTTAACAGCCCAAAGGTGTGTTCTATCATGGATCGGGTGGCTATATGTGCCTCATTATATTTATGCTCAGCAAGAATTTGCAGATCTGACAATGGAGTCAAAAGCCAGGAGTTACAGCCATAGCCTAAATCAACTATTGGGGAAAAAAAATTGGAACAATATAGTAACATGTAGTATTAGCTGCTTAATTAACACATACAGGTAACCTACCCAACAACCATTCCACTGAAATTTGGTCTGCCTCAATTTTGCAAAGAGGGATGAATTGCTGAGGATGTTGGCATCATGGCACGAACCAGTCACATTCATGATTTTTAGTTTTGCATCAGACCATCTGCACATTCATGGAATATGTAGACATGTGCAGTATTCCTGGGTGGTCTCAGCCCAATGTGTATGCAATCTATAGCTCCCAGAACATTAGGCATGCCTGAGAGACTAAAGAAAGCTACCTTAAGTTTGTGCCAGTGTGACTCCTGGCTGGGAAAGCAGATGTAGGTGTTGCAGAGGGGGATCAGTGCTCGCATGACTTGGGTCAGGTGCCTGCTAGAGGTAGGCTAGGAAATACCTAACACTAAACCTGAAACTGACTAAAAGGAGTCAGTAGCAAAAAAAAAGCAAAGCACACAGCAGCTTGTGCAGGCCTGATACAGCGTGTGATCCTGCTTTGTCTGGCTCAAGTTGAGTCTTGATGAGGTCATACAGCATCATGATGTTGGAAGGTGAGAGACAAAACATCTGTATGACCTCACCAGCAGACAAAGCATTGAGGTTTATCTGACAGTGAAAGAAACTAGACCTGTATTGATTGATGCTCCTGGGTTCATTCAGTCAGGTGGTAATTTGCATACCACAGCATAGCTTAGCCTGGAGCAGCCATTATTCCTACAGCCAGACTTCCCCAAATGCTTTTGGGAACTTTTGAAGGCATCACAATCAATTTCCAACCAATAGAATGGTGTTTAGAAGCTCAAATCAACTGTTTCTCATTATTCTATTCATTTGGCGATTTGAAGTTTGATTTACAAATCAAATATTAGTAAATGAAAGTACCCTATATTCGACTATGGGAAAACATTGATGTTTTGCCAATATTCGAGTTTGAGTGAAATTCGGTTTTATGTTCGATTTTGGCTTTAGTAAATCTCCAATGTCAAAATCAAATGGCAAATCAAACAGAATTCAAAATTGATTTTTAGTAAATGCACCCCCTGGATCTACCTAGTCAGGTGGTGGAGGACTGCATAAGTTATGAGCATGGAATTGCATGCAAATGCCACATTGTCAGAGGTACTAAATCCCACTGATAAACTACCAACATTGCAAAACCGCTATTTAGTAAATATACCCCTTGGTCTCCAATATGGCCATGAATTGTGTGTTTTTTAAGTAAAAGACTATTTTGTTGCATCAACATGTTTTTGTGGTGTGCTTACTAACAGCAACATAACAATGAAGCGTTATTATTTGTATGCAGTGTGACTGGATGGACATCTTACAAACAGCATTATTTAGAAAGATAGGTGGTATCTGTCTTGTGAATCAGGCAAAATCCTAGGAAGTGAATTTATAAATATTAACTACAACAGTGTTTGCTTAGAATAATGCTGAACATCCTGATGCCATTCTCATAAATTACAGATATCATCAGCTTTCTTTTCTGGTTCTTTCTATTGCCATTTGTAAGGCTTTGATGTGGTTGTGTCTTCGAACCCGTGCGTGGGTCGTGTGAGTTTGGACTGGAGGAGTGTGGGAAGCTGGATGGCTTGATATAGTTTCTTCGCAATTATTAGAATACTCTCAGCTGGAACCATGGAGGAGAATGACGAGAGGATACAATGGGGAACTAAAACTAGCACCAAGGTGTTGACGAAGACTCAGAGCAGGTGCGCGGAATCTTATCCCACCGGTGGTCTTCACCAGGGAATCCCACAAGGGAACATGGGCTTGGCTGTGCCAGACAGGCTGCTCACGGCCCCCTGACTGCGTCGCCTGGGATAGCACTAGAGGGATAACTGATGAATGTGGAGTATCGGCCTTGAACTGATGACTGAAGAAATATCGGACTTGCACCGATGGCTGAGGAATATCGGACTTGCACAGATGGCTGTGGCTAAGGAGCCAAGTCAGAGTTAACACCAGAGGAATCGCTAACAGACACAGAACAGCAGGCACGATACACTGGGACGGTCAGTAAATACAGAGGAGTACAGCTATACAGCTCACATGCAGAGCTGTGTGATTTATAGCACTGACAACCCATGCCCTGCTGATCTGGAAGCTTTATAGCCATGGGTAGATCTGGATTGGCTGGAAGTGTCAGCTGAGTATCAGGCTGAACAAGATTGGCCTGGACTCGATCACCTGATGCTGGGCAAGATACGCGGTTCATGTTGCTGGCCCGACGGGAACAATGCCATGAGGGAAGCCAGCACTGCACCCCAAATCCTGTACAGTACACACGTGCAGCAACATTGGCACTCGCGGAATCCGCCTCGGAGACAACCATAGTTGCGCGAGTTGCACGCTTCCTGGCTGCCAGAGCATACCGGCGTCTGACAAGCGGCCAGACAGGTGAGAAACAGGGCCTGGTTTTGGGAACATTACCCAGCATCGTGACACCGTTTCTATTCCGGCTGTGAAAAAAAAAAAACCTTACAAAAGATTCCAGAGTGGGTTAATGCAACACTTCAGGAAGCTCAGGCTTGCTGTAAAAATGTGGCTGGCAGATATACATTTCTGATTACGACTTGGTTTGGCTGTCAACCATGAACATGAAATTAGAGATTCAGAGGGAACTTAGTAAAGTGCAGTTTTGATGCAAGTTGCAAATCATCTCACATTAGATGCGGTTTTCTGAGCCACGTCCAAACTGCAGACTTTTTAGGCAAAAATGCATGGAAAAAGCAGATGTGGATTGCCTTTGTGGGAGTGTAGCCAACATGACAGGACAGGTGGATGCCACCCTGCAAGGCTCACTTGTTTTAGCACAATTAAATAAAAATCTCATCAGGCAGCAGCATGAACCAACATTCTTAGGAATAGATTGTATGGAGAGCTTTCAATCCGAAGGGGAGAGGGATAAAACAATCTAATGCTGGTTACAAGTGTGCTTGGAGTATGTCTGTGATGGAGAAGGTAGTTGAGGCAGCAGGCATTATGTTGTTTTGTGCTATGGGAGAAGATGATGCAAAGGTTTTTTAGACAGAATAAATATGGACATTGTAATCAGAAAATATGAGATATGGTAAGAACTTACCTTTGTTATCTCTATTTCTATGAAGTCCATAGGGTTCCACAGGATACCTTGGGGTATAGGTGTGACGTCAGTCATCGGGCACCATAGAGTTAAGCTTTCAGCCTCCCAGGATGCACTAGGGTCCCCCTCCTATACCCCGCCCCCGAGCCAAGGCACCTCAGTTAGTTACCAAGCCATAGGCCGGAGGAGGAGAAGGAAGAGAGAGAAAGAAGATCTGGATACACACAAGAATCACACTCTCACCAGAGGGAGACGGAAAAACCGGTGACCAGAACAAAGCCCATCTGCAGCACAGGTGCGACAGGGCGGGAGTCCTGTGGAACCCTATGGACTTCGTAGAAATAGAGATAACAAAGGTAAGTTCTTACCATATCTCATATTTTCTACTTCAGGGTCCATAGGGTATCCACAGGATACCTTGGGGATGTCCCAAAGCAGTATCCTTTAAGGGTGGGGACGCTCCTGTGCTGAAAGGAGAATCCGCCGCCCGAAGGAAGCATCCTGAGAGGCGAAGGTGTCAAACCTGTAATACCTCACGAAGGTATGGACAGAGGACCACGTAGCAGCCTTGCAGATCTGGACTGCAGAGGCACCACGTCGAGCTGCCCATGAAGGACCCACAGACCTAGTGGAATGAGCCTTCAGAGAAGGAGGAACCGGCAGACCTTCATGAAGATAAGCTTCAGAAATAGCCATACGGATCCAGGCTGCCAAAGTTTGCTTTGAAGCAGGCCAACCCTTTTTACGGAAGCCATAGAGGGCAAACAAGGCGTCCGACTTCCTAAACGAAGAAGTGCGGTCAACATAAGTCCTTAAGGCCCGCACAACATCCAAAGTGGCCTCACTCACTGAAAGGCCAGGTGAGTTAAAGGCCGAAACAACTATTTCCTCGTTAACATGAAACTGGGAAACAACTTTGGGAAGAAATTCAGGCCGAGTGCGGAGCACTGCCCTGTTCCCATGAAAAATCAAGAAAGGGGGTCTACAAGAAAGAGCCCCTAAATCAGAAACACGTCTGGCCGAAGCAATGGCCAGAAGGAAAACAGTCTTAGCTGTTAGCCATTTAAGATCCACTGAGCCCAGTGGTTCAAACGGCGGTCCCTGGAGAGCCCTCAGGACCACAGCCAAATCCCAAGGCGCCACAGGTGGAACAAAGGGCGGCTGAATGCGGAGAACACCTTGCATAAAGGTGCGCACATCCGGGATTGTAGCAATCCTACGGTGAAACCAGACAGACAGGGCTAAAACCTGTACCTTCAAAGAAGCAAGGCGAAGCCCATGATCTAGTCCCGCTTGTAGGAAGGCGAGTATCCGAGACAGACGAAACTCCCGCGGTGCATAACCTCTCGGTCGACACCACTTGGAGAACGTATGCCACACGCGATGGTAATGTTTCCGAGCTTGTAACATGGTACGCACTACAGAGCTAGAAAACCCCCTGGACCTCAACATGGCTGTCTCAACAGCCACGCCATCAAAGACAGCCGAGTCAGGTCCGGGTGAAGACAAGGACCCTGCGACAGAAGGTCGGGTCGTAGCGGCAACCGCAGAGGACTGTCCACGGACAGACCCTGAAGGTCTGAGAACCAGTGCCGTCTGGGCCACGCGGGAGCTATCAACAGGAGCGTCCCTCCTTCCTGTTTGAATTTCCGGATTACCCATGGAAGAAGGGAAACCGGAGGAAACAGGTAAGCGAACCGGAACGTCCACCGGACGGACAGAGCATTCACCAGAGACGCCTCATCATCTCTTGTGCGAGACCCGTACACCGGCAACTTGTTGTTGTGCCGGGACGCCATGAGGTCGATCTCTGGAAGACCCCACTTGTCCACCAGCAGTTGAAAAAAAGCTGATATGGCCGGAAGATTGTGCTCCGCCCATACCAGGCTCCGAGACACCTCTACGAGAGCTGCCCGACTTCGGGTTCCTCCTTGCCGGTTTATGTAGGCCACGGTGGTAGCGTTGTCCGACTGGACCTGTACTGGGCGACCCTGGAGAACCCGATGTGCCTGCTGGAGAGCATTGAAGACCGCACGGAGTTCCAAGATATTTATTGGAAGTTCCGCTTCTGTCGGAGTCCACCTGCCCTGGAACAAGTGTGGACCCGAAACTGCTCCCCAGCCCCGAAGACTGGCGTCCGTTGTCAACAGGACCCAATTTGGTACCCAGAACGGACGTCCCTTGCTGAAATGGGTCATCTGCAACCACCAGGCTAGGGACAGGCGAACCTCCGGGGTGAGCACTATCATCTGGGACTTTAGAGACTGAGGCAGCCCGTTCCACTTGGACAGGATCAGGTGCTGCAGAGGTCTGGAGTGAAACTGGGCATATTCCACCATGTCGAACACCGACACCATGGAGCCCAGTAACCTCATCGCCGAGTGTAGAGAAACCCGGCGGCTGTGCAGACAACTGCGCACCCTCGACTGTAAAGCAGAGATCTTTTCCCCCATCTTTATCCTTTGCTGTCCCGAGTCCAATAAGGCTCCGAGATGCAGAATCCGCCGAGACGGGATTAGAGTGGACTTCTGCCAGTTTATTAACCAGCCGTGCCATTGCAGTAGCGCAATGGTCAGGTCCAAGTGGCGCAGAAGGAGCTCCGGAGATCCCGCCACTAATAAAAGTTTGTCCAAGTACGGCAACATGCGGACTCCCTGCAGCCGCAGAGAAGCCGCCATGACCGCCATCACCTTGGTGAACACACGCGGTGCTGTCGCCAGGCCAAAAGGCAACGCCCAAAACTGAAAGTGGTCGCTGCGGATTGCAAACCTGAGGAACTGTTGATGGTGCAAAAGAATAGGGACATGCAGGTAAGCGTCCTGTATGTCCAATGACACCATGTAGTCCCCATATTCCAGCGCCAGAATGATGGACTGTAGGGTCTCCATCCGAAACTTTGGCACCCGCAAAGACTTGTTGAGAGCTTTGAGGTTGAGAATCGGACGATACGACCCATTGGGTTTCTGCACCAAAAAGAGATTGGAATAGAAACCCTGGCCCCTCTGGGAGAATGGAACAGGCACTATAACTCCAGCCTGGAGCATAGTGTGCAAGACCTTCCGCAGCTCCGTGGCCTTGTTCCGGTCTGATGGCAGACCCGTGGTGAAAAATCGAGCCGGGGGTCTGTGCCGGAAAGAGAGGGCGTACCCGTGGGAGACCACCTCGAGAACCCAAGTGTCTGTCGTGGTGACCGACCAACACTGGGCAAACTGCAGCAGGCGGCCTCCCACTTTGGGAACCCCCAAAGGGAGGCCCAGACCGTCAGGCCGCAGGCTTGTCATCTGGCTTAGGGGCCGGACGTCTGGTACTCCATACCTGCTTCCGGGGCTTGGCCGATTTCTTGGGACCAGCCTGTCGGGGAAAAGAGTGTGGTTTGGGCCTGGCCTTGGCCCTATAAGACCGAAAGGACGATGGTCCTGAACCAGAAGGAACAGCGGCCGACGGGAGACATGCCGATTTGGCTGCCGCCAGCGTGGCCACAATCTTGTCCAGATCTGGACTGAAGAGAACTTCTCCGTTAAAGGGCAACGCCTCCAAACCCTTTTTGGAATCAGCGTCTGCCTTCCAGGATCGCAACCACAAGGTGCGACGAGCAGCCACCGTTGCTGAAGAATTTCGAGACACCAGGGTGCTAATGTCTAAGGCCGCCTAGTTGATATAAGTGGCCGA
This sequence comes from Taudactylus pleione, assembly GCA_031769625.1. Taxonomy (NCBI): domain Eukaryota; kingdom Metazoa; phylum Chordata; class Amphibia; order Anura; family Myobatrachidae; genus Taudactylus; species Taudactylus pleione. Next base: position 50,664,233 of record JAUIMM010000015.1, read on the forward strand.
ATCACGGAGATTACCAATCAACTCCGCCTGTTCAGCCGGACAGTCGGAATCGAAGGACGCCTCCAACGAATCCGCCCAGTGCTCCATAGCTCTGGCAACCCAGCAAATGGCCTTAGCCGGCTGCGCTGCCCCCCCCGCAAGGGAATAAGCGGACTTCAGGCAGATCTCCACCTTGCGGTCCGTAGCATCCTTAAGGGAGGACATGGATGGCATTGGTAATGTGGCACTACGGACAAGACGTGTCACATGAGAATCCACCTGTGGAGGGGATTCCCACTTAGAAAATAATTATCCGCGAACGGATAAGCCACCGCCAGGCGCCTCTGCGGCTGGTATCGCTTGCCAGGCTGTTTCCACGCCTCCTCTAAATGGTCCACCAACTGACCCGAAAGAGGAAAGACTGTGGCGTCACCCTTCACATCCTTAAAAAAGGCATACTTGGATTTAGCCGCTGGGGGAACTTCGTCCTCAATCACCAAGGCTGTGCGGACTGCCCGAATAAGTCCAGGAATATACACCTTGGACCTAGCGTCTGCGTCCTTAGTATGGAGAGGTTCCTGATCGTAAGGATCCAGAATCTCCCCATCATCAGACGTCCCTTCGTCATCCTCATAAGGAGCCGACAGAGACGCCACCAGCCGTTTATGTGGCCGCATCACAGCCTCCCCCTGCAACACATCCGACAAGTGCTGTACAGAACTCGTCAGGGAGTTAACCCACGCCGGATCCTGAGAAACCGGGAGGGGAAATAGGGAGACTGCGGGGTACCACCAATTGTCTTGGGAAACCCTGCATGGGTGACGACACCACTGACTGCTGGGACAAACCCATCTGCGTAAACGCGGGCTGCGGAGCTAACTGACCCACTAAGGTTGTAAGCGCCTGAGCGAAACAAGCCCAGGGCGGCTCCTGTACCGGTGCTGTAACCGTAATAGGCCGCGCCATTGACAAACACTGCCGACAGAGGCCCTCCGCGCTACCCTCCCCCTCCGCTAAAGGTACTTTACACGTAGTACACTGTAGCCGGAGAGGAAAATCACTTTCAGACATGATGGTACAAAGTATGTGACCCCTCTCACCAATTGTTTTTAAAAAGGCGAGAGACCACCCTGCAGCACCGCACCGCAAGGGCTTTAGCAGAAAGAACAGGGACAGTAATAAAGCTGACAGTCAGAAATGGAAAGTACAGGCAGCAGCGCTAGCACAGTCACATACAATGCAAAGAAACTCAATTCCTGCACTAACCAGCGCTGATAAATCAACTACACAGACACAGAGTCTGGTAGGACACAGCGCTGCATACACAGACCTGACCACAGTGGAGGAGAGGTATGCGGGGGGACCCAGACCACGATGCCTCCGTCCAGACTTCCAGCAGCGTTCACCATGCGTTCTGGAAGATGGCCGCCGAGGAGCAGAGAGGAGGCTGGCCTGGGGGAGGAGCGCTGCCACAGGGCCAGTCGGCGTGTTGCAGAGAGGGCTGTGTGCAGCGGGGGAGGCGCCGGCTGTGAGACAGGGAAGGCTCGCTCCCCTGGCATGCATTTAACCCCCGGGACGCCGCAGCGCTACCGCCCTGCTGCGGTCCGCTGTCCCAGGGTGGTAGTGGAAGCACAGGTTATATACCTGGCTCCACGCTGCAGCCACTCCCCAGGGAGCCCCCTGCCTGGGGACTCTGGACCATGTAACAGCGGGGACCCACCGCGGGAGCCCGCTGCTTACCTTGCTGTCCCCCTTGATTCCGGCCATGGTCCGGAACATCTGGGGTCACCGCTAGCTGTGACCCCAGATGCTCACCAGCATCCCCGGATCGGTACCGGCGTTCTGGTACCGGCGGGGGTGTAGGGAAGACAGCATGGACATCAGGACTGACTGTCCATGCTGTTCATCCAGATGTGCAGCCACAGCTGCATGCAGAAAACTTCAGGGGCTCTTCTTAGCCCCCACTCCAACAGGTGCACCCGACTCCGGCCGGGCACCAAACTAAACTGAGGTGCCTTGGCTCGTGGGCAGGGTATAGGAGGGGGACCCTAGTGCATCCTGGGTGGCTGAAAGCTTAACTCTATGTTGCCCGATGACTGACGTCACACCTATACCTCAAGGTATCCTGTGGATACCCTATGGACCCTGAAGTAGAACAGGAAATTTACTTTAAAATTAGATTTGTTGCTGCATCATGTTTTATTGCAGGGGTGGACAACCAGTCAGAGGCATAGAGCCAAAAAATATATGTAGTCAAGTTAAAGAACCGATATCATGCGTGCGCCGAAGATGTGCGCACAATAATGGGGCCTGGCCTATCTGTCACAAGGCCATGCCCCAATTTTGTACACACACCTTTGGTATGACATATGCAGGAGCATGACCTTGTATCACACCTCTGTACCAGTGCCCCTTATGCAGTGGCCCCTGTAGTTGTGCTCCATATGCAGTGCCCCCTGTAGTTGTGCCCCTTATGCAGTGCCCCCAGTACTTACCTGACTTCACGCTGGGCTTCACTCTGGGCACCACTACCGCTGCCTGCTTGATCTAACTGGTTCCAGCGAGCGCACAGGCTCCTCATATCGCGGGTGACGTCATGACATCACCCAGGCACTGAATCACTGGGAACGCTGGCCTCTGAAGCGATCATGGGCGTATTTAGCCTCTGATCGCTCCAGAGGCCAGCGTTCACCATTGCTATGGCGTAGCAACGGTCCCCGTCTCCCCAAGCCACCGCGGGTCCGTTGCGAGCAGCAGCACAACAAAGAGCCACATGCAGCTCGAGAGCCGCGGGTTGGCCACCCCAGCATTGTTTTGTGCCCATTACAGCTTCTAACTACTCAATTCTTCATACTACATACTTATCCTTTATAGACGTGGGAACGTGCTTTATATAGTACATGGACTAATGTAGCAGCAAGTAAATCATCAGCTGCATGAATCAAGGAGTGGTTTCACAACTAGCAGGAAACTCCATGCCACTGACAGAATGTATGCAGTGCTGTCAGATAGCACATCAAAAATTCAGTTGATCAACTTGAGAAGGCATGCAAACAGCAGCGCTATGACATAAAGCCACTAGGCTTTATTCATCCCATTATACCTCGTGTGAGTTAGGAAAAAGCTAGGCAAGATTTTTTTTTTTGTTTTTTTAAATACATGCTGTAATCAGTATCTTTACACTATTCTGACAGAGGTCACAGCTCAAACAGCACAACAGACATGATACAGTAGCTTAAAATTGGCAGTTTTTATACGCAGCTTTTTAAAAGCGCAGCTTATTATTTTTGGTATACGATCTATGGATTTGTGGATTCAGATGTAGATGTGAAGAATTTTTTGGATGTTTTTAAACCAAAAGGTTAGGGAAGGGCCACAGAAAGAAAAAGAGGGGAGGGGAGAACAATGATCTATACAATGCTAGCTTATAAATGATTAAATAATTACATATTAATAGAGGTACAATAACAATCAGAAATAATTCAGATTACCCTTTCAGTACACAGGGTGGGAATGGACTATGGATACTGACTATGCACAATCAAAGGCCATGAGGAAGGGAGAAGAGACTTCATGGTGGTCTAGCCTGAAGGGGTATATTGCTGAGAACTTACTTGGAATATTAGAGATGATACATCGTATACACTCCATTTTATAAACAAGCCAGTTTCAGTGATGGAACTTAAGGGTGTTGGGTCTGATTTTTTTTCCAGTAAATGAAGATTTGCCATATATATACTACAGTATATCAACCCCTGACTATATTGGAGCTATCAAGGAGAGAGGAAGGAGCGAGTTTGATGCACAGTGGGACATATGAACCTGAGTGACATTTAATAAAATACCATTGACTTTTCTCCATAGAAGGTATATTTCTGGACAATCCAAAAATACATGGAGCTGAGGGGCCAGTCTGCCCACATTCGTCCCAACAGAGAGGTGAAGTGTCCTAATATATTTTGTGGATTTGTATACGGACTAAACTACCAGCGAAGAAACATTTCATGTACATAAACAAGAGCTGGAAGTTGCAACGTTAGACCTGATGCTGGCCCATATCTCAGACTCAAGGGTCTCTCCTATATCCTGTTTCCAGGCTAACACAAAAAGGTCTAAAATGGTGGTTTAGCCAAAAGTAAAAGTTGCCAAATTGAGGACAACAGGCCTCTGGATGAACATATGAGCCTACAGAGAAGTTACAGCATGGTGCACCGCAGGTATTCATGGGGCAGACATGTTAAAGAATTGATATAGTAGCAGAAGACATTGGTTACACTGTATGTTTGGTATATGAAACTTTTCTTTTCTACGAAGGAGGGGTGGCCCCAGATGGGTGTAATATCGGCGAGAAAAACAAAACCCTATTTAAGCCAGGAAAGTAACAAGATTAGTTAAATCAAGATTGATATGCTGGGTTGTCCCACATTGGCATGAAAGAACAAGGATTTGATAGGCAATTTTAATTTTTGAGTTTGTCTGTCCCAGATGTTAAGGGAGAAAGCTAGAATAGAGAGCTAATTAAGATTAAGATCTCTGCTCTAGGGGTATATACACAGAGGAAAAGAAAGAGAGGATTTCAATTCAATGCGATTTGCCACTCCGGAACAGCAAAAGGCTTCCATATAAGTTGCAAGTTCTGCCTCGTACCCCATAAAGGTGTACAGGGCTATCGTAATTGGCTGTTACTGTATGTGTAGCCAGCAGCATGTCGCACTGAATTTAATTCTGCCTATTGTGATAGTTAAGTAGGATTCAATAAAAACCCATATTCTGGTGCCATGGGACTAATGCCTTAGCACAATGAGGGTCTCATTCTAAATCAGACACTATTCTTACATCTCTTGCAGCAGATTTCGACTTTATGCTAATGCTGCTACAAGGGTCTTACCTGGTGTATAACCGTATGTCCAAATGTGCAAGGACTGAGATGGCCACGCACAGCATGTCTAGACATTGCATTACCTGAACAGTTCACTGTGTAAAGTTGGTCATCTACAATGTCATGGGTAATACCCCCAAATATTTTAGTCTGTGTCCATGGTACCTGATTTTAAAGAGCAATGATAACTAATATTTGAGATTAGGTGAAATATATATATATATACACATACAGTGGGGCAAAAAAGTATTTGGACAGCCACCGATTGTGCAAGTTGTTGCACTTTAAAAGATGAGAGAGGTCTGTAACTTCCATCATAGGTACACTTAAACTAGGGGTGACAGACTCAGAACAAAAAATTACGGAAATCACATTAAAAATCATACAAACAATTTATATATTCTTGTGGAAAATAATATTTGGACACCTACCAACCAGCAAGAATTCTGGCTTTCACAGACCTGTTACTTCTTCTTTAGGAAGCTCATCTATCTACCTGTATTAATGGCACCTGTTTGAACTGGTTAATTGTATAAAAGACACCTGTCCACACCCTCAAACAGTCAGACTGCAACCACTCCACCATGGCCAAGACCAGAGAGCTGTCTAAGGACACCAGGAAAAAAATTGTAGACCTGCACAAGGCTGGGATGAGCTACTCGACAATAGGCAAGCAGCTTGGTGAGAAGAGATGAACTGTTGGCGTAATTATTAAAAAATGGAAGAAATACAAGTTCACTGACAATCTCCCTTGACCAGGGGCTCCATGCAAGATCTCACCTCATGGGGTATCAATGATTTTGAGAACGGTGAGGGATCAGCACAGAACTACACGGGGGGGCCTGGTCAATGACCTCAAGAGAGCTGGGACCACAGTCACAAAGGTTACCATTAGTAACACACTACGTCGTCATGGATTCAAATCCTGCAGCACCCGAAAGGTCCCCCTGCTTAAGCCAGCACATGTCCAGGCCCGTCTAAAGTTTGCACGTAACTATCTGGATGATCCAGAAGAGGATTGGGAGAATGTCATGTGGTCAGATGAGACCAAAATATATCTTTTTGGTATAAACTCCACACGCTGTGTTTGGAGGGAGAATGATGAGTGGCATCCCAAAAACACCATACCCACTGTGAAGCATGGGGGTGGAAACATCATGCTTTGGGGATGCTTTTCTGCAAAGGGGACAGGACAACTGATCCGTATTATGGAGAGGATGAATGGGGCCATGTATTGTGACATTTTGGGGAAAAACCTCCTTCCCTCAGTAAGAGCAATGAAGATGCAACGTGGCTGGGTCTTCCAGCATGACAATGACCCCAAACACACCGCCCGGGCAACTAAGAGTGGCTCCGTAAGAAGCATTTCAAGGTCCTGGATTGGCCTAGCCAGTCTCCAGACCTCAACCCAATAGAAAATCTGTGGAGGGAGTTGAAGGTCCGTGTTGCCCAGCAACAGCCCCAAAACATGACACATCTGGAGAAGATCTGCATTGAAGAGTGGGCCAAAATACCTGCTGCAGTGTGTGCAAACCTGGTCAAGAACTACAGGAAACGTTTGACCTCTGTAATTGCCAACCGAGGTTACTTTACAAAGTATTGAGTTAAACTTTTTGATTGTCCAAATATTTTTTTTCCGAAATATACAAATAAATTGTCTAAAAATCATACAATGTGATTTCCGTAATTTTTTGTTCTGATTCTGTCTCTCACAGTTATAGTGTACCTATGATGGAAGTTACAGACCTCTCTCATCTTTTAAAGTGCAACAACTTGCATAATCGGTGCCTGTCCAAATACTTTTTTGCCCCACTATTTATATATATATATATATATATATATATATATATATATATATATATATACTGTTCTTTAAGAATTTCATGAACTGATTCTTACAACGGAATCCTCAGTAAAAGGAGGTGATTTTTAGGTAGCTATAGAAGATTGGTCACACTGAAGAAGCGTCTCATCTGTATACAATTCGATATGTTCTAAGTAGCCATATTTTATTCCAAAAAAGCTAAACTTATCCAATAATATTAAAACAAAAGGTTTCATCATTAGCACACAAATGAAGTAGGGATAACGTGCATCCTTGCCTTGTTCCATTACAAATCCTGAAAGGTGGATAAATGAAGAGAAATATTGAGACAGAAACCATTGGGTTTGTATAAAGTACATCAACAAGCCAAATTTGTTTTGTGCATGAAAAGCCAGACCTGGTCTAATGCTTTCTCGGGTTTCTAAAGCCATGACCAAGACAGAGAGTATAAGGGTATTAGTCTTGACTATGTGGGTAAATGCTAAATGGAATGGGAAATCCCAATTATATATATTTTTTCTATTGTGGAGAGCTTTTGTGAATGAGATCATGTCATAGAGGTTAACTTCCTTGTATTTCATGGCTGGCACATTTCTGCAGTTAGAAAGTATTTTTATATAATAATAGTGAAGTCAAAAAATTATATTGCAAGAAGACTGGTCTACAGCAGGGATGGGGAACCTCAGGCCCAGGGGCCGTATAAGGCCCCAGGAATCATTTGGTCTGGCCCTCTGAGCTTTTTTTCTGCTAGCCACATCAGGATAGCAGGGTGTTTTGAATGGCACCCTGCAGTCAGAATCAATGCAGCAGTGCCACCTGGAGCGTCCTTAGGATGCTTCAGACGGTCATACTGCTGCCCTTACAGCTCCGTGGAGCATCCTTAGGATGCTCCAGGCATTGCTGTAATCACTGGTGATTGTGGCCCCGTCCCCGTGTGACATCACATGGAGGGGGGCGTGGCCAGCTCCAGGCCCGCGACTAATGTTATATATATAAAAATGGCCCTCTGCAGAAAAAAAGATTGTAAAGTGAAAGATTCTCAAAGTTCTCCATGATTGTGTAAAAGGTCATCATCAACTTGGATATCTCTTCTGGATATCTGCACAAAGCTCATCAATTTTCTGGTGCAATGAGTCAGTAAAAGCGCCTATCAAGGCAATATCACATTGAGCTTCTGGTCTGCAGCTGAGTTCTGTTTGAAAAGCGCCAGTTATCTTGTAAGAGACCAATAACATGGCTAGAATCTTCAGAAGCTTAACCAAGGAAGGGAGGGGTGGGGGTTGGTTTAACCTTTTCTCGTCACTGCATTGTCTGTGGTAGACTTATGATTTCTTTGCACTCGGCTATCTGGTAAAAGTCATCACGATGTGGATCAAAGAGGGTAAGATAAATGTGTTTCTAGTATGGTTATGTTGTGCTCAGGACTCTCACATTAGATCTCAGATGATTTATACATGTAAGTATGGACTGCACTGACTATCACAGAAACAAAGTAAAGTGCATACACTTTGCTTTACTGAAGCCCTTCTGGAAGAATCCGTGGGGTGCTCAAACCCAAACATCCAGTAAGGGTTGAAAAAACTGAAAAGTCACTAAATTGTGACATAAATTATAGTAGCTGGCAGCAGCGGCTCCTGCCCTCTTACCCGAGGGCTGTCGCTGTTTCTGATCTCGGCGCCTGCACAATGAAAGTCAGCCAATAGGAAGCCACCTCCAGTCACAGTGTAGTCACGGACTGCACTGGCTCACTGAAGTGGAGGTTTTTTTACTGGGGGGGGGGCTGCAGCCTCGAAGCCCCAAGTTAAAATCCGCCACTGGTAGCTGGTAAATTGGTTGTGTTACAGTCTAGAAGAGATTATATATATATATATATATATATATATATATATAGTGACAGCATACACTGCAGTATATTACATTTGGGAGCCAACACAATAACGAAATTGGAAATTAACAACAAAGAGATAAGAGGGCTCACAATCTGTAGCTCATATTAGTCATAGCTGTAACAGTAATGGAGACAGTATGATCTTGTGAGCTTACAGAAAATACCAATGCTCCAAGATTGGTTGAAGAAGTTTCCCTCCAAATCTGTTACAATGACAGTAGCATATGGAATGCAACACAGCTGCCTGATTTATCCACTTTACATGTTCTCTTCACAGCAAATAATACTATAGAAGAACAACATGAAAACAGGTTTCCTTTATTAAATTAATATAATCGTAGAAATATTTGTACTTAAAAATTGAAAAGTAGAAATTAATTAAAAAGAGACATAGGAGTATGTTTACTAAATGTCGATGTTTTTCTAGGGCTTTATCACACTTATTAACAGACTCTTTTTGATTTGTTCTTTAATTACTAGTAAATGTGTGATTTGGCGCAAGAAACACAACATCGATGTTGACTGATTTTGATCAATTTTAAATCAATAAAAATCGATTAAAATCGACTTTTAGTAAACATAATAAATATACCACATAGAAGCTCATGTAATAGCCTGAGAGATGCAGGCATGGGTGGAGATTGTGGTGAGTATGCAAATATTTTTAAAGTAGAAACCATTTAAAAAGGCAAAACCAGGTTGCTTTGGCTTTTAAATGATTGCTGAGGTAATAATACAGGCAGATTCACTGGAATCGCCCTGTGCTTGCATCTCACCAGATATTAGATCAGTTCAAAAGGACGCAATCACTTATTTGTGGTAGACGCGCAACTGACTGAGTAGTATTGACCTCTGTTAACCACACAGGAGGCAATATGGAGTAGTCACAATGGGCCCCCGATCGGTCGCAATTAACCAATATTTTGGGAACTGAACATGCACCGAGACTGCGATGCCACTGCGACCCTAGTCGCAGTGCCCTGGACGCCACAGCCTGTTTGACAGGCTGCAGCCATTTGAGGGCGGGGGAATGGGCAGCAACAGGGACCGCTCCCCAAAATGGAGTCGTGTCACCTCCATTTTGTGGGAGTGCCAAAGCCAGGCTCTGCAGATTTCCTGGCCCTGGCAGCGGAGTTCTGTCGCACATTCTGAGTAACCTGAGCAAGCTTGGCGATGGTGATCCGATGCTGCACTCGGATCTGCGATGTCGACAGAAGCCGTCTTTTTTCTTCAGACGTCTCCTGCGGCATTAGCATGTTTTAGAATCGCTGCTGCGTCCAAAGTCATATTGTAGCAGAGATGCTAATAGCGTCCAACTCTGAATCAGGCCCAATGTACCTAGTAACGGTCAGGAGTCACATCCGTGTCATGAAAAGTAGATTGTAATAATTTTAAAAAAATTTAATAAAAATGGAAAGAAAAATAAAAAAGGATTGAACATTAAAAAAATAAATAAAAATAATTATTTTAATATATATTTTTACATGCTACTAAGTACATTTGACTGAGGGTTTTCTTTTACAAAGAAGCTTCTAAGACATAAAGATGTCCCTGTCTGAACAGATTCTCTTGCACCACACAGTGTGACTGAATATGATATAATCATTTTTACATGTTGGATGTAACCTGTCAATGACACTATCTTTGCATAGGCTATAATATTCAGTTTGTAGAAAGCTCTTCAACCTTGTGGGATCTTATAATATTCACTTTTTCCGTTACTACAGACATTGGCTTTCTCCTTTCTCATTAGTAAGTTATCATTACAGATTTTCTTACTAATGTGCAATGCTGGATACACACTGTGCAGATCAATCTGCAGGTTAGATCAACGCTGCGATCCTCAGTGTGATTATGCAATCAGTGTGCGCCCACAGACACGGAGCTATTTTTAGCTTTCTTCAAGGGGATCGGGAGGTCAGGTATCTCAATTTTTCAGCAGCTGACCCGACCCTTACAGGAGCAAATGCAATTATCGGGCAATTAGACAAATTGGGTGACCGACCCGATAATTGCATAGGTATGTACCCATCTTAAGACTTTAAGAACATTTGTCTCATTTCACTGGATACCATCTTCTGTGTAACTGGTGATTAGCTGTTGTAGAATAGATAAACCAAACCAATAAATTCATTTGATAAACAGGCAAAGAGTTTAGAGGTAGGATGAATCAATAGTGTGCACTAGTTTTACTGGCAAATTAAAAAATAAATAAAATACCTAATCTAGCCTGTCCCGTAACCTAATCAAATGGCATAAAATCACTTTAGAAATTGGATCAAAATTATAATTATTTATTTTGTTGCCATAAAATAAGATCCCCTCCTAAAATGACAGGCGTTTGGCATGGCAAACACGGTCACATGACATACTGTGCATAGCATAACCCTCGTCCTCTTCTCCTTCCACGGCTATCATATGACCAGCGAGAAGACTGCTGCCTGACTGGCTTAGACTAAGAAACGGTTACACTTGGGAACAAACAGAATCCAAACATTGTCTCACGGAGCGATTTTGCTCAGTAACACGGAGCATAAGCTTTATATTAAAAAGGTAGAAAACCTTGTTGTTTTTTTTATATGCCATGGACGAAAAAAAAACCTCCATGTTTTATTGCTGTTATAAACCAACTATGCTCAATTCAGAATGTGAAGACAATGGGATAGTATAAGAGGCATGGTAAGCAAAGAGAAGACATAAAACACAGGCAGCAGTTCCCTGTAAGATATATGTTCTCTCATAAATATGAAAATAACACTTCAACCTCTTACAAAACAGCTGATCACAGAACATTGGATTAGCGTTACAATTTTATTACTCTGAAACATCAATATATGCCTATATGCAGTATTATATGCACATCATTCTCTTTTATATGCAGATCGTTGCATGGCAAAACATGTAGAGTAAAAATGAAATACTCCTGCTTCAGTAATAAGTGAAAGCTTTACATTCATACCTGCTGTGTAGTGCAAATGTATTTATACTGTATACTCAGCACTCTCAGTAATAATACTCAAGCAGTAATTGAACCTAATGCCATCCACCCCACATCATTCTGCCATCCACCCCACATCATTCTGCCATCCACCCTACATCATTCTGCCATCCACCCTACATCATTCTGCCATCCACCCTACATCATTCTGCCATCCATCCCACATCATTCTGCCATCCACCCCACATCATTCTGCCATCCACCCTACATCATTCTGCCATCCATCCCACATCATTCTGCCATCCACCCCACATCATTCTGACAATTGAGCTATATACACCATTGTGAAATGAGGGCAATCATAAAGTCTAAAATTTAACAAATCATGATTATGTGAAAAATCCCAATACATATGAAAATACCTTCCAGCAACACAGACTTGGGGGTCCATTTATCAAAGTATATTTGAGGTATAATTCCCGAAAACAACAGTTTTCGTGGGTTTACCTCAAATATTAAGTATCCCAAGGATGTATTAAGGAGGGACCGCAGCAATCACAGACTGTCAGTGATTGATATCGTTATCGTTCATAGATATTGTACCGTGTGTGCGCACCTTAAGTCACAAATCTAGGTAAAAAAAAGTAAGAGTTCTGATGCGAGCGGCTGCGCCTTGCCTCCTGCCATATATTGTTCATCTGCAACTTTATACACATTTTATACCTATTCATTTTCAACAAAAGTACTAAACTAGTACACTGTGAGTGACTTTGTATGTGGCTACGTTGCCAATAATACTCAAAATACAGAAAAAGAATACACATTGCTACCCATGGCAGAGCTTCTAAGTCAAGCCAAGCGTTGTGCGCACTAGGGGCCTGATTCAGCAGTGCAGGATCCATACTGTGCATGTGCAGTATGTGTCTGCATGATCCGCCGTATCCCCGCAGCAGACTGTCAGTGATTGACAGTCTACGGTCATTTCTGAGCGAGGAGGGGCCGCCGTTGGGGGGGGGAGGTAAGAGGTCAGGATCTCCATCGTCTCACGGCTGGCTGGCATGAACCCATGGTCAATCAGCCGGCCGAGACTCACGGAGATGATCCGATGCTGCGTCCAAGGACTCAGCTGGGATCATCAATGCATGCAGGAGGTGTGACGCATTACCACATTAGCCAAGACAGAATTGCAAAGCTGCTTGTGTGTGGCTTTGCAATTCCGTCCTCTGCAGAATCAGGCCCCATGAAGCAAAAACGTTAGGTGAAGGAGAACAAATCTGTACGTTCATGGCCACCACAACATATCTCTTAAAAAATTTATACAAGTAATATAACATGTCTTATATATTAAACAGTTTAAAATGACAATACCCCAGCAGAACCTAGCAAAGTATGAGAAAACTATATTGTTGTCCAGTCATGAAACATACTAAGTACATCCAGCAAATTAAGATTCTCTGCTTGTCCATAAAAACAGTCAGGATACCTGGCAAGATGAAGCATACATCCCACTGCCCAAGCTTTTACACCGTAAGTGCTGAGGGATGGGCGTGATTTAATATGTATTAAAACACCCTGGCTTACCATAATCTTCCCCAAAAAAAGAAGTGTACATATTATTTTAAGTTTACTTCTCCTTTAAGTCTTGCTCTAGTTCATTTTCTCTCAATTTCATTTCATTTTGTATAAAACTATCTAAGATAAAATGAACACAGCAAGGATATTACTTATTACTCCACAGAAACGTGCAGATGAAGATTAAGCTAGTGTATTTCCACATTCACAATAATGATATATATAAAACAATTAGTTTTATAGCATAATGTTAATCACAGCAAGAATGCACGATGGACTACTTAATTGGAATAGAATTCAACTCAATTTCAATATAAATAAAGAAATTTTGCAGGTTAAGCAGTTATCTTCCCTACGCTGTGGATAAAATTTACGATCTAAAACTATATAAATACATTCAGCTGCGTAAAAATCAAAAGGTTTACCATTTTATTGAGGAATCTATAAAAATCAATTACATAACGTGGAACTTCAAAGAACAGAGAGTAGAAACTTGGTTTATAAAAAGAGACATTGAAAACAGCATGAAAATATTGTCCCACAAGCCACAGTAAAACACCTGGTTATCAAACAGAGTAAATATAGATTTTGACCATAAAAGTGACCACTCAAAACAGAGCAAAGGGTTTTCATTTGAATATATTTCCTAATGTCAATAAAAACATAATACACTATAGTTTTACAACATCATAAAAGGTGTAAAAATAACTATATAAGGGTATAACATTTACATATAATGCTACACTCTTGCATAAGTCCATTGAAGATTTCAAGTAGAACTTATTCACTTTTATTGCATACACTCAGCATGTGCAAAAACAGAGCTAGTAACAGCAGATATAGAATACTGGCTTGCATGCATTATTAGGGTGCTTACACACTGGAGTTTGCCCTCTGGCAGTGTCTCAAAAACCCCCATGTTCAATGAGCAGATTGTGAATGGAGCAAGATACAGCCATTGGGCAATTGTGGGGCAAACATCAGTCTATATGTATCCTTCCTGTAATATTCCTATGCGTCCGGTCATCTTAGAAAATCCATTTTGTGCCAGCACTCATTGGTGTAGTGCCCAAAGGTTGATAACAAGAGGACAGATACAGTATGAGGCAGCACGTGTTTATTCTTTGAATCATGTGTTCGCTTCCCTTTGTTTTGCCTGAAAAATAGAACCAGAGAACAAAAGATAATGACTTACAATGTATCTGAAAACAAATGTGCTCCAATATTTAGAAAGCAATGTATTGCCCCTGAATCTTCATGCTAGAGCACTTGCCAACTGTCCTAGTGAAACCACCAAGTCACTGTGCTAAATGTAACAATTAAAATCTCCAGCTGCAAGCAAAATCAGAGGTTGTATCACTGGTTCCCTATGGTTCTGCTGATTTAAATTGTGGTGCCACATTGAACCCATGAAGCTCCCTAATCCTTCCATCCACTTATATATTTAAAATCCAACAACTGAAGCTGTCATTAGTGGAATGGTTTTAGTTTTCATTTATGATTGTGAGTCAATCAGTCTTGACCATTTGAAGGGCAGTGCAATTAGCTGTATGGGTAGTGTAACTGGCTGAATGGGTAGTACAATTGGCTGAATGGGTAGTGTAACTGGCTGAATGGGTAGTACAATTGGCTGAATGGGTAGTGTAACTGGCTGAATGGGTAGTACAATTGGCTGAATGGGTAGTGTAACTGGCTGAATGGGTAGTACAATTGGCTGAATGGGTAGTACAATTGGCTGAATGGGTAGTACAATTGGCTGAATGGGTAGTGCAACTGGCTGAATGGGTAGTGCAACTGGCTGAATGGGTAGTGCAACTGGCTTAGTGGGTAGTGCAACTGGCTTAGTGGGTTCCATAAAGTAAAATAATGCAGCCAATAACTGATGACTGATCTTAGTTGACATACTGTATGGGCTTTGATGAAAGGACTGCTGGTAAGAGAGGGTAAATGTGTTGTTTACTATGGGTTCTGCACTGTGTACAGGCCACTGAACCTGGGCTTGGTATTGTACACTGTTCAACAGAATTATACTACCCCAAACTAATAATTTAATTAGGTTACAGTGCAAAATGTTTTGTTTTTAATCTACTCTGTGTAGGGCCTTGGTAAACCTGTAATCTGCAGAACAATAATCAGCCTTGAAAGCTTTTTAACCTAAACCAATTCAAGGAAAATATTT
The DNA here is from genome assembly GCA_031769625.1 of Taudactylus pleione. Classification (NCBI taxonomy): domain Eukaryota; kingdom Metazoa; phylum Chordata; class Amphibia; order Anura; family Myobatrachidae; genus Taudactylus; species Taudactylus pleione. The sequence continues at coordinate 50,679,493 of JAUIMM010000015.1, forward strand.
TTAAAAAGCTGTAATTTTCATCAATTCTTGCATAATGAAAGGTAATTTACTGTATCTTTAAAACAAATGGAATAGGTTTGTATTAATGGAAGTCGTAAGTGCATTTTTCTCTTATTGAAAAATCGTGCACTTATGCTAAAATCCTCTACTTTTCCAATATTCCAAATAAATATATATTTTTAGTTTTCAATTTATTATGGCATGGACATCGAAACAAGAAGAAATAAAAGTAACCTATGGCAACATAATGATATATAGCTAGAGGAACGCAATGCTTAGGAATAAAGTATTTTGGGAGATTCTGCTACATAAAAGCCTATGACAGTAATTACTATCTCTGTACTCCCCAACTGAACATAGCAACAAGTACTAAACCTAACCTGAATTGTGCTGTCCTGCAGAATATTGATGAGTGAGGCGTCACTGGCCTCTCAGGGGAGTTAATCATGTTATATACATACAGATTTGCAGCATAAATGAATAACATATTAAAATCAGCTACTATAATTGGCCCGGCTGCAATTACTAAATCATTTTATGTACTGCATATGACAGATTAAATATAGCTGTAGTTACATAACCATTGCAGCTCACTGAATTGGCTTCCCGATGCCAAAAGAAAAACCCTAAGCAATTGTATCTTGTAAAAAGAGAAAGCAATTAACAAAGAATGTAAATGGTAGTAAGAACTGCCTTTTCTATTTCTCAATTATGGAAAAAAAATATGTGGAAATGAAATATAATAGCACTATTAATTTTCTTTTTAAAAAAGCATTCATGCACACTAAAATTATTTACTTTCCATATGGGTGAAATTGTTTTTTTTTTTTTTTATTTTGTTTAAGTATGTCAGTGTGTTTTTAAAGAGATACTCTGTCTGAAGTAATGAAATTGCATAGCATAAAGCTAATAGTTCCGCTCTATTGCTGCACTATAATTCATCTATGTTGGTGCAGTATCTGTCTAATTCAGCCTGCTGAAATAAAAGCATTGTCAATCACTGTGTTTTTCTCGTGTGCCTTTCTTGTTCAATAGCAACTGATTAAAAAGCATAACGCGTCTAAGATCCTGTATAAAAACCTATATAAAATGTTTTGCATCAGTGGTAAAGCATATTTACTTTGCTTTTTGATTACAATGGTAAACAGTAAACATGTTAATAGTGATACACCATTTGAAAGCTAACATTTACGTACATTGGTATAACTACAGATTAACAAATGGTTTAAAAGGTACAACCTGCCACGTAAATTGTTGACACTAACAGGTTATTCACTGTAAAAGAAAATATTTACACCTGCAGTTTATGGAAAGACTACTCTGCTTAACATAAAATGTTACCAAATGTAGGCATGACATTGATTGGTGCAAAGCATTGCAATGGCGATTCTGTTGCTTGAACTATACTAAATAAATATGTAAATGTGGCAATGGTCCCATTTTGCGTAACATTGTAAATTGTTTCACTGACATTACTAAAAACTTAAAATACTATTTTTATTAATAAAGTCACTAAAATGACTGTGCTGACAGCAGAACTCAATAAAAGGTAATTCTCAAAGATTATATGTCTTATAAACACGTATTTAATTTACATTATTATTTGTTAGATTCTGCAGAGCGTTTTAAGACCATGGACAGGGCGTTCACTGCGTTTAGTGGGTCACGTCTGCAGCTTAAATGCCTAGTATAATAGTTATAAATAGAGAACGACGATAAACACTTTAGCAACACAACGGATTTTTTGCCAAAAATGTAAAGGTTTATAAAGTGACAATATTTATGGTACATTCGTGGTAGTTAAGTGGTAAAATAATTACGGTCATTACTACCGCTGAAGTGGCAGCTATGACCCACTGAAATAGCTGGAGATGGAAACCAACAGATATAAATGAGTTAAGTACTAGTACAAGCCATTGAAGTAGTATTTTAGTGATTGTGAGATTAAGTATCAAAGTATTTCAAGTATACATCAAAACGAGAATAGCAAGTCAAATATATATTTGATTCCAAAGGCAATTAAGCACAATATATTGATTACATACAGTGCCATTAAAAAGGAATCCATTCATTTTATCATCTAGGAATAATTTGCTAAAGTGTTTTCAAAAGTACACTAAACCAGCTATTTAGTTGTGATTTTACAATACGGTGCTGGTTTTGTCAGCAATGCAGACACAGCGGGTTGTATTGGAGAACTAGTAAATTGACATCGGCTACATATCAAGCCGTCTTTGTGATAATGTACCTTTCTTTATATCCGCTGATGTCTTACCTTGTTTAACAATTGGTATGCAGGAGACTGTAAATCTTCAATGCACTCTGCAATTGGCTTATTAAGTGTTTCTGGCAGTAACAGACTCAGGAATCCCGCTGATATGCCGCTGATTCCAAATGCCATGAATGGCATTGATGGATTAAGAGATTTCTGGAATGGAAATTACAGAAAGAAATGGAACTGAAATGATATCATGCACACTAGTACTGAGGTAGGCTTTTATTAACCAAGCAAGACACCCACAGAGCCTGCACAGACCCAAAAATGGTAGAAATTCAGAACCAGCGTAATGAAAGACATAGAAACACGCTCACATAATAGCACTGCGGTATTTATACATAATTTGACTTGCAAATCCTGCTTGTGCATCTTCTTTGAAGTTTTACGCTACTACCCAATATCTGCACAGTTTGAGCCCTTATGCGGGTGCTGCTTTCTCACTTTTGGATCTCTTCCATTTTGGTCATCACTTCCTAAAATCTTGCTACTTTGCGACAAATAAAAAAAAAATATTGTTGTCAAGGTAGCAAGGTAACCAAAGTTTCTCACATTCCATGCTGGAAATCAAACGATGGCTGATTAAGCAATGCTATCTTTATATTGGCTGTCAAATGAATGCAGACCATAGATGTGTCGCATTCGTTGATGAGTGCGAGCGTTAAACTCTGTAGAGGGATCTCATTAAGTATGTCCCTTGCTCATTATCACTGCCCTTTTGAAGAGCCAAATCATGTGTAACAAATACTGATGGGAATAAACGCCACAGCTGCCCGCAATGATTGGCATGCTGAGAGGAGTTTACTAGACGTAGAGTGAACAATTTCTTTGTAATGGAGTTTGCAGAATTCTCTGTAAACAGTGCGGAAAAAAATCGCTAAGGTTGTTTATTACCCATTATAGTGACAGCGCCACTATTACCAAGATCAAAATGAGACTTGTTAGCCAGATCCTCTTAGTTTTAACACTCACCATTAATAAGCATCACATGGGTTCCCTTGTGGGATTCTTGTTCAGCCAAACTCTGAAAATCAGATCTGTTGTGCTACACTTTGCCAAATTGGCAAAAAATCTGTTGTTCAGTAATCAAAGTACAGTATGCCACGAGGGTTCCTAACTTAATAAAGCCATTGGCAACCTACCTTCACCAAGGAGAAGCCATCAGAAATCAGGGGTGGAGAAATGTTTCTGACTCAACCTGCCTTGGTGTGCCCAGGTCCTATATTTTAAGTCTGTGTTAATTTCTAGGGGAAGCACTAGAAGTTGTGCCATTAACGGGTGGTAAAAAAAAAACTTTCAATACAACATTGTATTATCTATCAGTCTTCTCTCCTGCACAGCGGTAATAATCTGATATGTAATAGTGTTTCCAGAAACCTTATTGGGAGCTGCAAAGTGGCTAAAGTAGTTATTTAATCTACTTGCTAAAACTTATACTGCTATAAGATTGTAAATTGCACCTGATTTATATATATTTTGTATTTATCTTATTCTTTCAATTATACCAAAAGGACCAGCCTTCTGGTGCCTAGTAAAACAAGTCAAATGCGATTTTTTAGGCTAAGTAATGCGGACCCTAATTCTTTGTGCTAGTACATAGTGGCAATCCCTTTTGAGTGGCTAGCAAACCATGCCTGTCTGCCTTAATGCTGATGGTTAGAAAACATTGGATTCTATTCTGATGGTTGGTACAAAAAGATGACTCCCATGCCGGTACACTAACACATCAGAGGATGTATAAGGTCTTAATATATAAACAAACATATAAATAGACAAAAGGAAGGCTGTGTTTTCTAGATCATGTCTGATGGCAATTATACCAAAAGTATAAATAGACAAAAGGGAGCGCAAAATTTGAAGTAGAATAAATTGAGTAATATAGTGTAATTGTTAAAACATACAATTGGATATGGAATATTGATTTAAATCACAAAAAATAAAAAAATAACCCAAGCAAGAAGAAATTTTTTTTCTTATTAATGCTTGAGATATATAATAGGAGACGTACAATATAAAATATATACGGTATATAAATTCCTTGGTAAAGAATACATATAAAAATAAGTAGTCCACCAAAGTCTCTCAAAATCCAGTATATTTGTATAGATCCATTTAATATAGGACAGGGATGATTGAATTCCTCTGTTAGCCAAATGCTGATAATATATTCTGCCTCACTGCCGTGACTGTACCTCACCTCCGCTGTAGATCTTATTCACCAGTGATAGTCCCGGAATAGCGGCAGCGGAGGGGTGCAGGCTCTCAGTAAATCACGCTCTTCTAGAGAAGTAGACGGCAACCAACCGATTCATCAGAAGGTATAACAGAGGGCTAGAAAATAGGCTATTTAAATGTTCAATCAGCCAATGAAATTCTCCCAATAGTTAATTGTATTAGTAAACACAGATGTCTTTGATTGTCAGAATACAGAGAATAAAACTACTGCTAATATTAAAAGGCTAATATCAAAATTTAAAAGAATCTCTAACATAATAACATCACATAACATACAATAACAAACAATATAAATATATTTATAGTTAAAATTAGAGAGGCATTGTAGAGAAACACAGCAAATCTATCTCAATCAGTGCACCTGGACGTAGTATAAGTAATTACTAGAGAAAGAGATAGGCGAGAAAACAACATGTAAATATGTACTATATATATTGATATATAAACAACATAAGCAGGTGCTCATTTTACCATTTGCTTGTGAAATATTCAGTAAACTTGAACAATAAAATTAGTCCAGCACTCTTTCTCCTAGTGTAGGATGTGATATCTGCACTAGGCTCGTATGTTGAAGCCGCTGCTCCCCTTTTCCAAAGTCTCCTGGAATCCCACAGGGTGTAGTATCTGTCAATATATATAACAAAGGGGGCGCTCCATAGTGCTTATAAAAGTTTTCATCATAAAAATATAAACAGACAATCCTGTCTGTAACATGTGCCAATCGTCCCGTAAATCACACTGAGTGGGCTGATTACCACTTGGTTTCAATGTAGGTATACCTGGCAAGCACCGTCAGCCATTCCTTATCCTCCAGGGGTAAGCCACGCACCACCGCTCAAGAGCTACAGCACGTCCCTCCACCTCAAGCTACAGCAACGGATAAGGAACGGCTGACTGTGTTTGCCGGGTAGACCAACATTGAAACCAAGTGGTAATCAGCCCACTCAGTGTGATTTACAGCTAAGCGCTAAGAAGTCACAGTAATGGCTACAGCACATCCCCGGCTTGAGGATATCCTGGCTGCCGCTATAGCCGCTGCAATCTCTTCATCCACTGGCCGTGACGTGTTGCTCTCGTTGATCTGGCTCCACTGTAACATCAGTTGGTTGCCGTCTACTTCTCTAGGGGAGCATGATTCACTGAGAGCCTGCACCCCTACGCTGCCGCTATTCCGGGACTATCAATGGTGAATAAGATCTACAGCGGAGGTGAGGTACATTCACGGCAGTGAGGCAGAATATATTATCAGCATTTGGCTAACAGAGGAATTCAATCATCCCTGTCCTATATTAAATGGATCTATACAAATATACTGGATTTTGAGAGACTTTGGGGGACTGCTTATTCTTATATACATTCTATATCAAGAAATGTGTGTATATATATATATATATATATATATTTTATATTGTACTTCTCCTATTATATATCTCAAGCATTAAGAAGAAAAAAAATGTTTCTTCTTGCTTGTGTTATTTTTTTGTTATTTTTTGTGATTTAAATCGATATTCTATGTCCAATTGTATGTTTTAACAATTACACTATATTAAATCAATTTGTTCTACTTCACATTTTGCGCTCCCTTTTGTCTATTTATACTTTTGGTATAATTGCCATCAGACATGATCTACAAAACACAGCCAATATGTGTTAGCATACAATATGTATTGCTGCTTAACGTGTGACAACAAATCAAATAATCTTACCTAATGTGCAACAATAAATCATAACAATTTTAAAGCCGATTATTGGTGTATATTTCATTGAGCGGGTGCATGCTATAATGCATATTATGGTTGGCATAAAGACTGTTAGCTGTTATATTAACTTGCTGAGAGCACAAAGTAATGCTATTCATACAGCAACATAAGTACTGTAAGTGTTAGTGGAAAATATAAGGATTAGGAAAGCATTCACAGAGCTCACGTACTTTTAAGCTTTTTGCATGCAGCATAATTAAAACATTTGTTATACTGAGTAATTCATCTCTAACATCTGTTAGACAACCGTAAAAAGAATGTGTCAGAAGAAAATTGAAAAAGCTAACTTAGCTTTAGATGCATGCTCCCTGCACAATCTTTATTTAAATTCACAGGTGTCGATTATATATATATATATATATATATATATATATACACACACACACACACACACACTAGCTATTGCCTAAGGCTTCGCCAACGCTGAAATCGTTTCCGCCAACTTTTTTATTTTATTTGAGGTGTTCAAGTTGTATTGCTTTGCATAGGGACCCTGTAGCGGGAGTGGTCCACGTGACCAGAAGCGCAATACAGACTTATGTCAGCAGCGCCTTCAACCACCACTCACACCAATTTCAGGGCCGGATTAAGGGCAGGGCGACAGGGGCGGTCGTCCCAGGGCCCACACATAGGGGGCCCCCACACACACTGCCCCCGGCCACATCCCCATTATAAACTATTTTATAACATCTTTTAATGGTGCCGCGGCCCGTGATTAGGCCCCACCCCTCCCACAATTTGGCTCTGCCCCTTTACAAACTAACCGGGCACGCATGTTCCTACCTCCTTTATTGGCTTCTTTCTCCGTCCACACGCAAGGCGGCCGGGGCCCGGGACCTGCTTCCTCTGCTCTGGTCAGTGGGAGCAGTGAGTACCATGAAGCGAGAATGAGCAGCACACTGCAGCCAGAAGGTAGGGAGGTGCCTGGGTGATGATAGTGTAGGAAGGGGTGTCTGGGTGATGGTAGTGCAGTAGGGGGGTCCCTGGGTGATGGTAGTGTAGTAGGGGGGTGCCTGGGTGATGGAAGTATAGTAGTGGGGTGTCTGGGTGCTGGTAGTATAGGAGGGGATGTCTAAGTGATGGTAGTGTATGAGAAGAGTGTCTGGGTGTTGGTAGTGTTTGGGGGAATATCTGAGTGCTGTTGGGGTGATGATAGTAAATAAAGGGGTATGCCTGGGTGCTGCTATGGTGTTGGTAGTGAATAAGGGGTTGTCTGGGTGCAGCGGATATATTAGTAGTATATGACGGTGGGTGCTGCAGGGGTGCTGATAGTGAATGATGAGGCTTGTGTCTGGACTGTGTGTTGGTTATGAATGTAAGAGGGTGAGTGGGTGCTGCTTGGGTGTCGTTGGTGGGAAATATATATATGCGCGTGTGTGTATTATATATTATATATATATATATATTTCACCTTTTATTGATAGGGGCTCCCGCATGTTTGTTGCCCAGGGGCCCCCACAGACCTTAATCCGGCCCTGCCTATCCTATTCAAATGAACTTGGGCTCAAAGCAGCCCTTACCGGCCGTGCGCATCAGGGCCATAACTAGGGGCGTGCAAGCGGTGTGGCCGCGCAGAGCCCAGTACCGCCTGGCGTGTCCTTAGGAAATCAAAATATTACCACTTGATGATGTCATTAAATTTTGTTATTGCTTAACCTCAACTTAATGGTTTAAGATAAAACAAAGTGCAGGTTATTTCTAGGAGTTTCCACTACAAAACAGTAGCGCATGCAGGGGCGGTTTCTGAGTACCCAGAAACCCCCCGACAGACGAGATGAGCGAGCGCCATATTATTAAGCCCTGCACTCTCGCAGCAAAATGCTGCGATTCGCGGGTCAATCGGGATGAGGCGAAGCCAATATGATGCAAATCCAATAGAATCGCGTCATTTGGCCCCGACCCCTCCCGATTGACACGCGAATCGCAACATTTTGCCGCTAGGTAGAGGGGCCTAATGACAATGCCAGGTCCCATCCCCATCTCTACAACCCGCAGCTGCTGGCAGGTAAGTGTGTGTGCAATGTGTGTGTGTGTGCAATTTGTGTGCGACATACAGTCAGGTGCATAAATATTGGGACATTGACAGAATATTCATATTTTGGCCTCTATTAACCACCACAATGGCTTTGAAATGAAACAAACAAGATGTGCTTTAACTGCAGACTTTCAGATTTAATTTGAGCATCACCAGGGATGAAACCCAGCGTCTGGTGATGTCTATGCGTTCCAGACTTCAGGCTGTAATTACCTGCAAAGGATTTGCAACAAAGTATTAAAAAGTGAAAGTTAGATTTAGGATTGTTTAGTTTGTCCCATTACTTTTGGCCCCTTAAAAAGTGGGTGGCACATATAGAAACCGTTGTAATTCCTACACCGTTCACCTGATTTGAATGTAATTACCCTCAAATGAAATCTGAAAATCTGCAGTTAAAGCACATCTTGTTTGTTTCATTTCAAAGCCATTGTGGTGGTGAATAGAGGCCAAAATATGAAAATTCTGTCAATGTACCAATATTTATGCACCTGACTGTATGTACAATGCCTTGCAAAAGTATTCACACCCTATGGCTTTTTACCTTTTTTGTTACATTACAATCTGTATTTTTTTTTATCTGAATTTTATGTTGTGGATCTGCACAAAATAGTCTAATTTGGTGAAGTGAAATGAGAAAAATCTATATTAAAAAAGAATCTTTATAAATAAAATTCTGAAAATTGGCATGTGCATATGTAATCACTACCTTTGATATGAAGCACCTCAAAAGTTCTGGTGCAACCAATTACCTTCCAAAGTCACATCATTAGTGAAATGAAGTCCACCTGTGTGAAATCTAAGTGTCACATGATCTCTCAGTATAAACACACCTTTTCTGAAAGGCCCCAGAGGCTGCAACACCACTAAGCAAGAGGCATCACACCATGAAGACCAAGGAGCTCTCCAAACAAGTCAGGGACACAGATGTTGAGAAGTACAATTCTGGGTTGGATTATAAAAAAATATCCAAATCCATCATCATCAAATGGAAAGAGCATGGTACCACAACAAACCTGCCAAGAGAGGGCCGCCCAACAAAACTCACAGACCGGGCAAGGAGGTCATTAATCAGAGAGGCAGCACAGAGACCAAAGGTAACCCTGAAGGAGCTGCAGAGTTCCACAGCAGAGACTGGTGTATCTGTGCATGTGACCACAATAAGCCGTACACTCCATAGAGCTGGGCTTTATGGAAGAGTGGACAAAAAAAGGCATTACTTAGTGATAAAAATAAGAAGACACGATTTGAGTTTGCCAAAAGGCATGTGGGCTACTCCCCAAATATATGGAGGAAGGTGCTCTGGTCAGATGAGACTAAAATTTAACTTTTCGTCCACCAAGGAAAACGCTATGTCCGGCGCAAACCCAACACATCCCATCACCCCAAGAACACCATCCCCACAGTGAAACATGGTGGTAGCAGCATCATGCTGTGGGGATGTTTTTTTCAGCAGCAGAGACTGGGAAACTTCGAGTCAAGGGAACGATGGATGATGCTAAATACAGGGATATTCTTGAGCAAAACCTGTTTCAGTCTGCCTGTGATTTGAGAATGGGACGGAGGTTCACCTTCCAGCAGGACAATGACCCGAAGCATACTGCTAAAGCAACACTCAAATGGTTTAAGGGGAAACATTTAAATGTGTTGGAATTGCCTAGTCAAAGCCCAGATCTCAATCCAATTGAGAATCTGTGGTCAGACTTGAAGATTGCTGTTCACAAGCGGAAACCATCTAACATGAAGGAGCTGGAGCAGTTTTGCCTTGAGGAATGGGTAAAAATCCCAGGGGCAAGATGTGGCAAGCTCATAGAGACTTATCCAAAGCGACTTGCAGCTGTAATTGCTGCAAAAGGTGGCTCGACAAAGTACTGACTTTAGGGGGCTGAATAGTTATGCACGCTGAGGTTTTCTGTTATGTTGTCCTAATGTTGTTTGATTCACAATATAAAAAAAACACAACTTCACAGTTGTAGGCATGTTCTGTGAATGAAATGGTGCACACCTTCAAACAATCCATGTTAATTCCAGGTTGTGAGGCAACAAAACATGAAAAATGCAAAGGGGGGGGGTGAATACTTTTGCAAGGCACTGTATGTGTGTGCATATATAATATATTATAAGGGCACGGTCGTGCCCTTATGTTAAGGCTGAATAGAAAAAAATAGAAATCTCCATAGAGAATTCCGAAGGGGGGGGGGGGGGCAAGGTGTTTAAAGGCATACACCTCAAAAGCTATTGGAGGTACGGAGCTAAAATTAGGCACAGACGGGTAGAACTGTCGCTCGGTGCTGTTTGCAAAATTTCAGGGCAAAAAAAAAAAAAAATTAGGATTTGGGAGCAATCTAAAGCTCCAACTGTCATTTTTTTCTGACATTCTCAATTAGGACCACTTTTCTGCTGTTCTCTTTGGGGGAGATTTGGGAAGGCATAACTCAGGGTAGGGGGAGTATTTAGACTTGGGGTTTGTTTTATTAGGTTGCTATTGTTCCAGAATAGGGCCTTTTGGGGTTCAGGTAATTGAGAAAGTTACAGTTATTAAACTATTACCTCACAAATCCGCTATTATACAGATAGGAAGTTTCAATTCCTTGCACAGCCGCAGTAGAAGCCTTCAGCAGGTGTATTCACTGTGGCTTCACTTTGGTGCAGTAAGATGGCTGCCTTTTTGCGGGCTGTAGCGGGGGCTGGGGGGAGGGAAGCCAGTGTTATCTGCGGCCGGGAACCAGGGACGGTAGCGGGCGTTAGCGGCGGAGGTGCGGTGGCAGTGCGGGCGGCGGTGTAGGAGGCGTTAGGACCCGGGGGAGGTAGCAACACACAGATGCAGGCTCGGATCTGGAATATCCGTAATACCTGCATCTGTGTTTTAAAAACACAAACATAGAAGCAGGGACGGGATCAGTGAGACCTGTCTGCTGTGCTTCTGCGTTTAAAAATAAAACCTGTGCAAAAAAAATAAATAAACAAAAAACAACAACTAGTACTGGTTGTGCTAAATACAGGGGACAAACAACATAGGGCCCCCCCATATGAAGCACAACCAGCACCAGGCTTTTCATAACCAGTCCTGGTTGCCAAAATACGGGGGACAAATGACGTAGGGGTCTACCGTATAAACTGCAACCAGCACTGGGCTCTGAGCCGGTCCTGGAAATACAGGGGAAAAAAAAGTGTAGGGTCCCCCCTGTATTTACCAGAACTGGACCCTTTCTAGCACGGGGGGGGGGGGTGATGCCAAAGCCAGGGGAGCCCTTTCACTGGGCCCGCTAGCCAAAGCATCATCCCTGATCGCTAGTCAGTCCAGGCCGGGATCCCTGGGGACCCCCCCAATAAAGGGGTCTCCTTCTCCAGAGCACCCCAGGCCCAGGCTAATGGCCTGGGCTATCCCCGGCACCCCTGGGCGGTGGGTGCCGGGGTGATTGTGTAAAGTGTGATGCGAGTAAAGTTAAAATATTGTCTTTTGCTGTGGAACTGCAGTTCCCAGCAAGCCTCCCCCAAATGCTGGTACTTGTGGGGCATTACAGGCCTGATGGTACCTGTAGTTCCACAACAAAAGCAATATTAAAAAACCACAGAACACACACACCGTTAAAAAGTAAAATGTTACTAGAACATACATGCAGACACACACATGTACTCACACATGCACACGCTATCTCACATACTCACCTAGAATCCTTGAAGCCAATCTGTCCCCTTCTCCAAGTAGATAATCCTATGGATTACCTGTAATAAAAATTCCTTACTCACCTCCTCCTATGCGTGGATCTGTTCTCTTCGTTCCAAAGTAGGCAATCCAGGGTCTTGGCAAAAAAAACGCAATTACGCAAGCCCACAGAGATTAGTAGTGTCCTCTAAGGACACTACTATCCGAATGACAGCTCCGCTGTGGGATTTCAGTATAGAAAACCCGATGCGGAGCGCTCATTGGCTGAGAGAGGCGAGCCTTCCGCCTCTCAGCCAATGAGCGGTTTTCACCATTGACTTCAAAGGTGAGAACCAAGAGTGCCCTTATCAAAAATGGCGCCTCAGCGCCATTTTTGAAATTCAAAGATGGCCGCCACGAACCAATCACGGCTCGAGACGTCATTGCTCTGACCCCTCGGCTGGCTTATATAAAGCCAGCGTGAGGTGGCATTGAGTCACTCAGTCCGTCGGCCAGGTAGCTGGAGAGAATACCAGCTGAAGCAAGAGGACGCCGCTGAAGCCCTGAATGGGCGGCGACCATGCAAAAGAGCTTAAAGGCGAAGACGCCATTGAAGTCCTGGGGGAAGCGGCAGTCATTAAATAGAGCTTAAAGGCTGTCGCCCCCCATGTGAAGTAGCGGAAAAATAAAATTTTAAAACAGTGTTTTATTTTGATATTTCTTTTGCAGGGGTACTATAGGTAGCAGTGGGCCCTTAATGCCCCGCCTGCTGGTACTTGTGGTTCTCCAAGTACCAGTGTGCGGGGATGCCTGCTGGGACCTGTAGTACTACTGCAAAAGGCAATATTTATATTTTCATATGCACCACAATACATAATCAACCCAGCACCCTCCGCCCAGGGTTGCTGGGGGTAGACCCGGCTATCAACCTGGGCCTGGGGTGCCCTGAGGAGGGGGGCCCCTTTATTTATTGGGGGGGTCCCCAGTTCCCCAGGGATCCCCGGCCTGGGCTGACTAGTGGTCAGGGGTGATGCTTTGGCTGGGGGGCCCGGTGAAAGAGCTCCCCTGGCTGCAGAATCACCCCCACGTTAGAAAGGGTCCGGTGCTGGTTCTGGTGAATACAGGGGGACCCTACACATTTTTCCCCCTATATTTCCAGAGCCAGCTCAGAGCCCAGCGCTGGTTGCGCTTAATACGGGGGACCCCTATGTCATTTGTCCCCTGTATTTTGGCAACCAGGACTGGTTCTGAAAAGCCTGGTGCTGGTTGTGCTTCTTACGGGGGACCCCTATGTCGTTTGTCCCCTGTACTTAGCACAATCAGTACTGGGGCTCCAAAGCCCGGAGCTGGTTGGTCTTTGGGATGGGGGGGGGGGGTGGCACGCCATTTTCTTTCTTTTTTTTTTTACACAGGTTTCATTTTTAAACAAGCACAGATGGGTCTCACTGATCCCATCCCTACCTCTGTGTTTATTTATACACAGATACAGGTATCACGGATCGTTCAGATCCGAGCCTGCATCAGTCTGCTGCTACCTCCCCCGGGTCCTGACGCTTGCACCACTAACGCCCATGGGTCCCGGCCACAGCTAACGCCCACTATCCCCCGGCCGCAGCTTACAGCTGCTTCCTTCCGCCGAGCCCATGCGCTACCGCCCACACTGACCTGCCATCTTGGTGCGCCCAAGTGAAGCCACAGTGAGTACACCTGATGGAGGCTCCCACTGAGGCTGCGCATCAAGTTGAAAATTCCTATCTCTAAAATGGTGGATTTGTGAGGTAATAGTTTAAAAACTATAACTTTTTCAATTACCTAAACCCCAAAAGCACCTACTCTGCAACAATAGCTACCTAATAAAACAAATTAAAATTGTAAATGTGCCCCCTACCCTGAGTTATGCTGTCCCAAAAATCCCCCATAGAGAACAGCAGAAAAGTGGTCCTAAGTGAGTGTCAGAAAATACTGACAGTTGGAAATTTAAATTACTCCATAAGTCCTCGTTTTTTATGTTTTTGCCCTGAAATTTGGCATGCAGTACTGAGCGACAGTTCTACCAGCCCATGCCAAATTTCAGCTCCGTACCTCCAATAGCTTTTGAAGTGTAGCCCTCTAAACACCATGCCCCATCAGAATTTCTCTATGGGAAAATTCAGTTTTCTCCGAGAGGACCCCTACATTGCTCGTCCCCTGTATTCTGCCAACCAAGACTGGGTCTGATTAGCCTGGTGCTGGTTGTGCTTAATACAGGGAACCCCTATGTCATTTGTCCCCTGTGTTTAGCACAACCAGCACTGGGGCTCCAAAGCTCGATGCTGGTTGTGCTGTGGAGGAACGTAATTTTTTTTTAATATTACACATTCATTTTTTAAAACAATACATGGGTGGATCTCACTGATACGTCCATGCATCTGTGTCTTATTGATTTGATTTTCTCAGGTGCATGCCCAGCACCAGTGAGTCGCTCTGTTGCCCGCTGATGCTTCTGTGCACGCCCGTTGCTGCCACTGCTCTGCACCCCCACTGCTGCCACTGCCCCACACACCTGCAGCCTGCCCCTGCAGCCGTCTCTCCCTCTGCACCCTTAAAACACCTCATGTGTGCTGTCTGCTCCTCCACCCGTGTTAAGTGTACCTATTTGTTGTCCTTCTGCCCTGCAAGTGGCCTGGTTTGCTTGTCAAAACTCTGATGGTTAAAAAATTATAAAAAAAAGCAATGAAATTCCATAGACAAAAAACCTTACGGTTTTACATGTCCCATTAAGGCTTCTTAGACATGATCTGAAATTTCACAAAACCTACTGAATTTGTGCCACTCAAACAAAAAAAAGCAATGAAATTACGATCATTAAGGATGATGCCTTAATGGACGTGTTCCTTGCCCAATACAGATATTGGATGCCATCACACCCTGTGGTTAACTGTAGATTCAGCACTCTCGCAGAATGAGATTGCGGTCACTCACAAAATGGAGCTGCTAATTCACAGAATTGTGTGCTCACTGGAATACACACATGCAGTCTATGCAACTGAAATCTAAGCAGAAAATAGAGCTGTGCAGATGGGATAAAAGTGGTGTGGATGGAGATTATATATATATATGTGAAATAGTGTGTGGGGACAGTGCACAAAAATGATAATTCCCTCAAGATGTAATATAAAAGGGTAATGTAAATGTGATGTGGTCAATAAATTAATAAATAGCCACTAGTCCTTCATTAAAAGGTGGCAGCAGTCTTCTTAGTGTTCCGTTTGGCCAGCGGATATGGTGATTTCTGAAAAAGGGCTTTAAAAAGACAAGCGCCTGATAGTGTAGTAAATTAAATAAGGTGAAAGTTGGTGCTCAAATCTCATGTGCGTACCAGAGAAAAAAAACTTTAAAGCTTATCTGCTTTCCAATGATGTAGTTCATAAAGGGACGAGTGAATGGGGTGTCATCTACTGGAACACCTTTGAAAAAGGCTCGTGCCAGCCAGGAAAAGAAAAAGTGATATAGTGTAGTTTGTTTTACAGGAGTGCTGAGACAGGACTACAAGTAAATGCGTACCATGTATAGTAGTAAACCAAGCATGTAGTAAGTGTGCCCAAGGTATCTCCCCGTATTCCTTCCTCAATAATCCGTAGAGGAGTAGAAAGTGCAGATAGGCTCTGGGATAGATATAGGATTGATCCCACGTCAGTATGCTTTATCAGGGGATTTATTTAAATACATTTAACATGGGGAAACAGCTTATAGTGAAACACAAACAAAAAAGGAAATAATGAATGCTTATCTTTCAGAATGGTACCCTGTCCTCTTAAATTGTAAGTATCCAATGTCTAGAGAGCCTGGGTCAGAGTGCCTCTACGCATTTCGTCCAATATGGACTTCTTCAGGAGTGCTTCAACTGACCCTGGAACCTTTTCTACTGCCCTGGGCAGGACAGTCTCTGAGATCAGGGTTAGTTCACTCCCTGAGTCTATAATAGCTGGGAAATCTCGGCCATTCAGCAATACAGTTTCCCACAGTAATGGGGGTCTGGAATCCAGGGGTACAATCGTGTAAAACTCGGGGTACGTAGCACCCATACTAGCAACCCAAGGCTCTGTTTTTCTGGGACAGTCCCGCCTTATATGACCTGGCTCTCTGCACTCACAGCAAACGACCCTGGCATCTGCAGCGGTGTATCCTTGAGGAGGGGTGACAGTCTGGGTCACAGGCCAATGGGGTGCCATCTTTTTTTTCTGTCATTTTTGTCATATTTCCTGCGGTCTCATACCGCTTCAACACTGTACTTAATTCCTCTAGATATTGAGGATCAGCGTGTACAACCCAGCGCTGCATATTCCGCCCTAGGGTTCTTATGCACTGGTCAACAACCACCGTCTCTACAATTTATTTTTTTATTTCCTATTTTTGATATTTTTTCTTGTTTTAATTTTTGTATTTTTTTCTTTTTCGGATCTGTGATACACTGAACCATCGATGTTAACAATCATTAGAGCGATATTGGATATATAATATTTGGTTTTCAACATTAATATTTATACATAATATAATATGCATTGATGTGGTCTATACTAACTCATTGTCTGAAATGATATTGATGTTATTGATCTATTATGGCCTGCATAGAATAAATTGGCTAAGTATTACTGCTGTTTATACAGGGTTATGTGCGCCCCATGTGACTGCATTAGAGTTGCTTGGCAACCTGGTGTTGTATACCAGGAAGTATGGTTGTAAGAATCATGTGACGCAGCCGTGCACATGGTGATCTGTGATGACGTCATGCGTGCGCGTCTGTCACAGTGTGTTGTAGCCGGGACATGTGATTGCCCGGCTTACAGCGCTGATTTGCACCTCAGAGATGACACCTGACAGGGAATTGGTTCCCGCGTCTAGGGATAGCAGTTGGTCTAATACATGGATACCGGAATACTATCTGCGCAGGTCATCTTTATACATGTTTGTTTTATGTTTAATGTATGTATTTGTCCATGTCAGGTTTTACTTGTTATTAGAGGGATGGGGATTTAGGTATTTATAGGCATGATGTATCATGGTTATTGTACCTTGACAAAGGTCCGAATGAGGACCGAAACATCGGAATCTATGTGTATGATGGAATAAAGCAATCTTGTTTTGAAAATCATTGCATCAGTCTGGTGAGTGCACCACTATAAGATAATATATATATATATATATACACACATATATATATATATATACATACATATTACAAGAAATGCCCTTAATTTGCGCTAAAGTAGAACTAAATACCAAACACTGTATACGTACCAGCTGCACCTCCCTATTGACCCCCTGTTAGATGGGTGTCCAGTATAGTGTAGATATAAGAAGAGAGAGCGCTTATATCTTAATTTCAAAAATCACAGATTGATTACAAGGAACATTCAGATGCATAATACATTAAATATTTAAAATGTGATTTTTACTAGAAGGATAGAGCAGTCCTAGATTGGTGAAATGATGAAAGAATCTTCTTATAGTAAGCTTTTTTTTTCTTTTTATTGTCTTTAGGATTTTTCTTCCAGTGTGGGAATAGATACTGATGAGGCAATTTTCACAGGGATTCAGGACCTCATTCAGAGTCGGTCGTTGCGGTCCCACGGTCGTACGCCACCGATGTTCGCTATGCTGCGCATATGTAAAGTTCGCAATGCGCGTGCGCAAACTAGCCGCTACGATCAGAAATTTCTCTCTCCTTGAACACAGCCAGGTCGGTAGTTTGAGTGACAGATGGAGGCGTTTGTGGGTGGTAACAGGGGAAGGTGCTTGAAAACGGGGGAGTGGAGATCCGAACGGCGGCGTGCCTCATTATTCGAACGGCGTTTTATGGGAGTGCATACGGATTATGGGAGTGCATAATTAACAAAGTAGCGTCAAGGCACATGTGACATGGGAGGTTTTTACACTGACATGATCGTAGAGCTTAAGAGAGGGTATGGTCAACCTTAAGCTCTACGACCAGTTCCGATGGTTCCCGATGGTCTCGATTAATCCTTATATGCCCGGAGATGACGTGCAATGCGTACGAGAAGAGGGCGTATTTTTTGGTCTTCCGACTGCTTCCTCCACTTGGTCGGCCAACTACCGATCCGAACTTAGGGACGCAACTTGCGAGGGAAACATTTGAATATCCGGCCCCTTTTCCCGTACGACCGTGCGGCCGCTTCGACCGACTCTGAATGAGGTCCTGAAATATACCCTCACACCAGAAAACACCCAAATATAGTAGGCCAAATGGCCACATTTAGTATTTAAAAAAGATTATTTTACAAATATTTGACATAAACAGCGGTTAATAACATAAAACTGTCGAATCAGCTTACATAAAGTGCGATGTTATATACGGACTGTAACAGGGTTGTCCACTGTTGCACCCAATGGTGGAAAGTGTACTACGAAAGACCCAGAATAATCTACCAGTATTATGACCCGAGGAAGGGGGGGGTAGCAGTAAGTGACTCGGGCCCTGATTCAGAGCCGGACGCTCTGACAGAGCGCTCGCTCTGAATCAAGGCGATCCCTCTGTTTTTCTTGAGCGGCCTCCTGGCCGCTCGCATAGCTGTGGGTAACCACCCACAACTACAGCGAGTGGCCAAAAAGATGATGTGCTTTTGGCTGTATCAGAGCGGAGAGCACTCCCACTGACATCACTTGTGATGTCAGTGGGGCCGGCCCCAGACGGTAGGCGTTCCCATGGGAACGCCTCCGTCTGGACAGCCACGCCCCCGGCACGCCCACCAAAGGGGGCGCGCTGTCACTCACCATCGACAGCACGCCCCCTTTGTAGCGAGACCCGGGTCTCGCGCATGCGCACGACGGAGCCCGCTCCCTCGTGCGCATGCGCACTGGGCCAACATCGAACCCGCTTGCGAGCGCATAGCGGGTCCTCAGTATTTAGCCTTGCGAGCGCGAATCAGGCCCTCAGTACTTAGCCTTAGCCATATTAGTCTACAGTCGCACATTGCATAGGTCTGCCTAATTACAACTAGCCTACATAGTTGCAGGGGCGAATGCAGAATCTTTACGGGGGGGTTACTTAATAACATTGTGCCTGCTCTACCATCTGTCTGGGTACTCAGAAACCCACCCTGCATGCGCTACTGAGTTGAATTATTAAACTTGCTAATAGCTCATGTGTTAGGTGTTTGACAGTGGTACACAAGGTTGGGAGTTCACGCTCACTGCATGGCATGCTGAGCATTGTGTTTTTAATTTCAAGGGGATTTAACTGAAAGTTATTATTAACATATAAACCTATCCATTAAGGCTGACCCTAGAGTATGGGTGGGCAATAAGCGGCCCCCCAGATGTTGTAAAACTATACATCCCAGCATGTCCTGCACCAATTTTGCTATTTGGCCATACTAAAAATTTTGCAATATATGCTGGGATTTGTAGTTCAACAACAGCTAGAGGGGTGCTGAGAACCAACACACATGACAGCAGAATAGAAAGAAGTGTGCAGGACAGGGAGAGGATTCTCACTCCAACTGCCTCCACCACTTGGTAAGAATGCTCTACTGCCAAGAACCCCACTATCCACTGTGACAGAGTGGGTTTCTCCCACATTCTGAGGAAGGGTTAATCTCCATGTAGCTAGGGAGGAACCACACCCTCACCTCAATTAAGACCAAGTAAGGCAGTGATTCCCAACCTCGGTCCTCAAGGCACAGCAAGAGTCTTGGTTTTAGTGATGTCCATGCTTGAACACAGGTGGTTACATCAAAATAACTAAGTTACTAATTAAGTCACCTGTGCTAAAGTGTGGTTATCCTTAAAACTTGGACTGTTAGTGTGCCTTGAGGAACCATGGTTGGGAACCCCTGAGCTAAGGTATAAAAACCTGGTAAGTTTAGTCAGTGGAAATGTGAGGGAGAGGTTGTACCTTTAGCAGCTCTTTCTATGCTGGACAATCTGAACCATCACTGTGCTGAGAATACTCTGCTCGTTTGATCTGCTGTCTCATGTAAGCTGAATAATTGTTCCTGAACTGTGTTTGCTTTATGTAAGAAGCCATTGCATTGAATCTGCCTTTTCAAGCCAGGAATAAAAAGCTTACTTGTTTGCAACACCTCTCCCATTGGTTGTCTGAACTTACCCGCTACACCCACCTTTTTGCTTATTTTTGTTACTACTCTCAGTACAGTACAATGCCTATATATGACACAACCAATTTGTCACATGACACAAACTCCTACTCTAGCAGTGCAGACCCTTGTAGAAGAAGCTCTGAGAGAAGAAAATATATATGAGCCAGAATAAAAAAAAATCTAGTGAAAAATAATACCAGTTGGAGAAGTGAAAAAGCTGGGGGGTGGGGAGGAGGTAATGTGGGGGAGAAATTTTTGAATTACGTATAAAGTGCACGATTGGAAAGGAGATTTAGGGCCTGATTCAGATGTGGAAGCAAATGCCATCGCAGCTATGATCTCTTATGGATTTGCAATTGTGAAAATATGCTAATGAAACACTTGCCATCCAGTGCTTACAGGTGCCCACTGAAAGCATCTCATATCCGCCGCTCACGCACAAAACTGGAAAAAAAATAATGCAGATCGGGCGGCCAGCATACTTATTAGTAAGTCAAAGCTGTAGCAGACATAGCGGGTCTCCAGACATGCAGAGGGCTCTCCCGCTGCGAGCTAGAACGTAGTGGCTAATTTAGGAACGGCCAGTGTTTAAATGGACCAATACATCTGCATTTTTCTAACCACCCCCCATTACCTCCCCCAAATACGGAGTACCTGTCACTCATTTTGCAGTGAATGCTCTGTGTGAGCGTAGTCATAATTCAATTGCTGCACGTGCGCAGTGCAACTTACACGCATGCGCAATGGCCAACAATCGCTCAATCTGCGTAAATATCAGCATTGTGTCCACATCTTAATCAGGCCACCTGACCTGAACAATTTGTTTATCTCTGTAAAACCAGCACTCTGCGACTCAACCATACTGGGTGTTTATATTCCGCTGTGCTTTACAATTGAGAATGAAATATTAATAAAACGAGACTGGGTAATACCAGTCAAACAGGCTTTTGGGCCCTGCTCAAAAGCTTACAATCTATAGACATTTGTAGAACATCAAATATTTACACAATGACAAATACTATAAACTCAAGGCTTTTGGCACGGTCTCACATCGTTGACAGCTAAATAAACTTGAAAGTGTGAGATTGGATTCTATGACAGTTGGATGGATAAGAATTTGGTTGCAGAATAGGAAACAGAGAGTTGCAGTAAGTGGAGTGTAGTCTAAAGAGGTAAATGTTACCAGCAGAGTACCCCAGGGATCTGTACTTGGACCTAGGCTTTTTTAATATCTTTGTTGATGACATTGCAAATGGTACTGAAGGGAAAGTATGCGTTTTTGCAAATAGCACAAAGGTATGCAGGAGGGTAGACACACCAGGAGGGGTAAAACAAATGATTGAGGATCTAGAGGAAGGAATCGGTATGTAATACCACCGGTCGCAGTTCGATTCCCGGCAGTGTCAGGCAGACAGAGGGACAGGTCCCGGCAGCGGCAGCCCTGGAAATCCCGATTGTCTGCAGGTAAATATGAACTAACCTAACCTACCCCCCTAACCCTAACCCTCCCTTAGGGGTGCCTAACCCTAACCTCCCCCCAAGTGCCTAACCCTAATCCCCCCTTCCCCGTTGCCTAAACCCAAGTTTAGGCAGCCTAACCCTAACCCTCCCTCCCCCAAGCCTAACCCTAATCGCCCGGGGGGTGCCTAACCCTAAGTCCCACCCGGGAGCCCTAAACCTAACCCTCCCCCCCCGCGCAGCTGTCTGCTCGCGGCGCCCGGCATCCCTTTGATCAGGATGCCGGGCGCCGGTCTCCCTGCATCGGTGAAATGAGCGGCGTCTACATCTAGACGCCGGTCATTTCACTCTCGCCGGGATATGACAGCCGGGAAGCCGGCTGTCGGTATAATGTCAGCCGGCTTCCCGATTGCATCCCAAGAGGAATGGGCAATAACTGGGGAACTAGAGTTTAATGTTAAAAAAATGCTAAATCACGCATTTGGGTCTCAAATACCCAAAGGCTAACTATAGTACCAAGGGTACCACAAAGGAAACTACAGAGGAGGAAAGGGATCTAGGAGTCACTATTTCAGATGACCTGAAAGCAGGGAAGCAATGTAACAAAGCAATGAGAAATGCAAGTCAGATGCTTGGTTGCATAGGGAGAGGAATCAGTAGCAGGAAGAAATAATTGTCACTGTATAGGTCATTGGTACGGTCTCATCTAGAATACTGTGTTCAGTTCTGGAGGCCATATCTCCAGAAGAATATAATTACATTAGAGACTGTACAATGAAGGGCAACTAAAATGGTTCAAATATAACAAGGATTTTAACAAGGTACACGAGGGAAACATTTTTCAAAGGAAGAGAAATAGTAGAAGACGAGGACATGCACTGAAACTGGAGGGAGGAAGGTTCAAAGGAATTTGAGAAAAAAAACTTGAGAAAAACTTACTTCACAGAAAAAAATAGCGGATAAGTAGAACAGCCTCTCATCAGAGGTGATAGAGGCTGAGACAGTAGAGCAATTTAAACATGCTTAGGAGAGGCATAAAGATATACTTACAAGGAAGTTAGGACCAAATAGGGTTGAGTTTACCAAAAGGTTAAAAAAAGGGCAGACTAGATGGGCTAAGAGGTTCTTCTCTGCTGTCAAATTCTATGTTTCAATGGGGACAATTCAATTCAACGTAAATTGAATAGCACCGGGAGCTCGTGCGCTGTGTGGTCGGAGGATGCCAGTTATCGCGCCTTAATCGTGCCTTAACCGGCATTCTCTGACCATGTGCTGGGCACGCGGCTGTTAGCGCCGCGCTAAGCAAAAAAACAGCTGCGCACCCGGCCCAAACAGCGCGTTGTATTGAATAGCTGCGAGCGCTCCCTCCCGTCACTATTCAACATCCCGCTGAATTGAATTCCCCCTTGGGGATTCTACAATAAACCTACAGCAGGAATAAATATTAGTGCGCAGTTATTCCTAAAGGACTATAGCTTATAAAAGTACATTCTAAAACAAATAAACAGAATACAGACCCCGGCAAGAGTCTGACATTAAAGTATCCAAATACACAGTTACATGTGTAAGTGATTTTTCCACCAGCTTGTGCTGCTGGGAGGGGGATTATGTAAAATGTGTGCACAGATTCATAGTTGGCTGGGGGGAGCTTAGCTGTAAGTCACAGTGCAAACATTATGCTGCCCTGTATTTGGTGCTAATGTTTGATTTCCTACTTTGTGTACTACAACAAGCACAAACAGACATTATTCTTCCATCTCCATGCAAAAAAAAAAAAAGAAACGTATTTGCACCTCTCACATTGCAGCATGTTTTTGTCAGGTACAAATGTAATTACATTTGTTCCTAAATCTAAATGTATTTTTATAAACACTGATTAATTATAAGACTTTACATATTTTTCTTTATATATATTGTCATTTGCATTTACACATGCATCTGTAACACAAAACATGTTCATGATAAATAATGAATTGTTTCATATGATTTGCACAATGTTATTTACATTTTTATTTTCGTTGTGGGAAGAAATGAGCCTCCTTTTATAAATGTAGCCTGCCGCACTCCCTAGGAATGCACTCACAGCTCATAGATACTGTAGGCTGCTCTGTGTTTATGAGAAGGTGAACACAGCATGAATGGATCCCAGAACAGCAATCAACAAACAGATCACCACACTATGAGGTGTACTCATTACTGTCCATGTATAACCTGGATGCGTTTCTTTTGTACATGCTGTGCTTGAACTCAATACCTTACGTCATAATAGTGACCTAATGACCCACGCCCAGGGAGTGAGTACGTGGTCTGTCAACTCTTACAGTGTTATAAACAATAGCAATCGTTAGTAGCCTAGATAGACTTAGCAACGAGCAAATGAGCAAGAGATGCCACAAAGTGTGGTAATAGCAGTTTACTACTGTATTGAGGATAAATTTGAAAACATCAAGGGCAGGCTTAATTGCCCATTTGTGAGTAGCGAAGGAGGTGTGACCAGTGCCATGTGGATGTACACCCTCTACATCAGGGGTGTCAAACTCGTGGCCATCCAGCTGCTGTGGGACTATATATCCCAGTATGCCCTAAGAGCAAAACTGTGGCAGTGCATGCTGGGATGTGTAGTTCCACTGCAGCTGAATGGCCTGGGACACCACTGCTCTGCACCAGTCGCCACAATATCTCCCTACATACGTAAAAGTAGAAAAATTGCATAGTTTTGTATGGCTAATAGTAATAATTATGGCCAACTGGGCGGCAGGACATCATCATGCTGCTATTGATGAAGGGCCGGTTCTTATGTGTAGGCCTGGAGCAGTAGTCCCATCCGCCCCATTGTTAATTTGGCCCTGAAAAACATTAAGGGGTAAATTTACTAAAGTGAGAGTTTTTAGAAGGGAGTTTAAAAAGTGATGTTGCCCATAGCAACCAATCAGATTCTACTTAACATTTAACTAGCACCTTCTGGAAGATAATAGCTAGAATCTGATTGGTTGCTATGAGCAACATCACTTTTTAAACTCACTTCTAAAAACTCTCACTTTAGTAAATTTACCCCTAAGACTCTGATGAACTTTAGTTATAGCAGAGATGCAGTGGACAGGTAAGCCTGAAAATCTATTGTAATTTAAGTTTAATATTTAACATTACTTTTTTGGATTTTAGTGGTCCTTTACACAGAACTACTTAAATGCTAAACTAAGTGAGATTAATTTATTTCAGATATCGACAGACCAGTAACCAACACTGGGCCGTATTCAATTAGCCGCAAAAAGTCAGTTCCTGTGGAAAAGTATCGCTAGTGACATAATTTCACCTTGCGAAAAGTTTCCTCCGTATTCAATTCCGAAGGCTTTTCACCGGTGCACAAGCTCAATGCAATGGGACCTGCGAAAAAGTTTCGCCTATATGAATGTGTAAATAAAAAGTGCAGAATTTTAGGGTTTTAGGGTGCAAAGCTGCACGAACCACCATACACCCTTGGGACAATCCCCCAAAGGTAAACTGCATCAAAAAAAGTTTAAAAAATTCTTTAGATCACCCCAAAAGGAATCGGTATGATATCCCGGCTGCCGCATGGCCGGGAGTTCGAATCATGGCAGCGGCAGCCCGACAAAACAGCAAAGCCCGGCAGCGGAAGCCCGACAGCGCTGGAAATCCCGATCGTAGTAAGGTAACTATCAACTAATCTAACCTAACCCCCTAACCCTCCTTAGGGGTGCCTAACCCTAACCTCCCCCCCTGTGCCTAACCCTAACCCTCCCGGGGGGTGCCTAACCCTAAGTCCCCCCCCCGGGTGCCCTAAACCTAACCCTCCCCCCGCGACTGTCAGCTCGCGGCGCCCGGCATCTCTTCGATCGGGGTGCCGGGCGCCGGTCTCCCGGCGTCGGGGAAATGACAGGCATCTAGATATAGACGCCGGTCATTTATCCCACGCCGGAATAAAGCAGTCGGGAAGCCGGTTGTTGGGAATCCTGCAGCCGGCTTCTCGATTGTATACCCCCCAAAAAAGTACTTTCATTTTGGTGGCAAAAAAGTCCATGGTCTGACCCGTCCCAGTTAGGCAGTGTAGCGCCAACCGCAGTGTGTGCGGTCAGCGCTACATATTTACACAGGACCGGCGCTAGGCTTCCATGTGCCCAGCGCCGGTCCTGTGCTGCACAGCCGAGCCCCTTTCCTTCCCCCTGAGCACTTACCCAACAGCGCCAGGAGGAGGGTGGGAGGCGGCCTCAGGCTGTGCAATTTAACACACACATCTCCGGCAGCGATGTGTGTGTTAACCAGCAGCCAATGAGAGTCAGACAGACTCTCATTGACTGCTGCAGCGCCCACTGCAAGAGCCGGGCTGGAGCTCACTCATGAGCTCCGCCTTCCGGCTCTTGCAGTGGGTAATGGGAGAGACGTTGTGACGTCTCCCATAATGCAGAGCGCGACAGCCCGGGAGGACTGACGTGCGGCGGCGGGAGCAGTGGCCGGAGCCGTGGCGTGGATTCAGGGAAGTGAATTTTTTTTTTAAACTTGTGTGTCTGCACTACGGGAGGGGGGGTGTGCTACTACTACTGGGAACACCATTACTGGAAGGGGACCTCTACTGAGGGGGGGGGGGGGGCACTACTGGGGTCTTCAACGGGGGGGGACTACTACTGGGGGCACTGCATCGAGAGGGGGAACCTCTACTGGGGGACTACTACTGGGGGGGGAAACTACTACTGGGGGCACAAGGGAAACTACTACTGGGGACACTATATAAGGGGCTTACTACTAGGGGAATAGTACTGGGCGCACTAAATAGGGAGGACCACTACAGGGGGCACATTATAAGGGCACTGGATAGGGGGCATCACTACTGGGGGCCTGCATAAGGGGGACTACTACTGGGGGCACTGCATGGTGGGGGGGGGGCTACTGCTGGGGGCACTAGATAAAAGGCTTACTACTAGGGGCACTGACCTGGGAGCACTAAATAGGGAGGATCACTACAGGGGGCACTGTATAAGGGGCACTGGATAGGGGGGATCACTGCTGGGGGCCTGCATAGAGGGGACTACTACTGGTGGCACTATATAAAGGGCACTGCATAAGGGGGTACCACTACTGGGGCACTGGATTGGGGGGACTGCTACTGGGGGTACTGAATAAGGGGAGCTAATGAGGGGCTGCATAAGGGGGACCACTACTGCGGGCATTGCATACTGGGGGTACTGTATAAGGGGCACTACTATGGGCCTGCATAAGAGGGACCACAACTGGGGACATTGCATACTGGGGGTACTGTATGAGGGGCACTACTGAGGTTAAGGTGCATATGGAAAGGAATGTTCAGAGTGACGATAAAGGGGTGTGTGTCATGTTGACCCTCTGCTGGGCTGCCCGACACTGCCTGCTGCTGCGTTTCCGGGATTTGCGTTCCACTCTGAAACACAAACCAGAGCTCCCTGCTCCACCATCACTGTGCAGTGTCTTCTCCCTTAGGGTTGCAGATAGATTCCCTTCTGCCTCAGCCCCCTGCCGTCAGCCCGCCTGTCTCTATGGAATGATCGGAGTCGTGTCATCCCCCGGGGCTGCTGGAGGCGAGGTGGACCATGCAGAGTTGAAAGGGGTGTGTGCAGACTGCAGCTGTGTAGAGTATGAGCGAGACGTGAGAGACAGGAGCATACCACTCACTTTGGCTGTGCAAATTGGCTCCTGTCAACGCGAGAGAGGGACGTAGATGGGGACCCAGAGTGGAGGTGATTCATGTTCGGCTTTCTTCTTCCCAGTGAGTTCCTTCCACACCCATCCTGCCTGTTTATCCCCACCCTGCTCCACACTACTACTCCCACCCTGCCCCCTGCTCCACACTACTACTCCCATCCTGCCCCTGCTTTCCACTATTACTCCCATATCCTGCCCCGAACTACTACTCCCACCCTGCTTCACACTACTACTCCCATCCTGCCCCTGCTTTCCACTATTACTCCCATATCCTGCCTCCTGCTCCACACTATTAATCCCATCCTGCCCCTAACTACTACTATTCCCAGCCTGCCTCACATTATTGCTCCCATGCTGCTCCCACTTCCCAATAATACTCCCATCTTGACCCTGATCTGCACTACTACTCCCATCCAACCCACTGATTCATGTTCAGCTTTCTTCTTCCCAAGAAGTTCCTTCCACTCCTATCCTGCCCACTTATTCCCACCACTCTCCCACCCTGCTCCACACTACTACTCCCACCCTGCCTCCTGCTCCACACTACTACTCACATCCAACTGTTACTACTCCCATTCTGACCTCAGCGGTGGCAGAGTGTATGGAGCTCGTGCTCCAAGAGCTAGCTCCGGTGGTGGCGATTGACTAACCAGACTACCCCGTGGCCTCACAAAGTACCCACCCTAACTACCATCCCTGCAACCCGCCCTACCCCCCGCCTTCTAGGTCACACCTTACTCCCTGGCCTCCTAGACATACAAAACCTCCCCATGCCAGGGACATTACCCAATTTATTTAATTTTTTTCTGTGGGGGCCAATGAGTTTGTGTATTTTTATTTACGGGGGCCAATAGGTTTTTTATTTTCCAGTGGGGATCAATGAGTTATTTTTTTTCTTGTGGAGGCCAATGCGTTTTTATTTTTGTTGCTGTTAGGGATCAGTGTGTTTTATTGTTTTCTGTAGGGGCCAATGTGTTTGTTTTCTACTGTGGGGGTCAACGTGTTTTGTGGGGGCCAATGTGTTTTATTGCTTTCTGTGGGGATCAATGTGATTGTGTTTTTTTCTGTGGGGGGGGGCCAATGTGTGTGTTTTTTCCTGTGGGGGCCAATGTGTTTCTTTTTTGGGGGCATTGCTTTTCATCTGCGTATGTGTCCGAGGTACACCGCGCATGCGTCCCGATGAGGTTTGCACAGAGCTGCAGTACGGATTCAGATGCATGCACCAAGAAGTGTATTAGAAATGTTTTGGGCGTACCTGGGCAGTCACAGGGGGTTGGCTATAGAGGTGCTGCATTGCTCACATTGGAGGCCATACACAGACGGATGTTCTGCACCTAGCATAGGGCTGGGGAAAGTTTAAATAGTGCAACCGATGGTGGCACACAAAGCATGACTGCATCTGTAGACACTAACAGTGGGCATCCCAGTCCTTGCATATTCAGACACATGGATGTACACGGATGTAGCGTAATTAGCATAAAGTCGCAGACCCAACTGCAGCAAAAGCAGCAAGAAAGGATGCAACTGCATCCAACTCAGAGTCAGGCCCTATGAGGAGGAATCCCGTCTCCCTCGCCAGACCCCACCCCCATTAAGGTTGCCATCTGCCCAGCCATAACATAATGGGGTATATTAAAATGTATTTAATATTTACTAATAAACACTTAATTGAATAATCCAAACAATAAATATATTTATGTGGCATAATTGTTTAATGAATTATTGGGGTAAAGTTAAAAATAAATAAATAATATTTTTAATACACAAACGACACTAAGGGCCGTATTCAATTAGCTGCGATAAGTCGGTTTCTGCGGAAAAGTATCGCGAGTGACGTCATTTGGCCATGCATACGACGAAAACCGCGCGCGGTACTTTTCCGCATTGACAACAGGCGAAGTAGTCGAACAATCCAGCATGCGAAAAGTACGGGACTTTTCGCCGGGAAATGAATATGGCCCTAAGAGGCCAATATTTTCTATAAATTAAATAACAGGGCCATATTCATGAACTAAAGATGGAGGTACCAATTATATTGAACACTTGTGATACTACAAGTGCGAGCATGCATGTGCCTCTATCGTTAGTTAATATGGCCCCAATTAACTATTCAGCAATGTGCAAAAGTCACTCATTGATATGAATGAAGTCCAATAAGATCCTGCCTCTACCTTCCTCTACTTGTTATCCCAGTCACCCATACAAACCTGTAGCACACTACCCAATTATAAACTTCACACTGGCTTATCTAAATGCTTTGTTTTTGCAAGAAAAATGAAGAGAGTCTCCAAAATAATGCATGAAAATAAGGTTTAAGTGTTATTCCAATAATTGTGGAAAAGATGCTCACATTGATGTGACATATAAAATGTGAACCGCATTTACTAAGCACAGTAGGGAATATATGTATAAAACTCTGCAGGATGCGGTCTGCTTTTTGGCCCGCCAATTATCTATACTGTATAGGTGTTTTTAATCAATGTTGCATACAAAGCTTGTTTCTAAGAAGTATGATGTGTAAGTTATTAATGAGCCATGAGAAAAGAAGTTACCACTGCATGATAAAGCTGTAGCCACAATTTATACTAAGAACATGACATTAATTTCAGATGTAATATTTATAGCAGAGCTTATTTTACAGACATTTCCATTTATGCACCTGCTCAGTGATTTGCATAAAGAACCATCAAATGAGATTTAAAACCATTCAGATAAGAGAAAAATTTATGAAAACTAAATGTACAGTGCCTTGCAAAAAGTATTCACCCCCCTTGGCTTTTTACCTTTTTTGTTACATTACAACCTGTAATTTATTTATTTTTTTAATCTGAATTTTATTTGATGGATCTGCACAAAATAGTCTAATTTGGTGAAGTGAAATGAGAAAAATATATATAAAAAAGAATCTTTATAAATAAAATTCTGAATATTGGCATGTGCATATGTAATCAACCCCTTTGCTATGAAGCCCCTCAAAAGTTCTGGTGCAATCAATTACCTTCAGAAGTCACATAATTAGTGAAATTAAGTCCACCTGTGTGAAAGTGTCACATGATCTGTCAGTATAAAAACACCTTTTCTGAAAGGCCCCAGAGGCTGCAACACCACTAAGCAAGAGGCATCACACCATTAAGACCAAGGAGCTCTCCAAACAAGTCAGGGACAAAGATATTGAGAAGTACAATTCTGGGTTGGGTTACAAAAAAATACACAAATCTTTGATGATCCCCCGGAGCACCATCAAATCCATCATCATCAAATGGAAAGAACATGGTACCACAACAAACCTGCCAAGAGAGGGCTGCCCACCAAAACTCACAGACCGGGCAAGGAGGGCATTAATCAGAGAGGCAGCACAGAGACCATAGGTAACCCTGAAGGAGCTGTAGAGTTCCACAGCAGAGATTGGTGTATCTGTGCATGTGACCACAATAAGCCGTACACTCCATAGAGCTGGGCTTTATGGAAGAGTGGCCAGAAAAAAGCCATTACTTAGTGATGAAAATAAGAAGACACGATTTGAGTTTGCCAAAAGGCAAATGGGGCGACTCCCCAAATGTATGGAGGAAGGTGCTCTGGTCAGATGAGACTAAAATTAAATTTTTCGGCCACCAAGGAAGGCGCTATGTCTGGCGCAAACCCAACACATCCCATCACCCCAAGCATCATGCTGTGGGGATGTTTTTCAGCAGCAGGGACTGGGAAACTGATTTGAGGTGAGGAAAAGATGGATGGTGCTAAGTACAGGGATATTCTTGAGCAAAACCTGTTTCAGTCTGCCTGTGATTTGAGACTGGGACGGAGGTTCACCTTCCAGCAGGACAATGACCCGAAGCATACTGCTAAAGCACCACTCAAGTGGTTTAAGGGGAAACATTTAAATGTGTTGGAATGGCCTAGTCAAAGCCCAGATCTCAATCCAATTGAGAACCAATGGTCAGACTTGAAGATTGCTGTTCACAAGCGGAAACTATCCAACATGAAGGAGCAGGAGCAGTTTTGCCTTGAGGAATGGGCAAAAATCCCTGGGGCAAGATGTGGCAAGCTCATAGAGACTTATCCAAAGTGACTTGCAGCTGTAATTGTGGCTCGACAAAGTACTGACTTTAGGGGGGTGAATATGCACGCTGAAGTTTTCTGTTGTTATGTTGTCCTAAATGTTGTTTGAGTCACAATATAAAAAAAAACAGTACTCCACAGTTGTAGGCATGTTCTGTGAATGAAATGATGCACACCTTCAAACA
Source organism: Taudactylus pleione (assembly GCA_031769625.1). Lineage (NCBI taxonomy): Eukaryota > Metazoa > Chordata > Amphibia > Anura > Myobatrachidae > Taudactylus > Taudactylus pleione. The sequence continues at coordinate 50,710,933 of JAUIMM010000015.1, forward strand.
ATCCATTTTAATTCCAGGTAATGAGGCAACAAAACATGAAAACTGCAAAGGGGGAGGGGGTGAATACTTTTGCAAGGCACTGTATGTACTATGTATAGGTCTATTTATTACAGGAATGAAGAAAACCAATTTCTCTGGCGAATACGGGTGTGATAGCCAGAGTTAGGGCTTCTCACAATTTACTGAGTCCTCCCTGCTGGTATAGTGTACTGCTGGTAATTACTTTGCAAGGGCTCTGAAATGAAAGAGATGATGTTGCCTACTTAAGCAGGATCGCTATGGTACACATAGAGGTTTGATGCAGGAGCGGGCCATTGTACTCAAGGAACAGTAACAAAATGTTCCCAGAGAAACGGAAATATGCAGTGAGGGCACTACAAATCCAACTATAATCTGTGATAACTGCTCCATGTTTTATCCAGATCACCCAGGCTCCCCAATAAACTGAGCAACATTGGAGGAACAGTAGTGTGTGTAAAGCGAGCATGCTCAGACTGAGCCTCACACCCCTCAGCGTTGCAGTCTCCATCTTATGGTCTGATAAATAAAAATATGAAATTTTTGGTTCATCATGCAGGGTTTTTGTAACACTTCAAATAGGCAGTTCCTCAGTGTGTAGGTTATTTTTTTTTTTACTGTACAGCAGCCCGATTCCCGCCTTGGTTAAGCCTAAAATTTAAAAGGGCAATGCTGTATTTACTAAAAGGGCAATGTTATTTACTAAAAGGGCAATGCTTTATTAACTAAAATACAGAGAACTTTTCCAATCTTCCTCTCGGAGGAGAGTGGGGTAACAGATAGCATTTCCTCTTATAAAGATATGGTGGTTATAATATAAATGATCCAAGAGCATAATCCTGTATGGGGCTTCCCCTCCAAACTAAACTACCATGTGCACATCCCTTCTTTCTAATGTGAGCTAAATCCGGATGTATCCCTCAGGCCAGTGGCAGCACTGGGGTCAGCGACACCCAGTGCGCCAAATTTATCCCCTGAAAAGGGGTCACGGCCTTGCAGGGAAGGAGCGTGGCCTCACGGCACACCCCCTGTTTTATCAATCTAAGAGCATGCACAGCACTCCCAGAGATGCCCAGCTGCACCCAGAGACTTTCCCCACACTGCTGGCTCCTTCTCAGTGACCAGGAGGCGGGCACTGCACAATAACATCACAGTGCAAGGCCCGGCTTCTGGTCATTGAGGAGAAGCTGTCATTTACCTCGGAGGGTTATCCGGTGCGGTCCGCATTCCCCCAGTGACACCACTATCTAAATCTATTCTGGGACTATGTTTCAAGGAGGCCAGTCAGACTCTGCCAGAAATGTTGGTCAGACTGAAATTTGTGACTTGTAAAAAGACAACAACTTACGATGCAGTTCGCTAACATTATTAATGCAACTATAGAATGTGCAGCCGTGCGGCGGACCGACCGCGTGTATAATATATTGTTACATAGTAACATCCCAAGTTCTCTGGATCATACAGGTGTGTACCTAGATGTAATCCAGTGTTTCCCAACTCCAGTCCTCAGGGACCCATAACAGTGCATGTTTTACAGATCTCCTAGCCAGTGCACAGGTGTAGTCATTACTGGCTGACACATTTTAAAATATCCACAGGTGGAGCATTTTTTCAATTGTGAGGAGATCTGTAAAACATGCACTGTTTGTGGTCCCTGAGGACTGGAGTTCTGGAATATTGTCTCCGTCACTATCCGGCAATACTTGGATCTCTTAGTACTGTGTAATATACATATTGCATGACTCTCTTGCCCTTAGAAACCAGGTGGCTTACAATTGGACTAATTTCTCCATATGTCTGGAATCTCACTAGCAATGACCAATATAACAACTTGCCTGAAGTCACATGGTAGCAAAACCTATTTGACAAATACTGCATATAGATTATGAACCCTCTTGTTTGAGATCTTCCAAATAGGACGTAAGCTCTTTTACGAGTTGGCCATCACTATCCTTTGTTTTCATGTCTGCATGTATTTTCTCTACCTTGTATGATCTTTCAAATCAAAAACAATAACGATAGTAATAATAATGAAAGTAATAGTAGTAGTAATAGATAGTAGTAGTAGTAATAATAATAAACAACATATGCTATTCATAGTGTTTTTACCTGCTGAGACTGAAGCACATGAGTAGGTAAGATAGCTTCAGGAGAACACAGTAAAGCTACAGTACTTCTCTATAATTTCACGTGTCGGACATGTATTTTGTGGGAAATATCAGATAAAAAAAAAAATATCTTGCAAACAGCAATGTATGAAATACACTAACACAAATCTCATGTACACACCTGTAACATCGTTTTACAATTCTGTTTTCATTGTAACAAGGTAATGAAGTGCCATCAGGATTACTTTAATGCATTTAGATCAAAAGCTAATGGATACAAACAGCAAAGATAAACACTGCAGCAACATTCTCCTCCTTCGTGCTAATTACACTCTAAGGTCCACACCTTCATTTTAAGGGTTTAAGAAGTAAACACCAATTTATTTCAATGTATTAGGTCTTCAAATAATTAACTGAATATCAATACACTTCAGGGAAAGGAAGACGCGTGTTTAAAAAATATTGTTGAGGCTTTAGCTTTTCACTTACTGGCTTATGTTCTCTATTATAGGGGAGCAGTGATATAAACGGGATGCGGTTAATAGTTCAACAATCGGGATGACGGCTGCCAAAATCCCGGTCACCAAGAAAAGACCAGCGACGGAATCCCGACAGCACTGTGGATGCCGACGCCAGAATCCCAGCAGCCGGCATCCCTAACGTAAGGACACAGGGAAAGAGGTAAGTAGTAGCCAGGGGTGGGGGACCTGGGGGTTTGGTTTAGGCACCTTTGGGGGGACTTAGAGTTAAACACTCCCACGGGAGTGTTAGGGTTAGGCTGCGGGGAGGGGGGCAAGGGTCAGGCACCACCAGGGGGGTGGCTAGGGTTAGGCACCCCCCCGGGAGACATAGGTTTAGGTACCCCCCAGGGGACTTAGGGTTAGGCACTCCCCCGGGAGTGTTAGGGTTAGGCTGCGGGGAGGGGGGCAAGGGTCAGGCACCACAAGGGGGGTGGTTAGGGTTAGGCACCCCCTCGGGAGACATAGGTTTAGGTACCCCCCAGGGGACTTAGGGTTAGGCACCCCCCCCCCCCCGGGAGTGATCGTGTTAGGCACCACCAAGGGAGGGTTAGGGGGGAGACAGGGGTCGGGTTAGACTACCTGTCGGGATTCTCTCCTCATCGGAATTCCACTGTTGGTATTCAGTCGCCAGGATATCATACCCAACCCGATATAAACAATACATTGCAGAAACATCCCTGAGGGAAATAAACACGCCGGATACCCCTATAGCTCACTAGAGCTATTACTAATCGTGGCAATGATGCCATTATGAACGATAACGGTCATCCCTGCTAGTTATATCCCAGATGTATTGGAGAAGTCTTTCACATCTTTGAAAGACTCATCCAAGGGAAATCTGACACTGGGCATGCGCACATTGTCAGTTTCCAGAGCCGGACGGAGGAATCATAAGATCTCTCTCCTGCGAGAATGCCACCACATTCTTAACACGGTTTACACCATCTGAGGATGGCGTAAGGCTGGGTACACATTAGACAATAAGGCGTCCGGTCAAGCGGAACGGACCGACATATCAGGGAACATCGTCTAATGTATAGCCAATATGTCTAGTGCACAGGTTCTCAAACTCGGTCCTCAGGACCCCAAACAGTGCATGTTTTCCAGGTCTCCACACTGAATCAAGTGAAATAATTAGCTCCACCTGTGGACCTTTTAAAATGTGTCAGTGAGTAATGAGTACACCTGTGCACCTGCTGGGTGATCTGCAAAACGTGCACTGTGTGGGGTCCTGAGGACCGAGTTTGAGAACCACTGGTCTAGTGGGTACCCACTATGTCGCTAACGATACGCACTCCTGTGGGTCGTCAGCGACATCCTCCGTCAGCACTACATGCAGGGCCGATGGTGGAGGTAGTTAGCAAGGGACCCCGCTGTGGCTCCCCGCATCGGCAAGCGTGTAGGTACCCCCTGTGGGTCGCACTCCTGTGGGTCGTCAGCGACATCCTCCGTCAGCCCTACATGCAGGGCCGACGGTGGAGGTAGTTAGCAAGGGACCCCGCTGTCGTGTATGCACTTGCTGATGCCGTGTCCCGACGCTGCCGATGTCGGGCTGGGTACACATCATCTAGTGTGTACCCAGCCTAAACCAGCGAGGCCAAACTCTGAAAGTTTGGTACATAGGGTCAGACCATAGTCCTGATAATAATGGGGACTGCTAATAAGCCTTCTGCAGGAGAGTTCTGAAAAATAACCTACATTAGGATGTAGTACACAGCAACAATTCACAGACTTATGCAGAAACTGCTGTTTCTACATCATTTTATAAAAAATATGCTTGATAAAAACCTGAAACTACAAGAAAGTAAGTTATTTTTCTTCAATTACACGGTGCCTTATCCGAGCAGAGAATGCCTGTATTATACAATGACTGCTCTTGTAAGACACTGCTGCAACCTGCAGAACCTCACAGAGAAACCTTTCACTGCATCCCCCACACCAGTACTTTACAACCCACACGCCCACTATACTTGCAATTAGTGACTCACATGCACTACAGCAACCCTAACAAGCAGGTGCAGCCTCCACCACATTGTACATTCACTATAGAACTGATTTATACACCGGGCACGCTCTCACTTCTGTCTAGCATTCACCACATTACAGAATCGATCCAACAGCATTAGTGCTGCGGACAACCTCTAAGCTATACAACCCAAACAATTTCAGACAAATTGCCCAATAGTGCTACAACAGGACTAAATCAAGAGCTCTAAACACACCTGATTATAAACAAAAACTGCAACAGAACTTCAGAGCAATAGTCTTTTATGAGATATAGACAGAAATTGGAAAAAGTAGTATAGCGCTTAAGCCAGTGATTCCCAACCTCAGTCCTCAAGGCACACTAAGAGTCCTGATTTTAGTGATAGCCATGCTTGAGTGCAGATGGTTAAATCGAAATAACTGCGTTACTAATTAGGTCACCTGTGCTCAAGTATGGCTATCCTTAAAACCTGGACTGTTAGTGTGCTTTGAGGACCGTGGTTGGGAACACTTGGCTTAAGCTATAAACATAAATTGACAGTAAATAATACAAAATAACCATTTACTAGCAAAAAGGTACAATCTGCAAAAGAACTACATAACAAAATAAAAGTAAAAGAAAATCAATAATTAACTGTGCGTGTATGTAATCTATTTAATTCGGGACATGAGTGAATTACACAGGCTCTGAGACAGATTAAAACAAGTTGAAATGAAGAAGTTTTGAAGTCGGCCACAGAATATGTGTAAATCATGTGTGTCCCAAATTAAAGGCTTGATATGGCAAGTCTATCTATCTATCTATCTATCTATCTATCTATCTATCTATCTATCTATCTATCTATCAGCAATACCCTACTAGGAGATAGCAGATACAATCCTTATACTTTACATTCTCCCATAGAATTTCCACAAAGTATACTGCAGACAACACCTAACCTGTGCTTTGGAAATAAAACAATTGATAATTGCAGCTGCTTAGTGAAGCGCGACTTGCCTGGCATGAATGAGCCGCCAGATTCCATGCTGCTCTTCTAGTGCCGGGCAACTTATTTTGCCGAAAATGCAGATAAGTCACAATATGACTAGGGCGCACCAGGACACTGTGCTGATTAATTTGATATGTGACACTTGTATATCTGTGTTCACCTGAGTCTGTACATGAAGCGCAACGGCACTTGGAATGAAAAAAGATGCGTTCGCTACATTGTACCATTTCGTATACTGATTCAGAGACTCCATTGCACACAGATATACAAGAGTCGCATATCAAATTAATCAGCAGAGTCTGCTGGTGCATCCTAGTCACATCGCATTGCGACTTAAACGCATATTCGACAAAAAAGACACCCAGCGCTAGTAGAGACTCACGGGACCTGGCGCGCCAAGAGGAGCTTTTTGGCGCGTCTGCAGCAAAGATGTGTAAGGACACATCTGCAGTAGATAATGGAACCGTACTGGATCCACACTTCAAAAGAGCGGTGGTGTAAATCTGCCTTGAGGAAGAGCTACTGCAAACAGCTTGAAACGCTACATAAATTGGACCTGATTTCCTAAGGAATGCTATGAGAAGAAGAACCCATACCTGAACAACCTTTAAAAAATATTTGAGTAGAGGGTTTCGGAACCTCCCATCTTTAATCACACCACCGTGTTTCCGGTACAGTTCCATTATCTATTATTTTTTTTATTGTAAACAGTTTTATTTTTTATTAAATGGTTATTCTTTTAATGCACTGCTCACTGCTGCGAATTTGCACGGAATGCAGCTGCGAAAATATGCTAATACTTGCCAAAGCACCGGCGACATAAAGACGCCCACTGCTGCTTTCTCACATTCATCCACTGCCCGCTCTTCTGTGTAAACATCTGTACCATCAACAACTCACGCAGCATTTACACCAGGTCTGACCTTCCGCAGACACTGCAAGTCTCCTCGCACGCAATGAGCACTCAAGCTGCATATGCAATCGCAGCGGCTAATTTATGCACGCCCAAGCAACGGCGTTCAAACGGACAGGTACGCCTGCGTTCAGGGCCGGACTGGGACTAAAAATAGGCCCTGGCATTTAAAGAGCCCACAGGCCCACCTCGCGTCAGCATCTGTCTCCTGGCATAGACTCCTCCCCTAACTATTCCTGACCCCTCCCACTTCTTAGTCTATGCTCTTACAAATGTAATTAATATTAGAACAGGCAGACAAGTAAACATCATTATCTATTAAAATACATACAATAGAGCACATCCTACATGGGAGTCAAACATTTGGTATTGTGTTGGTTCTGTTAAGTTGTGCAGACACCTATAGATATATCTGTCCAATTCGTATAGTGGGACAGAAAATCTGGGAATGTGTGGGAGCAAATAACAATAGAAATTTGCTCCCAGATGCTGGAAAATGGACCAGATTTTCTTTCCCACCAGACAGATTGGACAGATATCTATAGGTAAAGCTGGCACTTCACTGGTGTAGGTCATATACAAAGAAAGGGGAAAGCATTTTCCCAAGCGATAGTTTAGCAGTTGCAGAAGATTAGATAGTGTTCACTGTAGGACTTTTTTAGGGTAGGGGGTGCTGAATGCAGAGGACACCTCTGTGCACACCAAAGCAGAGCCACAACTACACATTTTAACAAAAGAGTGTTTGTGCTGCCAACCATAGGGGAAGCAGGGAGAACGCGTGCCTACGGCACGCGCAAAAAAATTCAGGTGTAGTTTTGCTGGGAAGGGGCTTAGCCACCTAATATTTCACGTTATTTCACACAGTAGTGTCCCTTTTTCACATTACGTCACACGGTAGTGCCCCATAGTCACGTTACGTCACACAGTAGTGTCCCTTTTTCACGTTATGTCACTCAATAATGTCACTTATTCACATACACATATATGAATATTTGCACATAAATATTATAAAATAGAAATATAATAAACAATATATTGTATACAATTAATATTAATACTACATGGATCTGCAGGTTTGAAATAGCAACATACTAAAAAGAGAGGAGGAAAGGGAGAAGCCAGGAGAAAAAGAGGAGGAATTTGGGCAGCTGGGGAGAGAGAAGGAAAGAGGGGACCCAACATAGGAGAAATAGGAAGAGCCATGATAGAGAGAGGAGGAATAGGCGAAACTGGGGTAGAGAGAGAGAATATGGGGAGCCAGGAGAGACATAGGAGAAATATGGGGAGTAGGAAGAGAGAGAAGAAATAGGGAGAGCCATGAGAGAGTGAAGGAAGAGGTTGAGCCAAGAGAAAGGGAGGAGGAACTGGGGAAGCTAGAGAGACATAAGGGAAACAGGGTGAGCTGGGAGAGAGAGAAGGAATAGGGGAAGCTGGGAGAGAGAGAGAAGGAATTAGGGAGGCCGGGAAAGACATAGGAGAAGGGAGATGGGTGAGAGTAGGAAGGAATAGGGAAAGACGAGAGAGCGAGGAGGAATAGGGGGAGACAGGAGAGACATAGAAGAAAGGGGAAGCTGGGAGAGACAAGAGGAATAGGGGGAGACAGGAGAGAGAAGAAAGGGGAAGCTGGGAGAGAGAAGAGGAATAGGGGAGATGAGAGAGACATAGAAGAAAGGGGAAGCTGGGAGAGAGAAGAGGAATAGGGGGAGACGAGAGAGACATAGAAGAAAGGGGAAGCTGGGAGAGAGAAGAGGAATAGTGGGAGAGGGAGAGATGGAGACAGATGGGAGAGGGGAAGAGGGAGACAAAGATGGGAGAGGGAGAGAGGAAGGCGGGTAGAGGGAGAGAGAAAGGGGGGGAAGAGGAAGGGGGAGAGGGAGACAGACGGGAGAGGGGGGGAGAGAGAGGAAGAGGGAGAGTGAGATGGGGGAGGCGCTAGAGAGGGAGACAGACGGGAGAAGGGGAGACAGAGACGGGAGAAGGGGAGACAGAGACAGGAAGGGGGAGAGGCGGAGAGGGAAACGGGAGGTGGAGAGGGAGATGGAAGGGGGAGAGGGAGACAGAAACTAGAGGGGGAGAGTGAGGGGGAGACAGATAGGAGAGTGGTACAGAGATAGGAGAGGGGGAGGGGGAAAGGGAGACGAGAGAGGGAGATGGGAGGGGCATACATAGGAGAAAGAGGGGAACCTGGGAAAGAGAGAGAAGGAATAGGGGGAAACAGGAGAGACATTGGGCTCAATTCAACTCAACGCAAATTCAATAGCACCGGAAATGAGCTCCCGGAGCTATTTAATCCATTGCGCCACTAAGCCCGACTAAGGATTTCCTCTCTCATCCCTCCTGGGACGCAAGCAAAAATCCAACAATCCTTTGCGCCTTTGCACCACAGAAACAGAATCGTGCCGGGAAGTTAGTCAGAGAATGCCCGTTTTCATGACTAAACACCTTGTTTAAGGCGCGAGACACAGGAGAAGGGCATTCTCCAACCTAACAACACACTGAATTGAATTGAGCCCATTGGAGAAAGAGGGGGAGCTGGGCGAGAGAGGAGGAATAGGGGGAGATGGGAGATAGAGGGTAGGAATAGGGGGAGAATGGAGACAGGAGGAATAAGGGCAGGCAGCAGAGTTTAGGAATAGGGGGAGATGCGAAGGGAATAGGGGGAAACAGAAAGAAGAGAGAAGAAATCAGGGAAGATAGAAGAGAGAATAAGAGGAGGCGGAATAAGGTGAGATGAGAGAGAGACAGAAGGAAATTAATGGCGGAGATGGCAGAGATACCTGATGTAGTTTTGTGCAGAGGTTTTACCTACTCACCATATGCAGTCCCCCGTGAAGCAGCGTCCTGCTGTACTGTAGCTGATGCCCGGAACCCGGAAGTGCGGCTCCTCTGAATGGCATGTACTCCTCGTGCGGCTCCGCCTCCCGGGCAGCAGACTGTCTGCATAGCGCTGCCCCAGATTCCTTCCCATTGACCCCAATCCCAATGGGCTTGGTCGCGGCCAGGGCAGTTTCTAGGGTCTGAGGCTCCCAGTGTGAGCAGTCAAAATACGCCCCCCCCAAGAAGCAGTAATATTGCGGATTCGGCGTGGCCTCATCGTGAGGGAGTGTGGTATCACAGTAAGGGAGCATGGTCTCGAAAGAAGACAGAATGTAAGCCGCTGTACACCCTCCAACTGACATAGCACATGCTGCACACCCCCCATCTGACATAGCACATGCTGCACACCCCCCATCTGACATAGCACATGCTGCACACCCCCCCAACTGACATAGCACATGCTGCACACCCCCCCAAGTGACATAGCACATGCTGCACACCCCCCCAAGTGACATAGCACATGCTGCACCCCTCCCCAAATGACATAGCACATGCTGCACACACACCCCCAAGTGACATAGCACATGCTGCATGTGCACCCCACCAGGCCCCAACATCCTGCTGCAGGCTGCACTTCACCCCGCACAACTGACATTATTTACACATGCTGCTTGCACCCCCCCCCCTTCCCCCTGCTTCCCCCGTGGAGGTGTAGTTACCTGGTGAAGCTGCAACAAGCACATGCGCAGCGCAGCACATCTCCCTGCTGTACACCCAGGAGGACAGGAGGGAAGGCGGCTATTGGTTGCACGCCGTGCGCACGCAAAGTTGAGGCTGGGAGACAGCGCTGAGTCGGACCCGGCACCCGCCCCTAGAAACTGCCCTGGTCGCGGCAGTAGAACCTCACGTACCTCGCTTGCTCAGCAAGAAGATTTCAGGAACGCGCGGCCGCGTCATGACGCAGCGTGATGACATCACTGCGTCATGACGCGGCCGTGCATTCGTGCAATCTGTTTACTGAGCAAGGCGCCGCCCGGGAGGTTGTACTGCCGGGTGAGCCTGTGCTCAGCCAAAGCGGCCCATTTGGCCATCGGCCCTTCTGGCATTTGCCAGAAGTGCCCGATGGCCAGTCCGGCCCTGCCTGCGTTTCTCCGACCACACCCAAGCGCTCACAGCCTGTCACTCACTCTGCGATGGATTCACCTGTGCACCTGTAATCCCAGTGCGATTGCAGCGCACCAACAGTATGGTTTATACGCATGGGCTAACAATCGCTCGATCTGCGTACGTAGTTGCATTTGTGATCGTTCCTGAATCAGGCCCTAGATGTGAATTGATTGCATGTCCCATGGAGTATGACTTCCTAATCTATTAAGAACACCCCACATACATAAGAAGATTCATCAAGTCTATCTCAGAAAGCAGATTACCTAAAGGGTTACACTGAATCCCTGAAAAATCTTCATATTGATCTTTTGTTCATTAATTATATTCTTTATGTCAGTATCACACTATTCTTGCATTCTTCTTGTTTTATAATTGGTATCAAACTAAAGGGTATATCATCATTACTATTTCATCTACCAAGGGAACGGTTATCCCTCCTTACATTTACTTGTTTATATGTATTTAAACTTAGTCATTAAAGGTTTTAGCGCCTTGAGAGGTTTCTATTTATATTAATGTTGTCTTGGCTGTATATACCATGTAAGCCAACTAGCTATACGCCTGGTGTAGCATACAACTAGCTTTGTATTCTTTTTATAGTAGCTGTTCTCAATTTTTCAAATAAAAATGGTGGAGTAGATATCGAGTAGAGGAGCACGTAGATATGGAAAGCAAAGTTATTCCTTAAGGTTCTTATGTGAATTGGATGTACGTGTCTTTCTGCAAAAAATAAACAGTTCCATTCTATGTACAGATTAGGTCACATTTTACGCAACTCTAAACTGGAAGAGGTAGAACAGCAGAAGGAATGGACAGACAAGAGTAAGCCAACTATATACTTGTCGATATAGATCGCGAGTGCATTAGCAGGTGTGTACACCATATGTAACTGTGAATTAAGTCATTGACAGACCTACTATTTCAGTACAAATGAATAGTACTGAATCAGTATTTGTAGCAGTACAAATTAAATATCAGGTCGGCCCTGCAGCACAGATAATGCCGAAATATATCTGAAAGATATATTGGTGCATCTGCATGGCCAACCCATACACCCGCAGGACCTGTAGACACTGACATCACAACTGGGCAGGCAAATTTAAATGCTCACCAGGTTGTGAAGTCAGACCAGACATATGAAGCGACCGATTGGTAACTGGGTATAGCTTACAAATCGGCCTCTCGGACGGATTGGTCTTGTGACCGTTCCATCATGTACCCCACATAAGGGTGTGTTCACATAATTACGAAAGAGGTAGGCTTGGACAGTCTAGTTTCTAGTATATCGCATTGATTGGCTGATTGTGATTACACATGGAAAGATTATCTGTCCAACCATCCAACTAGTTGACTGGTTGGAATGAAAATCTGGTAAGGTATGAAAGCAAAGGACAATCAGCAATTTGCTCCCAAATGCCGGAAAATGGACAAAAACTGTTTGAACAAATTGTTTAGACCAAACATTTAACAAACTTGTCTGACGACCATTTTCATCTGTTTTCTGGCATTTAGGAGCAAATTGCTGATCATCAGTTACTCCCATTCCTTACCAGATTTTCATTCCAACCAATCAACTAGTTGGACGGTTGTATGCAGCATAAAGGCCCCCCCATACACGATATACGTGCCGATCCGACGGATCAGCACGATATAGGTGCTATATCGTGCCGTGTATGAGCACGTTATCGTACCTGATATCGTGCTGCGGGGTCGTACATCACACCCCCAGGTCTTCCTGCAAAACCATCTGACCTGGGATGCGATGTACGATCCCATTCAAATGGTGCAGGGGGAAGCCCTCATATCGTGCGGTCAGCGGGGACCGCACAATTGGCGGCAGTGACAGCATGATCCGCCTGCTGACGGATCAGCAGTCGCACTACACGGTGCATCGCCAGCATAAGGCTTAAGGACTCACCCTGATTGCACTTCATAAATTATTGTGGCAACTACAAATTAAATAGAGTTGCGACACTCTATTTGCATTACTTAATGAATACTATTACTTCCATTTGGACTACAGCAGATCCCCATGTGATTCTTAAAGAGGAAAACAAGAGTGTAGATTTTCAAAAACTTCTTGCTAGCATTAATGATAGCTAGTATCTGATTGGTTGCTATGGTCAACACACTTTATTTAAGCTATAGTAAATTCCACCCCCAAATATGTGTATTTAACTGAATTTAATTTGTACTTGTAGTTTGCACTTGTGTCTGTATTTAAACATATTTAACATGGCAAATGTGACTTTCACATTTATAAATAACACTATTCTCTCTGATCAGTGTAACATTTTATCACAGAATGATATTGTGTACAAATAGGTTAATGAGAATTTCTCATTTACTCCTAACACTGTCAAGCACATCATTACTCTATCTGCAAGCTATCCTGGTGTGTGTACACTTGTATATACTTGTTACACCTGGCACATATGTCAGTCTTGTAGAGCTGAATGCATCACATACTTGCTGACTTTACTAATAGGACTCTCCCGGAAAAGGCAACCATGTCCGAGGTGCGGGAGGCGGGACCATGATGACGCCATTCAATACTAATTGCATCATCAGACCCCCAAACCACCCACTTTACTCAGGATGTGGGCAACATATAGGAGACTGGCCTATTCCTTTTGGGAGCCCTCACAATTTGGGACTCTCCTGGACATCCCAGGAGAGTTACTGTAGTAAGCATGATGCCTCATTATTGTAAACTGTTTTATTTTATATTACAACAGTTATTCTTTTGATGCACTATTGGCCTGATTCAGCAGCGATCGCTACGTTACAGTGTCAGTAGTTGTGACAGTGTAACGCAGCATTTTGCATGCAGATACAGCCGCAGTCACACACAGAATATAGGCATTCCGCATATCATTGTAATCAGCAGAAGCTGCTCGTGCGTCCTATTTGCTGTGCAAATAATATGCATTTGAAGGTAAAAAGTCGCACAAAAAGATGCTCGGAGCTACAGAGTCACACCACGGCTTGGCAAGACTGTTTAACGCACAAGGAGGCTAGATGTATGTGGACACAACTGTATGCATCTAAATTAATTATTTTATGAGTGTCTGTTCCTGCTAATAATTGGGGGACATATGCTTCTCACACATGAGCCCTTAACCAAAATTGTACTGCACAGCACCAACTGTCATGGTTCTGTTACTGTTATGTTCTGTCCTGTCCTGTGCCACTATACACAGCACCTGGAATTCTCTCTCCAGCTTATGCTGACAACTCCAAGCGAGATCCTGATATAGAAAAAAAATCTGCTCCCAACACGGCTATCACGTGAAGCAGCCTTGCAGGAAGCCTAAGGGCTACACCTAGGGTATATAGAAAAGCACGCCAAGAGATGAAAACTATAAAGACAAAAGAAGAGATGTCTTTGTAGATGATAAAGCAGAATGGTAACCAACTGTGCCTTTTTGTGCTGCTATGAAGAAATATGTTTCAGAAGATGAGAAAAGTTTGTTGGAGGAGTTTAAATGGTGTATGATAATACAGGACTTTGATATAAACAAGAGAATGACAAAGTGACTTCTTACATTAATCTTATCACACAAACCTCAGCTGCTGCTATACATCACTAACATAATAAAGAGCAGCCTTTTCTGACAGAGAACAGATATAATTAAAAAAAGAAAAAAAACACAAAATGTATCATTTCCTTGTCGCTCATCACTGTAGATTTCAACAAAACCACATTCTCATTACAGTTGTCAGACTGCTTATGTTTGATATATGTATCAGCAAAGATGAACCCATCAGTGTTACATGCAGCAATGACTAATTTAGACACATGAAAGGTGTTTTACACAGTGCAAAAACTCCAGAGCAATGCTGTTTCTGTATGTGCCTTTTTGTCCATCTAGCGCATTTGAAGGCGCGCAGGTACTTTATGGTGTTGAAACCTATCCTAGGGGGTCTGTTTACTTATAGGTTTCAAAGTTTGTAGATACACCTGAAATGGTGGATCATGGAAAAAATTAACCGTCCCTTCAAAATGTATCCTAATGGGTGTGGATTGAAAGATCTACACTATTTAGACAGTCAAAAGATCGACACCACATGTAAGACAGGCAATAGGTCAGCAAGGTCAAATGGTTGACTGTTAAATGGTTGACAGGGTCAAAAGGTCGACAATATCAAAATGTTGATACAAATTATACACTTTTTGTTGTTATTTTAACCCTAATTCTTACCTTAACCCAAACCCTCCCCCTAATGCGTAACCCTAACCCTTCCCCTGGTGCCTAATCCTAACTGTTCTTTTCAGAAGCCTAACCCTAACCCTCATCCTAACCCTAAACATCATGTAAATTCATGTGTCGACCCTTTCTGTGTCAACCTTATAGCGGCTGACCATGTCGACCATCTGGGGTCACTCTTTTGACTATCCATCCAGACACTGTAGATCTTCCAACCCTGTACTATCCCAATATCACTTCAAGATGGCCAATTTATTAAATTAAACTTTTCAGCTTTTCTCCTAAAAAACTGCACAGTTTATGAATTACTGTACATTAATCATGAGTACGAGGAAATGGGGGCAATATGAAGGTGCACACGTGGCCAAACTTTCAGTAGACCATCATTGCTAATTTTACTCTATGGAGTAAAATGAGTGATGGAGGTGCAAAATAAAATAAGGTTCTGCCTATGAATAGACTTTTTCACAGCAACTAAATGGAGTAAAGCGAGTCCTATTAAAAGTATAGGAAGACACCTGATTAAAAATAAATTTTGCAGGGGAAAGTGCTGTACGCCCTCTCGCTCGGCATGGTACACCCCAGTAAACGTACCCTCTTCACCTGTTTATCTCATTTTAAGAATCTTATACAGCAAAATGAAAACTTGTATTTTATGCTGGTGCTATAAAGGGTTTGCAGCTGGTAAGCAATTCTTCTAGTCTACACAACATGCACTTCCACATAAAAGGACAAGTGATAAAGAAAACACTTTGCAAATGTGAAGCCTAATTCAGAGTTGCAGCTAAATCTGGTGATTGTTAGCCAGTGCAGCTGCGTGGCAGCCTGCACACCCAACTTTCAGCAATTACGGGAGATTCAGAATCGTACACATCTCCACTTATGGGTTAGAGGTTGTAACTGGGCATTCACATAGCACATAGGATAAGTGTGTCATGGGCGTGTAGAAGGGAATGTGGGCTATGCAGAGATGCATGTATGCAGCGATCCATCTGATTTCAGAGAAATCTCTTGCACCACGGACAGGGCAAGTCTGAACATATAGTGACCCATCACAAGCACATGGATGGCAGCAGTGTGGTCGCATAGATACAGCCAACTCTGAATACAGGCAAATGCATTGATTTCCGAGCACTCAATGTGGTCGCAAATACAGGTAAATGAAATGAAACTCTGTACCAGGCCCTATATATTTTATGACTTTGTGTTAGAAGAACATTATTTCATGCTCAGGATTGTATAAGTGCATGTATCACTGCCTATTGCTATAATACACAGCCTTACTCCTGCTCCAGTATGGTGCCAGTCTCCCCCTCCCCCGTGCTACCGACCCGCCTCCACCCAGTAACAGGTAAGTTGGAGGGAGTGAGGGGGCGGGGGGTTTCAGGTGCCAAAATTAAATAATGCCTTGCCCCCTCCCCAACATAAAATCGTTCTGACACATCCTATTACTGATTGTAGTATTGGACTTTTGTTACTGTTAGTGCTGTTACTGCTGGGTATATTAGTGGAATACATAGTGCATATAAACTGCTTATGGGCACAGAACTGTTGATGACATAGTATTGGGCATAATGATGGATATGATACTTTCATAAAACTACTGATGGGCATCATTATTAATGCTGCTGCATATTATTACAGTTGGTCATATTTGTGGAATATTACTACAGATGGGCATAGTCCTCACCAGCTTCCAAAGGACAGTGCCTATTTTTATTTATAAGTACACTGAAGTGCCAAAAGTCATGGGATAGCAGTATGTAAAGATAAATGGTAGGTGGCGTCACCGTTCTGTCACGTCTTGGAAAAGTCCAGACGGCATCAGTTGTAATCAGACATCTCGTGAGTTTGAACACCTGCTACGCTGCTCATGGCATGGTGATGTGAATTATCAGAGTTCGAACGGGGCATGATAGTGGGTGCCTGATGTATGGGACATTCCATTTCCAAAGTTGTGCAGACATTCAACATTCCTTGATCTATGGTGCTATGTGTGTACTGGGAATAAACCATGGAAGGTATTACCACCCACTGTGCACAGCGCAGTGGCCGACCATGTGTGTTTAATGATCGTGACCAGCAACGTCTGGCCAGAAATGTCCGCAGTAACAGATAAACAACACTGGCTCAAATCACATCCACATTAAATGCAGGAGGTACCAGATGAATAGGCAGCAGGTCAGTGCTGCGTTCTTTAGCTTCCATGGGATATGGGAGCAGAAGACTCACCAGAGCGCCCCTGTTAACACTACGTCAACTGGGCCCATGACTTTACTAATTGGACCCTGGAGGACCGACAACTTGTGGTCCGATGAGAATGGTTCCAGTTGTGGGCTGATGGTAGGGTTTGGGTGTGGTGCAGACCCCATGTGGCCATGGACCCCATTTGTCAACAAGGCACCATGCAGGCTGGTGGTGATTTCAGAATGGTGTAGAGTGTGTTCACGTGGCATGGATTAGGTCTGCCTGAACACGTCATTGACCGTCAACCGCTACATTACATTGCTTGATGACCATTTGCAGCCCTTCATGGACTTCATGCACCTCCACAACAATGAAATATTGAAGCAGGCTAAAGCACTCTGTCATCGGTCCAAAGTTGTCCAGAATTGGTTAAAGGAGCATTCTAGAGAGTTCTAAAGAATGGTGTGGCTATCACGTTAACCCGACATGAATCCAATTGAGCATTTATGGGACATGGTGGAGAGATCCATTGGCACCCAAGATTCTGCACCGACAAATATAAGGGAGCTGTGGGAAGCTATCCAGGAGGCATGGGGCCAACATCTCTCCAGAGGTCTTCCGTCCACTTGTGAAATAAATGGCACGTCGAGTTGCTGCACTTTGCCAGGCTAGAATCAGTCCTACACAATACTAGAGTCTATCCCATGACTTTTAGCACTAAGTATATATTTCTGACCATTCATATACATGCTGTGCATATTATTCCCATGCTAATATTGTGCATATCACTCCTGAAAGACCTATTAAGAGCATATTGCAACTAATTTTTTCCTGAACACATTAATATTGGCTGCCATTTAAAAATTCCACCTTAGGCAGCAACAAGTCTGAAATCACCCCTGTAACCAAAGCCATAGAGCACATGGATTTCCAAATCTGTAGAGAAGGATTAGTGACCTATCTATCAATTCTGCACTGTGGCCAGTTAGTGTTTTGGTCTACCATTTCTTTAAGCATTTTTCATTGTAGAATTCCTGTCAACATTCTCTATACATAATAATCACTTGCAAGGTAGAGATCAGCCCGACCCTAGCGATAATAAAAATGAGGACTCTGAATATGCTGAACCTTGGGGGCATGGTTACACCTCCTTGCTGCACCCCCACCCATGCCTGGGTACTCTGGGCCCACCCACCTACCACCCCTGATAGCAGGTGAATTAATCCACAGTGACTAGGAAAAAAAGTTTGTTTCAGAAACTGGCTGAGAATTTGCAGGTTCAGAGGCAGAATCACTCAGCAACAAAGCATTGACCCTTGCTGCTGGTGTCACTTATAAAAAAAACAACTTGCACAATGGGGTTCTCTTTTAGGTTTATTAATATTAAAAAATAATGATTATAATAATAATAGTAAACATAATGAAAATTATTAGAACATATATGAAGTCTAGGTACTGTATATACACATATAAAGCATAACCATGCAACATATTCAAATCTTTGATGTCTTTTTTTGTTTAGAAGGTACAGAAACTAAACATATTATTAAAAGATGTTTTAGTTATATCATGACAAAAAAATGTTAAGCATATAAAAAAAAAATCATAAACACAAAAAGCTTTTCATATATTAAACAAAGACCTTATCAGAGGTGTACTCTCATGAATGATTTCCAGCACACCTTGAGTCTGAACTCATCCCAATTTATCACGCTCTACTGACATGATTATTAACACTTCAATACAGTCTTGTGCCACCGTAATCCGCTCTGTCTTTGAGTTCCAGCTTGCTGAATGCTTTCTCATGTGCCTCGTGTGAATGATAGGATCACTAGGTACTAATATTTCAAACTGATCTTCATGAACATTTGCACTTCAAAAGCTGCCTCTGAAAACAAAGTTGGTATGTCGTCTGCAGAAACAAAAACAGAGGAGTGGAGTCTAGAGGCAAAGAGCCCAAGGAGGAGGTGTAGAGTATAGCTGATGTGCAAGATAAGTAGGTAATGAGAATAGGAGGAAGAAGGGCCCTGCTCATGGAGCTTACAATCTAAAGGGCAGGGGAAGACAGTGTAAGGGGAGCTAAGGGCAGGAAGTAGGAGGTCAATTGATGTACGGATATGCTTTTATGAACAGGTGGGTTTTCAGTGCCCACTTGAAACAATGCAGGCTGGGGGGCAGCACGGGAGAAATCTTGGCTTCTGTAGTGAGATGTGGTAACCAGAGAGGGGGAAAGGCAGTGGTCATTGCCGACCATAGAGAGTGGGAGTGACTGTGTAAGGAGATGAGTTTGGAGATGTAGGGAGCAGAGGAGTTGGAGAGGGTCTTGTACATGACGGTTAGGAATTTGAAGAGGATTCTGTAGGTGAAGGGGCACTTGTGAAGGGCTTGACAGAGAGGGGATGCAGATGTGGAGTGGCAAGAAAAGATAAGTCTAGCTGCAGTGTAAAGTACAGATTGGAGCGGAGCAAGATGGGAGCAGGGGAGTTCAGTGAGAAGGTTGCAGTAGTTGAGGCAAGAGATGATCAGTGAGTGGACAATCATTTTGGTGGCATTCTGGGAGAGGAAGGGTCTGATGCGAGTGATGTTGTGGAGCTGGAACCAACAGTATAGGGCAAGAGATTGAACTTGGGGGGAAAAGGAGAGGGAAGAGTCTAGAATGACTCCCAGGCAGTACAGTTAGGGAACAGGGGAGATAGTGGTGTTGTCGAGAGGGGAAGAGATTCTAGATGGAGGGAAGACAATGAGTTCAGATGTGGCTATGTTGAGTTTGGGAAAGTGCTCGGACATCGAGGTGGAGATGGCAGAGAGACAACTGGATACAGAAAGAGGTGAGAAGGGGAGAAATTAGGAGAGGTATAGTTGAGTGTTGTCAGCATAGAGGTGAAACTGGAGACCAAAAGAACTAATGAGTTCACCCAGAGAGGAGGAATACAGAGAAAAGAGTAGAGGGTCAAGGACAGGACCCACGGGAAGGAACGATGGGGTGGAGGTAGTACCAGAGTTAGAAACAGAGAAGTAGCGGTCAGTGAGGTAATAATTGACGTCCATGGTCTAATGTGAGCGCAGTAGGAGAGGATGATCCACTGTGTCAAAGGCCACAGAGAAGTCCAGGAGGATGAGGAGGGAGAAGTGGCCCCTGGAATTGGCCGAGAGAAGATCTTTGGTGACTTTGGCCAGGTAGTTTTAGTGGAGTGGAGTGGAGAAGCAGAAGCCAGATTGTTAGCGAGTTATTGGGGGGTAGCAGGTGAGACAGATGTAGACAAGCCGCTTGAGTATTTTAGAGGCAAAAGGGAAGAGAGAAATTGGGCAGTAATTAGAGAATGAGGCTGGGTCAAGGTTTGGTTTCAGTGCAACAAGAGTGAGTTTGAAGGATGAGGGGAAGCTGCCACTGGAGAGAGAATAACTGAAGAGGTGAGCAAGGTGGAAGCAGGCAAGGGGGAGAGAGAGATCAAACGAGGCGAGAGGGGATGGGATCCAGTGGGCAGGCAGATTGGGGGGAATGAATAAAATAAGAGAATTGACTTCACCTCCTGTGGTGGGGCGAAAGGAGCAAAAGGGTAGGTGGCTAGAGGGAAGGGAGGGTGGCGTGGTAGGGTCGGCAGAAGAGTGATGGGTGGAAAATATTTTGTGATGGATGGCCTCTATTTTGGAGTTGAAAAAGGAGGCAAAGTCAGTGGCATTGAGGGAGGGTGGTTGAAGGAGTGTGTTGAATGTGGATGGGATTGGAGGACTGAGAAAAGATGAGAGACTTGAAGATAGATTGCTTGGCAAGGGAGAGGGCAGACCAATAGGAAGAGAGAATGAACTTGAAATGGAGCAAGTCTGCTAAGGAGCAAGAGTTCCTCCAGTGGCGTTCGGTGGTGAGTGTGCAGTTTGAAGGAGCAGGATAAATTTGGTGTGCCAAGGTTGGGGCTTGGAGCAGCAAAGTGGGACAGAAGATGTGGAGGCAGCAGTGTTGAGAGTTGAGGTGAGGTTGTAGAAGGACGACGTCTGGTTGGGGCAAGCCAGGGTGGATAGAGGGCAGAAGAGAGAATCAAGCAAAGAGGAGAGAAAAGTGGGGTCAAGATTGTGTCTGCTGTCAATTTGGGCATGGGGAGGGGTGCAGGCGATGAGGAGAAAGTGAAGGAGAGAAGATGGTGGTCTGAGAGTGTGAAGGGATAGTTGGAGAAGTCAGAGAGAGTACAAAGATGGGAGTAGACAAGGTGAAGGTAGTGGCCAAGATAATGGGTGGGAGAAGAGATCCACTGAGAAAGGCCAAAAAAGGAAAAAAGAACAAGAAGTTTGGTGTAAGCTGGGTCAGTGTGGATGTTAAAGTCACCTAGTACGAGGGAGGGGAGAACAGATATTGGGGTAACCAAGCAACAAAGTTGTCAAGGAATTGGGAAGTAGGGCCAGGGGGACAGTAGATGACCGAGACACAGAGATGGATGGGATAGAAGAGAAGAATAGAGTAGACTTAAAAAGAAGGAGAAGAGTAGAGAGGGCTCAGGGGGGATAGGAGGATGCCCACTCATAGGGCACGATTCTATTCAATGCGAAGTGAACAGTGCCGGGAATCAGCTCCCGGAGCTATTAAATTCATTTGCGCTTGTAAGCCCGACTAAGGATTTCTTTTCGCATCCCTCCGGGGATACGAGCAGAAATCCGACAAAAGTCCAGGCGCGATGCTGTTTTCTGCTCTTAGCGCCGGGAAAACAGCACCGCGCCAGGAAGTTTAGCCGGAGAATGCCCATACTCGCGCCTAAACACCCAGTATAAGGCGCGAGAACGAGCCTTCCCCAACTTAACTTCGCGCAGCATAGAATAGCTCCGGAAAGCTCATTACCGGCGCTATTCACGTTTAATTGAATCGTGCCCACAGAGTGCCAAAGGCAATATGTTTCCCAAAATAGGGTATAAGTTTAAAAATAGTTAAATACCTACAGTACTTAAAATGCAGTTCATATAGTCACAAGTCATCCGCTTCCATCTGGACAGACACTGCTGTTATTACCTGCAAATTTCCCTTTATTTCCTGAACCACGTGGTTCAGGCAATAAGCTTATTCAGACTGGCAGTCTCCTGCCCACATGCGAGGCCAGGAAATATGCAGACCCTGACCTGACCCGGACCTCTGCAGTCCCAGGAAATGGGACGACAACCCCCTTTTCCAGGAACGCAGGTCGGCGCAACCCCCTCCCCACCCACAAATGGCATGCTGCTGCATGGGAATACTGCTTGCAATCACGCAGGACTTGTGAGCATGTGCAGAACGGGTCCTGTGCATGCGCAGATGCCTCACAATCAGAGATGTATGTAAACCATCAGGGTTAGGTATATCTCTGAATCAGTCCCTATAATCATATGTCATTTATTCTCTGCAGCCTAACCTAATACCTGCCCATGAAGCCATCCAAAAGCTGGCTCATTGCCTGGTAGTGCAAACACACCAGTCTGGTCTTTGTGCAACTTTACTGCATTGTGGAGGAGGAAGTTCTTTGATCAGCCAACATACATACTATGGTGTCTGGAACATGGAATGAAGAGCCAACAAGCTGTCAAGGAGGTAGATTTGTAACTGATTGGAAATATTTAAAAATGATGTGCAGATTATATGTGGATTATGGGTATTTGGGGGAGGGGGATCTGGAACTTTTCTTTAAAGTTGTGGGAGCTATACAGTGTGTAAGGCAAATATAAGGATCACAGGGTATAACATTAATGGTGAAACAAATAATTTCAAAATCGAATTCATAGTTATAATGACTGATCTGTTTCGCCTTAAACATTATGTAAATGATCACCTCTGATTCACTTTGTCAGGTCACAAATTAGATATGCCAGTGGGATGAAGACAGGTGGGTACTGGGGAGTTACCATGGTCATCCCAGTGTTTCATAAAATGTACTATTTTACACTTTCAACTAATAGAATATCAAAATTTTTAATGAAACATTGAATTCAGGTGATAAAATAAACAGACAAAAAAAAGAGAAAGCTGGTTTACTTAAAAAAAATAACATGCCCCCTGCAATTATTTTAACACAGTTGAAGTGCCTAGGGCTCGAAGTGTGACCATCCTCTATGGGATGAAGAGCAAACAAAAGGGTTAAACATGTGTTTAAGAGTCCCAATTATATTGAATATACTGCAGATAGCAGAATTAGGTTCATGTACTTGTAATACCAGGAATCTTGTGGTATAATTCACAAATATATGTTATGTTGTAATTTGCAAATAACTCATAGGGGTAGATTTACTAAGGAAAGTATTTTAAATGGCAGTAGTAATAAACACTACACAAGCCTGGTTTAGCATTTATTATTAATGCAGTTATAAAACAGTCAGTCAAAGCTTCCAATGATCGGAGGCTTTGAGAATCCTCTCCTTAGTAAATCTTCCCCACAGAGCCGATGCTTCTTAATAACATGGCATGAAATTGTGAATGTAAAATGTACTTAAAAAAAATAAAATGTGAATCAATCGTTTCAATACTTAAATAGCAATTGGAACTCCTACAATTTGAAAATGTAAACAAATGTATTTCTTGGCACTCCAGAATCCGTGTAGCATACCCCCAGAGGTTTTTACTCTATCCCATGGGTTAATATAGGGTTAGACTACAACCACCAAATGCACAATACGACAGAATCACAAGACACCCTTATAAAATGATGACAAGTTGAAAACGATCAATTATATTGTCATCTCACAATTCCATTAATGAACGCAATAAAACTAAAAGTAGTCAAACCCATCATCTTTAATGTATATTCAATAAAAATAATGGAATCCTTCTGAATCTCATTTTTTGCCTGGCATCAAAAGGAATAAAGACAGTGAGTGTGTATCCTTTTCATAAGTACATTTCTGCACAAAAATAGACTTTTTGTTGACTCATCCTTGTAGTGTTCTATTAACATAGTACATCAAAAACGATTATATCATATCATTTATCTTACATATTGAGAACCTGATTCCAGCACTTACAACATGTCTATCTTTGTACATCTATATACTGTAACACAATACTAATGTAACAAATTAAATGTAAATAATTTAAATCTTTCGGCCCAGTGGACAGAGGGCATAGCTCTTGGAACTTTGCACTTATTACACTGCCACTAACACCCCCTGCACACAAATACCACACCAACATCATACACGGATGTTTCACTCCCTTTATACTTTTCTGGAGACTCCGAATTTTCCCATTGTCTGTCCCAAGGCCTACAGCAGGGATGTAGTTATTATTCCGGCTGTCGGGATGCCGGTGCCAGCATCCAGAGAATTCCCAGAGCATCTCTGCCTTACATCAGTTGCTACCACACTGCAATCCCTATTGCTACATGAATGAACAGAACACCTGTTTGCCTGTCACTTTTGCAAACACTAAACTATAAAGATTAAATATGTGGCCTTCTAGATCACATGGAAACTACTGATGGTAAATTTTGTGCAAATCAACTATGAAATTCCTTATGTCTCAGTCATGAGATCACTATATCAGTCTCAGAAGTGATCTCTTGCCAAAAGCTGTGCGTATTGCACATCTGGTAATGTTTACTCCTGAATTTAATTAACTGCATTATGACACAAATATTTCAAAGTGTATAGTGATGCGGGAAGGTGGGAAGTGCTTGATTGGTTTAACCACTACATTCCCTACACAGAATGCTGTTTAATACATAGACAACACTTCCTGAAACCCAATATCTCAAAAACTGAACTCCTGTTTTTTCTCCTAGCATACAGTCCCTTTCACAATCCGGCCATATCCCCCTCAGCAATATTTCCAGAATCAGGCCTATCCTCACTATGGAGGCTACTACAACTTATCCTTTCTCGTCAGGGCCAGCCCGCCCGTTACGCCGACTACGCAGCTGCGTACGGCGCCGGCCAACAGAGGGCGCTTGGATTTGTCACCAGGCCACAGCTCAATAGCACGGCCACACTCCAGTCCTTCCCGTCCCCTCCCATCGCCACACTCCATCCCACAATACTCCCCCCGCCCCCCGACCACCGCAGGGAGATCCATTTGCCGGGCACCCGCTGTGATTCTACCAGCGGGCGCCCGGGTCCACACACCGGCAGCTGGAGCTCAATCCTGAGCTCCGGCTTCCGGCTCCCCCCACAGGCACTATGGGAGACACGTCATGACGTCTCTCCCATAGTAACAAGGAGCGGCGGACAGCAGAAGATACAGGATCGCGGCTTGAGGTAAGTATTGTGTTTTTATTTGTGTGTACAGTATGCGCGGCACTCTTGCATAGGGCATTACTGCTGGGGGCACATTTACAAAGGGCATTACTACTGGGGGCACATTTACAGGGGGCATTACTACTGGGGGCACATTTAAAGGGGGCATTACTACTGGGGGCACTTTTACATAGGGCATTACTACTGGGGGCACATTTAAAGGGGGCATTACTACTGGGGGCACTATTACATAGGGCATTACTACTGGGGGCACTCTTGCATAGGGCATTACTACTGGGGGCACATTTACAGGGGGCATTACTACTGGGGGCACATTTACATAGGGCATTACTACTGGGGGCACATTTACAGGGGGCATTACTACTGGGGGCACATTTACAGGGGGCATTACTACTGGGGGCACATTTACATAGGGCATTACTACTGGGGGCATTCTTACATAGGGCATTACTACTGGGGGCACATTTACAGGGGGCATAACTACTGGGGGCACTCCTGCATAGGGCATTACTACTGGGGGCACTCTTGCACAGGGCATTACTACTGGGGGCACATATACAGGGGGGAATTACTACTGGGGGCACATATACAGGGGGGAAGTACTACTGGGGTCACATATACAGGGGGGAATTACTACTGGGGGCACATTTACAGGGGGCATTACTACTGGTGGCACTTTTACATATGGTATTACTACTGGGGGCACTCTTACATAGGGCATTATTACTGGGGGTACTTTTACAGGGGCATTACTACTGGGGGCATTACTACTGTGGGCACTTTTATATGGGCACTACTACTGGGGGCATTATAACAGGGGCATTACTACTGGGGGCACTTACATGGGCACTTCTACTGGGGGCATTATTACATGGGCACTACTACTTGGTGCATTATTACATGGACATTACTACTGGGGGTGCTTTTACAGGGGGCATTATTACTGGGGACACTTTTACAGGGGCCTTACTATTGGCTGCAGTACTACTGGGGGCATTATTGCAGGGGCATTTCTAATGGGGGAACTGTTACATGGGGCATTCCTATTGGGGACACTACTACAGGGGGCACATTTACAGGGAGCATTACATTTGGGGGCACTACCACAGGGGCCACTACTAATGGGGGCATTGCAGAAGGGGCGCCACTAATGGGGGCACTGCATAAGGGGTACCACTGCTGTGGGCATTATGTGTAAGTGACACTATAGCTGTAGGCATTGCACAAGGGACAGTACTACTGTGGGCATTGTATTAGGGACACTACTACTGTGGGCATTGTTTATAAGGGGCACTAATATTGGCACTGTGTATAAGGGACACTACTGTGTGGTGTAGTTTGCATTGGGGATACTATTGTGTGACCACACCCCTTTCTTTTGAGACCTCGCCTTTAGCATACCTCCCTACCACCCCGATTATAGCAAGAAAGTGTCCCAAAGGGGGGTGGGGGGGGGTGTTGAATAGATGCCATGCATATGCTTGCAGCATCTATTGACTGGAGAAAGTGACAGAGCATGCCCAGCAGCTCCAAGAGCACTGGGCATGTACCCAGCATGATTGGAATTACAGGGCGGCGCTCATGATTATGGCTTTTCCCATTATACCACTCTCCTTTCCTTTGTCGGGTGCACGCACCTTCGACACGTGCAATTTCCGCCAGGGGGCGCCAAAATGTATCTTCGCTTACCAAAAATATTAGGCTCGGGCCGGCCCTGTTTCTCGTCTTAATATAATCTTCTCCTCACTAGCCTTCCTACTGTAATTCCCGCCTCACCACTCTCCAGTCATCCCTCAACTCTCACATTCTCCTCTCTCGATGCTCTACGTCTGCAGACAGTGACGTCACTGGGGTCGGTGGCACCCATTGAAGACAATAGATCCCCTTTGTGTGGCTCCGAAAATAGGGCGTGACTGCGTGAACAAGGGGCCTTGACCTTCGCGGCACACCCACGTTTTATCACTGTGGGGGCGTGCCCAGCACTCTCAGATTTGTCAGACTTCCCCCAGAGACTTTCCCAACACTGCCAGCCACTTCTCGCAATAACATCACAGTGCAGTGCCCAGCTCCTGGTAACGGAGGAGGAGCTGGTATCTTGGTGACACCCTGTCGGAGGGTGACACCCGGTGAGGCCCACACCCCTCTAGTGACCCCACTGTCTGCAGCCCCTCTATGCCAGTCACTGCACTGTCTCCCTATACTGCTCAGAATTAAATTCAAACTCCTACTTATATATCCACAATGAGAAACTACAAGCAATAAAATATAGAAAACGCTGCCACACAGTTCTTATTAAAAAAAATGGTTTCATTAATATATTTGATTCACTAATTCTTTGATAACAAAATATACTACCAGCTGTTTTCACGCATATTATTATTCAATATTAATAGACAAGTATACATACAGCAATCATTAAGACAAATTATAAAGAATACTAAAAAATATTTTGCTTATATGTATTTTACTTTCATTTAAAAATACACCTAAAATTTATGCGCCCACATATATCCCTTATTCTAATAGAGAAAACACCCCCTAACAGGTTTTGTTTCTAAGAGGGGTATTCAATATGAAACGTAAACTTCGCTGTCGAAGTTTACGTTTCATATCGAAGCTTTTACCTGGGATAAAGTATCGGGCGCACGCCCGCTTATCCCGGTATTCAATATGAAACCTACGAAAACGGGAGCCTGCGAAGTGGGATTTGTGTTAAATTACGAAATTTTCCTTAAAAAAATTGTACGATCCCCCTAAAGCTGTAAAAACATGGGGGATCACTATGGGTACCCCCGTTTTAGCCTGCAAATAAAAGTCGGGGATTTAAATAGCTGCGGCAGGTGTATTTTTCCCCGACACTGAAGAAGTGATGCAGGGGAGCACTTAGGTTTTTTTTTTTTGTTTTTTTAAGTGGTCCCATCAAATTTGGGGTACATGAAAATGGGTGCTGGCATATTTTTATGTCCCTAAAGTAATATTTTTTAAATTCTGCAACTGTGCACCTGCCGCTATTAATCTATTCTAGAATACACCTGCCGCATATTTGCAGAATAGCCCTAACCCTATTTCCCTATTGTTAAACAATTTTTTCCCATTTTTTTTTTTCACCCCAATTTTTAAATTCATTTTTTGGGGTGTCCCTATTTTTTTTTAAACTTTTTTTGACACAGTTATTTTTAAAATGTCATTCCCAGGCTATTTTTTTTACCCCTAAACCCCAATTCTGCACTTTTTTTCGCCACCTATTCAGTGCTGAAAAGTTAGCCCCGTTTTTTTTCAAAGACTTTTCGAACCTGCGAAGTCTTTGAAATTGAATACAGTGTAAAACTAAAACCTGCGATAATGATGTCATAGGTGCGATATTAACGCAAAAAACGGACTTATCGCTCCGTATTGAATTCCCCTATAAGTATTGGTTCCAGCAGTATTGGATGTATCAGAAATTTTAGTTGCAACTTTGTTGGTATTTTTTACTCTGGTTGGTAATTAAATAACATTGTAACAGGAAAGAAATACTTCTGTGTTGGTTTGCTTTGACACCACAAGATTTCCCTGCTGTATTTAGCAAAACAGTTCTCCACAGTTATATAAGGGAAATTCCACAGTCATAGGAATTTTAATCCTACTTAACAAACATATCCTTACTGTCTGTTAAAAATGCATGCAAGCTCTTATTTAAAAAAACATGGACATGTAAAGGTTATTTACCGTGTCTCATTCCACCGTCTCCTTTGTACCCTTTATATTCCGGCTATTCCACAGTTTTAACTGCCGGCCCCCCCGAATGTCGGGTAGTCCTAGGGACGTGGAGTATGACCCGATGGTGTCTCGGTGGTAATATATCCAACCTCTACACACATACTGTACTCCCTCTTGAACTCTTTGCTCTGATAATGACTGTCGCATACAGATATACAAGTGTTGCAAATCAAATTAATCAGCACTGTCTGCTGGTGCGTCCTAGTCGCATCATATTGTGACTTAGATGCATTTTCAGTGAAAAAAGACGCCCGGCGCTAGCAGAGTCTCGCGGGACCTGGCGCGACTGCAGCAAATGTGTAAGGACACATCTGTAGTGCTGAAGGCTCTGCCCTCTACTCCCCAATGTATCCGCTCATATCCCCTATAGATTGTACGATATATAGGGGATAATTATGCTAACTACACACTGTAATTGTGTATCTTAGTAAGTTTATATACTGTCTATATTGCAGCAATATCAACAAAAAATACTTAAATCCTACATGATAATAGAGATTCAGAGGTATTAGTTACATACATTTGCAAATATATGAATAAGCGCCAGGCCATCGTCAAGGCTCCTCTATACTGGTGTCCCTAACATTAAGGGGTTCACGTCCGAGAAACAAGGTACCCCAAAAAATTCCAGCCAAGGACCATCCCCAGGGCATAACACGAAAAGGGGAAAAAAGGTGATAGTGAAGTGTAAAGAATAGATGTGTAAACATAAATCAATAAGTGTTAATGAAATGAGAGAGAATTAAAATGACATGAACCCCATAATGTTAGGGACGCCAGTATAGAGGAGCCTTGACGATGGCCTGGCGCTTATTCATATATTTGCAAATGTATGTAACTAATACCTCTGAATCTCTATTATCATGTAGGATTTAAGTATTTTTTGTTGATATTGCTGCAATATAGAATCTTTTTTCTGTGGTTCAGTGTAAACCCCACCCTTTACAAGCACCTGTGCAATGTCATTAAGCTGATATGAGCGACCGCCATACTTTTTGTATACTGTCTATATTACTTATATTTCTTGCTGTCAGTTTTTTCCTCTTGTACAGCATTACAGTACCCTTGTGGCACCTTGTAAACGGTTACCTAAATATTATCACTAACAGCTGGGATTCTGCAAGGGTGTGATTCCCCTTCCCTTCATGTGTATCATTCCAAAGTAATTACCTTTGATGCAATGTTCTCATTAATGTTTTGCAACTTTGATGGCCAGGTGTGAATCACCCATTGCAGTTTCACAATCTTCCTAGTTGACCTTCAGCCAATAGAGAGCCTCTAGGTACCTTACGTTCATGGAGGGGACTGCACTAAATCTGGTTTATCTCTACATATAATAAAAAAGAATGTGGAACAGAGCCTAAGGCTGGCATACAAGGGCATGGTGTCCGACAGAGTGCCAACTTGCAAACACTGTGGTTCCTTAGCTATAATACACTTGGAATAGTTTTGGTTTTACAAATGCAAATAATAAAGGAACCTCGGAAGCTTCACAAATAAGAATTAGAGGCCACTGAGTCGTTTTACAATGGTTACTGCAGGGTTCAGCAGGCTGGGCTATTGGCATGTTTCAGGGCGCCTGCCATTGGAGACATGATCCAGCAAAGCATGCTATCAGTTGTCCATCCCTGCATAGTATCACATTTTTTATAATCCTATCCAATAACAGAACTGCATTTCAAGGCATCTAATATTACTACAAAACATTACCATATTATGATATAATCTATACAATGTCTGTAAACCCATAACAAATAGAATACTATAGACCTTACCATTGATGGAATAAAAGGAGCAAGGATGCCACCAAATCTGCATGCCATGGCACATACACCCAGTCCCGCATTCCTGCAAAACAGTTAAAATAAATGTATCAAGATCACTCATGTAGTAAATGAGAAAATATAGATAAAGACAACATGCTCTATTCTTTCAAACTACGGTTTACAAATTCAGGGGGGTTATTTTGCATGCAGGGAAAATACTGTAAGCTTTGCAAAGGTTGAACTAGGACGTGACCCCCTCCCAAGTCTAACTTTGTGACACATTTTAAGTTTGACCCCCAGTAGAGCAACATGATTTTGGTAAAGTTGCATACTCTGTCTGATATTGCTTCTGACTTTAAGTGATGCATACAGATACCAACTTTGCTACTTTTCATGGACAACCCCAGATGAAGTTATTTTAATGCTCAATACAATGTATCTTATTTGCACTGTATAATTTTATTTTTTGAGCTTTTTA
The DNA here is from genome assembly GCA_031769625.1 of Taudactylus pleione. NCBI lineage: Eukaryota > Metazoa > Chordata > Amphibia > Anura > Myobatrachidae > Taudactylus > Taudactylus pleione. Next base: position 50,742,052 of record JAUIMM010000015.1, read on the forward strand.
CTTTGAAATTTACTAAGGTTGACTATTTAACATACAAAAATATGCAGACAATATAACCACAGCTGAGGCAGGGCAACAGTGCAAGCACTCCCAAAGTGGGTTTGGCTACACATTAAGGGGCATGTTCCCTTTAAAGCCCGTTCCTAGAAAAGAAAACTGTTAATAGAACTCACCTCCCCAACTGCCCGGCTAATCGGGGCTATGCAGACCTGATCGGGAGGCGGTGTGCAGCCTCAAATCGGTACAGTTCAGAGGTGTGCATTTGGTGAATATGTGATGATGAGTGTTGCAGTGCATGCAAGTAAACTGGTACTGCACTATCTGTGACATACTAACATGCACCTATCCTGCTAGCACTTAAGCATATACTGTATAGCTGTTAAATAAAAGGAAACTTGACAAATAGAGGAACAAATCAATTGCAGTCATTAACAGGCCAAGGTTCAGGTACAGCCAATTCAGCAAGGCACATAACCACAAGTCACAATACTCCATTCCAAATAAGAATGTCCGGGCAGCAAGCAAAAAGGTGAAGCAATCAGTGCAAGGGAATTAAAATCAACAGTCAGTAACACATACTGTAGTTACCTACTTTTGAAAAAGCATTTCAGGCAGATTGTGAAAGCAACACCTACGAGCGCAGCGTTAAAGTGGATGTTTACTGCTATATCTGAGAGGCATGTCATAAAATTGACTTACATCCAAATGTAAATGAACCCAAAAGCAGTTAGTAAGATCTATTTGATGAAAACACACTAATTTAGAAAATGCATGTAGCCATAGGGATCATTGTGCCTTATAACCAATTCAGGGAAACAATACTAATCATCCCATTTGAATGTATATATCTCTGCACCTTACCCCCATTATGAAGCTGTTTTTTTTTTTTTTTTTAAATAACAATCAGGGAGATTGCTAGACTCTTCAGGGTGACCAGGAGATTGCTGCTATTTCAGGGAGTCTCCCTAACAATGAGGGAGAGTTGGCATGTATGCAGTAATATTGAACTTTTCCCAGACAATTAATTTACTGTAGGTGCAGACTGTATTGGATTACATGTGTGCACAGCGTACTTTTGAATGCATAGACACAGACACTGTCCTGTATCAAAGCTGAACATAGCCTGAATAAGCTCAGACAGGCACAAGTAATATGAACAGTTTATTACAGTACAGGGTAAACCATCAAACAATGTACATTTTGGCCTGGATAGAATGGAATGTGATTGAAAAGCCAGTGGCCGGTTCAAATCCCGACAGCGGCTGCCCGACAGGATCAAGATCCCAACAGAGGCAGGTAAGTACCCTAACCTCCCATGTCCCCCCCTAACCCTCTCTTAGTGGTACCTAACACTAACCAACCTTCGGGGGTGCCTAAACCTAACCCTCCCGGGGGGGGGAGGGGGGGTGCCTAAGCCCCCCCCCCAAAACCTATCACCGCTAGCCTCCCTAATCCTAACCCTCCCCCTCCCTCGGCTAATGCTATGGGCGCCCCGGACTTACCTACGTTCTGGATGTCGTCCTCTGTGTTCTGCTGTCGGGATTGTGACCGGCGGCCACATTACTACATCCCAGATAGAACAAGTCTATGACAAATCAGCAATTGGCTATTAAAGGAAGGAATGAAGATTTAACAAACCATAATGAGCCAGCAGCTGTCTCTTTCCTGCTTGATAATTCTGGCTTTGACTGTATACGATCATCATAATAGACAAAATATTATAAAATAACTGTTTATGTGATCCAATAACATGCAATAAATGCCCATGGGACCACATAGATACTGCAAACAAACTATTGCACACAGCACTTTAGTACTCCCTAGATGCCATTGTTGTCCAGTTGTTAGGGGTGATCTCCAAATTACCAGATCTGTGGCTGGTTTCATTACACATCAAATATTACGATTCCACAATATATTCCAAACATTAAATTGGAAGTAATGCTGGCCACTCCTGCTGTAATGTCCCATAAATGAAGATAAAAAAGCAGTATCTTTACTTCTTTTATGGCATATATTATTTTAAGAGATAAAAAATAAAAGGTGTAAAGTAATTAAAAGCGATGATCCAAATGTGCCATTAGTTCCAGGTAATCTTTTTACCTTGGCAGATATGAGCATTTCAGTCTAAGATCATCCATTCGTGAAATATCATGCAAAGCCTCTTTTGCAGGCGAACATCATAAGGCAGAACAGGGTCATGCCCTAATGTATGCGCATCGGGGAAAAACAACAATAGCAACTGCACAAAATAAAATGTGCTGCAGATCCACTTTTTTTTTTTTAAAGTAATAAATAAACCTTACTGATATGTTCACTAATATTATGCCAGCAGGATTGTATTCCACTGCAAATTTAAACTTTCTCAATTGAACTGTTTATGTGCAGATGTGCCCACATTATACACCTTTCCTCAAATCGCGCCAAACAGCTCCATTTCGCACCATGGACTTTGCGACTTAATCGTGCTAAAACACTAATCCTAAGAACCTTGTACACTATAGGCCTGATTCACAAGTGGACGCTAATGCATGTTTGGCTGCAAATTTTTGCAGAGTTGCATTGGCGATAATATGCAAATTCTAGTTTCAGCCTTCCCCTAGAGCCATGAAAGGGGTGTGCAGTGGAGTTGACTGGAGGCATGTCCTAGGTTGATGAGGATATTGGACCTCATTCAGTCCCGGTAGTGAGCACTGCGCGCTCGCAACCGGGTCGGTGTTTTGGTCCTGCGCATGCGCAGCGGTCGCACTGCGAGTGCGCAAGCCCCGGAGCGAGAGAGAAACTCTCTCGCTCCGGAGCTCACTACAAAAGGGCCGGCTGTCGATGTTGATCGACAGCTCGGCCCGTTTTGTAGGCGGGGCGGGGGGGTGGCTACACAAACGGAGGCGTTCCTGACGGAACGCTTGCCTTTTTGTGGGCAGCCGCACTGACATCAGCAGTGATGTCAGTGGGGAGCTTCCTGCTCGATCAGAGCAGGAAGCTCCCTGGGGCTTGCGGTTGCCGAGACCCAACCTTAGGGTCTCGTCGCAAGCTGCGATGGTCTTGACCATCGCGACCATCACCCTGGTCGGTCGCTAAGCTGTGGGTAGTAACCCACAGCTTAGCTAGCGACCAGGAGGCCGCACTAAAAAAAAGAAGTGACCACCCTCATTCAGAGACAGCGATTGCTTCTTGCGACCGCCTCTGAATGAGGGCCATAGTCTTAAGCAAGTGTATTCAACATGCGGCCCTCCAGCTGCTGTGGAACTACATATTCCAGCATGCACAGTTTTGCTATTAGGGCATGCCAAACATGTAGCAGGGCTGGAATGTGTATTTTCACAGAAGCTGGAGGGCCACATGTTGACTGAATCAGTATGATTTACCGCCGGCCATGCTAATCCTGACAGCTCCCGGCCCGGATCGTAAAGTTCGGGCGGGTCGGGTTCTCTGAAAACCGGACCCGATCATCTCTAGTATCTAGTGAATACAATACTTGCCTACTTTTGAAAAAGCATTTCAGGGAGATTGTCAAAGTACTGACAACAGTTGTGAAGGCATCTGTATCATTTGTAAAGGAAAAGTTAGTAGTGGTAGAGACGTTAACCATCTAGGCACCTTCTCCCTGTTACATCATTTGCAGCGAGTTCATGCAATTTATTTAACAAAATTATAATAATTTGTAAATTAATAACAAGCAGTCCAGTTTATCAGCAACCAGCAGTTTGGACCAGCACATGGAATCTCCACCACCAACACCCTCATCATCAACTTCCTCATTAAGAATTGTAGGTAATCCTTCCAAAAAAATGTTTTGTGGGGGCCCAAGCAAACCAAGGACTTCAGCCACAAAAGTGTCAGTCCTGTTCGCTAAAGTGCTTGGTTTGTTAAACTGTGCATGTCCTTTTTAATATCCCACATAAGAGTGGGTGGGAGGGCCCAAGGACAACTCCATCTTGCACCTCTTTTCTTTACATTTTCCTCAATTTGGGGCATTGCCGACTGACATTATTATAGTTTATTAAACTGCCATCCTGTCTGCCAGTGCTGTGTAGCAATGTTTCATAGATGTCCTATATTTTTTTAAGCTGCCGTGCGTTTGTACCGCTGCTCTGTTGCTTACTTTAGCCAGACAGCTCGCTGCAGCCTATGGTCTATATTGGTGAAAAATAGTTAAAACAATATTGTGAGCTGTGAGGTGGTTAAAAATGCCTGGAAATGCCTGAAAATGTGTGTTAAACCAAAACACAGGGGTCGGCGCACATCCCTATTAGATACACCGCATTCGTGGAGCTTAACACAACTCTTGGGCGGAGCAGGAAACAGAATTGGCTTCACTTTCATTTTATTAAGGTGATCTTCCTACAATTATTATTCAAAAGTAAAAGTATGCTGTTCCAGCAGGTATGAAGCCATTAGACTGCCTGTCAAGAACAGCCATGGTGTAGTATGAAATGGTCCTGGTGCCCAGTTTCTATTCAGTTACTTGTGTCATTCAAACATTTACAGATTCCATGGATTTACGCTCTGGCACACACATAAGGGGCTTTAGCAGGGCATCCACTTCCCTATATAATCCAACAAATCCGGTCACAATAATTTATGGCAAAAGCGTAAAATAAATGTCGTGGATACCACTGTTTTAATGAGATCTGGCCAATGTTTGCTCTATATAAATGAATGTTATTAAGCATGTACTTCTGATTCATTTAATTCCTCAGTGGATGCTGTAATCCCATTCAATGTAGAATCCAGGGCACCTGAGACCAAATTGAGTAGCTCTAAATCTTATCTGATCTTCACAAGCCAAAGCATCAATATTCAGAGCAGTAAATCTACACTAATACCATCACGTACACCACTCTAACCAACCTCAGGAATGACAGCTATGGGGAAGGGAAGAACGGAAACTGAAGACATTTATAGTTCACATACAGTACTAGGAAACTTAATGTGAGATAAAATTTTCCATCATGCTCAGAAATACATAAGGAAACATTCTTTATGAACAGAAGTTAGTGCTTTCACTCAAAACCCGTTGCCGGGATGTGTAAAAATATGCAAATGTCGCAACCGGTGTAATATGTATCTCAAATCCACCGCTTGTCTACAAAGACGGGGCCATCGGTCGCACCACTGATCTTCAGAGCAACCCTATGGTCGCTTACAATGTCCATTGGAAGTAAGCTGCTTGAGCCTTACCAACGGAGTACGAATTCACAGTCGCAGGTACTAACGCCCCGAAACGGTCACAACACGCCTAACTTTTAGTCGCCACCCCATTCACTCCCCCAAACACTCCTTTACTACCGTGTTTCCCCGATAATAAGACACTGTCTTATTTTTTTTTTTGTTCCAAAAAACACCATAGGGCTTATTTTCGGGGTAGGTCTTATTTTAATTAGCAGTGACAGCAGTGCCCCTTATGCAGCCTCCCTTGTACGGTAGCAGTGCCCCTTATGCAGGCCCCCCCCCCCCTGTAGCAGTGTCCCTTATGCAGCCTCCCTTATTGCAGTGCAAGCCCCCCTGTAATTGATCCCCCACCCACCAGTACAGTACGGTACTTACCTGACTCGCCGCCGTCTGGGATGCCCCTCTCACTTGCGCGCTGACTGGATCTAACATGATTCAGCAGGCGCGGTCGCACAGGATTCTCAGCGCGCGGGTGACGTCATGACGTCACCCGCGCACTGCATGACTGGGAACGCTGGCCTCTGAAGCGTTCCCAGCTCAAAATGGGATTTTGGTAGGTCTTATTTTCGGGGTAGGGCTTAATTTGGACCGGGTTACAAAAGTAAGGGTAGGGCTTATTTTCGGGGTAGGTCTTATTATCGGGGAAACACGGTATCAATCACACTGCGTCCAAGTCCTCACTGCGACCGCCATTGGTAATCTAACTTGGCGTCTGCACAATGCGACATACATATGCGTAGTATACAAAAGAAAAGGGCTCAGATCCGAAAACATCCGCTGTGTATACACCTCTGAATCAGGCCCTTAATATGCATTAGCTATTCACAAATGGGTCCACATACATCTAGCCTCCTGGCGCGTTAAACAGCCCTTCTAGTCGTGCCATGCCATGGCGTGACTCAGTAGTGCAGAGCGTCTTTTTACCTTCAAATGCATTTTATTCACACAATGATGTGAATAGATAGCACAAGCTTCTGCTGATTAACATGATATGCAGCATGCCTATGTTCTCTGTGTGTCTGCCAAACCTTACCCCTAACAGCCTAAAGTAATCTCTATTACCGTTGACAGCTAACAAGGGTGAAATTGCAGATAAGTACGGTGCCACCTCATCTCAGCTCTGTATCTAATCACTGTTTAAATAGTCTGAAAAAAACTGTACATGTTATTACTATTTAGTTCAGGTGCAGAAAGACAGCAGTGAACTTGATAAAATGTAGAGTAAAATATCTGACATATGAACAGATAAAAAGGAGTTTTCAGAACATATTTTTAGATCCTGGAACTATTGCTACAAAGAAAGGAATGTTGGTAACAATGGATTACAGAAAAAGAACCAGCAATCTAGGACCTACTTCAGCAGAGCTGTACAGTACACACACAAGGTCATTCTTTCTGTTTAGAGTCATGGAATATATCCTCCAACTACCTCTGATAGGAACAAATACAAATGATTGTTCATCAAGGCATGAGATTAAGGGTAGCTGAGGGTAATAACAGAGTCAAAATAACATTACAGCGCTCCTTTCTTTATAACTCCCCCCCCTTATAATGGCGTCCAGCCTTACCATCAGGTTAAGTCTTTACACAAATGCAATAAAATGCATGACTTCTACTGTAACACACCTCCCCAAATATCCTGCTTTTGGTGGGACAGTCCCGCGATCAGGATGTTCTTCCCGAATCGTGAGAAGGAATTCTCCTGCTGCACACAGCGGGCACAGGTGCCTCCATTCCGAAGTCATTATAAAGAGGAACATATCTGAGTATAAGAGGGGAGGGCAACAACATAACATACACAAGACAAATGTTATACAAGAACCCCCCCCCCCCTCCCCTCCCAAACAACTAGCTAAACCATTGGGGGCTTTTCATTGAGGTGTGGTATGATAGGGCTACAGTCAGAACTTTGAAATGGACTTTATGCCGACATCTAAAATGTCAACATACACAAATGTGAAAAGGAGGAGGGGGCTTGGACTGCACACCTTATTTTTAAACATAATAAGAGGTGCTGCAATGCTGAGACTTGTAGTGCTATGCAAGGGACATAGAATGCAGGGGTATTCTATGTCCCTTGCATAACATTTTACGTGTCAACAATCAGAATGTCTACATCATTTCTTTCTTTAATATTATTATATGCTAGTTGTTAACCACAGATTAGCAGGATTCATATAGAGTCATGGTGCATGAATGGACTGCACATGTTGGCAGGTGTCTGTCTCACTAACAGTCAGGGTCCGGCACCATTGAAGTTTTGCTAGTCAGTGGTACAGGTGTTCTGCACAAACAATTTAATGTGGTGTTCTTAATATCTTGTTAACCCATATAGAAATGAAACAGTCTTATGCGGAGTACACACGGTACGACAGTAACGTTCAGATAACGATCAGACTATCGTTGTCTGAACGTTCTGCATGTCCTGGATCAAGCATCCAGCACATGCAGCAGACCCCCCCACTAACCGGCTAACCTGGTCGATATTGACCAGGTCTGCCTGTTTGCACAGACGATGGTAGTTCATCGTCAACAACTACCATACGTGGACGCACATCGTCCATCATAAGGTCGTTAGCTGAGCCCAGAAACTGTCAGATTTTAACGATAACGATAGGATCGGTATCGTTGAAATCTGACATGTTATCGTACCATGTGTACTGGCCATTAGGAGGTAAAATTGGAAGAGAGCACAGATGGCTCAATCCAGACAAAATAAAACTGATTGAATAATAAGAGCTCACTTGTTAAGAGACAAATTTTAATCCCTGGTTATTATAAACATTCAAAAAAAATGTTTAATTTGCAAATGTTACAAGGTGAATTTGGCTACCATTCCTATTACTTAATTGCAAAGATTTTATTTTCTTTGTAATGACACATTACATGCACATTAAATGGAATATAGTTGGGGAGAATGGAAATGAATGAGAACTTACTACATATGAGTTGACAGAAAGCCGGGTGGCAGCACAAAGTGCCAGAATGCAGCAATAAAATATGAATAAAATAAAATAGAGGGATAAATACAAACGATGCAAACATAGTATTGCCATTGAGACAAGTTACTACTAAAATGACAATATATTCAAAGCCACTACAAAGCTTTGTCTTTCAAACTTGTCATAAGAAGGACCATACAGAACATTGCTGTAATCACCGGCGATTGTGGCCCGCCCCCGTGTGATGTCAGACGGAGGAGGAGTGGCCTGCATTAGGCCGCGGCTAATGTTATATATATCAAAATGGCCCTCAGTAGAAAAAAGGTTCCCTGCCCCTGTTTTAAGTTAATCCTGATTATAACCTTGTTTGGTAAATTTACGTGCCATTTGTATAGTTTGTTGTTTAAATTGATCTATTTTCATACAATTATGTCTTAGATGTAACATTTGCCCCTTAGGGATATTACCTAACCAAATTGGCAAGTGGTTTACTACAGATATGTCCTCTTGCATTTTTGCCGCTTGTGCAGCAAATATTGCCACGTATGGTGCAAGTCTTGCACCTGTGTATAGGTACGCATGCTGCGTTCGCACCTGCGACTCCATAGGATTGCATGGTACAAACGCATAATGTGGCCATGGTTAAATGCATGACGCAATACGTGCATACGTTTGCAGTGCGAGCAGCAAGGATGCGACAGAACACATCTGTATCCTTCCGTATGTATGTATTAGAATCCGTGGCTTTTTGAAAATTACTGGTGACCACTCTACCATTGACAATCTCTATACTAAGGTCCAAAAAATTAACTAGTGATTTAGTTAGTTAAAAATTAACTTGCTAATGGCAAAGGTAAAATGTATATTCAAATCATTTGTGTTTGCATATTGACAAAACAAATCCAAAATTTCTCTTTCTCCCTTCCATATAAACAGGATATCGTCTACATACCACCACCACTGCACCAAGTTCGCGCCCCAGTCATGCCCTGCCCAGACAGAAGTTCTCTACCCTTCGGACATGAACAGGTTTGCATATGGTGCCTATGGCGATTCCGACATACTGTCTATAATAACAACAATCAAAATTAAAATTATTGTTATGAAGTATAAGTGAAATACTCTCAAGAATGAAATCGGACAGGGAAGTATCAAAGTTTTCCCTAATAAAACTATCATTAATAACTTTTAAGCCATCCTGATGTGTTGTCTACAAGGAGGACACAATCACCCGTGATCAGATAATAATCATCTTCCCAGCCGATGGTTTTCAATTTTTTTAATATATCCTCAGTGTCTCTGAGATGAGATCTTTCCTTGCACACTAGGGGTTGGAGGTAATGATCGATTAAGACTGATAAATTCAGAGATAGAATTTGCTCCCGCCACAATAGGCCGGCCTGGCGGGTTATCCATGTCATTGTGTATTTTTGGCCATAAATATAATACAGGGATAGTATATTCATTATTTATCAGAACTTTATTATCTATACTACCAAGTGTTACATACTTCTCAACTATGCTCTTTAGTTTCTGAAGTATACTAATGGATGGATTGTTTTTTAGTTTGGTATAGGTTTTATCGTCATTTAACCGACTTAAACTTCCTTTAATATACTTTTTGTCTTTTACAGTAGACCTAGGGGTCCCAGCAAGCTGGACCGGAAACAAGGGATAGGAGAGTATGGATTTTTTTTTTTTTACATGTGTCGTGAATGTACATGGAGAAGAGGATGTGAATGGCTACAGGGATTGTAGGTGAGTATGTGTGAGTGTGTGTGTAATAAACTTCTACTTTCATGGTGTGTGTCCTGTGTTTATTTCAATATTTCTTTTGCAGGTAAACTAGAGGCACCAGCGGGCCCTTAATGCCCCGCATGCTGGTAACTTATGGTACTCTAGTTGTACTGGAAAAGACAATATTATTTCTTCTATTTTTTTACACAATCAATCCGGCACCCACCGCTCGGGGGTGCCAGGGATAGCCCCGGACTATTAGCCCAGGCCTGGGGTGCCTGGAGAAGAGGAACCCCTTTATTGGGGGGTCCCCACCTCCCCAGGGATAACTGGCCTGTGCTGACTAGCGGCCAGGTGATGAATGCTTTGGCCGGGGAACTCAGTGAAAGGGTCCCCTGGTCACCCCTGATAGAAAGGGTCTGGTGCTGGATGTGGAAAATACAGGGGACCCCTAATCATTTTGTCCCCTGTATTTCCACAACCAGGACTGGCTCACTGAGCCCAGTGCTGGTTGATGAAAATACAGGAGAACCCTACTTTTTTTCCACCTGAATTTTCGCAACCAGGACTGGCTCAGAAAAGCCCGGTGCTGGTTTTGCTATTAGGGGGGGCCCCCATCGTTTTTTTTAAACAACATTTTACTATTTATTTATTTTTTAACACAGAAGCATGCACGGATCTCAAGGATACTCAGGCTATACTTGTTAGCTTGAAGCAGGTCTGTTATTTTACGAGTTTTAGGTCAGTAATAGTGTGCAAGTTAAAAACTTGTACTCTATTACATTGCCCGAGTTGTATCCTCACAATGGCAAAACATCTGGATTTGAGTTTTGCCACTGCGAGTGATAGGGGTGTGAGGAGAAACATGTGAGTCTGCATGTTTTCGCACCCTATTACATAGGGTGAGTTCTAAAAATGTGTGAGTATAGCTCTATACTCGCACATTTTCAAAACTCGGACCCTATAACTCGGGCCCTTAGTGTCATCAAGTGCAAGTGGAAAAACTACAGTTTCATCATCAGCGTAGGAGGGGTTCTTTACTGTAAAGGCAGGTAAGGAGTGGATTACTTACAGTATGATGCAGTGAAGGCAATTTGATAAACAAAATGTTAACATGGATTGGGTGCCTTTCTAACAAGAAACAGTATATACAGCTATAATTAGTAGAGTTAGTAATTAATCCAGAGAAGTTATAAAATGTGTCATTCTTGGGGTCAGGAAGGATTTTTTCCCCCCCTCATGTGAGGCTACGTTGGCTACTGTCACAGTGAGGTGTCTGTGTGCCTTTCTCTGTATTAGTACAATAGTAATAGAGACTGAAGTTAATTAAAAGTCTAATTTTTTAACTTAACTATGCAAAATGCTCCCTCCGTTTATGCAAACACATATATTTAACTTTTACTATACTTTAGTGGTAGAACATAGATCATTCAGAGACTTTCTGATAACATAAGAGGCTTTCTTCACCTGAAGCACGTTTGCCAATAAATTACAGAATACTATCAAATTAAGTGTACTGAAAAAGAAAAGATTGTCTCATTATACTAATGATTGCTAAAATAAAAGGTCATAATAGTATAAATTGCAACGTACAGCCCATAAGTGGTAATAATCTAACAATGGTAGAAGACTCCTTGGATACAGAACCTAGCGGAAAAGCTGATAATTATAATTAAACTTTGGGGCTGTCAAGATATTTCAGCAAAATGAATAAAGATACATCTCCAGCAATAGCTCAGAACAGCAGAAGACAAGTTGGAAATAGAGAAATTTAATGAGCCACATAACAATTATGCTCATATTGTTTTAGAACCCATTTTAGACATTTCTTCACATTGCAACTGTGACATTATAAATTCATGGTACAGTGATGTTTCCTGCATGGGGATAAGCCATCCTCTGTACATCTGTAATTAGAGCACATGTGAATGTAGAGTCCTGTAGACTACTGGGATTACAGAATGGTCACTCACAGAGCAGAGGGTTTCAGCCTTTGTATGACTGTAACTTGTTAGCATTGCATATCGTCCTGTACACATTTACTAAATATATTGCGTTTTCTCCCTGGCTTACTGCTTTGCTTTTCCATCAATTTTTATATGACCAGGGAGAGGTTTTATTTTTGTTGATCTACAAAGCAGCTCTGCTGTGTTCTCTGCAATGGGTATTCTTGTATAGAGACCATCTTTCTACCATATCCTAGAGCAACAAAAAACAACTCCGACACACAGGATATACAAGTGTCGCATATCAAATTAATCAGCACAGTCTCCTGATGCGTCCTAGTCGCATTGCATTGACACTGACGGGTATATTTACTAAAGTGAGAGTTTTTAGAAGTGGAGATGTTGCCCATAGCAACCAATCACATTCTCCTTAACATTTAACTAGCACCTTCTAGAAGATAATAGCTAGAATCTGATTGGTTGCTATGGGCAACATCTCCACTTCCAAAAACTCTCACTTTTAGTAAATATACCCCTTAGAGTAATTTTTGGCAAAAAGATGCAAAAAAAAAAAAAGACACCCAACGCCAGCAGGGTCTCCCAGGACCAGACGCGATGATAGTTTGGCGTGACTGCAGTAAAGATGAGTGAGAACAAATCTGTAGATACAGGGAAATTAATTTATCGCATGCATGTGCAGTACAAAAAAAACATTTTAAGCTTTAAAAATGGTTTTGCATTCAACTCTAAAAGGAGATACCATTAATATGTTTTGTTACATGCATTTTTTTTTAGTTCTGTACATGTTGTTTTGATTTAATATCAGCTGTTTTTTTGTATTCAGACTTTATTTCCAAAATGTGTGTATGTATGTATGTATATATATATATATATATATATATATATATATATATACACACACAATACACCATTGCACCATATTAGCTTTATGATATTCTATATAGATTTATTCCATCCTTGAATCCCTTTGCTGTTTTTTGTATTGTAAATGCAATTTCCTTCCAGATTATGCTGTCATCTTGAGTATTTATTGATCACTGTTCTGTGCACCCAATTCTCCTGCTCAGCTTCATAGCTGCATCTGTATAAATGAAACACAGGAATCTCACCAACATTCATGTGCAGTCTGTCACATAGAGTTGGGCAGCACAGACGGTGTAATGGTTAGCATTACTGCCTCACAGCACTGAGGTCATGGGTTCGATTCCCGCCGCGGCCCTAACTGTGTGGAGTTTGTATATTCTCCCTGTGCTTGCGTGGGATTCCTCCGGGTGCTCCGGTTTCCTCCCACACTCCAAAAATATACTGGTAGGTTAACTGGCTCCCAAAACAAATTAACCCTAGTGTGTATGTGTCTGTACATGTGGTAGGGAATATAGGGCCTGATTCAGAGCCACTCGTAAGCGGCAGCTCGTTCGCTCCGAGCGATGTTTGGCCAACTGCGCATGCGTACGGATCGTTATACGCATGCGCGAACCAGTCAGTGCGGTCAAAATTCATGTGCTCGCAAAATAGCGAATGCCTGATAATTTGAGTGACAGAATGAGGCGTATGTGGGTGGTAACAGGGGAAGGTGCTTGAAAACGGGGAGTGGAGATCAGAACGCAGGCGTGCTTAAAGGTCAAAACTGGCGTTTTATGGGTGTGCATAATTAAAACAGCAGCGTCATTGACCACGTCACTGGGTTATTTAATAGCCAGAACTGCTCGCAAAATTGTGGTAGCAAAAACCAACCGCAAGAATAGCGAGCAGTTCATACCCTGGTCGATGTACTCGATTAATCTAATAAATAGCGGACATGACGTAGGATGCGAGCGGCCAGGGGGCGTAGTTTCCCAAAAAACGACCGCAAGTTTTGTTCGCTCGTTCAGACCTAGAGGCGTGAACAGACCGCAAACAGCGAACGGTTCATTTGAATATCCACCCCTATTTTCTGGACAAGCGAGCGCTAATTGCGTCCGGCTCTGAATCAGGCCCATAGATTGTAAGCTCCACTGGGGCAGGAACAGATGTGACTGGCCAAATATTCTCTGTAAAGCGCTTTGGAATATGTGTGCGCTATATAAATAACTGGTAATAATAATAAGTCTATGCCTTATACAGTATAGCCCTAACATTATGCAAATCGTAAATCTGAAACATCCCCAAGTGTTAACTTTATATACCCAAGGCAGATGAGCTATGACCCAGGAGGAAACTGGCCAGGAGGGGGTACAGTATGTTGTGTCTTCGTAACAATCACCAAATTTATATAGTACAGTGAAACATTTCATGCTCTTTCATGGGTATAGAGACCAGTTTACAGATGTGTCCTTACACATCTTTGCTGCAGTCGCACTAAAATCACCCCTCAGCGCACCAGGTCCAGTGAGACTCTGCTATGACGCACCAGCAGACTGTGCTGATTAATATGACATGTGACACTTGTATATCTGTGTGCGACTGAACCTCTGAATCTGTATATGAAGTGCTACAATGTAGCGGCTGCAGCTTTTTTCATGCAAAGTTCCGTTGTGCTTCATATACAAATGTCACATAAATTAATCAGCAGTCTGCTGGTGCGTCTTAGTCGAATCACATCGCGACTTAGACGCATTTTTGTCAAAAATAGACGCTCAACGCTAAAAGAGCAGCACGGGACCTGGCTGCTCACTCACGCCAGGTAAGTCATGCTGCGTGGCGTATTGAGGCTAGATGTATGAGGACACATTTGTAATTGCCTTTAGGTCAGAAATGGTGCACAATGCATTATGGAAAGTAGTTTTTTTTTTTTCTTTTTTTGGGTCCTATTCAAGTGCAAGACCTAATCCAAGCAAGTCCTAACCATAAAATTATTTCAAGTCCTAATAGAACTCTGATGACAGAGTAAAAATCTGTCAAGACACTAAGATAGGGACTCCAAGGGACTATGGGTCTCATTCAGACCCGCTCGCAAGCGGGTTGATGGTACCCAAATGCGCATGCGTACGACGGAGGGAGCTCCGTCGTGCGCATGCGCGAGACCCAGATAGCGACAGCCAAGCTGTCGCTCCGGGTCTCGCACCAAAGGGGGCGTGCTGTCGATGGTGAGTGACAGCACGCCCCCTTTGGTGGACGTGCCGGGGGCGTGGCTGCCAGATGGAGGCGTTCCCATGGGAACGCCTACCGTCTGGGTCCGGCCCCACTGACATCACTAGTGATGTCAGTGGGAGTGATTTTGGCTCTGATAGAGCCAAAATCACTCCAGGGCTTGCGGTCACCGAGACCCTACCGCAGGGTCTCGTCACAAGCACGATGGTCGCTATGGTCTTGACCATCGCGACCATCATCATGGACGCTCGCATAAGCTGTGGGTGGTAACCCACAGCTATGCGAGCGTCCAAAAGGCTGCTCTAAATTTAAATAGGACGGCCCTGATTCAGAGCGAGCGCTCTGGTCAGAGCGTCCGGCTCTGAATCAGGGCCTATATTTGCTGGGCATGTACTTATTGTATTTTGCTGGAAATTGGGCTGTAATTAATGGACAGTTAGGTCTTAGGTAGATTTCATAGCATATGAGTTGTTAAAACGTTTGTTGCAAATAAATGGAAATAGGAGAGTGGAATAGAAGAAGCGTCAAGTCATCTGGGCTTTTACAAGCACCATGGATTAGCCTTACAAGTCATTTCCCTAATTGTCCTCTACAGGACATTTTTTTGCTTTTGTTTTCTTTTCGAATTTTCTTTTTATTATATGGTCTTTATCCTTATTATTGTCAATACTTCTATCTGTTTTACTGATTTTATGATTGCATCTTTATATTATTATTAAAATATTACCTACTTGGAATTAAATATTCAATATTTTGACTATTTAACCAATAGCCCAAATCCTCACCCCATATACTATACTGTGTGCAATGTACATAAACACATTATTGTACTATTTCTAAGAAGGCTTCATACAATTATATTAGACCACAGAGTACTTTTATTATTTATTTGATACCAGTTACTTATATAGCACATACTTTTTCCATGGTATTTTACAGAGAATATTTGGCCAGTCCCTGCCCCAGTGGAGCTTACAATCTATGGGGGTCATTCAGACCCGCTCGCGAGCGCAGGACGCTCGCAAGCGCGTCGATGTTGCCCCACTGAGGGAGCTCCGTCGTGCGCATGCGCGAGACCCGGATAGCGACGGGCTCTCCGTCGCTCTGGGTCTCGCACCAAAGGGGGCGTGCTGTCGATGTTGATTGACAGCACGCCCCCTTTGGTGGGCGTGCCTGCCAGACGGAGGCGTTCCCTGAAGCCGGCCCCACTGACATCACTAGTGATGTCAGTGGGAGTGATTTTGGCTCTGATAGAGCCAAAATCACTCCAGGGCTTGCAGCAGCGAGACTCTACCGCAGGGTCTCCGTCGCAAGCCCGATGGTCATCATCATCATGGATGCTCGCATAAGCTGTGGGTGGTAACCCACAGCTATGCGAGAGTCCTTAAGGCCACTCCATTTTCATGTAGGAGGGCCCTGATTCAGAGCGAGCGCTCTGGTCAGAGCGTCCGGCTCTGAATCAGGCCCTATATTCCCTACCACATTGCACACAAATACACACTAGGATTAATTTAATCTGGTCTCCAACCTGCTCAGACAATACCTAGATCCAGCCAATTTTACAAAAGGCCATATATCCAAATTAACCACACACACTTTTGCTGCCAGAATATGAAATTGTCCAGCTGGTTGGTGGGACTGTTGGGGGCATGTTGCTGTCCTCGTTACATACTGTGAGGGTAAAACTAGACTTTATAAACTCCTGTGATCTCTCTCACTTGGGAGCCAGAATTGTGAGAATTGAGATAATACTACATGATTGTTGGTATCCGGCGAAGAGGAACAAGGGAAAAGCTGAATGATGTATAGGACACAGTCTTCATTAGTCGTTACAAATGGAAACTCTGAGTGATAATGATTGTGAGCTAGGGAAGTCTTATTGCTGCTATTTGTCAGTATGGAGCTGGCAGACAATCCACCAACGTTAACTATAGCTGAGGGAACTCTGCAGTTTTATTAGTGTATGAGTAATATGGACTCCCAAGAATGTGACACTATGGGGATCAGTGTCACCCGTGGTACAGTGACAAACAGGAGGATTTACAAAGAAAATAATAATAATAGTTCTAATTTTAGATTGCAATGCTTTAGAAAAAATGTTTGTGTAATGATTTTTCATATCTGTCTAGGTACAAGGAACAATCTAAATTATATCTGCCAATTCAACACGTGTACTGTACACTATTACACTATTGGAGGAGTGACATAAGGGCTGCCTTACAGCTCCAGTCTGTAATATGGGCATACTTTCCCGGAGAGGAGACTCAGCTGGCCACTTCGGGGGCGGGCTCCTATGTCACGTTTTCGCTTCATTTAGCCCCGCCCCTTCCATACAGAGCCGCGATTCCCAGCAATTATCGCCCCATCCTGCCCACTTCAGGAAGTGGGTGGGATACGGGAGATCCGGGCACTCTTCGGGAACCACCCGCAACTTCCGGGAGATTAGGTAAGTAGGTTATTAAGTTGGGTACAGACCATACTTACCGACTATCTGGCTGCCTCTTCCGGGAGGGAGCAGTCAGATCGGCATGGCTGGGGGCGGGGCCAAACGGGGGCGGGGCCGGCCAGACGACCAGTGTTTGCGGCCGATATTACATGCAGTGTGAAGAAGGGGGCGGGGCCAAAATTACGCGGTTCCATGTGAATCGCGTCACCGCCTCCCCCGCAGCGGGGGTTTTACATGTAATTGCAGGGAGATAGGCGGGGTCGGCGGCAGCCGGGAGGCTTGCATGCTTTCCCGGGAGGTCGGGAGCGGCACCTGATTTTCGGGAGGCTCCTGACCAAATCGAGAGGGTGGGCAAGTATGGTACAGACTTACCCAACAAAATGGCCGATCAGCGGTCACACTGACCGAGTGGATGATTTGGTAAGCTATACATATTTACCAATCTGCCGGTACATATGACTTGATGATAATAACGCACCATTACCGCACACTCCAAGGATGTGTCAGGACAAAAAGTCACGAGAAGACCGTAAGGCTATTGTCTCTACTGTCATATAAAGGGCATCTCTTACAAGTTTGCATCTCTATAGCTTATTGCTTAGCTCCCCTGTTTGTCTGGTCCCTTTAGAAACCTCTGCAACATTGGGCCTGATTGTGAGTTGTGGCTGCATCTTTATGCTAATGCCGCAGGTGACTTTGTTAATACTGAGAGCCTACTTGCAGCTCCTTATGGTGGTGCAAATCCAGTTTGGTGCGTCGCTAGATGCAGTTTTTCTGTCTGAGTGTAGATCCTGTGTGAGCGGCTTTGCGCCTGTCTAGCCATCCCCCTGTTACCTCCCAGGAAAGAAAGCACATTCCCTGCACCCAAATTCCTTCTGTGACTAGGTGCGCTAACAATCGGGATGCATAGGCAGTGCGACTCAGACACACGTACAGTACTTAAAACATCCAACTGTGCGCATATGGTGCAGCTCAGTAACAGGCTCATTGTGTACAATACCAGAAAACACAACTACAGTAGTAGGCTGGAGGTGCTAGGTGACAGACATCACAATAAAACTACCCAAGCCCATAACAGTAAGTATATTCAGTGTATGTGCATGATGAAAAAAAAAGGTAGATGTAAACAAACTAACAGCATAAAATGATGCGTTGTAATACCAACCAACTTCACTTAAAACATATATGTATAATAAAGAGGAGAAAAGCAGTATTTGCTTATCAAAAAGTTTTGCAGATGCAACAATGGATTTATGACCAGCCATCATTACACAAAGCTTTCCGTCCGTCTGTCTTTCCTGTGCAATGCAGGCAGAAAGACTGAGTCAAGTACACAAAGTAAATTCCCTCGTGTACGTAGGCGGCAGATGAAAGAAACAAACCAGTGTAGGCATTCTTCCCCAGGGTGCACGCTAATGTGACAGCTCAAAGTGTAAACATCCATATTTCACACAATACATATTTAACCCTGGTAAACATCTGTACACGGCTAAGCCTAGATACAATATAAAAAAAACCAGATTGTATTTCAGCTACCAATAATCTAATGAAAATACGCTCGATATTAAAGCCTTTTTACATTAAATACTGTATATACTGAACAACTTGATTTGACAGTGGTAAGAGGTTTTTCAAATATACTGCATTTGACTCCTAAAAAACATAATCTCATGGATTTTGCTTTGTATTTTATAACTGGGCATGTTGGAAAATTAAATCGGAAGAAGACTTGTGTGTAAATCATCTTCTAATTGCACTTAAGGCCCAAGTGAATATGGAAGAGATCCTGCTTTATGGCTCGTGCTAAACAGCTGCACTTTAAAGATCCTGTCACTGACACTCAGCACTAAAGGCCCCCATACATCAGCAATCTGAAAACCACAATTGAACAATTTGAAGATTTACTGCCCGATTTTAGGATTTCCCAATCTAGCAATCTGCGTCCATACACTACAGATCTTTTTCAGTGATTTGCAGACCGATTGCAGCAAACACAGATCTGGCAATCTTGAAAGGCCCATCATTTTACTAGTAACGGTCTGCAAATCTGCTGATCATCTCCATACACTAGCAATCTACAGCCCCAATCCATGTTGGACAATCTGATTAAACAATTCCAATCACTTTTTGGTTGCAATCTGCGATCTGTGAAGCCCATACATTGCAGATTTTTATACACAATCGATTGCAAATTGCACGATTGCTGCAATCCAGCTCTGATGTATGGGGGCCTTAATGGGCCCCATCCATCTGTGATGGATTGCCGCGATCCCGCGATGCTGCAACCCGGCATCGCAGAAATCCAACATGTTGGATTTTGACGATCGCGATCAAAAAATGATCGTGATCGTCAAATCGCCGACATTTAACATGGAAAATGTCTGCGATCCGGCGACGGATCGCAGAACATCGATGGTGGGAGGTCGGCGTTTCCACCCGGAAACGCCGTAACTTCCCATCGCATCGCTGGATCGCAAAATCCGGGGTCTGATGTATGGCCACCTTGAGGCTAACCAGCAAGATCAGCCAATGTGTGGCTCAGAACAGTTTTGGTTTACCACAGTGTTTCTCAAAGTTTTAAGCAGCATTCTTTATTTTTCTTTTCTTTTGCATATAACACATCTTTTCTTTGGATTACAAACAGATTAATCTGTAAACTAGCTCTGTGTCATATCCAAGGGCAATAGAAAAAAAAAGAAAATGCAAAACTGTCTGAATGATAAAAACTTACTGAAAGTGAAGGATTAAGCCAGAAATGAAAACCATTACAGATAAAGTGGAGTTAACTGCAGTACAATCCTGAGTCTTTGCTCTTTTGATTTGATTTGTTGTTATCTCTAATATATCTAAGACATTTTAGACAACTGCAATAAACAATACTTGTTTCATCTACACAAACTAATAAATTGAAGAAATGTAAAAAATATATTAATAATAAAAAATAATAGCAATAGTCATAGATAATTAAGGCTAAAAAAGACAATAGAGGACAGCAATTAATATTGCAGATCAGTATAGAATAGAACTACGAATGAGCCTGTATCACATGATTAAGATCCAGTAGTAGAGCCAGACTGCATTCATGGCAACTATTCCCTTAAATAGTATTACCAGAAGCCTTCATTATCAGTAACAGTCCCCAGTTTAAATGGTTTATTTCTACATATCCATGGAACCATCCCACTGCTATCCCACCATATTTAGTCAGCTCAGATCTACAGTATGACTTAAGAGGGTGGGAACTATAGCCTTTTATCATCCCTTAAAGACACAGCAGTACTGTTTGCGCTGGATACATTTTGCTATTCGAAGTGCCTGTTGAAATGGAGGAGGTTAACTAATAATTTCTGGGTACAATAGTAAAGAGACAGGGGGCCTGATTCAGATGTGGGCACAAATTCCATCACAGCTGAGATTTCTCATGGATTGCAATTTCTAAAATATGCTAATGCCCCAATTGCCGTCCAGTGCTTAGAGACGCCCACTGAAAGCATCTCACATCCGACGCTCACGCACAAAGCTGTAACCATCGAAAACAGATCAGGCAGCCATCAGCCTTTGAGTAAGTCTCCAGACATGAAAAAGGCTCTCCTGCTGCGAGTATGATTGCAATGGCAAAGTTATACACGCCCAGAAAATAGTGTTTAAGTGGTCCGACACCGCTAGCTGGTAAATAGTTTAATCATTGATGGATATTCACCGATGTTGACATTGGCCACGAAGGTCCAATGTTGGGCATCAGCCACGGCCTGCATGTGCCTAATCAGGAGCCGAGCCATCAATGGTTTGTTTCCGATTGGTTAAAAATCATTTATGGCAAACCAGTCAACAGCCATCCCTTCAATAAATAATAAGTTATTATTATTATCATCCTTCATTTATATGGCACCACAATAGTTCCGCAGCGCCTAACAAAGTACATTAACAGTTGAACAGAACAAGAAAAGAGTGACATACAATAGAAGACATTGCAGGACAAGTACATGGTATATAAACATTACTGCAACAGTAGCAGGATGGCAAAAGTCATGGGTTAGGTGCTATAAGGAGTATATTATTATTACATTTTATTTATAGGGCGCCACAACTGGTCCGCAGCGCCTTACATAGAGTACAGGGTACACAGAACATTACATTACAATACAATAACCAAAATATAAACAGAGCACAAGTAACACAATTCTCCATACACAATACAGCTGGGAAGGTGAAGGCTGTCATTGAAGTGCTAGAGAAGAGGGCTGTGAGACAGTAGGGAGGATGTCCCTGCTCCTAAGAGCTTACAATCTAGGGGAGACATGAAGATGACATGAGGCATGAGTGTGTAGAAGGGGATCTGAGTGCAGGAAGTAGGCAAGGTAGAGATGGCTGAGGCTGGAGGGACAGAGACCTGGTGGCACGGTTATGTGGTGGAAGGGTATGCTTTGATGAACAGGTGGATTTTGGTGCACGTTTAAAGCTATGCAAGATCAGGGAGAACTTGATCCTGCGATGGAGCTCATTCCAGTGAAGGTGGACTGCACGGGCAAAAGCTTGGATACGAGCATGAGATGAAGTAACCAGGGTAGAGGAGAGGTAACAGTCATTGGCAGACCGGAGTGAGCGGGAGGGAGTGTGTAAGGAGATGAGGTTGGAGATGTAGGGAGCAGTGGAGTTAGAGAGGGCCTTGTATGTGAAGGTAAGGAGTTTGAAGAGGATTCTGTAGGGGAATGGGAGCCAGTGCAGGTTTTGGTAGAGGGGAGCAGTGGAAGTGGAACAGCTGCAGCATTGAGAACAGATTGGAGGGGAGCAAGATGGCAACGTGGGAGGCCTGTGAGGAGAAGGTTGCAGTAGTCGAGCCGAGAAATGATTAGTGAATGAATAATCAGTTTGATAGCATTCTGGGAGAGGAAAGGCCTAATGCGAGCGTTGTTGCATAGGTGGAACCATGGAGTATAGAGTAGATATCTATATAAGTAAAGGAAGGAAAAGCACATGAGGTAAGAGGGCCATGCTCGTTAGAGCATACATTCTAAAGGGGCAGACAGACAGGGGTGATGCAGATGGGGTAGACAATGTGTATGGAACAGAGGGTTAGGATGAGAGATGGTTGGATTCCTACTATGCAGTATGTGAAGAAGTCATTTGGAGTAAGAGATTTACGCCAATGACATTCTACTTTACGTGAGAATATTGTAGGCGTTTGTTACTGTGGAAAGCCATGGTTGTCATTTCAAGTTACGTGAAGTTTGATGGATAGCTGGAGCCACTTACTTAAGGGCTATGTAAATAGTTTGGTTAAGGTTAAGGTGTGAACCAGCAGTCTCAGGAGAAGTGAATGTAGAAATTGGTGACTGTAGTTGTTGTTACCAGTCTGATAAACATTCCTGAAGTATACTTCCATTCCCTTATATCATCCTATGTTTCTCTATGTGACTACAACTAGAATAAAGAGAGCCCCATAAACCTGAATTATGTGAAGACCCCTTAGGAGCACACTTGCCTACTCTCCTGGAATGATTGGTAGGCTCACGCACTCCTGGGAGAATACAGCAGCCTCCCAGATCCTGTCCACAAGTCGCTGCATTGCACACTGGTGAGAGGGGCAGCAATGATGCTCCCCGCACCTCCCGTCCCCTTAAGCTAAAATCACTGACTAGCTATGTGGCCCAAACTCACAGAGGTGGGGAACAACACCAAGTTCATAAGGTCACGCTCGCAGCATTCCACAGTCATGCTACCATGGCCCAAATCCATTCACTAATGTTGGGAGAAATGGGTAAGATTTTTCTTAAGCGCACAATATGGACCTTCCCTAATGCAGCTAGCAGCAATGTTTTAGGCCAGAGGTTCCCAAACTTTTTTGAATCACGGCGCCCTCGAGCATTGTTTTCATGGCACCCATAAGCCAAACGTTTGTTTATCTACATATTCACATTACATTGACCACAAATAATTTGATTTGGTGCTGGACCACCAACCTGAGGCACCCCAGAGCTATTTTTTGCAACTGCACAAAAAATTGTGTACTCACAACGTGCTATTGTGATTGGGTCAGACCGTATCAGAAATGTTGCGAAATAGTGATGAGCGTTCCTAGGTGCTGACTGGGAGGTGGCTTAGTAGTGCATAGGAGCAGGGGCGTATTGAGAAAGGAGGGGGCTCGTGTGCAGTCTTCGTAAAGGGTCTCCTACTCTCAACCTGGGGCCGGCAGTGCACTAATCCAGGAATAGGACTCTGGGCACTAGTAAACACTAGCGCTGTGCCAGAGTCTACTGCACATGTGCAAGTCACTGGGGAAATGGCCTCCGCAACATTTTGGCAGTAATTTATACAACGCTGCTACAACCACCACAGGACTCTAGAGAGATAAATATTGAATAAAAGAGTGCAGGGTGTGTGGTGTGGGCCCCCCTGGACCCAGGGGGTCCATGTGCACCGCGCACACCCTGTACCCATTATAGATACTCCCCGGCATAGGAGGCCACTGTCAGATGGAGAAACTGCAGTTTGAATACTAGGATTATAGGGCTGGTGCTATTTTCAATGGTGTGACCGCTGGTGAGGTATAAGGATGCTCCAATAGTCGTTACAACATGACTGGACAATAAAAGTCCTTGCACATTCGGCCGATGCACACAGTTTGTAGCTGAATCTTCATAAACTCGCAGATGGGCGACCACCAACAGACGCTGCTGCATGTACTTTTGCATGTGACTCAGAAGCAAACCCCTAATGTTTATAGTGGAATACAATTTATCAGAAGGAATCATAACACACTAGATACAATTAAGCTACTAATGCAGAATTATTATTATTATTTTTTTTTTAAAGAAATGTCCCTTTGACAAACAATCTATTCATTGAATGATTTGTACACAAACAAAACAATCTGTATCTGATAAACTTGCTATAGTGATGGGAAGAAAAGAGAAGGCTAAATTACGGTCCTGTCCATTCACATCATAGTATTCAAACTGTGTGACAAACATTTCTAGATGATCATTTCGATTATTCATTTTGTATGTGCCATAGACAATAATAATTGTAAAAGAATGTGATTCCATCATGAGAAAATGTGTGTATGCGAATCCTAATCTTAAATCTAATAAAAGTTAGAACAAATAAGTCAGCCTAAGGGAAGGTATCACCTACGGGAAGGTAACACAAGCAGGTGGATTATGTCCATGCTTCTGATCACCCTGAGGCTATATGTGCAGTTTGCAGAAGGGAATGATGTGTTCACATGTTGAGAATGACTGTTGGCCTCAGTATTCCCTGGCTGAGCTTTTTAACTCCAGAGCTTTGGAAAATTATCTTCCACTTCTGAGTCAAAAGCTAAAAACTGACAGTTGGCGCCGACAGCACCATACAACTACACTCTCCTCCCATATAGCGGCAGTATCTGCATCCTATAGGGATTTGTTACATTACTTCCTTGGCCATCGTTCTAAACATTTTTAATTTTTTTTTTACAACCCAATACCAAGCTCAAAATCATTCTCCAGCAGTGGAATAATAGCTACGCTGCTATGGAGAGTCATTTATTTATATTGTGCAGGGTTTATTAGTTTTGGACTAGCTGTGCAACTTGTTCTCCAATTTTCCAGTTTCAGAGATTTTCACAGTAATCATGGAGTCATTGACTTGAAAAGTGCTGCCACATGTCGCCCCCACACTTTGTCAGAGGAAATTCTGAGACAAGACAGACCACAAGATACAGGGGTCTATTTACTAAGCAGTGTTAGGAGACAGAGTGAAAAGTGATAAGGTGCCAGTCAATCAGCTCCCATCTGTCAATTTTCAAACACAGCCTTTGAGATGAAATTTGGGAGCTGATTGGCTGGCCCCTTATCACTTTTTACTCTGTCTCCTAACACTGCTTAGTAAATAGACCCCATAGAATGACACAGGAGAGACATGACAGTCTAGACTATACGGTAATGTTGCTATATTATAATTATTGAAATATTGTGATTCCAGATAAGAAGTGACTGGGACTGGTTCCCATATTCTGTCTCAGAATGTATAGCTAAAATATATACTGTATAAATGTAGTAAAGCATTACTTGGAACACTCCTTCGTCAGCAGGCCTGCCATTGAGAAAAGAGTCCATAGCTCTCAGTACAGTGATGTGCCAGGGCACTTCTGCACCCTGGACTGGCCTCTGCCGACCCGGAGACATCATGACACAGTAGAGGAGGCCGGGACACACACACACATCCTCTCAAAGCACCGCACAATCAGGAGACAGCTACTGCTGGGGCAGTAAGTGTGCTACCCACTCACCTTTGCAGCCCGGTCTGGGCAGGACTGCAGGGGGTGGGGGTAGTGGGAGGGGGGGGGTGTTAGGCTTGCGGGAGGGGAGGGTTAGGCAGTGGAAAAGGTGAATTAGGGAGAGGGTTAGGTGTAAGGACACTTACCTACTTGTGTCGTGATTCTGACTGACAGCTGATATCCCGACCGATGGGATCCTGTACCCAACCCTGTGTAGGGACCACGGAGAGCTAACATGTTAAGTAAGGGGGCAAATGAGGTGGTGAAATATGTGGCCTCCCATAGCAAAAAGTCTAAGTACATCGCTGTTCAATGTAATATATGATATATGTGGTGCTTAATTAGCCACCAAATTGTTCTTAACAAAGAGTACTAGAAAGTACATTTACGATCCAAAAAAAAAATAAAAAAAAAATAAAAATTTTAATTATACATTCAAACTTTCTGTGACGAACAAATACTTGCCAGAATAAAGTGACAACAATATAAAAAGTTAGTAAATGAATAATACGGACACACTACAGGTGAGTGCGTGCAAAAAGAAATGGCAATCTGATGTACTGTAGATAAAAAGCAGGAATAATACATCCCAAGTGGGGTATTCAAAGGATATATGGTTGCTAGAGGAAAGTGCTGCACAATGGGTCAACTGCAGTGAAGGTCATCTTCTAAGGTCTTCGTTAAAAGGGAGGAATATTTATACATATACATAAGTGATAGCTTTTCCTTAAATGTTCATAGGCAATGTAACTTAGCTCTGTTCCATCAGAAATTAAAATTCAACTTCAGTAGCTTCAAACCTTTAGCTAGAAGGCCATTTACCCTCATTAATTCTGGAATCAGACAGCATCAAAGCAATCCAACTTCATCAATAAATTAGGTGAAGATGTAAGAGGGTGACTTACAGTGGCTTGAAATCTAGCTTGTTCAATAAATTAGATAATTACGTGTAAGTATGTCTCAAAGGGGCTGGCATGTTGAAATATAGAATACCTATACCATGAACTAGTATTCTTTCAATATGCTTTACTCCACTCATATTAGATACTAACAGTTGCATAGCAAAATATTAACTGTGACAAATAGAATATACCTGCCACATCGCATTGTATAATTACAGTAGTCATACCTAACTACACAAAATAAGAAGGTGCCTTTAAAATATTAGGGGTCTATGTACTAAGCAGTGATAAGTGATAAGTGCCAGCCAATCAGCTCCCAACTGTAATTTTTCAAACACAGCCTGTGAGATGACAGTTGGAAGCTGATTGGCTGGCACTTATCGCAGACTTATCACTTTTCACTGCTTAGTACATAGACCCCTTAGTATCCTTTAGTAAGTGTTCATCTCTATTTACATGGGGAATCATATATCCACAATAAAGGAATTTTCTTGGTTATGGTATATTTTGTCAACAATCATTACGTTGACATTAGAATATCGACATTGAATACGTCGACATGTTATTGATGCTTTTGGTCTTATTCTCTCTCGATCCCTAATATCAACCCTAATGGAAACAAGTTTGACATTTCCAATGTCAACATTGTGAATTTCGACATAGTGACCGGAGACATTCTAACTGCATACCAATTTTCTTAGCTCAAAACATCAGCTCTGCAGCGCAGAACCAGCTGTGGTCCTGCCTGCCGTCTTGTTTACACAAGTGCACATGGACTTTCTCAAAGCTTTGTAGGTTTGCAGAGACACATACGTAGTTAGGATGCAGTTAGGGTGTTCCTAGCAAAGGAGTAAAACAAGATTTCCTTTTGCGGAACAAGATTATTGAAATTAGATAAATGGGTAAAGAGGGTGCATTTACATTTTTAGGGGTGTTCCCTGCTGTCCAATATCCCCTTACTCTTACGATAAGCTTAGTACACAAAAGGAGGCTACTCCGAGCAATGTTTTAGAAGACAAAGGTAAAAGATTTATTTTGAGTAGTGATTTCAGCACATGACTGGGGAAAGAAGGTCAGCACTAGCTTTGTACCATTTCATATGTTGTGGCTATTAAAACGTTTGTTATATTGTACACAATGGATGGGAGAGAGAGTTCCATAGATAGGAACCTCAACATGAGAAATCTCACAGAAGTCTTCTACATGGAATGAGATAATGATCAATGAAAACTGGAAAGTCATTGGAAGAGTATAGCTATAAACTGGGAGAACATGTATAGGTAATGTCAGAAGTATAGGTGGTAAAATGATTTGTAGTCTAGAGTCAACTTATTTTAGAAGTTATGGAAAGCTAAAGTAAGTACGGTCATTAGCAGCAAATGAGGTATGGTGGGAGATAGCTGTCACACAGCAAAAATTATGATTGATTGAGGGTGGTGGGTGTTGGTACTGGAAGCAGATCATAGGAGATTACAGAATTTAAGGTGAAATATTATAGGAGGCTAAGTAGATGTTATGCAAGTGGAGATAGCATGGTTAAAGTATGAAGGCTGGAGTGCTGAGTTGAAAGTAACTATGAACAGTGAAACATGCTGGAAGGATTGCGCCATTGACTGCTACAAAGATATCAGTTTGAAGACCATATAGGTATAAAAAAAACATTTAAGAAGATAAAGTCCCAGATTCAGCTACTAGAGCTATGGTGCTCGATAACTGCACACAGGAATATTTGGAAAAGTACTGAGATACACACAAATCAATGGCACTTATACTGCAATGATGAGATTCCTAACGTGGGAGACTCCTTTGAAAGAATGATCTCTATATGAGGCGGAATTAGAGATGCGATATATCTTAAAAGTCTACAATTCCGTAATAACACTATACAAAGGATCTCCTTCCCTGAATATTACAAAGTGTATAATCTTTCTTTCACACGTGGGGACTTAGAAAGAATATCTTTTTCACCATTTTGGGATTTAAGGGTTAGTCAACCTTTTGGTGTGAACAGAACATTTCATTAGCACCTACACCTGTCAGTGTGTCGATATAACCAAAACTACACTATGATCTTTTCTATTTATACTATTTAAGATACACCTGTATAAGAACATATTGTAAGGAGAACCCCCAATTAAAGGAAGTATAACAAGTTGTACATTTTGTAAAACATACTTCTATGTTTATTCTATTTTGGTCAGAGAGAAAATCAGAGTTATGGTAGACATACCGTGATAACTCTTTCTTCGAGGTCCATATGGTCCACAGGGATACCATGGGGTAATGTGGTTGGAGAGATCCAGGCACCAAACAGTTAACGCTTTCAGCTCCCAGGATGCACTGGGTCCTCCTCCATATATACCTCACCTCTAGCCACAGGCCTTCGGTTGCGTAAACCAATCCTAAGGCAGGAGAAGGAAAGAGGAGTTCGAAAAACAAACGTACAACAGAAACACTCTCACACAAGATGAGGGAATCTGTGCCCGAAAGAAAAATAACCCAATGAACACAGGTGCGTCAGGGTGGGTGCCTTGTGGACCCTATGGACCTCAAAGAAAAGAGTTATCAAGGTAAGTCTACCATAAATCTAATTTTCTTCTTCAGGGTCCATAGAGATCCACAGGGATACCATGGGGATGTCCTAAAGTCGTTCCCCTAGGGTCCCCCACACTCCTGAGCAGAAAGGAGAACTCATCGCAGAAAGGAAGCATCCTGAGAGGCAAAAGTCTCAAAGGCATAAAACCTCAGAAAGGTGTGGACAGAAGACCACGTGGCTGCCTTGCACAATTGTTCAGTAAAGGCACCACGACAATTCCCACGATGGCCCTACAGACTGAGTAGAATGTGCTGTCACCGAGCTTGGGACAGGGAGATCAGCCATTGCGTACACCTGAGAGATACTCATACGTACCCATCGAGCCAGGGTATGCTTGTTAGCTGGCTATCATGGTTTGTGAAAACCATATAATAGAAAAAGAGCATTTGAGTTTCTAACAGAGTTTGTACGCTCCACATAGATACAGAGAGCACAAACTGCATCCGGTGAGGCTTTACCTATAGAAAGGTCTGGAGCTTGAAAAGGTGGAATTGTAATTTCTTCATACACATGAAAACGGGACACTACCTTATGAAGGTAACCCTCCCTTGTACGAAGAATAGCTCTATCCTGGTGAAAAATCAAAAATGGGGAGAGACAAGAGAGCCCTGCCAAATCAGAGACTCTGCGTGCAGAAGAGATAGCGAAGAGAAGAAGTGTCTTCGCTGTCAACCATTTCAAGTCTACAGAGTCCAGAGGTTCAAATGGGGAAACCTGTAACCCCTTGAAAACCAAAGACAGATCCCACTGTGCAACTGGTGGGACAAAAGAAAGCTGAACTCGCAGAACTCCCTGCAAAAAAATTCTAATATCTGGCAAAGAAGCAATCTTTCTTTGGAACCAGACAGAGCGCAGAAACATGTAATCTCAATGTAGCCAGGCGGAGACCAAGGTCTAATCCAGCCTGGAGAAAAGCCAGAACCCGAGAAACCCTAAAACACTTTAGGGTCATACTCCCTACAGGAACACCACTGACCAAAGGAATTCCAAACTCTGTAATAGATGCGAGCAGATGAAGGCTTTCGTGCCCTAAGCATCGTTTGAATCACAGAGCTGGAAAAACCCTTGGCTCTCAAGATGGAAGATTCAAGAGCCACGCCGTCAAAGCCAGACAAGGTAAGTCCGGATGTCAGCAAGGACCCTGCATTAGCAGATCCTGTTGCAGAGGTAGAGGTTACGGACTGTCTATGGACACATTCTGTATGTCTGTGAACCAATTATGTCTGGGCCAAGCCGGAGCCACCAGTATTTACTGTTCTGCCTTCCTGCTTGAATTTCTTGAGAACTTTTGGGAGGAGGGAAATCGGGGGAAAGAGATATGCCAGCTTAAAGTTCCATCTTACTGCCACTGCATCACCGAATGCTGCTGATGGGTCTCTGGACCTGGACACGTACTTGGGGACCTTGTGGTTGTTACGTGACGCCTTGAGATTTAGTTCTGGTAGACCCCACTTGTTTACCAGGAGCTCAAACACTCCCAGATGGAGAGGCCACTCCCCGGCGTGTATGTCCTGAAGACTTAGGAACTCTACTTCCCAAGTGAGAACTCCTGGTATGAATATTGCCGAGATGGTCGGAAGATCACTTTCTGCCCAAATCAAAATATGATGATTGAGATAGGCTACTGTAGTCGTGTTGTTGGACTGGATCGGGACCGGCCTGCCCTGGAGCAGGCTCTGTGCCATGATCAGTGCTCTGTATACTGCTCGCAGCTCCAGAATGTTTATTGGCAGATGACTTTCCTGATTTGTCCATCTTCCCTGAAAGGTGTGATGACCCGTCACTGCCCCCCATCCGCGAAGGCTGGCGTCCATGGTGAGAAGCACCCAATTTGGAATCCAGAATGGGTGTCCTTTTTCAGATGGTTCTTTTTCAGCCACCACAGGAGGGAGAGGTGAACCTCCGGAGTGAGAAGGATCCTCTGGGACCTTATCAGATGATATTGTCCATTCCACCTGGAGAGAATCAAGCTTTGCAGAGGCCTGGAATGGAACTGAGCATACCCCACCATGTCGAAGGTGGATACCATTTATCCCAGGACCTGCATTGCTGATAGAATGAATACCCTTTGCTTAAGTAACAGCTTGTGTATCCGCAATGATAAGGCTGTAATCTTGTCCTCTGGCAGAAACACCCTTTATGCCTGAGAATCCAGAAATGCTTCCATATGTACCATCTGCTATGTTGGAAGAAGAGGTGATTTTGTCCAATTGATGATCCAGCCGTGCCCTTGTAGACAGGCTAATTGTCAATTGAAGATGGTGTTGCAAAACAACTGGAGTTTGTGCCAATATCAGAAGGTCATCCAGATATGGAAGTATTTGGATACCCTGACGCCTTAGGTAAGACATCGTGACTGCCATAATCTTGGTAAAGACCCGAGGGGCCGTCGACAGACCAAAAGGCAGTGCCTGAAATTGGTAATGTTGCTGCAAGACAGCAAACCGTAGAAATCTTTGGTGGGATGAAGTAATGGGAACATGTAGATACGCATCCTCAATGTCCAGGGAAACCATAAAAACCCCAGGCTCCATTGCCAAAATAATTGACCGGAGAGTTTCTATATGAAACTTGGGAATATGGATCAACCTGTTGAGAGTTTTGAGGTTCAGGAGAGGGCGAAAAGCCCCATTTGGTTTCTGAACAAAAAAAAAGATTGGAATAATAACCCCTTCCCTGTTGTGACACAGGGACCAGGATGATTACCCCTGCCTGCAGTAGAGATTGAATAGCCTCCTGAAGGGCCAAGGCCTTTTACCGCGTCTGATGGGGGATCTTTGCAAAAAAAACTTCTGGGGAGGATGCCTCCTAAAAGTGAGGGCATACACATGAGAGACCACTTCTCGGACCCAGGCATCTGTTGTTGTTGGACGCCAATAATCTGCAAATTGAAGAAGTCGGTCTCCCACAGGACGAGGCCCGCCACGTCAGGCCGAAGGTTTGTCGCCCTGTTTAGAAACTGGACGTTTTGTCGGCCCTGACCTCCCACTTTGTCGCCTTGTTGTCTTGCGAAAACTAGCTGATATGGAAATAAAAAAAAAAAAGAGTATTCCTTTGCTCTTCCCTGAGGTCAAAAAGGCTGAAAGAATAACTGCTTAGGTTTTACTGTATTTATCGAGTTTGCACAAAGCACACATACCTGTTTGTATCCTAGTCATAAAATCAGTACCACTTATAAGGTGTTGTATTATACCAGAGATATTGTGTGCGTGTGAATAGAAAATGAAATGCATCGATAATATGCCAAATTTATGTATATTTATTAATTAATTGGGAGACACAATGCTCTGATTTAAAATAAAATAAAACTCAAAAAAATAAAATAAAAATAGAAAAAATATTTCAAGAGATGGTGGGTGTACCTGAAGGGCTGCACCAATGGTGGCCTGGGAGGGGAGTCTGCTCTTTTAGGGAGCACACTGTCCATAGTGTACCTACATAACCTTACGCCACAAAAAAATGTAGAGGGATACGTAGGTACACTACGGACAGTCTGCTCCCTAAAAGAGCCGACTCACCTCCCAGGCCACCATTGGTGAAGCCCTTCAGGTACACCCACCATGTCTTGCAATATTTTTTTCTATTTTTATTTTATTCTATTTTTATGAGTTTTATTTTATTTTTAATCAGAGCATTGTGTCTCCCATTTAATTAATAAATATACATAAATTTGGCATATTATAGATGCATTTCTTTTTCTAGTCAAACACACAATATCTCTGGTAGAATACAACACCATATAAGTGGTACTGCTTTTTATGAATAGGATACAAATAGGTGAGCGCTTTGTGCACACTCGATTTATCCATTTATTTCCTCAACAGAGAATTTGGGCCTCTCTTTGCACTTAGCAGCTCCCGACACAGAGCATTGGTTTTAACCGCACGCATATCATATACATTCTTTTAATTTAGATTTACAGCAGGCGTAGATGGCAATCCTGCTGATTTTGAAGCTGCCAGAGTAGAAATTATCTTGTCTAACTCTGCTCCAAAAAGCTAAAGGTAAAGTTTCCAGAACCTGCTTTGATCCTGTATCAGCCTTCCAGGATCTTAACCAAAGTGCCCTGCCTGCTACTCCTGAAGCTGTTGATGCTTTGGAAGCTAATATTCCAGCATCCACTGCAGCTCTTCCTACATAGGAAGCTGCTTCACGTATATGGGAGATAAACATCATCTGTTCTCTGGTAGCCTCTGGTAGAAAATCTTCCAATGCCCCCATCCATTCTTCAACAGCTCTAGCTAGCCAAGCTCAAGGCATAGCTGGATGGTTAACTGCTCCAGGAGCTGACAATATTGTTTTAAGACATGCCTCAATCTTCTGTGCAATACATGAACATCCACAGTAGGAGGAACCTCCTACTTAGTACATGCAGAAGCTGGGAAAGGATACAACAATGTTAATCTTTTATTGACATAAAACTGTTTATCCGGGATACCCCATGCCTATTTGGTAAGCTGCTCAGATACAGGAAATTCCTTTTTGACCTCCTTTCGGTGGTGATTAAACAATGGAGCCTTCTTATTAGGGGCTAGTTCATCATCCTGAATATCTAGGACTGATTTAACCGCCTTCACTAAAGAAGGAACATCCACTGTGGTTGGAAGTTCCTCCTCCCCCGAGCTAGACTCTGGAGAAGAACCCTGCGCATCATTAGATTCCTCTGATGATGCATCTGAATCCATAAACTGAGCAGATCGTCTGCGTTTAGGAGCCTTAGTAATAACCTTCTAGTTTTCAACATTTGACAGTCCCATACTCTGACTAGAGTGGCCGTAAACATTCCCCCAAGAAGGATGCATAGGAGATATAAATATAGCATGCTGTGAACACCCCATATACAAGAAGGCATTGTGGGAGCAACCATGCGATCCACAAACTGCTTCATTACCTGAGACAAAGATGATACCATTCTTAACAACGTCCTGTGAGGACAAGCTTGTCATACAGGATTTACATTAAATCAGCACAGGAGCCTCTATGTCCTGTTTACCTTTATCTCTTGACATTTTTCAAAGTAAAGGAAACAAAACAAATGCAATGTGACAGCCTTCACAAATTCAATTTAAATGTGAAGTACCCAAAAAAAAAACACCCAGAGGGATGGAGAGAAAACACAGTGATGTCTATAATTGATAGACAAAAATAAAAGGACAGTATCAATACAGCAGCTAGCAAACAGTCACATACAATGCATATGTAAAAAATCGCAATATACTCTAAATCAACTACTCAAACACGAGGCATGGTAGGATATATAGAGCACTGCATACCTTAACCACGGGAGAGGTACACATGGAGATTGAGACAAACAGTAGAGCACCACTCGCGGGCTATGAGCTTCTCATATACACATGGAGGGTAGGCTGAGCAACCTAGGCGCGCAAAGGACTGCGTCTGGGTCGGAGCTGCCAGGGGAGCGACTACCTCTACTAAGCTGCATCAACCAGCCGGGTACGCTGGCCTAATGGCAGCAGATATGCGTCTGCTGCCAATCACATTGGTTGAAATACCCTATTATTATTAACAGTTTCTTATATAGCGCAGCATATTCCGCTGCGCTTTACAATTGGAAACATTAATAGAACAAAACAGAGTAATGACAGACAGATATATAGGTAGGAAGGCCCTGCTCGCAAGCTTACAATCTATAGGGAAATAGGCATTAATACACAAGGGGGGAATTCAATTCAGTGCGATGTAGAATAGCTGCAGGAGGGAGCTATTCAATACAACGAGCTATTTGGTCGGCCAAAGGATTTCTTCTTGCACCCCCCTAGGGATGCAAGGAGAAATCTGACAAAAGTGCCGGCCACGCAGCTGTTTGCCGGCTTAGCACGGCGCTAACAGCCGCACGCCCGGCACTTTAGTTGGAGAATGCCGGTTACCGTGTTTTAACACCCAGGTTAAGTTGCGAGAACCGTCATTCTCTGACTTACCTGCTACGTGACGAGGCACACAGCGCATTGAATAGCTGCGGGAGCTCACTCCCGCGGCTATTCATCATCGGGCTGAATTGAATACCTCCCAAGGATAGGTGCTATATATTGCATCTTGGCCCAGCCAGAATGGAGAGTTTCTTGGTAGGCTGCATGATCCAGTCACACAAGAATGTCGGCCAAATATCAGGAGGCTGTGAAAGAAAGACAATGTGTGAGATTATGTGTGGACTGTGAAAGGGGATGTAATTACATATGGAAGCTATGAAGGTTATGTGTGTGGTTCTTGAATCTTATAAGCTTGCCTGAAGAGGCGAGTTTTCAGGAAACGCTTGAAGGATTGGAGACTAGAGGATAAATGGGCCAATCCGGGTCCTAGGTGCAATGTGAAAGGGGTGTGAGTAGTTGTAATGCGGCTTGAAACAGTGTTCAAAAACCCTGGGCGGACAGGATTTTCACCTGAAAGTGGTATTATAGAAAGCATGCTTGCAGTCTCACATAACTGCCACCATCTGTTTAAAATCAGAATTCCAAGCCCCCCTCTCCTCAAAAGAATAGTAAGACCACCAGCTCATGTTATCACTACACTGTTTCTTTAGTTTGATTTATTTATTTTTTACTCCATCTAAATATATTTAGACTAATCTGAGTTTGCCTTATTCTTTAACTTTTTACTCCAGAAAATTAATTGCCAATTAAAATCTGAGAGCAATAAAGGTCATGGCGGATGCAATCAGGTCTGCAGATCACTCTTATTCTCTGCCATTAAACAACTTGTTCAACCCCTCATAACAGAATATCCAAACACTAAAGAGTGATTAGCCTACATGAAAATATCTATGATACCATACAGTGGAATGCCTGATGAAGAGGAATATGTTTTCAAATTAACATTTATACGACTTCCTAATTGCTCCAACATAAATTAAGAAGACATAAGGCTTTGCACTAAGTAGCATGTTGTTGGAGCAATGAATTTTAAAGTTGCTGACTCTCCACCACCGAGTTAGCTCAGAGTTTCTGCTGCAGATAACGTACATTCTAACGTTAATTGTGATTCAAGTCAGTAACAATTTATGTCATAGCCAAAGAGTAGACAACTGGCACTGTGTCTGTACCCAAAGCACCATTATATATATAATGGTGCTGCACATAAAGATACTTTACTTCATTATTTAGTTGCTTTTACAACATGTTTTTTATGCCGGTGAAGAAGGAGACAGGAATTAAGTTTACGGCAGTTTAACAGTGAAAAACAATAGAAGACACAAGCAGAAAAGAAATCATTTGCCGGATTGTTATTTGGAGAACAAAGGAGAGATTAAAACAAAGACATTTAGATAAACTTAAATGAATATTTTTACTGACTATGAACAAACTGTACTAAACTAAGCATATATAATAAAGGGAATGGAAAAGGAAGAAGCACTAGGGAGACATATTATGTTAAAAAAAAAACAGACAGGTTTTCACTTTTTGCCCCCGATTCATACTGCAGATGCTTTGATTTATTATTTGTTAATCTGGACTTTACTCCAACCCTTTGCCCTCTGCACACAGTTTGGCATTTGGAAAAAGCAAAGTACATTGCGTACATTTATGCAGACAGGACCAGTCTTGGTAACAATCCAATGATTTCTTCCCACCGTAAACTATGCCTAATCTAAAATGCGCAGGAGTGGTACTGTCTCTTGCTATCTGTCTGGTCTACATATTTTCAACTTGAAACAAACCAAAGAAATTATAGATTCAAACTTCCAGTACTTGAAAATATTCTCAGATTTAATCCTTTTAGCTTTGCTTCCTTTAGTAATTGGATTGATTCAATGAACTTCAACTGAAATACCAGCAGCCACATTGCAATGTGTTGCTGACCATGGTAGATTGCACTCAGAGAATATATGATTAATACTGGTTGTCATGGATTAAATATTGAAAATAATATGAAAACTGTAAAATGCTTTGGTGAAGCATCACATTTGCTGGCTTTGTGAATTGGTAACAATGGATAATACAGGTGGTACGGTTTGGTGTAACAAAAGTACAAACATACATTAATCTGCTTGACGTTTTGGGAGTGAATAGTAGTAAACCGTGGACATAAAATACTATACCAGCAACTTTGTGTACTAAAATTTCAATTATTGCACATGAAATGAGAGTTACCTTACTACTGTAGGATAAAGTTCAGAAGTGTAGATGTAAACAACATTGAAGGCAGCGCTGACGGACAATTTTCCGAGTAAGGCAAGGACTGCCGGATTAAGGTAAAAACCTGAAAGGTAGAAATAAATTAAAAAGCATTTAGAAAGATCAGTAGTTCTAAAGAGTATGGTTTGTCAAGGAGTACATGAAACAATTACTATTGTATGCATCGTGAAATAAATTAAAATGTGCCATCCCAATAGTGTAATTAATTGCTGTGTTCTTAATACATCTTAAAGCAAACTACTGTATAGTAAAAAGACAAAAGGGATTACAATAGCTTTTAAAAAGACATAGCATTTGTACTTGATATTGCTTGTTTTTGCATATGAATGTGTCAGGAATTCCAAAATGATACGCCTAATGGAGCCATAACCCCATTTTTAAAATACAGGTGAGTCCTCTTACACCAGGGGTGGGCAATAAGCAGCAATCCAGCTGCTGTTGAACTATACATCCCAGCATGCCCTGCCACCATTTTAGCATTGCCAAATAGCAAAACTGTGACAGGGCATGCTAGGATGTGTAGTTCTACAACAGCTGGTTACATCTATGCTTTTTTTAACCATACAGCGCAGAACACCTTGCCCGATTCCCATGCTATGTACTTATTGTGCCCCTCTAGCTCTTCCTGCTTCGCCTCTTATGGAGGCAAAGCAGGAAAGAATACAGCAAAGATCTATTATTTCGGCTGCTGGAGTGGGGGGAAGAAAACTCCCCCGTCCGGCGATCTGTGCAAGTTCCGTAGCGCAGCAGCCTAGTGCCCACAGAAGCCAACCGGCCACTGCAAGTTAGCACACATACCAGAAGGTAACCCTGATGATATGCCACAAAATTGTGCTTAGTGTTTTTGTTATAACATCTGAATGATTTTCTTTGGTTGTAAAAACGCAGATGTGTCGGTCCATTTGAACGCCGTTTGATGGGCATGCATAAATTAGCCACTGCGATTGCAAACGCAGCATAAGAGCCCACTGTGTGTGAGGAGACTTGCAGTGTCTGCGGCTGGTCAGACTTGTTGTAAATGCTGCCTGACTGTCCGATGTGCATCACTGGTACTGAGGTTTCGCAGAAGAGCGACATTGGACGGATATGAGAAAGCAGCAGTGGGCGTCTTTATGCCGGTTGTAGCATCATTAGCATAATTTCGCATCTTGCAACTGAGTTCCATGCGACATTGAAGCAGCGATCACATTAGCGTACACTGCTGAATCAAGCCCAGACCCAGTGAAATGGTCACGGAACTGTGTTATCACCCGTTAACTGCATACTTATCGGGGATTTTCTGTTCGGGTCTCATTAAACCAAAAAAAAAATCCCGTTCAATCGGACTATTTGAATAGTCCCCGCCCATAGTGTTCTAGTAATTTAGGATTAGTGTTTTGGCGTGGCTAAATCACAAAGTTCGCTGTGTGCTAAATGGGGCTATTTTGGAGTGATTGGAGAATAGGTGTAAACATTCGTACCTTTACATTTATTAAATGTCAATTTGCTATACATGGTTCTTAGTTGTCTGCTGCCTTATGATTAAAATACAGCAATTCTGAATGCTATTTAAATACACACTTTTCATTATAGCAGGAAGTAGTTCTGTCATGAACAATTAAGTCACAGCTGAGAAGAATTGCTAGTAGAGGGTCTCTTAAGGCACACATCCACTTGCCGATTTCTATGAGCGATTGAACGATAACGATATCGTTATCGTTCAATCGCTCATGAATCGTGCGCATTAATGTCGGAAACGACCAGCGATGCGCGCTCCCGCTGGTCGTTTCTGACATCAATCATCGCCTGAACAAGCTGGTCAACCTGACGGTACAGTCAGGTTGAGCATGGCAGGGGATGATTGATGTGCCTACACTGAACGACTGAACGTTCACTGTAGGCACATCACAGACTGGGAAACGACTGCACGATTACAATGTCGTAATCATGCAGTCGTTTTTTGCTCTGCTAGTGGATGTGCGGCTTTAGTGTCAGGACACCTTCAAAACAGATCACTGTAAACGACATCAGGAATTCATCTGTTTCACCAAAATGTATAAGTGCAGTACATGTGTGCCCTCTTAAATGTCCTTAAATTAAGATGAGGAACAATCTGTTCCATGAGACATAGATTGATATGTTTGTTGCTTGCTACATACCTATTAGTAGTAGAGATGAGCGACTTGGTTTTGGCTTCTGATCTTCTGCCGAATTCGGATTGCAAAACAACATCTTTCATGGACAAAAACATCATCTTGTCCGTGAAAGATGACGTTTTGCATCATTCTGAGATCTGAACTTGGCAGGAAGATCAGAGCCAAAATAAACCGCTCATCGCTAATTAGTAGTGATTTTGATTTAGGTAATTATTATTATGATGATGTGCAATACACAGGCGCTTTTACATCTACAGTAGCTTCTGAAGCCTCAATAAAAGATATTTTTTATCTTTTGAACACATCACTCAACACAATATAATTATATTGTACCAAGATAGTGAAAAGGGAGACACACCTACCTGTATTTCATGCATAATGTAGTAGAAGATAAAAGTACGATGATTTGTAAATCACTTTAATCGCATAAGAAAAAAAAACATACATAAATACATATATTGCGGTCAGCATGGTAGCACAGTGGTTGCAATGCTGCCTCAGAGTGCAGGCATCATGAGCTTGAATAATGACCAGAATCCTGTTCAGCTGAACATTTATTGCAATAAGCGGAGATAACAGACTGAAAAATGAATAGTAATGTATTTTACTTAAGTTAGTATGTGGATAGGGACAGTGCATTCCCATATCCCTGACGAAGTCTAACGGAGGTGAAAT
Organism: Taudactylus pleione; assembly: GCA_031769625.1. Taxonomy (NCBI): domain Eukaryota; kingdom Metazoa; phylum Chordata; class Amphibia; order Anura; family Myobatrachidae; genus Taudactylus; species Taudactylus pleione. The sequence continues at coordinate 50,782,100 of JAUIMM010000015.1, forward strand.
ACGTTGGAGGGAGGAACACTGCAGGCATAGTACCACAAACTATCTCCAGGTACTTTAGACTGTTGTTTTGCCGACAAAATCCTCACACACTCATCCAGACTGTGAATCCAAAGGTAGTTAACTTATCATGCTAGAGAAGGTGTGTGCTTCACACCACCTCTGTAACCACTGTGGTATTTGGACCACCTTTCCCACTAGTTTGGATGATACTAACTTGCTTCTATAGAGGACTTTGAACACACCCACTGTATACATTGGCACATAGTGCAACACTGTGACATTGGATTATTTCTACCTTTGAATTCTACATTTTTTATTTTTTTTTATAAATTATCTTTCGTTTTAATATTTTTATTTTCTTATATATAAATATATATATATGTATATATATATATATATATATATATATTTTTTTTTAATATTTCTTATTTTATTATGTTGTATATCAGTTATAGGATTTACTTTTCACATTCACAGACTTTTAATCGATTCATATTAACATATTTTTGTTTTAACTATCTTGCTCATCTATTATATATATATATATATATATATATATATAAAAAAAATACTTGCCAACTCTCCCTCATTGTCAGGGAGACTCCCTGAAATAGTAGCAATCTCCCTGACTCCCTGAGGAGTCTAGCAATCTCCCTGATTACACCTTACCCCCATTATATAGCGGTTATATAAAAAAAACAGGGATATAAACATTCAAATGGGATCATTAGTGTACCATTACACTTGTTTTGCAAGAGTGGCGATAACTGCTGGAGGGGGCAACATTTCCGGTGACAGTTTACACCAATCACAAGAACCTCACATATCTCAAAACTGCTCATTGCCTGAATTATCACCAGTCAAGATGGCCGCTGTTCTTCGGTTGTTTCAACCTGGTTATTACCTATTGCCCAGGTTGTAAAAATGTGAAAGCCGATGCCCTGTCCCGAGCATTCAATTCCATTGAGGAAGACAAAGCGCGGGAGGACAAGCCAATTCTGAACCCTGCTTGCTTTGCCGCAGTCACCAACAAGATTAATATTCCGCCAGGGAAAACATTTATAGCACCCGAACTCCGGACTAAGGGCCTGATTCAGACCCACTCGCGAGCGGCTGTCTGCTCGCAAGTGGATCGATGGTCTGCACTGCGCATGCGCACGACGGAGGGAGCTCCGTCGTGCCATGCGCGAGACGCGACGAGCGAAGGACTTTCCTTCGCTCGTAGTGTCTGATCAAAGGGGGCGTGCTGTCGATGTTGATTGACAGCACGCCTACCGTCAGAAGCCGGCCCCACTGACATCACTAGTGATGTCAGTGGGAGTGATTTTGGCTCTGATAGAGCCAAAATCACTCCGGGCCTTGCGGTTGAGAAACTCAACCGCAGGCTTCTGCTCGCAGTGGCGATGGTCGCGATGGTCAAGACCATCGCGACCATCATCCTGCACGCTCGTATATGCTGTGGGTGGTGACCCACAGCTATACGAGTGTCCAGGAGGACGCTCCATATTTATGGAGGTGGGCCCTGATTCAGAGCGAGCGCTCTGGTCAGAGCGTCAGGCTCTGAATCAGGGCCTAAATTACTTCAGTGGGCTCATTCTTCACGCTTCACCGGTCATGCAGGAGTGGGGAAAACTCTGGAGCAAATCCTTAGAAATTACTGGTGGTCGACTGTGTGTCATAAGTCAAGGACTTTGTGGCAGACTGTACCATCTCAGTGATCGTGCTGAGTGACTAAATATGTGGTTCCCAGAGACCCTCTACTTTACAAAAATGGGATCCTACCTGACCATTTCTGGATCCCATCATCATTTATGCTTTATAGCTTCGCATATGCCTTTCAGACCTTCCCACATGCCCCTAAAATGCCCATCTGATACCCTCAACAGCATCAGATGTCCAAACATGCCCCTTAAATGCATGTTTAATGCCTCCATGATCTTACAGGTGATATAACTTGTCTGTACACAAAACCCATAGTGAATAAGTAGGCTTACCATATCATCCCTTTAAACTGGGACACTCATGGATTACACAGGTTCTGTGGCCCATTAAAACCAGGTGAAATCCAGGCTTGAAGCCAGCCAGTCACGGAACCTTTGTAATTAATTGAGTGTCCCATTTTAAAGGGATAGTATGGTTAGCCTATGAATAACGCTTTAGGTAATAAGAGGCATATTTATCAAAGGATATATGTGGTATATCCTAGAAGGCAACCATTTTCTGAGGTGGTATATAAATATTAAAAACTACCGGGATGTATGTACAGGAGACCACAGCAGATATTCCAGATATCTGCTGCAATGCCCTAGTCTTGTTAGTGCAGGCAGGGGGCACCTTTCAGAAAGGCACTCCGCATGCCCAAAAAAGGGGTGTGGTCATTTAGAAAAGGGGACATGTCCGTGAGATGCGTCCCCGTTTCATCACTGTAGGGGGTATGCCCAGCACTCAAGGAGATGACAGTGCGTCCCCAGGGACCCGGCTATTTTTTAAAAGCGAGTCCTCAGTCATTAAAACTGGGTAAAATAAGCGCTATAGCGTGTATTTGCGATCACTGCATCTATGCTCAACACAAGGTGCCACCTCACCTTCCCTCGGGTTCTTTATGTAAACTCTCTGCTCCTGATCATCCTTGGTCTCATATATCCATGGACTTTGTCACGGATCTACCATCCTGCCAAGGTTCAATATAATCTGGGTAGTGGTGGACAGATTCTCCAAGGTCGCTCACTTCGTCCCATTGAAAGGTCTACTTTCAGAACCAAAATTGGCTGATGTGTTTATAAAAGAAATCTTCAGGCTACAAGGGTTTCCCAAGGATATTGTTTCATTCCGTGGGGTGCAATTTACATCTAAGTTCTGGAAGTTGTTATATAAGTGCTTTGGGATCAACCTAAGCTTTTCATCTGCTTACCACCCTCAGAGTAATGGTCAGACGGAGCGTGTAAACCAAGATCTGGAGAAGTTTATTCAGATGTATGTCTCAGCCAACCAAGATGACTGGATTTTCTTGTTGCCATGGGCTTAATTTGCTCACAATAATTTGTACCATAAGGCATCAGGGTACTCTCCATTCTTCATTCAGTACGGACTGCATTCTGTGATACCAAAGTTGCCAGCCCTTCAGTCGGTATCACTTCCAGCCGTCCGTGGTACAGCGAGTCGGTTCCTCAGGATCTGGATGGAGGTAAAAAAAAGAATCTGTGTAAAGTCTCTTCTAGGTATAAACTAGTGGCAGACAGGAAGAGGAGGTAGGGTCATGTACTGAACCTTGGTGACAAAGTTTGGTTGCCCACTAAGTACTTGTGATTACAAGTTCCCATCATGAAGTTCACTCCCAGATTCATTGGCCCATTCCAGATCCTCCAGGTAATTAATCCGGTGGTGGTTCGCCTGAAACTTCCTGGTACTCTCATGATTCCCAACGCATTTCATCTCTCTCTCCTCAAAGCCTTAGTGTTCAATCGATATTCTACACATTGTCCACTGGAATCACAGAGGGAGGGTTGCAATCAGGAGGAGTATGAAAAAGATTTTGGACTTCAGAATGTCCCAAGGTACGGTTCAATTCTTGGTGGATTGGAAAGAATATGGTACGGAATACCGCTGTTGGGTCAAAGCCTCACCTTAACTCTTCGCAAGTTTCATCAGAAGGTCCCTGTGGGGTGCTCAGTGCCCACCCCTAGAAGGGGGGGAAATGTCACAGCGCAGTCGAACCTGGCGGTCACTTTCCGGGTCTGGTGGCGCTGGGGTCCCGGTTGGCGAATGACAGCAGGTGAGTAGTCCCTGTCGTCCGCTGTCTGCATACAGGCGGCCGCGGCCCCCATAGGTGCACACCACTCTAAGATATAAAGGGACAGGCGTGGGTTAGGGGAAATCTGATTGGCGCTAGAATTGAACCTTGACCTATATAAGGAAATTCCTGGGAGAACTCCAGTGCCAGAGTATAGGCTCATACCTTGCTCCAACGTACCTTGAGCTATTGTCTACTTGTCCGGACCTCGGCTACACCTTGTGACCCATTTCATCCTCTGGCACTGCATTTGGTGATTCCTGGTTTGACTTTGGCTTACGTGTAGCCTGATTCCATCTTCTCCCTAGTACTTTGCTGTCCAGTCGGTTGTAACCCAGCTTGTCGACTACGCTTCGTACGCCTGACTACGTACTTCCAGCAGCACTCCCAAACGTTCCAGCACCTGTTTGAGGGAATCTGGGCAGAGAGTCGTGACCTGTGTGTAGCTAAGTCCATACCTCCTTGTGGGGGTCCTTGGTGAATACCACTGGCACGTTAGACTCCGCGCCTCTGTTCTGGGTCTTCGCCAATCCAGAGTATGGTCCAACATCCATTACCCATCCGTGAGTTGTGACATGATGGTTTTTAACTATCGAGAGGTCGATGGCCATCCCTAATGTGAATTTCCTTACTGGTAGAGGTGTCTATAAAGCAGAGCGATCAGAGTGATTTACAGAAATTATATATAGATCAGGAGATTCTGCAGCTGAGCAGAGAGTCATATCAGTTACAGATGGTTCAGGAGAACCAGCAGCTGAGCAGAGACCTTTACAGATGTGACAGATGGTTCAGGAGATCCAGCAGCTGAGCAAAGACAGTTACACGAGTGACAGATGGTTCATGAAATACAGCAGCTAAGCAGAGACAGTTACAGAAGTGACAGATGGTTCAGGAGATTCAGCAGCCAAGCAGAGACCATTACAGAAGTGACAGATGGGTCAGGAGATCCAGCAACTGAGCAGAGACAGTTACAGAAGTGGCAGATGGTTCTGGAGATCCAGCCGCTGAGCAGAGACCATTACAGATGTGACAGATGGTTCAGGAGATCCAGCAGCCGAGCAAAGAGAGTTACAGAAGTGACAGATGGTTCATGAGATCCAGCAGCTGAGCAGAGACAGTTAAAGAAGTGATACTTAGATAAAACTCAATACTTCAATAAATTAATATAGTAAAGTATACTTCCTTCTATCGTAATATATAAACTGTTTGCTGCTTCTACTGAGTATCTCTGATATACTCCCCTCAATAAACCAAAGTTATTTTGCAACAACAAGGAGCTCAAAAATTCTTATAATCCAATATTTAATAAAAATGTACTGTATATACATACACTCAAAAATATATTAGAAACAATCCACATTTATATATAACACCATATAACATTTCAATCTGTTTGCAATCAAGAGTGCAAAAAAATAGCAGAACAAAATGCAAGGTGGACTTTTTTTTTGCTATTTTTTGCACTTTAGATTGCAAACAGATTGTAATGTTTTTATGGTGTTATATATAAATGTGGATTGTTTATAATACATTTTTATTAAATATTGGATTATATGAATTTTTGCGCTCCTTGTTGTTACAAAATAACTGAGTTACAGAAGTGACAGATGGCTCAGGATATCCAGCAGCCGTACAGAGGCAGTTACAGAAGTGACAGATAGATAATGCTGATATACTCCAATAAAAATACAGTTTCTGATCATTTTAGTTGGACTCACAATATTGACACCCTGTAGAAATACAAAAGTAGCATTAAGCATTCATTTAAGAATTAATAACTGCAGTTGTTTTCCAAATTGCCATTTAATCTATATAACTAAATTTACAATCCAGCAGTATTTATCTGCAAATGCAAACAAAAGTCCTTAATACATTTGCTATTGCTCAGGAATCAATGACTGTATGTGCCCATGACACAGTTATTGATGGTTTGCTCTTCTTCATGGGCCAAGCATATTTAAAGTGCTCCTCAGACTGCTAATACATCTGTGCAATTTGTCCCTAACCTAAAGTGCAATAAACACGTAGCGTGCTAGGCTGTGTATGTAGCATGATCACATAAAGTAACAGATGATTTTGCACATATAAAACATTGTGTGCTGGGGGGGAAAGGAGATGTATCCAAGGGAATAACAGCTGGCAAGGGAATGACAAACTAACCTGATCTATGATCACAACATTACCACCTCCTCAATGTAACTAACAAAAAGCTTTACATTTTGTTTGCTGCTGTTGACATTACAGTGGATTTTTTCTTGTAGCGGTTATAGTACATTATCATATACTATAACAAATTGAAATGTGAAAAAAACTAATTGGGCAATTACGGTTTATGATTACGCTACTGATTTTGGTTTTTATTTAAATAAAGCGAATGAGAAGAGCAATAGTGATAAACTGACATAGAATAAATATCCTACATTTTATCAAATTATTGTGAAAAATTAAGACAATTCCATTTCGGAATCCAATCTTTCCGCAGCACACCCCCCAGAGGGCTCACTCCTCAGCATGTAAAACAGACATCTTTGCTATTGATCTGGATCTGATTCGGTTACATAGAGAAACACGTTCTTGTTTTTGCTTTCTTTTTCTGAAAGCATGCAGAGATTTTTTTTCTTGTTACAAGAATATTTCTTGCAGAACGTTTTCTCTGGTGATCTCATTCCATCCTTCTATCCCTATTTAGCAGGATGCCATCAATCACTATAGTATTTTCATTATCACTTAACTCCACTGAGCTTTCTTCCAGCACCACCAAAATTACAAAGGTCAATTTTAAAGCTACAGTAGCTGATTAATTAATACTAGTGGCATTGGCAATCAATGCAATGGCAGTCATAATATCTTCATCAATATCATTATCTTCATTACACCATGCTGAAATGTATGGAGTGGTGCAGAAGCAATGTATGCTATGGTTACTCTTCAGTCTTAGGGATAATGAGTGGAGAGGAAAATGCAAAGTAAATGATCCTTTATCATCACCACTCTCACACTCACTTTCAACATCTGTTTTATTTGTCTGTTTTTAATCTAAATCCAAATGTATGTAGATACTACCTACTACCCATACTCTATTTCATCATTAAAAGTAACAATATTCAAATAAGATCTCAGCGCCTGGTTTTAGCAACTCAGCTAATATAAACCCCTTTACACACCTGCTGCAGAAGAAAAAAAAAAAAACCAAAAATTATACAACACAATTCTGCACATTTATTTGGTACACATATAAAAATAAAAAAAATATTATTTCCATTAATATATATATATGTACACACACACAGAAAAAAGTACAGATAGCCTAACGGCCAACTCACGTCTAGATACAGCATATAACAGATATAATTGAATGCAACAGATTAGATAGCAACATCAGAATTATCTACAGCTGTGGTTCCCAAACTGGGTCCCTCGGGACACTTGCAGGGGTGCCTCAGGTTGGTGATCTAGCACCAAATAAAATTATTTATGGTCAATGTAATGTAAATATGTGGACAAACAGAAGCTTAAACCTGTGCACCACCACACAAGTGAACCTAAGGATGACAGGTAAGCACCATTTATTTAACTTTACTTCATTTTTTCTGAATTTCTCAATAACAAACTTTTGGCCTAGGAGTGCCCTGAACACAATGCTGATACTCTAGGGCACCGTGATTCAAAAAAGTTTGTGAACCACTGATCTACAGCTAGGTATGGTATTGATGATAATTTGTAGCAGTTTGAGTTCAATTGATACATTTTCTTTACTAGATGCTCAATCAAAAGGGAAACAAAACTGTAGGTAACGTCAATTTCACTTGTAATGTTTAAAAACATACAGCTCGCTCTTACAACGTTGGATTTGTTAGATCTCCAGCGGAGCTGTTAACAATAATTACCTCTGGTGTGTAGGGCTATTAGTTCGCCCGGGGCACAGGTGCAGAGAGTCCCCATTTTTGTGGCGGGTCTCAATCGGCACTATTAAATGTCCTCCTTTATTTTTATTTACCGGTATTTGTGCGCCCAGTGATTGAGGCCTGCCTGTCCTTATCAGCCGGCTCATGTCTTTCTTGCAGGCGGGTGTCCGTGCAGTAACAACACTGCCGCCGCTGGGTCCGGACGTCTGAGGCCGCATACACTGAAGGAGTACCTGCAGGATGTCGGAAGCAAATATGCGTTTCGGTCACTACTGTGACCTTTTTCAAGTTACAAGTTTCACTCAATTATATCTGTTATATGCTGATCTAGATGTATATGAGTGAGCTTTTACAAGTTTTAGGCGTTCTATACTTTTTTCTGTTATATATATATTTATTTTTAGATGTGTACCAAATAAATGCATTGATTTTATACTCCAGCTCAGAATTGTGTCATAAAATTGACGTCAGACATTGCATAAACTCTTGACAACTAGGTAACACTGGTCAACATGATTTTTTTTTTTTTTTTTTTCACAAGAAAACTGAATAGTTACTCTAGTGCAGTTTTAAATTCTGAATTTAAATATGTGATTAGAATTTTTATAGTGTGTGTGACACTTACTTTTCTTTTTTTCAGATTTTAGTGTTCTTTATGGCCTGTCATACACATGTTTGTTCTGTTATGGAGTCACTTGGACATCAACACAGGCCAGATGAGTGACAATTGTTCATAGTCTTATCAAAAGTTAGAGCCTCATTTATCAACAAGTGATGAAACTTGTTGCATATGATAAATGGTGCTCCAGCCAATCAGCTCCCAGCTGTCATTTATCAAACAGATGACAGTTGGGAGCTGATTGGCAATAAATTCCCATCAATACCTGTAGCGTATGCTGAAAGACGTATGAAAATATAAATTTGCTGTTAAAATCCAGTATGAAAAATATAAATGTAATATATGTGGTGAATTGAAGGTCATTTGCTTTAATGCTTGGTTTGCAACTTGGGTACACTAAATTCTGCTGTTTCTTGTGTGAATGGGACAGCAGGGATAGGAAGTCTCACTACATTAGAAAGTAATGGCCTAGACATGAATCTCTTATTCATGGGCAGAAAAATGGGTTAAATACCCCTTTAGTGGATCCAGAAAAAGTGTATTTACCTACACTGTATAGTAATCTAGGACTGATTAAACAATTTGTAAAAGCAATTGATAAAAACTCTGCTGCATTTAAGCATTTGAAAGTTAAATTTCCAAAAGTAAGTGATGCAAAACTGAAAGAAGGAATTTTATAGGACCACACATACGACAGTAATGGATGATGAAAAATTTCAGGAACAGGTAAATCCAATGGAAAAAGCAGCCTGGTTGTCATTCAAAAATATCTGTTCTTGTTTTCTTGAAAATCATAAAGTAGAAAACTATTGTGATATAGTGAGTGATCTAGTGCATTTATACAAAGATATGGGATGCAACATGTCTTTAAAACTTCATTTATTGGACCTTCCTAGAAAATCTTGAGGCTGTCAGTGATGAGCATGGCAAGCGTTTCCATCAGCAGATTTTACGATGGAAAAGAGGTATTCATTTTTTTTTTTTTAAATAAACGTCAGATGTGGTTTGTCTACACTACTGGCACCAGTACTAAGGGGGAGATTTATCAAAGCTCGGAGACAAAGTGGAGAGAGAAAGTACTTACCAATCCGTTTCTAGCTGACTTTTTACAGACTGTGGTGGAAATTCAATTAGCCGCGGTAAATTACTGTGCTCTAATTGATTCCCCGGGATAATCCAATTAGTCCTGCAGTGCGGCCGCCTGCAGCACTTATCGAGGATTCTTTTTTCGGGACCTCAGCAGGCTCCAAAAAAAAAATCCTCCATAATTAGTCTGATTTCAGGAAGCAGACAGCGAAAATACATAAGTCCATGAATTTATCATGGACTATATGTGAATTCTCCCAACAACAGATCATTTTTCGAGCACAAAAAAATAGGCTCTAAATTAATTGGCCTAAGCTAAAAAATGGGAAAAAGTCCATTTTTTGCCCTTGAAATATTATCAGGACTAATTGAATTCCCCCCGTGTTTGAAAAATGACAGGAGCTGATTGGTTGGTACTTCATCTTTCTCCACGCTTTGATAAATCTCCCCTTGTATATCTTGCTTTTTCACCAAATTATGCTGTTGTTGGTTCCTATGTATTTGTGTTAACATCAACTGGTACAATACCTTTACAGATGTGTTCTCATACATCTAGCGTACACCAAACAGCGCGACTTTCCTGGTATTAGTGAGCAACCAGGCCCCTTGCTCTTCTGCTAGCATAGAGCATGAACATGTGTCTAAGTCTCTATGCGACTTAGGACTCACCAGCCGACTATGCTAAATAATTTGATATGTGACACTTGTATATCTGTGTGAACCTGAGTCTGTATATGAACCCCTACCGAACTTGGAATTAAAAAAGCTGCGGCCGATGTAATTGTAGCACTTGGTGTACAGGTACAGAGACTCAGTTGCACACAGGTTGCTCAGTTGGTAGCAGTCTCAAGGGACCTAGCGCGCCAAGCGGGGCTTTTTAAATGCGACTGCAGAAAAGATGTATAAGAACAGCAGGGAGAGCCATGGAGGGAGGCAAAGGGAGAGCCATGGAGAGAGGCAAAGGGAGTCATGGAGAAAAGCAAAGAGAGAGACATGGAGAGAGGCAAAGGGAGAGACATGGAGAGAAGCAAAGGGAGAGACATGGAGAGAAGCAAAGGGAGAGACATGGAGAGAAGCAAAGGGAGAGACAGTGAGGGGCAAAGGGAGAGACAGAGAGGGGCAAAGGGAGATACATGGATATAAAAAATTTTATTCCTTGGATTTATGTGAATTATTTTTGCAAACAACTTAATAAGTATAGTTAATAAGTATTTAGGTCAGGATAGAAATACTGTTATTTTTACCTAACTACTACAAAAAAATGTGACTACTCAGTAATTAGTAGTACACCTGAGGAACACTGTTGCTGGGATATGAGAGAGGCCGAAGAGTAAGCAGTAAAATAGTTAATGGCTGAAACTGCTCCTCCCTTATATACCCTCCCCTTCCCCTAGCTCCGCAATTACCTGACTAGCAAAGCCAAAAGGAGAAAATTAGTGAAAAAGAAAAAAAACACCACCTAAATCACAACATATACCAGGGAGGGAACTCAGTGTTCCCCAGATTGGACTCGGATAAATTGATTTTACGGTAAGAAAATCCTCTTTCATCCTAATCTGTGGAACACTAACGCTGGGACTTCACAAAGCAAGTCTTAAGAGGGAGGGGGTTTGCATACAGGCAGTGCTGTATGCAAAACTCGCATAATTGGCCACAAACGTGCAGAACTGATACAATTTGGTAAACATGTTTATCGAGGACCAGGTAGCCGCCTTACACAGCTGATCAACAGAGGCACCCAGTTGAACTGCACAAGCAGCGCTCACGGCCCGAGTCCAGTGTGCTTGCATGGGAACCGGAAAAAAACTCACCCGCAGCTATATAAGCCTGCTTGATAGTTGCAGTAATCCAACAAGCAATGTAATGCTTTGATGTTGACCAGCCTCTGTTATGGGTGTCGTGAAGCACTGACAGTCTGTCTTTCACAAAGCAGCATTCCTGTCCACATATATACGGAGTGCTCGTGCCACATCCAGAAATCAAAGGGGACTCTCTGGATCATATGGATGCAAGACTGGAACAACAATATCCTGATTCAGGTGAAAATGTAAAACCACCTTCGGAATAAAAGACAGCTGAGTATGGAGAACCGCCCGGTTCCCATGGAAAATGAATGAGGGAGAGCTGGCCGACAATGGTGCCAACTCAGAAACCCTGCAAGCTGAGGCTATCACAAAAAAGAAAAGCTAACTTCCAAGTCAATCACCTTTATCAAAAGCAGTCAAAACTAAATTAAGGTCCCATGGTGAGATGGGTGGAACATAGGGTGACTGTATATGCAATACCACTTGCATGAAAGTATTAACATCTTTTAAGGATGCCAAGCGCCTCTGAAACACTATAGATAAGTCCGAAACCTGACCTCTCAGGGAAGAAAGGCGAGGGCCTTTGGCAATCTTTCCTGTAAAAAATAAAGTAGCTGTGAAAGGCGGAACCTAGAAGCCAAAACTTTCTTAGCTTCACACTAACAGGTATAAGCTCTCCACACTCTATGATAAATGAAGGAAGCAGAAAACACCTTGGACTTCAAGAGACTGGTTTCAAGTGCCTTGCCATTATCATTGAGGTAAATTGGGATGGAACAACGGCCCCTGCAATAGTAGATCTTTTCGCAACAGCAGCCTCCATGGCCGATTGACCACCAGTGATAGAGGACTCAAGTACCATGACCTCCGATATGAGTGTTTTGTCACTTGAACTGTCTGACTACATGTTGGAGCATGGATATAGGCAGAGAGAGTTATCCAAAGTGGAAGAACCACTTGGCTGTCAAGGCATCTACCAGGTTTCGCCTGTGGTTCCCTGGACCATGCCCCATACCGTGGAAGCTTCCTGTTCAACCTGGATGCCATGAGGTATTTCTCTGGAAGACCCCATCTCTCCACAAGTGGTTGTATATATCCTAATGTAGGGACCATTCCCCTGGGTGAACCCTGTGTTGACTGAGGAAGTTGGCATCCCAGTTGTTCACCATTGGGATCAAATTGGCAGATATGGACGGTACAAATCTTTCTGCCCATGTCATAATCTGGAGGGACTCTGACATCGCAAAAGGACTCCTGGTTCCTCCTTGTCGCTTGATGTATGTATGCAGTGTCCGATTTAATCTGTAAGGACCTGCCTCTGAGAAAGTGTTGTGCCTGGACCAGAACATGAAAATGTGCTCGTAGTTCTAGCACAAATATAAAGAGCTTTCTCTCTTCCAGTGTTCAAAACCCCTGGAAGTGAAACACTAGAGTCACTGCACCCCCAATCCCTGTAAACTAGCGTCTGTTGTGACTACTTTCCATTTCCAGAGAAAATTGTCAACCTCTGGACAGGTTGCGAGTGCAGAGCCACCAATCAAGGGTTTGGCACATCTGTACAAACAGGGATCCCATCCTTCTCCAACGCTGCAGGATAAAATGCTGAAGTAGCCTTGAATGTGGCTAACATTTTTCCTAGTAGCTAATATGGACACCCTGTAAAGACTTAAAAGAACTCATACCTGGCACTGCAATTCCCTGATCTTGTCCCTTGGCAGATACTTATGCTTACACAATGTATCGAAGAGAAGGCCCAGAAATACCAATCTCTAAACTGGGACTAGATTGGACATGGGCAGTTTGAGGACCCAGCCGTGGAATTTCAGAGTTGCCATAACAACCTGTTAGTGAGCACTGAGTAGATCTGCTGATGAAGCTTTGATCAGCATGTCTTCTAGGTAGAGAATTATGACACTAAAGGTGACATGATTTTGGTAAATACCGTTGGCACGGTAGAAAGCCCGAAGGGCAAAGCCTGAAATTGAAAATAAAGGGGACCTACTAAAAACGCAGTAGTTTGTGATCTCATTCCCAAATTGGTACATGTAGATATGCATCTTTGATGTCTTAAGACACGAGAAATTCTCCTCCTTCTATAGAAGGAATTACTGATCGTAAAGACTCCATTTTGAACCTACACATTTTTCAGTGTATTTCGAGCTTTTTTAAATTCAAGATGGGATAAAACAGTCTGGTTTCTTTACAAGGAAAATATTTTACTAAAATCCTAGACCCTGCTGGTATACTGGGATCACAACTCCTGACAACAAAAGAGTGTGAATTGGCCTGCAAATGCCCCTCTGAGTAAATCCCGAAAAAGAGGTGTTACAAAATAACGATGGGGACGAGGACCCTCAAGATCCAGTATATAACCTCTGAAAAAAGACCCCTCTGACCCAAAGGTCTGTGGTTGACTGGAACCAGACATTTAGGAATAAAAGGCGGTCCTCTACGCAGGTGGAACTGGGATCCTCCTGACAGAAGTCATTGGGAGTACCTGTCAACTCTATGGAAGTCTGGACGGCGTGACCCCATGGCCACTCGCCCTCTGAATTGACCCACTCTGGCACACCTCTGGTGAGTGGAGGCCGGAACCTACCAGAGAACCAAAGGGCCTGATACCTAGGAGTTCTAGGGCAAGATGGAAGGACTGGAAGAAACTGACTTCTATTGCAAGTTGCCTGCATAATTATACGCTCCAGTTCTGTCCCAAATAAGGAATGTCCTAAGAAAGGAATTGCTTCCAAGGTCTTTTTAGACTCATTATCTGCTAGCCAGGAGCGTAACCAAGGCATTCTTCCGGCAGAGATAGATAAGGCCGACATACCTGAGGCGAAGAGAAATAGCATCTAAGGACACATGACTTACAAAAATTGAAGTCTGATTCAGAATATCTACCAGGGATAGGAGGTCCAAAGGGTCTGACCCCGATTGAGTAGCCTCAGGTTATTGATTGGATCAAGCCTCTATTGCCTTGGTAGCCCAGGCTCCTGCTAATACAGGATGCAGGGTAGTACCTGTCAAGGAAATCAAGGATTTAAGTAAGGATTCGCACTAACAGTCCGTAGGATCTTTTAATGCCGCCGCAGTAGATATTGGAAGAATCGTAGTCTTGGCTAAGTGGGCGATCAGGGCATCCACTGCTGGAGGTACCTCCTATGGTGCCGAATCCTTACCAGCAAAGGGATAAGTAAACTTAAACCCTGCTGGAAGCTTACACAGTTTAAATAAATAAAATACAACCTTTAATAGAAAAAGTTAAAAAATATTCTGCAAAACAGGAAAAATGGACAACATAAATACAAATAAACATATACATATAAATACAGAGTTAGGCCCAAAATTGGCCGAGATAACAAATGATGTCAGTGATCCGCCTATGTGTGCGTGTATGTGTGTGTATATATATATATATATATATATATATATATACACACATACATACATACACACACACACACACGCACACACTATTCAAATGGTACACAAGGTACTGCAAAATTCAAATGGGGTCACTGAACATTCGTCGCTAATTGCTAATCAAAAAATACCAAAGTGAAAATATACCAGTGATTAATTAATTACAAGGATATGATCCTCAATGTATTGATCTGAACATTGCCGGCCGCCTACAAACGCTTACTATCCATGGATATAATGAATAGCACATAACCCTGATACAACCAGATGGTGTGAGTTGTAAATACCTTATATATGCAAATCAAGAATTGCCTGAGCTCATGGTGCAAAATCAGAAAAAAATCAGAAAGAAAGTGGTCAAGCATAAAAATCAAAACATAACCAGTCAGTATGAAATCGGATAGTATAGGTGATAGAATTGTAATGTGCCAATGATCATTTCATATTCTCATTAAATCAGTTGAGAATAAATGTAGGCCCAAATGTCACCAGAGGTACCATTTCCACTAACTTTCGTTGTAAACAGCGTAATGTACACATGAAGTAATACCATATACTTGACATAAGTTAGACTAGCACACATGAGAAAGACAGTGCATCAATCATTCTATCAGTAATAAGAGATAAGCACCAAACACACCAATCCGCATATATTTATATTGAAAAAATACACTTTCATGATACAGACAGGGTTGATGTAATCTATGATACAGGTACAGTCTTAAATGCAGACAGATATATAGTCAGATACAACTCACTGACAGCAAGGGGAAAGGTGGCTGCTATGTCCCATGTACTATAGGTATTGAATGGGACATGAGCGGACCCTCCACATATACTATGAGGGTATGAGATAGAAAGATAACGTTAACTATTCTCCCCTGTTGCTCATTATAGGTCTGACAGGTATTAGCAGACTACTAGATAAGTCAGCATGAGAAAATTAGACTGCCAGTGAAAACAGAGGGCAGTTACTGTATAGAGAGGTAGAAAAAGGGGTTACCTCCGCGGCGCCCAGTTCCCGGTACCTGAGAGGGGTAGCGTGTGGCGGCGGCAAATTCCTGACAGAGTCTCCTCGTGCACACCGGAGGCTCCTGTCAGCAAGGACAAGACGCGCGTTTCACCTTATCGGCTTTTTCAATTGAGCTCATATAAATACAAATATGTTTATATGTATTTATATGTTGTCCATTTTTCCTGTTTTGCAGGATATTTTTTAACTTTTTCTATTAAAGGTTAAATTTTATTTATTTAATCTAATTGGTAGAACTTGTGCCCCTAACAAAGAGTACTTGCTTTCTCTTCTTTTTCCATATACTTTTTACTCTTCTGGGTGCACCTCCATCTGTTTATTTTGATGTATTTTACCTCTGATACTGACTAGTTTTCTGTGGAGCATTTCTACCAATGTACATGATTCTTATATTTACTGGTACCAGTGCTTAGGTTATCCCATTTTCCCTTTCCCTATATTTTTTTCTAGCTTAAACAGTTTATCTGGTTTAGACCAGGATTCACCCAGCAAATCTGAGAAATGCATTTATGGAGGAAAGGTTAAAACCGGTTTCTTTTTTATTTTGAATAAACCAGCAGAAGCTGCCAAGGCATAAGGCTTCTCATCCTCTGGTGTTTACGGGCCCCAGCTGAGCCCAAGACTGCTTCTATTGATGAACAGGTTTACCGACTATCTCCGAGAAAGGGGACTGAGACGGTGGGACCTGCTGCAAAGCTAAAGGAACTGAAGCACTTACATCTGCCTGGTTGTGGACATCCCGCACTTCCTTTGCTAAATCTGCAATGGACTGGGCCATTACCTTTGCCCATGTAGGTAACACTTCCTCTGCCAGAGCATCCGGACCAGCGCCGACCAGACACCTCAGCCGCACAATCTGAACAAAGGGCTCCTGTTGCTTACTACATTTGGCAACATTTACAACATGTATAATGTATCAGATGTGCAGTCCCCTGCTTAGCTTTATGGGGGGTCTACCTCCCTTTGCAGACATATCGTTACCACTTAGTGATAACACATACAGAGAAGACACAAATCTTGTTTCTTTCCCTTTTTTTCCTTTTTTTTCTTAAATGATAGTAAACTAAGCAAAAAAAACCAAAACATTTGTTTGCCCCTTTTAAGCACTTTAAACAATAAAAAGTCTAATTGATTAAATAAAGAAAAGAAACAAAATAAAATAAACAATATAGAAGCAGAAAACCAAACTTTTAAATTTCAGGGATTTTTTTTGCAAGCAGTCAATGGTCACTTGACCTGGAGGCTCCGCCCACCGATGGCGGCCACCATGAAGCAAACAGCTCCGGATCTTCTGCATGTAAGCTGCTAGTTACTCAAACTCTGGGCCCCCCTGGGTGGAAAACGGAGGTCTGATAGCAAACTCTGGTTCCTATACCAATGCGCATCTTGCAGCTCAGCTACCAGCGATGTACTCTGCTGGAGGCAACGCCATTTAGTCAGCCACAGGAACAAGGGTAAGCAGCGCCAGTATAACCATTAGTGGGGGTCCACCTCAGGTGTACTTTTACAGAATCCCAAGCACCTGCAGGTGTGGTGACCCTCTTCCGGAGTCAGGAGCAGGATGCAGCAGGAGGGGGCGGAACAGACGCTGGTAATTGATGTTGGTATATTGCCCGCTCCTACCTACTCTGATCCCGTGAGGGGATTCACACACCTGATAAGTAACAAACAAGCTAGAAATAAAAATAAAACCCTAAACTTCCTAAGTTTGTGCCTCTCCTGCAGGCACTGAAAAAATAACTGAGGAGCTAGGGGAAGGGGAGGGTTTAGTGCCTACTCCTCGGCCTCTGCGGCCATATCCCAGCATCAGTGTTCTCCAGATTAGTATGAAAGAAGAAAGAGGATTTTCTAACTGTAAAATCAATTTCTCAGAGTCCAATCTAGGGAACACTGAGTTCCCTCCCTGGCGTGTGATGTGATTTAAAGGTTGTTTTTTTCTTTTTAACTAATTGTCTCATTTTGGCTTTGCTAGTCAGAATAACTGATGAGTTAGGGAAAAGGTAGGGTATATAAGGGAGGGGGAGTTTCAGCCATTAACTATTTTAGTGCCTACTCCACGGCCTCTCTCTCATATCCCAGTGTCAGTGTTCCCCAGATTAGGATGAAAAAGGAATTATGGAGACTTTAAGGGTGCCATGGCCTAGCCAGTTCTGATGTTATGTACTAAATTGTACTACACTGTGCACATTCAGTCTGAGCTAGTGATGATTTCATTTATGATGAAAAGTTGTATGTTTGACTGTGGTCAACAAGAGTTTCAGTCACTAACCATTAAGCAAAGAAAAAGAAACATAAAACAAATAACCTATGTACTAGTGACATTTATTTTGGCACACCGAATCAAGGTCAATTCAATTGTATACAGTTCAAAAGCTGAATTTATTACTTTATCCTGTGTTGCTTCTTCTATACTACTTCAGACCTACCCCAACAACATAACAGAGCATTTTGACTGTCGTCATACCAGCTAGATTACTACAGTCTACAAAGTTACAGTGATACAAATTTAGAACTAAATCAGCAAAGCTATAGTCAAAGACTGAAAATGGACATCGCTGTGAAATTTGATTTGTGCAAAAACTTCACTTCTCTATAGTGCACAGACACAATGCTCCCACTTATCTGGCATTAAAGAACTAACAGTTCTATGTACTAAGCCTTGCAGAGAGATAAAGTGGACGGAGATAAAGTTCCAAACAATCAGGACTGTCACTTTACAGGCGTTTGAATAATGACAGTTAGGAGCTGATTGGTTGGTACTTTATCTCCATCCACTTTGGGCCTGATTCACTACCGTACGCAACTGCGATTACACAGGCAATTGGCCAATTGTTGCGCACTGCGCATGTGTATGCATCGTAGCCATTGTGATCGGGACTGCGACCATCGCAAAGTGATTGACAGGAAGTGCCGTTCGTGGGTGGTGACGGGGGGTAGTCGGGGAAAATCAGGCGTGCCAGTGCATTTCAATGCCATTGCAGGGGCATGCATAAATTATCCACTGAGATGCCCTACGCAGCCTGAGCACTCATAGTTTGCGTGGAAGTTAGCAATTTCTGAGTAAGGTCAGGGCTTGTGCAAATGTGCGTGAGGCTGCGATGGTACTCCATGTTACCGATGGCTTCACAGTCTTGCTAAACATTACAGATGTGTGTAAGGTAAAGTGGGCGTCTTAATGAAGTGCTGCTTATGGCCTTGCGATTGCAATGAATTAGCATACTATCGCAGTTGAACTGCGTGCGTAATCGCTATTGCATTCACAGTTGGGTTCCGTAGTGAATCAGGCCCTTTATTTTCCTGCAAGGCTTAGTACATAGACCTCTAATATAGCATATTAATAATATTAAAATGAAAAGGTCATGAAAAGAAAAACTATGCGATTAAGGGAACCAAATTAATGTTAAAGTATCTTGTTTCATTTGCTTTTCCATAGCAACAGTAACTCCTGGAAACCAAGAAGTCACTACTGGTTAGGAATTATTTATGTGCATGTAATTGTAAAACAGCTTGAAGCTATTTTTGACCAAACCTGAATGTGCAGAATCATGAATATCAAGTCAGACATGCTTAAACAACAATAAGACAAAAAGGTGGAAGCGAAAAAGGAGACAGCAGTTCAGAACAATAAAAGTGTCAATGTTCTCCATTCAGGAGAGAACTTCAGCTCAGGTTCAATGATCTTTAATAAGTAAAAAAAAAAAAAAAAAATCTGCTTTCAACTTTAGCATCCTGAATAATGGTTTGCATTTGATATGACTTTCTGTACACTTGTGGGACTACAAGACTCCTGTCTTACTTAATGATTTCTCCTTTTATCAGGTATACCCTAAAGAGGTCTTATCTGATCAAATGTGTTCAATGTCTGCTGCTCCAAAACAGCACAATAATCACGAGGACATCAAACTAATACATCAAAAGCCATCTGTATTTAAGTGCTGCAAAGGTCCTGCACAAACAGCCACTATTCATCTCAATCAGCACATTAGTCATGTCAGGTATCTATAAAAGCAGAGACAGGAGCAGGATTTCAGCCAGAGGGGAGGACGAGGGGGTTTCAAGAAGTAAAAGGTAAAGCAGTATGGAAACAACCACAGAAACAAATGATGTATTCCCATGTAGGCCATTCCACCTAAATTATTTCTAAAAATCCACATTATATTTGAAAAAACAAAAATGAATGAATAGGATACATATATCCAGGTCTAAGGTATAGATGAAACCTGCTGCGATATAATGCACAAATTACATTTAGGGTTCCCATGTGACCCACGAAACAGGCAATTCAATTTATTATAGTAGCCAAAACTACCTTGAGCAATCCATATATCACTGATGTGAAGGAAGTGCCTACAGCAAGGGTTGCTAACCTTTATCAGTCTGAGCCCCCCTAACATCTAAGGTCCATCTGTGTCACAGTGATTTCTCTACAGTACTGAAAGCTCATAGTTAGACACAAACACATAGTTGTATATAAATGTTCGTAAACATTTTACCCCATGAAAGAGGGGAATTTATCCAGATTTGTTTTTGACCCACGTTCCTCATATTTTTCCTATGCATTGCCTATCTCTCTATTCTCCTTCATGCAGCTTACTATCCAGTCTCTTTCCCAATGCACTCCTTTGCCCACTAGATTTTCTCCATCCACCCATGTCCCCGGCACCATTTTACCCTATTAGTGTAATTGCATATACTGTGTATGTTGCAGGGAAGGGAGACCAATTAGCAACATGGACAAATTCATGCTGTTGCCAGAGACGTATGATCTCTTGCTAGTGGGCAGCTCGTTGTGTGGACCTCGTGATAGCCATAGCTTGAGAACCACTGTTCTAGAAATAGCTACATAATGAGTATAATGCCCAATTCCCAACCAAGTGTGGTTGGGAAAAGTTCCAGCCAATTTAGTACAATGAAACACTAATGCAGTGGTTTTCAAACTTTCTTCAAATCACGGCAGCCTAAAGTATCAGCGATCTTATCACGGCACCCCTAGGCCAAAAGTGTGAGAAATTCAGAAAAAAATTATTACATTAAGAAAATTGGGCTTACCTGCCATCCTAAAGGTGGTGTTTCAAGTTGCGGTCACAACTTGTCTCCTTCGAGTAGTTTACCCAGTGAGGACGGGGTTACTCAGGAAGTAACGTGTCATCCATAGTGCAGTGTGATTGGTGGTTCCTCCTATTTGTACACTCTGGACTTTTGCTGCTTCGCCGACTATAACGAGTTCCCTTGGCTTGGCTGCATGGACAGCGTTCTGTTCCTCTGTTCCTCCTCGTGGTGCAGATTTTGGCATTCCTGAAGTGGCTCTCCAGCTTTCCTATGGCTTCCTACCCACACCTATACTACCGTGCTGCCATTGGCTCTCCAAGCCGCAACACCAACTACCTACTGCTCTATCATCAGCTCTTCCCGCGCCAACAGCTTCCATGCTGTCCCTAGCTCTCCTGCTTCTTCTTCGGCTTCCAAGCCGCACCTACACCAACGGGCTGCTCTCGGCTCTCCAAGCAGCAGCATTACTATTTACTGTCTACCACCGGATATTGCCGCACCATCGGCACACAAGCCGCGCTATCGGCACCTTTGCCGCATCATCAGCACATTTGTCGCACCATCGGCTCCCAAAGCCACAGAATTACCATTGACTGTCTACCAACGGCTATTGCCGCACCATCGGCTCCCAAAGCCACAGCATTACTATTGACTATCTACCACCGGCTATCGCTGCATCATCGGCACACAAGCCGCACCATTGGCACATTTGCAGCACCATCGGCTCCCAAAGCCACAACATTGCTACTGTCTATCACCAGCTATTGCTGCACCATTGGCACACAAGCCGCACCATCGGCACATCATCGGCACAGTAGCTGCACTATTGGCACACTTCACACCATTGGCTCCCAAGCCGCATCCCTCCAACTGTATCATCTGCTCTTCCTGCACAAGACTCTTTCCTTTCATCTCAGGATTCCAGTCGGCACTCCTGTAAGCTGCTACTACTCTGAGCAGTAAGTCCAGGCAGCCGCCTAAGTACCTGTGAGTTATTCATCTCTAAGGGAACAACGGGCGGTTGTTAGTGGTGGAAGACCTCACAACCTGAGTTCTAATCGGCTTACTAGGAGTAGTCACTGAATGGGTACACAGACGATATGTGGTCCGATTCAGCAGATCGGACCGATATAGGCAAGTGTGTACACACTATGTTGACCGATGCACGCTCCCGCAGTGTCCATCGCATTGGCAGATCTGCCATACATGCTGCTCAATCTGTGATGAACGATCCCATGCATTTAGACACGATTGGTGAATGACATATCATGTGGTCATTCACCAGATCGTGCGTTGTGTACGAACCGCACAATATGTCGTCCGTCACATCGTGGGTTGGCTGGGTACACAGGTCGTCTAATGTGTACCTAAGCTTTAGGTTCAGTTATATTGTAGTGGACATGGTTGCACTTCTGTTTGTCCACATAGTTTATGATTGGCAGCCAATATCACTGGTTTTGCCTATCAAGTCGAAAATAAATAGTTTTATTTGGTCCAGGATCACCAATCTGTAAGTTCCCCGAGGCCTCCCAGGGTGCCACGGCACCCAGTTTGGGAACCACTGTACTAATGCAAACAGCAAAACCCCAGCACGAAATATTCTGCAATCTTTTTTTATAGTACTTATAACAAGCAGAGCTTTAAGTAAACATGATATATAACTACAACAAAGAGTTGTTTCACATTACTTCCTAATGAATCTATACTAACGCCCACACTGCCTAGATCAGACAGAACCCTTATCAGAGAAGCTACTGTGAGGTAACTGTGATACTGAACAACATACAGAAGGTCAGGAGATAATCTACAGGAGTCAACAATCTACACTCTAATGCTAGGTACACACTGGGCGATATATTGGCCGATCAATTGATCAACCAATATATCTGCTGGCCGTCGGCCAGTGTGTACAGGCAATTGTCTGTGAACGACGTCATTCAGAGACACATCGCATTGGCTGTGCTGCGCAGCCGATGGAGAGATATATCTGCAGACACATCTGTCCATCGGCAAGTGTGTACGGGCGGTCTGCAGATCGCCCATACACATACAGCGGCAGCCGCAGGGGAGGGGGGCAGGACACGCCACAGATGCACCCCCGCCGGGACCCGCGGGCAGAAGCAGATGATGGCCGTTCAGTGTCTATGAACGACCATAATCTGCAGATTGTGTGTAACCAGCATAAGGCATTTCACAAAAGAGAGTTTGAGGGGTGCAAGGAAGGCGCTAATGTAAATAAAAAACTAAACAAAACTGTCCTTGTTCGTGAATAACTTGCAAATTGAACTCCGAAGATACAGCAGAGATGTGACAGAAAGTACCTCACTGTGACAAGGCTAAAATAGACATTTTCGGCCTGAATGTGAATCGTTACGCGTTGCACACCAGCCAGGTAACATCATCCCTCACATTCTCTGCCATGGTAGTATGTTATAGGTATACTTTTTTGGTGGCACTGACTGGCAATCCAGCAAGATCAATAAGATGACTGTAATATAGTCTTTTAGCAAGACAATGTTCAAAAGCACACTGCAAAAAGCCACACTACAGGAAAAACTACATTTTGGAGCATAGGGAAAATGCAGGGTACTTGATTTACACCATAACCATCTGCTGGGTTGGCCTGGGGGGTCCCGTGTCCTGTATTTGTTCCATAGGATTGTTAGGGACCTGCCTGATAGAGGTTACCTGGATGCGGTGGGCAGGCCCATTATTATGCTAAGAACCTCTTTGATGCAATAGAGCAGTATTATTATTATTATTAGGTTTAGCATGGTTAGAGTGTGCACTTGCATTTTTTCTCTTTTACACCATAACCAATCGCATTTTCAGAGAGTAGGCAAGTGTGCACTAAAGCAGCTTAAAAACTTGAAAATGATATCCATGAGTGGCCTAGCCCTGCCCTCATTCCCATCGAGATCCTGGGATAAGACCTCAAACTCGCTGCACATTGTTACCACCTAACTAATATAAACCAGCTTAAGCACCTTATAGAAAGCAATGTAGGCCTACCTTGGGGGCAGATGTAATTAATCATGATGAGCAGCTGTGCACACAGCGGGTAATTACGGTAAGAAAACCTTACTCATTTTTGGCTTACACATTTTTGGGTTGCAAGAAAATACAAGCGAGGCTATCTAGTCCTGATAAGCCACATTTTGTGTTCAAAATTAAAGGAGAATCACTAAAAAGATAACGGTCTGTAGAAGCATCCAGAGGTATGAAAAAAGGTCTGAATACTGTTTCTAAGCACTAATATTTATAGATCACTGATAACATACAATGAACAAACAGAAATAAAACAATTCTATATTTAAGGGGCAGTTCAATTCGATGAAATGCCCAACTGTAGACATTGCTGTCTATTGCGGTAGCCAAACTTTCTTGCACACCTCTATAGGGTGCAAGGGGAAATTAAGTTAGTTCCTTGTTGTGAAGTGCCTTTGCCCGACCACATAAAATCTGTAATAGCTGCGGGCAGCTTTAACTACAGAGGTTTAATCTCTCAATTGCTTTTAATTTTATGCACATTGCGCAGCCATCTGACGCAGGGGTCGA
The DNA here is from genome assembly GCA_031769625.1 of Taudactylus pleione. Lineage (NCBI taxonomy): Eukaryota > Metazoa > Chordata > Amphibia > Anura > Myobatrachidae > Taudactylus > Taudactylus pleione. Next base: position 50,806,365 of record JAUIMM010000015.1, read on the forward strand.
TGTGCCATCGTAGAGCATTAGGGTATGAATACATGACACAGGAGAACACTTCCAAGCAATGTAGCTTTTACTAATGTATTTTGGGAGCCAATGTGTAGCCATTATCAATTCAAATCTGTTTTAGTTAAAAACTGCATTTAAATCACTAAACACGAGGAGCTAGAGAATCCTACAAAGATTTGATCAATTAAGTAATCAATTAATGCACAGACCAGTAAACCATTCATTCCCTGCACAATAAGTTTTTATTTTTTTGCAAAGTAATAATAATTAGAGAAACTATTATTCTTCAATGCGTGTTGTCAGTGCCTAACACCACAGAGCAAAAACAGGAGCTGCAGTTGTGAATTATTCCAGACAGCAAAATTACAGAAGATCAATAGATACCCCCAATTATAATTGACACTATATTTTCAAGGTGACGAGACGAGAGAGGTAACTAGAACCATCACGAATGCAGTAGAGAATACATTTTCTGTCAGCAATCACCAAGATATTATTTATTTTATTGAGACTGTATTGAAAGCCAGAAATATACAGGTTTCAGATAACCCTCATTATAGGGGTCTGTTTAAAAACCTTTTTGATTGGCCCTTAGTAATTAGATTAGAACTCAGGAGCCAAAAGCTATATAGGAATAAACTTCTGGTGGAGAGGTATGATTTTTCTTTTAATAAACTGCGGTCTACAGATGTGTCCTCCTACATCTAGCCTCCTTGCATGTTAAGCAGTCCTTCAAGTTACGGCATACCGTGGCATGACCTCGGTAGCGCCAAGCGTCTTTTTGTGTGACTTTTTCCATTCAAATGCGTTTTATTCGCACAGTGACTGTATCTGCATGCGAAGTGCCATGCTACAGTATCACAGCCACTAACATTGTAACGTAGCGTTTCGCATGCAGAAATAACCGCAGTTGCACACGGAATATAGGCATGCCGCATATCATTTTCATCAGCAATGTGCGTCCTATTCGCATCACTTTGCAAATAAGTCGATCAGCGCTACCGAGTCACACGACGCTCACGCATTATGTGTAACGCAACTTGTAGCGCACGGAGAATAGATGTATGTGGATACATCTGTATCCTGTAGTATATTAACCGCTGCAAAATATATAAATAAGAAACCCAGGGATCTTAGCAGGTGTGGCTTAAGACAGGGTGTTGCGCAGAAATGGTTGAAATTATTTGCATATGGTACTCTGTAACCTCAATATTTTACTTTAGAAATGTAAGGTTTCCTAGAGATGATGGGATGGGGCCCGAGGAACTAGTACTACTGTACCGAACAAGCTGGACATATCAAATGTCGACCATGGCCCTCATTCAGAGCCGTACGCTCTGAGCAGAGCGCACGCTCTGAATGAGGGCCGGGCTCCATTTTCATGGAGCGTCCTCCTGGACGCTCGTATAGCTGTGGGTCACCACCCACAGGCTATACGAGCGTGCTTTGTGATGGCCGCGATGGTCGAGACCATCGCGTCCATCGAAATTGCGAGCCGGAGCCTGCGGTTGAGGTTTTCAACCGCAAGCTCCGGAGTGATTTTGGCTCTATCAGAGCCAAAATCACTCCCACTGACATCACTAGTGATGTCAGTGGGCCGGCTTCTGACGGGAGGCGTTCCCGTGGGAACGCCCCCGTCAGGGAGGCACGCCCCCGGCACGCCCACCAAAGGGGGCGTGCTGTCAATCAACATTGACAGCACGCCCCCTTTGATCGGACACAACGAGCGAAGGATTTTCCTTCACTCGTCGCGTCTGGCGCATGCGCACGACGGAGCTCCCTCCGTCGTGCGCATGCTCAGTGCATAACATCGACCCACTTGCGAGCGGACAGCCGCTCGCGAGTGGGTCTGAATCAGGCCCCATATCCTTTAGATTACATAGTGCCCACAAATGTACATACAGTAATGCTCACTCCAACAGCAAGTAGATAAACAGGTTTCTCCAGCGAAAACTAGCTCACCATGACCTCCAATAGGACAACCTATAAGTGTAATGCTGGCCATACACAGTGCGATGCACCGTGTAGTGTCAACTGCCGATCCGTCAGTAGACGGATCGTGCTGTCACTGCCGGCATTCGTGCGGTCCCCGCAGACCGCACGGTATGCCGGCTCTCCCCTCCACCATTTGAATGGGATCGTACATCAGGTCAGATGGTTTTGCAGGAAGACCTGGGGAGCGCGCAGCAAGGTATACACGGCACGATATAGCACCTATATCGTGCCGTGTATGGCCACCTTAAGCCTGATCTTTCCCTGTGAACACACCATATTGGATTTACATTTTTAATTGCGCATTGCACAGGGTAAAAACTGAGTTACTCATGCCTTGCTGTGTCCTTGAATAATACGGCGTCACCTACAATTTCCACGGAACGGTATGTAATGCCCGCGGCTGTTAAGCAGCCGGATCAATTACCGACAGCGGAAGCCTGACAGGTCAGAATCCCAACTGCATCAGGTAAGTAGTATAACCCTACCCTTCCCCCCACCCCCCTAACCCTCCCTTAGGGGGTGCCTAACCCTAACCTCCCCCCGTTAGGGCCTAACCCTAACCTCCCCCCGTTAGTGCCTAACCCTAAGCCCCCCCCCGCACGCTAAACCTAATCCCCCCCTTTCCCTACCCTAACCCTCCCGGGGGGTGCTTAACCCTCCCCCCCCCCCCTCCCCGCGGCTGCACGCTAAGAAACCCGGCTTACCATCGTTCGGTAATTTAAGGCATAAACATGAAGTTGACAAATTGGTTAAATTAAACCAACTATAACCAGTTGTACTTGCACTCAGATGCACTTCAGTTGTTCTTAGTACATGAACCTTACTGCACACAGAAGAATCACCCTGCTCAAAAAAAACCCAGTATGACCAGTCATAAAAGTTAACCTTTAAACTAGAATTTATTTTGTTTTGTTACCGCAGACTAGAAGTACAAGAGGTGCAAGTTCACTATAGTGTCAAAGGTAAATTTCTTGAGAACGGTCCATGACCTGACATGGTCAGCTCTGCCAGTTGGAGGGTTGACCTATTTATTTTTATTTTTTTTAAATTTAGTTTGCCTGGAACGATTCTGAGAACTCAGGCAGTGTGTTAGTAAACAACATAGAAAACTGAACACTATTTTAAGAACCCCTGGAGCACACATTTACTTGATACATAAAATATGTTTTAAGTACAGTCTGTAAATGTCATTTACATTTAATTGTTTTCTTTAAAAAACATTTTATATCGACTAATTCAACCCGTGTCATGTAAGGTCACACTGCATACAAAGCTAATGTTAATGCAGGAGATATACAAGGTTCCGAAGGCAATTACATGGATCAGGACTTTTTGTAAAAAAATAAATAAAAAGACCAAACTCCTTGTTCAATTAATGTGATCTAAAGTACAAGCACAGTTTTAAATAACAAACAAGATAAGCAGCAACAAAATCTGTCAGAATGTAATGGAAATGCAGATACAGATCAGTTACAGCTTCTTAAAATATTGAGTGGGCAAAGCAATAATTTGCAAATAAATTAACTGCTCAGAAAAAAGCTGGATCACTGGGAATTCTTACTTCTGTAGAGCGTCTTACAGCTAAAAGCGGAATATTAATATGACAACTAATGTCCCTGGTAAAATGTAGCATCACATTAAGATATAAAGAGCCTATGTTCTTTTGAAACTTATCGAGTCCTATCAATATATCCAATGATGAATTATAGAGAGGGGGCAGGCCCAGGGGCAAATGGGGGGCCCAACATTCCCTTTTAAAACTAAGGGGCATATTTTATAGCGAGTGATATTCCTGTTATCACTCGTCACTAATCTTAAATGGTTCTCCAACCAATCGGCTCCTGTCATGCAAACAAAAGAAAAAAACTGGGAGCCCTTTTCAGAGATATTTATTACAATAACTATTATAAAATCAGGTATCAACCTTTCTAAATAGATTCAAATGATTTAATATAAAATAAAAGGGTCAAGTGGGACCTAAAACAAAAAAGTACTATTGATAAATCACTAGAATAATCAATTAGTGACTATAGTGATTATACATACAATGTAGCAACAGTAAGATAATAGGAAACTATGTTATTACAACACTTTTCTACCTCTGAGGAAACGGCCAGTACACTAAGGAGTGAGAAACGCGTTAGTTGCTTCTCATTCTGCTTTGCCATACAAGCGGGACCTATTTACCCACATCCTGATTGCTGATACATCTCTATACCTTATTCAGTGCACTGCACCAAGGACCTCACACTGTGCAATACGACTCTGAATAATCAGCACAGCTGTACCGCTAATCCAGTATTGCATCAGAGCAGGCACTCGACTCACATTACCGCTCATTCAGCCCGGACGGAACTACACACAGAGCGGACTACAGGGCTTGTCCTTCCGTATGCACAGCAGGCTCTTTCCCCAGGTCCATTCCAGTAAGAGCTCTTTTGTATGCGATTGGGATCACACAGACCCAGTGATCTCATATAGTACAGACCCACAGATCCAGTGAGGTAGCTATACTGCCTAAACACAGTGCAGATTTGTATTATGTTTATGCACGCTGATTACAAAATACATGCGTGTGTCTTTAAGGTTTCATTAACGGACATTATATCAGAAGGTTTATTAGAATCATGCAAAGCACCTTCTAATACAGTATACAAACATTTCTATTTGAAGATGCCTTCATGCCTTTTGCTCTAATTGAGTACAATATATCGATGTGTATTGTTTGTTCAACCATGTTGTAATAACATAGTTTCCTATTATCTTACTGTTGCTACATTATATGTATAATCACTATAGTCACTAATTGATTATTCTAGTGATTTATCAATAGTATTTTTTTGTTTTAGGTCCCACTTGATCCTTTTAATTTATATAAAATTATTTGAATCTATTCAGAAACGTCTATACCTGATATTATCATATTTATTGTAATAAATACATCTGAAAAGGGCTCCCTGTTTTTTACACTTTTGTTTGCAATCAAATAGGGGTTAGCCACCGCTCGCTGGTAAGCTGCTTTCAGATTGAATAAAAGTAAGACTACACTGAAGCGCCAGACACATTTACATTCCTAGCTGTCATGAGTTTGAAAAATGACAGTTAGGAGCTGATTGGTTAGAGCACCATTTAAGATTAGTAAGGAGTGATAACAAGAATAACACTCGTTATTAAGGAATCAGTATGATTTACCGCCGGCCGCATGGCCGGTGGTTCTAATACCGACAGAGGAAGCCTGGCAGGGGTGAAGATCCCGAAGCTGCAAAGGAAAGTATTAACTAAACTATTTTTACCCCCTAACCCTCCTTTTGGGGTGCCTAATCCTAACCTCCCCCCCAAGTGCCTACCCCCCCCTAAGTGCCTAAACCTCACCCCCCCCCCCTTTCCCACAGCCTAACCCTAAGTCTCCTGGGGGGGGTGCCTAGCCTTAAGTTCCCCCCCCCGGAAGCACCTAACCCTCCACGGCTGTCCGCGCCCGTCTTACTTTCAATCGGTAAGCTGGATGTCGGGCTCCCGGCGTAAGTCTAATGACAGGTGTCGGGATTTCGACGCCTGACATTTGTACCTTGTCGGGATTAGACAGTCGGGAAGCTGACGGTCGGGATTTCGTCCGTCGGCTTCCCGACTGCTTCCAGTTATTAAATATACCTCTAAGATAACGTACCAACCAATCAGCTCCTGACGGTAATTTTTCAAACTATTGTGGAGATTTACTTAGCCTTGCTGAGTGAAAAAGTGGAGAGATATAAAGTGCCAATCATCTTCTAACTGCTATGTTACAGGCTGTGTTTGAAAATGTAAATTTAGGAGCTGATTGGTTGGTACTTTATCTCTCCACTTTATTACTCTTCAAGGCTTAGTACATCGGCCCCAAGATCTGTAACATGACAATTACGGTTTGAATGGTTGGTACTTTAATAAAGCTCCTCCTAAGTGACGCAAGTATTACTTTGAAATTAAAAGGTAATTAAATTAATTTGGTATGAAAGTCTATGTTATAGCAAGTACTAATATGCTTTATACTTCAAAATATTTGTTGTCTTGAACTTTCTGTCACTATTTATAAAAAAAATAATTTTCATACAATGGAGAGGCAGCCATTTTGTTAGCTGAACCAATATTAAAAATATAAATACAGTAAGAAGCTGTGAACATCACTGAGGCATAACACATTATGGGCCTGATTCAGACCCACTCGCGAGCGGCTGTCCGCTCGCAAGTGGGTCGATGTTATGGACTGAGCATGCGCACGACGGAGGGAGCTCCGTCGTGCGCATGCGCCAGACGCGACGAGCGAAGGAAAGTCCTTCGCTCGTTGTGTCCGATCAAAGGGGGCGTGCTGTCAATGTTGATTGACAGCACGCCCCCTTTGGTGGGCGTGCCGGGGGCGTGCCTCCCTGACGGGGGCGTTCCCACGGGAACGCCTCCCGTCAGAAGCCGGCCCACTGACATCACTAGTGATGTCAGTGGGAGTGATTTTGGCTCTGATAGAGCCAAAATCACTCCGGAGCTTGCGGTTGAAAACCTCAACCGCAGGCTCCGGCTCGCAAATTCGATGGTCGCGATGGTCTCGACCATCGCGACCATCACAATGCACGCTCGTATAGCCTGTGGGTGGTGACCCACAGCTATACGAGCTTCCAGGAGGACGCTCCATGAAAATGGAGCCCGGCCCTCATTCAGAGCGTGCGCTCTGCTCAGAGCGTACGGCTCTGAATGAGGGCCTATGTTCATAGTGTATAGTTTAATTTTTCACTAATATTGGCCTCATCAACAAAATAGCTGCCCACAGTAGATGTAGGTGACTGGTATATATTCAGATATGGATGCAGAAGGCAGGACTGTAGCTTACCCCCTTTATTTTTATCCTGTCAATTGAACTATTAGCAGAAAGAATAATAATGACAGAAACAATTAATGTTTCACCAATATACACCATAAGTTAGGCCTCTTTGTAGATTCCTTCTCTTTGTTACTAACCCCAAGACCTCATTATGAGCTCTTCATAAACAAGTCTTTCAGGACTACATAAAGGCGACTTTTGATATACTTAACAGGACTAAATCAGAAGCTCTTACCATCGAAACACCTTAAGATCTACTCCAGCCACTTAAATATAATTAGAAAGCAAAGGCTTTAGATTATCTTGGAATACACATGCAATTAGATACAGTAGCTGGCATTATAGCTTGTATTTATTCATCATTACCAACTCACTTCACTACACTTCTAAAAATGATGGGTCAATTGTGAGATCTTGTGTCTAGGTTGTGTTGCAGCTCTAAAAATTATGTTGTTATATTATCAAAAATCATTTGTCCATTAAGATCTATTCCATACATTTTACCCTCTGCAACAGCATGAAATCTAGACCAGCAAGGGAGCATGTATTCCGATTTAAATTAAAAGGATGTCTAGTGGGCCCTAAGCAAGAAAATAATAAAACTAGCAAACTCAAGGGACTGGTACCTCAACTCCAAAAGCCCTGGGTAGAGCTTAAAAAAACAATGACGCAGTACTTTTCTTTGAAAGACCTTATTTGCAATACCTAATTAGAAAACCCTTATATGCTAAACAAGGGGTAGCCAACCTCGGTCCTCGAGAGCAACTAACAGTTCACGTTTTTCAGACCACCTAGCTTGGGTACATGTTTATTCGTTACTCACTAACACATTTGAAAAGATCCACAGGTGGAGCTAATTATTTCACTTGTGATGCTGTAAGGACACCTGGAAAACATGCACTGGTGGTAGCTCTCGAGGACCAGGGTTGGCAACCCTTGTGCTTAATCGTATCCAAGAATTTAACTTGCCTTCCGCCCATTTCTCAATTCTTGCACTTGCTAAACATATCCCAGATTTAAATCTACAAAACTGGCACAAACAGGCATTAGTTACAATCCAGGATTTATTTAAAAAGAATACAATTATGTCTTGTTTTTCTAAATTCATGAGATGTACCATATACACTTCACAGGGATTGTATAAATTCTTATAAGTATGCTACTGGATCCTGACAGTAGGCTTCCCGACTGTCATATCCCGGCAAGGGTCTAAAGACAGGTTCCCGGGGGGGACTTAAGGTTAGGCTAGGGGAAGGGGGGTTAGCGTTAGGCAGACTTAGGTTTAGGCGGCGGAGAAGGGGGGGGTTAGGGTTAGGCACCCCTAAGGGAGGGTTAGGGTTAGGGGGTAGAAATAGGTTAGTATATACTTACCTTTGACGATCGGGATTTCCTCCTCTGCCGGGATGCCGCTGTCGGGATTCCAACCGCCGGGCATGGGTCCGGCGGTAAATCATACCGATTCCAATCTAACTGTATGTAAAGATCCCAACTGGGGAGGCCAATCCCGGGATCGTCGGGATCCCAGGATTTTGGCCTAAAAATGGCAGGGATTGAATCCCGTGATTGGAAGCTTCCAATCCTGAGATTCGGGATTTTTCCTCCCTAGCCGCCGGTGAGTAGGGAGGGAGCCCAGCTCCCTCCCTAGTCACCGCTGCCCGTCTCCCAGGTTCCCTGGCTGCGCACTGGGAGGGTGGACGGACGCAACGCAAGCCAGGCTGCGTAGCGTGACCGCTGTTTTCATGTCACGCTGTGCAGCCCTGTGCCGGCTACAGCGCCTGCCCTCCCTATCCACCTACCCTATACACGGCACCATCCACGCCGCCAGCCGCATGGTAAGTCACCGAGAGGGCTGGGCAGTGGCCATTTTAAAAAAAAACAAAGCCAATTCCAGGTATCCCGGGATTTCCGTTTTTTCAATCACAGGATTGAAAAAACGGCCCAGGATTGACCTCCCTACTCCCAACCACTGCTTCTTATATCTAAATGTATATATCAAAGCCACAATGGGAGAAGAAAGTTATGGTATAAATTCTTATTTTCTTCCACTGAAGACCATAAATTACCACTACACACAAACAGGAAATGGATTTACAGATTACTGTTCAGATTTTGATTGGGAAATAATATTTAAAAAAAAACCTTTTAACAAATGTCTTAATGGATCAACCACACACAGAAATGCTATGCAATGTTATTCACAGACAATATGACGCCCTGTAAAATCCATAAAATGTGACTAAGCGTTTCCAAATTCCATTTATTACACATCTTTTGGCACTGCCTAGCTTTGGCATGACATTTTTCACTTAGTACATACAGAGTTACAAGGGACTACACTGCGATCTACTCCATATCTTGCTCTCCTATATAACTTTTCCCAAGCTTCCCAGCACATAATAAATACATGACTGGACATATAGCTAGGACGAGACCCAAACCCTCCCCCACTCTACACGATTATAGCTAAAACACGGTAAAGCTACACTATGGAAACCATTTCTTTAGTGTACACCACAGCAGTATCTTCCCTATTCACAGAATGGCTTCAAAGGATCCGCACCTCAATGTCTCAGAACATAGTTATCGCAGTTTCCAGAGAGATTCTGACATTCTGTGTGGATTATTTAATCTGTCCAATTGTTGTAAATGCTTCATCAACATATCCTGTCCCCTTATCTTCCTTTCCTAAATGTGTCCCTTCCCCCATTTTTCTGTTCTGTATCCCTTTCTCTTTCAAAATGTTAATAGAACTCTATTGCATTATAAAACATGGGAAAAAAAATGGATGTTGTTGCCCGTCTGCATTTAATGCTGTGTTCTATGGCATGACGTGAACAACAAATCCTGAAGAGAAAAAATCACACGAACAAAAGGATCAAGTTATTAACATTTTGTCGATGATTATTAGATGAGTCACAGTTTCAAGGGAGAGGAGGAACCACTTGATTTGCAGTTTCCATAACCAAATCTTATTGTTAACATTAAATAGATAAGACTCTGGTATGTAATTATCTTCTCTCACCTACCTGACATTGGGCCTGATTCAGCAAGGAATGCAGTTGCTAATATGCACGTAATTGGCAGATTGTCACGTACTGCGCATGCACCGTAGTGCGCGAACTAGCCACGGCGATCAGAACTGCGATCGCAGCGGCTATGCAGACCCATCGCAGAGTGATTGACAGGAAGTGGAAGGTAACGGGGGGATGGTCGGCCGAACGCAAGCGTGCCAGTGCGTTTGAACACATGAGCGTTCATAAATTATCCACTGCGATGCCCTATGCAGCCTGAGGCCTGATAGCGTGCGCTGAAGTTAGCAATTTCTGAGTAAGGTCAGGGCTTGTGCAAGTGCGAGTGAGGCTGTGATGGTACTCCATTGTACTGATGTTTTCGCAGTCCTGCTAAACATTACAGATGTGTAAGGTAAAGTAGGCGTCCTTATGTTGTGCTGGATTAGCATACTTTCACAGTGAGACTGCGTGCACGGAATGCCGGCCGCCAGAATTCTGACACTGGAAGTCCGACCTGATACTAAAGAAAGGCGTCTAAAGCCCAACGCCTATCTTTAGCCAGAAATCTCTACGCCCGTCATCCCGTCATCAAAGATGAGCAGGGACTGTTAGCTGTTAGCCGTGTGGGGGGGAGGAGGGTTATTTTTAGGCGCCCCCCGGGGAGGGTTAGGCTTAGGCTAGGGGAAGCGTGGGTTAGGGTTAGGCACCACTGGGGGGAGATTAGGGTTAGGCATGCCCGCTGGAGAGTTAGGTTTAGGGTGCAGGAAGGGGAGGTTAGGCACCACTGGGGGAATTTAGGGTTAAGCACTACAGGGGGGAGGTTAAGCACCACTAAGGGAGGGTTAGGGGGGGGGGGGAGAGGGGAGGCTTAGGGTACTTACCAGCCCCAGTCGGGATCTCCACTGTTCGGGCTTCCGGTGTCCGTATTACGTCGCCGGGAACACATCCAGCGGCATTACATACCGATTCCACGTAATCTCTATTGCATTCGCATCTACGTATCTTGCTGAATCATGTCCGTTATCATTTAAACTAGACATTTCCTCCGATTGTTACCGATTTCCTCTAGGACAGGGGGTAGGCAATGTTTAGCACTCCAACTGCTGTGGAACTACACATCCCAGCATGCCCTGCAACAGTTTTATCATGCACTAACAACAAATCTGTGGCAGGGCATGATGGAATGTGTAGTTCTGCAGCAGCTGGAGTAACTCTAAAAAAGCTATAAAAAAATAATTGACAAAGTTCAACAATAACCAAATTTTTTTTCAAGAGCAGCATTGACGTAGAGAAAGTGATTCCCCACTTCTTCTTTGGTAGTCTTTATCTTAGATAGTACGGTGGTTCAGTGGTTAGCAATGCTGCCTCACAGCACTCTGGTTCAATTCCAAACAGGCTGCTATCTTTTTGGAGTTTTCTCTGGTTCCTAACAGACTTCAAAGACATACAGAGAGGTTATTGGCTTATGGCAAAAATGAACCGTTGTGTGATAGGGAATACAGATTGCAAACAATACTGGTGCTTTTACTGTTGTAAACAATTAAATATTTATGTTTAAAACACTGTGTAAATCGGCGAGCACTACATAAGAAACTGCTTATACTGTGTGTGTATATATATATTTTTTTTTTATTTTATTTTCATTATTATTATTTTTTTTTTTTCAAAACCAAGGAATTGCAGTGTAGACAGCGGATCAAAGAATTTGTTTTGCACATTACTCTAAGTGACTGGCAAGTTTCCAAATTTTTTTTCCACTGAAAAACAAAACGCATTTACTTTAGGTACACCATGTCATTTTATCGTCTGTACAGATACTCACTGAGGCGTTCCGCAAGCGACATGTTAAGTGTAGACCACTGTGTAAATGGAGGATGGAGGGCACACCAAGGTTACCCCACTCACGTCTAGACCAGCCAATGTATAAAACACTGCTGTTTAGTGAGTTTTATGGTAAATCTGCCTTATTTAGAAGTGTGTTCCCGCCTTCTGCAAATGTTCAGCAAAACAAAGGGCATTTCCTCTATGGAGACCCCTATTTCTCTGCATACTATTATTACGTGTACTATATTATTATTATTCTGAATGGGAGAGGCTATACTGCCTCCTTGGAGGAGGTAAAATAAACTTGCTAAATAATTTCTGGGATTATCAAGAAATACATTTCTAAAAGTATTTCATGCACATTTTTGGTACTATGTTTTCTTGTGTTAGAGGAGGGTAGTTTGTGTGTCTTGGAAATCCTTTTTTTTTTTGTCAGATCGTTTCAAATGTTGCTTAGTACTCACAGTAACTTTTTGTTAAAGTGGCTCCATAAGCTTAGTCATCGACTAAAGGAGCCCATACACGGTACGATTTGCATACGACGCAATCTCGTATGCAATCGCCCTTGAACTCTCTCCGGCAGCTGAGGTGAACGATGTGCAACAAAAGCACATCAGGGGACCCCTACGTCGTTTGTCCCCTGTATTTAAGCACAACCATCACTTGGTCACTAAAGGCCCGGGGATGGTTGCTTTTTTTGAGGGGTGGGGGATGGGGGGGAGACGCCATTTCTTTTCTTTTTTTTACAGTTTTTATATTCCCGTAGCAGCACAGACAGGTCTCACTGACCCGTCCGTGCTTCTGTGTCCATGACACAGATGTATGTAGCACGGATCTCCCTGGTCCGTGCTACATGCATCGCTATCGTGCATGATGTGCTCAAACACTGTACAATGTTTGTCACATCATAAAATGCAGGTTCAGTGGATCGACAATGCCGATACACGACGCCGGGGACGCACATTGTAATTGTACTGGAATATACCACTTTTTACACGATTGGTCGTTATGAATGATCGAAAATGGTCAAATCGTGTAAAAAAAAAGATCACAGAACGATCTCATTACCATAACAATGTATTTGTTCTTGAAATAGAGCACAGTATGTCACAAAGAAAATGATGGCATCTTCTATTACTAAAAGCGTTGGCAGAACTTATGTACTTCAGTCTAGTTCCACACATATGACTATAGGGGAGATTTGTCAAATCTTGGCGAGATAAAGTGGAGAGAGATAAAGTCCAAACTAATCAGCTTCTAATGCTGGGTACACACTGGCTAATATATTGGCTGTTCAACTGAACGACCGATATATTGTGGTCGCGTTGGCATGTGTGTACAAGCGAAATGTCAGTAAACTACGTGGTTCGCAGACATATCGCGCTGGCAGCACAGCCGATGGCCGATATATCTGCAGACCTCCCATACACTTGCTGCAGAGGCCGCCAGTGACTGACATCACAACTAAATGCCCGCCCAGTTGTGACGTCAGGCACAACACATCATGTCGACGTTTGGTAAGTCCGTATGTACTTACAAATGCGCGCACATACATCTATCCTCCGTGCGCTACAAGTTGCGCCACACAACGCGGGAGCTCAGTGTGACTAGGTAGCGCCAAGTGTCTTTTCGTGCGTCTTTTTACCTTCAAATTCGCACAACAATGCGACTAGATAGCACAAGCAGCTTCTGCTGTTTACAATGATATGCAGCAAGCCTATGTTCTGTGTGACTGCGGGTGTTACAGCCGCTGACACTGTAACTCACAGAACATAGGCATGCTGTATATCATTTTAATCAGCAGAAGCTTGTGCTATTTAGTCACATAGTTGTGTAAATAAGATGCATTTGAAGGTAAAAAGACGCACGACCCTACAGAGTCACACCACGGCATGGCGCAACTAGAAGTGCTGTTTAACGCGCAAGGAGGCTAGATGTATGTGGACCCATCTGTACCAATACGTTGTCCTAGTGTGTACCCAGATTAACGGTTATTTTTCAAACACAGCCTTTAAAGTGACAGTTAGGAGCTGATTGGTTGTTACTTTCTCTTTATCTCTCTCCAAGATTTGATAAATCTCCCCCTATGGCTCTTAAGCTGGGCATGTACTGCGATAAAATGTCAGACAGACATTTTAACTAACTGCCTGATGCCCAGCAGATATCATGGTCATACACTATGAGATAGTTCACAATATATGGCTCACAATATCTGTGAAGGAACAGGGGAAATGTTGGGCGGGTGGCCATAGCAGTGCATACACTGTCAGATGAAGCCAAAACGATCGGTCAGATATATTTAAATATTTCACATGCCCGACTGGCCGATAATCGCCTATGGGTCGGGGGCATACACTATACAATTATCGGCTGATCCACTGATAATCTGCAGATCGGGCCGATTACTGCATAACGTATGCCCGGCATTGCATAGGTTTAAAATATACTGTCCTTTAACTGACTAACAGTATCAGAGCTCCAATCCTGGCAAATATTGTAAACAGCTCCTGAATTAGCTCTCCTGCAGAACTGCAATACTAAACTGACAGAGATAAATGAACTCAGGACATTATGAGAGAACATTTTAACACAGTCGGAGATCACATTTACACATGTAGAGGAGTTTGATGCCTTTCAATACTCTAGCACTCCTCAAGATCAGTCTCATGCGTCTTTATAGAAATTATACTGATCGTCTGGAAGGGAGAAAGAAACATTAGCAACGTGCTCTGGATAAAATTGCTGTAGAAGCCAGCAGTGCATCCGTTGCTAGGGGCAGGAGTCACTGCACTGCAAAGGACTATGGTAGTGACCCTGCACCCACTTCACATGAGTTGGCTCTTATTGAACGTTGACCAGTTACATATTAGAAGCTAGATAAGTCGCAAAGGTGCTCTCCTTGCACACACTGTCACTATTTATTTATTAGCAGTTATTTATATAGCACATATTCCGAAGCGCTTTGCAGAGAATATTTGGCCATTCACATCAGACCCTGTCCCAGTGAAGCCTACAATCTATGTTCCCTGTTACAGGTGCACACACATACGCACTAGGGTTCATTTTTGTTGGGAGCCAATTAACCTACCAGTAAATTTTTGGAGTGTGGGAGAAAACCGTAGCTCCCGTAGGAAACCCATGCAAGCATAGGGAAAATATACAAACTCCACACAGTAAGGGCCGTAGTGAAAATAAAGTCACGGTCTTTTACTTTCCACAAGAATGTCTATTTTTGGTTTAGAGGGTCTATGGAGTAAAATGCATAATTATCCATCCATGTTGTAGATTGCAGTACGGATGAATAATGCCCTTTTCCCACATAATGAGTCGGTGAATGAGAACCTGAAAATGACAATTGTAAGAATGATTATCTTATATATAATGCTGCTAAATGTTTGTCCTTGACATGCAGTGGGAACTGGATGGTGGAACACGCCAAGCGCTAACAGTTCCTACTGCCACCAAGTACAGGCCACCGGCAACACACACACGTCACCATCACAGAAATAAACAGGAACTTGAGAGTTGCCCTGGGAGCGGAGCCTCGCCAACCACAGCTGCCCCCACGAGGCTCATTTGTCACCCTCTGCAACTTTGAACTGTCAGTAAAGCATATTGTACAAGTCTGGTGTGAGGGTCACTCAGCGTGAAGAAAAATAAATGAAAGGATGAGTTGCAGTAAAGCTGCGTGGGCCTAATTCAGAGTTGTAGTCAAACACGATGGTGGTGATGTTTACTGATTCTTGGGATTTGTACTGTGCACATGCTGCTCACTGACAGCAATGACGGTCGCAGTGCCCCCTAAACTGTAGCAGGATTGACATGCTGCTGTTGTTTGGGGGCAGGAACAGGGCAGCGCTGTTCACGTTCTCAGAAAATGGGAGCATGTCGGCCCTGTTTTCTAGGAATGTTGAGCATACAACTCTGAATCAGGCCCTGTAACCGAAAACTGCAAGCAGAACATGGAACCATCCTCTGTCCCATCAGTGCAGGGAGTCCATATGGTAACATTTCTATTCTGTTCAAGGTTCAACATACACACAGCATCAGCATTCCAGTAGGGAAGTAAACTACAGCACTGGCAGATGATTCTTCTTGACATGCACCACTGCGGGACTCCTCAGATCTAGATTATGGGACTAGGTGGTAGATAGATGGCCAGATATCTTAACAAGGCATGTGCTTCTTGTGCCCCTGTAACTGTAATCCCCACTGGCAGTAGATTAATTGGTGCAGTCTGTCTCAGTGCATATAGTCTGGGGAAGCAGTCTGTGCTGGAGGCAATGTCAGAGCTGAGAATGCAAAGTAGAACTGAAGAGATCATTGATAATTGGGGTGCAATGCTACTGGATGAGTGGAACTGGAGGAAACAGAGGGCCTGATTCAGAGCCGGACGCTCTTTCAGAACACTCGCTCTTAATCAGTGCCCTCCTCCTCTTTTTTTTAGAGCGACCTCCTGGCCACTCGCATAGCTGTGGGTGACCACCCACAGCTATAGCGAGCGGCCAAAAAGATGGTCGCGATGGTCTTGACCTTGTGGTAGGGTCTCGTTGCCGCAAGCCCTGGAGGGCTTTCGGCTCTATCAGACCCGAAGGCACTCCCACTGACATCACTTGTGATGTCAGTGGGGCCGGCCCCAGACGGTAGGCGTTCCATAGGAACGCCTCCGTCTGGGCAGCCACGCCCCCGGCACGGCCACCAAAGGAGGCGTGCTATCACTCACCATCGACAGCACGCCCCCTTTGGTACGAGACACATAGCGACGGCTTGGCCGTCGCTATCCGGGTCTCGCGCATGCTCACAACGGAGCCGGGTCCGTCGTGCGCATGTGCACTGGGCCAACATCGACCCGCTTGCGAGCACTCAGCGCTCGCGAGCGGGTCTGAATTAGGCCCAGAGTGCAAAGCTGCAGGGTGAGCAGTACAGATGGATTGAGCAGAGTGCAATGCTGCAGGATGAAGAGAACTGGATGTGAGTTTGGGATGAGCAGGGACTGGAGGAGGAACAGCAAAGGTGAGTGAGGTGATTGCTGCATAGTAAGCAGGAATGTAGGGAGAACACTGGGGTGCAAGCTGAAAGGAACTGAAGGGAGCAGAGCGAAAGTGATAAAGGTAGAGTGCTGCTGCAGGTTGAGCGGGGCTGGAAGGAGAGAAGGTGAGGGGGGTCCAGTGCTGGTGGGTGAGCCAGATGGGAGGGAGTAGAATGTAGGGGAGTATGGGGTATGTAGGGACTGGCTGGAGCAGAAGAGAGGCAAGTAAGGTGGAAGGCTGTAGGGTGAGCGGGTCTTGAGAGCGGAGTTGGGTGTGAGTGAGCAGGGACTGGAGAGAGCAGAGCAGAGGTGAGTGGGGTGGATGGCTGCAGGTTGAGTGTGTGCAGTGTTGGGTGTGAGTGAGCAAGGACTGGAGGGAGCAGAGGGGAGGTGAAATTGGTGGATGGCTGCAAGATGTTCAGGTCTGGAGAGCAGAGTTAGGTGAGAGTGAGCTGGTAATGGGGGGAGTAGAGCAGAGGTGAGTGGGGTGATGGCTTCAGGTTGAGCACATTGGAAGAGCAGAGAAGTGAGTGAGTGATAACTGGAGGGAGCAGAGGGGAGTTGAGTGGGCTGAGTTGCAGCAGGACGAGTGGGACTGAAGAGATCAGAGTTGGGTGTGAGTGAAGCAGGTACTTTAAGGAGTAGAAGGGAGGTGAGTGGGAAGGATGGATGCAGGTTGAGCAGGACTGGAGAGAGCAAGTTGGGTGTGAGTGAGCAGGACTGGAGGGAGCAGAGCGGAAGAAAGGTGCAGTACTGCAGGGTAAGCAGGACTGGATGAAGAAGAGCGGAGGAAAGGTGCAGTACTGCAGGGTAAGCAGGACTGGAGGAAGAAGAGCGGAGGAAAGGTGCAGTACTGCAGGGTAAGCAGGACTGGAGGAAGAAGAGCGGAGGAAAGGTGCAGTACTGCAGGGTAAGTAGGACTGGAGGAAGAAGAGCGGAGGAAAGGTGCAGTACTGCAGGGTAAGCAGGACTGGAGGAAGAAGAGAGGAGGAAAGGTGCAGTACTGCAGGATAAGCAGGACTGGAGGGAGCAGAGCGGAGGAAAGGTGCAGTACTGCAGGGTAAGCAGGACTGGAGGGAGCAGAGCAGAGGAAAGGTGCAGTACTGCAGGGTAAGCAGGACTGGAGGAAGAAGAGAGGAGGAAAGGTGCAGTACTGCAGGGTAAGCAGGACTGGAGGAAGAAGAGAGGAGGAAAGGTGCAGTACTGCAGGGTAAGTAGGACTGGAGGGAGCAGAGCGGAGGAAAGGTGCAGTACTGCAGGATAAGCAAGACTGGAGGGAGCAGAGCGGAGGAAAGGTGCAGTACTGCAGGGTAAGCAGGACTGGAGGAAGAAGAGCGGAGGAAAGGTGCAGTACTGCAGGGTAAGCAGGACTGGAGGAAGAAGAGAGGAGGAAAGGTGCAGTACTGCAGGGTAAGCAGGACTGGAGGGAGCAGAGCGGAGGAAAGTTGCAGTACTGCAGGGTAAGCAGGACTGGAGGAAGAAGAGCGGAGGAAAGGTGCAGTACTGCAGGGTAAGCAGGACTGGAGGGAGCAGAGCGGAGGAAAGGTGCAGTACTGCAGGGTAAGCAGGACTGGAGGGAGCAGAGCGGAGGAAAGGTGCAGTACTGCAGGGTAAGCAGGACTGGAGGGAGTAGAGCGGAGGAAAGGTGCAGTACTGCAGGGTAAGCAGGACTGGAGGAAGAAGAGCGGAGGAAAGGTGCAGTACTGCAGGGTAAGCAGGACTGGAGGAAGAAGAGCGGAGGAAAGGTGCAGTACTGCAGGGTAAGCAGGACTGGAGGAAGAAGAGCGGAGGAAAGGTGCAGTACTGCAGGGTAAGCAGGACTGGAGGAAGAAGAGAGGAGGAAAGGTGCAGTACTGCAGGGTAAGCAGGACTGGAGGAAGAAGAGAGGAGGAAAGGTGCAGTACTGCAGGATAAGCAGGACTGGAGGGAGCAGAGTGGAGGAAAGGTGCAGTACTGCAGGGTAAGCAGGACTGGAGGGAGCAGAGCAGAGGAAAGGTGCAGTACTGCAGGGTAAGCAGGACTGGAGGAAGAAGAGAGGAGGAAAGGTGCAGTACTGCAGGGTAAGCAGGACTGGAGGAAGAAGAGAGGAGGAAAGGTGCAGTACTGCAGGGTAAGTAGGACTGGAGGGAGCAGAGCAGAGGAAAGGTGCAGTACTGCAGGATAAGCAAGACTGGAGGGAGCAGAGCGGAGGAAAGGTGCAGTACTGCAGGGTAAGCAGGACTGGAGGAAGAAGAGAGGAGGAAAGGTGCAGTACTGCAGGGTAAGCAGGACTGGAGGGAGCAGAGCGGAGGAAAGGTGCAGTACTGCAGGGTAAGCAGGGCTGGAGGAAGAAGAGCGGAGGAAAGGTGCAGTACTGCAGGGTAAGCAGGACTGGAGGGAGCAGAGCGGAGGAAAGGTGCAGTACTGCAGGGTAAGCAGGACTGGAGGGAGCAGAGCGGAGGAAAGGTGCAGTACTGCAGGGTAAGCAGGACTGGAGGGAGCGGAGGAAAGGTGCAGTACTGCAGGGTAAGCAGGACTGGAGGGAGCAGAGCGGAGGAAAGGTGCAGTACTGCAGGGTAAAGCAGACCTGGAGGGGGCAGACAAAGTACATGCTGGTGAACAGGACATTTCCATGCTCGCCACACGACAAATGATGGGTCAAAATGCTAGTATTTTAATTATTATATTGTTGTGTGTGTGTAATTCTGTTATTAGTCCAGTCAAAGAAAATGCTACTTTCTAGGATTATTGCAGTTTTGTGTACCTTACAGTTTACTAAGTAATAACATAAAACATATATTTGGTTTTCTGATGCTGCCCTGCTTATATGGTATAAGCCAATTTACCATTATTCTGAATGACCTATAGAATGCTATACTCCTCTTTGGATAGCAATTTTACGCCACAGAAAAAAGTAGTGCGACCACTGATCACAGTGTAACATAATGTCTCATACTGTTATCAAGTAATACAAATCTGGGAAAAGAGGACCCGAAGAAGTCACAACCCTTGTACCAATGGGAGTTACAGCCTTGCTGAGGAAAAATACAGCCCGTTTCCCCTACTAAATAAATAATCGTTACCAGAAAGCTTTTTATTTCAGTAACAGAAAATGAGATGGATTCTGTTAAGTAAATAAAATCTACACAAAGTTCCAGCTTGTGGTTATGCATATAAAGTAAGTCTGATCCTCTTTCAAGAACATACTTTATCTTTACCGAAAATTCCTCTTTAATTTACTCTAAATTAAATTAAGAATGATTTAAAGTGGCTACTCAAGGTTATTCATCTCAATATCACAGCTTTACCATCAGTCATTACATGAATATTAAGATATTTTTATGTTGCAAATTTTAAAAGAACTCAAAAAGCTTCTAAATTGGAAATACAGTAACACTCTTGCAAGGGTTTATTGATAAAGCTCTTCAAGTTTATTAGTTGATGCTTCTGGATGTTCATTCTATGGGGCCTACTCAATAAGCTTTGTTGTATCCGCATAATGTTTAAGTAATGATCATTGCTCATTTTTGAACGCACCTCAAAGACATGTGAGCAAAAGCAAGTGATGTTTTCATTACACAAAGTGTTAATTTTCACATGCTTTTGTATAAATTAAGTGATGATGAATAGACCCCTTAATCTCATTGACCTCTTATCTCATCTATTATAAGATGGTGACGTTTCAAGTGCTACATCCCTATTGGCAGCTTATTAAAAAAATAAAAAAAAAATAAAGATTGCAGTTTCCAGCGAGTGTAAAGACAGAGGCGGAGGGGCAGGAACAACCAGCTCCTACCTAAGGGCGACACTTCCTAATGCAGGAGCTTCCCCTTTGAATGGAGATCATCTTCATTTCTGCACACTGTGGGTCTCATTCAGACCCGGTCATTAGATGCAAGCGGTCACTCTGATTGAGGGCGGCCGCTTGCATCTTGAAGTGCGGCCTCCTGGTCGCTAGCTAAGCTGTGGGTTACCACCCACAACTTAGCGACCGACCAGGGTGATGATCGCTATGGTCAGGACCATCGCGGCCCTAGGGGCTTGCGACGAGACCCTAAGGTTGGGTCTCGGCAATCGCAAGCCCCAGGGAGCTTCCGGCTCTGATCGAGCAGGAAGCTCCCCACTGACATCATTGCTGATGTCAGTGGGTCCACCCCCAAACGGCAAGCGTTCCTTCGGGAACACCTCCATTTGGCCGGCCACCTCCCCGTCCCGCCTTCCAAAAGGGCGAGCTGTCAATCAACATCGACAGCTCGCCTCCTTTGGTGCGAGACCCGGAGCGGCCGTCGCTAGCTGGGTCTCGTGCATGCGCACGTCGGGGCCGGCTCCGACGTGCGCATGCCAAGTGGGCAAACATCGACCCGGTTGCGAGTGCTCAGCGTTTGCGACCGGTTCTGAATGAGGCCCTGTCTCAGAGGTCAGTCTCCGCCCCCCAGCTCACTTCACCAAGGCTGTGGTCAAGAGAAGCCTACTCTCTGACAGTGACTGGCTCACTGAATAGTTCAGCTGTGCCTGCGAGGGTGACATGGGAGCGCAGGAGATGGATCATAGCAGTGTAGAGCTTTACTGAGAGGGAGAGACCGCCATCTATATGAGTGCTAAAGAGTTTCCAGACCCAATTTCTTAGCAGGCAATTCTGGGCACTTGGTAGACAACTATATGACCTTGGTCTGGAGCCTCCTAAGCCTCTGAGCCCCACAGCAATGGCAACCCCTGCACCTACGATAGCTACACCCAAATGGACACTTTGGATTCCATACATTTAAAACAGAAAAAGAAACTAAATAAGAAACAATAATCCCACATCATTAGATCAGCACAAGAACAATTAGCTTTTCCTCCACAATCCTTGGCCATGTACATTATACAAATCAAACAGCGTTTACAGCAGTATAAAAATAAATAACTTATATTCGAGTTTACAGTATTACAAAAAAAAAAAAAAAGTTCTCTCCAGGTGTACTTACTGGTATTGTCTGGTAAAAACATTGTGAATATACAAGCAAGGCCGGCGAACACTAGAAAACCGGCTGTTGATTTTCCTCTTCCACACCTATAAAAGAAAACAATTGCAAGTATATGTACATAGGTTCATTAATCGTATTTAATACAAAATTACTGGCAACTCCCATAAACTCCCACAAACGTAGAATTCTCATCACATCACATAGCTATAAAGCTTCACAGGAAAAAACATGCTAGAATGTAGATACCATGTAACCCGAAGCCAATTTCTAAAATGCAGCAGCCAAGCAGTAACAGGGTGGCACCCTCTGAGCGCATGACATCGGGATGATGTTCCGAGGGGGCAGGGCCACCAGCATCTGGAAGTACAGCACTGCCCGAAGCATCCTCAGGAAGCTCCTGGTGGCTGTATGCCCTGAGGGTCCAACGGATGCTCCGGCAGATCTGCAGCAGAAATATTGCCTAGTCAGACATAGGGGCAAAGGGGAGCGACGGTGCCGCCCCAAGGGCCCTGAGCAACTTCACAGCTCACACACACCTAGTTACGGCTCTGTTCAGCAGAATATCATGTTGGAGAAACAATTACAGATTCTTTAGAGGACGCACTGACTGAGCAGAGTAATCCTAGGAAGAGACGACTGTTTAGTGTCACGCTCCGAACTATTAAAACCACTTTATTACTGCTCCGTTGCCTGTCCAGGATAGCAGAGGTCCGCTCACACTGCACATAGCTCCCGGCTGGTGCTGAGGTCTGTCTGTGTTGCATGCCAGAATTGCTTCCTAAACAATAGTATGGGCGCAGCCATGTTGGACTCTGTCACCTGACGCTCTTCCTCCACTCAGAGTGCTGCTCCCGGACCAGCTGATGGCAGTATCCAATCCCTGGGGATCCTCCCCTATAAATTCCATTTCCAGACTGGCCTCTGTACCCAGTACAGCATCGCTTCTTGCTGACGTTACAGCTCAGTGCTGAGCTCCCAGGTACTCTGTATCTGAACGGTCCCAGGGCCTGATTCAGCAAGCAACGCACGGATGCGGACGCACGCACCCAGCTACTGCGAGATTATGCAAATCAATGCATATGTATGGAGACCGCAGCACAAGAAACAGACACACAGCAAAACAGAAAGCCGCCCACCTAGGCCGTGATTGACAGTGTAAACAACGTGAACATCGATTGCCATCAAAGCTGCGTGCAAGCTAAGGGTAGACCTGACCCTAAGGCAGGACTTCAGAGAGTCCTGCACACAGAGGCGCCCACCTGCGTGTGGCGCCACTGAGATTGATTTATGCACGCCCCTGTAAGGGTGTGCGAACGCCCAGGCACACCTGCGTTCGGCTGACCACCCCCCTGTCACCACCCGCAAACAGCACTTCCTGTCAATCAACATAGAAGGTCTCTGCGGGCTCTCCTGCGTACTCTGAGAGAGCCCTTACCATACTCAGCAACCTGTTCACGCACGCGCAATGCATACGCAGATTGCAATCATCGGCTCGCGCCGTATGTTCTCTCACTTGCGTTGCTTGCTGAATCAGGCACCCATTCCGTTATTTACCAATGAGACTTGTTCTTACAGCCACCATTGGTTCCAGCCGATACCTCCAAGCATTGGTCTCATTTGACACTTCCAACATTGGACTCATATTAATTAAGTTCTTCAATTCATCAACCTCGGTCCCAACCGACCAGGTTCATCAATACTTCAACATCGGTCTCAAACCGATCCAGCTCTCAATCCGTCATCATCGGTCCCAATCAGAGTTCTCATTCTCATTAAACAGCAGGGGCCAAATGTAGTAGGATGAGAGTTTAGAAAACATGAGAGAAAACTCACATTTGTAAACTCAGACAATGTGATAAAGTCACAGAACATACAAACTTGCATGTTTTTCAGACACAAAAAACTCTCAAGATTTAAACTCTCATCCAGGTGTGAAGATACAACCCGAGCAATGTATTAGTGTGAGCGTTTTACTGCTAAACTCTCACATTTTCTAAACTCTCACCCTATTACATTTGGCCCCTGCTGTTTAATAAAGACATTTCATTCTTGTTCTCGCCTTCGGGCCCATCATCCTCTACAACTGCTCTACCTCCTCACAAAAATACATGAGGAAGTCCTGGCTCAAACCACCCAGGTTTATTCACACCTCTCAAGTCTTCTCTTCAGCCTCCCACACCCGTTCCAGCCCAAACCAACCCTCAGGCGTGACATTTACTATGCACTGTAGAAAGGGAAACGTTGGACACAAAGTAGTAAACAAGTACAGTATAGATCATTTTGGTTATTTATTTTTGTTTTAAGGGAAAATAGTAATAGTAAAGGAGGGTTGTAAGTAAAGGTATATACATGTTAGGGGGGTAGTGTTATGGAGTATAAATGGCATATGTAGTGTTGTTGGCTGTTCTGCTTTATCATAGGTTTATTTCATAAAGGTCTAGCCAAGGAGAGCAGCTGACCTTTTAATAAGCTTGTTATTGATGCCATATGGTGAGTTAACCATACCTTGATTATGACTGAATACCAAGAGGGTTTTCTACTGTTTTTCCAATTGCTGACAACAACAACATAGACTATGATTTATTAGTGATGAAGTATGTTCATTGAGGAATAGAGCAATATTTATGTAATATAGAATATGAATGATACAACAGTATTTATTATTTTTTTATATTTCATTGCACTTTACAATTGGGAACAAAACAGTAATAAAGTGAGACAGGGTAATAACAGACAGAGAGATGTATGCTATGCACACAGAAGCTGTGTCCTTGGTTGCAGGAGCGATATCGGGACTATTTGCAGTTTTGTAACGACAAACTGTCTACATCGCTGTGTGTACGCATGTCTGCATGCTCCCGCTGGACGCTAGCGACAGTCTTTTGTCGTCCCTGCAGCACGGATTACTGAGCGATGAGGCTAGCGATATGGTGAACATCGTCTAGTGTGTACGGCTAACCAGACATTTGGAAGTATAAATTTGTATAAATCGTATACAAAGAAACAATACCTTATATTGATAAGTCGATGGCAAAATTGCACAGTGTGTACGCTGAATATTGCTTGTTCTGGGCTCAAGGGATATCGTTCCGAAAATAGGAACGAATGTTGGTCGTTCCAGAGTGTACACGGCTTTAGTTCGATGCCTGCGGCCGAAGACACAGGTTGGGATCAACATTGCGACCATTGACCATCTGAGTAAGCCTAAGCTTGTATGCCGAAGATGCATGCGTCTACATGTAGGAGCCTATCCCATTCACGTTCTCTGTGTCTGCAGTCGTTATCATTAGTATCTGGGTGAAAGAGATCCATTTCCGTCTGCACACACTACGATGGAGCACAGAAGCCAGCTTACATGCCTATGACATTCTCTTGACACACCCATGGCATGGAACAGCTACGTGCATTTGCATGGTCACCACCCAGACACACCCATTTCAGGAAAAGTGTAAATTGATGGATGGATCAATCCATATGTACAGTATAGCTCATATGGAGAAATCAGTGTTCATACTGTATGCCTAATCTGTCATATGCGCAGTCGCCAATTTCTTACTTTGATGCATACGCAGTACATTAAAATCTGTAAGATGGTCCGCATTTCTACTTGCATCCAACTCAGAATCAGGCCCTATTATTTTCCTATGTAAAGCATTAGGAAGAAGGGACAAGAGCAGCAATAGCCTCAGGAAGACGGCTTTTCAATGTAAAACACCCTCAGCCATTGGCTGGAATAAGGGAGCAATTCAAGACACTGTGACCCACAGCTTCCCCCTGAATAACAGTGTCCAGCCTGTAGCCTTTAGGACGTGCATATAAATACATGTACCCATTACTTCTATGCGTTTGCCCTCAATCTCAACAAAATCCGGATTAAGGGTGGCTCATAGGGGTCAGGGATCAGATATTCCAGGTTTGGGCCAGCATTTATGTAGGCTAGAACATGCACTGTCTTTTGCCTTAGAGAAGCAGCATGTGGCCATAACATAGGCAAAGCAGCATCAAGCTTCTGCATGTGTGCCTTTGCCCCAGCCTTCCCTCAATGTGTGCCTCTGGTCAGAGCCGCAACTATGGCTCTGGGCACGCCCCCTCTGTATGACATCATGGGGAAGGGGCAGGGCTGCAAACACCGAAAATTACAGCAAAGCCAGCATTCTCAGGATGCTCCGGCGGGCTGTAAGGGCAGCAGTGTGCACTTCTGAAGCATCCTAAGGACGCTCCAGGCGGCACCGCTGCAGAGATCCTGGCTGCAAGAGCTGTGGGTTAGCAGTGGTGCCGCCAACAGAGCTCTGCACGGTGGCACTGCTCGCACACCCCTAGTTATGGCACTGCCTCTGGTCTCCTCTACATATATGCCTCATCCTTCATCTTCCACCAGTTCTGTGTGCACCTGGATCCCAATGTCATAGACATACAAAGTCTACAGATGTGTCCTTGCTCATCTAGCCTCAATATGCCATGCAGCGCATTATGCCTGGCGTGAACGAGCCGTCAGGTCCTGTGCGACTCTGCTAGCGTTGATCATCTTTTTAGGCCAAAAATGTGTCTAAAAAGTCATAATGTAATGCGACTAGGACACACCAGGAGAGTGTGCTGATTAATTTCATATGTGACAATTGTATATCTGTGTGCAACTGAGATTGTACACTGAACTTGGCGTGGAAAAAAGCTGTAACCGCTGCATCATAGCACATTGCATGCGGATTGAGAGTCTAAGTTGCACACAGATATACAAGTGTGACTTAGACGCATTGTGGGCAAAAAAAAGGCAAAAAAGACGCCAAGCACGAGACCAGGCAAGACCAAAAACATAATTAAGTTCCAGGAAATATTCCAGCTTGATTGACTGACATGGGATCATTGAGAGCAACAGGACATTCAGTCCACTTAAATGGCTAATTTATATAATAACATTGGAATTCATGACACTAACAAGGAGGGACACCGTTTTATTGGAGTTTTTCCTTAAAATGTGTGTTAATTATGTGTGTTAATTACTACATTTGTCAGGCCTCAGAAGTGATCTTCAGGCATGCTTGTGTTTGGTCATACTAGGGCACACTGCGCTCACCCATGAGTAATAGATAGGCATTGTGCACTTATAAAAGTCTAGGGCAGTGGCTCAGAAGTTCAGTAAGGATTCTGGGTGCGCTGTTACTTTTGGCTCTCTGGTGCTACCTTGCTTGTTATCTGCCTGCCCTGACCATAGCTTTGGAATATTCTCCTTGTTCCTGATTTGGTGGTGCATCTACCTGACCACTGTTGCCATGACAATGACCATACATTTTATGTTTCGGAATTTGGAAATTGTTTTATAACCGTTGCCTCTTA
Source organism: Taudactylus pleione (assembly GCA_031769625.1). Taxonomy (NCBI): domain Eukaryota; kingdom Metazoa; phylum Chordata; class Amphibia; order Anura; family Myobatrachidae; genus Taudactylus; species Taudactylus pleione. The sequence continues at coordinate 50,833,347 of JAUIMM010000015.1, forward strand.
GATCTACTACATTCTATTCCTGGACAGTAAGCACCTCTAACTCATACAAGGGTGGGCAACAGTCATAAAAGCGCTGCTAACAGTGAAGAGCATGTAAGCTTTTTACCCACAAGGAGTGGGCACTGACATAGCAACATTGCAATTTTTACTCAGAATTGAAAATCTAACAATTATAGTACAGCCCGATAGGTCCAACTTAAATAGTATATTAAACACATTCACATACAGGCTTTATGTTAATCCCCAGATTTTAACCTGGTAGAGTCCAAAGGGTGTAATAACAATGATTACATTAACCATGTCAGCTTCATACTCACCAGGACTTCTCAATAAAAAACAGGCAGAGTGGGAAAGCTGGGACTTCAATAAGGCCATACAATGCCACATTCACATACAGATTGCCTTTTAGCTCCCCTGCATTTAAAGTCATGCCATAGTAGACCAGACTGCAGACATACCTGGAAGAAACACATCATCATTGCTACTGAAAGGTTTACAGATTTCAAGAGCTGTTTTTCTGAAAGTCAATTTGTCAAGAATGCACTCAAAGAAGAATGATTTTGATGAAAGTAATAGTCCTTTCACCACTGCTAGATAGAAACTCCCTGATCTATTAGCAATACTTTCCCCAAACACTACACAGAGAAATAGATTTACAGTGATTTTATAAATACACTCATTTCTACATAGCAGTGGAACCATAAAGACATTTATTACACACATACATTATAAATCCCTTGATTCAGTAATAGAGTGTCTAACGGTCAGGGATGTTTAAAGGGCCTTAACAGTTTAGCCATTGCCCTCACCCCCACTCCCAGTCCAACCACCTCACCATAACTTACTCAAATGCCTGAAGCTCAATTTGAAGTAAAAATGCCCTGTGCTGTGTCACGTTTAACTAGTGTGCTCCAGAAGTAAATATTAAGTTAATATAACCAAATAAAAAAATGTATATACAGTATACTACCAGTCAACAGTTTCATATATTCAATTTTAGTATTAAAAAATTGTAAAATGTTTTGATTTGTAGGTCTTGTAAATTATAATGGAATACCTAACACAACTAAATGATTGGACAATTGGATAACCAGGTCTAACATAGTTATATGAATTGGTTAAATGGATATCCATCATTAGACTAACTGACAAGTTAACAACTTATAATTCAACAACTATTGTAATCCTGTGAGTTGGATAGTTAGCGAACCACAACTTTACCACATAGTATAACTAGAAATATCTAAATATGAATGAAACTTTGCACAATGCCATTCTAAGTGACAACATCTGCCTTCATAATACACATCATAGTCCAATGCTGATCTTCCAGAGAGTGAGCATGGTGGTAATAATAGCACAACAGAGTGCAATTGTTCTTTACAACATAAACCAATACATGACAACATATAATTATTGTTTTTGGTCATTTTACTTTTTATCTGTATTACAAAATTCTAAAGCATCTCCCTCAGTCACCCCTTAAGGAGTATAGTAGCAAGAAGATGCAGTAGCCATTTTTAATTCAGGAATTAAAGGGGGAGATGTATCAAACAGTCTAAAGAGGGCAATACATTCTATAAAATGATAACGACCAATTACCTTCTAGCTATGTGCAACTTCACCTATCCTCTTTTGAAGGTTGTATACAGTTTACCCAAAGTCTCAACATTACTACTGGCAACAACACACACACACTGAATATATAGATGGCACAAGAGACTCGGTCACATGATAACAATGGAGGAAGCCATTCATCGACATCACACCTTGCCCCATTGGAGCCTGCAGTCTAAATGCCCTACAATCCACACACACATATACCACAATCCAAAGCCCCTCCAAGTAATATCACAACAGTTACCTTTTAAAGAGTTATTCACACAATGTTTCCGGGGATATCACCTCTTCACCCCTTTTAATTTGCTATAAATACATGTAGCTTTTCCTTCTGGCAGGTTCCCCTATGCTGAGGAACATTTTCTCATCTACCTCTTTGCAGCAGATGACCTTATTATTACTGCGTCTGTATAGCAATTTACTGCACTGATACAATTATTAAAATGCATTCAGATTGCTTTTGTTATTTGAACATACTTCTCCAGAGCTCACATTACATCCAGTAAGAATTGTTCACAAGTTATTATGATTAAAGTATTACAATCTCCAGGCAAAATGCAAAGATGTAAAATGCATCTTAAATAGAAAGACAACTCTTCAGAGATCTATCTTGTCGTTATAAATTACACGACTTAGCAGTTCACAAGACACTGCACATACTCGGTGTACTTTTCTTTTGCAACGTAATTGCCATCATAATGAGTGCTTTGATGAAGAGCCATCTGAAAGAAACTGTTGGTGACAGCTCAGGCGGAGGCCTCCATTCCACAGTTCTTGGTGTCATTGTCCTCGCTGCCCTAATATGTCAACATGCTGATATGCCACTTTTCATCTTCCAATGGAAACTCAAACCAGATTTGCTCGGAATTCCCAATATTAAACAGTATACTCCTTAACAACGCATATTTTAAAACCCAGTCTATATACAATTTCTTGCTTTCTCTGGCAAACTCTTCTTTATATTGAAATCCCTCTGTAAGTTAAGTATTCTCTTTTATTACTTAGTTGTCGGCTGATGTTTTAGGCTACAAGGAACAGAAAATTAGTTTACGAAGATGTCCAACGTTGTTGAAAGAGACTTTGTTCATCTATAAACTCCCTTATAACATCTACAGTCTGCCCATGCTGAGAGTATTCAGTCCAATTTGATTAGTTGAAACTTTTTTTTATTGCTGGCTGACAACCAGCTGATACAGTTCCTCCCAAAGCACTAAGGAAGGGGGAGGGTGTGTTGACAACTGTTCCATGGAAACAGTTGCCACGGGACGGCTTAAAAAGAAAGATCTGTAGCAAAAGGGAATCACATTCAAACTAATAAACCCTCAATCCTAACGTACAACTCAGATATTTTACTTTTAATTTAAACACTGGGCAGTCTTTTTTATACTAACAACTAACATATATGGATGAAATTACATCCAGAGGGTTTAATCTCATTGCAGATGAATAGTGTTCCTATACTGCACAGATTGTACACAAGTACCACCTATGTAACTGAGGAAATTTATTGTCTTTTAAATAAAACTTATTGTAAATGGAAATGCAATTTCCTCTTCTTGAGGATAGATAGGTTTAATCGGTATCCCAGTCACATATAAGCCCTATGTTCAAGTTGCAATAAACTTAGAAAACCCGGCCGGTCATTGCGACCTCATGGCAAGAATTGCTGAGATATAAGTCCGTTACTCTGTTATGTACTGTATTATATCTTCCCTGAGATGTAATCATTTAAAGTTTATGGGCCCTCTCTTAACATGATCTCATAGCCACTCTCGCAAAAGGCTTCGATATCACTTAAACAACGCAACATAATTCACAGCTTTAATCTATCTTAAGAAATAAAAGCGAAAAGGGAGTATCTAGCAGTCTCATTACAAATTGTCAACAACCAGCGATAAGAGCTATTAATAAAATGTCCTACTTAATGCAGGCTGAGGAAAACAAGTACAACGATAATAGCCGTCGCAAAAATTAAAGAATGCTTTTCATTTTATTGACCCTTAAATGCGGTCAAAGTCCTGCAGGTATACGTCTTACATGCCATCTACAGCTTCTACTGCATTTAAGGAGTTAAAAATCCAATTAACCTGAACCTATGGCACAGGATGATTCAGTATTGTCACAGTAATAATTAACCACAATGAACAGCAGAAGTAAAATAGCTTCAATACATCATTGGCTCAGTGTCTATATCTCACGGACAGACAAAAAAATGCCAATAGCATAATGTACCGAGATAATAGGATACAAATGAAAAAATATGGGCTTCTGCTTTACTTGTTATTTTCTTTTCAAACCACTGAAAGAAATTTCTTTAAAGTAAGATTTTTTTTTTGCCTTCAAATTAAACAAGAAAAATAAAATTACTTTGATAGCACGCACAACAAAATGGTTTTTGTAAAGTAACATGATGTGCATCACTGAAGACATACGTCTGAGCCTCCTGTAATAGTAAATCAGCTCATTTTTCTTGCCAGAACAATTAAATGCTTTTACGGAAAAAAAAAAAAAAAAAGTAATTTGTGAGTTGAATCAGAAGGCGGAAAATTGCAGAGATAGAATGGAACAGAAGACTCGGTAATCCAAGTACTGACACTTTTTGGACATGAAGCTTTTATGCCCATTAGACATGCCAGCTCAGAAATGAACTTACTGTAAATCCCGCATGATGAGACAAAACTTATTGAAATTCATTAATCAGAAAACAGGCTTAATGAGCAATGTTTAAGTGATGAGTTAAACCATTTTATATTCCGGGGGTAGTTTTTAGACGTACCAGATATACATCAGGATGATTGTCCTCTTACAAAGCACTGAATATTTCACCAAATCGAAGATGCTGTGTGCGGAGTCACTGGTTCCTGGGGTTCTAATACGTTCTTTTAATTTTAGCGTAAGATTTTCTTTTCCATTGCCACGAGCTATATGGAGTAGTACTTCCTCTGCCTTCGCTGTGTAACCATTGGAGTATAGCCATCTTGGGGATTCGGGGAGTAAACTATCAACAATAAGAAGTATAAGAAGCATCATGAACAGGACATTTTTTAGCAAACCACAACCAAACACAAAACAGAAGAATAAATGCGCAGAGCTAGTTTTATTCCACGTGTAATCCTTTAAAATGTTTCAGCGCCAGAAAGAGGAGGAACGAAGGGTTGATACATGCACACATAGGGATTGATGAGGTGTAAATCTTACATAATGTAAAACAGGAATCCACCCATCTGTCATCCTAACCCTCTCTTCCATGCTCACTGTCTAACCCATCTGTGTCATCCCTGTCTGTCTGCCCTTCCCTTTAGAATGTAAGCTCTCACGAGCAGGGCCCTCTTCCCTCATGTGCTTTTCCTTCCTTTACTTATATTGTTATCTACTCTATACTCCTTATAACAGCACCTAACCCATGACTTTTGCCATCCTGCTACTACTGCAGCAATGTTTATATACCATGTACTTTTCCTGCAATGTCTTATACTGTATGTCAGTGTTTTCTTGTTCTGTTCAACTCTTTATGTACTGTTTCTGTACTTTGTTTTTGTACTTGTTAGGCGCTGCGGAACCCTTGTGGCGCCATATAAATAAAGGGTAATGATAATACTAATTCCTATGGAGATACATACAGCCAATGCACATAAGCTTTTTAACAAACACATACCTAGGTAAAGCACGATGCTCTACGACAGTGGTGGCCAACCCGCGGCTCTCGAGCCGCGTGCGGCTCTTTTGTTTTTCCGATGCAGCTCCTGGCTCGGCAGACCCCTACTGGTACTGTGATCACTGACCTATGCAGCGATCAGAGGCTAAAGAAGCCTCTGATCGCTGCAGATGGCAACGTTCCCAGTGATGCAGTGCGCGAGTGACGTCATGAGAGACCAAGCTCCAGCTGAATCCAGTTAGCTCCAGTAGGCAGCGAAGCGGAGGCGGGACTCGGGAGCCCTGATGGCGTGGATTGGTGCCAGCATGAAGACAGGTAAGTTTCTTCATAGGGGTGTAGGCAGAGAGGAAGAGCTAGTACTGGGGGCACTACTTTAGGGGGCACGACTACAGGGAGCATTGCAGAAGAGACATAGCTTCAGGGGGCATTGCGTAATGGTCACAGCTACAGGGGGCAATGCATAAGGGCCACAACTACTGGGGGCATTGCTTAATGGGTACAACTACAGGAGGGCACAGCATAATGGGCACTACTGCCTGAGAGCCAGTGGGGGGGGGGGCAGCCTGAGAGCTGGGGGGATGATGCCTGCTTTCATGCTTATGGGGGCAGAGTGTGGCTGCTGAGATAACTTCGGGGGGAGGGGGGGGGTAGTGGCTGGAGTGACACATGAGGGGCTACTGCAGTGGCATGGGGGGGCTGCAATGTCACATGAATGTGGGCTAGAATGGCAAGGGCAGGTGGAGGAGCTGAAGTGTGTAGTATTATGTGAATCTTGCTTTTTTAATGTATTTTATGTGGTTCTGGATTTCAAAGTGTGTTTTTATGTGGATGTGGTATTTAAAACTTATTTTATGTGGATCTGGATTTCAATATGTATATTATGTGGACTTTTTTTTATGTATTTTATGTAGATCTGGCTTGTTTCTGTGTATTTTATGTGAACGTGGCTTTTTCAATGTTTTCTATATTGCTCTGGCTTTTTCTTTCACTTCAACAATGAAAAAATTATATTGGGTAGTTTATGTAAATTATGCATTTTCAATGTGCCAGTGTGACTAAAAACGGGGGTGTGACACAAGGTCATGCTCCTGCAAATGTCATACCAAAGGCATGCAACAAAAATGGGGCCTTGTGACAGCTTTGGCGAGCGCATGCTATCGGCTCTTTAACTTGACTACAGATATGTAGTTGGCTCTTTGTCTCTGGCTGGTTGGTCACCCCTGCTCTACGATGTGGGATGTAGTCAGCATCCCAGCGTACGGGATGCCGACGGGTGGAATATCGGCTCCGAAATCCCGACAGCGTTGGGATGCCGGCACCATAATCCCGTCTGCCGGCATCCCGAAGCTAAGTATCGGGCTTCAGGGGGAGGGTTAAGTTTAGGGTGCAGGGAGGGGAAGGTTAGGTTTAGGAAATAGGAGGTGTGGTTAGGTTTAGGCACCAGGGAGGGAGGGTTAGGGGTAGGGGTAAGGGTTAGTCTTAACTGCTTTCCTTATGGGTGTCGGTATTCTGACTGTCGGGATGCCACTGTCGGTATTCTGACCAGCGGCATCCCGATCGCAGGGATCTCATACCCAACCACTATGATAAAGCATCGAAACCTTAACAGGTAGATAAGGCTCCTATCAAACGCACCTCTAAAAGAAATTATCGTCAAACCTCTAACTTAATTAAATGAGCACTATATCACATTGTATACGTAACAAAAACTTGTGATATTGGACAGTTTTAGGGGGGAATTCAATTAGACCCGATAACTTTTCGGGAGGTGAAACAGGTTTTTAATGCTTGAATTTCCTTCAGGCAATTCAATTAGCTCCCGATTTATTTGGCTGAAAATTATCTGTTTTCAGGCGAATACACATAGGATCCGTGATAAGATCTTATGTGTTAACGCCGGGGCCTGCCCGAAAACAAATAGTTATTGGAGGGATTTTTTAGAGCCTGCTGAGCTCCTGAAAAGAAATGTCAGATACCTTAAATGTTAGCAGCCCAGCACATGATGCTGGGTCACTCCTCCCTTGGATAAGTGCCGAGTGCCAGATTCGGGACTAATAGAATTAGCCAGGGGGATCAATTAACCAGCGGAATTGAAATTCCCACCATAGTTTTTTTAAATGCTGGATGGGTAAGGGATGGATTTGGACGACATCACATAATAAAACTTAATAACTTGACGACTACCTTGATCAAAGTTCTGCCTGGCGCACGCCGTAGTGAGGTCCGACCGGGACCCCATCCACTCCATTAGGCATCCCAGACCAATTGCCACATCTCTGTGAAGTTTACATCCAAATCCATCCAGTGGAAGGCACAGAACAGGCTCCCCAGGTCAATGTTCTGCCCAGCATCCCCAGGTCAAAGTTCTGCCAGGCGTACACCAAAGGGAGGTCCGACCAGGACCTAAACTCCCTAGTATGTCTTCTGGGATCCAATGTTACCAACTCTATGAAGTTTTTATCCAAATTGATGCAGTGGAAGGCTCAGAATAGGTTCCCCAGGTCAAAGTTCTGCCCAGCGTACACCAACAGGAGGTCAGACCGGGACTCTAACACCCCTAAAACCTGTCCAGGATCCAACTGAACCTCGCTTTGGTTTCACCCCAATCGGTGCAGGGGTGTCCGAATGCATAACCAGACAGACAGACAGACAAATAAACAAACAGACCAGTGAATTTTATATATAAGATGTTACGGGAAGCAGTCGGGAAGCCGATGGATGCAATCACGATATCCTGACGCCTGACATTTTACCTATGCAGGGAGCTGGGCTAGACAGCAGCGGGGGGGGGGGGTTACTTAGAGTTAGGCACCCCCGCCAGGAAGTTAGGCTTAGGCTAGGGGAAGGGAGGTTTAGGCAACCCCGGGGGGAGGTTAGGTTAGGCACAACCCCGGGGGACTTAGGTTTAGGCGGGGGAGTTAGGGTTAGGCACCCCTAAGGGAGGGTTTTCCTCCCTTAGGGGTGCCTAAGGGATGAAAACAGATCGGGATCGGGATTTCCTCCATACTGCCTGTGAAGTGCTTTCAGCCAACCATTCCAGGGGCACTTTGCAGCCATCACTTAGGATCTCCCCAATGTTTTACAGGGCATATAAATTATTAAGTAAGTTTATAACATATCGATTGTTTGACATGTGTACAAATATTTAATTGAAAAGTTAATTTGTGAAAAGTCCTTTAAGGTACGTATACACTGTGAAATTATTGGCTGGTTGTCTGATTATTTCACAGCGTGTGAGTAGCACCGGAGCAGACTGTCGTTCAAAAACCGGTCGGATTGGCTCATGACATCCAGGAGTACTGCACGACATTTGTCTGTCCCGATGAGCTAGTATTGTGCCGGAAATACAGTTTGTACACGATTGGTCTCACAAATTGTATTTAAAGATATCACCTCAACAATCTTTAGGGAAATGTATTGTTCATATATGAACAATAATTGTGTATACAGCAAACCAGATGTACTTTGTATCGTTTCAGCTGTCAAAAAAAGAAAGTCATGGCTCTTCCTCTCATCTCTCAGGTGTGTAGAATTAAGTTAAAACTCATATGGGTAAATTTACTAAGATGGGAGTTTAATATAAGAAGTATAATCTGATTGGTTGCTATGGGCAAAATCACTTCTTAAATAGAAGTCCCATCTTAGTAAATTTACCCCATAGTCACATGTATGTACCTTTAGAACCACAGTGGGTATTATAAGTAAAATAGCAGCACTTTATAAAGAGACTTACAAAGAAAGGAGAAAAAAGAAAACTCCTGGTGAGTTGGCTATAAAGGCAAGTGTCCTCCAGTCTCTGATGTAATAACCCAGCAAAGCGTACGCCGCTATCCCAACAGCAAAACTTAGATTGGTTAATGAACCTAAAGAGGAGAAACAAAATATGAACACACTGAAAACATCTGTGTATATCAAAATGATACAAAAACAATAAAAAAAAAAATTCATGTGCAATGAATTCATACTGGTGAAAAACTTGCTAACATTTCTGCAATTTGAGATACTGTCATTATAAAAAAAATATTTAGTCATCTGACAAGGTTTTTTAAAAAAAAAACTAAAAATTTAGTTTTTTTGGCTTCACATAAATAGTATTCTATTTTATTTATTTATAGTCCTTAAATCACAAAACAACTTAAAACTAGTTCCTGGCACATGTCGGACTGGTCAAAGAGTAGGAATTTCCAACATAGAAAATGTCAATCATAAGTACTATTATTTCAGCATTGTGATAATATGTATCCTGTATAGAAAAGAAGGTGGGGTTGCCGCAGTTACCCAACTCTGTATTACACCAAAACCTACTTATTTTCCCTGCAGCAAGTACTAGGAATACTGCAATATATCCATAGATCGTCAGCAAAGGTCTACTGAAGTGCTATGGCCCTCTACAGAGTTTAATTGGTAGTTATTTTCTGTGTAGATTCGGATGCTCTATGTTACGTCAAAAGGTATCATATGTTGATATGCAACAGGGCAACATGGTCAAAATGTTGGCATGCAGCATGTCAAGAGACCATGACGACATTCATCATGTGTACATGGATGACATGTTGACGTGATAGAATGTGGGCCTAATGTCCCTGGTGGCCCAGCCGTCACATACCTGAGGCCAAATGTAATAGCGTTTGAGTTTTGCAAAAGTATTCGCCTTATGCAATAGGATGCAAGAACATGCAAACTCGCATGTTCCTCGCATTCCCGCAACTCAAAATGGCAAAACTCACATGCAGATGCTTTGTCATTGTGAGGATACAACTCGAGTATAGCCTGAGCAGGTGTGAAATACACAGACACATGCACAGATCAATGAGATCCGTGCATGCTTCTGTGTGTAAAACTAAAAACCTATAGAAGTGTAAAAATAAAAATGAAGTGAGGTCCCATCTTAAAGCACAACCAGCACTGGGTTTACCTGAGCCGGGCCTGGTTGTGAAAATACAGGGCAAAAAGGATGTAGGGGTCCACTGTATTTTCATGCACCAGCACCAGTCTCAGTGAGCCAGTCCTGGTTGTGGAAATATGGGGGCCAAAATAAGTAGGGGTCCCCCATATTATCCACAACCAGCACCGGACTCTTCCTGGGTGGTGTAGTGCCGTAGTCGTAGGACCTTTTCCCAGGGTCCCCCAGCTAAAGCATTCATCACCCCTCGTTAGTCAGCTGAGGCCATGGATCCCTGGGGAGACGGGACCCCCACCCCAATCTGGGGGTCTCCCTCTTCAGTGTTTCCTAGGTTGATAGCCCGGGGCTAATCCCCACACCCCTGGTGGCGGTGGATGTAGGGTTAATACATGCTTTGATAAATAGTTTGACTATTGTCTTTAACAGGGGGACTACAAGTCCCAGCAAGGCTTCCACTCTTGTTGGTACTTGTAGAACCAGCAAGTCCAGGCATTATGGGCCCACTGTTACTTGTAGTCCTCAGGTCAAAGAAATAGTCCAAAAAAACGGGCTGGTTTTGGTTGTGCTTTGAGGGGGGGGGGACCCCACGTCATTTTTAATTTTTTTCACACTTTCAGGATTTTTTATCACACAGAAGCCTTCACAGATATCACTGATCTGTGAAGGCTTCTAAGTAACTCGCACCTTGTAATGAAAGTCACATTACAAGGTGCGAGTTTACCCGCAGTTTACTTGCATGCAACTCGCACCCTATTAAATTTGCGAGTTTCAGGACAAACTCGCATCATCCAAATGTGCGAGAAGTTTATCCCGCATAAAAAACTCCAAGTTCCAATGGTCATGTAACTGTTGCTTCTAGAGCAGACCTGTGTTGGAGCGGCGGTTTAAGTGAGTATTTAACCTTAACTCTTACCTCTAACCCTACTTCCAAGCGCCTAACACTAACCATATGCTGCAGCCTAACACAACTCCGCCCCCGGCAGCACCTAACCATTGGCATTCTGATGATGATGATATTTCACATGATGATATTTACAGATGTTAACATTGTGAACATGTTGACATTCTAAGGGTGTCAACATGGTGCCAGTCAACATGTTGACATTGTTGACCGTTACCATGTCAACACCACAATGTGACTGGATCACGTAGATTCAAGTTATCATGACAGAATGAGGGAGTGTATGCAGCAGTTTAGTGGATTGGGCGGGGCTAGGGTGTAATCTGCTGTCACATTTACTTAAACAATCTGTCGGCCAATAGAATCAGCATGGGATCATATATTGTCTGCTACAGCTCCTGGCTTCAGATAATAGTGGTGTCTCAAAGGATGGACCCTCACTTATTTGTTACGTTAGGGAGCAGAAAATAAGGAAAGAGGTTGCCCAAATCCAGACAACCCTTTTTTCCTAGTGTGCCTTAAAATATACCTCATTCCATCTCAATTATTAATCTATTAGGCTAGAGGATTCATAAATATATAGAGGGAAGCGCTCTGTGGTAAATGGGATAGAGAACAAAATAGTATGGCAAGCTTCAGTAGACTGACAGGCTATTGGGTATATTTGGGAATATTGTATTAGTCAGATAGAGTTAATATGTCTACTTGGTGTCAGGTGGGCAAAAACTTGGGGCTGAATCTTGTTAATAGTGGTGAATATAAGTCTTAGAGGGAGGGAAGGAGTTTATATCCAGGTCTCCCCATTGTAGGCAGGGGCTTCAGTATATCCTCAGTATGCCAAAGGAATATAGATGTCAGTGTTGTAATCCATATTTATGAAACATAATTCTGGAACAGTAGGCAAAAACTTTAGGCTGGATGTTCTAATTAAATGTGTGTCTCTTCCTCATGATCCTGATGCAAACCTTCTCCTCACCGCTCTCAATACCTCAGAGGACAGGAACGCAGTATCAGTGTGATGTGACACTATATTGCAGTTTAAGTGATAAGTAAGTCTAATTCACTTACCCAATCTGGTGCTGCTGGTCCGTCACGGATCATGAGGAAGAAGCACACATTTAATTAGAACATCCAGCCTAAAGTTTTTGCCTACTGTTCCAGAATTATGTTTCATAAATATGGACTACAACACTGACATCTTTATTCCTTTGGCATACTGAGGATATACTGAAGCCCCTGCCTACAGTTATTGCCCAGGAGACCTGGATATAAACTCCTTCCCTCCCTCTAAGACTTATATTCACCACTATTAACAAGATTCAGCCCCAAGTTTTTGCCCACCTGACACCAAGTAGACATATTAACTCTATCTGACTAATACAATATTCCCAAATATACCCAATACCCTGCCAGTCTATTGAAGCTTGCCATACTATTTTATTCTCTATCCCATTTACCACAGAGCGCTTCCCTCTATATACTTATGGTTCCTAATTGTGGGTATTAAGGACAACCCTTTAGGGGACAGCAGATAGTGGTATAACATATACCCTTCTGTAGGAGCGCAGACCGTATTTCTGCCTATAATTAGACTACAGGATTACCCGAAGTAAAGCAATTGCTATGGATATTATTTTCTCCAGTCTACAAAAGGAATTATTTAATTTTCACGTGGAGTATTTAATAAAATTATTTCCTTTTCACAAATAATGAATAGCATTCTACCTGACTAAATAACAAAGCCATTAGTATATAACATTATGACGAGACCTACCTGTCAACGCCCAGTATGATTTTCCAACATATTCTTGTGTTAATACAAAAGACACAAGGGCCATACCGCCATTCATTATACCAACAAATAGGCGTGAAAGAGCAAAAACTTCATAGCTTGGAGCCAAAGCTGTTAAGTAACCAAAAATGACATTAAATAATAGACCTGGGAAAGGAACAAATGATCTTTGTTAAGGCACTTAATAATGAAAAAGGTTAACACTTAGTACAGCAACAAGTTTTCTAAAGGCAAATTACATGAACCATAAAAATAGGTCATATGTATCAATAACTACACGTCACTCCATGTATCATGTATGTGCTGTTTAATCATTTGTAATTTGATAGTTTTAGAGGGATAGACCAAAACATTTATAATCCTCTTCCTTACGCACCCAGACCAGTGTAATGTCACTTGGTATCTTTACTTTAACTGCAAGTCGTTATAGCTCCGCTTACGTTATATAGAGGACAATTAAGCAGTAAGACAGTTTGTCAGAGAAACAGCATGCTTAGAAGTGGCATCAGTTTTTATTGTACCGCTGGTAGTTTTTAACTTGTACTTTCGTCTAGTGGTTTTTTCGTCTAGACTGTTACTATGTTTGAAGGACACAATGCTCAACAGGTGTAGGTAATTAAAAAGCAGGTCCAGAAGGGTTTCCCATACAAGTAGATGAAAACATAAAACGGGGGGCTCTGGTCACAGTTGTGAGTGAAATAAATCAGATCTGTGCAGATCTGTCCAACCAGTCCTGTGGAAAATCATAACAAAAAACAACTACTCCTGGGCAGTACTATAGCAGTGCCTAAGGACGTGCCCTAACTATGTAGTGAGGTGTAACATGGTAGAAAAGGGAACCATCGGGCAATGGTTATTTATCCCTCTCATCTTTGCCCCCAAGGAGGTGGCACTACTTGCACACCCCCTTGTTACGGTCCTACTTCTGGGCCACTAACATAGATTCCCCAGGGAGACAATTTTATCACAGGAACAAACAGTTTAACTTCAAACCTCTCAGCACTAATAGATCATCTAGTGCAACCAATTGTAAAAAAACAATCCCTCCTATCTTCGAGACACTAGGGATACCCCTAGCAAATTACATGATTTTAAATGGGACACTAACAAAACACTATGTACAGCACATGTATTTAACATGATGACAGAATTAAAGCCATATCTAGGTTCTTAAATGAGACAGACCATTCAGAACCAACAAAATAATTAGTGAAGCCTTTTACTTTGAAGCTCAATATTTCCTGCAGAAAACTGGTACAGCAATGGGGACTAAATTTGCTCAAGTTATGCTAATCTCTTTATGGCATTTGGGAAGGTTCATCACATATACAATACCGTAACTTGGGGCACCCATTTAACCATTTAGTACAGTTTTATTGATGACATTCTTTTCATTTGGGAAGGGAACAAAGAGGAGTTAAAGGAGTTCTGTTCAAATTTAAACTACAATAACAAACATTTCCCTAATATTTTCCCAAAGCCAAGAAAATTAACTTTTTTGGACTTGACCTTTTATGTAACAAACTCTTTACAAACCATGACCTACAATAAACCTACTGATACAAATACATATATACCTATTAACAGAGAACATCACAATTGGTTAAAAGACGTTCCCAAAAGTCAACTCCTAAGAGTGAGAAAAACTGTAGTGAAAACTCTATTTGTTCACAAATGAGAGAATCTGATAGACCATTTCATAACCGTAATAGAAGAAACCATCAACGGAGACAGATCAACCCTTCTTAATACAGAAAAGAATGCAACTACAAATCAAGTCAATAAAAATGAATGGGCTTGTCTAACTAAGTATGATGCACAACACAGACAAGTGGAAAAAAATAATTTAGAAACATTGGCATTTGCTGCGTAACGATCCGGTTTTAAAAGAAGTAATTCCACTGAAACACAAGTTACAGATGTGTCCTCATATATCTAGCATCAATACGCCATGCAGCCATGCTACTCTGCTAGCATCAGGCGTTTTTAACCACTGGCACATAGGACCCATCGGCAGACACTGCTGATTAATTTGATATGCGACACTTGTATATCTGTGTGCACCTTAGTCTGTATATGAACCACAACGGAACTTGGAATAAAAAAAGCTGCATTGTAGCACTTCATATACAAGTGTTGCCTATCAAATTATTCAGCAGTCTGCTGGTGTGTCCTAGTCGCATTGCATTGTGACTTAGATGCATTTTCGGCTAAAAAAAACAAGGCTAGCAGACTCTCACGGGACCTGGCGCACCAAGAGGGACTTTTTAGCACAACTGCAGCAAAGATGTATAAGAACACATCTGTATTTACTGTAAACCAGAAACCTGAAGGATAAATTGGCAAAAAGTAGTCTCCCTCAAACATCAGATAATCAAGTACAAACTGAAAGTGCCCATCCACTAGGCAATTAAATTGAGCTATTGAACGATAACGTTATCATTCGATAATAGCTTGCAGATTGTTTAAAAAATTTCTAAAACGACCAGCGATGCGCACTCCCGCTGGTTGTTTAGACATCATCAGGCAAACATGCTGGACAACCCGACGATAACGTCAGGTTCAGCATGTTTGCAGACAATTGATGTGCCTACACTGAATGACTGCTCGTTCAGTGAAAGCATCACACAGACTGACAAACGACTGCACAATTACAATGTCGTAATCGTGCAGTCGTTTTGTGGTCTGCTAGTGGATGGGCAGCTTAAGGGTTTCCACAGACGTGGAACCTGTTTGGGATACAGACAGATCCAAACAAACACTTCCAAGTACACAGTCATAGTGAATAACCTCACTGAAAACATGAATAGGTTTATCACATGCCACACCACCAGTGTGATACATCTGGTTGGATATGACGGGAGTTTAATATACAGTCAGGTGCATAAATATTGGGACATTGACAGAATTTTCATATTTTGGCCTCTATTCACCACCACAATGGCTTTGAAATGAAACAAACAAGATGCGCTTTAACTGCAGACTTTCAGATTTAATTTGAGGGTAATTACATCCAAATCAGGTGAACGGTGTAGGAATTACGACGGTTTCTGTATGTGCCTCCCACTTTTTAAGGGGCCAAAAGTAATGGGACAAACTAAACAATCCTAAATCAAACTTTCACTTTTTAATACTGTGTTGCAAATCCTTTGCAGGCAATTACAGCCTGAAGTCTGGAACGCATAGACATCACCAGACGCTGGGTTTCATCCCTGGTGATGTTCTGACAGGCCTCTACTGCAAATGTCTTCAGTTCCTGCTTGTTCTTTGGGCATTTTCCCTTCAGTTTTGTCTTCATCAAGTGAAATGCATGCTCAATCGGATTCAGGTCAGGGGATTGACTTGGCCATTGCATAACATTCCACTTTTTAGCCATAAAAAGTGTGAAGCATTTGACTGAATATGAGCATATAATATTGCCTGAAACACTTCAGAATTCATTCTGCTGCTTTTGTCAGCAGTCACATCATCAATAAATACAAGGGAACCAGTTCCATTGGCAGCCATACATGCCCACGCCATGACACTACCACCACCATGCTTCACTGATGAGGTGTTATGTTTTGGATCATGAGCAGTTCCTTTCCTTCTCCATACTCTTCTCTTCCCATCACTCTGGTACAAGTTGATCTTTGCCTCATCTGTCCATAGGATGTTGTTCCAGAACTGTAATGGCTTTTTTAGATGTTGTTTGGCAAACTCTAATCTGGTCTTCCTGTTTTTGAGGCTCACCAATGGTTTACATTTTGTGGTGAACCCTCTATATTCACTCTTGTGAAGTCTTCTCTTGATTGTTGACTTTGACACATATACACCTACCTCCTGGAGAGTGTTCTTGATTTGGCCAACTGTTGTGAAGGGGTTTTTCTTCACCAGGGAAATAATTCTTCTGTCAACCACCACAGTTGTTTTCCGTGGTCTTCCGGGACTTTTGGTGTTGCTGAGCTCTCCGGTGCATTCTTTCTTTTTAAGAATGTTCCAAACAGTTGATTTGGCCACACCTAATGTTTTTGCTCTCTCTCTGATGGGTTTGTTTTGATTTTTCAGCCTAATGATGGCTTGCTTCACTGATAGTGACAGCTCTTTGGATCTCATATTGAGAGTCGACAACAACTGATTCCAAATGCAAATGTCACACCTAGAATCAACTCCAGACCTTTTACCTGCATAACTGATAATGAAATAATGAGGGAATAGCCCACACCTGTCCATGAAATAGCTTTTGAGTTGATAGTCCCATTACTTTTGGCCCCTTAAAAAGTGGGAGGCACATATAGAAACCGTTGTAATTCCTACACCGTTCACCTGATTTGGATGTAATTACCCTCAAATTAAATCTGAAAGTCTGCAGTTAAAGCATATCTTGTTTGTTTCATTTCAAAGCCATTGTGGTGGTGAATAGAGGCCAAAATATGAAAATTCTGTCAATGTCCCAATATTTATGCACCTGACTGTACATAGGGAGAACCACAAGATATTTACCGACTAGGATCAGACATTTAAGAAATATATATACTGCATATAAAAAAAAAAAAAGTGACTACCAACTCATCATCTTTCAGACCACTTTAAATTAAAACACCACTGTTTCATTAATCATATAAAAACGTATTAGAATCCAACATATTAAATCCACTTGGAAAGACAGAAATGTTGAAAAGAATCTATCCTGGGCAGAAATTAAATAGACTTTTTTTTTTGTTAAAAAGTTTTCACTACAGGGATTTAACCAGGACTTTGAACTAAAGTGGTATCTTTAGTCCCTAACATTATTGTATCCCTACAGATTTTATCTACCGGTCCTTCCATAATTAGGTCTTATTCTTGCTATATCACTACAAATGTAAGTTTTATGAAAAAATTGTTTTTATGGTATTTTTGTGATTTATCTATGTAAATTATATATACCACTCACATGTTTTAGATTTCATATATTACAAACCTTTATCTAAAGTGCATCATCCACACCATTAGGGCTCCATAGCAATGAGACGCCTGGCCGGGTAATCAGTTCCACTTCCAGAAACAGTAAACCCGACTGGCATAACAACCCAGATCTCCATAAAACCATCATAAGGAAATAGGCACTCTCGGTCCGGCAAGTAACACAATCCCCGGACCACCATGGCAACAGTGACATCATTAGGGCAACGTCACTTCCAGGTACACCAAAATCCTAAGACGTCATGCACTCAGGAACCACCACAATTGGAATAAGGATGTCCATAGGATATATGAAAGGAAACACACCTATTCATTTTAGAATAACTTTTTCTACTTAAAAACCAATGACACAAGCACTTCTAGTCTCGGCCATACAGGAACTGGAAGTGGGGAGACAAATATATCCTATATTTTAAGTCCTATATAAGCAGAAACTAGTAACATACCTCCATGCCTTGACAAAAAGACTTTGGGATCTCGAAATGAGTTGGAAGGAGGAGGTTACCAGACACCACTTATCCAAATTGCAGACTTGGTTGAGCCATCAGACAATTCCGGAGATTCCATAAACTGTGTTCACCCATAAAAGTATCAGATCCAATCCTGTGCTAGAGCTCCTTAAACTGCTCTCTGCCACCTATCCATTGCCATTGGTCTCCAGTGACTGAAGTGTGGTTCTCACTTCCTGAGCTCCAGCATCTGTACTGTTCTCTCCATTATTTCACCTGAGTGCTGTCCTTCCATTGGATTTAGCCTTTAAGATGCGCTCACCATTCTGCAACTAGGAATTACCATCTGCTCATCTGTTGTCATCTGTGGCCTAATAGCGGGAGACGTGGCCACGTCTCCTTAGAAAAAAAAAAAAAAAGGAAAAACCTATTTGCAGCGCTGCTTCTTTAGGGAGACAAGTGCTGTGAGCCCCTCAGCCCGGCGTAAATCCAGGGGGAGGGGGGCGATCAGTGTGATCGCTCCCCCCCCCACAGGCAGAGGACAGGAGACTGCTGCTACTCAGCGGCAGCAGCAGACTCCCTAATCTCCCACTGCAGCCTAGCACACAACAGCGTGTGCTGGGCTGCTGACAGGTAAGAGGGAGCTGGGGGGCAGCGTCGGACCCGGGCCCCCGCCGGGCTCCTTCAACAAGCCCGGGCAATTAGTACTTGCTCCCCCCCCCCCCTTTCGGCGCCCCTACAGATACCTTACACCAGTGTGCTGTCTGCCTCCAGCAGCAAGGATCCATTCATCATTACAGTCTGCTATACCTAGCCTCCTGCATGCATGCAATCTACAGTATCTTATACCACCTGTGTTCAAGTTCATTCAGCTGTAATCTGCAGACATGCATATTGGTGCGATACAGACTAACCCATGCAGTACGCTTTTGCACTCATTGTACTAGGCTGTTAAAGGTATAGCTACCAATGCCAGGTAGCATACTTAGGCAGACCTAGATTTACTCTGTTCTCCTATATCCCTATACTGAATGAGGAGAAGCATCATTCAAACTCCTAGTTTCATTCACTCTAGTTCTAATCAGTTCTGCCCTGTGGCCCAGTTCTGGGTATTATACAAACTCTGAATCTGACAACATCATCATCAGGTTACATTAAATCAATTATTTCATTAAGTAAATTAGTGGACGTCTATTTACATTACTTAATTGTCATTTACATACAGACTGCTGCAGGAAAGACAATTCTTACATAATTTCTAAATGGATGACTGAGCACGTATGAACAGGCCCCTCTACCCTTTATCTTCTCTACAAAATGATGCTAACTGCACACTTTAATTATGTAACTATGTGAATTCCTATGTGAATTCATATACTGTCTTAATTAGTCTGTACTTTGGATTGTTGTTGTCAATTATAACCCCTTGTACGGCATTGTGGAACACTTGTGGTAACTTATAAATAAAAGCATAATAATGTGTTATATATATATCATACACACACACTGTGTATATATATATATATATATATATATACACACACACACACACACACACACACATACCTCACACAAACTCGGCATTCAGATTTCAAACTGTAATTTATATTCAGGGAATGTTAGTTCCAAAATATTGCAATAATTTGTCCGGCTGACCAGGTGCTCATTAGCGGATATGTCTGGGTGTGGTTCTCTCTCTTTGAGCCAGGACCCATACTCATGGAAGAAGCATAATTTTATTAAAAATCTGTGTGATAGCAGGAGCCAAATGTGGCAGAGCAATGCTCATAATTTTGAGAGTCAGTGTAAGGACTGGCCAGATGGTAAGACCGTGATGTGGAACTAACATTCCCTGAATTTAAAGGAGTTACAGCTTGAAATGTAAGTGCCAAGTTTGTATGATTTTCTTTTCATGTAAATGGTGTGGTCATATACCAAAGGCACCGCAGATGGTTGAGTGCCGTGGAATAAGCCTATTTATATAAATTTTTTGAGGTCACACTAACTAGGGCACCCTGCTTTTCCAAATGTAAGTCAAACTTAGTCAGCTAATTAATTCAAAGGTGCTCATTAACTGATATGTCTGGGTGTGCTTCTGTCTCTTTAAGCCAAGACCCATACTCATTGAAGAAGCATAAATGGTCATACCGGTATACAGTACCAAAGGAACAGCAGATGTTGAGTGCCATGGATTAAGCCTAATATATATAAGTCTCATCGAGGATCAGCACAATCAACCCGGCACCCACCGCCCAGGGGTGCTGGGGACAGCCCCAGGCTATCAGCCTGGGCCTGGGGTGCCCTGGAGAGGGGGACCCCTTTATTGGGGGGTCCCCAGCTCCCCAGGGATCCCCGGCATGGGCTGACTAGCAGTCAGGGGTGATGCTTCGGCTGGGGGGCCCAGAGACAGGGCTCCCCTGGCTGTGGCATCACCCCCCCCCCACGCTAGAAAGAGTCCGGTGCTGGTTCTGTTATATACAGGAGGGACCTTAAGCATTTTTTCCCTCTGTGTTTCCAGAACCAGCTCAGAGCCCAGTTCTGGCTGCGCTGAATACGGAGAACCCCATGTCATTTGTCCCCCGTATTTTGGCAACCAGGACTGGTTCTGAAAAGCCTGATGCTGGTTGTGCTTAATACTGGGAACCCCTAAGTCGTCTGTCCCCTGTATTAAGCACAACCAGTACTGGGTCTCCAAAGCCTGATGCTGGTTGTTTTTTTGGGGGGCGGGGCCACGCCATTTATTTATTTTTTTTAACACAGAAGCAGGTATCACGGATCTTCCAGATCGGAGCCTGCATCTCTGTGCTGCTACCTCCCCCGGGACCAAATGCCTGCCCCACGTCCGAATGCAATGCCAGCCGCACCGCCACCGCTAAGGCCCGCTACCATCCCGGCCGCAGCTAACGCCCGCTAAATCCCCCCCCCTCCCCCCCCTGCGCCTTGCCTCCGGGTCCTGCTGCAGCTAACGCCAGCTTCCTTTCCCCGAGCCCACCACTGATAAAGCCCGCAAACGACGGCCATCTTTGTGCACCCCAGTGAAGCCACAGTTATTACACCAGCTGGAGGCTCCTACTGCGGCTGCGCAACAAGTTGAAAAGTACTATCTATTCAATGGCGCATTCTTGAGGTAATCGTTTAAAAACTGTAACTTTCTAATGTACCTGAACCCAAAAAGCACGTAACCTGGCACAATAGCTACCTAATGAAACAAACCCCAAGTCTAAATTTGTCCCCTACCCTGAGTTATGCCTTCCCAAAAAACCCCCATAGACTACAGCAGAAAAGTGGTCCTAACTGAGAATGTCAGAAAAATGTGACAGTTGGAATTTTAGATTACTCCCAAATCCTCATTTTTTATGTTTATGCCCTGAAATTTGGCATGCAACACCGAGCGAAAATTCTACCCGCCCATGCCAAATTTCAGCTCGGTACCTCCTCCAATAGCTTTTGAGGTGTAGCTCCTTAAACACCCTGCCCCCCCTCCAGAATTCTCTATGGGAGAATTGACGTTTTTTACACGCAGCCTTAATATAAAGGCACAACTGTGCCCATATATATATATTATAATATATATATATATATATATATATATCCACACACACACACATATATACACACACATACACTTGATATTCACTTTTATTAATAATAGCTACATTGTTCTCTCCTCTGTATCTGGCCGAATTACTCTATTTGTACATCAGATGATAATGTATTAAAATGTGTTTTTTTACATTATTTGGTTGTGTACAATTAGGTTAATGCCACTTCTGCATCAAGTATTAACACACAGCGATTGCTATGAACACTGGTATGGCTGAGGTAAATAGCATTCTTTGTAGAACGTTTACATCTCAAGAGGTCTACAAATGAACACGTGATCACAAATGTTTACAGTACCTTGTGCACTTTTTCCTATACACGCCAAAGTCACATGAGTGTACACCTTTAAATGAGCCATGTAGCTTTTAGATTGAATTAAATATGCCCATCATGCTATCTTTTCACGCCTCTGCAGCAAGTTGCCATGTTCCAAGCCTGTTGTTTATCCAGCTAGGTACACCAAGTTTGAGTGAAGGCTTGGTGTGCTAAAATACATGGTGTGTATTGGTGGCAGGGCTGGACTAAGGGCAGGGCGACAGGGGCGGTCGTCCCGGAGCCCCCACACACTGCCCGCGGCCACATCCTCATAATAAACTATTTTTTAACATCTTTTAACGGTGCCGCGGCTTGCGATTAGGCCCCGCCCCTCCCACAACTTTGCTCTGCCCCCTTTTCAAACTGACCGGGCACGCATGTTCCTACCTCCTTTATCAGCTCCTTTCTCTGCCCACACACAAGGCAGCTGGGGCCCAGGACCTGCTTCCTCTGCTCTGGTCAGTGGGCGCTGTGAGCACCATGTAGCGAGAATGAGCAGAACACTGCAGCCGGAAGGTAGGGGGCTGTCTGGGTGCTGGTAGTGCAGTAGGGGGGTTCCTGGATGCTGGTAGTGTAGGAGGGGGTGCCTGGGTGCTGGTAGTGCAGGAGGGGGGTGTCTGGGTGATTGTAGTGCAGTAGGGGGTTCCTGGATGCTGGTAGTGTAGGAGGGGGTGCCTGGGTGCTGGTAGTGTAGGAGGGGGGTGTCTGGGTGCTGGTAGTGCAGTAGGGGGTTCCTGGATGCTGGTACTGTAGGAGGGGGTGCCTGGGTGCTCGTAGTGCAGGAGGGGGGTGTCTGGGTGATGGTAGTGCAGGAGGGGGGTGTCTGGGTGATGGTAGTGCAGTAGGGGGGTGTCTGGGTGATGGTAGTGCAGTAGGGGGGTGTCTGGGTGCTGGTAGTGCAGTTGGGGGGGTACTGGATGCTGGTACTGTAGGAGGGGGTGCCTGGGTGCTGGTAGTGTAGGAGGGGAGTGTCTGGGTGATGGTAGTGCAGTAGGGGGTGCCTGGGTGATGGTAGTGCAGTAGGAGGGTGCCTGGGTGATGTTAGTGCAGTAGGAGGGTGCCTGGGTGATGGTAGTGCAGTGGGGGGTGCCTGGGTGATGGCAGTGCAGTAGGGGGGTGCCTGGGTGATGGTAGTGCAGTGAGGGGTGCCTGGGTGATGGTAGTATAGTAGAGGGGTGTCTGGGTGATGGTAGTGTATGAGAAGAGTGTCTGGGTGATGGTATTGTTTGGGGGAATATCTGAGTGCTGTTGGGGTGATGAGTGCAGTAGGGGGGTTCCTGGATGCTGGTAGTGTAGGAGGGGGTGCCTGGGTGCTGGTAGTGTAGGAGGGAGGTGTCTGGGTGCTGGTAATGCAGTAGGGGGTTCCTGGATGCTGGTACTGTAGGAGGGGGTGCCTGGGTGCTCGTAGTGCAGGAGGGGGGTGTCTGGGTGATGGTAGTGCAGGAGGGGGGTGTCTGGGTGATGGTAGTGCAGTAGGGGGGTGTCTGGGTGCTGGTAGTGCAGTTGGGGGGTTACTGAGGCGAAGCAGGAAGCACTACCGATGAGATGTATGAACATCTCATCGGCCAGAGCGGCTGAGCGATAACTCCCGCCTCCGGCGCTCCCCTCTAGAGACCACAGTGCCTAGTGCTGATGCGCTGTGTCTCAGTCCTGGCCGGCTCCGGTGAGCATGCGCGGGATCTCGCAAATGTCGCGAGATCCCCGCGTGCAGCCTGGGTCCGGCAGCCGCCGCAGCAGGGACAACGCTGTCCCTGCTGTGGGGATAGGGCTGCGCCAGGCTGTAGCTGTCGATAGCGACAGCTACAGCGGGCTGAACGGTCAGGAGATCTGACCGTTCATACATTGCCCAGGATATCGGCGCTGCTATCTTGTAGAAGATAGCAGCGCCGATAATGACAGAGGTGCACAGCGCCCATGTTATTTACCGCCAAACTCCCGATCATACATCGGGTAAAAGCGGTATCAGCGCACATAACGTGCTCTGATACCGCTTCTGAGCTCCTTACATCTCCCCCAGGGACTGATGTTAGTGACCGAAATATTCCCTGTAAAGCGCTGTGGACAGTAGAGGCTCTAGGCACGGGCAAGCCGGGCCGTCACCCGGAGCACCATTGTATCCGACAGGCACTAGAAACGCCCACGCTCCCGCCCGGCGCTATTGTGTTTATGTAACTTTAGGGGGCGGGAGTTGATGAGGGAAGGGGCGATAACACAGGACGGCGCTGGGCGCTGCAAAGCCTAGCGCCGGCCCTGGCTGAGGCATATGTGTGCGCTATATATATATCCAACACTGCTACAATATTATCTAGCAGTATATGGACAGTAAGCATGCATTTACCAAAACGAATAAACCAAATACTATTGCTGCATGTTCCAATAGCAGAACACAGGTTAAACATATCCACCTACCTGTTAAATATACTGGTCTCCTTCCTAGTTTATCAGACAGAGGTCCAAATATAATGTTTCCAATAAGGAGACCCGCAAACAATAGTGAAGATGCCAGACTGACCTTATACGCTTCATGCTTTATTAAGTGCCACTGTAGATTTAAAAAATATTTTTTTATACATTTTGGATATAAAAAATTAAGTATACAAAGGTCATTTACGTTTAAAACCATAAACTCCAGCTTATGTTTTCATGGAACCTCATATAACAGAAGATAAAAACAGAACACAAATATAGTATAGTTGCATAGCTCCCAACATTTGCTAATTCAGATTGGGACGCGGGAGTCAAGCCCACGTTAGGGGTGTGTCTGCTTCATTGTAGGTGTGGCCACACCCCTAGTCGAAGTGCTCAGTAATTCTGTAGGACTAGGCAGGAGTACCCACCCTCCTTGCTCCTAAAACATCACTGAATTGCCGCACACACTGGAGCAACTGAATCAGCTGCATGTAACATGTGCCCTCAAGTCAGGACTGTCACTCCGAAATCAGAAATTGCTGAGAGCTATGCAATCGCTAACAATGGACTATATAGCTACTGGAAAGGGACACTTGAGCTGTACACTACAACATGATTATAATGTAACTATTAAGTTATAAACCACAGATTATATTATAATAACATATAGTAACATTTTTAGTCAATATACAGAATAACTGACATGGTACTGTCTGCTTTTTTCATGTTAATACAATCTAATGCATAAAATATACTTGCCTCCGATACTATTGAAGTGAAGTTGTCAGAAAATCGAACATGTTTAATAAAGTCTTTGTCGACATGACCTTCTTCCTTGTCAATATGGTATTCTGGCACAGCCCCCACAATGACAATCAGCATTGACTGGCATGCCACATAAACCTTAAAGCAACAAATAACAGCAATGATCAAACCAGAACTTATTTCAGGACTCCTAGTGAAACACTTGCATCTATTTTAGTATGCATATACAATTAAGTCATCACAACATGCCAGGGGATAAATACATTCGTAAAACTTTCCTTATAGAAAACTGGTGAAATATATTTGCAGAACAGCAGGTGGGAAGATGTGTCGAACGACTGCCGGGCATGCATGCCATAACGATGTGTACGGTACATTGTCCTGATCTGCATCAGAACGATATATCGTACTATACATTGTATAGTGTGTACCCAGCTTAAGATAATGCAGCACATTGTAGTCAAAATATGATGTGACCATATATATATATATATATATATATATATTGTATATACTTTACTATGAGTGCCATTATTTACTGTATTCTACAGCCTTTCACACAAGAAATCTTTAGACAATGGGTACAGCTACAAGGATAAAAATATGGCACAGAAACCACATGGTCTCTATACTGCAATAGTCCCCTTCTAGATCGGACATGGCGTGCTGAAATTGGAACACTATGAGTAAAATCTCGCGTCTGGATAGGGCCTGTGTATAACCCAAATATTCCTCATTTTCTACCATTAAAATAAAAATTGCAGTGTGAATTTTTTATACGTTATTGGTTGTTCCATGTTAAAATAGTACCAACAGCAGTTTATAGTGTTCACTCTAGCACCCTGCACCTGTCACAACCCGTGCAGTTCCTCTTTCCTGCCTGGGGTGTCACTCTCTGCTCTAGTACCTTCAGCAGTTTGTTACATTAGCTGAGGATGCTAAAAGCACCAGAGCAGAGAGTGACACCCCAGGCAGGAAAGAGGACAGGTTGTGAAAGGTGCAGGGTGCTAGAATGAACACTAGCAGTAGTTCACAATATCAATGATCTCTTATACTAAGTGATACCAACTGAAATAGGCATTACGGTGTTTGCAGTTCAGTCCATTTGTAGGGATTGGAGACTAGAGTTAAGGGTCCTGAAAGTGTTGCAAATTTGTGTATTATTTTTTCTATGTAGACAGGTGTAGGGTATCCAAATGTAATCAGAACTCAGAAAACATACAGAAACTGTGAGTCATTAATCTGCAGTAATGAATGGTGAAGTGTCTTTCAGTGCAGCTACGATGGAATGCATTATTTTACATAAATATTAATGTGGCAATAAGTGGTGCAGCGATACATACCTTAACCTATATGCAGAGGGATGGCCTACATCAGCAAGGTCATTAATAACCCTTTCAGAACAATTTAATGTGTGACATTTACCAGACTTTAGAAATATACTGCAGAAATTAATGTGTCACCTCTGATCTTTAGACAATCAATTAACAGTGGACTCATTTGCATAATGAGATTCCACAGGATGGTTGGCGGTGTACACTAAAGAAAATCCTTGTATCGTAACCAACAGTCTCATAGAAACATAGAATTTGACGGCAGATAACAACCACTTGGCCCATCTAGTCTGACCTTTTTTACCTTTTGGTGACCTCAACCCTATGTGATCCTCAGTTCTTTGTAAGGATATCCTTATGCTTATCCCAAGCATGGTTAAATTGTTCTACTGTCTTATGCTGCCCATCCACTAGAAGACAGGCAAAAGACTGCACGATTACAACATTGTAATGGTTCAGTCGTTTGTCAGTCTGTGATGTGCCTACACTGAATGAGCAGTCGTTCAGTGCAGGCTCATCTATCATCTGCAAACATGCTCTCGATGATAGAGGTCTAAAAGACAAGCGGGAGTGTGCATCGCTGGTCATTTTAGACATTTTTGTTTTTAGTTATCGTTCAATCGCTCAATTTAATCTTCTAGTGGATGGGCACCTTAAGCCTCTACCACCTCTGTTGGGAGGCTATTCCAATTACCTAATACTCTTTCTGTGAAAATTTCCTCAAATTTCCTTTCAATCTACCTCTCTCCAGTTTCAATGCATGGCCTCGTGTTTTAGTACTTTTCTTCTTTTGAAGAATGTCTACTTCCTGCACCTTGTTAAAACCCATGATATAGTTGAACGTTTCTATCATGTCCCCCCTTTCCCTTCTCCGCGGCTCTTAAATCGTATCGTATGAACAGATGTGCAGCCTATATTATCCATCGTAATCGTATGCAGATCGTGTTTGAAAAAAGCACCAAATCGTGTGGCTGGGACTGCCGGGGAGTTCAAGAAAAAATGTACGATAAATCGCATCGTACTAGTGTATGGCCAGCATTAGTCTTTCCTGGTAAGTTTTGTGATGTAGGCCATGCAACATTTTAGTTGCCCTTCTTTGTACAGTCTCTAGTGTATTTATATCTTTCTGGAGATTTGAACTCCAGAACTGATCACAGTATTCTAGATGAGGCCGTACCAATGATCTATACAGTGGCATTATATGATATTGCAGTGGTAGTAGATGATCTTGTCACTGCCAAGGCTAAAGGCCATTACTCACTCCTAATTCTTCTAGATCTCTCTGCTGCTTTTGTCACTGTTGACCACTCTCTTCTCATACAAACACACCAATCCCTAGGTCTTAAGGACCCAGCTCTTACTTGGTTCTCTTCCTACCTATCTGATCGCTCTTTTACTGTTCGTTTTTCTGGCTCTGCCTCCTCTTCGCTACCTCTATCAGTTGGAGTACCGCAAGGCTCTGTCTTAGGTCCTCTGCTATTCTCAATCTATACCACCTCTCTTGGCAAACTAATCCGCTCCTTTGGATTTCAGTACCATCTGTATGCGGATGATACTCAAATCTACCTATCCTCCCCAGATTTGTCACCATCTGTATTGGTCTGCGTCACTGAATGTCTTTCTGCCATTTAATCTTGGCTGTCATCTCGCCAGCTGAAACTTAATATTTCTAAAACATAATTAATTATATTTCCACCGGCCAATAACAGTTACCAAACTGATCTCTCAATCACGGTTGATAACTCGACAATCCACCCTGCCCCACAAGCTCGCTGCCTTGGTGTCATCCTTGAATTTGAACTGTCCTTTGTTTCCCACATTCTATCTATCTCAAAATCATGTTACATACATCTAAAAGCATATCCAAAATTCGACTATATCTCACACAAGACACTGCAAAAACTCTAATCCATGCACTCATTATTTCCCGCATTGACTATTGTAATAGTCTCCTTACTGGTCTAACCAAAAACAGGCTATTGCCATTACAATCCATTATGAATGCAGCTGCAAGGCTTATCTTCCTTTCCAAACGTTCATCGTCTGCTGCCCCGCTCTGTCAGTCCCTCCATTGGTTGACGGTTTTCTACCGTATTCAATACAAAATACTTTTACTTACACATAAGGCCATTAACCAAACCACACCAACATACATCTCTTCACTCATCTCAAAATATCTCCCAACTCTAACCTCTCCGCTCAGCACAAGATCTGCATCTCTCTTCCCCACACATTACTTGCTCCCATTCACGGTTACAGGACTTTCTTCGGGCGGCACCCACTCTATGGAATACCTCTACCACGCACAATAAGACTTACATCTAGTCTCCAATCCTTCAAGCATTCCCTGAAAACTCACCTCTTCAGGCAAGCTTATCAGATTCCAGAACCGCTCACATAACCGTCATAGCTTCCATGTCGAATTACATCCCCTTTCACAGTCCACACATAACCTCACACACTGTCTTTCTTTCACATCATCCTGACATTTGGCCGACATTCCTGTGTGACTGGATCGTGCAGCCCACCAAGAAACTCTGCAGTGTAGCTGGACCAAATTGCAATATATAGCACCTATCCTTGTGTATCAATGCCTACTTCCTTATAGATTGTAAGCTTGCGAGCAGGGCCTTCCTACCTATAGATCTGTCTGTTATTACCCAGTTTTGTTCTATTAATGTTTCTAATTGTAAAGCGCAACGGAATATGCTGCACTATAAGAAACTGTTAATAAATAAATAATAATCACTTCGTTTTTCCTGCTACTGATTCCTCTCCCTATGCAACCAAGCATTTGACTTGCCTTTCTCATTGCTTTGTTACAATGCTTACCTTCATTTTCGTGAGGAGGCCCATCGGTCAGCATGCACCATATCCCCAAGAAGAGACCTCACTTCTGCCAATGTTCAACCTAGCATTGGTGATCTGGACTTTGTTTTCATTCCACTTTATTTTATTCCTTGAAATTTCTCGTAACTGGTGAGACCTTTTAAAATTATCATCTTTGTAACTTTTTTTTTTTGCTTTGAAGTATTCTTGAAATTAAAGTCTAATTTCTAGTTCTGATTTCTGTGTTCTTCTGAGCTTATGCTACAGAAAAAGAAGTTACAAAATTGATCATTTAGAAGGTCTCAGGGATCATATGAACACAGGACCTCGTATATAAATATTTATAAATCTAAATTTCAAATCTCATAATTATGAAGATAGATTCATTAGAACTCTCCCACCTCCCTGTGCTCAAAAGATAACATTTATAAAAGATCATATAACAATAACTGGAGACATTTTATATGTGCATTTTAGTGATTTTGTTGTGTTCCCACAAGAGCCCTGCACAGCAGTTAAGGGGCCTATCCATTAGCAGATGTTTTTCTGAAAGATGAACAACAAAAGATATCTATTGAAAATTCCGGTGGCTGTGCTGAAAGATGGAAGAAATGTAAAAAAAAAGCTGAGAAGTATGCTCATTGGGCTACCACCTGAACGCAGGGCAGATATAAGCTATAAACAGTCTCTGTATATTCGCAACTTTAAAATAAAACTTCCCATAAAATATTTAACATAATATAAAGCATTTTGAATCTTGCTTTAAAAATTATTCCTTAGCAGGATTTTATTTTTTCCCTTGTTTTATCAGAACAGTGTAGGCCTTCATGTGAGGCTATAGCACTCCCCTGAGGTTTCAGCAGTTTGTGTCTCTCAAGACATAGAAACTGCCAGCACTCACAGCTGGAAATTCCCATTGGGCATAAAAGAAAAGCAGAGAATGCAAGCACATATCAACTAGCTGATAAGGTCAGATCTTATCTTTTGCATTATTCCATATTATCTATGCTCCCGAATATTACTATCACCATATAACAGGACTAGAATAAAGCAGACAAATATGTCACGTTACTCTACAAAACCGATTCGGGTTACAAGACAGAAGAATAGAAACATGAGAGATAATGAGAAAATTCTTTCTATTTATCTGTAAAAGCTTGTGGTCTGTGCTAAAGCTATATAGCAAATAGGATGCACCATGATGTATTATTAACAAAAACACAAGTTAAAAGACATTTAACATTGTATTTTCATTTGCAATATAACTAAAAAGGTAAGCTAGTTTTGTGTTATCAGCCACTTTGAGAAAAGATTTGTCCATACAAAAGGAATGTACAGTACCACTGTTAATAAAATAAATAATACACACAATGGATCTTTATGCCATAATGGACAAGATGTCACTATGGACAGCAACAAAATTCAAAGAAGTTGACTACATTCGAATTGATGGGAAGTTCTGCTCTGTGAGGGAAAATATCTCCCCTCTCAACCCCAACTTTGGGCCTGATTCAGACCCACTCGCGAGCGGCTGTCCGCTCGCAAGTGGGTCGATGTTCTGGACTGAGCATGCGCACGACGTAGGGAGCTCCGTCGTGCGCATGCGCCAGACGCGATGAGCGAAGGAAAGTCCTTCGCTCGTTGTGTCCAATCAAAGGGGGCATGCTGTCAATGTTGATTGACAGCACGCCCCCTTTGGTAGGCGTGCCTCCCTGACGGGGGCGTTCCCACGGGAACGCCTCCCATCAAAAGTCGGCCCACTGACATCACTAGTGATGTCAGTGGGAGTGATTTTGGCTCTGATAGAGCCAAAATCACTCCGGAGCTTGCGGTTGAAAACCTCAACCGCAGGCTCCGGCTCGCAGTTTCGATGGTCTCGATGGTCACGACCATCGCGGCCATCAAACTGCACGCTCGTATAGCCTGTGGGTGGTGACCCACAGCTATACGAGCGTCCAGGAGGACGCTCCATTTTCATGGAGACCGGCCCTCATTCAGAGCGTGCGCTCTGCTCAGAGCGTACGGCTCTGAATGAGGGCCTTTATCTGAATTATTTCATGTATTCATATGATCCAATATAAACTGCTTTTAATTGCACATAAGGCTATCAAGAAAAATACACCACCATACAGTTCTTAAATCAACTCAAAATATCGACCAACTCGACACCTCTGCTATGCGCAAGATCTCTGTCTCAATTGCACGCATTGCTTGCTCCCATTAACTTATCCTCCAAACCTTCAAGCGTAAAACTCACCTCTTCACGCAAGCTTATCAACACCTCAATCACCTACGTAACAACCATATTATAAATAATTATGGGATATACCCAATTATCTCTCCTGTACACAGTTCACACAAAACTTACATTTGTTCTCTGTCTACACATGCAAACTTTGTCAACAGACCTACAATGCTCTGTTAATAGAACATATACTTAACCAGGAACTTTTTATGCTTGCAATCTGGCTGGACCAATAAAAACATCAGGGAAAAGCTGTTGGGTGTAACCTGTATACACGGGGAAACTCTCTATTATGTCACTGCTGAAGTGTAGTTACTGTTGAATTCATTGCTTCTTTGATGTATGATGTTATATTGGGGAGAGATTTTTCCCATTTCTGTCAGCTTTGGGAAACCCAATTTATTATAGACCCGTTTGATAATGCTACAATTACAGTGGCAGTTGGAATGTTCCCGAGTATGAAGTGTTCCATTTTCCAGGCATGATTGGGGACTCAGAAAATAACGAGAGTAGCAGTGAAGAGCAGAATGATGTATCCCTGCTGGTGTAGAAAATGTTGTTGAGCCAGTTGACTGTATGCCTGATCTTGAAGTGAGAAAATATATTTTTGCCTGAGATGTAAAAGTGGTGGATGGAAACCCAGTAGAGCTGGATAGTAGGTTGTCATATCCTCACATGGCAGTACAGCAAGATTTGTTTTACCAAGTGTCCAAAAAGGGAGAAAATATTGTGGAACAATTGGTGGTTCCTAAGGAATATAGAAGAACGGTGTTGGACCTGGCTCATGGTCAAATAACTGCAGAACATCTAGGGGTAGGGAAAACCTCAGAGAGAATTTTGCTGTGGTTTTTCTGTCCAGGAGTCCATAAAGATGTATCTTAACACTGTGCATCCTGCCCCGAGTGTCAGTACCATGCTCTGGCCACATTATAGAAGTCTGCATGTCCCATACCCAATTATTGAAGTCCATCTTGAGAGAATAGCTATGGATTTGGTTGGACCTCTAATAAAGTCTGCTTGGGAACATCAGTATATTTTGGTGGTAATGGATTCCACTACCAGATATCCGGAAGCTATACCATTGCACAATTAGTCAACAAATACAACTGCTTGGGAACTAGTACATATCTTTAGCAGAGTGGGAATGCCTAAGGAATCCTAACTGATCAGGGTACCATATTTATGTCAAGAATCATGCAAGAATTGGGTTGCCTGTTTAAGGTTACTCAGCTAAGGCCTCAGTTACCCCAAAACGGAGGTGTCCCGCCACCATTGGGGGGGGAGTGAGAGGCCAGAATCCCTGTTGGCTGACGGAGATTTCCTGGTCTCTTTTACTCATCTGCAGCGGCGGGCTTGCATGACCCCATGGTCACTCAGCCAGCCGAAGGGATCGCAGATGATCTGATGCTGCATTCCTGGAAGCAGCTCGGTTCAGTAATGCATGCAGGTGTGAGGTCTCCTGCCGCATTACCATATTTCAGCTATTGCAGCAACAAACATGTTAGCAGCTGCGATAGCATATCGGTCCGTAGCTGAATCATCCCCTCTGTTCTGCAGTGATTTCGGAAACTGAAGTGATTTTGGAAGCTATACTGATTTCTGTTCTGTAAGTCAGTCTGCTCCTGATACCCCATCCCAAATGTTGTGAGAATATGCCGGTCTGCATGTGCTAGTTATCCAGGTTATAGGTGAAGACAATGTATAACACTGAAGGCTGCAGGTGTACTTTAGGATCCAGCCTTCAACCCGGGTAACACCAGGTATCACAGCAAGTAAATAATATTTTGGAGCCAAGTGTGGCAATCACCATTTACTTGACTTGTAAACAACGAGCAATCATGGCTCGTTAGGTGTCCAATAAAAATGAATAATCATAGTCGTGTTGGGACCAGTAATCCCAACGCTACTTTTATTAGTGAGGCATGCACACGATCATTAGAGTCTGATACAAAATGCTATATTAGAGCGCATGAAATTAAATAAGAATCACTCTGTAGCCACAGAAGGCAGAACAATACACAATAAAAAGATGAACTATAATTCTCTGTTACATAACAATTTCAGGAATATCGTTCAGTTAAGTGGCAATAGACAAGAAAGGTCAGCAATGTACACAAGATAAAAGAAAGTGTAATACATTATTCTCTGTGGACATTTTTTTCTAGATATAAACGCAGATGTTACTCAACAAGTATTTATATAAAAAAAACTAACTTGTAACACAAAACTTTTGAATATAGGCCCAGTGATTCTCAGCACATTATAGTAAATATGTTTTTAAAAAGTGAGTTTTTTTTAATACACTAACAATATTCATTTCTGTCTCTCTTTCTTAAAAGCCATTATAGAGTTATTATATGGATACAATTATGCATTTTATTTTCCCATCAGGAATTCAAAATATGCTTGTAAGATGCCAATTTGTCATTTCACATAATGCAACACATTGGAAGCCAGAGATGCATTGTGAATGGTGGTAAATGACATGATTCTATGAAAGGACCCTATTCAGCCCCAGCAGCATCTTTTGTTCTTCCCCTGCCTTTCAGAGCAGAGTGTACTTCCAATATAGGAAGGAAGAGCCCGACATAGAAAGCGTCTGTTATGACAAAAAGAAAATAAAAATATTCTATTCACTTTGGAAACCATTCATAAAATATTATTCACAATAAAGTCTTACATTTGCAGACAGTTCATGGCACATACAGATGTGTCCTCACCCATCTGTGCTGCACTTGCATTAAATAGCCTCTATCGGCGCGGCTGGTACCGTGAGATTCTGCTAGCACCGGGGGTCTATTTTGCTGAAAATGCATCTAAGTCGCAATGTGATGCGACAAAGCAGCATCGGGAGACTGTGCTGATTAATTTGATATGCGACACTTCTATATCTGTGTGCGACTCTCTGAATCAGCACGCAATGTGCTACGATGCAACGCCCGCAGCTTTTTTCCACTCCACGTTCTATTTACAGACTTAGTCGCACACAGATATACAAGGGTCACATTTGAAATTAATCAGCACAGTCTCCTGGTGTTTCCTAGTCACATTGCATTGCAACAGACATTTTCTGCAAAAAAAATGCAGACGCTAGCAGAGTTGCACAGGACCTGGCGGCTCACTCACGCCAGGCAAGTCGTGTTGCGTGGCATATTGAGGCTAAATGTATGAGGACACATCTGCACAGAAGACACTAAGGGGCACATATGAGCCAGTTGCAGTAGGCCTATTCTGCTCCTTCTTTCATAGGCTGCAAGTAGATATCAGCTAGCAGGAGGTAATGTGCAAAGCCTTCTGAACCTGCCCCTGAGATTGTGTTAGTCATGTAGCCCTTCAAACCAACAATTCAAACCTCCTTTTTAGAAAATGTGGAAATGGGAAGTTCAGGGGGTTATGGTGGTGCAATTCAGGTCATCTGGGCCCCAGTGATTCGCGACATCGTACAATCCCTCTCTCTTCACAAGAGACATGTTGGAGGGTAGCCTGCTCTTCATTAGTACTCCCTAAAATTTGGGAGGGTAGGAACTTATGCTTCATCAGCATCATTCTAATGCCTCAGGGCCTGATTTAGATTGGATCGCAATGCTGCGTTCGCACGCAGCCGGACAATGATACATTATGCACATGCGTACTGGCATGCGATCGCAGCCAGTACGCAGACCCATCACTCATTGTCAGGAAACGGCGTTTGTGGGTGATGATGGGGGTGGTCGTGCGAAAGCAGGCGTGTCTGTGCGTTCAAATGCCGTTGCAGCGGCGTGCATAAATTATTCACAGCAAACCCATGAGTTTAGCAACTTCTGCAGCAGGGTCATGTCAACCACAAGTGTGCGTGCAGCTCCGATGTTACCGATGATTATACATAAATGCTCATTAGTAAGGATGTGAGAAGAGGGTAAGGGGGCAACATTATGTAGTGCGGGGTGTCTGCATCTTGTGCTGCGATGGGAGTGCGAATGCATTCATTAGCATATATTCGCAGCGGTGGGGTGCGTGCGAACGCAGTATTGCGATCCAACCTCAATCAGGTCCTCAATCACTAGGGGTCCAAATCCTTTATTTCCCTCAAGTGGTCTACACAAAATGAATACTATACCAGACAAAAATGTGGAGGAAGGGGTGTGCGAAAATGAAGGCTATTTCTTTAAAATTGCT
Source organism: Taudactylus pleione (assembly GCA_031769625.1). Classification (NCBI taxonomy): domain Eukaryota; kingdom Metazoa; phylum Chordata; class Amphibia; order Anura; family Myobatrachidae; genus Taudactylus; species Taudactylus pleione. The sequence goes on from JAUIMM010000015.1 coordinate 50,869,266, forward strand.
GAAATGGGCAAATGCCCACTAAAACTCCTGTTCAACACAAAATAACCTGATGAAAATTAAATGCTTACTGGTTTCAGTCCAGATTTGCACATTTCAGCAATATTAGTAAATATGCCTCAGTGTACTGCATTATTTGTTATAATTCCCTAAATGAGCCATAACTATGGCTCTTGCTGCTCAAACCAAGTGACAGGATCAGCCTGTTTCAGGCCACCTATAGTCATCCTTCTAGATTGCCAACACAATCTAACTACTGTAGTAGTAATCTGGCCTTAACCCAAGTTCATCAGAACCAAGCCTTATCAATTTAGTAAATATAATCAGCAACCCTGAGGCATCAGTAACCTTGAAATGTTTCACATTTTCCCACTTATCCTCTTAGAAATAAAAGCATTTTAAGGGATCACTAGAGAATGCAAATTGGACACGTGTGAATTAAAAGGAAATAAGTTCAATTTGTCACTGGTAGCCTTACTGCTGCTGCATTTATAAATATGAATAGAAACTCAGGTAAAAAGATTTACAAAATCAGAAAATGCTCGTATTTCGCTTTGATTCGACATGTCATGCATATTTTGAAGCTAAAGAATTTCTATGACCACCAATAGTTTAAGTAAGCTGGCAGCAGCCGAAACCCAAAAGTGGAGCCGAGTGGCATCCTGTGAGAAAGTAATTATATAAGGCTTGTGAAATGGAAGGAGGCAAGACAAAACGTATCAGTTCCCACCTGGAACTTTTATTGTCATCTACACTACATATGCAAACCTCTGCGATCGCCAAACAAGGAGCCGAGTGACCACTACCTATTCCTTATACATCTGTTGCTGAAGAGAACAAGACTGTGGAGCTTCAGTTAAGAAGTAGCAGCTATTGTAAGCCGCTGCTTCCTGGCAGGTTGGAGGTAAAAAATTAAAATGGCACTCATAGGGCCTGATTATTATCCTTTAGATATATGGCGCCACAAGTGTTCCGCAGCGCCTTACATACTACATAAAACTAATAAGTGAACAAAAAAAACAAATAACTTGCAGTACAGGGAAGGACATTATATACATTGCTGCAATAGTGATTAAAACACTCACAATAAGCAGCAGGGAGTTGGCAGAGACGTGTTAGGTGCCCTTATGTGGAGTAAGCAGTAGAAGAAGTGTAAGGAGAAGCACATGAGGGAAGAGGTCCCTGCTCGTGAGAGCTTACATTCTAAAGGGGAGGGGCAGACAGACAGGCGTGACACAGAAGGGGAAGATAGGGAGGAGAGAGTATTATGTGGGTTAGGATGCTATTCAGCACAGACTGCTATTGCGATCGCAATCGTGCACGCAGGTCTGCTGCGCAAATATACTAATGAGGGCAATCACAATGCAGTAGCAGGCCAATATAAAGTAATTAATGGGTGCCCAAAACAATTGAATTGCTACACTGGGCACCTATTAATTATCGCGGCACCCAAAACAACTGTTGATTTGTCGCAACTGTTTCACAACTGGGTCTGACTAGAGGTCACTTTATTATATACTTACATCATTACACTTGGAAACAACAGCTTTGAGTGGTTTCCTGCGGTTTTGATTTTAACCAGCATACAGTTTCCCATGCCAGATTGTGATTATTTGAATGCATTTTGTATTTACTATGTGCACTAAATTGCTATTAAAATATTGTATTTAATGCTGAGAGCGGTTATGCTGTCTATATGAATTACATACATTCCAAAAGGATAGTTACAGACAGTTATTTAAACTATTTAAAGCTAATTTCCACTTTTTTGTTGTTTCCTGCATTGAAAGGATTTTACATAGATTAGCTGGTTATTCAATTTTTAGGTTATTTCTTTTTGCTGTTTACCTGCATATTTTTCAGGCCAGAAAACAGTATAGATCCCTTACAAAGCACAAAATGACTTTTAAGCAGAGCAAATCAACTTGGATACTTCTGTGCAAGTACAGCAAGTGGCATGGGCTTCTGCAAGGGGCAGCCGGCAGTCCTAGCCATGTACAACGTATAACCAGCCATATGCCCAGTTGGTGGGGCAGTGCAGAAATGAGATTTCCTTTTGCACATTTCCTTAGGGGTGTTACTGTACGTACAGCGGTACACGTGGCCACTGACATGTTAGGCATCTCCATGTTGCAGACAAAGGCATTTTCAAGTGTACTCTGAGCAATGTGATTGGCACGTTCATACCTACAAAATTCCCACATGTAACAAAGAGAATCGCTACGTGTGTCTTTCCAACTCTTACAGTGCATCCGGAAAGTATTCACAACGCTTCACTTTTTCCACATTTTGTTATGTTACAGCCTTATTCCAACATGGAATAAATTCATTTTGTCCTCAAAATTGTACACACAATACCCCATAATGACAATATGTAAAAAGTATGTTTGCGATTTTTGCAAATTTAAATGAAAAAAAAAACTAAGAAATCACATGTACATAAGTATTCACAACCTTTGCTCAATACTTTGTTGATGCACCTTTGGCAGCAATTACAGCCTCAAGTCTTTTTGAACATGATGCCACAAGCTTGGCACACCTATTTTTGGGCAGTTTCGCCCATTCCTCTTCGCAGCACCTCTCAAGCTCCATCAGTTTGGATGGGAAGCGTCGGTGCACAGCCATTTTCAGATCTCTCCAGAGATGGTCAGTTGTATTCAAGGCTGGGCTCTGGCTGTGCCACTCACGGAGATTCACAGAGTTGTCCTGAAGCCACTCCTTTGATTTCTTGGCTGTGTGCTTAGGGTCGCTGTCCTGCTGAAAGATGAACAGTCACCCCAGTCTGAGGTCAAGAGCGCTCTAGAACAGGTTTTCATCCAGGATGTCTCTGTACATTGCTGCATTCATCTTTCCCTCTATCCTGACTAGTCTCCCAGTTCCTGCTACTGAAACACATCCCCACAGCATAATGCTGCCACCACCATGCTTCACTGTAGGGATGGTATTGGCCTGGTGATGAGCGGTGACTGGTTTCCTCCAAACATAATGCCTGGCATTCACGCCAAAGAGTTCAATTGTTGTCTCATCATGTTCTGAGAGTCCTTCAGGTGCATTTTGGCAAACTCCAGGCGGGTTGCCAGGTGCTTTTTACTAAGGAGTGGCTTCCGTATGGCCACTCTACCATACAGGCCTGATTGGTGGATTGCTGCAGAGATGGTTGTCCTTCTGGAAGGTTCTCCTCTCTCCACAGAGGAATGCTGTAGCTCTGACAGAGTGACCATTGGGTTCTTGGTCACCTCCCTGACTAGGGCCCTTCTCCCCCGATCGCTCAGTTTAGACAGCCAGCCAACTCTAGGAAGAGTCGTGGTTTTTCCGAACTTCTTCCATTTACGGATGATGTAGGCCACTGTGCTCATTGGTACCTTCAAAGCAGCAGATATTTTTCTGTACCCTTCCCCAGATTTGTGCCTCGAGACAATCCTGTCTCGGAGGTCTACAGACAATTCCTTGGACTTCATGCTTGGTTTGTGCTCTGACATGCACTGTCAAGTGTGGGACCTTATATAGATAGGTGTATGCCTTTCAAAATCATGTCCAATCAACTGAATTTACCCCAGGTGAACTCCAATTAAGCTGTAGGAACATCTCAAGGATGATCAGTGGAAACAGGATGCACCTGAGCTCAAATTTGAGCTTCATGGCAAAGGCCGTGAATACTTATGTACATGTGATTTCTTAAGTGTTTTTTTTTTTTTTTTTTTTTAATTAAATTTGCAAAAATCTCAAAAAAAACTTTTTACATGTTGTCATTATGGGGTATTGTGTGTAGAATTTTGAGGACAAAAATTAATTAATTCCATATTGGAATAAGGCTGTAACATAACAAAATGTGGAAAAAGTGAAGCGTTGTGACTACTTTCCGGATGCACTGTATGTTTATTTGAATCCATAAATGACGAAAATCTGAGCAATAAATTAGGAGTAAATCTTATTATATTGAAAGAGACGGTACAGAAACAGGAGTTCCCCTCTCTACACCTACGGACATTAATACGAGGAGGCGTCTGAAGTGTTATCAGCTGACTGTTAGCACTGCAGAGGATGCAAGTCGTCTGCACTTTAGTGTCCTTGATAGAGACAGTCAATTGCCTACTAGATGATGGCAAATACTGTACTTTAAGTTGTTACATAACTCTGGAATAACTTCCCAACCAAGTGCTATAAATTCTACTTGCCAAGCCAAGGAAGAGGAAATGAAAATGAAACTGGACGTGTGCTCTAAAAACTTCTGAACTAGTTAAATTTGACTTCCACCAATTCTCAATACAACCGTACTTCTGTAATTCTGATACCACAATTTGCAAAATAAATATCACAATCTCCTGCTAACCTTCACTAGAATATCATGAGATAGTTCTTCTAGAGTGCCCTTGGTCTCTGCCTAACAGAAACTTTGTAAAAGTTGTGGGAGATGTAGTAAGCCAAAAGGGAAGTTTTTGATATTGAACTATTGTTTGGAGAAGAGAGGACACATTGATGTGCTGACAATACTGATGCATGCAGACCCTCGTTTTTGTAATCTATTCTTACAACCAAGCTTTCCCATCTCAGACCCTGAATGACCAATGACAGAGACTGCAACCTTAAATATCTTAAACTGAGATAAGTAGTCAGTCTTCTCCAATCTACAGTTACTGGGAATTCTCTAGAAGTCTTTCTGGTTAATTATAAACCCTTCTGCTGTGACATGGCTTAATTTCTCAGATTACTTTCTGTAAGGGCTTTCCCCTTGTTTTTGGAGTCTAGGATCCCTGGTCATCTTCAGTCCATACTTGTTTTTAATTGTATGAATCCACACAGCCTAAAACTTTCTACCCTGCTCCCTACTTCACACTGACCCATTCAAAAGATTATTTTGTAAAACAACCCCTTCTGGAGAAACCCTTAAGCTGGGTACAAATTAGGACGAGGATCCGCCATCCTGACGATTGACAAGTGCATACACACTTGCCAAGTATTGAGCCGATGTGTCGTGCCCGACGTCACAACTGGGTGAGCATTTACATGTGCCCGCCCAGTTGTGACGTCAGTCACCGGCAGCCTGTGCAGCATGTGTACGGGTGGACAGCATGATGTGCAGATATAACTGCAGTTGCATCTGCCATTGGCTGTGCAGCACAACCGACGCGATTTGTTTGTGATCAACGTCGTAGACAGACATATTGCTTGTACACACTGGCCGACGCACACACGATATATATCGGCCGTTCAATTGGACAGCCAATATATTGGCCACTGTGTACCCAGGATAAGGCAACTGTTCAGAGTGTATTTCCTAAAGGCTGACGGCTTCAGGGCCTTCACTGCTTGTTACATGTAAGCAGATATTGTTCGCCTCCTTATCCAACATAAGATGATGCTTCTATTATTTGCAAATCTGGTTCCCTTCCAAACCAGGGATAGCAAAAGACTATAGTAAAAACTGAGGAAGAGGACCCTGTCATATAGCTACTTCTTTACCGTACATGACATGGGGGGAATAACGTTTGTGCCCGTTGCAGTGTAAAAGAAGTTTGGTTTATGTTAAAGGGAAGAATAAGGTGTCACCACTGACATAACAATTATGTACTGGCCTGTGTCACAATAAATATTTCGTAATTAATTACGGAAGGTGCTATAAATGACAAAACAGAAACCACAAATTGATTAAACAAATTATTTCACAACATAACTAGAACTGTACTTCCATTTCTATAAAAGTACACAAGAAGCAGGACATTTGTTTGTTCAGTGTGTATGAACAACCATCATCTGCAGATTACTCAATCTGCAGGTATATCTGTCAAGTGTGTACCCAGCGTAAATGTAAAGGTGCCCACACACATACCGATGTCCTCATGATACGATTTTATGGCCAATTTCCTCATGAACTTTCACGGGAGCTCCCTTGCCGTCGTGATCACGATTTTGGAAAAAAAGACACCCAATCTGTCTTATGATCACAGGATCTATCGGATCGTACGCATCGTGAGATTGGCCATAACAAATCGTGAGTTTAAAAAAAATAAAATAAAACAGGCTCTTGACTATTGGTGGGAAATTTAAATAGCCATAACAATGGGAGAGGCTATCTAGGGAGTATAAAAAGCAGGCACCCTTTAAACTCTGTGTACATTCTGCTCTGCTACTAGATGAGGCTAGGTGTATTCCTGCTGAATCCTGTACATTGCTACTGTGCTCTTTGTATTTGGCTTTTACAAAGTTTATTCTACCTGCAAGTGTGTGCTACCTACCTGCATTCTATACTGTTCCTGAATTTTGTACTGAAGCGTCCCTATCAGTATAGAGTGTTGGTCGCTGAAGCTGGGGTCCGGGAGATTAGGAAGAGGGCCCCGCGAAGAAGGACAAGAGCATGCTGGACCAAGGAGTGGCTGCTACAAAGGGATACCCGCTCTAATATGTCCCTGCTGATGGAGATCAAGGAGAACAACCCAGACGACTATCGGAACTACCTGCACATGGATGACGCCAGCTTCCAAGAATTGCTGCATCTTGTGACCCCTCACATCCAGAGACAGGACACAAGGTGGCGGAGGGCAATCCCTGCTGAAGACAGACTGGTGGCTACCCTAAGGTACCTGGCTACAGGAAGGTCACTGGAAGACCTAAAGTTTGGGACACTCATCTCACCTCAGTCCTTGGGCGTCATCATTCCGGAGACATGCAAAGCCATCGTAAAAGTGCTACAGTACCAGTATTGCAAGGTAAGTTAAAAAAAAACACCACACATTGGTTTCTTGTGCAAAGAAAATTTTTTATTTTTTACTCAACATAAAGCAAAAAACTGCCTTCTTTTAGTACAATGTGCACTAAACTGTGTGCAATATACTTTTTTTTGTAACAAGTTCACAAAAGAACATTATCACCAAATTTTATGAATCCCAATAGGTAGCCAGCTGTATGTGATAGGGTGGGTCAGATGCCAGTTTGAACAGGCCAATACACACATGGCACAAGTATACACTGTGGCCCAGGCTTCCAGCAATGTGTACTTGTGCCATGTGCCATGATGACGCCAAATGGCGTCATCACCACCCTATCCCATGCAGCAAGCACCTATTAGAATTCATAAAATTTGGTGATATTAAAAGCAAGAAAAAATTTGCATCTCTGTATATTGGGGTGACTCATCTGCTGCATCCAGCAGAGTATTATATAAGGTGGTGCTGGTGCTTGGGGTGCTTGGTGGGGGGAGTAATATCTAACTGGGCAGGGGGGGGGGCGGACATACCTATTTGGGGCAGGGGAAAATAGCATTGGATCTGCAATGTATGTAGAATTTGAGATAGTTTTGCTCATACAGCGACTCAACAGGTCGTAGTTTAACCTTAAAAAATTTCTTTGGATATCTGTATCCAGATTTCTCAATGTGCTGTTCACATGAGCTGTGAAATCATCTATTGCATCTGGGGGTTTCTGTAGCAGCCATTCTGCGTTTTGTAAAAAATGGTCCTCACGTTCAGTAAGATTCTCCTTTATCCCTTGTTTTTTTTTCTTTTTTTGGGGTTGTTGAGAAGATGAGGGTCCATGTGGAAGTTGAGTTTCCACTTGTGTGCTATTCTCCGGATCACTGTCACCACCGAGCAGACTGAGGTCCGGTGTGGAAGCTAAATCAGGGTCTTGGGTGGGAGTCTATATAGGGAAAAAAAGATATAAAATATATTAGTCATGTTTTAACTCCTTTTTTACTATTTTTACAGTTTCCTAACACCGTGGAGGAGTGGACCAGCATCGCGGAAGATTTTGAACAATGTTGGAATTTCCCTAACTGAGGAGGAGCCATCGATGGGAAACACATCCGCATCAGCCCACCTGCCAACACCGGATCATACTACTACAACTACAAGGATTCTTCAGCATCGTTCTCATGGCAGTGGTGAATGCCAACTACGAATTTCTGTTTGTAGATGTCGGCAAGAATGGCCGTGCTTCGGATGGTGGGTCCTTCAAAAAGACGGCTTTCTACCAGAGACTCGCCAACAAAACCCTCAACCTGCCCTCACTGGACCAGACAAAGCACGGCCTAAATTACGTTTTCGTTGCAGACGAGGCTTTTGCATTACATGAACAAGTGATGAAGCCATTTGCACACAGGGGCCTGACCAGAGAGAAAAGGATATACAACTACCGTCTATCCCGGGCAAGGCGCATTGTGGAAAATGCGTTTGGAATAATGAGCAACCGCTTCCGCATTTTCCACACCACCATCAATCTACATGTGGAGAAGATAGACTGGGTCGTGATGGCGTGCTGTGTGCTGCACAACTTTCTGCGAAGAAAATCTACTCAACGAGGACCAGTCCCAGCTAGACCTGAAGATGTAGGACTCCTGGAGGACATTTAACATTTGACATCTGTGTCTGCACCACCAACTACAACAACATCCACCGCACGTGCCAAAGAAGTGAGGGAGGAGTACATGACCTATTTTAATGGACCAGGTGCTGTACCATGGCAGGAGGACTGTCTGTGAACTACTGACTATATTGGACATTTCGGATTTAACAATAAAAACATTAAGGATTTTGGTTTAAACTGTGTCACTACTTACCAAGACTTCTGCAACCTCCTCATCTCCCTCACGCTCAGACATCAAGATGATTGATTCCCTTTGAGGCTCTTGTTCACTGATGAATGACATCATTTGGTAGTACCACAGCGCAGGAGTATATATTTCATCTGTAGCCGCTCCTGATTTTTTGGAGTCATCCACCTTCTTTTTTCTTTGATGTACACTGTCCTGAGATTTTGAATCTTTTGCCGTACAGTTTTCAGGTCTGCATCAGATATGTATTTTTTCGTATACACCAAAAGTTCCTCTAGTGCGGCCAACTTGTGCGACTTGTTGTGGTACTTCCGAGAACTGATCTTCCACAGACAGTCTTTCGAGTGCAGGATTTCAATGAATCCTGTAACGAATTCCCGTTCAGAATCCATGGACATTATCTATGAATAAGAAAAAAAAGGACATTTAAATATTTGTGTATATAGTTTTGTTAAATGTAATGTTGTTATAGTTCACATTTTTAATGTTTTAATATTTTCTTTTTTACAGGTTTTTAAAGGTTTGTTATGGTATTCTAATCATGTTTTCTTTTACAGGAAAGTAATGTGTTTATTGCTTGGTAATATAATGTTTTCCTTTGTTTGACAGTATGGGTTTTCCACCTTTGGGCCTGTCGTTGTGGTAGAACTACAGATCCCAGGATGCCCTAAAAACAGTTTCAAAGGTGGGTGGCAGGTCATCCTGGGATCTGTAGTTCCACAACAGCTGGAGACCGAAAGGTAGAAGACCCCCAGCTTTAAATAATGTGTGTTTTTAAATGTAATGTATGGCGATTTTTTTTGTAAAAAACGTGTTTATTTATTTATTTTTTTGATGTATTACACACATTGGTGGGCAGTGGGGGAGCTTAATGCATGATCCAGCCACCGCCCGCCTCAATACGGCGGGCGGTGGCTGGGTCATGCATTACCTGGGGGCACACATTGGTGGGCAGTGGGAGCTTAATGCATGATCCAGCCACCGCCCGCCTCAATACGGCGGGCGGTGGCTGGGTCATGCATTACCTGGGGGCACACATTGGTGGGCAGTGGGAGCTTAATGCATGACCCAGCCACCGCCCGCCTCAATACGGCGGGCGGTGGCTGGGTCATGCATTTATTACCTGGGGGCACACATTGGTGGGCAGTGGGAGCTTAATGCATGACCCAGCCACCGCCCGCCTCAATACGGCGGGCGGTGGCTGGGTCATGCATTTATTACCTGGGGGCACACATTGGTGGGCAGTGGGAGCTTAATGCATGACCCAGCCACCGCCCGCCTCAATACGGCGGGCGGTGGCTGGGTCATGCATTTATTACCTGGGGGCACACATTGGTGGGCAGTGGAAGCTTAATGCATGACCCAGCCACCGCCCGCCTCAATACGGTGGGCGGTGGCTGGGTCATGCATTTATTATCTGGGGGCACACATTGGTGGGCAGTGGGAGCTTAATGCATGACCCAGCTACCGCCCGCCTCAATACGGCGGGCGGTGGCTGGGTCATGCATTTATTACCTGGGGGCACACATTGGTGGGCAGTGGGAGCTTAATGCATGACCCAGCCACCGGCCACCTCAATACAGCGGGCGGTGGCTGGGTCATGCATTTATTACCTGGGGGCACACATTGGTGGGCAGTGGGAGCTTAATGCATGACCCAGCCACCGCCCGCCTCAATACGGCGGGCGGTGGCTGGGTCATGCATTTATTATCTGGGGGCACACATTGGTGGGCAGTGGGAGCTTAATGCATGACCCAGCCACCGCCCGCCTCAATACGGCGGGCAGGTGGCTGGGTCATGCATTTATTACCTGGGGGCACACATTGGTGGGCAGTGGGGAGCACATATTGGTGGTCAGTGTGGTTGCAAACTGTACAAATACTCACCAAACATACAACAAAACAAGACTTCAGTGTGCAGGCTCCCAAAGTGCGACTGTCTTGCTCCATACACGATGCTGCACAAGATGGCGGTGGGGCGTGTCCAGGCTTCTATCAAATTCCGCATTGTGTGATGAATCGTACGATTCATCGTGAGGAAAAAAAACCTCACGATCAGCTTCCATCGTGTTCATGGTGGCTACAGCACGGCAGATCAGAAGATGCGATATACGACGAGCGGGGACGCGCATCGGCATCGTGCTCGTGAGTATAAACTCACGATTTGTACTTTTTTTACCCGATTCGTCGTAATCAGCCAAATCGTGTAAAATGTCGCTATGTTTGTGGGCACCTTAAGGGCTATTCTAATAACTGTCAATATTATTGTACTTGTTAAGAAATTAACTGGTAGATCTATATGTGGTTTTTGTTTTATCACTTATAGCTCCTTCCAGAAGGTACTAATTGTAGTTCTCATTGATGTAATCAGGAAGCACTCGGAGGCCAATTTATCAAAGGGAGAAGATCCCTAAGTCCTGAGAACTCTCCCTATATCAGAGTCCTTATAGGATGCTATAGCCATCGCTGGGTCTCTGCTGCAATAGGTTTTCTAAACTGCTTATGTACAAATGTACCAAGAACAGAAGTGGTACCTGTATTACCAGCTTCCTCTGATGCTATTATTTTTCTTTTTCATTTTTGGAGAATCTCCATTGGAAGTCCAAGACCAAACTTTCATATAAGTCTACAAATGCAATCCAGTGTGACATGGTTCACACATGTGCAAAAGTAAAGGGGCCCATACATCAGCAATCACAAAAGAACAATTCAAAGATCCTGTAATTTTTTTTCCCAAATCCACCAATCTGCACCCACACATTACATAAATTTTCAGTGATTTGCTGATCAGATCTGCCAATCGTGAAAGGCTCATCATTTTTACTAGTAACGGTCAGCAAAATAACTGATTGTTACAATACACTAGCAATCTACAGCCCTGATTGGTCGTGAAATCCAGTATGTTGATTTAACGATTCTGAATACTTAGGTGCCCACACACTAGGCATTCAGGTCACGATCCGATATCGTGTACGATTTTTCCCCTGCAGTCGTGGGCACGATTTGGTGTTAAACACTATCCAAATTGACCCACGATCTATCGTGCATCCTATACTATCCCAGTTCATCGTGACTGAGATTTTCAGATCTTGCCTGCTGCAGGTAAGATCTAAAGATGCGATGTACGACCAACGGGTACGCGCATTGCCATCGTAATTGTGAGTAGAGACTCACGATTAGGACATATTTTACACGATCTGTCGTCCCGACGCGTCGGAATCGGGCTGATCGTGTAAAATATTGCCTAGTGTGTGGGAACTTTAAGTCGGAATCAACGATTGGTGTACCCCATACATTGCCGATTTTTTCCCCCAATCATCTGCAGAACAGGGAATTGTCACAATACATTGCAGATGTATGGTGGCCTTATCCCAACTGGCTATCAAAAAAAGTTTACGTCTATTTATCGCTCAACTGCCCTGGAGATATTTATCATTTTTATGATAAACTAGCTGGAGTACCAGGCTTTGCCCGGGATTTTAAGAATCTAAGTAAGTAGGACCTGTAAAGGTGTAAAGCAAACTTCGGAGATAGAAGCATTAAAAATTTGTAGGACGTACAGTGTAAACACGGCCAAGAGCGTCTGTTGCTCTGATACCAGGATGACCATCTACAGCGACTCCATGTTTTCTGCACAGAAAAACTTTGGGAGAAGCATTCCATGTGTAATATTTTGGCAGCTCACAGTACAGCAGGGTCCTTGCAAAGTCATCATTTTGAGACAGTTGGAAGAAAGAAGTGAATGTTTTATTGTAATTTGGTGAAGTCAGAGAGCTGAGAATGCTGGCAAAGCCTGCTAAAGCTCTCTTCGATAATAAACATTAAGATCATGACAAAACATGACAACACTAAACGCTTGCTCCGAGGCCCTACCCATACGCCGTGAGGCCCCACAATGAGCGTCCAGCAAAAATTGTGGTTTTAAATTAATAAAAAATTAACAGTAATTAATTCGATTTCATTTTTTTGGACTTGCCTACGCCGTGTTTTAATACGCTCGTATGTAAAATGTCACGATCTTCGCTTGTAAACTGTGGATTTGTATAGAAAGATAGAAGTACAGAAGGACAAATCTTCGCTTTGATATAGTAGAGGATAGAAAAGAAAAAATAGTAGATAAGCTAAATCCTTTTGTAATTCCGTACCTGACCTGTAAAGGGCGAATGCTATGCAAAAATTGTGGTTTTTCATTAATTAAAAATTAACAGTAATTAATTTCGATTTCAAATTTTTTTAGTTGCCTCCGCTGTGTTTTAATACGCTCGTATGTAAAATTTCACGATCGTGGCTTATAAACTGTGGATTTGTATAGAAAGACAGAAGGACAAATTTTCGCTTTTATATAGTAGAGATTGCAGCAATAGAAAAACTCTTCTATAGCCATGTTTATTAAATATCATATTTATGCAGTGTCACCAAGTGTCCATAGAGAATAACAATAAGCTAAACAAACAATACAGTATAAAAGGGATGAAACCGGGCAAAAATCAAATCAAATAATTATACAAAATTAGTTAATAAAAAGTATCACTCTGTGACCCTGTGCCTGGGAAGGGCAGACAGAAGTGAATCACATCGGGATATACAATTGTCGGGTGCCAAGCACTCATAAAACAATTGAATCAACCCCCAGTGAGTGGGAGCGCACCGGAGACCAATATAGTGCTGAGTGAGAATCAAGACGTTGGAGGTTCCTGCTCCTGAGAGCTTATAAATAAGTAGACCATGGTCCGGAATATACTACTGCAATGCAGCTGTTTATTGGATATTATATGTGGGGCATTTAATTATTCCTGATGTATCGCTGGATTTTTGAAAAAATATGATTTTGATCATTATTAGAGGCATAACAGTTTAGCTAGATAAATGTGTACAACACAAACTGGTACAACTCTTAAAAGGCTAACTGCCTCTGAAACAACCAAAAATAAAAAAAATAAAAAGAAATTGCTACGGGACATACATGAAAAGCAATTATCACCTGTTAATACAATGAGTGAGAACCAAGACGTTGGAGGGTCCTGCTCCTGAGAGCTTATAAATAAGTAGACCATGGTCCGGAATATACTACTGGAATGCAGCTGTTTATTGGATATTATATGTGGGGCATTTAATTATTCCTGATGCATCACTGGATTTTTGAAAAAATATGATTTTGATCATTATTAGAGGCATAACAGTTAAGCTAGATCAAATAATACCCCTTTCAGATATACAACCCGGGAAATTTCCTGCTCAGACCCGGGAATTTCTCTTGTGCAAATTCCCGGGTATTTGGTCGAGACCCCCCTTTCACACTACTGTGTCTACCCGGGAAATTCCCAGGTACACCCTTTTCAGACAAGAGCAGGGTTTTTCTGCTTACCTGCCTCTTCTCTGCCGTCTGCTCCTCCCAGCCAAAAGCCGGACAATCGTAAATGCAGTTTTTATTATTATTATTTTTTTAACATTTATTTTAATTCCCTGGTGGTCCAGCGGGAGTGCGGGCGGCCCGCTGTGGCACAGCCGGCCGGTGCTGGGGGTGGTAAGCAGCAGCGCTGAGCGTCCTATAGGATGCTCTGCGCTGTCAGCTCAAAGCAGCAGCACTGAGCGTCCTATAGGACGCTCTGTTCTGTCAGCTACATGCAAAAGCTACTTGGTGCTGCCCGGGAGTAGTAAATTCCCGGGTAGCACCATTCAGACAGAAGCAGGGTTATTTCCTGGGACTTAAGTCCAAAGAAAAACCCTGGTCGATTGCAGGGGCGGCTCCCCGGGAAGGTGTTCCCGGGTAGGTACCTTTCACACAGACATGAGACCCGGGAATTCTGGCCGAGGCAAATCTCAGTATGTCTGAAAGGGGTATAAATGTGTACAACACAAACTGGTACAACTCTTAAAAGGCTAAACTGCCTCTGAAACAACCAAAAATAAAAAAAATAAAAAGAAATTGCTACGGGACATATATGAAAAGCAATCATCACCTGTTAATACAAAGGACGTATACAATCCCTTGAACGCCAAGCACCATATCCCAAACATCTCTACTATATAAAAGCGAAAATTCTGTCTTTCTAAACAAATCCACAGTTTACAAGCCAAGATCGTGATATTTTCCATACGACCGTATTAAAACACGGCGGAGGCAAGTAAAAAAATGTTAAATCAAAATTACTATTCATTTTTAATTAATTTAAAACCACAATTTTTGCTGGACACTCATTGTGGGACCTCACGGCATATGGGTAGGGCCTCGGAGCAAGCGTTTAGTGTTGTCATGTTTTATCATGATCTTTATTATTGAAGAGAGCTTTAGCAGGCTTTGCCAGCATTCTCAGCTCTCTGACTATAACAAATTACGCAACAACATTCACTTCTTTCTTCCAACTGTCTCAAAATGATGACTTTGCAAGGACCCTGCTGTACTGTGAGCTGCCAAAATATTACACATGGAATGCTTCTCCCAAAGTTTTTCTGCTCAGAAAACATGGAGTCGCTGTAGACGGTCACCCTAGTATCAGAGCAACAGAAGCTCTTGGCCGTGTTTACACTGTACATCCTACAAATTTTTAATGCTTCTATCTCTGAAGTTTGCTTTACACCGTTACAGGTCCTACTTCTTTCGAAGACCTTAGGACTGTTGATGGGGAAGTTTGTCACACTTTTCGTGAGGCCTGCCTAAGGAGAGGTTGGTTGGAGGATGATGTGTAAACAAACATTCTTAAAATCCAAGGCAACGCGGGGTACTCCAGCTAGTAGCATATAAAATGTGTTTTGCTATAGGCTTTCAAATTTAATAATAACAAGCACTGTTACCTGTTTTCTGGGAATGGCCATCAATAACCAATGGTTTACATTGCAATCATCAATGTTTTTCTATTCGATGGCAGCTTTCTAATTTTCACTGCAATCAAATGAAGTATGGAACTGAATACAGCTGTAATAATGTGACCTGAACTGGTCTCTGCTCATACCAAAATTTTTGTACATTCGAGAACAAATTTCATCAAATGGTTTTAATGCTATAATTACTGTAGTTACAGTTGTATCCCAAGACTTGATGTCCGAAGCTCGCCCACCATTCGATGATGGGCTTCTGATGTCCATCTTTACTACTATCTGAATTCCTAGGGAACTTTTTGAAGCATGGCCGGCGGCATCCCGACAGCAGTGAAAATCCCGATCGTCGAAAGGTAAGTACTCACTAACCTATTCTACCCCCTAACCCTCCCTTAGGGGTGCCTAAACCTAATCCCCCCTTCCACGCCGCCTAAACCTAAGTCCCACGGGGAGGGGGGTGCCTAACCCCCCCTTCCCCTAGCCTAAACTAACCTCCCAGGGGGGTGCCTAACCCTAAGTCCCCCCCCGGGAACCCTAAACCTAACCCTCCCCCCCCGTCCGCGCCCGTCGCCCGGCTTACCTTCGATCGGTAAGCCGTGTGTCGGTCTCCCAGCGTAAGGAAAATGACAGACGCCTGTCATTTAACCCTTGCCGGGATTATACAGTTGTGAAACTGGCGGTCGGGATTCCGTCCATCGGCTTCCCGGCTGTTTCCCTTTTGAAGTACATGACACTTTTTGATTAGTTTTTTAGAGTCCGTTTAATACTCTATTTAAGAATAACTCACAATAATGGAGCTCATTAGAGCATCCCATCTACAATGCAGGATGTGCAGGTAATTTTAATATGCCTGGGATACTATGTGTGGGAGGTAGGGCTTAACAGGGAAAGGGTGGCTTTTATAACCTACAGATTGGCACAAATTCCAGGTAAATACTGCATTGCTTCTAGTAAAAAATAAATAAATAACACATTCGTTCTATCTGCAGTTTTTTTTTATAAAGGTAGGACATTTTTTTTGCCTATTTCTTTTTTTTTCTACAAAGCCAAGCTTTAAAAGTTCAATAGTTAGGAACATTTGTTATGAAAAAATTATATATTCATTCACTTATTTTCTAGGCCTAATCCTTTTTTTGCATTTGACTATTATTTACATTGAAGTCATACTGCAGAAATGTACATTCCCCACTAATCAAAAGATCTTTATTCTTTTTGCTGATGTTGCACAGGCGTTTTACGTAAATGGTTTTCAGCCTGCAATTTAATACATACAATGTAGTGCCTGGCATGTATAACACCTCTCTAGGTACTTAATAGCTTCCACAGACAACTGAGGTTATTCCAGGTCAGTTACAGCTGGAATCTTTATGATCTCCCAGTGGGAATAATCTGGGACTTGTGTCCTAAGAGGTTCTGCAGCAGCAGTAGTGTTTCACACCCTACCATATATCTGAATTGGATACTTTACTGTGCGGTCTATACCTAGAAATGAGGCTATATGCATAATCTAGAGGACATTCATTTAGCAGCAGTAGCACCGCCTAGACCAAGAATTACTGATGAGTTTGGTCAGGGGGGTAAGTGCCCCACTGCGGGATCCCTCTGGGTAATGAGACCAGTGATCACAGACATATGGTACACTCTGATTGGCCCGTACACCATTCAATGAGAGGACCGACCTGCAGCAGCACTAGGAACGCAGTCAGACTCTTCTGACATCGGCCGAACTCCCCGACCAACAGAAACGCCTCATCTAGGTCCATCTGCCGTCCCTTATCGGACTGGTGATACAGCAAGTGACATTGCTACACATGTGGAGCTCGGAGAGCCTCACATGACGTCACGCTGCTGACGAGGGACTAGGCTACACCATGTCTGACAAGCAGTTTCCGTATACATCCATCAGGCTCGGTCCAAGCCTCGCTCTGGCCAGGCACGGCACGGGGGCGCGTTCTCGCTTTGGCCAGGCACGGCTCGGGGGCGCGCTCTGGCCCCCTCATCATGCGTCATGCGATACTAGGTAGGCGGGAAATGGAGGGCGTGTGTGTTATTACAAAAAGATAAAATAAATCCTGTGGGATGGAATGGAAATTTAGCCGAAGTCTTAAAATAGGAGACATGGAGGGGGCTTTTTTTCTCCTAGTTTAGACCCAATTGATGAAAAAAGTTGTGTGTTGCTTGTTTTCTCAGTCCAGGTAAATTCAGTCAAAAGGTTAATCTGAAATCCTAAATCAGACAAATGTTTCCTTCAAGAAAGGAGATAATTCTAAATTCTCTGACACATAATTTAAAAAAAAATAATGAAATAATTTTATCATAAAGCATAATAATAGGGGAGGAATAACTAAAAGCCAGTACACACTAGATGTCAAGTGTGTACCGATCTCTTTTGTGACGGGACCCGGAAGGATGTCGGCATAGGCAAGTGCATACACACTTGCCGATGCCAGCAGCGAAGGACGCGGGCCATGCTGCATTCGATATGAACCGTTAAACCTACATGCAGGTCCAACAGGAGATGTCGCTGACGACGTGCGGGAGCGCACATTGTCAAGGACATTGTGGGTACACACTCTCCGTTGCTTCAATCCGGGTGACATATCGCTTAGTGAACAGTTACAAATGGAGACCAGTGTTAAGGCTGGTTACAGGGGAGTACAAAGGGGATGCAATCGGGAAGCCGGCTGACATTATACCGACAGCCGGCTTCCCGACTGTCATATCCCAGCGAGGGTGAAATGCCCGGCGTCTAGATGTAGACCCCGCTCATTTTACTGGTGCCGGGAGACAGCCGCGGGGAGACAGGGTTAGGTTTAGGGCTCCCGGGGGGACAGGGTTAGGCACCCCCCCCGGAAGGTTATGGTTAGGCACCCCACCCGTGGGACTTAGGTTTAGGCAGCAGGGAAGGGGGGGGGTTAGGTTTAGGCACTTAGATGGGGGATTAGGGAATGGCACTGGGGGAGAGGTTAGGGTTAGGCACCCCTAAGGGAGGGTTAGGGGGGTAGGTTAGTTAATACTTACCTAGGGACAATCTGGATTTCCAGGGCTGCCGGGATCTGTTCTACTGTCGGCCTGATGCTGCCGAGAATCGAACTGCCGCCCATGCGGCCAGCGGTATTACATACCGATTCCGTACAAAGGAGACATTTGCACCTGGCCCAGAGATTCCAAGGGGCCCCGACTCCTCCGGAATATCGGGAGCCCAATTCATGTGTTTCCATTGCCTCTGCTGTAACCGTCCTGCACAGCACAGGCAGAGACGGGGAGATCAGCGGAGCACGCGTGACGTCACTTGTCTGGATCAGAGAGAACAGAGAACCTGGATATTAAGCTGAGAAACACGGGCTGGGGAATGAAGCTGAGAAAAACGGACTTGGATTGGGGACTGAAGCTGAGAGATGCGGGCTGGGGTTGAAGCTTAAAGACACTGGCTGAGAAATGAGGCTGAAAGACACAGATGCCAGGTGATTGAAATTGAAAAACACAGGCTGGGGAATAAGGCTGAAAGACACAGGGTGGAGATTGAGAATGATGATGCTAAGAGACAGGGTAGACGAGTGGATGGCTGGAGATGGAGAGAAAAGGGGATGAGGCTGGTGCAACACAGGCGAGGATAAGGCAGAGACACAGTTGGGGATGAAGCTGGAGAGAAAAAGGAGATGAGTCAATGGGCAACCTGCATTTACCTACTGGGAGGGCAAGGGAGGCCTCTAAAACATGAGTGTGCTGGGACCCAAGATTTCTATTGGCTGCCCTGCATGTATTAACCCTGAATCCACTGGAGTATCCCAGCACTTTATTTTCTAAAACTCGTAGTTGCCTACATCACACATAGGATGGTATCCAATTATCAATAAAATAGCGCTGCTAATGGATTGTCGCAGGGCTACCCAATTAGCCCCGACGCCAGCACTTATCCATACTTGCTTACACTCCTGTAAGTCGCAGGAGGCTTCCGACATTTTGGGTAGCCTCCTGCACTCCTGGAAGTGTGGGCAGATCTCCCACATCCTGCCCACTTCCTAGTGAAGTAGGCAGGATGGGGAGATTTATTAATGAGGAATTTGCGGGTCAGGGAGGGGGTGTCACAATCCTGGCTAGTTTTACCTTTTGTGACTTACCTCTGCCAACTGCTCCATGAATCTGTGTTTGTTACTCTCCTGGGACATCTACTCTGGCTGAATCATGCTGGCTGTGACATCTCTGTGTGTGCAGACTACTCGCCTTCCCACACTGATTAATCATTTGGGCCCTGCTCTGTCTGTGAGCATTGCTAGTCTTAATTGAAATCACAGGTGTGGTCCTGATTCTCAAGGGCTGCAGAGATGATTACTCCCTCTGCATGTTGTACCTTGCTCCACTCAGAATGCCACTGCCAGACCACCTGCCTGTGTCCACCAATCGCTGCCAGACTCTAGGTATATAGATCCTCCTCTAATAGCACTCAGTGCTTGAACATCTCGTTACGTCCCGTGGTGTACAACTTGTGCTATAGCTGTACCTCTGAGTACCAGTGTGTCCCAGGCTCCTGCTGGTTCCTAGACCAGTGCTATCTGTAAGCCTGCTGCGTTCAGCTATCCACGCTACCAGCCTCTCACCTATGGCTCCCAGGCCGCTCCAAGTAGCTTCCACGCTACCAGCTTCTCCACACGGCTCCCAGGCCGCACCAAGTAGCTTCCACGCTACCATCTCTCACGTACGGCTCCTAGGCTGCTCCAAGTAGCTTCCACGCTACCAGCTTCTCCAGCCGCTCCACGTAGCCATCCAGCTACCAGCGTCCACCCACGGCTATCAAGCCGCTCCACGTAGCCACTTGGCTACCAGCATCCACCCACGGCTATCCAGCCGCTCCACGTAGCCACCCAGCTACCAGCGTCCACCCACGGCTATCCAGCCGCTCCACGTAGCCATCCAGCTACCAGCGTCTACCCACGGCTATCCAGCCGCTCCACGTAGCCACCCAGCTACCAGCGTCTACCCACGGCTATCCAGCCGCTCCACGTAGCTACCCAGCTACCAGCGTCTACCCACGGCTATCCAGCCGCTCCACGTAGCCACCCAGCTACCAATTTTCTACCCACGGCTTCCCAAGCCACAACAAGTAGCTTCCACGCTACCGTCCGTCTGCAAGCCCATCTACTAGTAACCTGACCAGCTCAGTCAGCCTTCCTGCCGGTCCCAGTCCGGTTCCTCCAAGTCCACTCATCTCACGGCTCATTAGCTGCACCAAGTAGCTTCCGTGCTACCATCCATCTGCAAGCTCATCTACTGGTACCCCGACCAGCTCAGTCAGCCTACCAGCTGGTCCCAGTCCGGGCCCTCCAAGTTCCTTCTGGATCTCACTCCAACGTTTCAAGTTTCCAGGTCCAGTCACTCATCAAAGGCAGTTCTCACTGCTACCCACTTCTTATATTAAAAGAGCTATTCATGTTACCCATGATTCCAGTCCAGCCGGCCTCCAGTGATTCCAGTTCATCACCTGAGACAGGTAACTCACTAGCACCACCTGTGACAGTATGTTCAAGCCTAACGATGGTGGCGGATCAAGCACCTAATTCTGGATCACTCGCTTGGATTCACAGGAGACGGTACAGCATCAAGTACTACAGCTTCTGCAAATTCTGACTAACCGGCTAGATGATACCCAAATCTTACCTGAACCCCTATCTACTTTCCATCAACTGCTGGAACAGCTACAGGCTCTACTCAGCAAAATCTATCAGATCATTCCTGAATTTCTTAGAGCTACCTCTGTCTCAACTAGAACCTCTGTCTTGGAATCTCTAAGAACCAAAGATTCTTCCTTGCCAAGTAAAGTGAGACATCGAAGTTACCCGTGCTCCAAGCTCTCTGTGGCTGAACGCCATCGGCGTAAAGATTTACATCTCTGTCGCTATTGTGGAGCTTCTGACCACTTTATCAAAGGCCTTTGCAATTCCAGCAGTATAACTATGTGTCAACGTCTCAATGCCTGTTCCGGTCCCGTCCCGGATTCTGCCTGTTCCGGTCCCAGCCCGGATTCTGCCTGTTCCGGTCCCAGCCCGGATTCTGCCTGTTCCGGTCCCAGCCCGGATTCTGCCTGTTCCGGTTTCTGCCTGTTCCGGTCCCAGTCCGGATTCTGCCTGTTCCGGTCCCGTCCCGGTTTCTGCCTGTTTGTTTCGGTCCCAGCCCGGATTTTGCCTGTTCCGGTCCCGTCCCGGTTTCTGCCTGTTCCGGTCCCAGCCCGGATTCTGCCTGTTCCGGTCCCAGCCCGGATTCTGCCTGTTCCGGTCCCAGCCCGGATTCTGCCTGTTCTGGTAGGGGACTCCAGTTGGCAACCCCAGGAGGGGCCTCCAGAGTCTCAACCCCAGGAGGGTCCTCAAGTCTCGTAACCCAAGAAGGGGTTTTGAGTCACTCACCCTAGGAGGAAGTCTCTCTCCTCGCATCCCAAAAGGGGGGTTCATGTTCCATACCCCAAAAGGAAAAGTCGAGTCAGCTTCCCCAGAAGGGGATTTTGGGTCCTATACTCCAACAGGGAGTGTCAAGTTCTGTACTCCAGGAGGGGACCTTAAGTCTCTCACCCCAGGAGAGGGTTACAAGAATTATGCCCCAGGAGGGGATCTCAAGTCTCGTACCCCAGGAGGGGGTCCCAAGTCTCGCACCCCAGGAGGGGGTCCCAAGTCTCGCACCCCAGGAGGGGGTCCCAAGTCTCGCACCCCAGGAGGCGGTCTCAAGTCGCGCACCCCAGGAGTGGGGTCTCAAGTCTCATGCCTCAGGAGGGGGTTTCAAGTTCCAGTTACCAGGGAGAAGTGTCTTCTACTACAAAATCTGATCATGGTTCCTGTTCAACGTCTGCTGCTAATATCGTTCCAGAGGATGACCGTTTCTGTAGTCTGTTCTCAGCCTCGATTGTTGAAGCTGCTGTCTCTGGCTCCTCAGGACTCCTTCCAGTTCCTTTAGTTGGTCCAAGTACCGAACAGCTGTCAACTTCAGTTGTTTTGACTCCTCATCAATCGGAGCATCCTCAAGTCTCTTCCAGCCCTGCACCTGAATGCTCCACAATCCTCGAACACACAAACTTCATCGCATACTCCAGGTTGCATATATTTTGATGGGGACTTATCGCAATACTTTGCATTACTGGAGCAATATGCTGTAATCATGGAAGCAGATCCAGCTTGTGGTATCACCCCTATCAACTTTATTAAGTACCTTCTCTCTTCCTTTAGAGGTAAGGTGTTGGAGTGGGCCAATCCTTTCATCGAGTCTAAGGATCCTGTGCTTCTAAAAATAAAGACGTTCAGTGAAGCTGTTATTAAAGAATTTTGTCTTAAACCTGTCAAACGAAATTCTAGTGAAATTCACAGTTCTGAAAATCGGTCCAAGCAGTCTGTCGGTTCTACTGAAGAATCATCCTCTGCTGAGTCCTCCACTTCCCTGAAATCCGAACAAGCTCAAGTTTTCAAGGGCCAACATGCTGAATTCGAAGCACCCAAGGAGAGTGGCACTATAGAATCGTCATCCCTGAACATGAGATGTGCGCCCACCTCCTTGTCCTCTTCATACTGCGGTACCTCCCAAAACACCATCAAAATTGGTTATATTTCGCTTAGTTCCTCCCAGGAGTCCTATCAATGTTCAAGTCCTACTAAACCTTCGATTTTACCTTTTAGATACTGACTCGGAGTCTGAAGTCGATCCTGCATATGATAATTCTCCATTCCCTGAAAACCATCTGCCATTTGACCCTGTCCTTTCCAGTCATGTATTTCCACAGTTACCAGAGATAACATGTCCGTTGGTTGGCACAAAATGTTCTCGCAGCAGAAAGAAGAATCGACGAAGGTCTTACCATCCCCTTTGAAGAATTTCCACTCCTGGTATCCCAAAAATGTAAGAATTAAGAAGATGTCTAAAGAGATGTTTCTAGAGTGATGGTGTCCCTGTTTGAAGCTCCTGTAATGTCATGTTTGGAAGAAAGTTTTTCGGTTTCCTGGGTGTCTCATTTTTTCATGTTCTCCTATGTATTTATTTGGGTGTTCAGAGTCCACCCATGAAGAGGGGGGTACTGTCACAATCCTGGCTAGTTTTTACCTTTTGTGACTTACCTCTGCCAGCTGCTCCATGGATCTGTGTTTGTAATTCTCCTGGGACATCTGCTCTGGCTGAATCATGCTGGCTGTGACATCTCTGTGTGTGCAGACTGCTCGCCTTCCCACACTGATTAATCATCTGGGCCCTGCTCTGTCTGTGAGCATTGCTAGTCTTAATTGAAATCACAGGTGTGGTCCTGATTCTCAAGGGCTGCAGAGATGATTACTCCCTCTGCATTTTGTGCCTTGCTCCACTCAAAATGCCACTGCCAGACCACCTGCCTGTGTCCACCAATCGCTGCCAGACTCTAGGTATATAGATCCTCCTCTAATAGCACTCAGTGCTTGAACATCTCGTTACGTCCCGTGGTGTACAACTTGTGCTATAGCTGTACCTCTGAGTTTCTAGACCTGTGCTATCTGTAAGCCTGCTGCTTTCAGCTATCCATGCTACCAGCCTCTCACCTACGGCTCCCAGGCCGCTCCAAGTAGCTTCCACACTACCAGCTTCTCCACATGGCTCGCAGGCCGCACCAAGTAGCTTCCAAGCTACCATCTCTCACCTACGGCTCCCAGGCCGCTCCAAGTAGCTTCCACGCTACCAGCTTCTCCACACGGCTCCCAGGCCACACCAAGTAGCTTCCACGCTACCATCTTTCACCTATGGCTCCCAAGCCGCTCCAAGTAGCTTCCACACTACCAGCTTCTCCCACGGCTATCCAGCTGCTCCACGTAGCCATCCAGCTACCAGCGTCCACCCACGGCTATCCAGCCGCTCCACGTAGCCACCCAGCTACCAGTGTCCACCCACGGCTATCCAGCCGCTCCACGTAGCCACCCAGCTACCAGCGTCCACCCACGGCTATCCGGCTGCTCCATGTAGCCACCTAGCTATCAGCATCCACCCACGGCTATCCAGCCGCTCCACGTAGCCACCCAGCTACCAGCATCTACCCACGGCTATCCAGCCGCTCCATGTAGCCATCCAGCTACCAGCATCTACCCACGCCTATCCAGCCGCTCCATGTAGCCACCCAGCTACCAGCGTCTACCCACGGCTATCCAGCCGCTCCACGTAGCTACCCAGCTACCAGCGTCTACCCACGGCTATCCAGCTACCAACGTCTACCCAAGCCACAACAAGTAGCTTCCACGCTACCATCCATCTGCAAGCCCATCTACTAGTAACCTGACCAGCTCAGTCAGCCTTCCTGCCGGTCCCAGTCCGGTTCCTCCAAGTCCACTCACCTCACGGCTCATTAGCTGCACCAAGTAGCTTCCGTGCTACCATCCATCTGCAAGCTCATCTACTGGTACCCCGACCAGCTCAGTCAGCCTACCTGCCGGTCCCAGTCCAGTCCCTCCAAGTTCCTTCTGGTCTCACTCCAACGTTTCAAGTTTCCAGTTCCAGTCACTCATCACCAAAGGCAGTTCTCACTGCTACCCACTTCTTATATTAAAAGAGCTATTTATGTTACCCATGGTTCCAGTCCAGCTGGCCTCCAGTGATTCCAGTTCATCACCTGAGACAGGTAACTCACTAGCACCACCTGTGACGGGGCAGGGCTAAATTACGCAAATCGTGGATTCTCCCGGGAAAGGGGTGGGCCTGCAGGCTGCTCCCGGAAAGGATTTAGGGCCTGATTCAGACCCACTCGCAAGCGGCTGTCCGCTCGCAAGTGGGTCGATGTTGTGCTCTGCGCATGCGCCAGACGCGACGAGCGAAGGACTTTCCTTCGCTCGTTGTGTCTGATCAAAGGGGGCATGCTGTTGATGTTGATTGACAGCACGCCCCCTTTGGTGGGCGTGCCGGGAGCGTGCCTCCCGTCAGAAGCCGGCCCACTGACATCACTAGTGATGTCAATGGGAGTGATTTTGGCTCTGATAGAGCCAAAATCACTCCGGGGCTTGCGGTTGAAAACCTCAACCGCAGGCTCCGGCTCGCAGTTTCGATGGTCACGACCATCGCGGCCATCAAACTGCACGCTCGTATAGGCTGTGGGTGGTGACCCACAGCTATACGAGCGTCCAAGAGGACGCTCCATTTTTATGGAGGGCGGCCCTCATTCAGAGCGTGCGCTCTGCTCAGAGCGTACGGCTCTGAATGAGGGCCTTAATTGGTAAGTATGCACTTATCGTGGATATTTTTGGGACCTGATGTGTCGCGAAAAATTAAACCATAAAAAGTGTTGTTTTTTTCACTGCCGAAATGGTGAAAACACATAGGTCCTTGATCTAATCACTGATCCTATGTGTTTTCAGTAGAAACATCCTATTTTTTCATCTGAAATAATAGGATATGGGGGGGAATCGGTGAAAAGGGGGATTATCGGCGAAAAATCACCATTTTTAACCGACAACATAATATTGAGGCTATTGGATACCGGTTGTAGAGGGGTAACAATAGACAAATTATTTATTCCACTGGTAGGCAAATTATTCCACTGTGCTAGTTCAGATATAATTAGCCAAAAATGAAACGGTCAGCCCTTCAACATGGAAACGGAGGCGTATTATATTAGTAATCAACATATTTATTACAATAATACATTCCAAAAATATAACCAAAAAATAAAATAACTAAAAAATAATAATAATGATTATTCCCGTTTTGAGGGAAAAGTGTTGACCAGGAATCCATTGCAATTATTCTGAACATATCTCGCATATTTGGCATGTGAACCCGATTGAGATGCAGGGATCGAATTAGTGAAGACAAGCAGTCCAACAAAAATGTGCAGGAGTTTAAGAGAGACACTAGTGTGTGCAACTGTTACGGAATCCCACATAGTTGTGTAAGACCTCTAGAGTCAGGGAGAGGATTTTCACCAATAACAGCTACCCACTGTTTCCGAATACCACTTTCAGACAGAAAAAGTCAAAACACCTGGCTTTTACCCGGCAAATGTGTGCAGAGTTGTTTTGCCAGTCCCTTCCTGTACCCCCCCCCCCCCCTTCAGACAGAAGAGCAAATTACCGGGTCATACATTTCTACCCGGTAATTAGCTGATTAACACGGGTATTTCTTCTGTCTGAAAGGTCATCCCGGGGCGAAGTCCCGGGAATTTCGACCCGGGTTGACTCTTTCAGACAAAAAAAAACCTGTGTTGATCAGCAAATTACCGCGTAGAAAATGTGTGACCCAGTAATTTGGTTTCTGTCTGAAAGGAGTATTAGTGATAGATTTTTTAACCGGTACTTAGGTGTGCATCTGGATTTAAGCCTCCAGCAGTAGAGGCTAAAGCTGGGTACACACGTAAAGTACTTCTGTCCAACTATCCAACTAGTTGGTTGGAATGAAAATCTGGTAACGTATGGGAGTAACTGATGATCAGCAATTTGCTCCTAAATGCCATAAAACAGATGAAAATGGTCCTTCAGACTAGTTTTTTAAATGTTTGATCTAAACAATTTGTTCAAACAACAGTTTTTGTCCATTTTCCGGCATTTGGGAGCAAATTGCTGATTGTCACTTGCTTTCATACCTTACTAGATTATCATTCCAACCAATCAACTAGTTGGATGGTTGGACAGAAAATCTTTACGTGTATATGCATCTTTACACATCTTTCGTGAGACCACAGGACTGCTGGTTGGAGACACGGTAAGGCAGTCCAACCTCTGCAGAATCTAACTGGAGTGAAGTTGCAGGCAGAATGTAACTTGCACAGGGACGCTGGAAAGTTACACTAGCAGCAGCATGAATGGGTCGCCAGGCATGAAGCGGCTAAACACCGGGTGAATAGTTGCTAGCAACGGAGAAGGAACAACCTGGACTGTGGTACAGTACTGCAGGGTTTCAGGCTAGGATACAACTTGACAACCAGTGCGGCTGAGCCACGGGCTATGGAGCGGCTGGATCCTGGTCTGAAGTCACCAGGGTGCAGGATGACTGGACCGAGAACTATGATGCGGCTATGCCATGGCTGTGGTATGACAGGTAGGTGATCGCTGATGCAGCTTAGCCCGCGGGCTGGAGCGAGTGGGCGGTGATTCGGCCTATGCCACGTATTGTGGAGCAACAGAACAAGGCACAATAGTGTGACTGAGCCACTGGCTGACGTAGCAGACTATGGTCTGAAGTGTGGCTGTTCCACTGCCTGAGGTTTGACAGGCAGGCTGATGCAGCTTTGACCACAGGCTGTAATGACTGGTCTGTGGACAATGTTGCGGACTGTGGAACAACAGAATAAGGCACTATAGTGTGGCTGAGCCACGGGCTGTTACAGCAGAAACAAAGGCTTAGGTGCGGTAATGCTGAGGGCAGGAAGGCCGCAGCGACAGGTGGAAACACAATAGATGATACCAGGGTGTCCATGTCACGACCAGGATTTCTCGGCATGGTGGTCGGCGGGTGTTATCTGTGCGGATGTTATGGTGGGGAGTGTCTGGTGCTGGTGCCTGGCATTGGCTGTGCGCAGTCCTGTATGGGCATGTTGTCACTCTGCTAGGTAGGCCTGGCTGTGTTTCCGTTCCACTCTGGCATGGGCGCCGCCGTCTTGCTTTCGGCCATGTGACCTAATTCCCCTATCCTGGCGTGTCACATGCTCACTCTCTGACCACTCACGGCTGGGCGCTGGGTATAAAAGGGAGTTCAGAGCTCCCTTGCATTGCCAGTGCAACATGTTTCTCAGTGCAAGCTGAGAGAGAGTTCCTGAGCTTGTCCGCCTGCCTGTTGGATCTCAGCCTAAGCGTGCTTCACCTGACCTGCTCCTTACCCTGCTGGACTTCCACTGCCTCCTCCTTTTGCCTTCCCCATTGCCTGAGCACCTGTGTTAGCTGTTACCCTGCACCTTTCTCTGGACATTATTTTCTTCAGCCACAAGTCTTTTCAGCCTCACAAGACCTGGAATACTGGGCTACCTTCTGTTGTCACTGCCTGGACTTTTTCCTATTGCCTCACTACAGTTCCCCAGTGCACTTTAGTGCTATACCCTGACTTTTTGTTTTACCACAGTCATGTCTGTTAAGCCACTCGTTAAAAACTACATTTATTTTTAAATCTGCTTCAGTGTCTGCTCCTATTACCACCCCTGCTCCACAACAAAACCAGAACCTCACAGTTTGCACTGGCCAAATGCACTCGGCCACTGGACAGGAGTCTGGAGTGGATTTATTCCAGTGCATCGCAGGCCGTTTGGAAAACCTGGAAGATATGCAGCACCAAATGGCCCAAGCCCTGGAAGAATTGACTAAACGACAGGATAACTTGCAAACCTCTCTGCCCTCCCCTAATGTAACATTAGTTACACCCGCTTCTGTGTCTGAAAATACGGGGTACAGGACATCCCCTCAGTTACATCTTCCTATACCAAGTAAATTTGATGGCAACCCCAAGCTTTTTCGGTGTTCCTGAATTGGTGTGACATACATTTCACCTTACAGCCTGATAATTTTCCCACTGCAAGAACTAAAGTGGCCTACATCATGTCACTGTTGTCTGGCTCAGCCTTGGATTGGGCTTCCCCACTCTGGGAGCGTTCAGATTCTTTCCTGGACAACTATACCAACTTTGTGTCATCATTCAGGAGGATTTTTGATGAGCCTGGGCATACCGTATCCGCCTCATCCAGTATCATGACACTGAAACAAGGAACCCGTCCTGTCAGCCAGTATGCCGTACAGTTTCAGATTTTAGCATCTGAGCTCAAGTGGAATACGGAAGCCCTTACCGCAACTTTTTGGCATGGGCATTTTGATCGACTGAAAGATGATCTAGTCACCCGTGAGCTACCCACTAATCTGGACGATATGATTTCTCTCTGTAACAAAATCGATCTACGTTTCAGAGAGCGTCAAGCTGAAAAGCATAGAACTGATCGGCAAAGGTCGTTTACTCCTCCCTCTACTACCCGTCCATCCCCTCCTTCTACAGATGAAGAGCCTATGCAGGTGAATCATACCCATCTCTCCAAAGAGGAACACCAGAGAAGAATATTAAAAAACCTTTGCCTATACTGTGGAGACGCGGGTCATCTGGTGGCCTCCTGTTCCCGTAAATCGGGAAATGCCCGTTCCTAACTGACCCTGGGGACATCAAGTTAGGAGTAATGATTCCGTCCCCAACCTGTAAAGATTTTGTATTAAACCTAGCCTTAGATTTCAAGTTGAAACCTGTCTTTGTTGCTGCATTATTAGATTCTGGAGCAGCCGGAAATTTCATGACTTCTAGTTTAGTTGACAAACTACAGATTCCTTGTACTCTCCTCGATCACTCAATTTCCTTGACCGCTGTAGATGGACAGCCTCTGACTAATGGAGTTGTCACCAAGGAGACTCAGCCAGTAATAGCCCGCATTGGAGCACTGCATTCTGAGTCTCTGAGATTCCTAGTGATTCCTGAAGCCTCCCAAGACATAATTTTAGGGCTACCCTGGTTACGCCAGCACAATCCCAGGATAGATTGGTGCTCAATGCAAATCCACTCATGGGAAGCTGACTGTCAGAAATCCTGTCTTCCTAAGATACGACCTGTAAGGAAAACAGTCTCATTAAAACCATTAGCAATTCCCAAAGAGTATCAAATGTTTACCGATGTTTTCTCTGAACAGCAGGCAAATATCTTACCTCCTCACAGATAATGGGATTGCCCAATCGATTTATTGCCGGACAAGATGCCTCCTAGTGGTCGCACCTATCCTCTATCCTTGCCAGAGACCAAAGCTATGTCTAAATACATCTAGGAGAATTTGGAGAAGGGGTTCATCCGTCCTTCCACCTCTCCTGACGGAGCTGGGTTCTTTTTTGCTGCTAAGAAGGATGGTGGCCTAAGACCATGTATAAACTATCGGGGTTCACTCCCTTTAATCACAGAGTTGTTCAACAGAGTCAAAGGATCCGTCATATTCTCGAAATTAGATTTGCGAGGGGCATATAATCTCATTCGTATCCGTGCAGGTTATGAATAGAAAACTGCTTTTAATACCAGAGATGGTCATTTTGAATACCTTGTGATGCCCTTCGGATTGTGAATTGCCCCTGCTGTCTTTTCAAGGCTTTGTAAATGAAATTTTTCGGGATCTACTATATGTCTCAGTAGTTGGATGATATATTGATTTTCTCGTCTTTTCCAGAAGAGTATCAAAAACACGTGAAGGAAGTGTTAGTGCGACTAAGGCAAAATCATCTTTACTGCAAACTGGAGAAATGTGTCTTTAGTGTACCCAGTGTGCCTTTCCTTGGCTATGTCATCTCAGGTTCCAGTCTAGAAATGGACCCCAAGAAGGTTCAGGCAATCTTGGACTGGTCCCGACCTCAGACCTTGAAAGCCATTCAGAGGTTGCTCGGATTTGCCAACTATTACAGACATTTTATCAAAGGATTTTCCTCTTTGTTGGCTCCCATCACGGCCCTGACTCGTAAAGGTGCTAATCCTGCTCTATGGTCACCTGAGGCAGAGACAGCCTTCCAGCTTTTGAAGCAGGCATTTATTACAGCTCCTGTTTTAAGACAGCCGGACCTGGAAACACCTTTCTTGTTGGAGGTTGATGCATCATCAGAGGCAGTGGGAGCCGTCCTATCCCAGCGCTACAAAGACAACCGAGTTCACCCCTTTGGATTCTTTTCCAAGAAATTTTCTCCTGCAAAGAATAACTACGCCATAGGAGACCAAGAGCTGTTGGCAGTAAAGTTGGCACTGAAGGAATGGAGATATCTGCTAGAAGGGGCTAAGTTTCCCTTTACTGTTTTTACCTACCATAGGAACCTCCTCTTCCTCAAGAATATCCAGTGTGTAAGTTCTCGTCTGGCCCGGTGGATAATATTCTTTGCTCATTTCCACTTTACTCTGACCTTTCGTTCTGGAGCTCTTAATCAAAAAGCAGATGCTTTATCAAGGTCCCTTTCCTGGAACAATAATTCTGAAATTCTACGCAGCACTCCTGTGCTGGAATCAAAGGTGTTTGCCACCATACAATTGCAACCACCTACTGGGAAAACCTTCGTGGCCCCGGAGTTAAGGAAGCAGTTTCTCACATGGGCATACTCCTCACGTTTTGCAGGCCATTCTGTACTCGGAAGACTCTGGAGCTTTTGAAGAGAGCCATCGATGAAAGCTGATGTCTTGGAGTTCATCTCATCATGTACCTCATGTGCCCAGCACAAATCCTCACATCAAGCCCCAGCTGGTGAGTTGTTACCCCTGCCTATTCCATTGCGTCCG
The DNA here is from genome assembly GCA_031769625.1 of Taudactylus pleione. Taxonomy (NCBI): domain Eukaryota; kingdom Metazoa; phylum Chordata; class Amphibia; order Anura; family Myobatrachidae; genus Taudactylus; species Taudactylus pleione. The sequence continues at coordinate 50,900,856 of JAUIMM010000015.1, forward strand.
TGGACGCATCTCTCCATGGACTTCGTGACTGATTTACCAAATTCCCAGAGATATAGGACCTTATTCAGAGTCAGTCGCAAGCGCAGATGCGCTCGTAACCGACTCGATGGTTAGTCCTGCACACGCGCAGCGGCCGCACTGCACGTGCGCAAGCTCCGGAGCGACAGAGAATCTCTGTCGCTCTGGAGCTCGCTACCAAAGGGGCGGCTGTCGATGTTGATCGACGGCTTGCCCCATTTGGTAGGCGGGCCGGGGGGGTGGTTTCCAAAACGGAGGTGTTCCTAACGGAATGCTTGCCGTTTTTTGGGTGGCCTGTCGAAGCCGAATAATTGGCTGAGACAAGTTCAGTTTAAAATGTAATCGCAGCGACGCCATCTTGCGAATGGCCGCAAGACGCCATCTTGAAATTGAGATCGCAAGATGCTATTTAGCGAATGGCCGCCTAAGCGCCATTTTAGGTAAACTCACATTTTAGTACATGTGGCGATAATACTAATAGCACCATGCGATTGCATTTTTCATCATTTCCCATACGCACATTAATACATACAATAGCGCTGTTAACTAGTCGCATATTAGCGAATGCATAGGACTTTGTATGAAACCGCTGTTTTATTAGCTTTATGCGCAAGCATCTGCCCCAAGTTAACTAGCGTCCTTATATCAAACCCTCAATACCCACACATTACATATTCACACATAAGGTTCAATAAGCTTTAAAGTGTATGATTTAAGTAGGTTCAGTTAGTTTAAATGCTAAGAAATAAAGATATTTTATAACTATGGTATTATACATGTTAAACCAGTCGTGTTTGGAGTTGTACTGATGCGTACTCTTTTCACAGTATTCCGGTGTTATCGGTGGGGAGATCGCATCATGCATTCCCGAGTTATGGATCGCAGAGCCTACAAGCAACAAAATTTATATTTTAGAAACAGCTGTTAGGATGCTGACGGAGGCGTGAAGAGGAAGACCCCCAGCTGTTTGAACCAGCCTGTTAAATGTGCTGTAACAGATGCTTCACCCCTGAGAACCAATGATATCAGCAACAGACTTCCCTTTTGTCCTGTTTATTCTGGGGGGTATAAATATGAGTGCACGAACGCTGATTCTGAGTCTTCGTGCTGAATGCTGAATGACGAGGGGTCTCTTGCCTATCTCTGGGTCCGGAAGCACCTGCGTATGTATACTGTACTTGGGTCTGTATAATTTCCTTTTGCACCTAAATTGTGTCTTGATCAATTGCGTGTAACTGTCTGAACTTTTACCTGAATATCACTTGTGCTTTGGAACCACAGATTCCATGTCTAAGTCTTTATTTATGGTGTGACTACGTACGCAAATTAGCGTCATCCTTAGAAGGTATAGGCAGGACATTAGAAGGTATAGGAAGGTGTGTGTATAGAGGTTCTGATCCAGTATCGTTAGGCCGCACTGACATCATCAGTGATGTCAGTGGGGAGCTTCCTGCTCCACCAGAGCAGAAAGCTCCCTGGGGCTTACGAGTGCCCAGACCTAACCTTAGGGTCTGGTCGTAAGCCCCAATGGTCGCGATGGTGATCACCATCGCGACCATCAACCTGGTCGGTCATTAAGCTGTTGGTGGTAACCCACAGCTTAACTAGCGACCAGGAGGCCGCACTTCAAAACTGAAGGGACCACCCTCATTCAGAGAGAGCGATCGCTTCTTATGACCGGATCTGAATGAGGGCCATACTACCATCTGGGTCATGATAGACTGATTTTCGAAAATGGTCCATTATGTTCCCCTAAAGAAACTTCCTACTGCTTCGGATTTGGCTCATCTATTCATCCAACATGTATTCCGTCTCCACAGTCTTCCTACAGAAATAGTCTCTGATCGTGGAGCTCAATTCGTGGCAAGGCTCTGGAGAGCTCTGTGTTCCGTTCTACAAGTTAAATTGAATTTTTCCACAGCTTACCACCCGCAAAGTAATGGATCTACGGAAAGGGTTAACCAAGACCTTGAGACCTTCCTAAGGATCTTCATGTCATCTCTCAAGACAATTGGTCGGAATTATTGCCCTGGGCTGAATTTGCACACAATGCCTCATATCATTCTTCCACAAACCAAACCCCATTCCAGATTGTATACGGTCTCCATCCCTGAGTCCCTGAGTTCTAAAGCCTACCTGTCTTTGATGTTCCAGCCGTGGATGATACTGTACGGAGGTTTGCGTCAAATTGGGCTCAGGTACGTAATGATTTGGAGAAAGCATCCTCTCGTTACAAACTTCAGGCAGACAAGAAACGAAGAAAGGTGCCCTGCATGCAAATTTGATATCAGGTGTGGTTGTCTACCCGAAACCTACGGCTCAGAGAACCTTCAATGAAGTTTGCACCTCGATGCATTGGACCCTTCTCTATTATCGAAATAAACAATCATGTGGCGTATCACCTTCAACTGCCTTCGTATCTGAAAGTCCCAAATTCCTTCCACATTTCCCTACTCAAACCCCTGATCCTAAACAAGTTCCGTAAGATTCTCCCTGTTCCTCCTCGTGTCCAGACCGAAAGAGGCATGGAATTTGAGCTCTCCCAGGTCCTGGATTCCTGTGTCCGTAGGGGCCGTTTGCAATACCTCCTGGATTGGAAAGGTTACAGCCCGGAACAACGCTGCTGGACCGATGCCCGAGAGATCCATGCTCCCGCACTCGTCAGGAAGTTCCATACTGCTCATCCTGAAAAGCCTGGTGAATGTCCTGAGGCCACCCAGGTACTGTCGCGACCAGGGTTTCTCGGCTTGGTGGGTGTTACCTGTGCGGATGTTATGGCGCGGAGCGTCTGGTGATGGTGCTGGTGCCTGGCGGGGAGCATTGTCTGTGCGCGGTCCTGTATGGGCATGTTGTCACTCTGTGCTGGGTAGGCCTGGCGGTGTTTCCGTTCCGCTCTGGCATGGGTGCCGCCATCTTGTTTTCGGCCATGTGACCTAATTCCCCAATCCTGGCGTGTCACATGCTCACTCTCTGACCACTCACGGCTGGGTGCTGGGTATAAAAGGGAGTTCAGAGCTCCCTTGCATTGCCAGTGCAACGTGTTTTGCAGCGCAAGCTGAGAGAGAGTTCCTGAGCTTGTCCGCCTGCCTGTTGGATCTCAGGGCCTGATTCAGAGCCGCTCGTAAGCGGCCGCTCGTTCACTCTGAGCGATGTTCGCACAACTGCGCATGCGTATGAGTCGTAATGCGCATGCGCAAACCAGTTATTGCGGTCGGAAATCGTGTGCTCTCAAAACAGCGAGGGGCTGCTAATTTGATTGACAGAATGTACCGTTTGTGGGTGGTAACGGGAAGGTGCTTGAAAACGGGGGAGTGGAGATCCGAACGCAGGCGTGCCAAACGGTCAAAAGGGCGTTTAATGGAAGTGCATAATTAGTAAAGGAGCATCATTGACCACGTCACTTGGTCGTCTTTTAGCCTGAACTGCTCGCAGTGATAGCGGTAAGAAAAAGCTACCACAAGCACTGCGAGCAGTTCAGATGCCTTTCGATGTACCCGATTAATCTAATAAATACCGGAGAAGACGTGTGATGCGAATGGCAAAGGGGCGTCTTTACAAAATAGCGAGCGCATTTTGCGCTCGCTCAGACATAGAGGCGTCAACAAACCGCAAAGAGCGAGCGCTCAATTTAAATAGCCAGCCCCTTTTTTGGAACGACCGTCCGCAAATAGCGTCCGGCTCTGAATCAGGCCCTCAGCCTAAGACTGCTTCACCTGACCTGCTCCTGCTGGACTTCCACTGCCTCCTCCTTTTGCCTTCCCCATTGCCTGAGCAACTGTGTCAGCTGTTACCCTGCGCCTTGCCTCCACTTGCACCTTCCTCTGGACATTATTTTCTTCAGCCACAATTCTTTTCAGCCTCACAAGACCTGGAATACTGTACTACCTTCTGTTGTCACCGCCTGGACTTTTTCCCATTGCCTCACTACAGTTCCCAAGTGCACTTTACTGCTATACCCGGACTTTCTGTTTTACCACATTCATGTCTGTTAAGCCACTCATTAAAAACTCCACATTTATTTTTAAATCTGCTTCAGTGTCTGCTCCTTTTACCACCCCGGGTCCACAACAAAACCAGAACCTCACAGGCTAGGAAAGCTGGTTCAGGATACAGGTAACAACAAGTAGATTGCAGGAACAGCAGAACAAGTTAGGACCGGCTAAAAACACAGGCTTCTGAGCACAAGGCACACACTCCAGACGTCAGGCAATATCACCGGCAGGAAGTGTAAGGCTGACTGTAACTTAACAGAAGCAGGGACTAATGAGAGCAATCCTAACAACTGAATGGTTTGCAGTTGTGAGCTGCACACAGACTGACAGAAAAAAATGCAGCTATGAGCTGTACAGACAGAGGGCTTGATTCAGAGCCGGATGCTATTTGCGGTCGTTCGTTCTGAAAAAAGGGGTGGCTATTCAAATGACCGTTCGCTCTTTGCGGTCTGTTCACGTATCTATGCCTGAACAAGCGAACAAAACTTGCGGTTAGTGCCATTTTGTGGGCGTAACTGCATGTTACCTCCCTCGTACTCGTCACGCTGGTAGCTTGCCCAGAGATCCGGCAGCTTCAGAGAAACACCCAGCCTCTCCCAGCACACAGTGTGGATGATACGTGTTGTCATCCGTCACCATTGCAGCTCTGCTTGGTGATACCATCCAAGGGGGGTATCGCCAAAATAGCAGAGCAGAAAAAGAAGACAATAACTGACAGAGATACCAATAATACTATCAAAATACACACTCACGCCAGGTGAAATATTTAGCTCCATCTGTGGATCGCTTAAAATGTGTCAGTAAGTAATGAATACATCTGTGCACCTGCTGGGAGACCTGAAAACTGTGACCTGTGTGGGGTACTGAGGACCGAGTTTGAGAACCACTGTTCTATTATATGTTCCAGAAATCAAACACTTTGCTGATTTATTTGACAATAGTGCCATAGGACACATGCTTAGAACCTAGCACATGCATCACAATGAATATAGTATGTGCCCCCAGGTATATATCTCTTGTAATGAAAGAAGATTATAGCAAAACTAAACTGACAGCACTTGGAGTCGGTACCCCTGTGAAATAATCTACCATGGTAGCAGCCGTCACGAATGATGGATCTATACGTATATGCATTTACCGAAGCCATGTGACCTCATCCACGACCTGAAAACAGTAGAGCAAGTGGATGCAAACATGCCCAACGCTCAGGTTTTCACTACTTTAGATGCCAAATGTGGTTTCTGGCATATAACTGGATAAAGAATCTTCCCTGTTGACTATCTTCATAACACCAGTGAGTAGGTAAGCATTTCTCAGGATTCCTTATGGATTTTACACTGGATCAAGGCCTTCCAGTGCTATATGGAGCATATGTTTGAGTGTTTCCTGTGTGAAATAATTGTGGACAGCATCCTGATTTGGGGTTCCACTATGCTGACTGTCACGATCCGAGACTCTATTTGTAGGAGGAATGTACAGTAGATGTGCATAGCGGTTGGAAAAAATAACCTTCTGACCAACTAGCCCTGAAACCTCCCAGCAGCCATGTTGTTTGTTCAATTTTGTATTAGTGCTGGTACAGTAAATACACAGTAATCACAGCTCTGGCCTGATCCACAGTGATTACACTAACAATTGTGTGGGATCTTTTAATACTAATATTCACATTTTCACACCAAGGCCCGCCGTATTCAATATGGGAGCGAAAAGTCCGTGCTGGACTTTTCACTCCACACCGGAGCTATTCTGGGGATAAAGTATCGGGTGCGTGCCCGCTTTATCCCCGTATGCAATTTGGAGCCGGCGAAAACAGGAGCCTGCAGAAAGACAAGTATCGGGAAAAATAGAGGAATTTTTGGGAATTAATCCTGGGACTCCCCTAATGATGTCCAGACATGGGGGATCACCGTGGGTACCCCCATTTAGCCCTGCAGAATGTGTTATGCATTTTTAAATAGCCACGGCAGGTATTTTTTTCCCGACATTAAAGAAGTGATGCAGAAGAGCACTTAGGTTTTTTTTTCGTTTTAAAAAGTGGTCCCATCAAATTTGGGGTACATGAAAATGGGTACTAGCATATTATTAAGTCCCTAAACAAATTTTTTTTATGAAAATGGGTACTAGCATATTTTTAAGTCCCTAAACTAATTTTTTTTAAATTCTGCAAAAATGCACCTGCCACTAATAGCCTATTCTAGAAAACACCTGCTGCATACTTACAGAATACCACTGAACCTATTGCGCTATTTTTAAACACTTCCCCCGTTTTGTTTTTTTTAGCCCAAAATTAAAATCATTTTTTTTGGGGTGTCCCTATTTTTTTTAAAAACTTTTTTTGACACAGTTCGCTTTTAGGGGCTTTTCCCAGGGGTGCGGGCAATTTTTTTAAGCCTGCACCCCTAAACCCCAGTTCTGCACTTTTTTTCGCCATGTAAAACATGGTTAAAATTTATTCCCATTTTTTTACAATGACTTTTTGTACCGGCGAAAAGTCTTTGTAATTGAATAAGGGGATAATTGAAACATGCGAAAATGACGTCATCGGCTATAATTTATTGCCGATTCGGACTTTTCGCATCCAAATTGAATAACCCCCCAAGTGTTCTTTTAAATATATTTATTAATATAATAAAGAAGCTATATATATATATATATATATACATATATGCACTTGAAAACAGGCGATTTAAATGCAGCATGAAAGCATTTAAAAGGAGGACCACATAAACTCCTAAAAATAACACATTTAAATATAATAAAATGCAGTCACTGCACAAAAAGACCAGTACCAAGTCCTCAAATATTAGATATTAGATACTACTGGTCTTTTTGTTTTTTTCTTTTATATATGTGTTGTGCCTCCTACCTTGCGAATATCACACATAAAAAAGGAATGAAAAAGTGATTGATGTTTCATTCATCTTGAGAAGGGAGCAGTTATTTAGAAAAAGAATCCACCGTTGAACGATTATCCGGAGTGGGACTATACATAAGAAGAATTGCTGGAACCTATTAGGGTGACTGACTTTTTTATCTAATATATGAGGATTTGGTCCTGGTCTTTTTGCGCAGTGACTGCATTTTATTATCTTTAAATATATTTATTGCAAAAACCAGGCAAAACAGTAGAAGGCATGACAAATAAATAACATTCAACAAGTTCTTATCCATTCCACCATCTTAGAAGCCTATTGCCTCTATTTAGTAGAAAGGAATGGCTGTTTAAACCATTGGCGGTCATAAATGCTGTCGGCTGGTGATAGAGCAGCTGGAGAATACAAATTAAATCAGGACCAAAGTGTTGGAGGTGGAGGACCCATAGAATATGAAAGCATGCAACATGATCAGAGGCCTTGTCAATGTCACAACTTACCACAATACCAGACGTATCTCCCTGCTGCTAAGCTTGAGACATACCAAGAAGCACACGTTATGCACTGAGGTGCCATCCTTAACAAAACCAATTTGAGCTGGGTGAAGGAGAGAAGCGCATAACAAGTCTGGTAAATAATTTTAAGTCTTGATTTCACAAGGAAATTGGGCGATAGGATTGTACTAGCTGAGGGTCTATCCCCGGTTTAGGCAAGACTAATCTGAGCTGCATCAAAATCTGAAGGTGAAGCGTTACTTTCCAATATAAAAACAAAAAGGAAAAGTAAGCTGCGAAAGAGGGCAGGGCCAGGATTTGGTAATATTCAGCTCCAAAGCTATCAGGTCCTGAGGATTTACCCTTATGGAGGGACTTGCTTAAGGAAAGGAGCTCTGTGTCCATCACCGGTGTATACAGTTGCTGATATTAGTTAAGGAATTCTCTCAAAATGGCTTCGGTATAAGGAGAGGACCCCGACTTTAATTGTAAAATATGAGACAGAGCAGAACAGTTTCTAACTAAATTGGCCAACAATTTACCACACTTGCCCCAACGAAAGTATCTGTTGCACTGATGATCTAGAGTAAATTGAACCTTTTTAGTGCATAGTGTGTCATGCATAGCCTTGGCATCTAAATAGGCCTGTCTAGCTGGAGGAGAGTTGTGCAGTCATAGGCTACGGTTAGTACCTTGCTAGGTTCCTCCATTCTGGAAGCTATGACTTTGCATTTCCTGGCTACATATTCCACTATATGAACTCTTAGGACAGGCCCAAAATAAATTAATATCATCAGTATGCTCAAGATTATCATCAACATAGTTGAGAAAAGCCCGACACCACCAAATTTTGTAAACAGGATACTAATTGTTAATTGAGATTTTGTCTATATTCACTTGTGTATATCTGAATGTATTGGGATTCTTATGTTATTATTCTGGTTATATTTTTAGAATATTATTATTGTACTACATTTTTTGATTATTAATATAAGAATCCTCCTTTCGATTGTGAAGGGCTAACAATTTGAATTTATGTTTAATCACATCTGCCCCAGTACCGTGGAACAAATTATTTGATTACATAGGTGTATAATACACATTAAAAATTGGACAGAGAACATCACAAGAATAAAACAAAGAATCATATGCCAGAGGATAAAGTACAATTGTGTCAGTGACTAGTTATAAATGTAGTATTGCAACAGTAGGTGTAAAGCAGCAGGTTCATCGGTGGCATAGCTCAGTGCACAAACAGACAGGCAATAGGCATAATGTAAAAGGTGGAGGGGCCTTAAAGTAATCCAGCCACGGGGATAAAATTGAGGGACATATTTAGCACTAATACTTGAAATAAGATCCATGTTATAAATGAACCACATTTTCTCCACAATAGAGAAGATGGTAGAGTGATCTGCCTTCTGTCAGCAAGCTGTAATTTGGCATTTAATGGCATTTAAAACATGCCTGATTAATCATTAAGTGAATTGAGAATATCAGGAAGGTAAAACAAGAAAAGAGAGGGAAGATACAGTTAATAATATGATTTGACCACATGGTAATAGGTATTGTTCAATTAAATATGTTGGCTAAAAGCGTGTAGCGATATATACAGTCAGGTGCATAAATATTGGGACATTGACAGGTCTGGAGTTGATTCTAGGTGTGACATTTGCATTTGGAATAGTTGCTGTCGACTCTCAATATGAGATACAAAGAGCTGTCACTATCAGTGAAGCAAGCCATCATTAGGCTGAAAAATCAAAACAAACCCATCAGAGAGATAGCAAAAACATTAGGTGTGGCCAAATCAACTGTTTGGAACATTCTTAAAAAGAAAGAACGCTCCAGAGAGCTCAGCAACACCAAAAGACCCGGAAGACCACGGAAAACAACTGTGGTGGATGGCAGAAGAATTATATCCCTGATGAAGAAAAACCCCTTCACAACAGTTGGCCAAATCAAGAACACTCTCCAGGAGGTTTGTGCATATATGTCAAAGTCAACAATCGAGAAGACTTCACAAGAGTTGAATATAATAATTCACCACAAGATGTAAACCATTGGTGAGCCACAAAAACAGGAAGACCAGATTAGAGTTTGCCAAACAACATCTAAAAAAGCCATTACAGTTCTGGAACAACATCCTATGGACAGATGAGACAAAGTTCAACTTGTACCAGAGTGATGGGAAGAGAAAAGTATGGAGAAGGAAAGGAACTGCTCATGATCCAAAACATACCACCTCATCAGTGAAGCATGGTGGTGGTAGTGTCATGGCGTGGCCATGTATGGCTGCCAATGGAACTGGTTCCCTTGTATTTATTGATGATGTGACTGCTGACAAAAGCAGCAGAACGAATTCTGAAGTGTTTTGGGCAATATTATATGCTCATATTCAGTCAAATGCTTCAGAACTCATTGGACGGCGCTTCACAGTGCAGATGGACAATGACCCGAAGCATACTGCAAAAGCAACCAAAGAGTTTTTTAGGGCTAAAAAGTGGAATGTTATGCAATGGCCAAGTCAATCCCCTGACCTGAATCCGATTGAGCATGCATTTCACTTGATGAAGACAAAACTGAAGGGAAAATGCCCCAAGAACAAGCAGGAACTGAAGACATTTGCAGTAGAGGCCTGGCAGAGCATCCCCAGGGATGAAACCCAGCGTCTGGTGATGTCTATGCGTCCAGACTTCAGGCTGTAATTGCCTGCAAATGATTTGCAACAAAGTATTAAAAAGTGAAAGTTAGATTTAGGATTGTTTAGTTTGTCCCATTACTTTTGGCCCCTTAAAAAGTGGGAGGCACATATAGAAACCATTGTAATTCCTACACCGTTCACCTGATTTGGATGTAATTACCCACAAATTAAATCTGAAAGGCTGCAGTTAAAGCACATCTTTTTTGTTTCATTTCGAAGCCATGGTGAATAGAGGCCAAAATATGAAAATTCTGTCAATGTCCCAATATTTATGCACCTGACTGTACTATCTCCAAACCAGCATTGTAAATTATGATGATTCTGTTCCCTTGGATCATAAGGATTACTGGGGAACATACGATGGTGTTACTACCACATGATAGTTTGTGATATAATTCATTTCAGTGTATGAATATTCAAGATTTATACAAATATTATCTTACTCATTTCAGTGTATGACTATTTAGATTTATACAAATATTATCTTTAACTAAATGATGTCATTACTTCATAATATGCATACAGTATAATCATTCTAAGTAAATGTATATTCTATGATTAATGTATGCTCATGCATAACTTTTTTCATTGATTGTTTTATTACTAATTGGACTCTCCACTGAGTGATAGTCCTACATTTTCATGCAAATCTATGGAAACCATGTGTCAAGGAACATCTATCTTTGCGAAAGGAATTAAACCTGAAGCCATACTTTTCTGAACCTGCCCAATCTCGTTCGATCTTGGGAGCGATACAGTAACAGACCTGGCCATTACTTGGATGGGAGACCACCTAGGAATACCAGGTGCTGTAGGTTAATCCACATTGGAGGATTGGGACAAACACTTGGGACAGATACTGCATGAATTAATTGCTTATACTCATACACCATCTATATATGGACTGGAGAAAGTATGATATTTATTCCATGTATATGTTGTGGAATGCAGATTTGATTTGTTTTATTATTTTTGCCATTTAACTCGGTTCATATTTATTCATATCCGAGTTTTGTATTTGTATTTCTATGGTCAAAGTATATTTTTTTGACCATATTTGTGTTTATATAAGAATACCTCATAATTTTATGCAAGTATAATAAAAGTCATGTTTTAAATATTTATGTGATATGAAACTTTATTTAAGTGTGCCCCAGCAAAGAGCCTTTCTTCTCTTTCCCCGTGTTAATTCAGGAAGGTATCAGGAACCGTTCTTACCTTCAGGGTCGCGCTGCAATTGGCTCGGGTCCTGGTGTGGGTCTCTCGGAGAGCACTACCGGCAGGTCCCCAGTGTAGAGTGGTCTTGGGTCTGGAGCTCCGGTGGCATAGTCATGGCAGCTCATGTCCAGCTAGGTGTTTCTCTGGAAGATCCTCAGTGTGCTGGAAGTCTCAGGGGGCTCAAGGTTCCAGCAGAGTTCCCGCCAGCCTCAGACACTGGGTGTTGCCATGTTGATCCTTGTCAGCTGACCACTAAGTCTCCAATGGGTATCCAGGTTGCCCCCACCTGATGGCAACAGCCAATCCCGGTGATGCACAGGTTATAAGGTCTCATTCCTAACACCATTCAGGGCCTGAACTTAGTCGCTGACACATGCTCAGTTTCCAGCTCCTATGCTAGTTGTGCTAATCTCCCTGACTCCAGCTCCAGTATATTCTTCAAGTCTGTTTCCATGTCCGCTCCAGTATATTCTTCAAGTCTATCTCCATTTCAATTTCAGTATATTCTTCAAGTCTGAATCCATGTCAGCTCCACTATATTCTTCAAGTCTGTCTCCATATCAACTCCAGTATATTCTTCAAGTCTGATTCCAAGGCAACCAGTATATTCTTCAAGTCTGGTTTAACTTCAACTCCAGTATAGTCTTCAAGTCTGGTCTCACTTTAATACCAGCATATCCTCAAGTCAGGATCCAATCCGGTTGCAAACCAGTATCTACCATAAGTTCTACTCTCAGTCCTTGCTATCTGATAACTCCAACTTACATTGCCGTGCTGCTTATTCCATCTATGGAGGAGGACTTATATACGACCATCTCTATTGCAAACCTCCCATTCCATCAGTGAGCAAGTACCTGAGTCTCTACTGAGCAGTCCTGAGTCCCCAGTCCTGACAGTAAGTTCGTGCCTTATGAACTCAGAAGAGACTCCAGGTACTAATGCTCTGCAGACATTGGCATCACGCTTAGAAAATCAAGTTTCAGCCCAGCACCATGTCATGCAATAGCTACAAGAACTCTCGTCCTGATTGGACACCATTCAAGCCACCCTGGGAACTACATTGCCTGTATCCAATGCTCCTTCCTTAGTGCCAACAGTTAATCCTTTGCTCACCGCTGCTTCACAGTCCCGGCTGCAGCTTCCAACTCCCAATAGATTTAAGGGGAATTCTAGGCTCTGTCGGGAATTCATTAATCAATGTGAAATTCAATTTGAGCTTTTGCCGGCATAGCTTTCAAACACAACGATCTTGGAGAGCTTATATCATATCACTTCTCTCCAGTTTAGCCTTGGAATGGGTATCACCTCTATGGGAGGGTGCAGATCCAATTGTATCCAACTATGCGGATTTCTTATCAACTTTTAAAAGAATATTTGATGAACCAGGTCGAACTTTGGCTGCCTCCATTGATATCTTAACGAATTCGGCAGGGCTCTAGCCCTGTCGGGCAATATGTGGTCCAGTTGCAGACCATCGCTGCGGAGCTCGAATGGAATGATGAGGCCATTAAAGAAGCTTTTTGGAATGGCCTGTCTGAAAGGCTTAAAGATGAACTGGCCACTCGTAAACCTCCGAGGTCCTTACAGGAACTCATATCTCTTTGTATTAGAATTGACTTACGTCTGCGAGAGAGAGCCACATGCAGGTTCAGGAATTAACATTTTAAACTCCTCAGCCTTCCTAGTGGACACATTTCTTGTAGGAGGAAGAGCCTTTTTTGAGTGAGGAATGTACATTGCTCCAGATTTTTGAAAAGGACTGAAAAGTTTTGGGCAGCCACTGGAACATACACAGCAGGCAGCAACTGGAATTCCGGAACACGAGGATGAGATCCGAAGACTGTAAAGATGGAATAGAATTGGTAGCTTTATGATAAGTGGAGTTGTGGGAAAACTCTGCCCAAGACAGCAAATCCACCCAGTTGTCCTGGGAATAGGTCAGGTATAAACAAAGGAAGGTTTACAGGTCTTAGATTACCCTTTCTATTTGTACATTGGTTTGAGGATGATAGGAGGAAGCCAATTTTAATTTGACTTGCATAGTGGAACACAGTGCTCTCCAAAATCTGGCCACGAACTGTACGCCTCTATCCGAGATTATTTCCTTTATAAATTTTCTGTAATAATTTGTGAATCCCAGAAATTACTGGACTGCCTTCAATGTGGATGGTTGAGGCCAATCCCAGATAGCACTTAATTTTTGTGGATCCATCCGTAATTTATTCCCAGAGATAATGTACCTAATAAATGGTACTTCTGTTTACCATAGAGGAGATCGACACGAAGACGCTGCAAAACTTCCTTTACATGCTGCCGATGGGACTGCAGATCTTGAGAGAATATGAGAATCGTCTAAATAGACCACGTAGATATACAGAATGTCTCAAAAAATTTAATTTACAAAGTGTTGGAACATTGCAGGGGTGTTGCAAAGACTAAACAGCATATCTAAATATCCGTTTTGGCCATCTCGGGTATTAAAAGCTGTCTTCCACTCATCACTTTCTTTTATTCAAAAACATTTTGATCCTCTTCAACCCTTGTCTATTCCCAAGCAACCATGGACCCATTTGCCAATGGACTTTATCACAGATTTACCTGTTTCCAAAGGATCCAATATAGTATGGGTGATAGTGGATTTCTTTTAAAAGATGGCTCATTTCATAACTTTGTCTGGTCTTCCATCTGCACCTCAACTGGCACTTATTTTCATACATGAGATCTTTCGACTCCATGGCCTCCTGCAGACTGGAAATATCTAGCCATTTCTGCTTTAAAACCTGGAGACCATGTTTGGCTTTCAACTCTGAATATTCGTCTTAGAGTTCATAGTCTGAAGTGTGCTCCTCACTACATTGGACCCTTTTCAATTTCTCGTGTATTGAATCTTGTGGCTTACAAGTTGGAGTTGCCATCACAACTTCAAATACATAATACCTTCTACATTTCTCTCCTACGAACATTAATTTTAAATTGAAATCAATCTAGAACACCTAAGACTCCTAGAATCAGGACTCACAGAGGATTGGAATACGAGGCAAATCAAATCCTGGATTCCAGTTGTCGTTTTGGTCATCCTCAATATCTCACCGATTGGAAGGGCTATGGCCCAGAGGAAAGAACCTGGATTGATTATACGGATGTTCACACTCCTCAGCTGGTAAAGCTTTTCCACCAGAAGAATCCGTCTAAACCTAATGGCTGTCCAGTGTCCCCTGGAGTTGCTGTTGCAGCATGTTTTAAAGAAGTGCAGTAATTGGAAATATTGAAAAAAAGTCTGGTATCTGATATGTTCTGCAAAAGGAAAGAAGCATATGAGGGGTTTGATATCTTTACCCCAAGAGCAATCCAGGCAGAAAATGAATGCCACAAAACAGCTTAAACTAAATAGGTGGCTATAAAGTAAAGTGATAGATTTGGAGCTCTGAGTCCTCGCTGCTTTGCAGACTTACAGTTTAAAGGGTTCTCATTTTTGCATGTGGACACTTGCATGGCCATATGAACTGTGAAAACCCGCGCTGCAGTGATAGAAAAGCACTGTCACTAGCAATGCTTGGATGACATACAGCAGTCTTGACAGCGCGTTCCTTTTTTGTTACAGCAGTGGAACTGGAAGTTGAAAAAGTATTGAGCCCCCACACATGCTTGGTAGATTTTTAGGGTATGTTATAAATATTGATAGTGCTTAGATAGACAGTCAATAAGTCGACACCAGATGGTCGACAGACAATAGGTTGACAGTGTCAATAGGGTCAAATGCTCGACAGTTAAAATGTCGACATGGACTAAGGTCGACACAGAAAAGGTAGACAATTTTCTTGTTATTTTAACAACTCCCCTTAGTGCCATATCATCCCCCTTGTGCCTAACTGTCCCCTTCCACAGCTTAACCCTCCACCATGTGCCTAACCCAAAACCTAACACTCAGCCTTACCCTATATCAGATCAGGAGATACTTGTGTACTCGAGAATGACACTAGAGATGGTTCAGTAGAGGAGGCTGTGTGCAGGAAACTGGGTTGGTGTATGTAGGTTCAGACAGGAGTACTGGATGCAGGAAGTGGATAGAGAATGAATGGACTAGTAGGATAAGAAATAAAGTCAGGCTGGGACTGGCTATTGTCTCTGGACAGGACTGAGACCAGCTGGATTGGAATAGGAGTCAAGCTGTGACTGACTATTGCATTTGAACCTGACTGGGATGAGTTGGATTGGAGTAGAAGTCAGGCTGGGAATGACTATTGCTTCTGGACCATACTGGGAATGGCTAGATTAGATCGGGAGTCAGGCTGGGATTGACTATTGCCTGTAGAGTGGACTGAGACTGGCTGCAGCAGTGACCTTCAAATGCAATACAGTAGAATGGCCACAATCTGAATGATATAAGCACAATAGTACAAGCAGTATTATAACCAGTAGTACTCAGGTGCAGCGGAACAGAGCTTCTGGGAACAGAGTCTGAACTCAGGAGTCTGAAGCCTAGAGACACCGCTGAAGTAGCAACGTTGCTCTGGCAACTTGCTGGAGAAATAGGAAGTCCTATTATCCCCCATGCTGTACTGTGGAAGGAGTGGCGGTTGGAGGAACAGCAGTAAGCTGATTGTGGCCAACTTGTCAGCGCCAAGCAGCAAGAGTAGGTGGGAAAGACTGCAGGGAGCCCGCTGGTGGACGCAGGGTGCACTGATGGTAGCAGTGGGGTCCCAGGTAGCAGGAGCACCTGAAGAACATCCACAGACAGGCTGACCAGCGTGCTGGTAAATGCCTCACAGTCAGCCTCCGGGACCTGACACCCTAAAATTAATGGAAAACCATGTGTCAATCTTTTTAGTGTTGACATTTTGACCATGTCGGTCATTTCACCAAGCTGATCTTTTAACTGTCAACCTTTTGACCCTGTCAACCAAATGCCTGTTGATCATCTGGTATTGACTGTCTATCTAGATACTGTAGTTCTTCCATCCAGATACCAGTTTTTGCTGTGTTGATAATGTTAAATCATGTCATGAAACTTATATTTCCCTTTATAGAATCTGTATAATTTGAAACATCCAACTGAATTGCTGTGGTCGATCATTTAAGTGAAAAATCAGCTAGAGAAGGTGAAATGGCCGGACTGGCAACCTTACTACAGAATGCACAGAAAGTTTCAGCCACTTAGCTTAGACATGGAACCACTGTGATATGAAAAATAGTGGCATGTCTTGACACTGGAAATGTCATTCCCTCCCTGTTTTTCCATTGTGTTCAGTGCTAGATTGAGTGTGCGATGGGATGAACCTACTATGCCAGCAGCTCTATCACACTTCTTGGGATTTTGCTGGTTTTCAGGAATGGTTGTCACTGACTACTCCTACTGGTGTTACTTGGCCAAGCCTGCCACCATAATCTGGTTAACATTCAGTTTTTTGTTTGTGTATCAATCATAAGTTTAGGGTCTTATAAGTATAACAATCATATTGTAAAAAATAATTAGGAGAGCAGGTTTAAATAAATATATAAGTCCCCTCAGTTCCTATGTCCATTTTGTTGTAACATGAGTCACACATAAAAACAATAAAATGTAACTACGAAGTGTACATTTTTTTCTGCTTCTAAGCATTAATTATGACTACCCACCTCATCTATTATTGTCATTTTATTAAATGTTGAATTTCAGCTTCATTTTTGTATGTGGTGCATTTAAACTTCTAAAAATTAACATGAAATGTAACGTGAGTCACATGGAATGACCCAGTTACTGTGACTTAGACTCAACTTTTTGTCTCAATGTCCCAGAATAATATTGGCGCCTTGATCTGTAACTTTTAAGAATTCTTAACTTGCTGTTTTAATGTAGGCAGCGAATATTTAATCTGCCATATATTATAATAGACTGTTGGATTTTCCACATTTTGTTATCTTTTGTATCATGGGGCGTAATTCAGAGATGAATGCAAATGTCATTGCTGCTGCATCTTTGTACTCAGCAGCTGTGAAAAAATATGCTAATGATGCAAACACCTGGATTTGTATTGAGACACCCACCGGCAGCTTTGCAAATCCAATTGCTTAGCTGCAATGACGCAGCATCGGTCGCAGATCAGTTGATTACCAGAGTTCTGATCATGCAGAATGGCAGATGGAACGGAGATGCCAGAGCATTTGCAATTGCAGGTAGGATCACAGTTGTAATCTGCAACATGCCCCAAAAATGGTCGCAACACGCCTGCGTTTTCATTGCCACTCCCCTGTTACCTCCCACAAACACTCCTGATTGTCAATCACAGTGCAGCCAAATCCTCGCTGCAACTTCCTGTAGTAACGAAGCTTGGTGCATGCACAGTGTTACTCGAAACCATGGGCAGATCACGATAATCGCTAAACTGCGTAAACATCAGCATTACGTCTCTGAATCAGGCCCATAGGTACTAATTTATTGCCAAACTAAAGAGAGCCTTCAAATGGCAAAGTAGCCAACCTATTTCTGCATGTGTGCATCTGCAGCCCAGGAGTGCAGCCAAATAGCTCTTTTAGGTACCACACCAGAGCCATTGATCTTGCTGAAAAAGTTAATACTTCAAGAGAATCTTCACACAAATATTCTGCAGCCTTCTGCATAATTTCCAAACTTCTAGGCAGGCATTGTCTAGAGATTTTCTATTTTAGAGCTACATGCAGCGAAGAATTTCACATTCTCAAAGCCTTAGAGACAGAAACCATTTCCATACCTGACTTGAGCTACACTGCTTTGGAAATATGTAACTTTTTAAAACAGCTTTCCATATTTTTATATATTGGATATTTAAAGGCATCATTCTCTAATGGAATAGCAGCAGAGCCGTAACTAGACTTTTTGGTGCCCTGTGCCAGAAAGAGCATTGGCGCCCCCCTCATTTTTCAAAGAGAAATAATGCACCCAAAAAAGGGGAATGGCCTCATGGGGAAGGGCCAGGGAAGAGATAGGAGAGGCCAGGATGCTGGGGATGAAATAAGAGGAAGCTACAAATGAGAATGATAATAAACAGAAATTTGACCGGCCCAAACAGCGCCCCCTGACCTGTGGTGCCCTGTGCGATTGCAGCGGCCGCACTACCCTAGCTACGACCCTGAATAGCAGTTCCAGAGATCAGATGCATCCACTGTATTGTTGTAAACCAATTAAAAATTCTTCATCCTTGAAGCCACCCCATACCACCATGGCTTTCAGGTCCACCTATAAGGTAAGCACTGCCAGGAGAAAAATAACAAACATCCCTAAACTGTCCTAAAGACAGAAAAAAAGACAGGGGAACAGGAAGAGCTAGTCTATATGCAGTAAGTGGGCAGTCTGTTTTAGAAGTTCCTGTCTTTATACTGGGAATAGGTTACTAACCCATAGTAAGGCTGCCATGGATGTCCTGCTACATCTTTGCTAGTCACGCTGTGCTGTGGCACAGGGCCGGATTAAGGGGGGGGTGACAGGGGCGGTCGTCCCTGGGCCCCCACACAGGGTCAATGTGACCCTGCCGAGAACAGGTGCCGGTGGCACCTGTTCCCGGGAGGAGGGCGCTCTGCAGCTGCAGGCAGCAGCACAGTCAGTGCTGTTGCATCAGCTTGGGGCAGGGCAGTAGTGCGGACGGCACATAAGTGCCGTCCACACTACACAGCACAAATATACAGCCGCCGGCGCCGGCAGCTGTGTGTTTGTTTTAGCAGCCGTTAAGAGTCAGACAGACTCTCATCGGCTGCTGCGCCGCGGCCCACTGCCGGAGCTTCCGGCTCCCGCAGTGGCTGATGGGAGAGACATTGACGTCTCTCCTATCATGCAGAGCAGGCCGGCCCGGGAGGATGCTGGATGGAGGAGCAGATGCCAGAACGGGGATTAAGGTAAGTGGAGATTGTTTTTTTTCCTGTGTGTGTCGGTGGGGTGGGTGAGTGACTATTCTTAAGGGCATTGCTGGGGGGGGGTGAGTGACTATTCCTAAGGGCATTGCTCGGGGGGGTGAGTGACTATTCCTAAGGGCACTGCTGCGGGGGAACTATTCCTAAGGGCACTGTTGGGGGGGACTATTCCTAAGGGCACTGCTGGGGGGGGACGGACTACTCCTAAGGGCACTGCTGGGGGTACTACTGGGGGCACCACACACTGCTGGGACCACTACTAGGGGACACTGTATAGAGGGGGGGTACTGCTAGGGGCACTGCTGGGGATAACACTGCTGGGACCACTACTGGGGGACACAGCATAGAGGGGGGATCACTACTAGGGGTACTCCTGGGGGGACAGCTACTGGGGGCA
The DNA here is from genome assembly GCA_031769625.1 of Taudactylus pleione. Lineage (NCBI taxonomy): Eukaryota > Metazoa > Chordata > Amphibia > Anura > Myobatrachidae > Taudactylus > Taudactylus pleione. The sequence goes on from JAUIMM010000015.1 coordinate 50,920,412, forward strand.
CGGCTGGGCTGGGCTCAGCGCTATTTGGCTTGAAGGGGGCCCCTGCAACCTAGTTGCCCTGGGGCCCCCACAAGCCTTAATCCGGCCCTGCTGTGGCGTATTGAGTCACATCGTAAAGTACTGAAGCACTGGAAAAGCCAGAGAGTGTAATACAATTTTCTGACCACCAGATGTCGCTTTTCCTTAACTGCACTATGCATGCATAAATAAGACAATGCAATGACTGTAGTACCGTCCACTGATTGGCTGACTGAACCTGTCATTAGATACAGGTACAGTATAGTTGTCATGGATAGAGAGCTGTAATTGAGTGTGCAATAAAGGATTAAATAATTTGGTGTGCGAGTCCTGAGTACATTTTTGGAAAAACAATTTATAAATATTTTCTGCCTTCATTATTACAGTATATTATGCTAAATACATACATCAGCAAGATAACACCTCATTTTAGAAAAGTCAGTGCCAGTCCGTGCAACATTGTTCTGCAGTGATGTGCGGCACTCATACAGTGATAACATGCTTTATAAATGAACAGTTGTTTTTGAAGGGCACTGTATAAAACTATCACTGAACTAGAAGTCTCAGCTCAGAAAAAGGTGTCTCTGGATTACAAACTGATTGCATTTTATGCTGCACACTGGCGCGATGTCGGCACTGCTGTGCCACTAAGATCTTGTACAACATGTCACTAATCGGCACACATCAGTAAGTGCCTTCACTGTGGCACTGCAGAAAGCGGTGTCCGCCGCTCACACAGTGGGTATCCTGTCATTAGGTCTACATTGTCTAGATAGACAATTGTTAGGTAGACAATGGAAGATAGACAGGCAGTAGGTCAACAGGGACTGAAGGTCGACACACTAAAGGTCGACAGGTATGAAGGTCAACAGGCAGTAGGCCGACAGGGACTGAAGGTTGTCAGGGTCTGAAAGGTCGACACTAAAGGTCGACTAGTAACAAGGTTGACATGTATTAAAGGTCGACATGGTCATTAGGTCAACATTCATATGGTCGACATGGAAATGGTCGACACAGGTTTTTTTTATTTAAGCCCTAATCTTTACCCTAACCCTCCTCTTGGTGCCTAACCCTCTCTCCAAGTGCCTAACCCTAACCGTCGGAGTAAGTGTCTAACCGTCGGGGTAAGTGCCTAACCCTAATCATTGGAGTAAGTGCCTAACCCTAACTGTCAGGGTAAGTGCCTAACCCTAACCGTTGGGGTAAGTGCCTAACCCTGACACTAACCCTAACAAAAAAATGTGGCAACCATTTGCATGTCGACTATATGAGTGTCAACATATTGACCCTGTCAACCTTCAGTACATGTCGATCTTGTTACTAGTTGACCTTTAGTGTGTCGACCTTCAGACCCTATTGACCTTCAGTCCCTATCGACCTATTGCCTGTTGACCTTCAGTCCCTGTCGACCTATTGCCTGTCGACCTTCATTACCTGTCGACCTATTGCCTGTCGACCTTCAGTACCTGTCCACCTTGTTACTAGTCAACCTTTAGTTTGTCGACCTTCAGACCCTGTCTATTGCCTGTCTATCTTCCATTGTCTACCTAAACAATGTCTATCTAGACAATGTAGAACTAATGATCCACACCCACAGTGATGGCATGTTTTAGAATTAGTGGGGTCTGAACTGTGGTGTATAAAACCATCACTGAACTACAAGTCTCAGGCCCTGATTCAGAGCCGGACGCTCTAACAGAGCGCTCGCTCTGAATCAGGGCCGTCCCTCTTACTTTATGGAGCGGCCTCCTGGACGCTCGCATAGCTGTGGGTGACCACCCACAGCTATAGCGAGCGGCCAAAATGATGGTCGCGATGGTCAAGACCATCGCGACCATCGGGCTTGCGATGAGACCCTTGTGGTAGGGTCTCGTCTGCCGCAAGCCCTGGAGTGCTTTTGGCTCTATCAGAGCCAAAAGCACTCCCACTGACATCACTAGTGATGTCAGTGGGGCCGGCCCCAGACGGTAGGTGTTCAATCACCATCGACAGCACGCCCCCTTTGGTGCGTGACCCATAACGACGGCTTGGCCGTCGTTATTCGGGTCTCGCGCATGCGCACAACGGGGCAGCATCGACCCACTTGCGAGCGCTCGCGAGCGGGTCTGAATCAGGCCCTCAGTCCAGAAAGAGGTGTCTCTGGATTACAAACTGATTGTGTGTTTAATGCCGCACACTTGCGGAAATATCAGCACTGCTATGCCACTAGGAGCTTGTACAACATGTCGCTAATCAATACACAGCAGTAAGTACCTTCACTGCGGCACTGCAGAAAGTGGTGTGCAGCGCTCACACAGAGATGGCATGTCTTAGAATTTGGCAGTGGGGTCTGAAAGTGATGTATAAAACCATCACAACTACAAATCTCAATCCAGAAACAGGTGTCTCTGGATTACAAACTGACTGCGTTTTATGCCGCACACTTGCATCAATGTTAGCACTGCTGAGCCACTAGGAGCTTGTACAACATGTCGCTAGTCGATACACATCAGTAATTGCCGGTCACTGTGGTACTGTAGAAAGTGGTGTGTGGTGCTCACACAGTGATGGCATGCCTGTAAAAGAACAGTGGGATGTGAAGGGCACTCAATAAAATCATCACAGAACTACAAGTCTCAGCAAAGATATAAAGTAGGAGTCCTTAGATTACAACCTGAATGTGCATTTTCTGCAGCACACTTGCAGCAAGTGCCTGTGCCGTGACATGCTGTGGATGAGACTACAGTATGCGTCAGTGATCAGTGTGCGCAGCTTGCTGTATAGTGTTTTATATGGTGAATAAGATTGTAAAGTGACACATACAGTACATAACATGATTTTTTTATTTTGTCATTTAGTGCTAGCTGCAAATCCTGATACCTTCATGGTGTAAAGGTGTCTGACCTAAAGACACGGGCAGTTTCTCATAAAGAGCAATCATTTCAGGTTCAATACTATTAAAGTACTCTGTTCAACTTCATGCATTGCTCTGCACTTTCCTCATCCCTTCAACTCCATACAATATTATGACATCCAACTTCATTAGACTATAAACCGCTATTGACATTGTATTGTACATTTTACCTGTTGTAAATAAGCACACTTGACATCATATAGACAACAGGTGTGGCTGTTGATACGGCTGGGGTGTGTAGTCGAGTGGTTAAGGTGAGCGTCTTACAGAGCTGGCACTTCGAGTTCGAGGTCCGGAAAAGGGACAAAATCGTTTTGTAAATCAGTATTTTTTATTTAGTTGTTTTTTTAATCTACTATAACGGTTTAAATAAAGGATTAGATCATTTGGTTTGTGAGTCCTGTGTTTTACAAGAATACATATCTGCGTTAGTGTGAAGGCGCATTTCTTAAAGACAGAGTTATCTTTCATTTCTATGTTATGCCAGCTGCATTTTACTGTAAATCACTATAGACATTGTATTGTACTCATTACGGGTCATCTGTACTGTATACTGTTGCTACATGATGTAATGGTGCACGGGAAGTTTTTCATAAAGAGATCATTTCAGGTTCAATACTTTTAAGGTACTCTGCTCAACATTATGCATTGTGCTGCACTTTCCCACTTCTCTTCATCTCTATATTATGCCATCAAGCTACATTACATTCTAAACCACTATAGACAATGTATTGCTGGATGGGGCCCTACCCCCCAAAGCCAAGCCAGCATGAGTCATTCATCACAAATCTCATAGAGTAGTGGGGGCGGGGAAGTTGCTTACAGTATGAAAGTGTTACACAATGCGATTTGTGCCATTGTCCTTGCAATTTCGGTGACCTCCAAGAGTGCTGTTTGAAATGATCACTTTCCTCATCCCTTCATCTCCATACAGTATTATGACATCCAGCTTTATTAGACTATAAACCACTATTGACATTGTAATGTACACTTTACCTGGTGTAAAGTCACACAGTTAACATCTCATACACAACAGATGTGGCTGTTGATACAGCTGGCGTGTGTGGGCAAGTGGTTAAGGTGAGCACCTTACCGGAGCTTTACGTTCGAGACCCGGAAAGGGACAAATCGTTTTGCAAATCAGTATTTTTTTATTTATCTTTTGTTTTAATCTACTATACAGGTTTAAATAAAGGTTTAAATAATTTGGTGTGTGAGTCCAGTGTTTTACAAGAATACATATATGCATTTGTGGGAAGATGCATCATTTCTTAAAGATAGAGCAATCTTTCATTTCTACCTAATGTACTATGTTACAGTATGCCACCAAGCTACATTACATTCTAAACCACTATAGACAATGTATTGCTGGATGGGGCCATTCCCCAATAATGTATGTACAATACAGGATTACATAAAGAATTTAATCATTTGGTGTGTGAGTCCTGTGATTTCTAAAAAATACATATCTGCATTGGCCAGAAGACGCACAACCAGCATTAGATAAAGACAGAGCATTTCAAATTCAATAATCTTAAGGAACTCTGCTGAACTCAATACATTGCTCCTAGCTTCCCACCACCTGTAATTTCTAGAATTATGCTAGTGTAGAATGCACTCGTTTGAATAAAAGAGGGTTATGCACCTATTAACCCTACACCTATTAGTTTAATGTTACCTTTCCCTTGTATACAGTATGTGTGGTTGTCTGAAATAATGTTAGTGCCACTGCCGGTATAGTGAAACAATGGTTTATTGCCACACACTGTGGGTAGTACACAAAAAATAAGTCCAGGATAACATTGAATAATGTATAGAAACAGGGACAAAGCTCTCAGTAACCACAGGTAGTGAGGCATGTCACTAGACAAGGAACTGGCCCGGAGTACAGAACTGGAATCCAAGGTAGAGTAACCTGGAATGGATCATGGTGATCTTAACCCTCAGAACCTGATACCGGGAATATGGAGCTGGCACCCACTACTGGGAAATCAGAGACACAAGATCTCAGGAAATACAGTATTGAGTAAGATGGAATCGGTATGAAATACCGCCGGCCGCATGACCGGCAGTTCGATTCCCGGCAGCGCCTGGCCGACAAAAGCAGAGTTCCCGGCAGCGGAAGCCCGACAGCGCTGGAAATCCCGATCGTTGCTAAGGTAAATATAAACTAACCTAACCCTCCTTAGGGGTGCCTAACCCTAACCTCCCCCCCAAATGCCTAACCCTAATCCTCCCTATAAGTGCTTAACCCACCCTTCCCCGCTGCCTAAACCTAAGTCCCCCAGGGGGGTGCCTAACCCTAACCTTCCCCCGGGGGGTGCCTAACCCTCCCTCCCCCTAGCCTAACCCTCCCAGGGGGGTGCCTAACCCTAAGTCCCCCCCAGGTGCCCTAAATCTAACCCTCCCCCCATGCGGCTGTCCATTCGCGATGCCCGGCGTCCCTTCGATCTGGCCGGCAAGGAAAGCACTGTGAGGCAAGTATACATCTGTGAGATGGAAACAGTATAAGTACAACTAACCCTGTCCCCCCTAACCCTCCCTTAGGGGTATCTAACCTTAACCTCCTCCCTAGTGCCTAATCCTAACTCCCTCCTAAGTGCCTAAACCTAACCCTCCCATCCCGGCAGCCTAAGTCTCCCGGGGGGTGCCTAACCCTAACTTCTCCTTCCCGTAGCCTAACCCTGCCAAGGGGGGTGCCTAACCCTAAGTCATGCCCAGGAGCCCCTAGCCTAACCCTCCCCCCTGCGGCTGTCCGCGCATGCCACCCGGCTCACCTTCATTCGGTATACTGGGCATCGGGCTCCCGGCGTAGAGATAATGATAGGCATCAGGATTTCGATGCCTATCATTAGACACCTGCCAGGATTAGACAGTCGGGAAGCCGGGGGTCTGCATTTCAAACATCGGCTTTCTGACTGCATCCCAGGTGAGACACAGGTGCAACCCAGACTGCTTAATTAGACAATTATCCTAGACTGCAGAATCACAGAAAGCCATAGGACTAAACAAGATGGATTATGTTGGAGAGGCACCTTAGGGAAGAGCAGCACTACTGGTAAGAGAGTGGAACTGCAACCATTAGTGACATTTAACACATACCACCAAGTGCAAGCACTGCCAATAAATTGACAATTAGTATTAAAAGAAAGAAAAGGGGAGCAAAGGAAGGGGGGTAACTTAGTCCTCCAAGGGGGCAGCCTTAAACCCATACCAGGGCCGGCTCTAGGGGTGTTCGACCAGTGCGGTCGAACAGGGGCACCACCCTTAAAGGGCGCACCCCTGCTCAACATCCCGATTTTCAACAGTACTGTGCCGCTGTCCACCCGTTGGCCGAAGTGGCCCGCGGGTGGTGAAATGGGGAGTTTGGGGACCCCCACCACCGCGGCGGTGCCGGACCCCCAGAGTGTGAATGGATGCAGCACGCGTCATCCATTCACAGACAGGAGAGGGCTGGGTTTTACCCCCAGCCTGACGTTACTTGGAGGCGTGCCATGCGGGCACGCCTCTAAATAACATCATGTAGGGGCGTGGCCTATGGTAATGAGGCCATGCCCCCATTTTGATAGCAGGGCGCAGCGTACCGGGCCGGTACAGGGTGCTCAGACCCCTGGAGCCAGCCCTGACCCATACAGATGACAAAAGAAAAACCAAAGCGACTACACCTGAATACAGTAGGCTCATCCTCCAACAATATTCTGGTCTCATACCAACTCATGTGTTAAAAGCAAGTTTTATCCTGCAGTTGTGTTGAGGGTGGCAAAGTATCCACATAGCATGCCCATAATTAAAAAAAATTCTGCACCCTAGTCTCTTTATGGAGGGATGCCTCCAGCCAATCCATTTTAAAAAGGAAAAATAATTTGTTTGTTTAAAAGACACAAGCTAGGATGGATGAATCCATCGCTGGAGAATGGCTTTTTTTTTTTGCAGCATAGATAATCCAGTTAGAGCTTCTTACTACCTGTAGTGTATGGACTATAAGTATGGACTATTCCGGTGTGTTACAATTAGGGGCATTCTTAATGGCTAAATTAAAATGTTGTTTAAAGTTAAAACTTAACTTTTATTTTTATTCAGGAAAATAAGAGAGGGGGGCAATTATATATGAATGGAGGTTGTATAAGAGATACAATTAATTTATATTTACTAATATATGTCTTAAATTTCACAAAAAAACAATGGTATTTTTCTATTAGACATAAAATTACAAGGCTTGTGTATAGTCTTAACCCTAATCAATTAAGCTAAATCTTGCCACAAGTCTGGGGGTCTTGAATGACAGTCAGAACAGGGATAACCTTGAATACATTCCTGTTCAACATATATAGAGGTTGTAATTAGATATAGAAAAAAACCTTTATACAATAGTGTCCAGGTTCAGTAGGTTATGCAGATCCCAAGCACAAGAGAAAAAACTTTTCTTTGATGGATGAACACATATTTTGAGACAAAAGACACCGTCATAAATCTTATATATCCAGATGGAACCTTTTATATGTTTAACAGGTTACTCTAAAGCTGGGTACACATTTTACAGATATTACTGCAGATGATGGTTCATATACACACTGAACAACCATCATCTGGTGCTGGTCCTGCTGGCTGAGGAGCGTGCAATGCCCAACTCCCCACAGCCTCCGCTGCAAGTGTAGGTACACACAGCGCGGTGCCCCAATATATCTGCTGATATGTTGGGCATCAGCTGTGCAGCACAGCCGGCGTGAAATGTCTGTGAACGACGTAATTCACAGACATATAGCTGGTACACACTGGCCAACGCACACAAGATCTATTTATCTGCCAGTGTGTACCCAGCATTATTTGTAGGTGCAATACACAGAAAGGCGACAGTCTGAAAATTGATCAAATAAATCTTTTTTTGGATCCAATTCTTTGACATTTGATGTATCCCGCAGTGCACGGATTCTTTTTTTTTAAATTCACTGGCATACAGCTTTAAACAGTGTCATCAACTGACGGAGGTTGAATAATAGTAATAAAGAAAATTCTCTGCACTGTGGGATACAACAAATGCCGTAATTGAATACAAAAAAAGATTTATTTTTCAATTTGCAGACTGTTGTCTTTCTGTGTGTTACACCTAGAAATAAGAGTAACCTGTTAAACAAATAAAAGGTTCCATCTGATTCAGCACGGATTGCACGGCTGTGTTCGCACGCACACGCTAGCTGCGAAAATATGCTAATGAATGTAATCGCACGGCAACCGCAGCTCTATACCAAGATGCCCATCACTGTATAAAGCCTGCCCACTTCCCATGACATGCATCCGCAAGTCAGCGAAAACATTGGTATCATCGAGTAACATCTGAACCATCCGCACAGTTGTGGTTGACCTGACCCTGACTCACAAACAGCTAAACTTCCTGTCACCATCTAGACCTCTGCCAGCATATACAATCGCAGGGGCTTAATTATGCACGCCCCTTTAATGGCGTTCAAACAAACAGGCCCGCCTGTGTTCCGCCGACCACCCCCAAACGGTCACTTTATGTCAATCACTCTGGGAAGACTCTTTGTGATTACTGTGATAGCTTCGCACATGCTCACTGCGATGCATACCCATGCGCAGAATGCAAACATCGGCCGGCTGCGTGCAAACACAGCCGTGCGATCCGTGCTGAATCAGACCCTTTGGGGTATATTTACTAAAGTGCGGGTTTTTTGAAGTGGAGGTGTTTCCCACAGCAACCAATCAGATTCTAGCTATTATCTTCTAGAAGGTATTAGATAAATATTAAGCAGAAGCTGATTGGTTGCTATGGGCAACATCTCCACTTCTAAAATCCCACACTTTAGTAAATATACCCCTTTGTCTCAACATATGTGTTCATCCATCAAGGAAAAGTGATTTCTCTCCAGGATGTGCTTGGGATCTGCATAACCTACTGAAGGTGGACGCTAATGTATATCTAGTTACAATCTCTGAATATGTTGTTTGGGAATGTAACCTTAATGATTAGGGTTATTCTCACTTTGTTTATCAAGTTTATCTTTGTTTAAATAAGAAAGAATTGTAAAGACCAATATACAGAGAAACTGATATACAGTAAATGTTATGATTTGTATTTCCCTGACTACCACACATTATTCTGTTTAAATAACCCTATAAAACTTTTTGCTTTTCCTTTATGTGCCATGTGAATCAGAGGAAAGAAATATTGTCTGCATATTACCTTAACCTTGGTCATACGCACATGCAGGGGTGGTTTCTGAGTACCCAGAAAACCCCATGCCCGCCGATCGGTAATGCTGGGCATACACTATACAATTATCTGTCAGATATCTGTCCAATCTGGCTGGTTGGAATGAAAACCTGGTAATGTATTGGAGCAAATTACAGTCGATCACATGGTCTTAAGCACTGGAAAACGGACAAAAAACAATTGTTCAAATTGGTTAAATTCTTGTTTTAACCAATTTGTCTGAACGACCATTTTTGTCTGTTATGCAGTGTTTGTTTGGAAATGGTCGATTCATTTGCGCTCATATATTACCAGATTTTCATTCCAACCAGCCAGATTAGACAGATATGTATAGTGTATGCCCAGCATAAGTGTAGTGCAGATAAATAAATAAAAACACAAAACTCAGCACTCGCCATTGTTATGATTTAACAATGGTGAGTGCTGAGTTTTGTGTTTTCATTTATTTAAGCAATGTGTTCACAAGCCACTTTGCACCCCAGGCCAGGGAATGGCGAGTGCAGGTTTGTACCCCAAATCTGGCAATGGCGAGTTCAGTGGATTTATGACTTTGTTTATTTGGTTCATTTTTAATTAACCATTTTGTGACCACAGCTTTCTCATGCACCCCTGTGCAAGCTCATTTATTTTAACCTGTGTCAGCTGTCACGTTGTTAGTATGATAGAAGCTGTTTGGTGACTGTCTTACCTATTAAAAGCCATAAATTAGTTGGCAGGTGAGCTTTAAACCAGTTAACATGTTTTCAGTTTAAACTCTGTGATAGCAGCTACCAGGTTCCCATAACTATGATGGATAGTGTAGGACCTGCTGAGAAATGGGGTCCCATGATGTGGGCTGCAGGCTTAAATGCATTGATCAATCCATGAACCAAAACCCCATTATTTATGTATTATGGTGGGTGATTTAACAATGGCGAGTGCTGAGTTTTGTGTTTTATATATATATATATATATATATATATAAATATATATATATATATATATATATATATTAAAAAAAAACGCAAACTGTCCACACTCACGTTTAAGCCTGAATCCAATGCTGGGGTAGCTGACCCAAACAAGGTAAATACCTTGTCAAAGACAATCTCCAAACAAAATGAGGGTGCACTCACCAGACTTCATAGATATCAAAAAGATTTGTTTTATTTACGTCATCTTAAAAATACGGCCACAGTTCAGCCATCCATCGACGTTTCGGTCCCATGCTTGGACCTTTTTCAAGATGCAAGTACATACAACACTGAACATATAAATACACACACTAATTACATAATTAATGCAATTACATTGATCAAGCACCTCCCTCATAAAACACCTGCGTGGTACCTGTTACATGTATAATCAACAAACTGACAGGCTGTAAGGGGACTTAAATGATAAATCCAATGAGCACATCTAATAATACACATATTAAATAAACATCCAAAGCTAACCCACCGATTGTTGTATAATCTGGTCAGACACGGAGCTCCCGCGTGCGTTTCAAACCCTGCTCCTTCCTTCTCATGGAGCGCACACATCCTGGTTACCTGAGCGCTGTGACGCTGTAACCAGGAAGTGGGCATGAGCATGTGACTCACCCCGAGTCATACTGATTAACGCTAGCGACGATAGCTAGAAACGCCGCTGAATCATCTGACAAAATCACGCCCCCTTATTGCCATGGATATATATAAACAAAAAAACTTAATAACTATGTTATAACACTGTGCAAACACATTAGTAAACTAATATGTGCCCAAATAGCACACATATTGAACAGACACAGATGGTAATAGGTCATATCTGCACACATCACATTATAGAACTACATGCAAATCTAATGGGCACAAAAAACCTTATTGGTGACACATAATCAAATGGTGTATATACAATAATATACCATGTATAGTCCATTTTAATATGAAAAAAGTGACAAAGATAAAATTAAAATAAACATGAAAAAATAACTGACACGCAACCTATAGCTTCTCCATTAAAAAAAATTAATCAAATAATGAAAAATTAAAAAATGATGAAAAAATGCTGGTGGTACACCTCTCATAAAAATGTCACAAAAACATACTCAGATGGGCTGCTTCGTTAAGCCCCTTTGGGTGTATAGTATCAAGTTTATGAGTCCAGAACGCCTCTCTCTGTAGTAACAATTTACCACGGTCTCCTCCTCTGCTTGGTGGTGGTGCCCAGTCAATGATTACACATTTAAGACTAGATAGTGGATGTTTCATTTCGCAGAAATGTCGGGCAACAGGTTTATCGGAAGTCCCATTAGTCAACGCAGATCGAATAGAGGACCTGTGATTTGCCATACGCTCATGAAATGATCTTATGGTTTTGCCAATATAATATAATGAACAAGGGCAAATAAGAGCATATACTACATATTCAGTAGTGCAGGTAACTCTATGACGGATAGAAAATTTCCGACCAGTCCGTGGATGACAAAACGTCTGACCTGTGAGCATGCTTCTGCAGGTAGTGCATCCCGCACAACGATAGCATCCTGGTTTGGGAGCATTAAGCCAGGTCTGTGGAGTACCAACATTTGGCCAATCGGGTCGCATCAAAATATCCTTCAGATTCCGCCCCCTCTTAAAACTCATTAGGGGTCTTTCAGGTATATGTCCTTTGAGAAATGGATCTGATGCTACCACATGCTAGTGTTTGCGTATAGCCCCAACCACTATGGGCCCTGCTGTGTCGAACGTGGTACAAACCACAAAAGGATCCTGTCCAGATTCATTTCGTGGATTTTGACCATATCTAAAGATCTGTCTAGCTCTTGTAAGACATTTGTTAACAATTTTCACAGTATATCCACGAGCAATGAAACGATCATACATCTCCTTAAGCTGAATCTCAGCTGTTCTTGGGTCAGAATTATTACGGAGTACTCTGATAAATTGTGACACAGGTAGATTGTCTTTTAGAGTATACGGATGATGACCAGCATAGTGGAGAAGCGTATTGCGGTCAGTAGGTTTCCTATAAAGTCTATACCCATAACCTAGGTCAGTGGTGTAAACAGTTACGTCTAAAAAATCAATTTCCATAAGATCATATTTCAAAGTTAGTCTAATAGGGGTGTCAAGCTGATTCAGAAATTCGACCATCTCTAACAACGCCTCCTCAGTGTTGTTCCATATCAAAAAAATGTCGTCGATGAAACGACCGTAGAAACAGATACTATCTCCAAACCGCTGGACCAGATGCTGATTCTCATACGCGTCCATGTATAGGTCCATGTATGTAATATTCCCACCATTGGCAGAAGTAATCCGGTTTTTTGTAGCAAGTGGTGCTCAATTTTGAACAAATGTTCTTTTGATTTATTATTATTAGTTATAGAAGAAGTGGGAACAGAATTAAATAAAATTAGGGCTGTCAAGGTAAAGGCTGCTCTTGTTCTGCAAACCGATACATCAGAACAGTGGTTTGATAAAATCAGAGTTCAAACAGAGCGATATCATAAAGAACTAATTACATTTAAGAGAGTTAAACTAGAAAAGGTTAATAGGGATTATCAAGACCATAGAGTATATCGATGGTTGACAGGTTCCGATAATTCCTCACAAAGATTTAGAAATAATAGATCTAAACCCCGTTAATTTCAATTTGATAGTCAGACCGTCCGATAGAGATTCATCTGATATTCAAGCTAGTAATGGTGATGACTTGTGTGTGTTTGTGAGTGGTGTTAATTAGAATGTTTCTTCTGGTGGTGGTGATGTTTTGGGAGTGAGGAGGGTGTGATTGGGTATGGAGTGTAGTTTGGAGTAATGTGAAAAGGGGAATGTGATAGGATCAAAATAAGGCCAGCGAGACACAGTAATTTTGGGCAAAATCTTTTATTGAGTAGTCACAATGCTGCTCTGTTAAGATCCCGGGCAGGTGGGTGGGGTTCAGTGATGAGTGGTGATGAGACTGGGGAGGTAGGTGGACCCTTTTAGGGGGCTCCTTCCCGTGCGGTTCAGTGACCTTGCACGTCACCCCTGCTGGACCTATGGTCGACAGTCTAGGAAGTCTCGGGGGGTGGGGGGATTTACAGAGTGGGTTGGAACACCTGTGCGGCGTCCCGCGTGTTGGTGTGAGTCTTGGCAGTACCCTGGGGGTTAATGTTTTCAGTGTGAATATCCATCTAAGTTCCTCCTTGTTGAGGATTTTGTTATGGTCTCCGCCTCTCCAGTTTTTTTGCATGTGTTTGATTCCTATGAAAGTGGTGCCTTGTGTGCTGCTATGGTGGTATTCTTTGTAGTGTACGGGTATGTTATGGTTCTCTGTTTGTTTGGTGATGTTTCTCAGATGTTCGGCAATTCTGGTTTTTAGTGGTCTGGTGGTCCTGCCTATGTGTTGTTGATTGCATGGGCATTGTATGAGGTAGATTACGTTGTTAGTGTTGCATGAAATGTGTTCTTTAATTTTATACGTGGTGTTTGTCTGTGTGGATGAGAATGTTGTAGTGGGTGTGGTGCTTCTATATTTTAGTGTGACGCAGTTGGTACATGAGCCGCAGTGGAAGAAACCCCCTGTGAGTTTGGAGTTGTCTAGAGTGCTTTGTGTTCGGATGGGTGGAGGAATTTGGTTGGATTCGAGTTTGTTATGGATGTTGTCCATCCAGCCAACATCGCCAGTGACCAGCTCCACACACGCTGCAACCCAGCCTCCCAGCAGCTCACCCATCCACACCTCTGGCTCCGCACCATCAGCGACACGACCAAGAGCCAATTTCAGCTGCATACTACGGTCGCTGACCTCCGCAGACCAATCAGAACAGCCGTGCACTTGCAGCACACCAGCAACACGCTGATCCAGCTCACCAACAAACCTGCAGCTTCCAACCTATCTGCAACAGCCGCAACGTCGACCTACATCACCATAACAAAAAACCTACCGGTAGGTAAGTACTGCCAAGACTCACACCAACACGCGGGACGCTGCACAGGTGTTCCAACCCTCTCTGCAAATCCCCCCCCCCGAGACTTCCTAGACTGTCGACCATAGGTCCAGCAGGGGTGACGTGCAAGGTCACTGAACCGCACGGGAAGGAGCCCCCTAAAAGGGTCCACCTACCTCCCCAGTCTCATCACCACTCATCACTGAACCCCACCCACCTGCCCGGGATCTTAACAGAGCAGCATTGTGACTACTCAATAAAAGATTTTGCCCAAAATTACTGTGTCTTGCTGGCCTTATTTTGATCCTATACATTCCCCTTTTCACATTACTCCAAACTACACTCCATACCCAATCACACCCTCCTCACTCCCAAAACATCACCACCACCAGAAGAAACATTCTAATTAACACCACTCACAAACACACACAAGTCATCACCATTACTATCAGGAAGAGCACACCTTACCCCCCCTACCCCCATACGTTTTCAGTGCGGGAAAGGTACTCCCACACAAAGGTGCAGCACCCTGAAACCACAACACACCACCCCCTGGTCAACGAGAGCGCAGTTCTACCGCCCATCTTCTGATATTCAAGCTAGTTCCAAACCCCCATTACTCAGGGCTTATACTAGGTCTCAAACTGAGTCCCCTTTAGATGCAGAAGGCCCCACCCGAGGAGGGGCAACTTCAAAAGGAGGGAGGAGGCCAAAGAAAAGGACTTAGTTATTAATTTATCTGATTATACCCTTAGTGATACAGAGATGAATGTATTAGCTAGGGGTTTGACTTTTGTGCCAACAAATTTTCAAGATAAATTTTCATGGTCCATCGATAATTATAAACTATGTAGAAAATTAAGGTTGAAAGAGAAATTTACAGGAACAGTTGATTTTTCTAGCAGTAAATTTAAAAAGAAAAGTACATTTGACCCTGTCTCTCACAATGTGAGTATTAAGACCTTCGCCAGATTAGTGGATCACTCTATGGAGTCATCTTTAAGTACACAGTTGAAACCTAGAAATAATCTCAATAAATCTGAGAGGAATGCGTTGTAGGATTTTAGGAAGAATGATGCTATTACCATCAGAAAAGCAGACAAAGGGGGAGCTGTAGTGGTTTTGAATACCAAAGATTACGAACGAGAGATATTTAGACAATTGGGTGATGTAAATACTTACCGGTTACTATCTGGTGACCCTGGTATAATTTTTAAAAATAAATTGGATGTAATTCTCACCAATGCTTTAACGAACAGATGGATTGATGAGAACACTTTTGGTTTTTTAACAGCAGAGTTTCCCATTTGTCCTATACTATATGTACTGCCGAAAATACATAAGTCCTTAAAAAAAAACCCTGGACGGCCTATCATTTCGGCCCGCAATTCTTTGTTTGCTCCCATTGCTCAATTTCTTGATAGTTTTCTTCAAGACTGTGTATTGAAAACGGATAGTTATTTGAAGGATACAAATTACTTTAATGACAAACTATGTACCGTACCGTTACAAGCTAGGGGCATTTTGGTGACTCTTGATGTCTCTTCCTTGTATACAGTAATTCCCCATAACGAAGGCATTGCAGCTACCAGGAGAGCCCTAGAACAAACCCACAGGGGGAATCCTCCCATTGATTTTTTATTGGAACTCTTGGAGTTAACATTGAGGTGTAACTATTTTAAATTTGGCACCAGATACTACCTCCAAACCGCTGGAACCACTATGGATAGTAACTTAGCACCAGCCTACGCAAACCTATACATGGACGCATATGAGAATCCGCATCTGGTCCAGCGGTTTGGAGATAGTATCTGTTTCTACGGTCGTTTCATCAACGACATTTTTTTGCTATGGAACAACACTGAGGAGGCGTTGTTAGAGATGGTCGAATTTCTGAATCAGCTTGACACCCCTATTAGACTAACTTTGAAATATGATCTTATGGAAATTGATTTTTTAGACGTAACTGTTTACACCACTGACCTAGGTTATGGGTATAGACTTTATAGGAAACCTACTGACCGCAATACGCTTCTCCACTACTCTGGTCATCATCCGTATACTCTAAAAGACAATCTACCTGTGTCACAATTTATCAGAGTACTCCGCAATAATTCTGACCCAAGAACAGCTGAGATTCAGCTTAAGGAGATGTATGATCGTTTCATTGCTCGTGGATATACTGTGAAAATTGTTAACAAATGTCTTACAAGAGCTAGACAGATCTTTAGATATGGTCAAAATCCACGAAATGAATCTGGACAGGATCCTTTTGTGGTTTGTACCACGTTCGACACAGCAGGGCCCATAGTGGTTGGGGCTATACGCAAACACTAGCATGTGGTAGTTCCAGTTCTCAAAGGACATATACCTGAAAGACCCCTAATGAGTTTTAAGAGGGGGCGGAATCTGAAGGATATTTTGATGCGACCCGAGCGGCCGAATGTTGGTACTCCACAGACCTGGCTTAATGCTCCCAAACCAGGATGCTATCGTTGTGCGGGATGCACTACCTGCAGAAGCATGCTCACAGGTCAGACGTTTTGTCATCCACGGACTGGTCGGAAATTTTCTATCCGTCATAGAGTTACCTGCACTACTGAATATGTAGTATATGCTCTTATTTGCCCTTGTTCATTATATTATATTGGCAAAACCATAAGATAATTTCATGAGCGTATGGCAAATCACAGGTCCTCTATTCGATCTGCGTTGACTAATGGGACTTCCGATAAACCTGTTGCCCGACATTTCTGCGAAATGAAACATCCACTATCTAGTCTTAAATGTGTAATCATTGACTGGGCGCCACCACCAAGCAGAGGAGGAGACCGTGGTAAATTGTTACTACAGAGAGAGGCGTTCTGGACTCATAAACTTGATACTATACACCCAAAGGGGCTTAACGAAGCAGCCCATCTGAGTATGTTTTTGTGACCTTTTTATGAGAGGTGTACCACCAGCATTTTTTCATCATTTTTTCATTTTTCATTATTTGATTAATTTTTTTTAATGGAGAAGCTATAGGTTGCGTGTCAGTTATTTTTTCATGTTTATTTTAATTTTATCTTTGTCACTTTTTTCATATTAAAATGGACTATTCATGGTATATTATTGTATATACACCATTTGATTATGTGTCACCAATAAGGTTTTTTGTGCCCATTAGATTTGCATGTAGTTCTATAATGTGATGTGTGCAGATATGACCTATTACCATCTGTGTCTGTTCAATATGTGTGCTATTTGGGCACATATTAGTTTACTAATGTGTTTGCACAGTGTTATAACATAGTTATTAAGTTTTTTTGTTTATATATATCCATGGCAATAAGGGGGCGTGATTTTGTCAGATGATTCAGCGGCGTTTCTAGCTATCGTCGCTAGCGTTAATCAGTATGACTCGGGGTGAGTCACATGCTCATGCCCACTTCCTGGTTACAGCGTCACAGCGCTCAGGTAACCAGGATGTGTGCGCTCCATGAGAAGGAAGGAGCAGGGTTTGAAACGCACGCGGGAGCTCCGTGTCTGACCAGATTATACAACAATCGGTGGGTTAGCTTTGAACGTTTATTTAATATGTGTATTATTAGATGTGCTCATTGGATTTATCATTTAAGTCCCCTTACAGCCTGTCAGTTTGTTGATTATACATGTAACAGGTACCACGCAGGTGTTTTATGAGGGAGGTGTTTGATCAATGTAATTGCATTAATTATGTAACTAGTGTGTGTATTTATATGTTCAGTGCTGTATGTACTTGCATCTTGACAAAGGTCCAAGCATGGGACCGAAACGTCGATGGATGGCTGTACTATGGCTGTATTTTTGAGATGACGTATATAAAACAAATCTTTTTGATATCTATGAAGTCTGGTATATACATATATATATATATATATATATATATATATATATATACAGTGTTGGTCTGGAGCATGAAGGGCTCACCAGGGGAATGCAGTGATAGGGGCCCATGCTTTGGGGTGTAGTCAGTTACCACATGGGATGAGGCTAGCTCCCATAAAGGCTTGGACAAACATGAGATACCATATAAATAACCCTCTAATAGAGTAACAAGGTACAATTCAAGTGTACAGGCTTAACTCTGGCATTGGAGGAGGGATGGGCCCTCAGGCAGAGGGGCCCACCAGGGATTTCCCCTGTGCCCCTGTGGGCCAGTCCAACCCTGTATATATATATATATATATATATATATATATACTGTAGTACAGAACAGCAGCACTTGGAGTCTTTGAAATTAGTTTAATGTGATACCTCACATCACATCAATAAGTGTGATGTGAGGTATCACATTAAACTTTTTTCAAAGACTCCAAGTGCCGCTGTCCTGTACTACACTATCTACTTTTTGCAGAGGGCATGGGAGCACGGATTGCCCTGTTTAGCGGAGTGCCGGTCCAGTGGATATATATATATATATATATATATATATATATATGAAGAAAAAGGGGGACAAGGACAAGCGCCTGATAGTGTAGTAGTTAGGGTTAACTTAAATTAGATAAAATATATTCATATGCGCGTACCATGAATATGCTTGTATATTAAGCATATAAGGAACCAATCCTCAGATTATACACGACCGGTTTCTACAGCAGTCTTAACCTTCAGCCAGATTTCACCCAGGGAATAGCTGACCAAATAGCTACAACCTTTTTGGAGCAGAAAAATTTGCTTCCATTGTGTGGTATGTTTTATAAGTATATGGTTTTTAATATACATAAATATACATGTCACACACAAAAACAAACATAAGAACGTATCTTATCTTATAGGTCGCAGTGGTCAGTTCCAGTAGTAGTACCTCCAGGTACATCTAATAAAAGCCCATATAAGTCCCTTTAGGGTATGTCTGGATGGTTTGTAGAGTTGGTGTAGCCCTCTCAACGCGTTTCACCTTTAACAAGGCTTCCTCAGGGGTCTTACATGATAAATTAACAGGGGCTTTTTATACCTGTATGTCCTCCAAGATTTGGCCGTTTTCACCCTGGGTGAAAGCTGCCTGAAAGTTTAGACTGCTGTGTAAACCTGTCGTGTATAATCTGAGGATTGGTTCCTTATATGCTTAATATACAAGCACATTCATGGTATGCGCATATGAATATATTTGTATCTAATTTAAGTTAACACTAACTACTAAACTATCAGGCGCTTGTCCTTGTCCCCCTTTTTCTTCCTAGATTACCCGATTTACCAGTCGGTATTTTCAAGGACTAAAGCGGCCACCTGATTTATATCTATAAAAGGAGCATAGTGGGAATAACCATTAAAAGAAGATAAAGATTTCTTACCAGTACCAACCACATTAAGACTGAACTAATCTGAGGAGCAGCGCCATAGATGTACTTTTTATATATATATATATATATATATATGTATATATATATGGAAATAGTAGTTCTTGGATCGCGCACAGTGTATTAACCTGATTGTGACATTAAAGTGCAGGTGTCATACATATAAAAAGTTAATCGACCACTTGAATCCTTCAAATAAGAGGAGGCAGCAGTCCCTTCCGTAGGTCTGTATGGCAATCAGATGAAATAGTGATCTGGAAAATGGGGTGGAAAGGACAAGCGCCAAATAGTGTGATAAATTAAAAAAAAATAATTGTGCCCGTGCTCAAATAATAATGTGCGTACCAAAAGATAAATCTTTAAGGCTTATCTGTAAATCTTGTCAGTCGATTGAGTATACAAAGCTGGACCCGGGTTACTGGTGCCAGATAGGACCTTAGTAGGGAAAGGCTCCGATAGATTCTTGTGTAGATGCATATAGTGTTAACCTTTGGTGACTTTATCCAGGTTTCTTCCTTATTTTTCAGCCCCAAAAGTACCCACATAAAGTGGTGATGGTCTTTAAATGAAATGAATAACCATCATCAGCACTGGTGTACTTAAACAGGGGGACTTTATTACATAAATGGGGTAATAGACAAAGTATAGGACAAGTTAACACAAAAAGTAAAAAAATTAGCTTATCTGTAAGGTGGTGTCAAGGTCTGTCTGAGAGAGGCTGGCAGTGCCCAACGCGTTTCGTCCTTTGGACTTCCTCAGGGGCCCAAGTACACCAGTGCTGATGATGGTTATTCATTTCATTTAAAGACCATCACCACTTTATGTGGGTACTTTTGGGGCTGAAAAATAAGGAAGAAACCTGGATAAAGTCACCAAAGGTTAACACTATATGCATCTACACAAGAATCTATCGGAGCCTTTCCCTACTAAGGTCCTATCTGGCACCAGTAACCCGGGTCCAGCTTTGTATACTCAATCGACTGACAAGATTTACAGATAAGCCTTAAAGATTTATCTTTTGGTACGCACATTATTATTTGAGCACGGGCACAATTATTTTTTAATTTATCACACTATTTGGCGCTTGTCCTTTCCACCCCATTTTCCAGATGTATATATATATATATATATATATATATTGTGGTAGAAGCACGGGAAGAGTGCCGGATGGCATATATGTGTGTCCCAGATCTCGGACATGTGTGCTTTAAAACACCTGGGAAATGCCGGTGCTTGTGTTATGAGAGTTGGGCTTAAGTAAAGGGCGAATGATGGGTCCTGGAAGTGTGGATGTGAGAGAGAAAGGAGGGCTCCATCCACAAGGCCGTTTCAGGTGTTGGGCCTTTCAGCCTGAGAGCAGGCTGATTAGTGATTGCACCTGGAATTGGCTCATATAAGCTGTGTCAGGGTTGGCTCAGAGTCTCACACCTGGAAAAGCAAGCTTGTTCAGAGACACTGGGGTAGATGTATGATAGCGGCACTTAACGTGCCGCTATAACGCTTCCCACTTCACCTCCTTACCGGAGAGGGGGAGCGTTAACTCCCCCATCTGGCACTACCTGCTAGAGACCACAGCGCATCAGCCTAGTGCTGATGCCCTGTGTCTCTGTCCCTGCCGGCTCCACTGAGTGGGATCTCGCAAGTATCGCAAGATCCCCTCAGGCAGCCTGGAGCCGTCAGCAGCCCCAGCAGTTCTGTCCCTGCTGTGGAGATAGGACAGCACCAGTTACAGCAGGCCGAACGGTCAGGCAATCTGACCATTTGTACATGGCCCAGGCTATCAGCACTGCTATCTTGTAGATAGCAGCGCTGTTAATGACAGGGGAGCATAGCGCCCTTGTCATTTACCACCCAGACCCCCGATCATACATCGGGGAGAAGCGGTATCAGCACACCTAACATGCGCTTATACCATTTCTGGGCTTCATACATCTCCCCCACTGTGTTATACTGCCTGTAAGTACTGGTCATATGCTTATGTTTGTGGTGAGGGCAATAGGCCCTACCATTTTTGAGAGAGGGAATCTGTTGTTTAGTTAGTGCCCAGGTGGGCTAGGATTTATTTTTATTATATCTGTTTTTATACTGCACAATAAAAACTAGCTGTGGCTAGCTTGCACACAATCTTGGACTGGTGTGCTGTTTCCTGGCTGCTGTGTGTTTGGAGGTGTCCATCTACCCCAGGAAAGGGCCTCCTACCCTGATCATATTACTGTATGTATGTATGTGTGTGTGTATGTATTATATAGTGTGTGTGCAAACCCCCCTGTAAAAACCCTGTGGTTGCCCCTGGATTAGGAGTTGCACGTAAAGAATTTGCACTTGTGTCCACTTTACGTGTTTGGAAATAAATGCAGATCTTTGCTTACGCTTCTCAGTGAGTACTCTGTCAATGTGCTTATAGACCATGTAAGCTATGTGTAAACACCTCCTTGTTGTCCAGTAACACCCACTTAGCTGCAAGTGGAAATGCTGCTGAGATGCGTACAAGGCTGAATCGCCCTTAATTCTCAGAGTTGCATATATAGGCCCCACCGCGTGTGCAGCCTGCTAAATATCATGAGAGCCTTACGTAGACGGAATTGGATGCCATTCTAAATTAGGCCCTATGTATTTTTCTTTTAATTTCAATGTCCCACTATGAGACATCTATTAGTGAAGACCAGAATATATAATATATTGCAGCAGGCACCCATTGGAGAATAATCCCAAAGAGCCAACCTGAGCTGATTGGAGAATAAAGGACAAGCATTTGTCCGGCCATATATGTGGGGTTACATCCAAGATGCGCTAAACTCAGAATCGCCAATAGTTGTTCAAAGTTGTGTATGCTCAGCTTGGACGCATGTGCAGAATGGAGTGGGGTGCAACTCTCAATCAGTCCCATAGTCGCTTAAGCTTTTCTCCCAACTGGACCTGGAGCAATGGTGGAAAGTATACAACAAGTCTTGTCATTATTTTAGCTCTAATTGGCTCAGTAGTGGGGTAATGTATGTAAGGTTCAACTTGGCCAATATAATTTTTTTTTAGGGGGTGTTACCCCAAATTATATTTATGTGACCACAGTATAATGGTAGGCTTTATTTTATTAGTATACAATCATTCTTCTTAAAGAGTCAATGGAGTTTTAGCACTAAAAGTAATAAAAATGTACTGTATAAGATTTAGTTCAGTTCCAGGACTGCCTGGCTTAATCAAACTCTTTTCAATTTATGTTCATCACTATTAGAGAAAACACTAGCTTCAGCAGTAAAAGCAGAGCTATTAAAATTTGCTACCTCTTTCCAAATCATGCTGCTTGAAACACCACTTTAGTCTGCCTCATTATATCATCGATCACACCTGCTTGTATACTCCAAAGAGTGCAAAACTTATCACTGGCTAATGCAAACTTATCTGAGAAACTAATAAGAAAGTAACATGTATTGTGACTGTAGAGATCTAAGGTTGTGCTGACTAAAGTGTATTCTTACCATACAGAACTCAGCATAGAAAATGCAGTCTTAACCCTGTAACCAATAACAGTGTAGGCTCTCCCTATTGGTGATATGATTACAGTAGGAGTCTCAATACTTAGGACTATTGTTAGGCAGCATCATTCAGCCAATGCCATGTGCTGTTCTCCCCGGGAGAACCCGGTTCTATGCTTGTTGCTAGGCAATGGCTTTTCTTGGGCACCAGGGTTGCGGTTACCTGGTTGTGAAATCAGAGGTCCAGTCTCCAACTTGAATCTAGCAACAACCGAAAATACAAAAATGTATTTCAGATATAAAGCAAACACTATTGCATCTAATTGAATTGATGTTAACAGCTCAAAAAAGTCAGCTTTTAAGCTGCCCATCCACTAGGTGATGAAACCTAGCGATGGAGCGATAACGACGGTCGTTATCGCTCCATCGCTTGGTAATCGCCCGCAAATCGGGCAGTAAAAGATTAAAAACGACCAGCGATCCACGTGCCCACTGGTCGTTTTTAACATCAATCATTGCCCGAACATGGCGGTCAACCTGATGACCGCCGTCAGGTTGCCATGATGATTGGGGATGATTGATCTGCATACACTGAACGTCTGAACGTTCAGTGTATGCAGTTCACCCCGCTTGAGATGACGGCGTCGTAATTGTGCCGTTGTCCCCCGCATCGTTAAGTGGATGGGCAGCTTTAGTTCCACTGCTAGATAGTAACAATGACAGTTTCCAATAAAATGGCATACTTATTATCAAGAGGTCACTTTTTAGGTAAATAAAGTGTATCTATTTTTATACTTTCTTTGGAAAATGACTGTTACTATAGCGTTGGAACTTAGACAAGAGTGGGCAAAATACAACCTGCAGGCTGGATGCGGCCCCTGAGGCAATTGGTTCCGGCCCCTTGCTTCTGTCTCCAAAGTCCCATAAAGTGAGAAGCAGCAGATGCTCGGCAGCCAGAGATCTTGCAATAGGGACCGCTCACAGTATCGAGCTTTCTACATGAAGGAAGCGAGAAGGTGATTTACTGATTGAGTGTATCTGTACAACACCTCCTCTCTCCCTCTGTGTAGAAAATTGTCTATTGCAAGCAATCCCTAGTGCTAGATCTCTGTAACGAGTGATGGGTGAGGGAGCAGTGAGAGAGAAAGCGATTGCCAGTAGGCAGCAGCAGCATCCAGCACTGCTCCAGCCTGTCCTATGCAATTCACAGAGTTTGCAAGAGGAGCGGAGATCAGTGACACAGGAAAGGAGGGAACTTCAATGATCTCGGATTAGCAACATGTATGTATGTATGAAGGGACGATAGGGGGGAAAACGGTAACTGTGCGCGTTATGTGCTGCAGTTACCGCTTCTCTGCATGTAGTATTGCAGGGAAGGAAGCAGAATGCTATGCACCTCTGTCATTATCGGTGCTCCTATCTTCAATACAGGACGCCAACTTGCAGGCAGATGTATGAACGGTCAGTGGCACTAATCGTTCTGACAGCTGCAGCTATCAATTTCGACAGCTGCAGCTATCATTGCTGCATGTATAGCACTGTCTATGGGATTGTGTATTCAAAAAAAATATATATATTTTCTTTTTCAAT
Organism: Taudactylus pleione; assembly: GCA_031769625.1. Taxonomy (NCBI): domain Eukaryota; kingdom Metazoa; phylum Chordata; class Amphibia; order Anura; family Myobatrachidae; genus Taudactylus; species Taudactylus pleione. The sequence goes on from JAUIMM010000015.1 coordinate 50,944,830, forward strand.
TAGTTGCTGGTGCCGTTGGGGGATTTCTGACCGGCGCATGGACTGAAGCACTACAAGCGCCGGTCAGAAGTCAAAAGTGGGAGAGTGCACTTTGGCAACCAGGTAATTTAACACTTTCCCTCTTCAGCAAACCTAACGTTAATACATGCGGTGACTGCACCTGCTTCCCTGCGATAACCTCCAGAAGCAGGTCCAGGCATTTTCCGCATGATAGCCACCCCTTTCATACATCTCCCTCCATATTCTTCTAATCCCCTCTGCATTGCAGTGCGCTTCTATTAAGATTTTAGTAATATACTTTATAGTCCATAACCTTCACCTTTAATCTAACAAGATTTTTAAGTTACCTACAAATCTTTGCTTAAATAGCTCCCACCTATGCAGAGCTATGCAGAGCATTCCTTTGATTTGTCCCAGGCGCAGGGACGTAGAGAGCCACGCGGGGCCCCGGCAAAGAGGGGGCGTGGCCTAATTTCAGAAGGCGTGGCCACGCTCCCTTGAAAAAACCCGTGTTTGGCAGCGCCGCGAAGCGGCGCGCATTAGCAGCCGCAAGCAATCTCCCGCTGCAGCCCATCACACGCTGTGTGCTGGGCTGCTGCAAAGGGAGGGAGGAAGTAAGGGGGGGCCGGCGCCAGGCCCAGGCCCCCGCCGGGCCCCTCTGGAAGCCCGGGCCCGGGTAAACTGTACCCGCTCCCCCCCCTCTTGGCGCCCCTGCCCAGGCGTGTCATAGACACAGCTATACTGGGGTCTTACTTTGCACACTCTAACAACCCTATGCTTATTTTTGCATTGCCGTCCTCATGAGATATAGTAACCCCGGATAATGGAGCTTTCCCATCTGCTACTCAAAATCCTTACAAGGAAGGCAGATTTTTGAAATGTCTGACAATCCTAATCACCTAAAACGATTTGCTCTTCTCCTTCACGTATTCTCTGAAGGGTTATGGATAAATTTATTATCTCACCTACTCCAGCAAAATCCCAAAGTCCTAATAAACCTGCCAAAATAAGGGATCCTTCCCTGAAAGTGTCACAAGTCACTGCACTGTCAATATTGTGCAAAGCAAACGCCGGACCAGTGTTCGTTGATACTCCACCTACCTCCTGTTCATCATTGTGCGTTGGTACTCCACCTACCTCCTGTTCGTCATTGTGGGACTGATCCGGATTGGCTCCAGCGTCCATATCCTGCTGCTGTGAATGCTGCTCCGATGCCGGTGATAGCATTTTCACGTGTTTCCAGTTGTGGTCATTCTCCTGTTTGTTCAGTCGAATTCCAGATTCCAGTTTGCCTTATCTATTCTCTCCTGTTTGTTCCATCCAGGTGGCATGGTCCACATAATACCTGCTGTTTGCCGCTTGAGTCATCTAGGTGACAGGGTGTGCATCTCTGTCCTCTGCTGCTTATATCATCCCAGCGGCACAGAGTGCACTCACATCCTAAGTGCGCAATCCAGCGTTCAGCGGCTTGTGTCAACCTGGCGCCATTGGCCGCACCTCAGCGTCCAAAGTGTGCAACCCGGCATATCAACGCCAGTGTCATCCCGGCGACATTGGCCGCACCTCAGTGTCCAAAGTGCGCAACCCAGTGTATCAACGCCAGTGTGAATCCGGTGACATTGGTCACATCTCAGCGTCTTAAGTACGCACTCCGGTGCATCATCATCAGAGACTTTACAGCCCAAATGCTGCATCTTGTCCTCGGCCCACAGGACGCAACAAGCCAAGACATACCAGCCCTCAAGGCTGCCACACAGCCCAAAGGCTGCACCTTGTCCTCGGCCCACAGGCCGCCACCAGCCAAGACATACCAGCATCCAAGGCTGCCACACAGCCCAAAGGCTGCATCTTGTTACGGCCACAGGCCGCTACTTGCCAAGAGTTTGACCCTCAAGGTTGCTACACGGCTCAAAAGCCACAACATGCTTAGACCTTTTAGGCAGTGTCTGCCAAGAGCATCGCCTCTTTAGACTGTTCAGCCTAAATCTGCTTGACTAACCCTATAATCCTAACAGAAAGCCCACATCCCCTGCTGTCTTTTCTGTGCTATATACAGATTCTACTGCATCAGTTAATGCAGCTTTGTCATCCTAACCTACACCTCAATCAACCTCTGTATCACCATTGGCCTTTGATGACATGGTGCATGCTATTAAATATACGATGGCTCCTATCATGAGACAACAGGCTGCCAGTCCACCAAGGCTATTAAAGATGTCAAAGTTCAGGTGGCCTCCACAGCAGGTGTCATCTCTACAAAAAACTATCAGCTACTTAATATGGTAGACGATCTGGAGAATCGTTCTTGCAGATGATATCCCCAACTTTGCTATTGAGCGGGCACATTATTTGGGTCCAATTAATAACTCTACATGTCCTCACACTATATTTTGATGCCTCAACTTCACCCACAAGGTCATTGTTTGGTCTGTAGCATGCAAACTAAGTAGGATTGAATGGATGAATCATCGTTTCTTGCTTTTCCAAGATTACTCTTCTGAGGTATTTGGTAAAGGAATGGTCAGAACCGAAGCGCTTGGGTAACATTAGACAGATGGTGTAAGTGTCTCTAAATAAAAGATTATTGGTGATCCCTTTAGGGAGTTTGGAGTGGGGTGTATGTAAGAGAGCAGCAGAAGAGTAAGGGGAGAACAAGGTTTCCTCCAGAAGCAGGTTAGTAAAGTGTGCATGACCCAAACACTTATCAGAAATATACAGAAAAGCTGCCACTAAGGAGAACACCATAAAGTCGGGAAGACCAAGGCCACCTTCAGTTTTGGGTTGAGTTAATCTGTTTCCAGCTATCCTTGGTTTATTGTGATTCCATATGCAAGTCATTGTGCATTTTGCAGTATAGAAAGAGGGGAAGCACTTGGAGAGGATAGGCTTGTTTAGGCAGTAGGACAATTTTAATGATACCCATTCTACCTAATAATGATAAATGTAGAGACATCCAGTGCTGCATTGTTCAGAGGACTTTGTCAATAATTGGGGGGAGTTAGCAGCATAAATGTGTGATATGGAGGAAGAAACATAAATACTGAGAAATTTCAATTTAGATGTAGCTATATGAAAATAAGAGTAAAAAACAGGGTGTTGGTGCAACAGGTCAAGTTGTGTAAGAGGGAGAACCTCTGATTTGTGTAATTAAACCTGTATCAAGAAAATGAGCTGAAGTGGGCAATCTCTATCAGTATAGTTGGTACCAATGTAGTTGAGCGTGACATAAACAAAAGCATGTCATGCGAATAATGAAAGTTTAAATTACACATTATCTGTATATGAATGCCATGATAATGAGTGTTAGCCGGCAGGGAGACTGGTAAAGATTCTAGAAAGAGGGCAATAAAAAGGCCTACTACCTCCTGTGTCACTCCAGCCCTCAGTCTTTCCAGCCTTCTGCCCTGTGTCACTCCAGCCTCCTGCCCCCTGTCACTCCACCCTCCTGCCCCATCACTCCAGCCTCCTTCCCCCCTGTCACTCCAGCCTCATGTCATTCCAGCCTCCTGCCCAGTCACTACAACCTCTAGAAGCCGATCACTCCAGCTTCATGCCCCCTGTCACTCCACCCTCCTGCCCCATCACTCCAGCCTCCTTCCCCCCTGTCACTCCAGCCTCATGTCATTCCAGCCTCCTGCCCAGTCACTACAACCTCTAGAAGCCGATCACTCCAGCTTCCTGTCCCCTGTCACTCCAGCCCCTTGACTTTCCAGCCGCCTACTAATGTCTCTCCAGCCTCCTGCCCCCTGTCACTCCAGCCTCCTATCTTTCCAGCTTTCTGTCACTCCAGCCCCCTGTCTTTCCAGCCTCCTGCCCCCCCCTGTCTCTACATCCTACTGCCCAATGTCACTCCTACCCCATCCCTCCAGCCTCCTATTTTTCCAGCCTCCTGCCCCTTGTCTCTCTAGCCCCCTGTCTTTATAGCCTCCAGCCCATATCTCTCCAGCCCCTGGTTACTCCAGCCTCCTGCCATATAGTAAAGCAATTATTTGAATTATCCCACACCTCGAAGAAATGTGTATTTTTTTCTAAATAAATTGACCATCCATAACATTAATGCATCATCTTTAAAGAAGAACAGTGTACACACAATATATTCTTGTGACTTGTTATAGAGCCATTTTCTGTGCTGAGCCAGTATTGATGAGAATGCAGCCTCATGTCTTTCCAACCTCCTGCCCCAGTCACTCCATACTACTGCTCCTTGCCACTCCGACCCTCTGCTTTTCTAACCTCTTGCCCACTGTCACTCTAGTCTACCCTCTTTCCAGCCTTCTGCCCCCTGTCACTCCAGTCTCCTGTCTTTCCAGCCTCCTGTCCCATGACACTCAAGCCTCCTGCTCTCTTGCATTCCAGCCTCCTGTCTTCCCAGCTTCCTGTTTTTCTAGTCTGCTGTGTAAGCAGACTAGCCTCCCCTGCCCCCTCCAGCTTAGCTTCTCTTTTGACAGACGGCATGCATAATGACATCATGACGTACAGTTCTATCCTAGAATATGTTTAATGTGGTGCCGAATAAAACGTTAACCACTTATGTAAGGGATGGTGTAGGTGCCAAATATCCATGAGGTGTAAACGTTCTAAATAGTATTTAGTTCCACTCTGCATTTTTTGTGTGAGCTATGGGCTCGATTCAGACCCGCTCGCAAAAGGTGTTCGCCTGCAGCCAGTGTATGCAAATCCGGCTAACCGACAGCAAGGCAGGCGATCGCACGGCAAGGCATTAGCACACCCACTATGTCTGAGCGTGCGATCGCATTGTGTATGCAGACTAGGGGTGAGCGGGTTCGGATTTCTGAAATCCGAACCCCCCCGAGCCCCCCCGTTCCGAGTCAGATCCGAGTCAGGCTCGACTTTTCCCGCCTGACTCGGATCTGAAATCGAGGCAAAACGTCAACATCCCGCCTTCCGGGTGTCGCGGGTTTTGGATCCTACATAAGGTACCTGCGTCTGCGCCATTTTCTCACTCGGCTGTGGACAGTGAAGAGGGAGGGTGGGAGTTAGGGCTGGCTGGGCTGTGTAGTGTAGTGTAGTGCAGAGTAGTGTTGTGCTGTGCTGTGCTGAGCTGTGCTGCTGTTGTCCACTACTTCAAAGTCCATAGGGGCTGGCTGTGTTGTGCTGTGCTGCTGTTGTTAATAGGGGCTGTGTCCACTACTTCAAAGTCCATAGGGGCTGGCAGGACTGTGTTGTGCAGTCAGTTCTCCATAGGGGCTGTGTCCACTCCAAAGTCCTGTGCAGTGTCCCAGTCCTAAAGGGGTGCTGTAGTGTTGTCCAGGGGGTGCTCTGTCCATCAGGGGTGCTCCCCCCAAGTGCTAAAAAAAAATATATTTTCTGTGTTTGTGAATTGTGTGCGCAGTAGCCGCACGTGCATCAACAAAGTAGTGCCAAGCGTGCGCCTGTGTCATAAGTAAAGGGCCGGCTGGCTTGACCGTTAAAGGGTGCTGTAACCCCCAAAGTACACTCCAGTCCAAACCAAAAAAAAAATATTTTCTGTGTTTGTGAATTGTGTGCACAGTAGCCGCACGTGCATCAACAAAGTAGTGCCAAGCGTGCGCCTGTGTCATAAGTAAAGGGCCGGCTGGCTTGACCGTTAAAGGGTGCTGTAACCCCCAAAGTAAACTCCAAAGCAAAGAAAAAATATTTTCTGTGTTTGTGAACTGTGTGCGCAGTAGCCGCACGTGCATCAACAAAGTAGTGCCAAGCGTGCGCCTGTGTCATAAGTAAAGGGCCGGCTGGCTTGACCATTAAAGGGTGCTGTAACCCCCAAAGTACACTCCAGTCCAAACCAAAAAAAAATTATTTTCTGTGTTTGTGAATTGTGTGCGCAGTAGCCGCACGTGCATCAACAAAGTAGTGCCAAGCGTGCGCCTGTGTCATAAGTAAAGGGCCAGCTGGCTTGACCGTTAAAGGGTGCTGTAACCCCCAAAGTACACTCCAAAGCAAAAAAATATATATTTTCTGTGTTTGTGAATTGTGTGCGCAGTTGCCGCACGTGCATCAACAAAGTAGTCCTGCATTGCTACGCCTCCTGCTGCCGCTGCTGCTGTTGCTGCTGCTGGGAGTCGTTCATCATCCCAGAGAGGAAGTAGGAACACCACTACTTTTACTAAACAATTGACCCTCCAACAGTCCTTAGCAAGGAGGATGAAGTACGACAGCAGTCATCCTGAAGCAAAACGTATAACTGAGGCCTTGACTGCTATGTTGGTGTTAGACGTGCGTCCGGTATCCGCCATTAGTGCAGTGGGATTTAGACAATTGATGGAGGTAGTGTGTCCCCGGTTCCAAATCCCGTCTAGATTCCACTTCACTAGGCAGGCGATACCGAGACTGTACAGAAACGTCAGAAAAAGTGTCCTCAGTGTCCTGAAAAATGCCGTTGTACACAATGTCCACTTAACCACGGACATGTGGACAAGTGGAACAGGGCAGACTAAGGACTATATGACTGTGACAGCCCACTGGGTAGATGTATCACCTTACGCAGCAACAGCAGCAGCATCACCAGTAGCAGCATCTCAGAAACGCCAGCTCGTTCCAAGGCAGGCTACGCTGTGTATCACCGGTTTCAGTAAGAGGCACACCGCCGACAACCTCTTAGAGAAACTGAGGGAAATCATCGCCCAGTGGCTTACCCCACTTAGACTCTCCTGGGGATTTGTGATATCTGACAACGCCACCAATATTGTGCGGGCATTACATCTGGGCAAATTCCAGCACGTCCCATGTTTTGCTCACACAATAAACTTGGTGGTGCAGAATTTTCTGAAAAGCGACAGGGGTGTGCAGGAGACGCTTTGGGTGGCCCGAAAAATTTCTGGCCACTTTCGCCATTCAGCGACTGCGTGCCGAAGACTGGAGCGCCAGCAAACACTCTTGAACCTGCTCCGCCATCACCTGAAGCAAGAGGTTGTGACGCGGTGGAACTCAACCCTCTATATGCTTCAGAGGATGGAGAAGCAGCAAAAGGCCATACAAGCCTATACATCCACCTATGACATAGGCAAAGGAGGGAGTATGCACCTGACTCAAGCGCAGTGGAGAATGATTTCCGTGTTGTGCAAGGTTCTCCAGCCCTTCGAACTTGCCACACGTGAAGTCAGTTCAGACACTGCCAGCTTGAGTCAGGTCATTCCCCTCATCAGGCTTTTGCAGAAGCAGCTGGAGAAAGTGAAGGAGGAGCTAAGATGGAGCGATTCCGCTCGGCATGTGGGACTTGTGGATGAAGCCCTTCATTCGCTTTGCCAGGACTCCAGGGTGGTCAATCTGTTGAAATCAGACCCCTACATTTTGGCCACCGTGCTCGATCCTAGGTTTAAAGCCTATGTGGTGTCTCTCTTTCCGGCCGACACAAGCCTGCAGAGGTGCAAAGACCTGCTGGTGAAAACACTGTCAGCTGAAGCGGAATGTGACACGTCAACAGCTCCTTCTTCATTTTCTCCCGCAACTGGGGCTGCCAGGAAAAAACGTAGGTATCCTAAGCAACCCGCTGGCGGTGATGCAGGGCAGGCAGGACCAAGTTTGGACATCTGGTCCGGACTGAAGGACCTGGCAACAATTTCTGACATGTCTACTGTCACTGCATATGATACTGTCACCATTGACAGAATGGTGGAGGATTACATCGGTGACAGCATCCAAGTAGGCATGTCAGACAGTCCATACCTGTACTGGCAGGAAAAAGAGGCAATTTGGAGGCCCCTGTACAAACTGGCTCTATTTTACCTGAGTTGCCCCCCCTCCAGTGTGTACTCTGAAAGAGTGTTTAGTGCAGCCGGGAACCTTGTCAGCGAAAGGCGTAGGAGGTTGCTTCCACAGAATGTGGAGAAGATGATGTTCATCAAAATGAATTATCAGCTCTTCCAGGGAGACCCGCCTCCAGAACGTACAGAGGGACCTGTGGTGGTGGATTCCAGTGGGGACGAGTTAATACTCTGTGAGGATGAGGATGTACACACTGAAGAGGGTGAGGAATCGGTGGATGAGGAGGATGAGGATGACATCTTGCCTCCGTAGAGCCAGTTTGTGCAGGGACACATTAATTTCCAGCTTGTTTTGTGGGGGCCCAAACGAACCAATCATTTCAGCCACAGTTGTGTGGCAGACCCTGGCGCTGAAATGATTGGTTTGTTAAAGTGTGCATGTCCTGTTTATACAACATAAGGGTGGGTGGGAGGGCCCAAGGACAATTCCATCTTGCACCTCTTTTTTTTCTTTGCATTATGTACAGTTTGGGGCCTAGTTTTTCAAACTGCCATCCTGTCTGCCACTGCAGTATCACGCCTAGATGGGTCACGTGTTTGTGCCGCCCACTCGTGTCGCTTAGCATAGTCATCCAGCTACCTCGGTGCAACCTTTTGGACATAAAAACACTATTGTGAGGTGTGAGGTGTTCAGAATAGACTGGAAATGAGTGGAAATTAAGGTTATTGAGGTTAATAATAGCATAGGAGCAGAAAAACCTACACATTCTGTGATTTTAGCTGTTTTTATGCTTTTTTTCAAAAAAATACAGATCCGAAACACAAAACCCAGAACCCAAAACACGGAAGGGTGGTTTTGGCAAAACCAATCCAGATCCAAAACATGAAGAAAGATCCAGATCCAAAACCAAAACACAAAACACGAAAAGTGGCCGGTGCACACCCCTAATGCAGGCGCACACCAGTCTGTCTTAAGACGCCCTCTTGTGCATGTCATCTCCAGGAAGTGTATGCAACCATCAGTAACATCGAGTACCATCGGATGCATACGTAGCACTTGTCGTTGACCATACCCTACCGCAAGCACTGCAAGCACTTCAGTGTAAATTTCAGCCAAGTGATATGTACTATGACGCTGCCTCTTAATTATGCATGCCTCTGAAATTGCGTTAAGGCGCTCAGGCATGCCTGTGTTTGTACCTCCACTCCCCCGTTTCTAGCGGCCAGCTTCAGCACCACCCACAAATGACTTCTCCTGTCACTCAATCAGCCGGGCTGTCTATGTGCAGCGAGCCAATGCTTCCCGATTGCTCAGTCTGGTTCGCGCATGCGCACTGTGATTTGTTTGTATGCGCAGATTGCAAAAAATCAGCAGGCTGCGTGCCAACGCAACCTAGTGAGCGGGTCTGAATCGGGCCCTATGTGCGGTGCCAAAACTTTGTGGGCCCAATAGCATCATTTTGAAGGGGCCCCTGCCCCATTCCTTCTAGATAGACACCTCTCTCTGCAGTGGTTGCTCATTTTATACCCCATAGTAGTGCCCTAGTTAATAAATTGCCCCTAGTTCAGTTTATGCACTATAGTAATGTCCTAGTTCACTTCATGCACCATAGTAGTACCCTAGTTCACATTATATAACACACTGCCCCCAGTTCATATTATGCCACATTGTCGTGCCCCCAGTTAACCATATATCACATTGTAGTGCTGCCAGTACATATTATGCCATGTTGTATTTCCCCCAGTTTATAGTATGCCACACTGTAGTTTTTTTTTTTAATCCTGAGGTGTGTCTTCAATTACCAGTGTAGTGCAAAAACTATGCTGGGGACTTAGGACTCTGGACCCTCTCCAAAATGAGAAGGACCCCATATCTCCCCATCCCCATGAAGTCAAAAGGCCCCATTGAGGGATAAAGAGAGTCTTCAGGTCCCCCTTTGCCAAAGCTAGGGGTGATCCCTTAAAATCCCCGACACCCAGAGCCAAAAGGCTCCTTAAGAGGCACAGATCTTTGGTCTTTCCTCCGCCGCAAGGATCGGTGTCGCCCCTTTCTGCCCAGGGTTGGCCAAAGCTTCCCCTTGGGGAATGGATTTTTCAGCTGTCCCCAGAAGGAGATAACCTTGGGCAACCTGAGGAGAGGACAGCCCATAAGGGTCTCACCCAAACCCCCACAAACGTGAAACACACACACAAAAAGAATAAAAATGTGCGATGAAAGAGTGCAAAATATAATAGATACATAAATAAACCCCCAGCCTTTCGGCCGCGAGTATAAAAAATTATCCTTGCCTCAGCCGAAAGACTAGGGCAAAGGAAAAATAGTGCTGTCTGTAAAAAAAGGTGCTAAGTGCAAAGTGCCATAATAGTGCAAAGGTGTTTTCCTTCACCAGTGCATTTTGAGACACCCACCAGTGGCACATAGCACCTCGGGCTTCAAGCAACTGGCCTCTTTGCCAGAGGACCCATAGCCTACTGGGGGCACCTTTAAGTCCCACAGCATACATAGGCATCTACACCTGATCTTAGGCAAAGGCTGAGAAATAATATTATGCCACACTGTAGTGCCCCAGCTAATTTTATGCCATATTGTAGTGCCCCCAGTTCATACTGTACCATTACAGTGCCTCCAGTTTATATTATGCCTCATTACAGTGCCCCAGCTAAAATGATGCCACTTCCAATACAATGAGTGCAGCAGGCTTATAACATGAAACAAACACGTGACCACATGTCGACACAAAATGCAATTAAATGTTTAAAGCTCGTTCAGCGACAAAGTAGGTTGCCTCCCACCATATAGGAAAAAAATATATAATTATTTGGGGAGTCTCTCCCTACCTTGCCCTACACAGGTACCCTGCAGCAGCCTCAATTGTCCGTTGCTATCTAGGGAAGTTGGTCAGCGCTGAAAACCTGTGCCCTGGCTGATTCTACTGTATATTGGAAGAGATAACCCGCTTCAAATCATTTGCCGGATACAGGATTGATTTACAAAAATCAGAGGTTCTTCTTCTTACACGACCCAACCTGTTGGACCTATACCTTATTCTTTACTCTAATTTTTAAATACTGTAGCTACATCTAAATTGAAATATCTCAGTATTTATGTGACTTCATCCATATCCCACATTTATGCTGCTAACTCACCCCAATTATTGACAAAGTCCTCTGAACAATGCAGCACTGGATGTCTCTATCTATCTAATTTTTAGGTAGAATGGTTATCATTAAAAGTGTCCTATTGCCTAAACAAGCCTATCCTTTCCAAATGCTTCCCCTCTTTCTATCTAAATCAGATATTGCAAAATGCACAACGACTTGCATATGGAATCACAATAAACCAAGGATAGCTAGAAACAGATTAAATCAACCCAAAACTAAAGGTGGTCTTGGTCTTCCTGACATTATGACGTTCTCCTTAGTGACAGCTGTTCGGTATATTTCTGATAAGTGTTTGGGTCATGCACACTTTACTAACCTGCTTCTGGAGAAAGCCTTGTTCTCCCCTTACTCTTCTGCTGCTCTCTTACATACACCCCACTCCAAACTCCCTAACGGGATCAATAATCTGTTATTTAGAGACACTTACACCAGCTATCTTATGTTACTCAAGCACTTTGGTTCTGATCATTACTTTACTGAATATTTACCGTTGTTGGATTACCCAGACTTTATGACTTCACTCAGCATTTCTTACTACGCTACGTGGTGGACAATGGCAATTGCAGCATTTATGGCCCTGAAGGATGGCTTTAATCTTTTCCAGGACTCAGGGACATGTATGATATACTCAACTCTCGGTTTTCTTATATCTACATGCAAAACACTACGCATTCAGCAAGTTACCCCCAGCACCTCTTGTTTGACTATGACCCAGTGTCCCCTTCCCTCTGTTTTTACACTTTGTACTACCCATAAGTTTACATTGAGACTCTTGTATCATGACATGTTACCTACTAATCTTCAGAAATTATGGTCCCGAGGCTGGGTAGTCTGGACCTATTATTTCCCGGGATTTGACGAGCCAGAATGCCTCTTGGATGCAACTATGCGTTTTGTTGGCTCTGCCATGCTGTAGGAAATCCATGTTAAATCTTAACAGGGCCTATACTTTGCAAACCCAAAGACATCATATGCTACCATAGTAGTCGTGCCACTGTCCAAAATGTCATGAACCTAACTTGATATTTAAGGTAAACTTGTAAATTTCAAATATATCTGTGCACCCCGTGGTGAGAGACAAGCATCTTATTAGTGACTTTAATTAAGCGTATTCACCCCCCCCCCCCCTTCTTCCTCATCCCTCTCATTTTGGCCTTTTCTTCTTCTACTTTTACTGATAGTGTATTTAAAAATGATATCAAGGCCGCAGATCTTGTGCAGCGTCTGGTTCTCTGGGGTTAATGTATCTTTGCTGAAGTCTCTCTGTTTATTATAATCAGTTCAGCTATGTGCATCATCAAACAATGGAATATTCTTTCCAAAATTCTAAAATTACTTTTTGTTGCTTTTTTTTGTCTACGTAACACCGAAGCCCCCCCATTTTCTGTGTTACTTTGCAGATTGCATTACACTTGTATTATGTTTTGCATCCTTTATTCAAAAATAAAAAAAGATTATATGGCAGAACATAGCACTGGCAATGGCACTTTAAACCTTTTAAATTAAAAAGTATAAAATAATAAAATAAAAATACATAATACAGATGCACCATAAAATAAATCACTTTAGGATATGCAGACTTCAATAATCTTAGCGCATCTCTTTGTGTTCATGTAGCAATAATAAACTGATTGCATAGTGTTCAAATCCTCAAGTAATAGCAAGAACATTGCAGTCTTTTTAGTGTACAGTTGCAATAAATCCTAAATCCAAAAGAACAACAATCAGAAACAATAGTCCCACATATAATTAAATTCAAGTAGCAAAAAAAAACATACACAGAGGCCCTGATTCAGAGCCGGACGCTCTAACAGAGCGCTCGCTCTGAATCAGGGCCGTCCCTGCTCCTTTTTGGAGCGGCCTCCTGGCCGCTTGCATAGCTGTGGGTGACCACCCACAGCTATAGCGAGCGGCCAAAATGATGGCCGCGATGGTCAAGACCATCGCGACCATCTGGCTTGCGACGAGATCCTGTGGTAGGGTCTCGCTGCCGCAAGCCTAGGAGTGCTTTTGGCTCTATCAGAGCCAAAAGCACTCCCACTGACATCACTAGTGATGTCAGTGGGGCCGGCCCCAGACGTTAGGCGTTCCTATGGGAACGCCTCCATCTGGGCAGCCACGCCCCCGGCACGCCCACCAAAGGGGGCGTGCTGTCACTCACCATCGACAGCACGCCCCCTTTGTAGCGAGACCCGGAGCGACGGCTTGCCCGTCGCTATCCGGGTCTCGCGCATGCACACGACGGAGCCGCCTCGGTCATGCGCATGCGCACTTGTGCACCATCGACCCGCTTGCGAGCGCTCAGTGAGCGGATCTGAATCAGGCCCAGAGTTAGCTGAAAGATCTCATCTGCAAAAGTGCTCTCCATTTGTGATCTGTAATGTTTGTCTGTCCTCCTCCTGCACACCCGCTGCTCTGCTATTCAGAGCAGCGGTTTGTGCTCTCCCCAACTTCCCCCCCGCCACGGGACACTGCGGCCCGCGGGTGGGACAGTCCCAGAAAAACGGGACTGTGCCGCTGGATGCGGGACAGTTGGGAGGTATGTGATAATGCTGTACATGTGTCTCCTGTTGGCGGGAGAGTCTCCCCATGTGTGGCCATCTTAACAATTTCAGGTTCCTTTCTTGCTGGTTAAAAAAAGAGTTTTATATTGTAGAAAACCATTTATACAACGTATATAACAGCATTTGTATCTATTGCATATTGTTCTTAGGTTGCACAAGTATTTAAAAGATGTTTGAATAGCAATATATAAAAACACTGCATATGTTGAGACTTACTATTGATTCCAGCAAGTGGATAACAACAGCCTAGGATGTGAGAGGTGAGCGTGTGGCTCTTGCTGTTCTGATTGACGGAAATGCATCGTCAGTTGTCATCATCCTAGACGTCCAGCATGAGCTGCCGACGCGGTGAATGTAACTGCAGCTGGACATGAGCTGCATCGGAGATGAGCACAACATGCTTAAGAGACATCCCTAAATACTTTTAAAATTACATATTTGGAAATGAGAAAAAATACCAATCTGATATGAATTCTGTAGCGACAGAGGTTACTATTTAACCCTTTTATGGCAAAGCACAATGGATTTATTAGACTTCCAGTTGATGATGTCAATCTAGCTGCTTACATCGGATACTTCTGCATATAAATGCGATATGTCCAGTGCTTCCTTGTCATCTGCAGAAATGTTGATCACCAGAACAAGGGCGAGTTTTGTGTTTGCTTTTGCTAGGCTGACAGGTAGTGGACAGCACAACATATTGCAGTTGTATAAATTGGGTACCACTAAAAGTTCCACATAGAATACAAGTCTGTTGCTCAATTCTACTGTTAAAAAGGATTATTGATCAATTTGGTGACACTGACACATATTGGGGCCAAACCAGAGGAAATTATTACGAGGGGCGGCACCAATTCCAGCATCAGTGGGGCGTATTAATTTGGGTGGAAGACGATTGCAGACAGATTAGCATTCAACTTCTGCCTACATTATCTGGGTTGTATCATATATGAGGTCATTTAGTATTGCATCAGTTTGCATCCTTTTTTTAAAATTTTCTTTACACTGTTTCTTTGCTGAGGATTATTATCCTCAGATGCAAACTACAGAGGTTCTCTAAGTCTAAAGTACTGAGGACGGTATATTCATTCCTCATATACTAGATACGAAGTTTGTGGGTTTTGACACTCCCCACTATTGATCAATTTATATCTATGTTATTAACCTTTATTAATAGGGAAACTTGCTGTGTCTACTATTCCTAAACTGTGATGAAGCAACATGTTAAGTTCTGTCCTGGTTATCAGCAGCATGTTACCTCCCAACATGACCCATTCCAGGAGGGACAAAATGCTATTTCCTGGACTTCCCTCTTAATGTATAATTGCTGTCACCTATGGTGAACTAGTTAATTGATAAAAAAGTTTTTTCAAGACAGGTAATGGAAATTATAAATTAAGAGGGAAGTCCAGGAAAGAGCATTTTGTCCCTCCTGAAATGGGTTAGGTTGGGAGGTATGTTTGTTGTACAGTATTTCAATAGTTTTGTCTGTTTGTGTAATGAGGTTGCTAGGCAACAATATTTCACCTTGCCTTCCTGAGCTGAAAGGGATCCTTAGGCAGCTGACTCATTATGCTAGGTACACACTTAATGATGTGTACGCAGTCAATGTGTTGTGCAACGGCTCCCGTTGGGGGTGCCAGCATCGACAGGTGCGTACACACTTGCCGATATCAGGAGTGACAGCACGACAGCGGGGGCCATGCTGCATTCGGCAGCATGGCCTCCGCTGATGATCCAACAGGCAATGCTGCTGACAACGTGCGGGAGAGTTCGTCAGTGACATAGCAGGTACACACTGGGCCTGATTCAGAGCCGCTCGTAAGCGGCCGCTCGTTCGCTCCGAGCGATGATTGCACATCTGCGCATGCGTATGGGTCGTAATGCGCATGCGCCAACCAGTCAGTGCGGTCGGAAATCGTGTGTTCGCAAAATAGCGAGTGCCTGCTAATTTGAGTGACAGGATGAGGCATTTGTGGGTGGTAACAGGGGAAGGTGCTTGAAAACGGGGAGTGGTGATCCGAACGCAGGCGTGCCAAACGGTCAAAACAGGCGTTTTAAGGGTGTGCATAATTAACAAAGCAGCGTCATCGACCACGTCACTTGGTTGTCTCTTAGCTTGAACTGTTCGCATGATTGCGGTAGGAAAATCCAACCACAAGCACTGCGAGTAGTTCAGACGCCTTTCGATGTACTCGATTAATCTAATAAATAGCGGAGATGACGTATGATGCGAACGGCAAAGGGGCGTCTTTACAAAATAGCGAGCGCATGTTTCGTTCGCTCGCTCAGACATAGAGGCGTCAACAGACGGCAAAAAGCGAGCGCTCAAATTAAATAGCCGGCCCCTTTTTCTGAACGAGCGAGCGCAAATAGCGTCCGGCTCTGAATCAGGCCCACTGTCCGATGTGGACAATATGTCGTCTGATTCGCCGGACCAGCTAGGCTTCCTGCATGCAAGTCCGACAGGCAATGTCGCTGACAATGCGCGGGAGTGTGTATCGTCAGCGACATAGCGGGTACACATTGCCCGATGTGGACGATATGTCACCTGATACTCCGGATCGGACACATATAATTTAGTTTGTTCCCGGCTTTAGCCTTGCTAGGCTTATTACTGCTAAGTTAGCACAGCTGGTCAGCATGACTGGCAGTCATGCATTGCTCACATGATATCCACCCAGGAGCTGGTTGGCCAGGATTTACTTATGTAACCCTCCTTTTACCTCTGTAAAGGGTCACCAGGTGACTAACTCTGTTAATGTCTATATTTAGTCCCACCCTTAACCTCTCGTTAAGTGATGTACTTTCTTTCTATTAGTGCATCCACCCAAGTATTTGTATGGGCCTACTTGGGAAAACCCAAACGCTAATAGCAATAAAGTAATGTGGTATAGATAACACATTGTATAACTTATACCAATATTCCTGCTCAAATCGTGTCCTTCTTGGATTCGTGTGGTCTCCAATGACTCTCACCACTACTCCCAGTAAGTAGACACCATCCAGTATAGTTTAGTTTTCCTCAATATATATAAGCAAGATATTCATCCATATAAATTAAGAACAAGAATATATCTTTTATTGCATTACATAACTTATCACATACAGTTTAATAGCTAGTAACACATAGAGTTAACTTAACAATTCTATAATACTATATCAGTATAATATAAATCAGTGCTCGACGTGGGAATACTGAAGTGGGGGTATGGTAATTTTAATTGAACCCCCCTCCCAAAAACAAAATAATACAAAAAAATAACTTTTTTTTAGGGATTTTGACGTTGAGATACAGCCTCTGAGATACGCTACTTACTTCCCTCTCCCACCCCCCTGCACCTCAGACTACCTGCTTCCCTCTCCCACACACCCTGTACCTCACACTAGGTACTTCCCTCCACCCACCCTCTGCATCTCACACAACCTACTTTCTTCCCTCTCTCACCCGCCCCTGTACCTCTCTTTCCATGTCCGGACTAGACTATGCTGAAGGAGTCCAGTTTCTCCAGCTTGACACCTCCCCGGCAGTGGCGCTCCGCGATCAGCTCAGCCACCTGTGTCCTCCACTAGACTTCGTACCGGCTGTGAACCAATCACAGCACGGATTAGCAGCCTATCAGAAGCAGCCGCATACCTGCTTCTGATTGGCTGCCGGCCGCCACCAAATTTCAAAGACCACCCCATCGCCAATCATTCGTATTGATTGGCCATCGGTCTGTGATTTGTTTACGACCCACGTCGGGTTTGTTCAGTGTGCGCGGTTAAGCCAGTGCTGCTCAGAGATGTGTCCCCAGTGGGACACATCTCCACCAAATGCCTCCCAGCGCCGTCTGCCAAGTGGGAGGTTGGACACTGGCTGAAGTAGCGGTATATGGCATACCGCTGTATACTGGTTCACTTCGAGCCCTGATATAAATATATATGTATATGGTTCCACATATTAAAACAATGTAGATTCTACAGTGTATCCTTTAATAAGAGGGTACTCATTTGTAATTATGAGTCCAGGTCCCTCTTGACCCCTAGTTATTTTCACACTGAGCCAGAAGTATAATGTTCCTGTTATAACTAGGGAGTTATACATATATCCTTAGGTTTGAGATAAACTTAATATTCCTGACTCTTTGTATGGTTATTCTCCGGAATATAACTAGTAGCGTCTCTTTCCAGAATGGATTACGTTCCTCACTGACGCTTCCTCTGTCTGGGCCTCATTTATCAAAGAGTTTTATCAATCACAATGAGTGATAACATTTGTTGCGTATGATAATGGTGCTCCAGCCAATCAGCTCCCACCTGTCATCTGTTTGAAAAATGACAGCTGGAAGCTGATTGGCTGGAGCACCATTTATTATATGCAACAAGTTTTATCACTCGTGGATGAAAAACTTGCTGATAAATGAGGCCCTATGTCTCTCCTGTCTGATACCAGCACTTTACTGCCACACCTCCTCCCTCACACACTGCTCCTGGACCAACTGCCACTTGCTTCCAACTGTCACTTTCCATGCCAGCTGACACCCTCTCATGTGATGTCCTCCTGACTTCCTTGGCAGCTACAGAGACTGCTGGAAACTGTAGTCCGTGGTCTGTTGGTGTTCTGGCATGTGCATAAACTTTAGTGATATACTAAGGCCCCCATTTATTAACGAGTTTAATCACCAAAACGAGTGATAAATTTCACTCTGTATGATAATTGGTGCTCCAGCCAATCAGCTTCCAACTGTAATTTTTCTAACAGTTGACAGTTGGGAGGTGATTGGCTGGAGCACCATTTATCATACACAGTGACATTTATCACTCGTTTTGGTGATAAAACTTGTTAATAAATGAGGCCCTCAGTGCCATAAGTAATTCATTAAATAGAGCCGTATTCAATCAGTTTCACGTACGCAATAAAGTTTCACCTGCCAGACTGTTCGCATACATCGCATATTTTAGCCGCGGAAACTTATCGGGTGCTTACTCGCGATTCGCCCTATTCAATTACAAAAGATGCAGAAACAGAGACACGCGAAGTCAGAACAGGCGAAAAGTGGTGTCAGAATCGAGGAAATCTGCCTGAATCCCCCAAAAGATGCAGAAACATAGGGGATCAATGTAGTAGTGCCCGATCAGCCCTAATTAAACTGTTAGGTGTATACACTTGCCTCTAATAGTGTCTTTGCACAAGTGGTGAAGAATAGCATTAAGCAGTTTTTTTATGGAGGAAATAAGTAGCCCTGTCAAATTTGGGGCACTTGAAAATGGGTGCAAGCATCTTTAAAAAACGCTAAAGTGAAATTATAAAGAATGTAAACAAACACACCTTCAGCAAACACCTGCAGTCAAAGAAACACCTCACCCATACTTGCAGACCCCCAAAAAGTCTATTTCGCTACTTTTTATGTTTGTACCCCCACTTTGTACTTTTTCGCCCCCAAATTCAAAGTACTTTTTAGGGGTGTTCCTTACTTATTTTTATGGATTTGTTTACACATTTGTCCTTTGGGGGACTGTTCCAAGGGTTCTGAGTGGTTTCCCCACCTTTGCACCCCTAAATAAAAAATGTGCACATCTTTTCTCCTGATATTCAGAGGCGAATCTTTTTTGCCTGTTACATTGCATTGCGTTTCTGCTTATGCGAAAAGCGGATGGAACTGAATACGGAGATAAATTTCCGCCTGACAAAAGTCGCAATCGGCGATACTTTTTCGTGGATCTCGGCTTTTTGCTTCTGATTGAATACAGGCCATAGTGGGGTATTACATTTGCTCCAGTCTTCAGCCTGCCCAGACCAGTGCCTGTCATTTGACCAATCTCCAATCTACTTTCATTTTAACCTCTCCCTGTCCCTGACTATTCTCATTGTGTTTTGTTCTGTCTAATTCGTCTGGTGTTTCCATTTGTGCTCTGCTTCCTGCTACTGTGTGCACCAGTGCTTAGCAATGCTATCCTACAGTGATCAAGTCCAGGGGACATCTGAGTATGAGAGAAAGCTGTAGTTCCGGAAAAGACAGCTGCTATTGGTGAAGAATATCCTGCACCATTGGTTCTATAGCAGTCGCAATCAGCTACCGTGCAGTACAAACCCTAACACAACTTGAATGCAAACTTTCTTCAATGCAACACGCCATTTTACATTTTTTTTTAAATATTTCAATTTAATCTCAATGTTAGTGACATTTAATAACAAATGTTTTACATAATGCTGAGTTGAATGCAAATTGGCGCTAATTGCTACCTCATTGCATGTATGGAAATATGTCTATATACAATCTATAAATGCTTGTCAGACACATCTTTGCGTTGCATCCATCCCTATCCATACTCTTAGCCTCATACTTGTCATCATTACGGCACATGTGCCAACCTTTACTTGCAAATTATGGCCCTCATTCAGAGCCGTACGCTCTGAGCAGAGCGCACGCTCTGAATGAGGGCCGGGCTCCATTTTCATGGAGTGTCCTCCTGGACGCTCGTATAGCTGTGGGTCACCACCCACAGGCTATACAAGCGTGCATTGTGATGGTCGCGATGGTCGAGACCATCGCGACCATCGAATTTGCGAGCCGGAGCCTGCGGTTGAGGTTTTCAACCGCAAGCTCCGGAGTGATTTTGGCTCTATCAGAGCCAAAATCACTCCCACTGACATCACTAGTGATGTCAGTGGGCCGGCTTTTGACGGGAGGCGTTCCCGTGGGAACGCCCCCGTCAGGGAGGCACGCCCCTGGCACGCCCACCAAAGGGGGCGTGCTGTCAATCAACATTGACAGCACGCCCCCTTTGATCGGACACAACGAGCGAAGGACTTTCCTTCGCTCATCGCGTCTGGCGCATGCGCACGACGGAGCTCCCTCCATCGTGCGCATGCTCAGTCCATAACATCGACCCACTTGCGAGCGGACAGCCGCTTGCGAGTAGGTCTGAATCAGGCCCTATATGCCTAGAATCAGACATATTTACGCCTCTGCCCAACTCTGCAGAGCCCACAGACACATCGACACACCCCTCTCCGAATCACTATTTGTATGATAACTCCCCATTACAGGCCAATTGCAAGTGGAGTTATACCTGAAATGGGTACGATTCTGCATCACCAGTATTTGAATAAGCTTAGTTCGGGAGCATGCGCAGGGCAAAAACACGCAAGATATGCTCCGCAACAGGCATATAGCCAACTTAACATACATCCCAGCATTCATAATGAAAAAAAATTGGTATTAAACTTTTACCTCCCCTATTTACCCAAGCCAACCTGCCCAATCCACCCAACAAAACCATAAATAAATATACAGAGGTGTTCCCATAAGCTAGCCTCAATACACCATGCAGCGCAATTGCGTGAATGATCCTCGCAGAGTGGCGAAGCATCTTCTTTACATCTTTTTCACCTGATAATAGCCCTGATTCAGAGCCGGACGCTCTGACCAGAGCGCTCGCTCTGAATCAGGGCCCACCTCCATTAATATGGAGCGTCCTCCTGGACGCTCGTATAGCTGTGGGTCACCACCCACAGCATATATACGAGCGTGCAGGATGATGGTCGCGATGGTCTTGACCATCGCGACCATCGAAACTGCGAGTAGAAGCCTGCGGTTGAGTTTTTCAACCGCAAGGCCCGGAGTGATTTTGGCTCTATCAGAGCCAAAATCACTCCCACTGACATCACTAGTGATGTCAGTGGGGCCGGCTTCGGACGGTAGGCGTTCCCTTGGGAACGGCTCCGTCTGGCAGGCACGCCCCCGGCACGCCCACCAAAGGGGGCGTACTGTCAGTCAACATCGACAGCACGCCCCCTTTGATGAGACACTACGAGCGAAGGAAAGTCCTTCGCTCGTCGCGTCTTGCGCTCCCTCCATCATGCGCAGTGCAGACCATCGACCCACTTGCGAGCGGACAGCCGCTCGCGAGTGGGTCTGAATGAGGGCCAATGTGTCTTAGGACAGGACAAGCCGCCTCACCAAACTGCACTGATTCATTTGTTGTGAGACACTTATATATCTGTGTGCGACTGAGTCTGAATCTGTATATGAAGCACAATGGAAGAAAGCCGCGACTTCTGCATTGCAGCATTTCGTATACAGATTCAGACAAACACAGATATACTGTAAGTGTTGCACATGAAATAGTGTAGTCTTGTAAAGCGGTTTTATCTCATCGCATTGCGAATAAGGGGCCTATTTATAACTAAATATTTGCGGTATATTCCCCAAAAATATTTAGTATCCCCCAGATGTATTATGAAGGGATCGCAGCAGATACCTCCGATATATCTTACTGCTGCTGCTAACTCTATTGGCTACACTTTGCAAAAATGACCAGGAGAGGGTTCTAGATGACCCCTCCCTGGCAATGGCTGCTGCTCATGCACAGGAGTCCTGGGAAAGGAGAGAAGATACCACTGATGCGGTCACTTCACTCCGAGCACATCACAGGGATGGGCTCCAATGTCCCTGCAGGTGCAATTGAATGCATCCCGGCACTATCATCGCATACTGCAAAGTTGGGATGCTGGTGCCGGGATAATGACTAGTGTCGGAATTCTGGCGCCGGCATTCTGAGCACCGGTATCTTGACAGGAGGGATTTCAACTACCTCCCTTTGGCGCAACTGCAGCAATAGTGTATGAGGACACATCTGTAGGTTCTCATGTATTCCAGCAGTAGTCACTCCTTTTCATCATGACTATGTTGCCAAAACTGGACTTTTGGGGGTATGTATTAGTGTCCATGGAAGTTCCTTACCTAGTAACACAAGCCATGATGACTTCTCTCAGTGGCAGAACTTTGATGCATCTCATATATTATATAACAGTGTTTTGTCATGTTCAAAACATTTTCTCTTCTTAAAATAGTGAGTTGTGCGAAAAAAAAATTCAATACAGCACCTCTATCAACAGGATATAATACATCTGTGTTACCAGTGTCATGGTATCCCATCCATATGCTATGAAGGCACATAGCCTGAAGAATCTCACAACATTTCTCCTGCAGTTTCCACCAGCATCAATAACATGAGTGAGACATGCTGTTTTAGCAATCTGGCAGGACTCCGTGAGCAGGGAGATAAAACCAACACATGACTGAGCGGAGCTGTTCCTTGTAATTGATCTGTACCCCAAGATACAGTATGAGCATACTAACCACACATTACTAATTTAGAGAATGCTAATTCTCCATGGCCTAAGGGATTAAATACTGAAAACACTATCCTGCCTCCCTGCCTGCCTGCCTGTAATTTCACAGCTATCAGTCTATCACTGGTAAGCAAGCGGTAGCTCTCCAGCTGTTGTGGAACTAGAAGATACAGTAAACACTGGGCAGAAGAGGCTGAGATTTGTAGTTCTACCATGGCCACAAGTTATTTAAATCTGGTCTACACTTCATGACTTTGATATAAAAAAGAAGCAATGATTGCTTTGTAAAATAAACAAAAACAGAATCCTGTTCTTGTTTTTAAAGCAAATAATTGTGTTGGGAGTTATTGCTTACCCTCCCTGGCAGCCCAAATGAACAGATGACTAAGCAATGTTTACATGTCAACCTGAGTACCTGTCCTGGCAGCGAGGAAGAGTTAAGGAACCCGCCTGGGATTTATGACTCCTGAAACGTGCCGAGAGTGTAGAAGCGCTATTGATTAGCAAAGCAACATGATAGTTCCTATTAAAAACTAGTTTAAAAAGGCAACATTAAATGTGATCTAACTCGAAGGGAAAATGCTGTAATGTAACAAATGTAATGCGGCTGAAATAACTATTCCATCTGTAAATGTCATCAGTGCAGCAATTGTGATTGGTGTTGAAAGCTGATTTACTGGGAAACCAGGCATGAAATACAAGAGGGAAAAAATTAAAAATAAATATGGATAACCCGGTAGAATAGGAAAAAGAAATATATGTAATAAGATAGGGAGAAAAGCGAATTAAACCTAATAGAACTCTAGGTTGACATGCAATCTATATAATATTGTAACCGAGAAGGTACAGTAGCATCACTTTTGTAGAATATACCTCAGTAATGTGACAGATGCTTAATAAAAGGGAGTTACTGTATTTCATTGAAATAGAATGTTTTAAGTACATACACAGTTATTTTAATGTTTAAATGGGAAGTATAACTGCTGTCTGGTCTTTAACTTACAAAACACAATTATTTTATTTTAACTTAAGTGGAAAATGTCTGTAATGTGCAAATGTAATTGGTAACTCCATCCAAAATGTACTTTCAGGTGGCGTTCAATATGTTATACTAGAACAAATTGTCCTACTTACCTGGGATATGATGTTCCACCCAATCAAGCAGGTTCCCCCTTTCAAACATAAAATGGTGTGGTCACTTAGTTGTGAAGTTTTCTTTTAGATTGGAAGCTCACAGAGAACAAGCTTCAATAGTACTGTGTTGTATTTGAAACATTCAAGTGACATATTCAACTCTGCAAGGGACCCACTGGATTGGGGGGAGACTACAGGATCCTTAATCGCTAATACTAAGTGGGATATTAGGGCAGACACACCTCACTTGTTTTTGACTCGCGACCCATAGAGGTGTGAGCAAAAAAAAAAGATTTTTCTACACAGTGGCAGATTGGAGCATGAAGGGCCCATGGGGGAACTCAATAATAGAGGTCCAAAAAAGGGTGTGGCCAGTCACTGGAGGGGGTGTATCTATCTACAGTATATATAAATATATATACTATATATATATATATATTAGGGGTGAGCGGGTTCGGATTTCTGAAATCCGAACCCCCCCGAGCCCCCCCGATCCGAGTCCGATCCGAGTCAGGCTCGACTTTTCCCGCCTGACTCGGATCTGAAATCGAGGCAAAACGTCATCATCCCGCCTTCCGAGTCTCGCGGGTTTTGGATCCTATATAAGGTACCCGCGTCGGCGCCATTTTCTCACTCGGCTGTGGACAGTGAAGAGGGAGGGTGGGAGTTAGGGCTGTGTAGTGTAGTGTAGTGTAGTGCTGCTGTTGTCCACTACTTCAAAGTCCATAGGGGCTGGCTGTGTTGTGCTGTGCTGCTGTTGTTAATAGGGGCTGTGTCCACTACTTCAAAGTCCATAGGGGCTGGCTGGACTGTGTTGTGCAGTCAGTTCTCCATAGGGGCTGTGTCCACTCCAAAGTCCTGTGCAGTGTCCCAGTCCTAAAGGAGTGCTGTAGTGTTGTCCAGGGGGTGCTCTGTCCATCAGGGGTGCTCCCCCCAAGTGCTAAAAAAATAATATATTTTCTGTGTTTGTGAATTGTGTGCGCAGTAGCCGCACGTGCATCAACAAAGTAGTGCCAAGCGTGCGCCTGTGTCATAAGTAAAGGGCCGGCTGGCTTGACCGTTAAAGGGTGCTGTAACCCCCGAAAGTACACTCCAGTCCAAACCAAAAAAAAAATATTTTCTGTGTTTGTGAATTGTGTGCGCAGTAGCCGCACGTGCATCAACAAAGTAGTGCCAAGCGTGCGCCTGTGTCATAAGTAAAGGGCCGGCTGGCTTGACCGTTAAGGGTGCTGTAACCCCCGAAAGTACACTCCAGTCCAAACCTAAAAAAAAATTATTTTCTGTGTTTGTGAATTGTGTGCGCAGTAGCCGCACGTGCATCAACAAAGTAGTGCCAAGAGTGCGCCTGTGTCATAAGTAAAGGGCCGGCTGGCTTGACCGTTAAAGGGTGCTGTAACCCCCGAAAGTACACTCCAGTCCAAACCAAAAAAAAATTATTTTCTGTGTTTGTGAATTGTGTGCGCAGTAGCCGCACGTGCATCAACAAAGTAGTGCCAAGCGTGCGCCTGTGTCATAAGTAAAGGGCCGGCTGGCTTGACCGTTAAAGGGTGCTGTAACCCCCGAAAGTACACTCCAGTCCAAACCCAAAAAAAATTATTTTCTGTGTTTGTGAATTGTGTGCGCAGTAGCCGCACGTGCATCAACAAAGTAGTGCCAAGCGTGCGCCTGTGTCATAAGTAAAGGGCCGGCTGGCTTGACCGTTAAAGGGTGCTGTAACCCCCAAAGTACACTCCAGTCCAAACCCCCAAAAAATTATTTTCTGTGTTTGTGAATTGTGTGCGCAGTAGCCGCACGTGCATCAACAAAGTAGTGCCAAGAGTGCGCCTGTGTCATAAGTAAAGGGCCGGCTGGCTTGACCGTTAAAGGGTGCTGTAACCCACAAAGTACACTCCAGTCCAAACCAAAAAAAAAATTATTTTCTGTGTTTAGCCGCACGTATATATCAAATCGATATAACATAAATGGAGGACCAAACTTTCTCCGATAAAAATAAAATAGAGAAAGATCAAGAACCACTTCCTCCTAGTGCTGAAGCTGCTGCCACTAGTCATGACATAGACGATAACATGCCATCAACGTCGTCTGCCAAGGCCGATGCCCAATGTCATAGTAGAGGGCACATACAATCCCAAATGGCAAAGTTCAGGAAAATGACCTTGAAAAAGACATTTAAATCAGCTGAAGAGAAACGTAAACTTGCCAATATGCCATTTACGACACGGAGTGGCAAGGAACGGCTAAGGTCGATCCCTAGTATGTTCATGACTAGTGGTTCAGCTTCACATGACGATGGAAGCACTCCTCCCACTAAAAAAATCAAAAGAGTTAAGCTGGCAAAAGCACAGCGAAGAACTGTGCTTTCTAAGAAGATATCACAAATCCCCAAGGAGAGTCCAAGTGTGGTGGTGGTTGCGATGCCTGACCTTCCCAGCACTGGACGGGAAGAGGTGGCTCTTTCCACCATTTGCACGCCCCCTGCAAGTGCTGAAAGGAGCACCCACAGTCCACTTGCTGATATGCAAATTGAAGATGTCACTGTTGAAGTACAACAGGATGAGGATACTGGTGTAACTGGCGCTGAGGAGGAAGTTGGCGAGGAGGATTCTGATGGTGATGTGGTTTGTTTAAATCAGGCTCCGGGGGAGACAGTTGTTGTCCGTGGCATGAAAAAGCCCATCACGGTCATGCCTGGGCAGAAGACCAAACATTCCACCTCTTTGGTCTGGCAATATTTCTATCCAAATCCGGACAACAACTGTCTTGCCATATGTACCATATGTAAAGGTGAAATAAGTAGGGGTAGGGACGTCAACCACCTAGGAACATCCTCCCTTATACGGCACCTGCAGCGCGTTCATAAAAAGTTACTGTCAAGTTCAGAAACTTTGGCTCAGACCGTAAGCAGTCCAGGGACACCTAAATCCCGTTGTCCTGTTGTATCCAAGCGCCTGCAAACCACACCGTCAACTCCCTCCTCGTCAATTTCCTCCTTAGTCAGGATCGGAAGTAGTCCTGCAGGCCATATCACTGGCATGACTGACTCTCCTATCCGGGATTCCTCCGGAGGATCCTGCATTGCTACGCCTACTGCTGCCGCTGCTGCTGTTGCTGCTGCTGGGAGTCGTTCATCATCCCAGAGAGGAAGTAGGAACACCACTACTTTTACTAAACAATTGACCCTCCAACAGTCCTTAGCGAGGAGGATGAAGTACGACAGCAGTCATCCTGAAGCAAAACGTATAACTGAGGCCTTGACTGCTATGTTGGTGTTAGACGTGCGTCCGGTATCCGCCATTAGTGCAGTGGGATTTAGACAATTGATGGAGGTAGTGTGTCCCCGGTTCCAAATCCCGTCTAGATTCCACTTCACTAGGCAGGCGATACCGAGACTGTACAGAAACGTCAGAAAAAGTGTCCTCAGTGTCCTGAAAAATGCCGTTGTACACAATGTCCACTTAACCACGGACATGTGGACAAGTGGAACAGGGCAGACTAAGGACTATATGACTGTGACAGCCCACTGGGTAGATGTATCACCTTACGCAGCAACAGCAGCAGCGTCACCAGTAGCAGCATCTCAGAAACGCCAGCTCGTTACAAGGCAGGCTACGCTGTGTATCACCGGTTTCAGTAAGAGGCACACCGCCGACAACCTCTTAGAGAAACTGAGGGAAATCATCGCCCAGTGGCTTACCCCACTTAGACTCTCCTGGGGATTTGTGATATCTGACAACGCCACCAATATTGTGCGGGCATTACATCTGGGCAAATTCCAGCACGTCCCATGTTTTGCTCACACAATAAACTTGGTGGTGCAGAATTTTCTGAAAAGCGACAGGGGCGTGCAGGAGACGCTTTGGGTGGCCCGAAAAATTTCTGGCCACTTTCGCCATTCAGCGACTGCGTGCCGAAAACTGGAGCGCCAGCAAACACTCTTGAACCTGCCCCGCCATCACCTGAAGCAAGAGGTTGTGACGCGGTGGAACTCAACCCTCTATATGCTTCAGAGGATGGAGGAGCAGCAAAAGGCCATACAAGCCTATACATCCACCTATGACATAGGCAAAGGAGGGGGTATGCACCTGACTCAAGCGCAGTGGAGAATGATTTCCGTGTTGTGCAAGGTTCTTCAGCCCTTCGAACTTGCCACACGTGAAGTCAGTTCAGACACTGCCAGCTTGAGTCAGGTCATTCCCCTCATCAGGCTTTTGCAGAAGCAGCTGGAGAAAGTGAAGGAGGAGCTAAGACGGAGCGATTCCGCTCGGCATGTGGGACTTGTGGATGAAGCCCTTTATTCGCTTTGCCAGGATTCCAGGGTGGTCAATCTGTTGAAATCAGACCACTACATTTTGGCCACCGTGCTCGATCCTAGGTTTAAAGCCTATGTGGTGTCTCTCTTTCCGGCCGACACAAGCCTGCAGAGGTGCAAAGACCTGCTGGTGAACACACTGTCAGCTGAAGCGGAACGTGACACGTCAACGGCTCCTTCTTCATTTTCTCCCGCAACTGGGGCTGCCAGGAAAAAACATAGGTATCCTAAGCAACCCGCTGGCGGTGATGCAGGGCAGGCAGGACCAAGTTTGGACATCTGGTCCGGACTGAAGGACCTGGCAACAATTTCTGACATGTCTACTGTCTCTGCATATGATACTGTCACCATTGACAGAATGGTGGAGGATTACATTGGTGACAGCATCCAAGTAGGCATGTCAGACAGTCCATACCTGTACTGGCAGGAAAAAGAGGCAATTTGGAGGCCCCTGTACAAACTGGCTCTATTTTACCTGAGTTGCCCCCCCTCCAGTGTGTACTCCGAAAGAGTGTTTAGTGCAGCCGGGAACCTTGTCAGCGAAAGGCGTAGGAGGTTGCTTCCACAGAATGTGGAGAAGATGATGTTCATCAAAATGAATTATCAGCTCTTCCAGGGAGACCAGCCTCCAGAAGGTACAGAGGGACCTGTGGTGGTGGATTCAAGTGGGGACGAGTTAATACTTTGTGAGGATGAGGATGTACACACTGAAGAGGGTGAGGAATCGGTGGATGAGGAGGATGAGGATGACATCTTGCCTCCGTAGAGCCAGTTTGTGCAGGGACACATTAATTTCCAGCTTGTTTTGTGGGGGCCCAAACGAACCAATCATTTCAGCCACAGTTGTGTGGCAGACCCTGGCGCTGAAATGATTGATTTGTTAAAGTGTGCATGTCCTGTTTATACAACATAAGGGTGGGTGGGAGGGCCCAAGGACAATTCCATCTTGCACCTCTTTTTTTCTTTGCATTATGTACAGTTTGGGGCCTAGTTTTTCTAACTGCCATCCTGTCTGCCACTGCAGTGTCACTCCTAGATGGGTCACGTGTTTGTGCCGCCCACTCGTGTCGCTTAGCATAGTCATCCAGCTACCTCGGTGCAACCTTTTGGACATAAAAACACTATTGTGAGGTGTGAGGTGTTCAGAATAGACTGGAAATGAGTGGAAATTAAGGTTATTGAGGTTAATAATAGCATAGGAGCAGAAAAACCTACAAATTCTGTGATTTTAGCTGTTTTTATGCTTTTTTTCAAAAAAATACAGATCCAAAACACAAAACCCAGAACCCAAAACACGGAAGGGTGGTTTTGGCAAAACCAATCCAGATCCAAAACACGAAGAAAGATCCAGATCCAAAACCAAAACACAAAACACGAAAAGTGGCCGGTGCACACCCCTAATATATATATATATATATATATATATATATACATATATATATATATATAATAAATCCGTCCTTGGTGTGGAACTCCCAATAACAATGTTTTACTGCTGCCGCTGCCCTCACAAAAAGAATGTACAGTGCATAAGTGCGGCACTCATGGCATCTTAGAATAAAAACTCAGAGATACACTAGTGCAGATACGTAGTGGTGAGTATGGAGGGGTCAGGGAGGTAGTGCAGATAGGTAGTGGTGAGTATGGAGGGGCAAGGAAGGCAGTGCAGATAGATAGTGGTGAATATGGAGGGGTCAGAGAGGCAGTGCAGATAGGTAGTAGTGAGTATGGAGGGGTCAGAGAGGCAGTGCAGATAGGCAGATAGGTAGTGGTGAGTATGGAGGGGCCAGGGAGGTAGTGCAGATAGGTAGTGGTGAGTATGGAGGGGTCAGGGAGGAAGTGCAGATAGGTAGTGCTGAGTATGGAGGGGTCAGGAAGGCAGTGCAGATAGGTAGTGGTGAGTATGGAGGGGTTGGGGGTAGTGCAGATAGGTAGTGGTGAGTATGGAGGGGTCAGGAAGGCAGTGCAGATAGGTAGTGGTGAGTATGGAGGGGTCAGGGAGGAAGTGAAGATAGGTAGTGGTGAATATGGAGGGGTCAGGGAGGAAGTGCAGATAGGTAGTGGTGAGTATGGAGGGGTGAGGAAGGCAGTGCAGATAGGTAGTGGTGAGTATGGAGGGGTCAGGGAGGAAGTGCAGATAGGTAGTGGTGAGTATGGAGGGGTTGGGGGTAGTGCAGATAGGTAGTGGTGAGTATGGAGGGGTCAGGAAGGCAGTGCAGATAGGTAGTGGTGAGTATGGAGGGGTCAGGGAGGAAGTGAAGATAGGTAGTGGTGAGTATGGAGGGGTCAGGGAGGAAGTGCAGAGAGGTAGTGGTGAGTATGGAGGGTTTGGGGGTAGTGCAGATAGGTAGTGGTGAGTATGGAGGGGTCAGGGAGGTAGTGCAGATAGGTAGTGGTGAGTATGGAGGGGTCAGGAAGGCAGTGCAGGTAGGTAGTGGTGAATATGGAGGGGTCAGGGAGGAAGTGCAGATAGGTAGTGGTGAGTATGGAGGGGTGAGAAAGGCAGTGCAGATAGGTAGTGGTGAGTATGGAGGGGTCAGGGAGGAAGTGCAGATAGGTAGTGGTGAGTATGGAGGGGTTGGGGTAGTGCAGATAGGTAGTGGTGAGTATGGAGGGGTCAGGAAATTAGTGCAGATAGGTAGTGGTGAGTATGGAGGGGTCAGGGAGGAAGTGCAGATAGGTAGTGGTGAGTATGGAGGGGTTGGGGTAGTACAGATAGGTAGTGGTGAGTATGGAGGGGTTGGGGGTAGTGCAGATAGGTAGTGGTGACTATGGAGGGGTCAGGGAGGAAGTGCAGATAGGTAGTGGTGAGTATGGAGGGGTCAGGAAGGCAGTGAAGATAGGTAGTGGAGAATATGGAGGAGTCAGGAAGGCAGTGCAGAGTGGGAGTGGTGAGTATGGAGGGGTGAGGAAGGCAGTGCAGATAGGTAGTGGTGAGTATGGAGGGGTCAGGAAGGCAGTGCAGAGAGATAGTGGTGAGTATGGAGGGGTTGGGGTAGTGCAGATAGGTAGTGGTGAGTATGGAGGGGTTGGGGTAGTGCAGATAGGTAGTGGTGACTATGGAGGGGTCAGGGAGGAAGTGCAGATAGGTAGTGGTGAGTATGGAGGGGTCAGGAAGGCAGTGAAGATAGGTAGTGGAGAATATGGAGGAGTCAGGAAGGCAGTGCAGAGTGGGAGTGGTGAGTATGGAGGGGTCAGGAAGGCAGTGCAGAGAGATAGTGGTGAGTATGGAGGGGTCAGGGAGGAAGTGCAAATAGGTAGTGGTGAGTATGGAGGGGTTGGGGTAGTACAGATAGGTAGTATTGAGTATGGAGGGGTCAGGAAGGCAGTGCAGATAGGTAGTGGTGAGTATGGAGGGGTCAGGGAGGAAGTGAAGAGAGGTAGTGGTGAGTATGGAGGGGTCAGGGAGGAAGTGCAGAAAGGTAGTGGTGAGTACGGAGGGGTTGGGGGTAGTGCAGATAGGTAGTGGTGAGTATGGAGGGGCCAGGACGGCAGTGCAGATAGGTAGTGGTGAGTATGGAGGGGGTCAGGGAGGAAGTGCAGATAGGTAGTGGTGAGTATGGAGGGGTAAGGGGTAGTGCAGATAGGTAATGGTGAGTGTGGAGGGGTCAGGAAGGCAGTGCAGATAGGTAGTGGTGAGTATGGAGGGGTCAGGAAGACAGTGCTGATAGGTAGTGGAGAGTATGGAGGGGTCAGGAAGGCAGTGCAGATAGGTAGTGGAGAGTATGGAGGGGTCAGGGAGGAAGTGCAGATAGGTAGTGGTGAGTATGGAGGGGTCAGGAAGGCAGTGCAGATAGGTAGTGGTGAGTATGGAGGGGTCAGGGAGATAGTGCAGATAGGTAGTGGTGAGTATGGAGGGGTCAGGAAGGCAGTGCAGATAGGTAGTGGTGAGTATGGAGGGGTCAGGAAGGCAGTGCAGGGAGATAGTGGTGAGTATGGAGGGGTCAGGGAGGAAGTGCATATAGGTAGTGGCGAGTATGGAGGGGTCAGGAAGGCAGTGCAGAGAGATAGTGGTGAGTATGGAGGGGTCAGGGAGGAAGTGCAGAGAGGTAGTGGTGAGTATGGAGGGGCTGGGGGTAGTGCAGATAGGTAGTGGTGAGTATGGAGGGGTAGGGGGTAGTGCAGATAGGTAGTGGTGAGTATGGAGGGGTCAGGAAGGCAGTGCAGATAGGTAGTGGTGAGTATGGAGGGGTCAGGAAGGCAGTGCAGGGAGATAGTGGTGAGTATGGAGGGGTCAGGGAGGAAGTGCATATAGGTAGTGGCGAGTATGGAGGGGTCAGGAAGGCAGTGCAGAGAGATAGTGGTGAGTATGGAGGGGTCAGGGAGGAAGTGCAGAGAGGTAGTGGTGAGTATGGAGGCGCTGGGGGTAGTGCAGATAGGTAGTGGTGAGTATGGAGGGGTAGGGGGTAGTGCAGATAGGTAGTGGTGAGTATGGAGGGGTCAGGGAAGAAGTGCAGATAGGTAGTGGTGAGTATGGAGGGGTCTGGAAGGCAGTGCAGATAGGTAGTGGTGAATATGGAGGGGTCAGGAAAGCAGTGCAGATAGGTAGTGGTGAGCATGGAGGGACCAGGAAAGCAGTGCAGATAGGTAGTGGTGAGTATGGAGGGGTCAGGGAGGAAGTGCAGATAGGTAGTGGTGAGTATGGAGGGGTCAGGGAGGAAGTGAAGAGAGGTAGTGGTGAGTATGGAGGGGTCTGGGAGGAAGTTCAGAAAGGTAGTGGTGAGTATGGAGGGGTTGGGGGTAGTGCATATAGGTAGAGGTGAGTATGGAGGGGCCAGGAAGGCAGTGCAGATAGGTAGTGGTGAATATGGAGGGGACAGGGAGGTAGTGCAGATAGGTAGTGGTGAGTATGGAGGGGTGAGGAAGGCAGTGCAGATAGGTAGTGGTGAGTATGGAGGGGTCAGGAAGGCAGTGCAGAGAGATAGTGGTGAGTATGGAGGGGTCAGGGAGGAAGTGCAAATAGGTAGTGGTGAGTATGGAGGGGTTGGGGTAGTGCAGATAGGTAGTATTGAGTATGGAGGGGTCAGGAAGGCAGTGCAGATAGGTAGTGGTGAGTATGGAGGGGTCAGGGAGGAAGTGAAGAGAGGTAGTGGTGAGTATGGAGGGGTCAGGGAGGAAGTGCAGAAAGGTAGTGGTGAGTACGGAGGGGTTGGGGGTAGTGCAGATAGGTAGTGGTGTGTATGGAGGGGTCAGGGAGGTAGTGCATATAGGTAGAGGTGAGTATGGAGGGGCCAGGAAGGCAGTGCAGATAGGTAGTGGTGAATATGGAGGGGACACGGAGGTAGTGCAGATAGGTACTGGTGAGTATGGAGGGGTCAGGGAGGAAGTGCAGATAGGTAGTGGTGAGTATGGAGGGGTCAGGGAGGAAGTGCAGAGAGGTAGTGGTGAGTATGGAGGGGTTGGGGGTAGTGCAGATAGGTAGTGGTGAGTATGGAGGGGTTGGGGGTAGTGCAGATAGGTAGTGGTGAGTATGGAGGGGTCAGGAAGGCAGTGCAAATAGGTAGTGGTGAGTATGGAGGGGTTGGTGGTAGTGCATATAGGTAATGGTGTCTATAGAGGGGTCAGGGAGGAAGTGCAGATAGGTAGTGGTGAGTATGGTGGGATCAAGAAGGCAGTGCAGATAGGTAGTGGAGATTATGGAGGAGTCAGGAAGGCAATGCAGAGTGGTAGTGGTGAGTATGGAGGGGCCAGGGAGGAAGTGCAGATAGGTAGTGGTGAGTATGGAGGGGCCAGGAAGGCAGTGCAGATAGGTAGTGGTGAGTATGGAGGGGTCAGGGAGGAAGTGCAGTGGTAGTGGTGAGTATGGAGGGGTCAGGGAGGAAGTGCAGATAGGTAGTGGTGAGTATGGAGGGGCCAGGAAGGCAGTGCAGATAGGTAGTGGTGAGTAAGGATGGGTCAGGGAGGAAGTGCAGATAGGTAGTGGTGAGTATGGATGGGCCAGAAAGTCAGTGCAGATAGGTAGTGGTGAGTATGGAGGGGCCAGGAAGGCAGTGCAGATAGGTAGTGGTGAGTATGGAGGGGCCAGGACGGCAGTGCAGATAGGTAGTGGTGAGTATGGAGGGGTCAGGGAGGAAGTGCAGATAGGTAGTGGTGAGTATGGAGGGGTAGGGGGCAGTGCAGATAGGTAATGGTGAGTGTGGAGGGGTCATGAAGGCAGTACAGATAGGTAGTGGTGAGTATGGAGGGGTCAGGAAGGCAGTGCAGATAGGTAGTGGTGAGTATGTAGGGGTCAGGGAGGTAGTGCAGATAGGTAGTGGTGAGTATGGAGGGGTCAGGGAGGCAGTGCAGATAGGTAGTTGTGAGTATGTAGGGGTCAGGGAGGAAGTGCAGATAGGTAGTGGTGAGTATGGAGGGGCCAGGAAGGCAGTGCAGATAGGTAGTGGTGAGTATGGAGGGGTCAGGGAGGAAGTGCAGCGTGGTAGTGGTGAGTATGGAAGTGTCAGGGAGGAAGTGCAGATAGGTAGTGGTGAGTATGGAGTAGCCAGGAAGGCAGTGCAGATAGGTAGTGGTGAATATGGAGCGGTCAGGGAGGAAGTGCAGATAGGTAGTGGTGAGTATGGAGGGGCCTGGAAGGCAGTGCAGATAGGTAGTGGTGAGTATGAAGAGGCCAGGGAGGAAGTGGTGATAGGTAGTGGTGAATATGGAGGGGTCAGGGAGGAAGTGCATATAGATAGTGGTGAGTATGGAGGGGCCAGGAAGGCAGTGCAGATAGGTCGTGGTGAGTATGGAGGGGCCAGGGAGGAAGTGCAGATAGGTAGTGGTGAATATGGAGGGGTCAGTGAGGAAGTGCAGATAGGTAGTGGTGAGTATGCAGGGGTCAGGGAAAAAGTGCAGATAGGTAGTGGTGAGTATGGAGGGGTCAGGAAGACAGTGCAGATAGGTAGTGGTGAATATGGAGGGGTCAGGGAGGAAGTGCAGATAGGTAGTGGTGAATATGGAGGGGTCAGGGAGGACGTGCCGCTAGGTAGTGGAGTAACCCTTGGAATGCTGGTCAGTTGTGGATAAATGAGACCACTACATATGTACTAATATTATGCCATACTGTATTGCCTCCCATATTATGGCACAGAAACAGACAAATCTCAGGTGCACATCTCCAAATTATTAATAATATATATAAATGCAAATGTGCTTTATTGCACTTCTGAGGGAAAGGAGACGCCCCCATTCTGGACTAGCACCCTTCCTTATTGGTTTAAAAGCATGGAGTATGGTAATGTATATGCACACTGTATTAGGCACAATTCTAGATAAGTCCTACAAGTTATGTACTGTAGTGCAACTTTGGTTCATTTTTGGGGCGTGGGTCCCCTTAGATTGCATTGGTTGATCTGTCTCAGGGCACCGCATTATAACACATTTTCCTTTATAACACATTTTAACCCTTCACTGTGTGTAATATATATGTACTACACTTTTTTATTTTCATTCTTTATATGCAGCTGCAGCTGCTCCTAACTATGGCCCTCATTCAGACCCGGACGCAAGTGGCCGTTCGTACGTTCGGTGTACGTAAAAAAATATTTAAATTCAAGCACACGCTCGTATTTTCGCTCGCAGCCAAACAACCTCCCCAAACTCAAGCGACCCCTCCTCTAACTAACGAGCGTGCCAAATAGCGAGCGTACATCCCCGAAGTGGCTTGAAGGGAACGCACGCACAAGTACTTCCCGGAAGTTGGACTGTCAGATTTTGATTAACTGCTCGTTTATTCTGCCTACCTCCCTCAATCGTATCATGCCAATCAATATATCAATTAGCTTAATTGTTTGTTTGTTTTTTAACACAATGCAATAAACTTTATTCATGTCCGTGTTTGTGTTTACCCGCAGAATACGTACGGTTTAAACATTCGCTTTTAATTGTCAAAATACATGTTAGCCCCAATTAAATAATTGTTCTATTTGTTTTTCTACCCGCATATTTCCCGGAGTTCATTTCTTTATTTAAATTTGCTTACGCATGTCACTGCATCAAGCCTATCATAAGTCTCAAGAGATTTCTGGCCCTGTCGAACACATGACTCATACACTAACCAATAGAATTGGTCCTGTTAATTACCCAAATACATTAGCCAATCAAAAATTTTTTGGGCACTTTATTAAAAATGATTTTTAACAAATACACCATTGCCATTATGAGAGCCTCCGCATTCACCAGGCGCGAGCTGCTGGTGCTAACGGAGGTCATGGATAGGCGGATCACCAGCCAGCCTCCACCCATCACCAACCGCGAAAAGCGTTCCGCATATGCGGAGGTACGGGCCCGCCTGCGCTCCTTCGGCTCACACCGCCAGATCGGGCAGCTGGAGCGCAGGTGGTCGGACCTGCAACGGCAGACGCCCCGCTTGCTGGCATGCTTTCGCATGCAGATCGCCGAAAGTAAGTTTTATGGACTGTGGTTTTCATGTTTGTCTTTGTGGCCCTAACTGCGTGTGCATGTTTTCCCTGTATTTCATATTTATTCATTGTACTCATATCTGCATGGCCATGTTTTCCCTGTATTTCATATTTATTCATTGTACTCATATCTGCATGGCCATGTTTTCCATGTAGTTCATATTTATTCATTGTACTCATATCTGCATGGCCATGTTTTCCATGTAGTTCATATTTAGTCATTGTACTCATATCTGCATGGCCATGTTTTCCATGTAGTTCATATTTATTCATTGTACTCATATCTGCATGGCCATGTTTTCCCTGTATTTCATATTTATTCATTGTACTCATATCTGCATGGCCATGTTTTCCATGTAGTTCATATTTATTTATTGTACTCATATCTGCATGGCCATGTTTTCCATGTAGTTCATATTTATTCATTGTACTCATATCTGCATGGCCATGTTTTCCATGTAGTTCATATTTATTCATTGTACTCATATCTGCATGGCCATGTTTTCCATGTAGTTCATATTTATTCATTGTACTCATATCTGCATGGCTTTTTTTGGGGGGGGGGGGATTAGAAAATGGTGTTTTTCGCGGATTTGTGTAACTAACCACATTTTGTTTCACATCTTTTAGGGGCCCAGCGAAGACTACGCCGTCATCGTCAGGCCAGACGGCGCTCACGGCCACTCTCCCCAACCCCCAGCCAACACTCCACAACCACAAATTCCCCTATTCCCCACTCCTCCCCAGCCTTCCAAGACCCTCTGGCTGAAATTTCGGGGCTCCTTCCCCTCCATCCCAATTCCCCCTCTCCTCCAACCACCCCTCTTCGAATGACCCCCTCCCCGGAGTCGGTAATTACCCCGCCTCGATCGTTGGGGAATGGAGGCACCTCCGAGGAGGACGAGGGAGGGCCTTCCGGAGCTGCCGTTTTATCTTCCGGTATGTTTTTCTTTGGGTTTTTTTTCCACACAAACTGTTTGTATGTAATCATGTGTCGTTCCTTTTTTTGGGGTTTTTTGATAGACTTTTGGGGATTTTGCAGATTGCCTTTACCTGATACTGCTGATTTCAACATACACATATCACACCTGTCGGAATTTGTACATTTGCCTTGTATTTTTGGCCTACACCATTATTGGTTGATGTGTATTAATGGTGTAAATCTGGTTTGTTTGTTTTTTGTTTTTTGGGGGGGTTTTGGTTTTGCCTTGTTTTTTAATGTGGTTTCATTATTGTTGTATTAATCCCCACACTTTTCTCACCCACAGAGGAACAGAGGCGTCGGGCAGAATTAGCCGCCTGTGTGGGCCGGATGCGCCACAATATCATCGGTCTGCTGGTGGTCCTTGACCATATGTCGGTCCTCCTTAGGGACTAGTTTTTATTCTTTTTTGCCCATTTATAAATAAAGTGTTATTTTCTAAGGAACGTTCTGGCTCATTCATTATAACACATTTTCCTTTATAACACATTTTAACCCTTCACTGTGTGTAATATATATGTACTACACTTTTTTATTTTCATTCTTTATATGCAGCTGCAGCTGCTCCTAACTATGGCCCTCATTCAGACCCGGACGCAAGTGGCCGTTCGTACGTTCGGCGTACGTAAAAAAATATTTAAATTCAAGCACACGCTCGTATTTTCGCTCGCAGCCAAACAACCTCCCCAAACTCAAGCGACCCCTCCTCTAACTAACGAGCGTGCCAAATAGCGAGCGTACATCCCCGAAGTGGCTTGAAGGGAACGCACGCACAAGTACTTCCCGGAAGTTGGACTGTCAGATTTTGATTAACTGCTCGTTTATTCTGCCTACCTCCCTCAATCGTATCATGCCAATCAATATATCAATTAGCTTAATTGTTTGTTTGTTTTTTAACACAATGCAATAAACTTTATTCATGTCCGTGTTTGTGTTTACCCGCAGAATACGTACGGTTTAAACATTCGCTTTTAATTGTCAAAATACATGTTAGCCCCAATTAAATAATTGTTCTATTTGTTTTTCTACCCGCATATTTCCCGGAGTTCATTTCTTTATTTAAATTTGCTTACGCATGTCACTGCATCAAGCCTATCATAAGTCTCAAGAGATTTCTGGCCCTGTCGAACACATGACTCATACACTAACCAATAGAATTGGTCCTGTTAATTACCCAAATACATTAGCCAATCAAAAATTTTTTGGGCACTTTATTAAAAATGATTTTTAACAAATACACCATTGCCATTATGAGAGCCTCCGCATTCACCAGGCGCGAGCTGCTGGTGCTAACGGAGGTCATGGATAGGCGGATCACCAGCCAGCCTCCACCCATCACCAACCGCGAAAAGCGTTCCGCATATGCGGAGGTACGGGCCAGCCTGCGCTCCTTCGGCTCACGCCGCCAGATCGGGCAGCTGGAGCGCAGGTGGTCGGACCTGCAACGGCGGACGCCCCGCTTGCTGGCATGCTTTCGCATGCAGATCGCCGAAAGTAAGTTTTATGGACTGTGGTTTTCATGTTTGTCTTTGTGGCCCTAACTGCGTGTGCATGTTTTCCCTGTATTTCATATTTATTCATTGTACTCATATCTGCATGGCCATGTTTTCCCTGTATTTCATATTTATTCATTGTACTCATATCTGCATGGCCATGTTTTCCATGTAGTTCATATTTATTCATTGTACTCATATCTGCATGGCCATGTTTTCCATGTAGTTCATATTTAGTCATTGTACTCATATCTGCATGGCCATGTTTTCCATGTAGTTCATATTTATTCATTGTACTCATATCTGCATGGCCATGTTTTCCCTGTATTTCATATTTATTCATTGTACTCATATCTGCATGGCCATGTTTTCCATGTAGTTCATATTTATTCATTGTACTCATATCTGCATGGCCATGTTTTCCATGTAGTTCATATTTATTCATTGTACTCATATCTGCATGGCCATGTTTTCCATGTAGTTCATATTTATTCATTGTACTCATATCTGCATGGCCATGTTTTCCATGTAGTTCATATTTATTCATTGTACTCATATCTGCATGGCTTTTTTTGGGGGGGGGGATTAGAAAATGGTGTTTTTCGCGGATTTGTGTAACTAACCACAATTTGTTTCACATCTTTTAGGGGCCCAGCGAAGACTACGCCGTCATCGTCAGGCCAGACGGCGCTCACGGCCACTCTCCCCAACCCCCAGCCAACACTCCACAACCACAAATTCCCCTATTTCCCACTCCTCCCCAGCCTTCCAAGACCCTCTGGCTGAAATTTCGGGGCTCCTTCCCCTCCATCCCAATTCCCCCTCTCCTCCAACCACCCCTCTTCGAATGACCCCCTCCCCGGAGTCGGTAATTACCCCGCCTCGATCGTTGGGGAATGGAGGCACCTCCGAGGAGGACGAGGGAGGGCCTTCCGGAGCTGCCGTTTTATCTTCCGGTATGTTTTTCTTTGGGTTTTTTTTCCACACAAACTGTTTGTATGTAATCATGTGTCGTTCCTTTTTTTGGGGTTTTTTGATAGACTTTTGGGGATTTTGCAGATTGCCTTTACCTGATACTGCTGATTTCAACATACACATATCACACCTGTCGGAATTTGTACATTGGCCTTGTATTTTTGGCCTACACCATTATTGGTTGATGTGTTTTAATGGTGTAAATCTGGTTTGTTTGTTTTTTGTTTTTTGGGGGGGTTTTGGTTTTGCCTTGTTTTTTAATGTGGTTTCATTATTGTTGTATTAATCCCCACACTTTTCTCACCCACAGAGGAACAGAGGCGTCGGGCAGAATTAGCCGCCTGTGTGGGCCGGATGCGCCACAATATCATCGGTCTGCTGGTGGTCCTTGACCATATGTCGGTCCTCCTTAGGGACTAGTTTTTATTCTTTTTTGCCCATTTATAAATAAAGTGTTATTTTATAAGTAACGTTCTGGCTCATTCGTTTTTTCAAAATCAGAGATTGTTTACCCTGACATAAGTAGACTGTTCCTGCAAGGATTACCAATTTTTGACACTAAGATTGTGTGTTGTATTTTTATGTAAAACAGCCACAAGAAACACCTAACAGTAACAATCTCATTTCCCTTTTTTGGTGTAGTCACACTTAGATATTACTACATTTTCCAGGTTCCTAGTTGGGGTGCAAGCTGCTTAGGCCAATATTACGAAGCAAAATGATTGTACAGGATTCCTTTGGGTGTTGGTTTGGACCCTGAAAACATATTACATTTTTGCTCAACTGGCGTCAGTACTGGATTACCCCTTAGTCAAATGTTACGTGTGTGAACCTGGTTACACTTGCTTGTAACGTTCAAAAAAAGGTCCAAAATTTCACTCTCAAAACATTTATTCACAACATAACTGAAAAATCAAAGTGGTCACTCACAAACAAAACACACAGTGATAATCACAAATACAACACATACCAACAAAACCAATTAAAAAATCAACAAATCAAGAACTGGTTGACGAAGGACCATGCCAACATGATTCTACAAATATGGCGTTGCAATATGGGTTCCATAATATATCCCCAAAATGTCCACATACAGGTTTTTTAAGGGTAGCAGGAAGTAGTCATCGTTGGAGTACCAAAGATTATGTGAAAAAACAGAAGATGGAGAAAATAATAAAAAATAATTAGATGTTCTCAAACAAACCCTACCACACTAGGTATAAACACTGTTGTTTTGTCAATAATTACCTAAAAAATCTGGCCACCACATCATCGCGTATGGCCCCCCCACATACTGACCTCTGACCAACCTCGGGGGGGGCATCCTCAGGTAAGGCATCCTCTGGCTGCATTGGGACACCACTCCTTATGGCGATGTTGTGAAATATCCCACACAGGACCACAATTTTCGAAACCATATCCGGCAAATACATGAGCTCGCCACCAGAGCGGTGGAGGCATCTGAATCGGCCTTTTAAAAGGCCGATACAGCGCTCCACCACTTGCCTGGTGGCTGTAAGTGTGGAATTATACTCACTTTGTGGCCCTGGTGTGGGAGCCAAATAAGGAGTGAGCAGCCAGGGCGTGCAAGGGTAGCCACTGTCTCCTGTGAAAAAGAATAGACAACATCAGGATCACTCTGTATGAAGCTTAACATTGTTATGTACTAAAGGTCTCCACTTACCCAGAAGCCACGCATCACCAGCTTGTAGGTTGGTTAATTTGTGCCATATCCCTGATTGCCGGATGACGAAGGAGTCATGTGCACTTCCTGGTAATTTTGCATTCAGGGACAGGATCTGGAGGGAGGCATCACATACCACCATTACATTGAGGGAGTGATAGTGTTTCCGGTTTCTAAATATTGCCTCCAGCCATGCTGGAGGCTGAAGTGGTATGTGAGTACCATCCACAACCCCTATGATGTGTGGGAAGCCAGCTATTTGGTAAAAATTGGCCTTGGCCACACTAAGGGCACCCATATCCAAAGCCATTTGAATAAAATGATGGAGGTGCTTGAAAAGTGCCTCCATCACTGCCCTCAGGATCCGGGAAAAGGAGGATTGTGATATGCCCGCCACTATTCCCACCGTTGTTTGGAACGATCCTGAGGCACAGAAATGTAACACCGCCATAAATTGCGTAAGTGGTGGTATTGCTGTAGGACTGTCAATTTGCCACTCAAGATCACTCTCTATTAATGAGAGAGTGTCTATGATGATTTTGGCAGGAAGACGGTAGCGTCTTAAAACCTCATCATCGGGCATTCCAAAAAGGGTGACACGTGTTCGAAATATCTGGGGCCTTGCACGCCTCCGATGCCTATGCCTGGGACGAGATTGAGGTTGGTCAGCTTCCGGGAGCATGGCCAGAAAAATCCGACCCATATCAACCTGAAATGGCAAGATTTGAATGTCAGGCTTTTTAACCCCCCCAAAAATAAAAAATTTTACTTAGCTTGAAGATACCATCCATTGATGCTTACGTGCCGGGGTATTGTCATGATATGTGCAAACTGGAAATAATCACAACATAAATATACATAATTTTATGCTGGCCATTTCTGTTTCAAAAATTTAAGCAAGACAAAACATAAAAGGGGAGAAACACACATTTGGGCAAAGAGCAAAACGACATTGCGCACACTACGTCAAATTGAGGCCAAATGTAAGCAACAAATGCTAAAGAGAAAACACAAACAATTTTAAGGGATGAATAAGCATTTCACAAAGCGCTAATTAGTTTGCAAATACAAGTCACAATAGAAAGTATTAAAAATGCGCTAATTAGTTCGCAAATACAAGTCACAATAGAAAGTAATAAAAATGCGCTAGTTAGTTCGCAAATACAAGTCACAATAGAAAGTATTAAAAATGCGCTAATTAGTTCGCAAATACAAGTCACAATAGAAAGTATTAAAAATGCGCTAATTAGTTTGCAAATACAAGTCACAATAGAAATATTAAAAATGCGCTAATTAGTTCGCAAATACTAGTCATAATAGAAAGTATTAAAAAAGCGCTAATTAGTTCGCAAATACAAGTCACAATAGAAAGTATTAAAAAAGCGCTAATTAGTTCGCAAATACAAGTCACAATAGAAAGTAATAAAAATGCGCTAATTAGTTCGCAAATACAAGTCACAATAGAAAGTATTAAAAAAGCGCTAATTAGTTTGCAAATACATGTCACAATAGAAAGTAATAAAAATGCACTAATTAGTTCGCAAATACAAGTTATAAAAACGCAGCTAAAAACAAAAAAAAAAAACACAGATTTCGGAATTTGAAAATCAAAGGTTACATGTGTAAGGCCAACCAAAGTTGCGTAAAGACAAACAAGAACATTTACAAAACAATTTAACAAATGAACTTACCAAGAGATAATATATAAGAATCCGGATCAAAAGGTCTTTGGGGCAGAGCCAAAATAAAACCTAAGAGAGATGAAATGACGCCAAAAAAAAGTTAGAACAATCTTAAACAGAAGGAGACACAAATTGTACCAAAGTTTGACTTCCCAAAACTTCCCAAAACTGGAAACGCCCAAAAAAATTAGAAACGAAAAAAAGTGAACGGAACTAAAAAAACGAATATATCCAAAAAAACTACTTCCAACAACGCAAACTCCTACACCAGCCAACAATCAACTCCAACCAACGTAACCTCCAACATTCAAAAAACGCCACCTCGACTCGAGACGCCCCAAGCCATAAATAGTGTTTAGTTTCCCGCACAAATTAAGGAGGGATCATAGGAACGCACAATCAATGATGCGGCCGAAAAATAAGGTCGCATGTATAAATACGTCACGAGCCAAAACAAACATTCTGGTGTATTTCTTGTTTGGAGCTCAGACATGGCTACAGACCAGGGAAACAATGGACAACAGTCTGGTGGTAAGTATTTCAGGCATTTTGACTCAATGATTAATTAGAAACATAATATTGTGCAAGTTGTGAGGTTGAGAATTCTCCAAAATTACACAAATAGGTGAGGAGGATGACATGGAAGAGGCTGCTGGGCCCAGTATTCCGGGCAAAGCTGGCAAAAAGAAAAGGCAGCCACAATTCACAAGAAAGGAGATGGAGGTTTTGATTCAGAAGTGTGTGGACATCCTGCCACAGGCAGACAGGAATATGAGTGCAAGTCAGAAGTGGAGAATGTGGGAAGAGGTAGCCGTTGATGTCAATAGGGTGGGTGATTATGTCCGTCTAGCCCGGGATGTCAAAAGGCGATAAGTAAACACTTGCCCCCCCTAAAACCAAAACCCATTTTAAACAAAAGGATAACGGTTCCAATTTCACCCACAGATGGGACGACTTCAAATATCGCCTGAAGCAAAAACTGGCGGACAGGGCTAGGCATGCAAGGGGGACAGGTGGGGGTCCCACCCCTGTGTCATTGGAGTTGACTGATTTAGAAGAGCTGGAACAGGGGTGTGTGCAGCCTGTGGAGGTGTTTGGCGTGTCCAACATGGATACGGACATGCCAGACTTTGCGGCTCCTCATGTTGTCCCAGGTAAATATTGTGATGTCACCAACTCTGAAATGTTATTGTGCCAATATGTAGATTCTAATGTGACTCTTTTCTCATTTTTCCAACAGAGACACAGGCGGATGAGTCTGCTCCAGAGGGGAGCCTTGGCCGCAGAATTTCTGCTGGCTCTGCAGGGGAGGAACCAGTACATCCGGCTGAGGACCCTGCAGAAGCCAGTCCAGGGCAATCCCCCTCGCAGGCAGTGTCCCTCCTCACAGAACTCAATATTAAATCGGATTTCCATACGGAGATTCTGCAGAGGATGGACGCCAGTCTGGTACGGGTGGCTGAGGCCCTGGAGCAAAATGCTGCGGCCAACGTGACCATTGGTCAGGCCCTGGCGGAAAATACCAGGGCCAACATCC
Source organism: Taudactylus pleione (assembly GCA_031769625.1). Classification (NCBI taxonomy): domain Eukaryota; kingdom Metazoa; phylum Chordata; class Amphibia; order Anura; family Myobatrachidae; genus Taudactylus; species Taudactylus pleione. The sequence continues at coordinate 50,989,572 of JAUIMM010000015.1, forward strand.
GCATCGCCAATGCCCTGGAGCAGCTCATTCGCCAGCACATGGTGGAGCCGACCTCCCTTCCTGCCGGAACATCAGCCAATCCTCCAAATGTGCCTAGCCCTGTGCCTAGTCCAGAGGCCACAACATCTGCCTCTGGACAGGCCAGCCCGATGACATCCCGGACTCGGTCTGGCGCCCTCCCTCCCCCAGCCAAACGGCCGAAAAAACGGTGACAGCATTGGCTACTTTTCCCACACTCCTTCTGTGCTTGCCTCATATTCCTTTCTGGCCAAAACTTCCCTCTCCTTTCTTGTGAATTGTTTTTAATTTTTGCATTTACGTTTAACAACAATTTATTGTTTGCACAATTAATAAATATTGTGGAATGAACACTGCCAAAAATGTTTGTGTTAAATATGTGCATTAATTTTTTTGGGGATACCAATAAATTTACATCAAATGTATGACTTTGTATTCTGACATTATTGTAAAAATGGGTTACATTTAATCCGGGCCCACAAGCCAACAACGTTCAACCTAAAAAATTACACATTGTAAAGAAAGGGTTCGTTAAGGAACATTTAAAACATTACCTAAGGAGGAAAAATCACCTTGCAAACACAAAATGAGGCACCAAACCTAAACATAATGACATTATTGTTACAATAGTCCAAAAAGAACACATTGCGGCCAAAATACACCCCCACAAATGTACGCTAATTGATTGTGTAATCCAGACATTAGCAGCTATGATTTCCACCTGCGTTTGGTTTTGTGCTATCCCAAAAAACTGCTTTGCAAACACATACCAAGCCGGTTTTCAATCCAACACTAATTGATTTTCTGACAAGCCGTGATTAATCGATGCTACATCGTGGAGTGCCGGGACAGAGGAGAAGGCCATCGCCACTGTGGTCGAGTTATCCAGCCCATAAGCTGTGCGAGCATTTTGAAAGGAAAGAGGATCATCCAGTGACATATGAGTTGGTACGAACACATTTGACGTTCGCATTTGTTAATGTATGTACGCCCCAAAAACGCCTCGCCACGCCTGCGTTTTTCCATCTCCTCCCCCGTCAACACCCAAAAACGCCCTGTTCTGTCAATCACATTTGACATGTCACTTCCTGTACGCTATTTGACGAACGAGACAAAATAAGCTCGCAATCTGCCGTACGCACATGCGCAGTGTAACACCGACGCATGCGCGGTTAGTCAACATCGGAACGCAACGAGCGTACTGCTGTTAACGAGCGGCTCTGAATGAGGGCCTATCTCTTTACACTGCACTTTTCTTACTATGGTGGTGCTCTGGGGCAGCTTGGCTGGGCCAGTTTTGGGGGGTCCTGCGCTCTTGATTTGAACCCTAGTATGTTAGGGACCTACCCGAAAGAGGTTACCTGGATATGGTGGGTAGGCCCATAACCTTGGCCATGATTATGCTAAAAACCTCTGATTGCAAAATTTTATTGCATTTATATATATTATTAATAATTTGGAGTTGTGCACCTGAGATTTGTCTGTTTCTGTGACTACACTGTTGTGCCCACACATTATGCCACACTGTCATGCCCCCCAGATTATGCCACACTGTAGTATCCACAGATTATGCCACTTGTAGTACCCACACATTATGCCATCAGTAGTGCCCACACTTTATGTCCAATTGTAGTGCCCAAACATTATTTCACACTGAAATATCCACAGATTATGCCACTTGTAGTATCCACAGATTATACCACCAGTAGTGCCCACACTTTATGTCCAACTCTAGTGCCCAAACATTATGCCACACTGTAGTGCCCACACATTATACCACTGTAGTGCCCACACATTATGCCATCTGTAGTGCCCACACATTATGCCACACTATAGTGACTCCCATATTATTACACATTGTAGTGCCCACACATTATGCTACACTATAGTACCCACACATTATGCCACCTGTAGTGCCCAAACATTATGCTACACTGTAGTGCCCCCGACATTATGCTACACTGTAGTGCCAACACATTAAACCACCTGTAGTGCCCACATAGTGTATCCACCAGCAGCATCCTCAGGCAGGCGGTAGAGCAGCAGTCACAGCCTCCCAATAATTCACACCCATTAGGCAGTGCTGCTGCTAAACTCCAGGTCAGAGGAGCATGTGATGGGCTCCTCCAATCAGAGCTCAGCACATGCTCTTCTGACCCCACTGCAGAGACTACTGGGATTTATTACCCAGTAGTGCACTGCAGTGCTGAGTCTGACTGCAGTGTGTTCCATTCCCCTTCGTGTAGCTGGTGGCTGGGTCAGTCACAGCCTTGATGCAGCTGAACTGCAACTTGCCATAGGAACAGCGCCGTTGGCCACACCCTCCCGTGATAGGGGGTTTGGATTCAAATCACTGGGGCCCACTGGGGATTTCACTGAATCCCTGGTGGCCCAGTCCAAGTCTGTTCCTACCTTATTAACTGGAAATGAGCGCAGCCAAATTTTGAAGCTAATTGAATCTGCCCCTAAAAGTATAACTAATCAGATATTTTCATTATATAACCTGAGCGGACAGATAAATACTTATTGGTTAATTTGATTGTAATGGACACCAGTAATCTATATATTAATAGCAGAAGGATGACTTTAATGAGTGACATATTTCTATGATGCCGTTGTCTGAGCAGGGCGCATCATATACCAAATTGAAGGGTTTGGTCCCTAAATTTACAGAAAAATATTGGCGTTGTAATTGGTTGCTTTATTTTGGAGTTATGTGGCAAAACGTCCACCCACCATTTACAATGCATCGCCATTGTGCTCAGGAAAATGTGACAGCTGGTGAAATCTCCCTGTGCACTTCCTGGGTGACCTGAAACATGTGACCTGCTGGGCGGACTGGAAACTGTGACAGTTATTTGCAGCCACATATATCAGCGAGTCTTGCGGGGACCTTAAACACAGACTGCTGACTGCTGTATTATTTCATTATTCACTTCTCCTAGCTTTTTTTACATCAAACATGCCGAGCGGCCGGCCTTGAGGACATAGATGTGGCGGAACCCTTACAGGTCGCCCAGAGCATGCAATTCAAAGATCTTACAGTCAAGAATATTATCATCACAACCAACGTATAACAAAATCAACAGATATGCCACTTGCACTGGGCATGACATATTTGCCACAGTTCTACTCTTTGGGTCCTTTGGAAGTGCAATGTGTGAACTGCGGTGCCCTACACTTCTTGGTAGAGGAGGTTAACAGCCATTTTTCAGACTGCTGTCATAATGAGGTTGTTCCACCATATTAAGCCCAACTCTGACAAATACCCTAAAATTACAGACTCATTATCTCCATAATATCCTCAGTAACTAATATCCATAATATCCTCCATAACTAAGGTGGTTACCGCTGGGATTCACTGTACTACAAAGGGGATACTTATTATGGCCTGTCAAGCATTCTCCTGATAGCTGCAACATGTATACAGCAATTTGCCATTTCAAAACCTAAATCACTATTCCTGCAGCTGTATTAGCGGGTTCACCAACTGCCCTAGCTTTACTGTTACAAATTACTACATCTTTAATTAAATAATTTCATACATCTATGGACTCTTGCTGTAATATATTAATGTTAAGTTAAAGCATGATTGGTGCTATACATCACTGGTATGTATCATAAAATAAATAACAACTCCTTTCGAATGGGCAAGAAAAAGTTTTACTTATCTGGGTGTTCAAGTTACTATAAACCCGTCTTCCGTTTATCGCATGAATATATATGGCAGCTCTCCGGAGGGAGTTGGGTGGGGGTCGCCTCCAGCTCTCGTATTTAGGTAGGGCTAATTTGTTGAAAATGGTGTCTTCCCGAGAATGTACCTCTTACAGTCCCTTCCCCTTCTCCTCACTTTGGAGGATACCAAGATGATATATCTTGAATTTAGTAATTTTATCTGGAATCACAAGTGCCGGAAAATTGGCCTTAATCATCTGCAACAAACAAAATCAAGTGGGGGGATTAACTTTCCCAATGTCACCCACTACAATCACGCAGCCCTCTTCGGGGTTTTCTGCATAACTAAGACAAATACACTGATTCTGCCCTTGAAGGTAGTTTTCTCTATGACTGTAGTTGGTCTCTTTTCTGCATATTCCAGATCATGATGTTTCCTCTTTATTGATAGACAACCCCCTGCTCTGGAGTACGCGTAGGTTATGGCATATCTTGAGACACAAATCTCATTTACACACCAACAGAACTATCTTTTGCTCCTTTATACATAACCCTGACTTTCACCGTGGCCAGGCCACCCATCCCTTTGTGTCCTGGGTGAACAGAGGGGTCTGCTCTATAGGTTGTTTGGTAGATGATCAACTAAAAAGGCCTCTCAAATTGCAACAGGCAGTGGAGAAGTATGAATTTCTCTCTCCTTTCCTTTTTGCATATTACCATGCCCAACATTATACCAATGATACCAATGAGGTTATTAGGTTTTTCTCTGCCCATGACTGGTCCAACTCCTTGGATCCTATTTTAGCTCACTCACCACCCAGTGCTAAAGCCATCTCTATACATTAAAACTTCTTGTGTGACTCGCTTGATTATGAGGGACTTAGAACAGGGCTGCCCCAATGGTTGCATCATTTTCCAGCATTACCAACAGATAATTTACTTACTGCCCTGGAAAAATCTAGTCATCTCATACCTGTCAGTTCCTAAAGGGAACTTTTTTTAAATACATTTCACAGAACATACATCAGTCCTCACAGAGGTTTTTTGATGGGTTTGTCTTCTTCTCATAGATGCCACCGGTGTCAGGAAGACAATGCAGACTTGTTCCACTGTCTATGGACATGTCCCCTGGTAAGGTCCCTTTGGCTTTGTGTCAGAAAATTGCAATGGATCACTTGGTTAACTTTTTACCTCTTACTGCAGCCTGGGCCATATTGGGAATATTACCAGAGGACCAGAGGGTATCTAGCGGAGGCCGAAGACTACTTTTGGCCCTAAGTGCAAGGAAAACCATACTCCAAGTTTGGATCCAGCCAGGTCAACCCCCTTTTTCTTTGTTTAAAGAAAAAATATTCTACTTGTTTAGAATGGACTGGCTGGAGTCATCCTTGGACAAGGAATCTAGGGTTGGAAAAAATTTTGAAGTATGGGAAAGTTACATCACTACTCTTCCCTCAAACACACAGCAACTACTTCAACGATGGTTTTCTTCCACTTCTTGGTTTTAATTAAGGATGGTTGACAATGATCCCCCAATGCCATTGGGGGGTTCCCTAGTCCGCACGGCGATAGATTCTACTATCTGCTATGTATTTTTGTATTTCAGTATATGCCCATGTGACATTACCTTACCTTCTGTTTGTTTTATGTCCTATGGATTCATTTGTATAAATATTATACGATGTTTAGCACATTGTTTTTTGTATTACACTGAGGAAAAAAGTCCCTATGTCTGATATGCTTCAGAGTCAATAACAATAAAATAAAAAATAAAAAAATGCGCTATCTAATAAAGTCTGTCTGGAATATTTCAAGGGGACCTGTTATATCCTGTCACAGACCCAGTTCTAAAATATGTCAATCTCTCATATTCATGCTATGAATAGCTTGTCGAGAACAGATCTCACTTGAGCAAGGGCGATGTCAGTGTGACAAAGGGTAATCCAACCGCATGTTCTGTATACAAATTATTACACCACCATTATTTCACACCCTCACTATTTATTTCCTATTTCTGCCATCAATAAGATTGCTAATGACTCCAAATGGGAAGACTGAAGGAGGGACATAATGAAAAATTCTTAAAAATGGCACCTATGCAGCTTTTCCTATTGGTCGCAGTCCACTGCCTGGAAATTTGGTATAGTGTGTCTTTTACCCATGTATTAGAGCACCAGTCTAACAAGTTCTGGTGTTGCTGGCCATGGAATCAGCAGAGGAAGAGAAAGAGATGCTGAAAAGTGTGCTCTATCACTTTACCCAGCACAGTACCCAGTGCTGATGCTGTGGACTCCTGCAGTCATATGGCCGATTAGTTGGGGGAAGGACTCACCAGTCCATATATCAGAATGTTTGCGACATTGTGATGAAGAAAATGTATAGCTTACACTTGTCAAAATCTGGCTACGCCACTGGTTAAAGTTCTTCCTATAAAAACAATTAGACCATAAGTCAATCCCAGTTATCATTACCCAAATAACCTGCAGTTTAGATATATAGCTTTGCCAAACCAGAATCCCAGGTAAATTAATTTTACAATAACCACAGAGATCAAGCTTATTAAATAAAGTTTAATAGGAAAAAAATACAATGCTTAAAGGATAAAAAAAACCAATTAAATAAAATAACATAGAAAAATATTCTTAGCAATTAAAACATTTTAACATTGTCTTCAAAATGACATTATTCTATTAAATCATATTTCCTAAAGGGAGTTTAGCCTGACTAGCATGGTCTTTTGAATAAGTTTAGGTGCTGTGACAGATCAAGAAAATTGTAGAATGGATAGTTTTTAGATTTACTTGTCATATGAACATTTACATATTAGTAATCATAGTTATAGAACAAGTATTTATAACATTAGTCATAAACTGATATCAATACCTGCATCTATGTAGGATTATTTTTTTTTCTCCCTCTCTTCCATTTAAAACAATGCATCCTAATTGGTATTCAGGGACACATGAAGGAGATTGATATTGTCAATCAAATCCTAAGCAAAATTTCACACATTTCTGGGTTTCCTTTGCCATTCACTGTTGTCATAAATGCATAATTAAAAAATGGGAAATGTCACCCTCAACTGACTCCAGTGATACACAACTTTTACTTACTTAAAATATCTGAAAACTGGCACCAAGCTAGTCATCTTGTGCCTGTTGCATCAATGGGGAGAGAGGAATGATTGCAAAAAAAATACTGCCTTCCCATTGGCTAACAGTCACATGCTGAAAATTCTGGGGCTCTTCCCAACACTCTCTGGGCTGATGTAGTCTGAAAAGAGTGAAACACATTGGGTTGTGCAGTATTGGACACCTTGAAACCTGGTTGGACTTAGCCCTGAGGTTCTTAATCATATAAGATCTTATAATTTTTTTATATATTCTTTATTCATAATTTTTTGTGCAAAACAGTCAAAGTCAGATTATTGTACATCTTGGTACAGAAAGCTTTACAAATGGTAGCAGTTATCTAGTACAGTCAAGAGTTGACCACAAAATTAGCTTGATTGAAGAATCACATATTAAGTAGAAGGAAGACAAAAAAGAGGACAGAAAAGTAGAAAAGGAGAATGAAGAAGTGGGAGCAGAGAGTTGAGTTGTAAGGGTGCCAATCATGTATCTGAATGCATGTGCAGTGGCCACTCTGGAGAAAAATTGATATGTCACAACAGGTCTACCCCAAGGGCCTCAGACGATGAACGTAGGAGTCCAGGTAGGAAGAATAAGAGGAGGATATTTTAAATGAAATCCACGAAAGCAAGGTACCAGAGAAATCAAATAATCTGTCAGTTGATAACATAATAATATATACATTAGCTGCAGTATGAGTGGAAGTTGGTGATCGTCCTTCAGTGGGCTGCACTCTGGCTATCTCTGCCACTTGGACTCCAGCTCCATTTGCTGAGCTACGCCTCCTGCACAGAAACCACCTCTAGGGACTTGTACTGAGCCTGCCGCTTTGCTCTTTTAAGTGACTGCCCTCCAATATTCATGTGCTGAGGACAGTGCTGCAGCCACCCCAGATGACAGGGAGCTCCACTGATCACCGCACACAACAGGTCCCTGAACACCAGCGCTTTTGTAATTGGTCTCCTCAGGTGGCAGCATCCCTCTTTACTGAAGGCTCTGGACTTCTCTCACTGTTCACAGTAAAAGCTCCTCTTCGGAGCATAGGGCTGAAAATAATTTAAACCCGCCGAGAGCAGTGCAGGGGTCCCTCCCCGTGGAGCACAATCCACCGCCACCTGATGACCAATCATGATGATCCTTAGCCTAAAACCTGCCTGGGAAAATGACCTACACAATGGTGAATACAATCAGTTCACTGGTTCCAGAGTTTATCGCAATCAGACAAACAAATAGACGTTCTAATTTTTAAGAAATATAAGATAAGAAGATAGATCGATAGATAGATAGATAGATAGATAGATAGATAGATGGATGCAAATAGTTTATTTCTATGTAATTTATTATCATTTAATTGAAAATGATTGGGTAATTCTGCTTTTAATGCTTAAGATCAAATTCCACCAGCTAATGGGCAAAAAAGCAAGTAACTTTGCACCTGGACAAACCATGTTGCAATGCAAGGAGTGCAAATACTTTTTTTTTAATGCAGGGTAAATATTGGCTGCTTTTGCATGTAGCCCACTAATGTAGGACACTTTTATTTTAACACTGCAATTTAGATTTATGTTTGGATACCCCCCTCTCAAATCTAAATCTTTGCATATTTTTCATCTGCCCCACCTGCACTGCAGCATAGTTTTGCCAAGGTGTAAAGCAACTCAGGTGTAAAGGTTCCCAACTGAAATGTTTCCCATAGCAACCAATCAGATTCTAGCTGTGCTAGTTAAATGTTAAGTAGAATCTGATTGATTGCTATGGGCAACATCTCCATTTCTAAAAACTCTGACTTTAGTAAATATACCCCTCAGAATCAGTCCCTAAATGTGGTATATTTTGAACCTGTAGGTGGAGCCAAGCGGATATTTCATGTAACAATTTTGAAAATATTGCTCATCTCTGTGCCAGTGTTCTCTCCTGAGATTCACTTACTAAGACTCATGTTTTTCTTCAAAGCTAATAAAATATCTTATACCGTTCAGATGCGTGCTGTGATATCATAGGTTTGTATGACCTGCTCTCTGGTATCATCTACTAGACTAAGTGACCTCTCATTTGATGAAATCATTACAGTATTAAAATTTGTTTTACACTTGCCGATCAGAAACTGCAGGGAACTTCTATTTCAACAGAAAAGAACCAATTTCCAGCTAAAACCATTGCAAGTTACATTGCTGAGCTGCATAGAGTAGAAGAAAACTGCAATTCTGACAACAGTTTAGGATCAGTCAATAGAAAAGCAACATTTTTGCCAGCCAGAAAGGAGACAGTTGTGGTCAGTAAATGGTTTCTATCCTGAGGCTGCAATAACAGCCTGAATTGTCACATGATGGGGGTGGTGTTGGGTTATGAAGCCCTTAGAGTCCCTAAATACCTTTTGTAGTTACAATTCTGCTTTTCCTTTGCAATCGTATTCTGATGCAACCTGATGTGTGAGTACAAAATGCTAGCTGTTACTAATGTACAGGTGATACTAGGCTTTCTGTAACCCAGGGCAAAGACTCAGCTTGGGGAAGGAGGGGGGCATGTTGGTGTGCTAGAGTGGTGGCATGTTGGTGCACAGGTGTGGAGGCATGTTGGTGTACAGGTGTGGGGCATTTTGGTGTACAGACGGAATATGTGCAGGAGGCATAATGGTTTGCAGTGGGGAATGTATGTAGTGGGCATGTTGGTGTGCAGGGGGGATGTATGTATTGGAGCATGTTAAAAAAATGTGTGAATAATAAAATAACCTCATATTAATGCTTCATTAACAAACTACTGTACATTTAGTTATATTTTTAAGTGCTTAGGAGTAATTATGTTGAGATATGCTAAGAACCTGTTGTCCTGTACAGAACATTAGTAAAGAAAATAACTGTAGCTGAGGGTAAAACAAGCTTAGGTCTGCAGACTCCAAAAATGTACATTTGGCGCTGATTACTTGAATTCAATTAAAGAACTTTTCTTGTACTAAGGTCTGAAACACAAATGCTACCAGTTATTTTTTTGCTGCCCCACCATGCCTAACTTTACCCCCAGAAGAAGTACAAATACACTAATAATAATATATTTGAAAATGTAGTGAACAGGACGGCATGTTTGAGAAACATTGGTTAACAAGAGTTCATGTTTGAGAAAGTTGGTAGGTAAGTTGGTATGTTTGAGAAAAGATGGAGAAAAGATGGAGCGCAGGAAGGTATTTGTGAGAAAGTTGGTGAGCAGTAAGGTATGTGTATGATAAGCTGGTATGGACAAGGGCATGTGTGTATAATGCTGGTGAGTAAGCAAGCATGTGTGGCACATAGTGAGCACAAGGACATGTGTGAAAAAAGCTTCTGGGCAAGCGGGCTTGTTCACTTCTTCATACTGTGCATGCTCCATTTAACCGTGAAGACGTTCTGGATGGATATGGTATTGGATGCTGGTGCTCAGGATACCGGTGGTCAGAATCCCAACGCAGGCATCCCGACAGGGTTAGGACACCGACACTTGTTGGTCAGTATCCTAACCCTCCCCCTCTCCCTACCCTAACCCTCCCTTCCCACTTCCTAAACCTAACCCTCCCCCCCAGTGCCTAAATTTAACCTCCCCCGCACCCTAAACCAAACCCTCCCCCCTAGTTCTTAAACCTAACCCCTAACCTTCCCCCTAACCCCACTACTTACCATCGAGATGCCAGTGTCGGTATTCTGACAGGTGCTGGGATTCTAGTGCCGGCATCCGTACTATCAGTATTATAACTACATCCCTTCTAGAAATTACAGAACTACGGAATAAATGCTGCAGGCTCTCTCACCTATACAGTCACAGGCCTAAAATTAGTTATACACCTTATTTCATTGTTTGCAATTGTTAAATATGTATCTAAGCAGGTAATTTTAGCTTTTGTAATATAAGTAATTCCAAAAGCTGTGGATGAATGATTATGTTACTTAAAATACTTAGTAAAATTAAACCTGTTGTACTATACACAGATCCATAGTTAAGTCGCTGTATGTGGTACCACTAAGGGTCAATACTATCGCCCCACCAAAAAGGAAGTGTGGGGGGTCACCCTAGCATACATGTGCTCTGGGCACTATGACTCCATACTACACATCTGCTTAGAGATGGCCTGAGAGATTTCAGTCTGCACCAAGAGCATTGAAAATTTCAGATTGGAAAGGAAACAGCAGCAACACCTGATAAGGCAACATACAGTATATGCAGCAAACTTGTGGAATTTGGTATGCAGATATTATATCGATTTTCTATAAGCACAAATTGAATGCACATTGATTTGTGCTGTTTAGCCAACTAGTTTCATCCCTATTGAACATACTAGGAACATCCCTATTGCCCTGATGAAGCCTCTGAGCGGGAGAAACGTGTTGGCGCTAAACCTGCACTGCGTGTAAAGTGTCTTGCCACCCAGACACCGAACACCTGTCTCCTTTTTGCCGGCACAATGATAATGTTTGCAGGTGTGTGCTACTATCAAGACAAGAGCTCAAATGTATTTCTATATATCTAACATTGTTTCTATTTGACTGAATCATGTTTGCTTATCATAATCCAGTGTATCTTCCTGTCTGTCCTAATATCCTGTGACCTGTCTATCTTTCATAACATCCTATAATTGTCGGTGTCCAGATACAGAGATGGCCATGGGATATATTTCCTGCAAACATATTAGACCGTGCAATTGTGTGTTGCAGAGAAAGGGCCTGATTCAGCATGGATTGCAATTGGAACAGCGTACACAGATCGCCCGATTGCTCATGCGTAGGCACTGCACTGCGCATGTGTGGCGATCGTACTGCGATTACAGATGCCTTGTGGAATCCATCGCAGAATGAGTGGCAGGTCATGAGCGTTTGTGGGTAGTGACGGGAGAGTGGTTGCAGAAATGCAGGCGTGACTGCCCGTTTGAACGCCATTGCATGGGCGTGCATAAACTAGCCACTGCGATTGCCTACCAAGCTTGAGTACTCACTGCGTGCGACGAGACTTGCAAATTCTGAGACAGGTCAGACCTGCTGTAACTGTGCGTGAGGGGCCGATGTTACCAATGTATACGCAGGACTGCGAGGTATTACGGATGTCAGAAGGCAGTAGTGGGCATCTCTATGCTGGCAAATCGGTGGCAGACATTAGCATATTTTTGCAGATTCATTGCATGCAATTACACAGCTGCGATCTGTGCTGAATCAAGCCCAACGATTTAATAAATATATCCAAACAAAATAAGATTGTCCAAACATATAATAGGGCCCAAACTAATCATTAGAAGAATTTGTTGGTGCCAAATTCAACCTTGTTATCATGCTAAATTAAAGGGCCATTAAACATATGAAATATTGTCCTAATATACAGTGTAAGATGAATCAACTGCATGTAATCTGTTAATAGTGCAAGTTTTGTTTTTGATAATGGCTTTCATAATGGGACAAAGCCAATTTAACATGAATATAATTTGGCAATATAATACAAATGCTTCTTAGATATGTCTTCAATATAACATTGTTCTCAAAAGACAATAATGCATTGGGGCAGGTATATATTTTTTAGTGCTGACTAGTAAGGAAAACAGTTTTTCACTGCAGAATATACTGTAAGTCTTAATAAAGTCTTTGAGTAATACCACTAATATTATAATGACATTGCTCTCCAGTTCTTTATAATTGGAAACACATAATATAATAAAAGGCTAAACATTGCCAAGTGGACAAATAGAGGGATACTACACTATGGGACAATAGGTGTTTCATACATCAGGTTTGTACAGGTTGTATATTTGTCCAGTCACATTGCAGTGGGAAAAAAGCGCTTAGTGTAGTTGTTTGCTCCAGTTTAAACAAACAGTGAAGGAGGGGTTTCATAAGAAGAATGAGACCCCAGGTAGAACAGACATAGGAAGACCTAGGAAATGCAGTGTGTGTATAAGAAGCGAGTGGTCGACAGTATCAAAATAATAAAGAGGTCCTGGAGAATCTGACGCAAGTAGTGGTCTTTCAGCTGTGATAAAATAATTGACCATGTTAGTCAGTGCAATCTCTGTGATGTATTGGAAACTAAAGTCTCAATGAAGAAGGTACAGTATTTTGTGTGAGTGAGGAGAGGGCTACAATATCTAAAGTAGTTTGGAAGGGCACAAGAATTAAGAGATAGGATAGTAATCTGAGTTAGAATGTGGCCTCAATTATTTTCTTTCACCCCTTGCATTGCTACATGGTTTGTCCAGGTACACAGTTACAGTACTTGCTCTTTCCTACTTTATTCCCAACTCAGAATCAGACCAATTGTACCACACACCTGCTAGAGGAATATCATCCAGAAGATAACTTACTGGAAGTTTCCAGTAGGTTTGATGATTTATCTTATGTGTTTCCCGTGTGCATGTTATGTTGTCCAGTTATACTGTATTACAAAGCTACTATGGGCAATTGGTCTTACTCTGTGTATTAATGATTACTGCAATACCACTTCGTTCATTCATTACACTATGCATTCACAGATTCTGATGGTATTCTGTGTGTGTGGATGTACTTCTCTTACTCCAAGCATATTGTTCCTCTACACTTATTTCATGTGCATGGTTCCTCTACACTTATTCCAACTAATGGATTCACTACTGTTATTACAAGTGTATGGTTCCACTACTCTTATTCCAACTACATAGATTCACTACTCTTATTACAAGTGCATGGTTTCTCTACTCTTATTCCAACTACATGGATTCACTACTGTTATTACAAGTGCATGGCTTCTCTACTCTTAATCCAACGACATTGACTCACTACTGTTATTACAAGCGCATGGCTTCTCTACGCTTGTTCCAACGACATGGATTCACTACTGTTATTACAAGCGCATGGTTTCTCTACTCTTATTCCAACTACATGGATTCTCTACTCTTATTCCAACGACATGGATTCACTATTGTTATTACAAGCGCATGGCTTCTCTACTCTTATTCCAACTACATGGTTCACTGCTCTTATTACAAGCGCATGGTTTCTCTTCTCTTATTCCAACTACATGGATTCTTTATTGTTATCACAAGTGTATGGTTCCTTTACTCTAATTCCAATTATATGGATTCACTACTCTTATTACAAGCGCATAGTTTCTCTTCTCTTATTCCAACTACATGGATTCTTTACTGTTATCACGAGTGTATGGTTCCACTACTCTAATTCCAACTACATGGATTCACTACTGTTATTACAAGTGTATGGTTCCACTACTTTAATTCCAACTACATGGATTCACTACTGTTATTACAAGTGTATGGTTCCACTACTTTAATTCCAACTACATGGATTCACTACTGTTATTACAAGTGTATGGCTCCACTACTTTAATTCCAACTACATGGATTCACTACTGTTATTACAAGAGTATGGTTTCTCTACTTTTATTGCAAGCGCATGGTTTCTCTTCTCTTATTCCAACTACATGGATTCACTACTCTTATTACAAGTGCATGGTTCCACTACTCTTATTCCAACTACATGGATTCACTACTCTTATTACAAGTGTATGGTTCCACTACTCTTATTCCAACTACATAGATTCAGTACTCTTATTACAAGTGTATGGTTTCTCTTCTCTTATTCCAACTACATGGATTCTTTACTGTTATCACAAGTGTATGGTTCCTTTACTCTAATTCCAATTACATGGTTTCACTACTGTTATAACAAGTGCATGGTTCCACTACTCTAATACCAAATACATGGATTCACTACTGTTATTACAAGTGTATGGTTCCACTACTTTAATTCCAACTACATGGATTCACTACTGTTATTACAAGTGTATAGTTTCTCTTCTCTTATTCCAACTACATGGATTCACTACTCTTATTACAAGTGTATGGTTTCTCTACTCTTATTCCAACTACATGGATTCACTACTCTTATTACAAGTGTATGGTTTCTCTACTTTTATTGCAAGCGCATGGTTTCTCTTCTCTTATTCCAACTACATGAATTCACTATTCTTATTACAAATGTATGGTTCCACTACTCTAAATCCAACTACATGGATTCACTACTCTTATTACAACTGTATGGTTCCACTACTATTATTCCAACTATATGGATTCACTACACTTATTACAAGTGCATGGTTCCACTACTCTTATTCCAACTACATGGATTCACTACTCTTATTATACAAGTGCATGGTTTCTCTACTCTTATTCCAACTTCTGAACATGGATTCATTACTTTTATTACAAGTGTATGGTTCCACTACTCTTATTCCAACTACATGGATTCAATACTCTTATTACAAGTGCATGGTTTCTCTACTCTTATTGCAAGTGCATGGTTTCTCTTCTCTTATTCCAACTACATGGATTCACTACTCTTATTACAAGTGCATGGTTCCACTACTCTTATTCCAAGTACATGGATTCACTACTCTTATTACAAGTGCATGGTTCCACTACTCTTATTCCAACTACATGGATTCACTACTCTTATTACAAGTGCATGGTTCCACTACTCTAATTCCAACTACATGGATTCACTACACTTATTACAAGTGCATGGTTCCACTACTCTTATTCCAACTACATGGATTCACTACTCTTATTACAAGTGTATGGTTTCTCTTCTCTTATTTCAACTACATGGATTCTTTACGGTTATCACAAGTGTATGGTTCCTTTAATCTAATTCCAATAACATAGATTCACTAGTCTTA
Organism: Taudactylus pleione; assembly: GCA_031769625.1. Taxonomy (NCBI): domain Eukaryota; kingdom Metazoa; phylum Chordata; class Amphibia; order Anura; family Myobatrachidae; genus Taudactylus; species Taudactylus pleione. Next base: position 51,005,072 of record JAUIMM010000015.1, read on the forward strand.
TTACAAGTGTATGGTTTCTCTTCTCTTATTCCAACTACATGGATTCTTTACTGTTATCACAAGTGCATGGTTCCTTTACTCTAATTCCAATTACATGGTTTCACTACTGTTATTACAAGTGTATGGTTCCACTACACTAATTCCAACTACATGGATTCACTACTGTTATTACACGTGTATAGTTTCTCTTCTCTTATTCCAACTACATGGATTCACTACTCTTATTACAAGTGTATGGTTTCTTTACTTTTATTGCAAGCACATGATTTCTCTTCTCTTATTCCAACTACATGGATTCACTACTTTTATTACAACTGTGTGGTTCCACTACTCTTATTCCAATTACATTGATTCACTACTCTTATTACAACAGTATGGTTCCACTACTCTTATTCCAACTACATAGATTCACTACTCTTATTACAAGTGTATGGTTCCACTACTCTAATTCCAACTACATGGATTCACTACTGTTATTACAAGTGTATGGTTTCTCTTCTCTTATTCCAACTACATGGATTCACTAATTATTACAAGTGTATGGTTTCTCTACTCTTATTCCAACTACAAGGATTCACTACTCTTATTACAAGCATATTGTTCCTCTACTTTTATTGCAAGCGCATGGTTTCTCTTCTCTTATTCCAGCTAATGGATTCACTACTGTTATTACAAGTGTATGGTTCCACTACTCTTATTCCAACTACATAGATTCACTACTCTTATTACAAGTGCATGGTTTCTCTACTCTTATTCCAACTACATGGATTCACTACTGTTATTACAAGTGCATGGCTTCTCTACTCTTAATCCAACGACATTGATTCACTACTGTTATTACAAGCGCATGGCTTCTCTACGCTTGTTCCAACGACATGGATTCACTACTGTTATTACAAGCGCATGGATTCTCTACTCTTATTCCAACTACATGGATTCTCTACTCTTATTCCAACGACATGGATTCACTATTGTTATTACAAGCGCATGGCTTCTCTACTCTTATTCCAACTACATGGTTCACTGCTCTTATTACAAGCGCATGGTTTCTCTTCTCTTATTCCAACTACATGGATTCTTTATTGTTATCACAAGTGTATGGTTCCTTTACTCTAATTCCAATTATATGGATTCACTACTCTTATTACAAGCGCATAGTTTCTCTTCTCTTATTCCAACTACATGGATTCTTTACTGTTATCACGAGTGTATGGTTCCACTACTCTAATTCCAACTACATGGATTCACTACTGTTATTACAAGTGTATGGTTCCACTACTTTAATTCCAACTACATGGATTCACTACTGTTATTACAAGTGTATGGTTCCACTACTTTAATTCCAACTACATGGATTCACTACTGTTATTACAAGTGTATGGCTCCACTACTTTAATTCCAACTACATGGATTCACTACTGTTATTACAAGAGTATGGTTTCTCTACTTTTATTGCAAGCGCATGGTTTCTCTTCTCTTATTCCAACTACATGGATTCACTACTCTTATTACAAGTGCATGGTTCCACTACTCTTATTCCAACTACATGGATTCACTACTCTTATTACAAGTGTATGGTTCCACTACTCTTATTCCAACTACATAGATTCAGTACTCTTATTACAAGTGTATGGTTTCTCTTCTCTTATTCCAACTACATGGATTCTTTACTGTTATCACAAGTGTATGGTTCCTTTACTCTAATTCCAATTACATGGTTTCACTACTGTTATAACAAGTGCATGGTTCCACTACTCTAATACCAAATACATGGATTCACTACTGTTATTACAAGTGTATGGTTCCACTACTTTAATTCCAACTACATGGATTCACTACTGTTATTACAAGTGTATAGTTTCTCTTCTCTTATTCCAACTACATGGATTCACTACTCTTATTACAAGTGTATGGTTTCTCTACTCTTATTCCAACTACATGGATTCACTACTCTTATTACAAGTGTATGGTTTCTCTACTTTTATTGCAAGCGCATGGTTTCTCTTCTCTTATTCCAACTACATGAATTCACTATTCTTATTACAAATGTATGGTTCCACTACTCTAAATCCAACTACATGGATTCACTACTCTTATTACAACTGTATGGTTCCACTACTCTTATTCCAACTATATGGATTCACTACACTTATTACAAGTGCATGGTTCCACTACTCTTATTCCAACTACATGGATTCACTACTCTTATTATACAAGTGCATGGTTTCTCTACTCTTATTCCAACTTCTGAACATGGATTCATTACTTTTATTACAAGTGTATGGTTCCACTACTCTTATTCCAACTACATGGATTCAATACTCTTATTACAAGTGCATGGTTTCTCTACTCTTATTGCAAGTGCATGGTTTCTCTTCTCTTATTCCAACTACATGGATTCACTACTCTTATTACAAGTGCATGGTTCCACTACTCTTATTCCAAGTACATGGATTCACTACTCTTATTACAAGTGCATGGTTCCACTACTCTTATTCCAACTACATGGATTCACTACTCTTATTACAAGTGCATGGTTCCACTACTCTAATTCCAACTACATGGATTCACTACACTTATTACAAGTGCATGGTTCCACTACTCTTATTCCAACTACATGGATTCACTACTCTTATTACAAGTGTATGGTTTCTCTTCTCTTATTTCAACTACATGGATTCTTTACGGTTATCACAAGTGTATGGTTCCTTTAATCTAATTCCAATAACATAGATTCACTAGTCTTATTACAAGTGTATGGTTTCTCTTCTCTTATTCCAACTACATGGATTCTTTACTGTTATCACAAGTGCATGGTTCCTTTACTCTAATTCCAATTACATGGTTTCACTACTGTTATTACAAGTGTATGGTTCCACTACACTAATTCCAACTACATGGATTCACTACTGTTATTACACGTGTATAGTTTCTCTTCTCTTATTCCAACTACATGGATTCACTACTCTTATTACAAGTGTATGGTTTCTTTACTTTTATTGCAAGCACATGATTTCTCTTCTCTTATTCCAACTACATGGATTCACTACTTTTATTACAACTGTGTGGTTCCACTACTCTTATTCCAAATACATTGATTCACTACTCTTATTACAACAGTATGGTTCCACTACTCTTATTCCAACTACATAGATTCACTATTCTTATTACAAGTGTATGGTTCCACTACTCTAATTCCAACTACATGGATTCACTACTGTTATTACAAGTGTATGGTTTCTCTTCTCTTATTCCAACTACATGGATTCACTAATTATTACAAGTGTATGGTTTCTCTACTCTTATTCCAACTACAAGGATTCACTACTCTTATTACAAGTGTATGGTTTCTCTACTTTTATTGCAAGCGCATGGTTTCTCTTCTCTTATTCCAGCTACATGGATTCACTACTCTTATTACAAGTGCATGGTTCCACTACTCTTATTCCAACTACATGGATTCACTACTTTTATTACAAGTGTATGGTTCCAATACTCTTATTCCAACTACATAGATTCACTACTCTTATTACAAGTGTATGGTTTCTCTTCTCTTATTCCAACTACATGGATTCTTTACTGTTATCACAAGTGTATGGTTCCTTTACTCTAATTCCAATTACATGGTTTCACTACTCTTATTACAAGTATATGGTTCCACTACTCTAATACCAAATACATGGATTCACTACTGTTATTACAAGTGTATGGTTCCACTACTCTTATTCCAACTACATAGATTCACTACTCTTATTACAAGTGTATGGTTTCTCTTCTCTTACTCCAACTACATGGATTCTTTAATGTTATCACAAGTGTATGGTTCCTTTACTCTAATTCCAATTATATGGATTCACTACTCTTATTACAAGCGCATAGTTTCTCTTCTCTTATTCCAACTACACGGATTCTTTACTGTTATCACGAGTGTATGGTTCCACTACTCTAATTCCAACTACATGGATTCACTACTGTTATTACAAGTGTATGGTTCCACTACTTTAATTCCAACTACATGGATTCACTACTGTTATTACAAGTGTATGGTTCCACTACTTTAATTCCAACTACATGGATTCACTACTGTTATTACAAGTGTATGGTTCCACTACTTTAATTCCAACTACATGGATTCACTACTGTTATTACAAGAGTATGGTTTCTCTACTTTTATTGCAAGCGCATGGTTTCTCTTCTCTTATTCCAACTACATGGATTCACTACTCTTATTAGAAGTGCATGGTTCCACTACTCTTATTCCAACTACATGGATTCACTACTCTTATTACAAGTGTATGGTTCCACTACTCTTATTCCAACTACATAGATTCAGTACTCTTATTACAAGTGTATGGTTTCTCTTCTCTTATTCCAACTACATGGATTCTTTACTGTTATCACAAGTGTATGGTTCCTTTACTCTAATTCCAATTACATGGTTTCACTACTGTTATAACAAGTGCATGGTTCCACTACTCTAATACCAAATACATGGATTCACTACTGTTATTACAAGTGTATGGTTCCACTACTTTAATTCCAACTACATGGATTCACTACTGTTATTACAAGTGTATAGTTTCTCTTCTCTTATTCCAACTACATGGATTCACTACTCTTATTACAAGTGTATGGTTTCTCTACTCTTATTCCAACTACATGGATTCACTACTCTTATTACAAGTGTATGGTTTCTCTACTTTTATTGCAAGCGCATGGTTTCTCTTCTCTTATTCCAACTACATGAATTCACTATTCTTATTACAAATGTATGGTTCCACTACTCTAAATCCAACTACATGGATTCACTACTCTTATTACAACTGTATGGTTCCACTACTCTAATTCCACCTACATGGATTCACTACTGTTATTACAAGTGTATGGTTCCACTACTTTAATTCCAACTACATGGATTCACTACTGTTATTACAAGTGTATGGTTCCACTACTTTAATTCCAACTACATGGATTCACTACTGTTATTACAAGTGTATGGCTCCACTACTTTAATTCCAACTACATGGATTCACTACTGTTATTACAAGAGTATGGTTTCTCTACTTTTATTGCAAGCGCATGGTTTCTCTTCTCTTATTCCAACTACATGGATTCACTACTCTTATTACAAGTGCATGGTTCCACTACTCTTATTCCAACTACATGGATTCACTACTCTTATTACAAGTGTATGGTTCCACTACTCTTATTCCAACTACATAGATTCAGTACTCTTATTACAAGTGTATGGTTTCTCTTCTCTTATTCCAACTACATGGATTCTTTACTGTTATCACAAGTGTATGGTTCCTTTACTCTAATTCCAATTACATGGTTTCACTACTGTTATAACAAGTGCATGGTTCCACTACTCTAATACCAAATACATGGATTCACTACTGTTATTACAAGTGTATGGTTCCACTACTTTAATTCCAACTACATGGATTCACTACTGTTATTACAATTATATAGTTTCTCTTCTCTTATTCCAACTACATGGATTCACTACTCTTATTACAAGTGTATGGTTTCTCTACTCTTATTCCAACTACATGGATTCACTACTCTTATTACAAGTGTATGGTTTCTCTACTTTTATTGCAAGCGCATGGTTTCTCTTCTCTTATTCCAACTACATGAATTCACTATTCTTATTACAAATGTATGGTTCCACTACTCTAAATCCAACTACATGGATTCACTACTCTTATTACAACTGTATGGTTCCACTACTCTTATTCCAACTATATGGATTCACTACACTTATTACAAGTGCATGGTTCCACTACTCTTATTCCAACTACATGGATTCACTACTCTTATTATACAAGTGCATGGTTTCTCTACTCTTATTCCAACTTCTGAACATGGATTCATTACTTTTATTACAAGTGTATGGTTCCACTACTCTTATTCCAACTACATGGATTCACTACTCTTATTACAAGTGCATGGTTTCTCTACTCTTATTGCAAGTGCATGGTTTCTCTTCTCTTATTCCAACTACATGGATTCACTACTCTTATTACAAGTGCATGGTTCCACTACTCTTATTCCAAGTACATGGATTCACTACTCTTATTACAAGTGCATGGTTCCACTACTCTTATTCCAACTACATGGATTCACTACTATTATTACAAGTGCATGGTTCCACTACTCTAATTCCAACTACATGGATTCACTACACTTATTACAAGTGCATGGTTCCACTACTCTTATTCCAACTACATGGATTCACTACTCTTATTACAAGTGTATGGTTTCTCTTCTCTTATTTCAACTACATGGATTCTTTACTGTTATCACAAGTGTATGGTTCCTTTAATCTAATTCCAATAACATAGATTCACTAGTCTTATTACAAGTGTATGGTTTCTCTTCTCTTATTCCAACTACATGGATTCTTTACTGTTATCACAAGTGCATGGTTCCTTTACTCTAATTCCAATTACATGGTTTCACTACTGTTATTACAAGTGTATGATTCCACTACACTAATTCCAACTACATGGATTCACTACTGTTATTACACGTGTATAGTTTCTCTTCTCTTATTCCAACTACATGGATTCACTACTCTTATTACAAGTGTATGGTTTCTTTACTTTTATTGCAAGCACATGATTTCTCTTCTCTTATTCCAACTACATGGATTCACTACTTTTATTACAACTGTATGGTTCCACTACTCTTATTCCAAATACATTGATTCACTACTCTTATTACAACAGTATGGTTCCACTACTCTTATTCCAACTACATAGATTCACTACTCTTATTACAAGTGTATGGTTCCACTACTCTAATTCCAACTACATGGATTCACTACTGTTATTACAAGTGTATGGTTTCTCTTCTCTTATTCCAACTACATGGATTCACTAATTATTACAAGTGTATGGTTTCTCTACTCTTATTCCAACTACAAGGATTCACTACTCTTATTACAAGTGTATGGTTTCTCTACTTTTATTGCAAGCGCATGGTTTCTCTTCTTTTATTCCAGCTACATGGATTCACTACTCTTATTACAAGTGCATGGTTCCACTACTCTTATTCCAACTACATGGATTCACTACTTTTATTACAAGTGTATGGTTCCACTACTCTTATTCCAACTACATAGATTCACTACTCTTATTACAAGTGTATGGTTTCTCTTCTCTTATTCCAACTACATGGATTCTTTACTGTTATCACAAGTGTATGGTTCCTTTACTCTAATTCCAATTACATGGTTTCACTACTCTTATTACAAGTATATGGTTCCACTACTCTAATACCAAATACATGGATTCACTACTGTTATTACAAGTGTATGGTTCCACTACTCTTATTCCAACTACATAGATTCACTACTCTTATTACAAGTGTATGGTTTCTCTTCTCTTACTCCAACTACATGGATTCTTTAATGTTATCACAAGTGTATGGTTCCTTTACTCTAATTCCAATTATATGGATTCACTACTCTTATTACAAGCGCATAGTTTCTCTTCTCTTATTCCAACTACATGGATTCTTTACTGTTATCACGAGTGTATGGTTCCACTACTCTAATTCCAACTACATGGATTCACTACTGTTATTACAAGTGTATGGTTCCACTACTTTAATTCCAACTACATGGATTCACTACTGTTATTACAAGTGTATGGTTCCACTACTTTAATTCCAACTACATGGATTCACTACTGTTATTACAAGTGTATGGTTCCACTACTTTAATTCCAACTACATGGATTCACTACTGTTATTACAAGAGTATGGTTTCTCTACTTTTATTGCAAGCGCATGGTTTCTCTTCTCTTATTCCAACTACATGGATTCACTACTCTTATTACAAGTGCATGGTTCCACTACTCTTATTCCAACTACATGGATTCACTACTCTTATTACAAGTGTATGGTTCCACTACTCTTATTCCAACTACATAGATTCAGTACTCTTATTACAAGTGTATGGTTTCTCTTCTCTTATTCCAACTACATGGATTCTTTACTGTTATCACAAGTGTATGGTTCCTTTACTCTAATTCCAATTACATGGTTTCACTACTGTTATAACAAGTGCATGGTTCCACTACTCTAATACCAAATACATGGATTCACTACTGTTATTACAAGTGTATGGTTCCACTACTTTAATTCCAACTACATGGATTCACTACTGTTATTACAAGTGTATAGTTTCTCTTCTCTTATTCCAACTACATGGATTCACTACTCTTATTACAAGTGTATGGTTTCTCTACTCTTATTCCAACTACATGGATTCACTACTCTTATTACAAGTGTATGGTTTCTCTACTTTTATTGCAAGCGCATGGTTTCTCTTCTCTTATTCCAACTACATGAATTCACTATTCTTATTACAAATGTATGGTTCCACTACTCTAAATCCAACTACATGGATTCACTACTCTTATTACAACTGTATGGTTCCACTACTCTTATTCCAACTATATGGATTCACTACACTTATTACAAGTGCATGGTTCCACTACTCTTATTCCAACTACATGGATTCACTACTCTTATTATACAAGTGCATGGTTTCTCTACTCTTATTCCAACTTCTGAACATGGATTCATTACTTTTATTACAAGTGTATGGTTCCACTACTCTTATTCCAACTACATGGATTCACTACTCTTATTACAAGTGCATGGTTTCTCTACTCTTATTGCAAGTGCATGGTTTCTCTTCTCTTATTCCAACTACATGGATTCACTACTCTTATTACAAGTGCATGGTTCCACTACTCTTATTCCAAGTACATGGATTCACTACTCTTATTACAAGTGCATGGTTCCACTACTCTTATTCCAACTACATGGATTCACTACTATTATTACAAGTGCATGGTTCCACTACTCTAATTCCAACTACATGGATTCACTACACTTATTACAAGTGCATGGTTCCACTACTCTTATTCCAACTACATGGATTCACTACTCTTATTACAAGTGTATGGTTTCTCTTCTCTTATTTCAACTACATGGATTCTTTACTGTTATCACAAGTGTATGGTTCCTTTAATCTAATTCCAATAACATAGATTCACTAGTCTTATTACAAGTGTATGGTTTCTCTTCTCTTATTCCAACTACATGGATTCTTTACTGTTATCACAAGTGCATGGTTCCTTTACTCTAATTCCAATTACATGGTTTCACTACTGTTATTACAAGTGTATGGTTCCACTACACTAATTCCAACTACATGGATTCACTACTGTTATTACACGTGTATAGTTTCTCTTCTCTTATTCCAACTACATGGATTCACTACTCTTATTACAAGTGTATGGTTTCTTTACTTTTATTGCAAGCACATGATTTCTCTTCTCTTATTCCAACTACATGGATTCACTACTTTTATTACAACTGTATGGTTCCACTACTCTTATTCCAAATACATTGATTCACTACTCTTATTACAACAGTATGGTTCCACTACTCTTATTCCAACTACATAGATTCACTACTCTTATTACAAGTGTATGGTTCCACTACTCTAATTCCAACTACATGGATTCACTACTGTTATTACAAGTGTATGGTTTCTCTTCTCTTATTCCAACTACATGGATTCACTAATTATTACAAGTGTATGGTTTCTCTACTCTTATTCCAACTACAAGGATTCACTACTCTTATTACAAGTGTATGGTTTCTCTACTTTTATTGCAAGCGCATGGTTTCTCTTCTCTTATTCCAGCTACATGGATTCACTACTCTTATTACAAGTGCATGGTTCCACTACTCTTATTCCAACTACATGGATTCACTACTTTTATTACAAGTGTATGGTTCCACTACTCTTATTCCAACTACATAGATTCACTACTCTTATTACAAGTGTATGGTTTCTCTTCTCTTATTCCAACTACATGGATTCTTTACTGTTATCACAAGTGTATGGTTCCTTTACTCTAATTCCAATTACATGGTTTCACTACTCTTATTACAAGTATATGGTTCCACTACTCTAATACCAAATACATGGATTCACTACTGTTATTACAAGTGTATGGTTCCACTACTCTTATTCCAACTACATAGATTCACTACTCTTATTACAAGTGTATGGTTTCTCTTCTCTTACTCCAACTACATGGATTCTTTAATGTTATCACAAGTGTATGGTTCCTTTACTCTAATTCCAATTATATGGATTCACTACTCTTATTACAAGCGCATAGTTTCTCTTCTCTTATTCCAACTACATGGATTCTTTACTGTTATCACGAGTGTATGGTTCCACTACTCTAATTCCAACTACATGGATTCACTACTGTTATTACAAGTGTATGGTTCCACTACTTTAATTCCAACTACATGGATTCACTACTGTTATTACAAGTGTATGGTTCCACTACTTTAATTCCAACTACATGGATTCACTACTGTTATTACAAGTGTATGGTTCCACTACTTTAATTCCAACTACATGGATTCACTACTGTTATTACAAGAGTATGGTTTCTCTACTTTTATTGCAAGCGCATGGTTTCTCTTCTCTTATTCCAACTACATGGATTCACTACTCTTATTACAAGTGCATGGTTCCACTACTCTTATTCCAACTACATGGATTCACTACTCTTATTACAAGTGTATGGTTCCACTACTCTTATTCCAACTACATAGATTCAGTACTCTTATTACAAGTGTATGGTTTCTCTTCTCTTATTCCAACTACATGGATTCTTTACTGTTATCACAAGTGTATGGTTCCTTTACTCTAATTCCAATTACATGGTTTCACTACTGTTATAACAAGTGCATGGTTCCACTACTCTAATACCAAATACATGGATTCACTACTGTTATTACAAGTGTATGGTTCCACTACTTTAATTCTAACTACATGGATTCACTACTGTTATTACAAGTGTATAGTTTCTTTTCTCTTATTCCAACTACATGGATTCACTACTCTTATTACAAGTGTATGGTTTCTCTACTCTTATTCCAACTACATGGATTCACTACTCTTATTACAAGTGTATGGTTTCTCTACTTTTATTGCAAGCGCATGGTTTCTCTTCTCTTATTCCAACTACATGAATTCACTATTCTTATTACAAATGTATGGTTCCACTACTCTAAATCCAACTACATGGATTCACTACTCTTATTACAACTGTATGGTTCCACTACTCTTATTCCAACTATATGGATTCACTACACTTATTACAAGTGCATGGTTCCACTACTCTTATTCCAACTACATGGATTCACTACTCTTATTATACAAGTGCATGGTTTCTCTACTCTTATTCCAACTTCTGAACATGGATTCATTACTTTTATTACAAGTGTATGGTTCCACTACTCTTATTCCAACTACATGGATTCACTACTCTTATTACAAGTGCATGGTTTCTCTACTCTTATTGCAAGTGCATGGTTTCTCTTCTCTTATTCCAACTACATGGATTCACTACTCTTATTACAAGTGCATGGTTCCACTACTCTTATTCCAAGTACATGGATTCACTACTCTTATTACAAGTGCATGGTTCCACTACTCTTATTCCAACTACATGGATTCACTACTCTTATTACAAGTGCATGGTTCCACTACTCTAATTCCAACTACATGGATTCACTACACTTATTACAAGTGCATGGTTCCACTACTCTTATTCCAACTACATGGATTCACTACTCTTATTACAAGTGTATGGTTTCTCTTCTCTTATTTCAACTACATGGATTCTTTACTGTTATCACAAGTGTATGGTTCCTTTAATCTAATTCCAATAACATAGATTCACTACTCTTATTACAAGTGTATGGTTTCTCTTCTCTTATTCCAACTACATGGATTCTTTACTGTTATCACAAGTGCATGGTTCCTTTACTCTAATTCCAATTACATGGTTTCACTACTGTTATTACAAGTGTATGGTTCCACTACACTAATTCCAACTACATGGATTCACTACTGTTATTACACGTGTATAGTTTCTCTTCTCTTATTCCAACTACATGGATTCACTACTCTTATTACAAGTGTATGGTTTCTTTACTTTTATTGCAAGCACATGATTTCTCTTCTCTTATTCCAACTACATGGATTCACTACTTTTATTACAACTGTATGGTTCCACTACTCTTATTCCAAATACATTGATTCACTACTCTTATTACAACAGTATGGTTCCACTACTCTTATTCCAACTACATAGATTCACTACTCTTATTACAAGTGTATGGTTCCACTACTCTAATTCCAACTACATGGATTCACTACTGTTATTACAAGTGTATGGTTTCTCTTCTCTTATTCCAACTACATGGATTCACTAATTATTACAAGTGTATGGTTTCTCTACTCTTATTCCAACTACATGGATTCACTACTCTTATTACAAGTGTATGGTTTCTCTACTTTTATTGCAAGCGCATGGTTTCTCTTCTCTTATTCCAGCTACATGGATTCACTACTCTTATTACAAGTACATGGTTCCACTACTCTTATTCCAACTACATGGATTCACTACTTTTATTACAAGTGTATGGTTCCACTACTCTTATTCCAACTACATAGATTCACTACTCTTATTACAAGTGTATGGTTTCTATTCTCTTATTCCAACTACATGGATTCTTTACTGTTATCACAAGTGTATGGTTCCTTTACTCTAATTCCAATTACATGGTTTCACTACTCTTATTACAAGTATATGGTTCCACTACTCTAATACCAAATACATGGATTCACTACTGTTATTACAAGTGTATGGTTCCACTACTCTTATTCCAACTACATAGATTCACTACTCTTATTACAAGTGTATGGTTTCTCTTCTCTTATTCCAACTACATGGATTCTTTAATGTTATCACAAGTGTATGGTTCCTTTACTCTAATTCCAATAACATAGATTCACTACTCTTATTACAAGTGTATGGTTTCTCTTCTCTTATTCCAACTACATGGATTCTTTACTGTTATCACAAGTGCATGGTTCCTTTACTCTAATTCCAATTACATGGTTTCACTACTGTTATTACAAGTGTATGGTTCCACTACACTAATTCCAACTACATGGATTCACTACTGTTATTACACGTGTATAGTTTCTCTTTTCTTATTCCAACTACATGGATTCACTACTCTTATTACAAGTGTATGGTTTCTTTACTTTTATTGCAAGCACATGGTTTCTCTTCTCTTATTCCAACTACATGGATTCACTACTTTTATTACAACTGTATGGTTCCACTACTCTTATTCCAACTACATAGATTCACTACTCTTATTACAAGTGTATGGTTCCACTACTCTAATTCCAACTACATGGATTCACTACTGTTATTACAAGTGTATGGTTTCTCTTCTCTTATTCCAACTACATGGATTCACTAATTATTACAAGTGTATGGTTTCTCTACTCTTATTCCAACTACATTAATTCACTACTCTTATTACAAGTGTATGGTTTCTCTTCTTTTATTGCAAGCGCATGGTTTCTCTTCTCTTATTCCAGCTACATGGATTCACTACTCTTATTACAAGTGCATGGTTCCACTACTCTTATTCCAACTACATGGATTCACTACTTTTATTACAAGTGTATGGTTCCACTACTCTTATTCCAACTACATAGATTCACTACTCTTATTACAAGTGTATGGTTTCTCTTCTCTTATTCCAACTACATGGATTCTTTACTGTTATCACAAGTGTATGGTTCCTTTACTCTAATTCCAATTACATGGTTTCACTACTCTTATTACAAGTATATGGTTCCACTACTCTAATACCAAATACATGGATTCACTACTGTTATTACAAGTGTATGGTTCCACTACTCTTATTCCAACTACATAGATTCACTACTCTTATTACAAGTGTATGGTTTCTCTTCTCTTATTCCAACTACATGGATTCTTTACTGTTATCACAAGTGTATGGTTCCTTTACTCTAATTCCAATTACATGGTTTCACTACGGTTATTACAAGTGTATGGTTCCACTACTCTAATACCAAATACATGGATTCACTACTGTTATTACAAGTGTATGGTTCCACTACTCTTATTCCAACTACATAGATTCACTACTCTTATTACAAGTGTATGGTTTCTCTTCTCTTATTCCAACTACATGGATTCTTTACTGTTATCACAAGTGTATGGTTCCTTTACTCTAATTCCAATTACATGGTTTCGCTACGGTTATTACAAGTGTATGGTTCCACTACTCTAATACCAAATACATGGATTCACTACTGTTATTACAAGTGTATGGTTCCACTACTTTAATTCCAACTACATGGATTCACTACTGTTATTACAAGTGTATAGTTTCTCTTCTCTTATTCCAACTACATGGATTCACTACTCTTATTACAAGTGTATGGTTCCTCTACACTTATTCCAACTAATGGATTCACTACTGTTATTACAAGTGTATGGTTCCACTACTCTTATTCCAACTACATAGATTCACTACTCTTATTACAAGTGCATGGTTTCTCTACTCTTATTCCAACTACATGGATTCACTACTGTTATTACAAGTGCATGGCTTCTCTACTCTTAATCCAACGACATTGATTTACTACTGTTATTACAAGCGCATGGCTTCTCTACGCTTGTTCCAACGACAATGATTCACTACTGTTATTACAAGCGCATGGTTTCTCTACTCTTATTCCAACTACATGGATTCTCTACTCTTATTCCAACGACATGGATTCACTATTGTTATTATGAGCGCATGGCTTCTCTACTCTTATTCCAACTACATGGTTCACTACTCTTATTACAAGTGTATGGTTTCTCTTCTCTTTTTCCAACTACATGGATTCTTTGCTGTTATCACAAGTGTATGGTTCCTTTACTCTAATTCCAATTATATGGATTCACTACTCTTATTACAAGCGCATAGTTTCTCTTCTCTTATTCCAACTACATGGATTCTTTACTGTTATCACGAGTGTATGGTTCCACTACTCTAATTCCAACTACATGGATTCACTACTGTTATTACAAGTGTATGGTTCCACTACTTTAATTCCAACTACATGGATTCACTACTGTTATTACAAGTGTATGGTTCCACTACTTTAATGCCAACTACATGGATTCACTACTGTTATTACAAGTGTATGGTTCCACTACTCTAATTCCAAATACATGGATTCACTACTGTTATTACAAGTGTATGGGTCCACTACTTTAATTCCAACTACATGGATTCACTACTGTTATTACAAGTATATGGTTTCTCTTCTCTTATTCCAACTACATGGATTCACTACTTATTACAAGTGTATGGTTTCTCTACTCTTATTCCAACTACACGGATTCACTACTCTTATTACAAGTGTATGGTTTCACTACTTTTATTGCAAGCGCATGGTTTCTCTTCTCTTATTCCAACTACATGGATTCACTACTCTTATTACAAGTGCATGGTTCCACTACTCTTATTCCAACTACATGGATTCACTACTCTTATTACAAGTGTATGGTTCCACTACTCTTATTCCAACTACATAGATTCACTACTCTTATTACAAGTGTATGGTCTCTCTTCTCTTATTCCAACTACATGGATTCTTTACTGTTATCACAAGTGTATGGTTCCTTTACTCTAATTCCAATTACATGGTTTCACTACTGTTATTACAAGTGCATGGTTCCACTACTCTAATACCAAATACATGGATTCACTACTGTTATTACAAGTGTATGGTTCCACTACTTTAATTCCAACTACATGGATTCACTACTGTTATTACAAGTGTATAGTTTCTCTTCTCTGATTCCAACTACATGGATTCACTACTCTTATTACAAGTGTAGGGTTTCTCTACTCTTATTCCAACTACATGGATTCACTACTCTTATTACAAGTGTATGGTTTCTCTACTTTTATTGCAAGCGCTTGGTTTCTCTTCTCTTATTCCAACTACATGAATTCGCTATTCTTATTACAACTGTATGGTTCCACTACTCTAAATCCAACTACATGGATTCACTACTCTTATTACAACTGTATGTTTCCACTACTCTTATTCCAACTATATGGATTCACTACACTTATTACAAGTGCATGGTTCCACTACTCTTATTCCAACTACATGGATTCACTACTCTTATTACAAGTGCATGGTTTCTCTACTCTTATTCCAACTACATGGATTCACTACTCTTATTACAAGTGCATGGTTTCTCTACTCTTATTCCAAGTGCATGGTTTCTCTTCTCTTATTCCAACTACATGGATTCATTACTCTTATTACAAGTGTATGGTTCCACTACTCTTATTCCAACTACATGGATTCACTAATCTTATTACAAGTGCATGGTTCCACTACTCTAATTCCAACTACATGGATTCACTACTGTTATTACAAGTGTATGGTTCCACTACTTTAATTCCAACTACATGGATTCACTACTGTTATTACAAGTGTATGGTTCCACTACTTTAATGCCAACTACATGGATTCACTACTGTTATTACAAGTGTATGGTTCCACTACTCTAATTCCAAATACATGGTTTCACTACTGTTATTACAAGTGTATGGGTCCACTACTTTAATTCCAACTACATGGATTCACTACTGTTATTACAAGTATATGGTTTCTCTTCTCTTATTCCAACTACATGGATTCACTACTTATTACAAGTGTATGGTTTCTCTACTCTTATTCCAACTACATGGATTCACTACTCTTATTATAAGTGTATGGTTTCACTACTTTTATTGCAAGCGCATGGTTTCTCTTCTCTTATTCCAACTACATGGATTCACTACTCTTATTACAAGTGCATGGTTCCACTACTCTTATTCCAACTACATGGATTCACTACTCTTATTACAAGTGTATGGTTCCACTACTCTAATTCCAACTACATAGATTCACTACTCTAATTACAAGTGTATGGTCTCTCTTCTCTTATTCCAACTACATGGATTCTATACTGTTATCACAAGTGTATGGTTCCTTTACTCTAATTCCAATTACATGGTTTCACTACTGTTATTACAAGTGCATGGTTCCACTACTCTAATACCAAATACATGGATTCACTACTGTTATTACAAGTGTATGGTTCCACTACTTTAATTCCAACGACATGGATTCACTACTGTTATTACAAGTGTATAGTGTCTCTTCTCTGATCCCAACTACATGGATTCACTACTCTTATTACAAGTGTAGGGTTTCTCTACTCTTATTCCAACTACATGGATTCACTACTCTTATTACAAGTGTATGGTTTCTCTACTTTTATTGCAAGCGCTTGGTTTCTCTTCTCTTTTTCCAACTACATGAATTCGCTATTCTTATTACAACTGTATGGTTCCACTACTCTAAATCCAACTACATGGATTCACTACTCTTATTACAACTGTATGTTTCCACTACTCTTATTCCAACTATATGGATTCACTACACTTATTACAAGTGCATGGTTCCACTACTCTTATTCCAACTACATGGATTCACTACTCTTATTACAAGTGCATGGTTTCTCTACTCTTATTCCAACTACATGGATTCACTACTCTTATTACAAGTGCATGGTTTCTCTACTCTTATTGCAAGTGCATGGTTTCTCTTCTCTTATTCCAACTACATGGATTCATTACTCTTATTACAAGTGTATGGTTCCACTACTCTTATTCCAACTACATGGATTCACTAATCTTATTACAAGTGCATGGTTCCACTACTCTAATTCCCACTACATGGATTCACTACTTTTATTACAAGTGTATGGTTCCACTACTCTTATTCCAACTACATAGATTCACTACTCTTATTACAAGTGTATGGTTTCTCTTCTCTTATTCCAACTACATGGATTCTTTACTGTTATCACAAGTGTATGGTTCCTTTTCTCTAATTCCAATTACATGGTTTCACTACTCTTAATACAAGTATATGGTTCCACTACTCTAATACCAAATACATGGATTCACTACTGTTATTACAAGTGTATGGTTCCACTACTCTTATTCCAACTACATAGATTCACTACTCTTATTACAAGTGTATGGTTTCTCTTCTCTTACTCCAACTACATGGATTCTTTAATGTTATCACAAGTGTATGGTTCCTTTACTCTAATTCCAATTATATGGATTCACTACTCTTATTACAAGCGCATAGTTTCTCTTCTCTTATTCCAACTACATGGATTCTTTACTGTTATCACGAGTGTATGGTTCCACTACTCTAATTCCAACTACATGGATTCACTACTGTTATTACAAGTGTATGGTTCCACTACTTTAATTCCAACTACATGGATTCACTACTGTTATTACAAGTGTATGGTTCCACTACTTTAATTCCAACTACATGGATTCACTACTGTTATTACAAGTGTATGGTTCCACTACTATAATTCCAACTACATGGATTTACTACTGTTATTACAAGAGTATGGTTTCTCTACTTTTATTGCAAGCGCATGGTTTCTCTTCTCTTATTCCAACTACATGGATTCACTACTCTTATTACAAGTGCATGGTTCCACTACTCTTATTCCAACTACATGGATTCACTACTCTTATTACAAGTGTATGATTCCACTACTCTTATTCCAACTACATAGATTCAGTACTCTTATTACAAGTGTATGGTTTCTCTTCTCTTATTCCAACTACATGGATTCTTTACTGTTATCACAAGTGTATGGTTCCTTTACTCTAATTCCAATTACATGGTTTCACTACTGTTATAACAAGTGCATGGTTCCACTACTCTAATACCAAATACATGGATTCACTACTGTTATTACAAGTGTATGGTTCCACTACTTTAATTCCAACTACATGGATTCACTACTGTTATTACAAGTGTATAGTTTCTCTTCTCTTATTCCAACTACATGGATTCACTACTCTTATTACAAGTGTATGGTTTCTATACTCTTATTCCAACTACATGGATTCACTACTCTTATTACAAGTGTATGGTTTCTCTACTTTTATTGCAAGCGCATGGTTTCTCTTCTCTTATTCCAACTACATGAATTCACTATTCTTATTACAAATGTATGGTTCCACTACTCTAAATCCAACTACATGGATTCACTACTCTTATTACAACTGTATGGTTCCACTACTCTTATTCCAACTATATGGATTCACTACACTTATTACAAGTGCATGGTTCCACTACTCTTATTCCAACTACATGGATTCACTACTCTTATTATACAAGTGCATGGTTTCTCTACTCTTATTCCAACTTCTGAACATGGATTCATTACTTTTATTACAAGTGTATGGTTCCACTACTCTTATTCCAACTACATGGATTCACTACTCTTATTACAAGTGCATGGTTTCTCTACTCTTATTGCAAGTGCATGGTTTCTCTTCTCTTATTCCAACTACATGGATTCACTACTCTTATTACAAGTGCATGGTTCCACTACTCTTATTCCAAGTACACGGATTCACTACTCTTATTACAAGTGCATGGTTCCACTACTCTTATTCCAACTACATGGATTCACTACTCTTATTACAAGTGCATGGTTCCACTACTCTAATTCCAACTACATGGATTCACTACACTTATTACAAGTGCATGGTTCCACTACTCTTATTCCAACTACATGGATTCACTACTCTTATTACAAGTGTATGGTTTCTCTTCTCTTATTTCAACTACATGGATTCTTTACTGTTATCACAAGTGTATGGTTCCTTTAATCTAATTCCAATAACATAGATTCACTACTCTTATTACAAGTGTATGGTTTCTCTTCTCTTATTCCAACTACATGGATTCTTTACTGTTATCACAAGTGCATGGTTCCTTTACTCTAATTCCAATTACATGGTTTCACTACTGTTATTACAAGTGTATGGTTCCACTACACTAATTCCAACTACATGGATTCACTACTGTTATTACACGTGTATAGTTTCTCTTCTCTTATTCCAACTACATGGATTCACTACTCTTATTACAAGTGTATGGTTTCTTTACTTTTATTGCAAGCACATGATTTCTCTTCTCTTATTCCAACTACATGGATTCACTACTTTTATTACAACTGTATGGTTCCACTACTCTTATTCCAAATACATTGATTCACTACTCTTATTACAACAGTATGGTTCCACTACTCTTATTCCAACTACATAGATTCACTACTCTTATTACAAGTGTATGGTTCCACTACTCTAATTCCAACTACATGGATTCACTACTGTTATTACAAGTGTATGGTTTCTCTTCTCTTATTCCAACTACATGGATTCACTAATTATTACAAGTGTATGGTTTCTCTACTCTTATTCCAACTACATGGATTCACTACTCTTATTACAAGTGTATGGTTTCTCTACTTTTATTACAAGTGTATGGTTTCTCTTCTCTTATTCCAACTACATGGATTCTTTACTGTTATCACAAGTGTATGGTTCCTTTACTCTAATTCCAATTACATGGTTTCACTACTGTTATAACAAGTGCATGGTTCCACTACTCTAATACCAAATACATGGATTCACTACTGTTATTACAAGTGTATGGTTCCACTACTTTAATTCCAACTACATGGATTCACTACTGTTATTACAAGTGTATAGTTTCTCTTCTCTTATTCCAACTACATGGATTCACTACTCTTATTACAAGTGTATGGTTTCTCTACTCTTATTCCAACTACATGGATTCACTACTCTTATTACAAGTGTATGGTTTCTCTACTTTTATTGCAAGCGCATGGTTTCTCTTCTCTTATTCCAACTACATGAATTCACTATTCTTATTACAAATGTATGGTTCCACTACTCTAAATCCAACTACATGGATTCACTACTCTTATTACAACTGTATGGTTCCACTACTCTTATTCCAACTATATGGATTCACTACACTTATTACAAGTGCATGGTTCCACTACTCTTATTCCAACTACATGGATTCACTACTCTTATTATACAAGTGCATGGTTTCTCTACTCTTATTCCAACTTCTGAACATGGATTCATTACTTTTATTACAAGTGTATGGTTCCACTACTCTTATTCCAACTACATGGATTCAATACTCTTATTACAAGTGCATGGTTTCTCTACTCTTATTGCAAGTGCATGGTTTCTCTCCTCTTATTCCAACTACATGGATTCACTACTCTTATTACAAGTGCATGGTTCCACTACTCTTATTCCAAGTACATGGATTCACTACTCTTATTACAAGTGCATGGTTCCACTACTCTTATTCCAACTACATGGATTCACTACTCTTATTACAAGTGCATGGTTCCACTACTCTAATTCCAACTACATGGATTCACTACACTTATTACAAGTGCATGGTTCCACTACTCTTATTCCAACTACATGGATTCACTACTCTTATTACAAGTGTATGGTTTCTCTTCTCTTATTTCAACTACATGGATTCTTTACGGTTATCACAAGTGTATGGTTCCTTTAATCTAATTCCAATAACATAGATTCACTAGTCTTATTACAAGTGTATGGTTTCTCTTCTCTTATTCCAACTACATGGATTCTTTACTGTTATCACAAGTGCATGGTTCCTTTACTCTAATTCCAATTACATGGTTTCACTACTGTTATTACAAGTGTATGGTTCCACTACACTAATTCCAACTACATGGATTCACTACTGTTATTACACGTGTATAGTTTCTCTTCTCTTATTCCAACTACATGGATTCACTACTCTTATTACAAGTGTATGGTTTCTTTACTTTTATTGCAAGCACATGATTTCTCTTCTCTTATTCCAACTACATGGATTCACTACTTTTATTACAACTGTGTGGTTCCACTACTCTTATTCCAAATACATTGATTCACTACTCTTATTACAACAGTATGGTTCCACTACTCTTATTCCAACTACATAGATTCACTACTCTTATTACAAGTGTATGGTTCCACTACTCTAATTCCAACTACATGGATTCACTACTGTTATTACAAGTGTATGGTTTCTCTTCTCTTATTCCAACTACATGGATTCACTAATTATTACAAGTGTATGGTTTCTCTACTCTTATTCCAACTACAAGGATTCACTACTCTTATTACAAGTGTATGGTTTCTCTACTTTTATTGCAAGCGCATGGTTTCTCTTCTCTTATTCCAGCTACATGGATTCACTACTCTTATTACAAGTGCATGGTTCCACTACTCTTATTCCAACTACATGGATTCACTACTTTTATTACAAGTGTATGGTTCCACTACTCTTATTCCAAATACATGGATTCACTACTCTTATTACAAGTGTATGGTTTCTCTTCTCTTATTTCAACTACATGGATTCTTTACTGTTATCACAAGTGTATGGTTCCTTTAATCTAATTCCAATAACATAGATTCACTACTCTTATTACAAGTGTATGGTTTCTCTTCTCTTATTCCAACTACATGGATTCTTTACTGTTATCACAAGTGCATGGTTCCTTTACTCTAATTCCAATTACATGGTTTCACTACTGTTATTACAAGTGTATGGTTCCACTACACTAATTCCAACTACATGGATTCACTACTGTTATTACACGTGTATAGTTTCTCTTCTCTTATTCCAACTACATGGATTCACTACTCTTATTACAAGTGTATGGTTTCTTTACTTTTATTGCAAGCACATGATTTCTCTTCTCTTATTCCAACTACATGGATTCACTACTTTTATTACAACTGTATGGTTCCACTACTCTTATTCCAAATACATTGATTCACTACTCTTATTACAACAGTATGGTTCCACTACTCTTATTCCAACTACATAGATTCACTACTCTTATTACAAGTGTATGGTTCCACTACTCTAATTCCAACTACATGGATTCACTACTGTTATTACAAGTGTATGGTTTCTCTTCTCTTATTCCAACTACATGGATTCACTAATTATTACAAGTGTATGGTTTCTCTACTCTTATTCCAACTACATGGATTCACTACTCTTATTACAAGTGTATGGTTTCTCTACTTTTATTACAAGTGTATGGTTTCTCTTCTCTTATTCCAACTACATGGATTCTTTACTGTTATCACAAGTGTATGGTTCCTTTACTCTAATTCCAATTACATGGTTTCACTACTGTTATAACAAGTGCATGGTTCCACTACTCTAATACCAAATACATGGATTCACTACTGTTATTACAAGTGTATGGTTCCACTACTTTAATTCCAACTACATGGATTCACTACTGTTATTACAAGTGTATAGTTTCTCTTCTCTTATTCCAACTACATGGATTCACTACTCTTATTACAAGTGTATGGTTTCTCTACTCTTATTCCAACTACATGGATTCACTACTCTTATTACAAGTGTATGGTTTCTCTACTTTTATTGCAAGTGCATGGTTTCTCTTCTCTTATTCCAACTACATGAATTCACTATTCTTATTACAAATGTATGGTTCCACTACTCTAAATCCAACTACATGGATTCACTACTCTTATTACAACTGTATGGTTCCACTACTCTTATTCCAACTATATGGATTCACTACACTTATTACAAGTGCATGGTTCCACTACTCTTATTCCAACTACATGGATTCACTACTCTTATTATACAAGTGCATGGTTTCTCTACTCTTATTCCAACTTCTGAACATGGATTCATTACTTTTATTACAAGTGTATGGTTCCACTACTCTTATTCCAACTACATGGATTCAATACTCTTATTACAAGTGCATGGTTTCTCTACTCTTATTGCAAGTGCATGGTTTCTCTTCTCTTATTCCAACTACATGGATTCACTACTCTTATTACAAGTGCATGGTTCCACTACTCTTATTCCAAGTACATGGATTCACTACTCTTATTACAAGTGCATGGTTCCACTACTCTTATTCCAACTACATGGATTCACTACTCTTATTACAAGTGCATGGTTCCACTACTCTAATTCCAACTACATGGATTCACTACACTTATTACAAGTGCATGGTTCCACTACTCTTATTCCAACTACATGGATTCACTACTCTTATTACAAGTGTATGGTTTCTCTTCTCTTATTTCAACTACATGGATTCTTTACGGTTATCACAAGTGTATGGTTCCTTTAATCTAATTCCAATAACATAGATTCACTAGTCTTATTACAAGTGTATGGTTTCTCTTCTCTTATACCAACTACATGGATTCTTTACTGTTATCACAAGTGCATGGTTCCTTTACTCTAATTCCAATTACATGGTTTCACTACTGTTATTACAAGTGTATGGTTCCACTACACTAATTCCAACTACATGGATTCACTACTGTTATTACACGTGTATAGTTTCTCTTCTCTTATTCCAACTACATGGATTCACTACTCTTATTACAAGTGTATGGTTTCTTTACTTTTATTGCAAGCACATGATTTCTCTTCTCTTATTCCAACTACATGGATTCACTACTTTTATTACAACTGTGTGGTTCCACTACTCTTATTCCAAATACATTGATTCACTACTCTTATTACAACAGTATGGTTCCACTACTCTTATTCCAACTACATAGATTCACTACTCTTATTACAAGTGTATGGTTCCACTACTCTAATTCCAACTACATGGATTCACTACTGTTATTACAAGTGTATGGTTTCTCTTCTCTTATTCCAACTACATGGATTCACTAATTATTACAAGTGTATGGTTTCTCTACTCTTATTCCAACTACAAGGATTCACTACTCTTATTACAAGTGTATGGTTTCTCTACTTTTATTGCAAGCGCATGGTTTCTCTTCTCTTATTCCAGCTACATGGATTCACTACTCTTATTACAAGTGCATGGTTCCACTACTCTTATTCCAACTACATGGATTCACTACTTTTATTACAAGTGTATGGTTCCACTACTCTTATTCCAACTACATAGATTCACTACTCTTATTACAAGTGTATGGTTTCTCTTCTCTTATTCCAACTACATGGATTCTTTACTGTTATCACAAGTGTATGGTTCCTTTACTCTAATTCCAATTACATGGTTTCACTACTCTTATTACAAGTATATGGTTCCACTACTCTAATACCAAATACATGGATTCACTACTGTTATTACAAGTGTATGGTTCCACTACTCTTATTCCAACTACATAGATTCACTACTCTTATTACAAGTGTATGGTTTCTCTTCTCTTACTCCAACTACATGGATTCTTTAATGTTATCACAAGTGTATGGTTCCTTTACTCTAATTCCAATTATATGGATTCACTACTCTTATTACAAGCGCATAGTTTCTCTTCTCTTATTCCAACTACACGGATTCTTTACTGTTATCACGAGTGTATGGTTCCACTACTCTAATTCCAACTACATGGATTCACTACTGTTATTACAAGTGTATGGTTCCACTACTTTAATTCCAACTACATGGATTCACTACTGTTATTACAAGTGTATGGTTCCACTACTTTAATTCCAACTACATGGATTCACTACTGTTATTACAAGTGTATGGTTCCACTACTTTAATTCCAACTACATGGATTCACTACTGTTATTACAAGAGTATGGTTTCTCTACTTTTATTGCAAGCGCATGGTTTCTCTTCTCTTTTTCCAACTACATGGATTCACTACTCTTATTACAAGTGCATGGTTCCACTACTCTTATTCCAACTACATGGATTCACTACTCTTATTACAAGTGTATGGTTCCACTACTCTTATTCCAACTACATAGATTCAGTACTCTTATTACAAGTGTATGGTTTCTCTTCTCTTATTCCAACTACATGGATTCTTTACTGTTATCACAAGTGTATGGTTCCTTTACTCTAATTCCAATTACATGGTTTCACTACTGTTATAACAAGTGCATGGTTCCACTACTCTAATACCAAATACATGGATTCACTACTGTTATTACAAGTGTATGGTTCCACTACTTTAATTCCAACTACATGGATTCACTACTGTTATTACAAGTGTATAGTTTCTCTTCTCTTATTCCAACTACATGGATTCACTACTCTTATTACAAGTGTATGGTTTCTCTACTCTTATTCCAACTACATGGATTCACTACTCTTATTACAAGTGTATGGTTTCTCTACTTTTATTGCAAGCGCATGGTTTCTCTTCTCTTATTCCAACTACATGAATTCACTATTCTTATTACAAATGTATGGTTCCACTACTCTAAATCCAACTACATGGATTCACTACTCTTATTACAACTGTATGGTTCCACTACTCTAATTCCACCTACATGGATTCACTACTGTTATTACAAGTGTATGGTTCCACTACTTTAATTCCAACTACATGGATTCACTACTGTTATTACAAGTGTATGGTTCCACTACTTTAATTCCAACTACATGGATTCACTACTGTTATTACAAGTGTATGGCTCCACTACTTTAATTCCAACTACATGGATTCACTACTGTTATTACAAGAGTATGGTTTCTCTACTTTTATTGCAAGCGCATGGTTTCTCTTCTCTTATTCCAACTACATGGATTCACTACTCTTATTACAAGTGCATGGTTCCACTACTCTTATTCCAACTACATGGATTCACTACTCTTATTACAAGTGTATGGTTCCACTACTCTTATTCCAACTACATAGATTCAGTACTCTTATTACAAGTGTATGGTTTCTCTTCTCTTATTCCAACTACATGGATTCTTTACTGTTATCACAAGTGTATGGTTCCTTTACTCTAATTCCAATTACATGGTTTCACTACTGTTATAACAAGTGCATGGTTCCACTACTCTAATACCAAATACATGGATTCACTACTGTTATTACAAGTGTATGGTTCCACTACTTTAATTCCAACTACATGGATTCACTACTGTTATTACAAGTATATAGTTTCTCTTCTCTTATTCCAACTACATGGATTCACTACTCTTATTACAAGTGTATGGTTTCTCTACTCTTATTCCAACTACATGGATTCACTACTCTTATTACAAGTGTATGGTTTCTCTACTTTTATTGCAAGCGCATGGTTTCTCTTCTCTTATTCCAACTACATGAATTCACTATTCTTATTACAAATGTATGGTTCCACTACTCTAAATCCAACTACATGGATTCACTACTCTTATTACAACTGTATGGTTCCACTACTCTTATTCCAACTATATGGATTCACTACACTTATTACAAGTGCATGGTTCCACTACTCTTATTCCAACTACATGGATTCACTACTCTTATTATACAAGTGCATGGTTTCTCTACTCTTATTCCAACTTCTGAACATGGATTCATTACTTTTATTACAAGTGTATGGTTCCACTACTCTTATTCCAACTACATGGATTCACTACTCTTATTACAAGTGCATGGTTTCTCTACTCTTATTGCAAGTGCATGGTTTCTCTTCTCTTATTCCAACTACATTGATTCACTACTCTTATTACAAGTGCATGGTTCCACTACTCTTATTCCAAGTACATGGATTCACTACTCTTATTACAAGTGCATGGTTCCACTACTCTTATTCCAACTACATGGATTCACTACTATTATTACAAGTGCATGGTTCCACTACTCTAATTCCAACTACATGGATTCACTACACTTATTACAAGTGCATGGTTCCACTACTCTTATTCCAACTACATGGATTCACTACTCTTATTACAAGTGTATGGTTTCTCTTCTCTTATTTCAACTACATGGATTCTTTACTGTTATCACAAGTGTATGGTTCCTTTAATCTAATTCCAATAACATAGATTCACTAGTCTTATTACAAGTGTATGGTTTCTCTTCTCTTATTCCAACTACATGGATTCTTTACTGTTATCACAAGTGCATGGTTCCTTTACTCTAATTCCAATTACATGGTTTCACTACTGTTATTACAAGTGTATGGTTCCACTACACTAATTCCAACTACATGGATTCACTACTGTTATTACACGTGTATAGTTTCTCTTCTCTTATTCCAACTACATGGATTCACTACTCTTATTACAAGTGTATGGTTTCTTTACTTTTATTGCAAGCACATGATTTCTCTTCTCTTATTCCAACTACATGGATTCACTACTTTTATTACAACTGTATGGTTCCACTACTCTTATTCCAAATACATTGATTCACTACTCTTATTACAACAGTATGGTTCCACTACTCTTATTCCAACTACATAGATTCACTACTCTTATTACAAGTGTATGGTTCCACTACTCTAATTCCAACTACATGGATTCACTACTGTTATTACAAGTGTATGGTTTCTCTTCTCTTATTCCAACTACATGGATTCACTAATTATTACAAGTGTATGGTTTCTCTACTCTTATTCCAACTACAAGGATTCACTACTCTTATTACAAGTGTATGGTTTCTCTACTTTTATTGCAAGCGCATGGTTTCTCTTCTCTTATTCCAGCTACATGGATTCACTACTCTTATTACAAGTGCATGGTTCCACTACTCTTATTCCAACTACATGGATTCACTACTTTTATTACAAGTGTATGGTTCCACTACTCTTATTCCAACTACATAGATTCACTACTCTTATTACAAGTGTATGGTTTCTCTTCTCTTATTCCAACTACATGGATTCTTTACTGTTATCACAAGTGTATGGTTCCTTTACTCTAATTCCAATTACATGGTTTCACTACTCTTATTACAAGTATATGGTTCCACTACTCTAATACCAAATACATGGATTCACTACTGTTATTACAAGTGTATGGTTCCACTACTCTTATTCCAACTACATAGATTCACTACTCTTATTACAAGTGTATGGTTTCTCTTCTCTTACTCCAACTACATGGATTCTTTAATGTTATCACAAGTGTATGGTTCCTTTACTCTAATTCCAATTATATGGATTCACTACTCTTATTACAAGCGCATAGTTTCTCTTCTCTTATTCCAACTACATGGATTCTTTACTGTTATCACGAGTGTATGGTTCCACTACTCTAATTCCAACTACATGGATTCACTACTGTTATTACAAGTGTATGGTTCCACTACTTTAATTCCAACTACATGGATTCACTACTGTTATTACAAGTGTATGGTTCCACTACTTTAATTCCAACTACATGGATTCACTACTGTTATTACAAGTGTATGGTTCCACTACTTTAATTCCAACTACATGGATTCACTACTGTTATTACAAGAGTATGGTTTCTCTACTTTTATTGCAAGCGCATGGTTTCTCTTCTCTTTTTCCAACTACATGGATTCACTACTCTTATTACAAGTGCATGGTTCCACTACTCTTATTCCAACTACATGGATTCACTACTCTTATTACAAGTGTATGGTTCCACTACTCTTATTCCAACTACATAGATTCAGTACTCTTATTACAAGTGTATGGTTTCTCTTCTCTTATTCCAACTACATGGATTCTTTACTGTTATCACAAGTGTATGGTTCCTTTACTCTAATTCCAATTACATGGTTTCACTACTGTTATAACAAGTGCATGGTTCCACTACTCTAATACCAAATACATGGATTCACTACTGTTATTACAAGTGTATGGTTCCACTACTTTAATTCCAACTACATGGATTCACTACTGTTATTACAAGTGTATAGTTTCTCTTCTCTTATTCCAACTACATGGATTCACTACTCTTATTACAAGTGTATGGTTTCTCTACTCTTATTCCAACTACATGGATTCACTACTCTTATTACAAGTGTATGGTTTCTCTACTTTTATTGCAAGCGCATGGTTTCTCTTCTCTTATTCCAACTACATGAATTCACTATTCTTATTACAAATGTATGGTTCCACTACTCTAAATCCAACTACATGGATTCACTACTCTTATTACAACTGTATGGTTCCACTACTCTTATTCCAACTATATGGATTCACTACACTTATTACAAGTGCATGGTTCCACTACTCTTATTCCAACTACATGGATTCACTACTCTTATTATACAAGTGCATGGTTTCTCTACTCTTATTCCAACTTCTGAACATGGATTCATTACTTTTATTACAAGTGTATGGTTCCACTACTCTTATTCCAACTACATGGATTCACTACTCTTATTACAAGTGCATGGTTTCTCTACTCTTATTGCAAGTGCATGGTTTCTCTTCTCTTATTCCAACTACATGGATTCACTACTCTTATTACAAGTGCATGGTTCCACTACTCTTATTCCAAGTACATGGATTCACTACTCTTATTACAAGTGCATGGTTCCACTACTCTTATTCCAACTACATGGATTCACTACTATTATTACAAGTGCATGGTTCCACTACTCTAATTCCAACTACATGGATTCACTACACTTATTACAAGTGCATGGTTCCACTACTCTTATTCCAACTACATGGATTCACTACTCTTATTACAAGTGTATGGTTTCTCTTCTCTTATTTCAACTACATGGATTCTTTACTGTTATCACAAGTGTATGGTTCCTTTAATCTAATTCCAATAACATAGATTCACTAGTCTTATTACAAGTGTATGGTTTCTCTTCTCTTATTCCAACTACATGGATTCTTTACTGTTATCACAAGTGCATGGTTCCTTTACTCTAATTCCAATTACATGGTTTCACTACTGTTATTACAAGTGTATGGTTCCACTACACTAATTCCAACTACATGGATTCACTACTGTTATTACACGTGTATAGTTTCTCTTCTCTTATTCCAACTACATGGATTCACTACTCTTATTACAAGTGTATGGTTTCTTTACTTTTATTGCAAGCACATGATTTCTCTTCTCTTATTCCAACTACATGGATTCACTACTTTTATTACAACTGTATGGTTCCACTACTCTTATTCCAAATACATTGATTCACTACTCTTATTACAACAGTATGGTTCCACTACTCTTATTCCAACTACATAGATTCACTACTCTTATTACAAGTGTATGGTTCCACTACTCTAATTCCAACTACATGGATTCACTACTGTTATTACAAGTGTATGGTTTCTCTTCTCTTATTCCAACTACATGGATTCACTAATTATTACAAGTGTATGGTTTCTCTACTCTTATTCCAACTACAAGGATTCACTACTCTTATTACAAGTGTATGGTTTCTCTACTTTTATTGCAAGCGCATGGTTTCTCTTCTCTTATTCCAGCTACATGGATTCACTACTCTTATTACAAGTGCATGGTTCCACTACTCTTATTCCAACTACATGGATTCACTACTTTTATTACAAGTGTATGGTTCCACTACTCTTTTTCCAACTACATAGATTCACTACTCTTATTACAAGTGTATGGTTTCTCTTCTCTTATTCCAACTACATGGATTCTTTACTGTTATCACAAGTGTATGGTTCCTTTACTCTAATTCCAATTACATGGTTTCACTACTCTTATTACAAGTATATGGTTCCACTACTCTAATACCAAATACATGGATTCACTACTGTTATTACAAGTGTATGGTTCCACTACTCTTATTCCAACTACATAGATTCACTACTCTTATTACAAGTGTATGGTTTCTCTTCTCTTACTCCAACTACATGGATTCTTTAATGTTATCACAAGTGTATGGTTCCTTTACTCTAATTCCAATTATATGGATTCACTACTCTTATTACAAGCGCATAGTTTCTCTTCTCTTATTCCAACTACATGGATTCTTTACTGTTATCACGAGTGTATGGTTCCACTACTCTAATTCCAACTACATGGATTCACTACTGTTATTACAAGTGTATGGTTCCACTACTTTAATTCCAACTACATGGATTCACTACTGTTATTACAAGTGTATGGTTCCACTACTTTAATTCCAACTACATGGATTCACTACTGTTATTACAAGTGTATGGTTCCACTACTTTAATTCCAACTACATGGATTCACTACTGTTATTACAAGAGTATGGTTTCTCTACTTTTATTGCAAGCGCATGGTTTCTCTTCTCTTATTCCAACTACATGGATTCACTACTCTTATTACAAGTGCATGGTTCCACTACTCTTATTCCAACTACATGGATTCACTACTCTTATTACAAGTGTATGGTTCCACTACTCTTATTCCAACTACATAGATTCAGTACTCTTATTACAAGTGTATGGTTTCTCTTCTCTTATTCCAACTACATGGATTCTTTACTGTTATCACAAGTGTATGGTTCCTTTACTCTAATTCCAATTACATGGTTTCACTACTGTTATAACAAGTGCATGGTTCCACTACTCTAATACCAAATACATGGATTCACTACTGTTATTACAAGTGTATGGTTCCACTACTTTAATTCTAACTACATGGATTCACTACTGTTATTACAAGTGTATAGTTTCTCTTCTCTTATTCCAACTACATGGATTCACTACTCTTATTACAAGTGTATGGTTTCTCTACTCTTATTCCAACTACATGGATTCACTACTCTTATTACAAGTGTATGGTTTCTCTACTTTTATTGCAAGCGCATGGTTTCTCTTCTCTTATTCCAACTACATGAATTCACTATTCTTATTACAAATGTATGGTTCCACTACTCTAAATCCAACTACATGGATTCACTACTCTTATTACAACTGTATGGTTCCACTACTCTTATTCCAACTATATGGATTCACTACACTTATTACAAGTGCATGGTTCCACTACTCTTATTCCAACTACATGGATTCACTACTCTTATTATACAAGTGCATGGTTTCTCTACTCTTATTCCAACTTCTGAACATGGATTCATTACTTTTATTACAAGTGTATGGTTCCACTACTCTTATTCCAACTACATGGATTCACTACTCTTATTACAAGTGCATGGTTTCTCTACTCTTATTGCAAGTGCATGGTTTCTCTTCTCTTATTCCAACTACATGGATTCACTACTCTTATTACAAGTGCATGGTTCCACTACTCTTATTCCAAGTACATGGATTCACTACTCTTATTACAAGTGCATGGTTCCACTACTCTTATTCCAACTACATGGATTCACTACTCTTATTACAAGTGCATGGTTCCACTACTCTAATTCCAACTACATGGATTCACTACACTTATTACAAGTGCATGGTTCCACTACTCTTATTCCAACTACATGGATTCACTACTCTTATTACAAGTGTATGGTTTCTCTTCTCTTATTTCAACTACATGGATTCTTTACTGTTATCACAAGTGTATGGTTCCTTTAATCTAATTCCAATAACATAGATTCACTACTCTTATTACAAGTGTATGGTTTCTCTTCTCTTATTCCAACTACATGGATTCTTTACTGTTATCACAAGTGCATGGTTCCTTTACTCTAATTCCAATTACATGGTTTCACTACTGTTATTACAAGTGTATGGTTCCACTACACTAATTCCAACTACATGGATTCACTACTGTTATTACACGTGTATAGTTTCTCTTCTCTTATTCCAACTACATGGATTCACTACTCTTATTACAAGTGTATGGTTTCTTTACTTTTATTGCAAGCACATGATTTCTCTTCTCTTATTCCAACTACATGGATTCACTACTTTTATTACAACTGTATGGTTCCACTACTCTTATTCCAAATACATTGATTCACTACTCTTATTACAACAGTATGGTTCCACTACTCTTATTCCAACTACATAGATTCACTACTCTTATTACAAGTGTATGGTTCCACTACTCTAATTCCAACTACATGGATTCACTACTGTTATTACAAGTGTATGGTTTCTCTTCTCTTATTCCAACTACATGGATTCACTAATTATTACAAGTGTATGGTTTCTCTACTCTTATTCCAACTACATGGATTCACTACTCTTATTACAAGTGTATGGTTTCTCTACTTTTATTGCAAGCGCATGGTTTCTCTTCTCTTATTCCAGCTACATGGATTCACTACTCTTATTACAAGTGCATGGTTCCACTACTCTTATTCCAACTACATGGATTCACTACTTTTATTACAAGTGTATGGTTCCACTACTCTTATTCCAACTACATAGATTCACTACTCTTATTACAAGTGTATGGTTTCTATTCTCTTATTCCAACTACATGGATTCTTTACTGTTATCACAAGTGTATGGTTCCTTTACTCTAATTCCAATTACATGGTTTCACTACTCTTATTACAAGTATATGGTTCCACTACTCTAATACCAAATACATGGATTCACTACTGTTATTACAAGTGTATGGTTCCACTACTCTTATTCCAACTACATAGATTCACTACTCTTATTACAAGTGTATGGTTTCTCTTCTCTTATTCCAACTACATGGATTCTTTAATGTTATCACAAGTGTATGGTTCCTTTACTCTAATTCCAATAACATAGATTCACTACTCTTATTACAAGTGTATGGTTTCTCTTCTCTTATTCCAACTACATGGATTCTTTACTGTTATCACAAGTGCATGGTTCCTTTACTCTAATTCCAATTACATGGTTTCACTACTGTTATTACAAGTGTATGGTTCCACTACACTAATTCCAACTACATGGATTCACTACTGTTATTACACGTGTATAGTTTCTCTTTTCTTATTCCAACTACATGGATTCACTACTCTTATTACAAGTGTATGGTTTCTTTACTTTTATTGCAAGCACATGGTTTCTCTTCTCTTATTCCAACTACATGGATTCACTACTTTTATTACAACTGTATGGTTCCACTACTCTTATTCCAACTACATAGATTCACTACTCTTATTACAAGTGTATGGTTCCACTACTCTAATTCCAACTACATGGATTCACTACTGTTATTACAAGTGTATGGTTTCTCTTCTCTTATTCCAACTACATGGATTCACTAATTATTACAAGTGTATGGTTTCTCTACTCTTATTCCAACTACATTAATTCACTACTCTTATTACAAGTGTATGGTTTCTCTTCTTTTATTGCAAGCGCATGGTTTCTCTTCTCTTATTCCAGCTACATGGATTCACTACTCTTATTACAAGTGCATGGTTCCACTACTCTTATTCCAACTACATGGATTCACTACTTTTATTACAAGTGTATGGTTCCACTACTCTTATTCCAACTACATAGATTCACTACTCTTATTACAAGTGTATGGTTTCTCTTCTCTTATTCCAACTACATGGATTCTTTACTGTTATCACAAGTGTATGGTTCCTTTACTCTAATTCCAATTACATGGTTTCACTACTCTTATTACAAGTATATGGTTCCACTACTCTAATACCAAATACATGGATTCACTACTGTTATTACAAG
Organism: Taudactylus pleione; assembly: GCA_031769625.1. NCBI lineage: Eukaryota > Metazoa > Chordata > Amphibia > Anura > Myobatrachidae > Taudactylus > Taudactylus pleione. The sequence goes on from JAUIMM010000015.1 coordinate 51,040,281, forward strand.
TGTATGGTTCCACTACTCTTATTCCAACTACATAGATTCACTACTCTTATTACAAGTGTATGGTTTCTCTTCTCTTATTCCAACTACATGGATTCTTTACTGTTATCACAAGTGTATGGTTCCTTTACTCTAATTCCAATTACATGGTTTCACTACGGTTATTACAAGTGTATGGTTCCACTACTCTAATACCAAATACATGGATTCACTACTGTTATTACAAGTGTATGGTTCCACTACTCTTATTCCAACTACATAGATTCACTACTCTTATTACAAGTGTATGGTTTCTCTTCTCTTATTCCAACTACATGGATTCTTTACTGTTATCACAAGTGTATGGTTCCTTTACTCTAATTCCAATTACATGGTTTCGCTACGGTTATTACAAGTGTATGGTTCCACTACTCTAATACCAAATACATGGATTCACTACTGTTATTACAAGTGTATGGTTCCACTACTTTAATTCCAACTACATGGATTCACTACTGTTATTACAAGTGTATAGTTTCTCTTCTCTTATTCCAACTACATGGATTCACTACTCTTATTACAAGTGTATGGTTCCTCTACACTTATTCCAACTAATGGATTCACTACTGTTATTACAAGTGTATGGTTCCACTACTCTTATTCCAACTACATAGATTCACTACTCTTATTACAAGTGCATGGTTTCTCTACTCTTATTCCAACTACATGGATTCACTACTGTTATTACAAGTGCATGGCTTCTCTACTCTTAATCCAACGACATTGATTTACTACTGTTATTACAAGCGCATGGCTTCTCTACGCTTGTTCCAACGACAATGATTCACTACTGTTATTACAAGCGCATGGTTTCTCTACTCTTATTCCAACTACATGGATTCTCTACTCTTATTCCAACGACATGGATTCACTATTGTTATTATGAGCGCATGGCTTCTCTACTCTTATTCCAACTACATGGTTCACTACTCTTATTACAAGTGTATGGTTTCTCTTCTCTTTTTCCAACTACATGGATTCTTTGCTGTTATCACAAGTGTATGGTTCCTTTACTCTAATTCCAATTATATGGATTCACTACTCTTATTACAAGCGCATAGTTTCTCTTCTCTTATTCCAACTACATGGATTCTTTACTGTTATCACGAGTGTATGGTTCCACTACTCTAATTCCAACTACATGGATTCACTACTGTTATTACAAGTGTATGGTTCCACTACTTTAATTCCAACTACATGGATTCACTACTGTTATTACAAGTGTATGGTTCCACTACTTTAATGCCAACTACATGGATTCACTACTGTTATTACAAGTGTATGGTTCCACTACTCTAATTCCAAATACATGGATTCACTACTGTTATTACAAGTGTATGGGTCCACTACTTTAATTCCAACTACATGGATTCACTACTGTTATTACAAGTATATGGTTTCTCTTCTCTTATTCCAACTACATGGATTCACTACTTATTACAAGTGTATGGTTTCTCTACTCTTATTCCAACTACACGGATTCACTACTCTTATTACAAGTGTATGGTTTCACTACTTTTATTGCAAGCGCATGGTTTCTCTTCTCTTATTCCAACTACATGGATTCACTACTCTTATTACAAGTGCATGGTTCCACTACTCTTATTCCAACTACATGGATTCACTACTCTTATTACAAGTGTATGGTTCCACTACTCTTATTCCAACTACATAGATTCACTACTCTTATTACAAGTGTATGGTCTCTCTTCTCTTATTCCAACTACATGGATTCTTTACTGTTATCACAAGTGTATGGTTCCTTTACTCTAATTCCAATTACATGGTTTCACTACTGTTATTACAAGTGCATGGTTCCACTACTCTAATACCAAATACATGGATTCACTACTGTTATTACAAGTGTATGGTTCCACTACTTTAATTCCAACTACATGGATTCACTACTGTTATTACAAGTGTATAGTTTCTCTTCTCTGATTCCAACTACATGGATTCACTACTCTTATTACAAGTGTAGGGTTTCTCTACTCTTATTCCAACTACATGGATTCACTACTCTTATTACAAGTGTATGGTTTCTCTACTTTTATTGCAAGCGCTTGGTTTCTCTTCTCTTATTCCAACTACATGAATTCGCTATTCTTATTACAACTGTATGGTTCCACTACTCTAAATCCAACTACATGGATTCACTACTCTTATTACAACTGTATGTTTCCACTACTCTTATTCCAACTATATGGATTCACTACACTTATTACAAGTGCATGGTTCCACTACTCTTATTCCAACTACATGGATTCACTACTCTTATTACAAGTGCATGGTTTCTCTACTCTTATTCCAACTACATGGATTCACTACTCTTATTACAAGTGCATGGTTTCTCTACTCTTATTCCAAGTGCATGGTTTCTCTTCTCTTATTCCAACTACATGGATTCATTACTCTTATTACAAGTGTATGGTTCCACTACTCTTATTCCAACTACATGGATTCACTAATCTTATTACAAGTGCATGGTTCCACTACTCTAATTCCAACTACATGGATTCACTACTGTTATTACAAGTGTATGGTTCCACTACTTTAATTCCAACTACATGGATTCACTACTGTTATTACAAGTGTATGGTTCCACTACTTTAATGCCAACTACATGGATTCACTACTGTTATTACAAGTGTATGGTTCCACTACTCTAATTCCAAATACATGGTTTCACTACTGTTATTACAAGTGTATGGGTCCACTACTTTAATTCCAACTACATGGATTCACTACTGTTATTACAAGTATATGGTTTCTCTTCTCTTATTCCAACTACATTGATTCACTACTTATTACAAGTGTATGGTTTCTCTACTCTTATTCCAACTACACGGATTCACTACTCTTATTATAAGTGTATGGTTTCACTACTTTTATTGCAAGCGCATGGTTTCTCTTCTCTTATTCCAACTACATGGATTCACTACTCTTATTACAAGTGCATGGTTCCACTACTCTTATTCCAACTACATGGATTCACTACTCTTATTACAAGTGTATGGTTCCACTACTCTAATTCCAACTACATAGATTCACTACTCTAATTACAAGTGTATGGTCTCTCTTCTCTTATTCCAACTACATGGATTCTATACTGTTATCACAAGTGTATGGTTCCTTTACTCTAATTCCAATTACATGGTTTCACTACTGTTATTACAAGTGCATGGTTCCACTACTCTAATACCAAATACATGGATTCACTACTGTTATTACAAGTGTATGGTTCCACTACTTTAATTCCAACGACATGGATTCACTACTGTTATTACAAGTGTATAGTGTCTCTTCTCTGATTCCAACTACATGGATTCACTACTCTTATTACAAGTGTAGGGTTTCTCTACTCTTATTCCAACTACATGGATTCACTACTCTTATTACAAGTGTATGGTTTCTCTACTTTTATTGCAAGCGCTTGGTTTCTCTTCTCTTTTTCCAACTACATGAATTCGCTATTCTTATTACAACTGTATGGTTCCACTACTCTAAATCCAACTACATGGATTCACTACTCTTATTACAACTGTATGTTTCCACTACTCTTATTCCAACTATATGGATTCACTACACTTATTACAAGTGCATGGTTCCACTACTCTTATTCCAACTACATGGATTCACTACTCTTATTACAAGTGCATGGTTTCTCTACTCTTATTCCAACTACATGGATTCACTACTCTTATTACAAGTGCATGGTTTCTCTACTCTTATTGCAAGTGCATGGTTTCTCTTCTCTTATTCCAACTACATGGATTCATTACTCTTATTACAAGTGTATGGTTCCACTACTCTTATTCCAACTACATGGATTCACTAATCTTATTACAAGTGCATGGTTCCACTACTCTAATTCCCACTACATGGATTCACTACTTTTATTACAAGTGTATGGTTCCACTACTCTTATTCCAACTACATAGATTCACTACTCTTATTACAAGTGTATGGTTTCTCTTCTCTTATTCCAACTACATGGATTCTTTACTGTTATCACAAGTGTATGGTTCCTTTTCTCTAATTCCAATTACATGGTTTCACTACTCTTAATACAAGTATATGGTTCCACTACTCTAATACCAAATACATGGATTCACTACTGTTATTACAAGTGTATGGTTCCACTACTCTTATTCCAACTACATAGATTCACTACTCTTATTACAAGTGTATGGTTTCTCTTCTCTTACTCCAACTACATGGATTCTTTAATGTTATCACAAGTGTATGGTTCCTTTACTCTAATTCCAATTATATGGATTCACTACTCTTATTACAAGCGCATAGTTTCTCTTCTCTTATTCCAACTACATGGATTCTTTACTGTTATCACGAGTGTATGGTTCCACTACTCTAATTCCAACTACATGGATTCACTACTGTTATTACAAGTGTATGGTTCCACTACTTTAATTCCAACTACATGGATTCACTACTGTTATTACAAGTGTATGGTTCCACTACTTTAATTCCAACTACATGGATTCACTACTGTTATTACAAGTGTATGGTTCCACTACTATAATTCCAACTACATGGATTTACTACTGTTATTACAAGAGTATGGTTTCTCTACTTTTATTGCAAGCGCATGGTTTCTCTTCTCTTATTCCAACTACATGGATTCACTACTCTTATTACAAGTGCATGGTTCCACTACTCTTATTCCAACTACATGGATTCACTACTCTTATTACAAGTGTATGATTCCACTACTCTTATTCCAACTACATAGATTCAGTACTCTTATTACAAGTGTATGGTTTCTCTTCTCTTATTCCAACTACATGGATTCTTTACTGTTATCACAAGTGTATGGTTCCTTTACTCTAATTCCAATTACATGGTTTCACTACTGTTATAACAAGTGCATGGTTCCACTACTCTAATACCAAATACATGGATTCACTACTGTTATTACAAGTGTATGGTTCCACTACTTTAATTCCAACTACATGGATTCACTACTGTTATTACAAGTGTATAGTTTCTCTTCTCTTATTCCAACTACATGGATTCACTACTCTTATTACAAGTGTATGGTTTCTATACTCTTATTCCAACTACATGGATTCACTACTCTTATTACAAGTGTATGGTTTCTCTACTTTTATTGCAAGCGCATGGTTTCTCTTCTCTTATTCCAACTACATGAATTCACTATTCTTATTACAAATGTATGGTTCCACTACTCTAAATCCAACTACATGGATTCACTACTCTTATTACAACTGTATGGTTCCACTACTCTTATTCCAACTATATGGATTCACTACACTTATTACAAGTGCATGGTTCCACTACTCTTATTCCAACTACATGGATTCACTACTCTTATTATACAAGTGCATGGTTTCTCTACTCTTATTCCAACTTCTGAACATGGATTCATTACTTTTATTACAAGTGTATGGTTCCACTACTCTTATTCCAACTACATGGATTCACTACTCTTATTACAAGTGCATGGTTTCTCTACTCTTATTGCAAGTGCATGGTTTCTCTTCTCTTATTCCAACTACATGGATTCACTACTCTTATTACAAGTGCATGGTTCCACTACTCTTATTCCAAGTACACGGATTCACTACTCTTATTCCAACTACATGGATTCATTACTCTTATTACAAGTGTATGGTTCCACTACTCTTATTCCAACTACATGGATTCACTAATCTTATTACAAGTGCATGGTTCCACTACTCTAATTCCCACTACATGGATTCACTACTTTTATTACAAGTGTATGGTTCCACTACTCTTATTCCAACTACATAGATTCACTACTCTTATTACAAGTGTATGGTTTCTCTTCTCTTATTCCAACTACATGGATTCTTTACTGTTATCACAAGTGTATGGTTCCTTTTCTCTAATTCCAATTACATGGTTTCACTACTCTTAATACAAGTATATGGTTCCACTACTCTAATACCAAATACATGGATTCACTACTGTTATTACAAGTGTATGGTTCCACTACTCTTATTCCAACTACATAGATTCACTACTCTTATTACAAGTGTATGGTTTCTCTTCTCTTACTCCAACTACATGGATTCTTTAATGTTATCACAAGTGTATGGTTCCTTTACTCTAATTCCAATTATATGGATTCACTACTCTTATTACAAGCGCATAGTTTCTCTTCTCTTATTCCAACTACATGGATTCTTTACTGTTATCACGAGTGTATGGTTCCACTACTCTAATTCCAACTACATGGATTCACTACTGTTATTACAAGTGTATGGTTCCACTACTTTAATTCCAACTACATGGATTCACTACTGTTATTACAAGTGTATGGTTCCACTACTTTAATTCCAACTACATGGATTCACTACTGTTATTACAAGTGTATGGTTCCACTACTATAATTCCAACTACATGGATTTACTACTGTTATTACAAGAGTATGGTTTCTCTACTTTTATTGCAAGCGCATGGTTTCTCTTCTCTTATTCCAACTACATGGATTCACTACTCTTATTACAAGTGCATGGTTCCACTACTCTTATTCCAACTACATGGATTCACTACTCTTATTACAAGTGTATGATTCCACTACTCTTATTCCAACTACATAGATTCAGTACTCTTATTACAAGTGTATGGTTTCTCTTCTCTTATTCCAACTACATGGATTCTTTACTGTTATCACAAGTGTATGGTTCCTTTACTCTAATTCCAATTACATGGTTTCACTACTGTTATAACAAGTGCATGGTTCCACTACTCTAATACCAAATACATGGATTCACTACTGTTATTACAAGTGTATGGTTCCACTACTTTAATTCCAACTACATGGATTCACTACTGTTATTACAAGTGTATAGTTTCTCTTCTCTTATTCCAACTACATGGATTCACTACTCTTATTACAAGTGTATGGTTTCTATACTCTTATTCCAACTACATGGATTCACTACTCTTATTACAAGTGTATGGTTTCTCTTCTTTTATTGCAAGCGCATGGTTTCTCTTCTCTTATTCCAACTACATGAATTCACTATTCTTATTACAAATGTATGGTTCCACTACTCTAAATCCAACTACATGGATTCACTACTCTTATTACAACTGTATGGTTCCACTACTCTTATTCCAACTATATGGATTCACTACACTTATTACAAGTGCATGGTTCCACTACTCTTATTCCAACTACATGGATTCACTACTCTTATTATACAAGTGCATGGTTTCTCTACTCTTATTCCAACTTCTGAACATGGATTCATTACTTTTATTACAAGTGTATGGTTCCACTACTCTTATTCCAACTACATGGATTCACTACTCTTATTACAAGTGCATGGTTTCTCTACTCTTATTGCAAGTGCATGGTTTCTCTTCTCTTATTCCAACTACATGGATTCACTACTCTTATTACAAGTGCATGGTTCCACTACTCTTATTCCAAGTACACGGATTCACTACTCTTATTACAAGTGCATGGTTCCACTACTCTTATTCCAACTACATGGATTCACTACTCTTATTACAAGTGCATGGTTCCACTACTCTAATTCCAACTACATGGATTCACTACACTTATTACAAGTGCATGGTTCCACTACTCTTATTCCAACTACATGGATTCACTACTCTTATTACAAGTGTATGGTTTCTCTTCTCTTATTTCAACTACATGGATTCTTTACTGTTATCACAAGTGTATGGTTCCTTTAATCTAATTCCAATAACATAGATTCACTACTCTTATTACAAGTGTATGGTTTCTCTTCTCTTATTCCAACTACATGGATTCTTTACTGTTATCACAAGTGCATGGTTCCTTTACTCTAATTCCAATTACATGGTTTCACTACTGTTATTACAAGTGTATGGTTCCACTACACTAATTCCAACTACATGGATTCACTACTGTTATTACACGTGTATAGTTTCTCTTCTCTTATTCCAACTACATGGATTCACTACTCTTATTACAAGTGTATGGTTTCTTTACTTTTATTGCAAGCACATGATTTCTCTTCTCTTATTCCAACTACATGGATTCACTACTTTTATTACAACTGTATGGTTCCACTACTCTTATTCCAAATACATTGATTCACTACTCTTATTACAACAGTATGGTTCCACTACTCTTATTCCAACTACATAGATTCACTACTCTTATTACAAGTGTATGGTTCCACTACTCTAATTCCAACTACATGGATTCACTACTGTTATTACAAGTGTATGGTTTCTCTTCTCTTATTCCAACTACATGGATTCACTAATTATTACAAGTGTATGGTTTCTCTACTCTTATTCCAACTACATGGATTCACTACTCTTATTACAAGTGTATGGTTTCTCTACTTTTATTACAAGTGTATGGTTTCTCTTCTCTTATTCCAACTACATGGATTCTTTACTGTTATCACAAGTGTATGGTTCCTTTACTCTAATTCCAATTACATGGTTTCACTACTGTTATAACAAGTGCATGGTTCCACTACTCTAATACCAAATACATGGATTCACTACTGTTATTACAAGTGTATGGTTCCACTACTTTAATTCCAACTACATGGATTCACTACTGTTATTACAAGTGTATAGTTTCTCTTCTCTTATTCCAACTACATGGATTCACTACTCTTATTACAAGTGTATGGTTTCTCTACTCTTATTCCAACTACATGGATTCACTACTCTTATTACAAGTGTATGGTTTCTCTACTTTTATTGCAAGCGCATGGTTTCTCTTCTCTTATTCCAACTACATGAATTCACTATTCTTATTACAAATGTATGGTTCCACTACTCTAAATCCAACTACATGGATTCACTACTCTTATTACAACTGTATGGTTCCACTACTCTTATTCCAACTATATGGATTCACTACACTTATTACAAGTGCATGGTTCCACTACTCTTATTCCAACTACATGGATTCACTACTCTTATTATACAAGTGCATGGTTTCTCTACTCTTATTCCAACTTCTGAACATGGATTCATTACTTTTATTACAAGTGTATGGTTCCACTACTCTTATTCCAACTACATGGATTCAATACTCTTATTACAAGTGCATGGTTTCTCTACTCTTATTGCAAGTGCATGGTTTCTCTTCTCTTATTCCAACTACATGGATTCACTACTCTTATTACAAGTGCATGGTTCCACTACTCTTATTCCAAGTACATGGATTCACTACTCTTATTACAAGTGCATGGTTCCACTACTCTTATTCCAACTACATGGATTCACTACTCTTATTACAAGTGCATGGTTCCAATACTCTAATTCCAACTACATGGATTCACTACACTTATTACAAGTGCATGGTTCCACTACTCTTATTCCAACTACATGGATTCACTACTCTTATTACAAGTGTATGGTTTCTCTTCTCTTATTCCAACTACATGGATTCACTACTCTTATTACAAGTGCATGGTTCCACTACTCTAATTCCAACTACATGGATTCACTACACTTATTACAAGTGCATGGTTCCACTACTCTTATTCCAACTACATGGATTCACTACTCTTATTACAAGTGTATGGTTTCTCTTCTCTTATTTCAACTACATGGATTCTTTACTGTTATCACAAGTGTATGGTTCCTTTAATCTAATTCCAATAACATAGATTCACTACTCTTATTACAAGTGTATGGTTTCTCTTCTCTTATTCCAACTACATGGATTCTTTACTGTTATCACAAGTGCATGGTTCCTTTACTCTAATTCCAATTACATGGTTTCACTACTGTTATTACAAGTGTATGGTTCCACTACACTAATTCCAACTACATGGATTCACTACTGTTATTACACGTGTATAGTTTCTCTTCTCTTATTCCAACTACATGGATTCACTACTCTTATTACAAGTGTATGGTTTCTTTACTTTTATTGCAAGCACATGATTTCTCTTCTCTTATTCCAACTACATGGATTCACTACTTTTATTACAACTGTATGGTTCCACTACTCTTATTCCAAATACATTGATTCACTACTCTTATTACAACAGTATGGTTCCACTACTCTTATTCCAACTACATAGATTCACTACTCTTATTACAAGTGTATGGTTCCACTACTCTAATTCCAACTACATGGATTCACTACTGTTATTACAAGTGTATGGTTTCTCTTCTCTTATTCCAACTACATGGATTCACTAATTATTACAAGTGTATGGTTTCTCTACTCTTATTCCAACTACATGGATTCACTACTCTTATTACAAGTGTATGGTTTCTCTACTTTTATTACAAGTGTATGGTTTCTCTTCTCTTATTCCAACTACATGGATTCTTTACTGTTATCACAAGTGTATGGTTCCTTTACTCTAATTCCAATTACATGGTTTCACTACTGTTATAACAAGTGCATGGTTCCACTACTCTAATACCAAATACATGGATTCACTACTGTTATTACAAGTGTATGGTTCCACTACTTTAATTCCAACTACATGGATTCACTACTGTTATTACAAGTGTATAGTTTCTCTTCTCTTATTCCAACTACATGGATTCACTACTCTTATTACAAGTGTATGGTTTCTCTACTCTTATTCCAACTACATGGATTCACTACTCTTATTACAAGTGTATGGTTTCTCTACTTTTATTGCAAGCGCATGGTTTCTCTTCTCTTATTCCAACTACATGAATTCACTATTCTTATTACAAATGTATGGTTCCACTACTCTAAATCCAACTACATGGATTCACTACTCTTATTACAACTGTATGGTTCCACTACTCTTATTCCAACTATATGGATTCACTACACTTATTACAAGTGCATGGTTCCACTACTCTTATTCCAACTACATGGATTCACTACTCTTATTATACAAGTGCATGGTTTCTCTACTCTTATTCCAACTTCTGAACATGGATTCATTACTTTTATTACAAGTGTATGGTTCCACTACTCTTATTCCAACTACATGGATTCAATACTCTTATTACAAGTGCATGGTTTCTCTACTCTTATTGCAAGTGCATGGTTTCTCTTCTCTTATTCCAACTACATGGATTCACTACTCTTATTACAAGTGCATGGTTCCACTACTCTTATTCCAAGTACATGGATTCACTACTCTTATTACAAGTGCATGGTTCCACTACTCTTATTCCAACTACATGGATTCACTACTCTTATTACAAGTGCATGGTTCCACTACTCTAATTCCAACTACATGGATTCACTACACTTATTACAAGTGCATGGTTCCACTACTCTTATTCCAACTACATGGATTCACTACTCTTATTACAAGTGTATGGTTTCTCTTCTCTTATTTCAACTACATGGATTCTTTACGGTTATCACAAGTGTATGGTTCCTTTAATCTAATTCCAATAACATAGATTCACTAGTCTTATTACAAGTGTATGGTTTCTCTTCTCTTATTCCAACTACATGGATTCTTTACTGTTATCACAAGTGCATGGTTCCTTTACTCTAATTCCAATTACATGGTTTCACTACTGTTATTACAAGTGTATGGTTCCACTACACTAATTCCAACTACATGGATTCACTACTGTTATTACACGTGTATAGTTTCTCTTCTCTTATTCCAACTACATGGATTCACTACTCTTATTACAAGTGTATGGTTTCTTTACTTTTATTGCAAGCACATGATTTCTCTTCTCTTATTCCAACTACATGGATTCACTACTTTTATTACAACTGTGTGGTTCCACTACTCTTATTCCAAATACATTGATTCACTACTCTTATTACAACAGTATGGTTCCACTACTCTTATTCCAACTACATAGATTCACTACTCTTATTACAAGTGTATGGTTCCACTACTCTAATTCCAACTACATGGATTCACTACTGTTATTACAAGTGTATGGTTTCTCTTCTCTTATTCCAACTACATGGATTCACTAATTATTACAAGTGTATGGTTTCTCTACTCTTATTCCAACTACAAGGATTCACTACTCTTATTACAAGTGTATGGTTTCTCTACTTTTATTGCAAGCGCATGGTTTCTCTTCTCTTATTCCAGCTACATGGATTCACTACTCTTATTACAAGTGCATGGTTCCACTACTCTTATTCCAACTACATGGATTCACTACTTTTATTACAAGTGTATGGTTCCACTACTCTTATTCCAACTACATGGATTCACTACTCTTATTACAAGTGTATGGTTTCTCTTCTCTTATTTCAACTACATGGATTCTTTACTGTTATCACAAGTGTATGGTTCCTTTAATCTAATTCCAATAACATAGATTCACTACTCTTATTACAAGTGTATGGTTTCTCTTCTCTTATTCCAACTACATGGATTCTTTACTGTTATCACAAGTGCATGGTTCCTTTACTCTAATTCCAATTACATGGTTTCACTACTGTTATTACAAGTGTATGGTTCCACTACACTAATTCCAACTACATGGATTCACTACTGTTATTACACGTGTATAGTTTCTCTTCTCTTATTCCAACTACATGGATTCACTACTCTTATTACAAGTGTATGGTTTCTTTACTTTTATTGCAAGCACATGATTTCTCTTCTCTTATTCCAACTACATGGATTCACTACTTTTATTACAACTGTATGGTTCCACTACTCTTATTCCAAATACATTGATTCACTACTCTTATTACAACAGTATGGTTCCACTACTCTTATTCCAACTACATAGATTCACTACTCTTATTACAAGTGTATGGTTCCACTACTCTAATTCCAACTACATGGATTCACTACTGTTATTACAAGTGTATGGTTTCTCTTCTCTTATTCCAACTACATGGATTCACTAATTATTACAAGTGTATGGTTTCTCTACTCTTATTCCAACTACATGGATTCACTACTCTTATTACAAGTGTATGGTTTCTCTACTTTTATTACAAGTGTATGGTTTCTCTTCTCTTATTCCAACTACATGGATTCTTTACTGTTATCACAAGTGTATGGTTCCTTTACTCTAATTCCAATTACATGGTTTCACTACTGTTATAACAAGTGCATGGTTCCACTACTCTAATACCAAATACATGGATTCACTACTGTTATTACAAGTGTATGGTTCCACTACTTTAATTCCAACTACATGGATTCACTACTGTTATTACAAGTGTATAGTTTCTCTTCTCTTATTCCAACTACATGGATTCACTACTCTTATTACAAGTGTATGGTTTCTCTACTCTTATTCCAACTACATGGATTCACTACTCTTATTACAAGTGTATGGTTTCTCTACTTTTATTGCAAGTGCATGGTTTCTCTTCTCTTATTCCAACTACATGAATTCACTATTCTTATTACAAATGTATGGTTCCACTACTCTAAATCCAACTACATGGATTCACTACTCTTATTACAACTGTATGGTTCCACTACTCTTATTCCAACTATATGGATTCACTACACTTATTACAAGTGCATGGTTCCACTACTCTTATTCCAACTACATGGATTCACTACTCTTATTATACAAGTGCATGGTTTCTCTACTCTTATTCCAACTTCTGAACATGGATTCATTACTTTTATTACAAGTGTATGGTTCCACTACTCTTATTCCAACTACATGGATTCAATACTCTTATTACAAGTGCATGGTTTCTCTACTCTTATTGCAAGTGCATGGTTTCTCTTCTCTTATTCCAACTACATGGATTCACTACTCTTATTACAAGTGCATGGTTCCACTACTCTTATTCCAAGTACATGGATTCACTACTCTTATTACAAGTGCATGGTTCCACTACTCTTATTCCAACTACATGGATTCACTACTCTTATTACAAGTGCATGGTTCCACTACTCTAATTCCAACTACATGGATTCACTACACTTATTACAAGTGCATGGTTCCACTACTCTTATTCCAACTACATGGATTCACTACTCTTATTACAAGTGTATGGTTTCTCTTCTCTTATTTCAACTACATGGATTCTTTACGGTTATCACAAGTGTATGGTTCCTTTAATCTAATTCCAATAACATAGATTCACTAGTCTTATTACAAGTGTATGGTTTCTCTTCTCTTATTCCAACTACATGGATTCTTTACTGTTATCACAAGTGCATGGTTCCTTTACTCTAATTCCAATTACATGGTTTCACTACTGTTATTACAAGTGTATGGTTCCACTACACTAATTCCAACTACATGGATTCACTACTGTTATTACACGTGTATAGTTTCTCTTCTCTTATTCCAACTACATGGATTCACTACTCTTATTACAAGTGTATGGTTTCTTTACTTTTATTGCAAGCACATGATTTCTCTTCTCTTATTCCAACTACATGGATTCACTACTTTTATTACAACTGTGTGGTTCCACTACTCTTATTCCAAATACATTGATTCACTACTCTTATTACAACAGTATGGTTCCACTACTCTTATTCCAACTACATAGATTCACTACTCTTATTACAAGTGTATGGTTCCACTACTCTAATTCCAACTACATGGATTCACTACTGTTATTACAAGTGTATGGTTTCTCTTCTCTTATTCCAACTACATGGATTCACTAATTATTACAAGTGTATGGTTTCTCTACTCTTATTCCAACTACAAGGATTCACTACTCTTATTACAAGTGTATGGTTTCTCTACTTTTATTGCAAGCGCATGGTTTCTCTTCTCTTATTCCAGCTACATGGATTCACTACTCTTATTACAAGTGCATGGTTCCACTACTCTTATTCCAACTACATGGATTCACTACTTTTATTACAAGTGTATGGTTCCACTACTCTTATTCCAACTACATAGATTCACTACTCTTATTACAAGTGTATGGTTTCTCTTCTCTTATTCCAACTACATGGATTCTTTACTGTTATCACAAGTGTATGGTTCCTTTACTCTAATTCCAATTACATGGTTTCACTACTCTTATTACAAGTATATGGTTCCACTACTCTAATACCAAATACATGGATTCACTACTGTTATTACAAGTGTATGGTTCCACTACTCTTATTCCAACTACATAGATTCACTACTCTTATTACAAGTGTATGGTTTCTCTTCTCTTACTCCAACTACATGGATTCTTTAATGTTATCACAAGTGTATGGTTCCTTTACTCTAATTCCAATTATATGGATTCACTACTCTTATTACAAGCGCATAGTTTCTCTTCTCTTATTCCAACTACACGGATTCTTTACTGTTATCACGAGTGTATGGTTCCACTACTCTAATTCCAACTACATGGATTCACTACTGTTATTACAAGTGTATGGTTCCACTACTTTAATTCCAACTACATGGATTCACTACTGTTATTACAAGTGTATGGTTCCACTACTTTAATTCCAACTACATGGATTCACTACTGTTATTACAAGTGTATGGTTCCACTACTTTAATTCCAACTACATGGATTCACTACTGTTATTACAAGAGTATGGTTTCTCTACTTTTATTGCAAGCGCATGGTTTCTCATCTCTTATTCCAACTACATGGATTCACTACTCTTATTACAAGTGCATGGTTCCACTACTCTTATTCCAACTACATGGATTCACTACTCTTATTACAAGTGTATGGTTCCACTACTCTTATTCCAACTACATAGATTCAGTACTCTTATTACAAGTGTATGGTTTCTCTTCTCTTATTCCAACTACATGGATTCTTTACTGTTATCACAAGTGTATGGTTCCTTTACTCTAATTCCAATTACATGGTTTCACTACTGTTATAACAAGTGCATGGTTCCACTACTCTAATACCAAATACATGGATTCACTACTGTTATTACAAGTGTATGGTTCCACTACTTTAATTCCAACTACATGGATTCACTACTGTTATTACAAGTGTATAGTTTCTCTTCTCTTATTCCAACTACATGGATTCACTACTCTTATTACAAGTGTATGGTTTCTCTACTCTTATTCCAACTACATGGATTCACTACTCTTATTACAAGTGTATGGTTTCTCTACTTTTATTGCAAGCGCATTGTTTCTCTTCTCTTATTCCAACTACATGAATTCACTATTCTTATTACAAATGTATGGTTCCACTACTCTAAATCCAACTACATGGATTCACTACTCTTATTACAACTGTATGGTTCCACTACTCTAATTCCACCTACATGGATTCACTACTGTTATTACAAGTGTATGGTTCCACTACTTTAATTCCAACTACATGGATTCACTACTGTTATTACAAGTGTATGGTTCCACTACTTTAATTCCAACTACATGGATTCACTACTGTTATTACAAGTGTATGGCTCCACTACTTTAATTCCAACTACATGGATTCACTACTGTTATTACAAGAGTATGGTTTCTCTACTTTTATTGCAAGCGCATGGTTTCTCTTCTCTTATTCCAACTACATGGATTCACTACTCTTATTACAAGTGCATGGTTCCACTACTCTTATTCCAACTACATGGATTCACTACTCTTATTACAAGTGTATGGTTCCACTACTCTTATTCCAACTACATAGATTCAGTACTCTTATTACAAGTGTATGGTTTCTCTTCTCTTATTCCAACTACATGGATTCTTTACTGTTATCACAAGTGTATGGTTCCTTTACTCTAATTCCAATTACATGGTTTCACTACTGTTATAACAAGTGCATGGTTCCACTACTCTAATACCAAATACATGGATTCACTACTGTTATTACAAGTGTATGGTTCCACTACTTTAATTCCAACTACATGGATTCACTACTGTTATTACAAGTATATAGTTTCTCTTCTCTTATTCCAACTACATGGATTCACTACTCTTATTACAAGTGTATGGTTTCTCTACTCTTATTCCAACTACATGGATTCACTACTCTTATTACAAGTGTATGGTTTCTCTACTTTTATTGCAAGCGCATGGTTTCTCTTCTCTTATTCCAACTACATGAATTCACTATTCTTATTACAAATGTATGGTTCCACTACTCTAAATCCAACTACATGGATTCACTACTCTTATTACAACTGTATGGTTCCACTACTCTTATTCCAACTATATGGATTCACTACACTTATTACAAGTGCATGGTTCCACTACTCTTATTCCAACTACATGGATTCACTACTCTTATTATACAAGTGCATGGTTTCTCTACTCTTATTCCAACTTCTGAACATGGATTCATTACTTTTATTACAAGTGTATGGTTCCACTACTCTTATTCCAACTACATGGATTCACTACTCTTATTACAAGTGCATGGTTTCTCTACTCTTATTGCAAGTGCATGGTTTCTCTTCTCTTATTCCAACTACATGGATTCACTACTCTTATTACAAGTGCATGGTTCCACTACTCTTATTCCAAGTACATGGATTCACTACTCTTATTACAAGTGCATGGTTCCACTACTCTTATTCCAACTACATGGATTCACTACTATTATTACAAGTGCATGGTTCCACTACTCTAATTCCAACTACATGGATTCACTACACTTATTACAAGTGCATGGTTCCACTACTCTTATTCCAACTACATGGATTCACTACTCTTATTACAAGTGTATGGTTTCTCTTCTCTTATTTCAACTACATGGATTCTTTACTGTTATCACAAGTGTATGGTTCCTTTAATCTAATTCCAATAACATAGATTCACTAGTCTTATTACAAGTGTATGGTTTCTCTTCTCTTATTCCAACTACATGGATTCTTTACTGTTATCACAAGTGCATGGTTCCTTTACTCTAATTCCAATTACATGGTTTCACTACTGTTATTACAAGTGTATGGTTCCACTACACTAATTCCAACTACATGGATTCACTACTGTTATTACACGTGTATAGTTTCTCTTCTCTTATTCCAACTACATGGATTCACTACTCTTATTACAAGTGTATGGTTTCTTTACTTTTATTGCAAGCACATGATTTCTCTTCTCTTATTCCAACTACATGGATTCACTACTTTTATTACAACTGTATGGTTCCACTACTCTTATTCCAAATACATTGATTCACTACTCTTATTACAACAGTATGGTTCCACTACTCTTATTCCAACTACATAGATTCACTACTCTTATTACAAGTGTATGGTTCCACTACTCTAATTCCAACTACATGGATTCACTACTGTTATTACAAGTGTATGGTTTCTCTTCTCTTATTCCAACTACATGGATTCACTAATTATTACAAGTGTATGGTTTCTCTACTCTTATTCCAACTACAAGGATTCACTACTCTTATTACAAGTGTATGGTTTCTCTACTTTTATTGCAAGCGCATGGTTTCTCTTCTCTTATTCCAGCTACATGGATTCACTACTCTTATTACAAGTGCATGGTTCCACTACTCTTATTCCAACTACATGGATTCACTACTTTTATTACAAGTGTATGGTTCCACTACTCTTATTCCAACTACATAGATTCACTACTCTTATTACAAGTGTATGGTTTCTCTTCTCTTATTCCAACTACATGGATTCTTTACTGTTATCACAAGTGTATGGTTCCTTTACTCTAATTCCAATTACATGGTTTCACTACTCTTATTACAAGTATATGGTTCCACTACTCTAATACCAAATACATGGATTCACTACTGTTATTACAAGTGTATGGTTCCACTACTCTTATTCCAACTACATAGATTCACTACTCTTATTACAAGTGTATGGTTTCTCTTCTCTTACTCCAACTACATGGATTCTTTAATGTTATCACAAGTGTATGGTTCCTTTACTCTAATTCCAATTATATGGATTCACTACTCTTATTACAAGCGCATAGTTTCTCTTCTCTTATTCCAACTACATGGATTCTTTACTGTTATCACGAGTGTATGGTTCCACTACTCTAATTCCAACTACATGGATTCACTACTGTTATTACAAGTGTATGGTTCCACTACTTTAATTCCAACTACATGGATTCACTACTGTTATTACAAGTGTATGGTTCCACTACTTTAATTCCAACTACATGGATTCACTACTGTTATTACAAGTGTATGGTTCCACTACTTTAATTCCAACTACATGGATTCACTACTGTTATTACAAGAGTATGGTTTCTCTACTTTTATTGCAAGCGCATGGTTTCTCTTCTCTTTTTCCAACTACATGGATTCACTACTCTTATTACAAGTGCATGGTTCCACTACTCTTATTCCAACTACATGGATTCACTACTCTTATTACAAGTGTATGGTTCCACTACTCTTATTCCAACTACATAGATTCAGTACTCTTATTACAAGTGTATGGTTTCTCTTCTCTTATTCCAACTACATGGATTCTTTACTGTTATCACAAGTGTATGGTTCCTTTACTCTAATTCCAATTACATGGTTTCACTACTGTTATAACAAGTGCATGGTTCCACTACTCTAATACCAAATACATGGATTCACTACTGTTATTACAAGTGTATGGTTCCACTACTTTAATTCCAACTACATGGATTCACTACTGTTATTACAAGTGTATAGTTTCTCTTCTCTTATTCCAACTACATGGATTCACTACTCTTATTACAAGTGTATGGTTTCTCTACTCTTATTCCAACTACATGGATTCACTACTCTTATTACAAGTGTATGGTTTCTCTACTTTTATTGCAAGCGCATGGTTTCTCTTCTCTTATTCCAACTACATGAATTCACTATTCTTATTACAAATGTATGGTTCCACTACTCTAAATCCAACTACATGGATTCACTACTCTTATTACAACTGTATGGTTCCACTACTCTTATTCCAACTATATGGATTCACTACACTTATTACAAGTGCATGGTTCCACTACTCTTATTCCAACTACATGGATTCACTACTCTTATTATACAAGTGCATGGTTTCTCTACTCTTATTCCAACTTCTGAACATGGATTCATTACTTTTATTACAAGTGTATGGTTCCACTACTCTTATTCCAACTACATGGATTCACTACTCTTATTACAAGTGCATGGTTTCTCTACTCTTATTGCAAGTGCATGGTTTCTCTTCTCTTATTCCAACTACATGGATTCACTACTCTTATTACAAGTGCATGGTTCCACTACTCTTATTCCAAGTACATGGATTCACTACTCTTATTACAAGTGCATGGTTCCACTACTCTTATTCCAACTACATGGATTCACTACTATTATTACAAGTGCATGGTTCCACTACTCTAATTCCAACTACATGGATTCACTACACTTATTACAAGTGCATGGTTCCACTACTCTTATTCCAACTACATGGATTCACTACTCTTATTACAAGTGTATGGTTTCTCTTCTCTTATTTCAACTACATGGATTCTTTACTGTTATCACAAGTGTATGGTTCCTTTAATCTAATTCCAATAACATAGATTCACTAGTCTTATTACAAGTGTATGGTTTCTCTTCTCTTATTCCAACTACATGGATTCTTTACTGTTATCACAAGTGCATGGTTCCTTTACTCTAATTCCAATTACATGGTTTCACTACTGTTATTACAAGTGTATGGTTCCACTACACTAATTCCAACTACATGGATTCACTACTGTTATTACACGTGTATAGTTTCTCTTCTCTTATTCCAACTACATGGATTCACTACTCTTATTACAAGTGTATGGTTTCTTTACTTTTATTGCAAGCACATGATTTCTCTTCTCTTATTCCAACTACATGGATTCACTACTTTTATTACAACTGTATGGTTCCACTACTCTTATTCCAAATACATTGATTCACTACTCTTATTACAACAGTATGGTTCCACTACTCTTATTCCAACTACATAGATTCACTACTCTTATTACAAGTGTATGGTTCCACTACTCTAATTCCAACTACATGGATTCACTACTGTTATTACAAGTGTATGGTTTCTCTTCTCTTATTCCAACTACATGGATTCACTAATTATTACAAGTGTATGGTTTCTCTACTCTTATTCCAACTACAAGGATTCACTACTCTTATTACAAGTGTATGGTTTCTCTACTTTTATTGCAAGCGCATGGTTTCTCTTCTCTTATTCCAGCTACATGGATTCACTACTCTTATTACAAGTGCATGGTTCCACTACTCTTATTCCAACTACATGGATTCACTACTTTTATTACAAGTGTATGGTTCCACTACTCTTATTCCAACTACATAGATTCACTACTCTTATTACAAGTGTATGGTTTCTCTTCTCTTATTCCAACTACATGGATTCTTTACTGTTATCACAAGTGTATGGTTCCTTTACTCTAATTCCAATTACATGGTTTCACTACTCTTATTACAAGTATATGGTTCCA
This sequence comes from Taudactylus pleione, assembly GCA_031769625.1. Lineage (NCBI taxonomy): Eukaryota > Metazoa > Chordata > Amphibia > Anura > Myobatrachidae > Taudactylus > Taudactylus pleione. The sequence continues at coordinate 51,061,602 of JAUIMM010000015.1, forward strand.
CTACTCTAATACCAAATACATGGATTCACTACTGTTATTACAAGTGTATGGTTCCACTACTCTTATTCCAACTACATAGATTCACTACTCTTATTACAAGTGTATGGTTTCTCTTCTCTTACTCCAACTACATGGATTCTTTAATGTTATCACAAGTGTATGGTTCCTTTACTCTAATTCCAATTATATGGATTCACTACTCTTATTACAAGCGCATAGTTTCTCTTCTCTTATTCCAACTACATGGATTCTTTACTGTTATCACGAGTGTATGGTTCCACTACTCTAATTCCAACTACATGGATTCACTACTGTTATTACAAGTGTATGGTTCCACTACTTTAATTCCAACTACATGGATTCACTACTGTTATTACAAGTGTATGGTTCCACTACTTTAATTCCAACTACATGGATTCACTACTGTTATTACAAGTGTATGGTTCCACTACTTTAATTCCAACTACATGGATTCACTACTGTTATTACAAGAGTATGGTTTCTCTACTTTTATTGCAAGCGCATGGTTTCTCTTCTCTTATTCCAACTACATGGATTCACTACTCTTATTACAAGTGCATGGTTCCACTACTCTTATTCCAACTACATGGATTCACTACTCTTATTACAAGTGTATGGTTCCACTACTCTTATTCCAACTACATAGATTCAGTACTCTTATTACAAGTGTATGGTTTCTCTTCTCTTATTCCAACTACATGGATTCTTTACTGTTATCACAAGTGTATGGTTCCTTTACTCTAATTCCAATTACATGGTTTCACTACTGTTATAACAAGTGCACGGTTCCACTACTCTAATACCAAATACATGGATTCACTACTGTTATTACAAGTGTATGGTTCCACTACTTTAATTCTAACTACATGGATTCACTACTGTTATTACAAGTGTATAGTTTCTCTTCTCTTATTCCAACTACATGGATTCACTACTCTTATTACAAGTGTATGGTTTCTCTACTCTTATTCCAACTACATGGATTCACTACTCTTATTACAAGTGTATGGTTTCTCTACTTTTATTGCAAGCGCATGGTTTCTCTTCTCTTATTCCAACTACATGAATTCACTATTCTTATTACAAATGTATGGTTCCACTACTCTAAATCCAACTACATGGATTCACTACTCTTATTACAACTGTATGGTTCCACTACTCTTATTCCAACTATATGGATTCACTACACTTATTACAAGTGCATGGTTCCACTACTCTTATTCCAACTACATGGATTCACTACTCTTATTATACAAGTGCATGGTTTCTCTACTCTTATTCCAACTTCTGAACATGGATTCATTACTTTTATTACAAGTGTATGGTTCCACTACTCTTATTCCAACTACATGGATTCACTACTCTTATTACAAGTGCATGGTTTCTCTACTCTTATTGCAAGTGCATGGTTTCTCTTCTCTTATTCCAACTACATGGATTCACTACTCTTATTACAAGTGCATGGTTCCACTACTCTTATTCCAAGTACATGGATTCACTACTCTTATTACAAGTGCATGGTTCCACTACTCTTATTCCAACTACATGGATTCACTACTCTTATTACAAGTGCATGGTTCCACTACTCTAATTCCAACTACATGGATTCACTACACTTATTACAAGTGCATGGTTCCACTACTCTTATTCCAACTACATGGATTCACTACTCTTATTACAAGTGTATGGTTTCTCTTCTCTTATTTCAACTACATGGATTCTTTACTGTTATCACAAGTGTATGGTTCCTTTACTCTAATTCCAATTACATGGTTTCACTACTCTTATTACAAGTATATGGTTCCACTACTCTAATACCAAATACATGGATTCACTACTGTTATTACAAGTGTATGGTTCCACTACTCTTATTCCAACTACATAGATTCACTACTCTTATTACAAGTGTATGGTTTCAATTCTCTTATTCCAACTACATGGATTCTTTAATGTTATCACAAGTGTATGGTTCCTTTACTCTAATTCCAATAACATAGATTCACTACTCTTATTACAAGTGTATGGTTTCTCTTCTCTTATTCCAACTACATGGATTCTTTACTGTTATCACAAGTGCATGGTTCCTTTACTCTAATTCCAATTACATGGTTTCACTACTGTTATTACAAGTGTATGGTTCCACTACACTAATTCCAACTACATGGATTCACTACTGTTATTACACGTGTATAGTTTCTCTTTTCTTATTCCAACTACATGGATTCACTACTCTTATTACAAGTGTATGGTTTCTTTACTTTTATTGCAAGCACATGGTTTCTCTTCTCTTATTCCAACTACATGGATTCACTACTTTTATTACAACTGTATGGTTCCACTACTCTTATTCCAACTACATAGATTCACTACTCTTATTACAAGTGTATGGTTCCACTACTCTAATTCCAACTACATGGATTCACTACTGTTATTACAAGTGTATGGTTTCTCTTCTCTTATTCCAACTACATGGATTCACTAATTATTACAAGTGTATGGTTTCTCTACTCTTATTCCAACTACATTAATTCACTACTCTTATTACAAGTGTATGGTTTCTCTTCTTTTATTGCAAGCGCATGGTTTCTCTTCTCTTATTCCAGCTACATGGATTCACTACTCTTATTACAAGTGCATGGTTCCACTACTCTTATTCCAACTACATGGATTCACTACTTTTATTACAAGTGTATGGTTCCACTACTCTTATTCCAACTACATAGATTCACTACTCTTATTACAAGTGTATGGTTTCTCTTCTCTTATTCCAACTACATGGATTCTTTACTGTTATCACAAGTGTATGGTTCCTTTACTCTAATTCCAATTACATGGTTTCACTACTCTTATTACAAGTATATGGTTCCACTACTCTAATACCAAATACATGGATTCACTACTGTTATTACAAGTGTATGGTTCCACTACTCTTATTCCAACTACATAGATTCACTACTCTTATTACAAGTGTATGGTTTCTCTTCTCTTATTCCAACTACATGGATTCTTTACTGTTATCACAAGTGTATGGTTCCTTTACTCTAATTCCAATTACATGGTTTCACTACGGTTATTACAAGTGTATGGTTCCACTACTCTAATACCAAATACATGGATTCACTACTGTTATTACAAGTGTATGGTTCCACTACTCTTATTCCAACTACATAGATTCACTACTCTTATTACAAGTGTATGGTTTCTCTTCTCTTATTCCAACTACATGGATTCTTTACTGTTATCACAAGTGTATGGTTCCTTTACTCTAATTCCAATTACATGGTTTCGCTACGGTTATTACAAGTGTATGGTTCCACTACTCTAATACCAAATACATGGATTCACTACTGTTATTACAAGTGTATGGTTCCACTACTTTAATTCCAACTACATGGATTCACTACTGTTATTACAAGTGTATAGTTTCTCTTCTCTTATTCCAACTACATGGATTCACTACTCTTATTACAAGTGTATGGTTCCTCTACACTTATTCCAACTAATGGATTCACTACTGTTATTACAAGTGTATGGTTCCACTACTCTTATTCCAACTACATAGATTCACTACTCTTATTACAAGTGCATGGTTTCTCTACTCTTATTCCAACTACATGGATTCACTACTGTTATTACAAGTGCATGGCTTCTCTACTCTTAATCCAACGACATTGATTTACTACTGTTATTACAAGCGCATGGCTTCTCTACGCTTGTTCCAACGACAATGATTCACTACTGTTATTACAAGCGCATGGTTTCTCTACTCTTATTCCAACTACATGGATTCTCTACTCTTATTCCAACGACATGGATTCACTATTGTTATTATGAGCGCATGGCTTCTCTACTCTTATTCCAACTACATGGTTCACTACTCTTATTACAAGTGTATGGTTTCTCTTCTCTTTTTCCAACTACATGGATTCTTTGCTGTTATCACAAGTGTATGGTTCCTTTACTCTAATTCCAATTATATGGATTCACTACTCTTATTACAAGCGCATAGTTTCTCTTCTCTTATTCCAACTACATGGATTCTTTACTGTTATCACGAGTGTATGGTTCCACTACTCTAATTCCAACTACATGGATTCACTACTGTTATTACAAGTGTATGGTTCCACTACTTTAATTCCAACTACATGGATTCACTACTGTTATTACAAGTGTATGGTTCCACTACTTTAATGCCAACTACATGGATTCACTACTGTTATTACAAGTGTATGGTTCCACTACTCTAATTCCAAATACATGGATTCACTACTGTTATTACAAGTGTATGGGTCCACTACTTTAATTCCAACTACATGGATTCACTACTGTTATTACAAGTATATGGTTTCTCTTCTCTTATTCCAACTACATGGATTCACTACTTATTACAAGTGTATGGTTTCTCTACTCTTATTCCAACTACACGGATTCACTACTCTTATTACAAGTGTATGGTTTCACTACTTTTATTGCAAGCGCATGGTTTCTCTTCTCTTATTCCAACTACATGGATTCACTACTCTTATTACAAGTGCATGGTTCCACTACTCTTATTCCAACTACATGGATTCACTACTCTTATTACAAGTGTATGGTTCCACTACTCTTATTCCAACTACATAGATTCACTACTCTTATTACAAGTGTATGGTCTCTCTTCTCTTATTCCAACTACATGGATTCTTTACTGTTATCACAAGTGTATGGTTCCTTTACTCTAATTCCAATTACATGGTTTCACTACTGTTATTACAAGTGCATGGTTCCACTACTCTAATACCAAATACATGGATTCACTACTGTTATTACAAGTGTATGGTTCCACTACTTTAATTCCAACTACATGGATTCACTACTGTTATTACAAGTGTATAGTTTCTCTTCTCTGATTCCAACTACATGGATTCACTACTCTTATTACAAGTGTAGGGTTTCTCTACTCTTATTCCAACTACATGGATTCACTACTCTTATTACAAGTGTATGGTTTCTCTACTTTTATTGCAAGCGCTTGGTTTCTCTTCTCTTATTCCAACTACATGAATTCGCTATTCTTATTACAACTGTATGGTTCCACTACTCTAAATCCAACTACATGGATTCACTACTCTTATTACAACTGTATGTTTCCACTACTCTTATTCCAACTATATGGATTCACTACACTTATTACAAGTGCATGGTTCCACTACTCTTATTCCAACTACATGGATTCACTACTCTTATTACAAGTGCATGGTTTCTCTACTCTTATTCCAACTACATGGATTCACTACTCTTATTACAAGTGCATGGTTTCTCTACTCTTATTCCAAGTGCATGGTTTCTCTTCTCTTATTCCAACTACATGGATTCATTACTCTTATTACAAGTGTATGGTTCCACTACTCTTATTCCAACTACATGGATTCACTAATCTTATTACAAGTGCATGGTTCCACTACTCTAATTCCAACTACATGGATTCACTACTGTTATTACAAGTGTATGGTTCCACTACTTTAATTCCAACTACATGGATTCACTACTGTTATTACAAGTGTATGGTTCCACTACTTTAATGCCAACTACATGGATTCACTACTGTTATTACAAGTGTATGGTTCCACTACTCTAATTCCAAATACATGGTTTCACTACTGTTATTACAAGTGTATGGGTCCACTACTTTAATTCCAACTACATGGATTCACTACTGTTATTACAAGTATATGGTTTCTCTTCTCTTATTCCAACTACATGGATTCACTACTTATTACAAGTGTATGGTTTCTCTACTCTTATTCCAACTACACGGATTCACTACTCTTATTATAAGTGTATGGTTTCACTACTTTTATTGCAAGCGCATGGTTTCTCTTCTCTTATTCCAACTACATGGATTCACTACTCTTATTACAAGTGCATGGTTCCACTACTCTTATTCCAACTACATGGATTCACTACTCTTATTACAAGTGTATGGTTCCACTACTCTAATTCCAACTACATAGATTCACTACTCTAATTACAAGTGTATGGTCTCTCTTCTCTTATTCCAACTACATGGATTCTATACTGTTATCACAAGTGTATGGTTCCTTTACTCTAATTCCAATTACATGGTTTCACTACTGTTATTACAAGTGCATGGTTCCACTACTCTAATACCAAATACATGGATTCACTACTGTTATTACAAGTGTATGGTTCCACTACTTTAATTCCAACGACATGGATTCACTACTGTTATTACAAGTGTATAGTGTCTCTTCTCTGATTCCAACTACATGGATTCACTACTCTTATTACAAGTGTAGGGTTTCTCTACTCTTATTCCAACTACATGGATTCACTACTCTTATTACAAGTGTATGGTTTCTCTACTTTTATTGCAAGCGCTTGGTTTCTCTTCTCTTTTTCCAACTACATGAATTCGCTATTCTTATTACAACTGTATGGTTCCACTACTCTAAATCCAACTACATGGATTCACTACTCTTATTACAACTGTATGTTTCCACTACTCTTATTCCAACTATATGGATTCACTACACTTATTACAAGTGCATGGTTCCACTACTCTTATTCCAACTACATGGATTCACTACTCTTATTACAAGTGCATGGTTTCTCTACTCTTATTCCAACTACATGGATTCACTACTCTTATTACAAGTGCATGGTTTCTCTACTCTTATTGCAAGTGCATGGTTTCTCTTCTCTTATTCCAACTACATGGATTCATTACTCTTATTACAAGTGTATGGTTCCACTACTCTTATTCCAACTACATGGATTCACTAATCTTATTACAAGTGCATGGTTCCACTACTCTAATTCCCACTACATGGATTCACTACTTTTATTACAAGTGTATGGTTCCACTACTCTTATTCCAACTACATAGATTCACTACTCTTATTACAAGTGTATGGTTTCTCTTCTCTTATTCCAACTACATGGATTCTTTACTGTTATCACAAGTGTATGGTTCCTTTTCTCTAATTCCAATTACATGGTTTCACTACTCTTAATACAAGTATATGGTTCCACTACTCTAATACCAAATACATGGATTCACTACTGTTATTACAAGTGTATGGTTCCACTACTCTTATTCCAACTACATAGATTCACTACTCTTATTACAAGTGTATGGTTTCTCTTCTCTTACTCCAACTACATGGATTCTTTAATGTTATCACAAGTGTATGGTTCCTTTACTCTAATTCCAATTATATGGATTCACTACTCTTATTACAAGCGCATAGTTTCTCTTCTCTTATTCCAACTACATGGATTCTTTACTGTTATCACGAGTGTATGGTTCCACTACTCTAATTCCAACTACATGGATTCACTACTGTTATTACAAGTGTATGGTTCCACTACTTTAATTCCAACTACATGGATTCACTACTGTTATTACAAGTGTATGGTTCCACTACTTTAATTCCAACTACATGGATTCACTACTGTTATTACAAGTGTATGGTTCCACTACTATAATTCCAACTACATGGATTTACTACTGTTATTACAAGAGTATGGTTTCTCTACTTTTATTGCAAGCGCATGGTTTCTCTTCTCTTATTCCAACTACATGGATTCACTACTCTTATTACAAGTGCATGGTTCCACTACTCTTATTCCAACTACATGGATTCACTACTCTTATTACAAGTGTATGATTCCACTACTCTTATTCCAACTACATAGATTCAGTACTCTTATTACAAGTGTATGGTTTCTCTTCTCTTATTCCAACTACATGGATTCTTTACTGTTATCACAAGTGTATGGTTCCTTTACTCTAATTCCAATTACATGGTTTCACTACTGTTATAACAAGTGCATGGTTCCACTACTCTAATACCAAATACATGGATTCACTACTGTTATTACAAGTGTATGGTTCCACTACTTTAATTCCAACTACATGGATTCACTACTGTTATTACAAGTGTATAGTTTCTCTTCTCTTATTCCAACTACATGGATTCACTACTCTTATTACAAGTGTATGGTTTCTATACTCTTATTCCAACTACATGGATTCACTACTCTTATTACAAGTGTATGGTTTCTCTACTTTTATTGCAAGCGCATGGTTTCTCTTCTCTTATTCCAACTACATGAATTCACTATTCTTATTACAAATGTATGGTTCCACTACTCTAAATCCAACTACATGGATTCACTACTCTTATTACAACTGTATGGTTCCACTACTCTTATTCCAACTATATGGATTCACTACACTTATTACAAGTGCATGGTTCCACTACTCTTATTCCAACTACATGGATTCACTACTCTTATTATACAAGTGCATGGTTTCTCTACTCTTATTCCAACTTCTGAACATGGATTCATTACTTTTATTACAAGTGTATGGTTCCACTACTCTTATTCCAACTACATGGATTCACTACTCTTATTACAAGTGCATGGTTTCTCTACTCTTATTGCAAGTGCATGGTTTCTCTTCTCTTATTCCAACTACATGGATTCACTACTCTTATTACAAGTGCATGGTTCCACTACTCTTATTCCAAGTACACGGATTCACTACTCTTATTACAAGTGCATGGTTCCACTACTCTTATTCCAACTACATGGATTCACTACTCTTATTACAAGTGCATGGTTCCACTACTCTAATTCCAACTACATGGATTCACTACACTTATTACAAGTGCATGGTTCCACTACTCTTATTCCAACTACATGGATTCACTACTCTTATTACAAGTGTATGGTTTCTCTTCTCTTATTTCAACTACATGGATTCTTTACTGTTATCACAAGTGTATGGTTCCTTTAATCTAATTCCAATAACATAGATTCACTACTCTTATTACAAGTGTATGGTTTCTCTTCTCTTATTCCAACTACATGGATTCTTTACTGTTATCACAAGTGCATGGTTCCTTTACTCTAATTCCAATTACATGGTTTCACTACTGTTAATACAAGTGTATGGTTCCACTACACTAATTCCAACTACATGGATTCACTACTGTTATTACACGTGTATAGTTTCTCTTCTCTTATTCCAACTACATGGATTCACTACTCTTATTACAAGTGTATGGTTTCTTTACTTTTATTGCAAGCACATGATTTCTCTTCTCTTATTCCAACTACATGGATTCACTACTTTTATTACAACTGTATGGTTCCACTACTCTTATTCCAAATACATTGATTCACTACTCTTATTACAACAGTATGGTTCCACTACTCTTATTCCAACTACATAGATTCACTACTCTTATTACAAGTGTATGGTTCCACTACTCTAATTCCAACTACATGGATTCACTACTGTTATTACAAGTGTATGGTTTCTCTTCTCTTATTCCAACTACATGGATTCACTAATTATTACAAGTGTATGGTTTCTCTACTCTTATTCCAACTACAAGGATTCACTACTCTTATTACAAGTGTATGGTTTCTCTACTTTTATTGCAAGCGCATGGTTTCTCTTCTCTTATTCCAGCTACATGGATTCACTACTCTTATTACAAGTGCATGGTTCCACTACTCTTATTCCAACTACATGGATTCACTACTTTTATTACAAGTGTATGGTTCCACTACTCTTATTCCAACTACATAGATTCACTACTCTTATTACAAGTGTATGGTTTCTCTTCTCTTATTCCAACTACATGGATTCTTTACTGTTATCACAAGTGTATGGTTCCTTTACTCTAATTCCAATTACATGGTTTCACTACTCTTATTACAAGTATATGGTTCCACTACTCTAATACCAAATACATGGATTCACTACTGTTATTACAAGTGTATGGTTCCACTACTCTTATTCCAACTACATAGATTCACTACTCTTATTACAAGTGTATGGTTTCTCTTCTCTTACTCCAACTACATGGATTCTTTAATGTTATCACAAGTGTATGGTTCCTTTACTCTAATTCCAATTATATGGATTCACTACTCTTATTACAAGCGCATAGTTTCTCTTCTCTTATTCCAACTACATGGATTCTTTACTGTTATCACGAGTGTATGGTTCCACTACTCTAATTCCAACTACATGGATTCACTACTGTTATTACAAGTGTATGGTTCCACTACTTTAATTCCAACTACATGGATTCACTACTGTTATTACAAGTGTATGGTTCCACTACTTTAATTCCAACTACATGGATTCACTACTGTTATTACAAGTGTATGGTTCCACTACTTTAATTCCAACTACATGGATTCACTACTGTTATTACAAGAGTATGGTTTCTCTACTTTTATTGCAAGCGCATGGTTTCTCTTCTCTTATTCCAACTACATGGATTCACTACTCTTATTACAAGTGCATGGTTCCACTACTCTTATTCCAACTACATGGATTCACTACTCTTATTACAAGTGTATGGTTCCACTACTCTTATTCCAACTACATAGATTCAGTACTCTTATTACAAGTGTATGGTTTCTCTTCTCTTATTCCAACTACATGGATTCTTTACTGTTATCACAAGTGTATGGTTCCTTTACTCTAATTCCAATTACATGGTTTCACTACTGTTATAACAAGTGCACGGTTCCACTACTCTAATACCAAATACATGGATTCACTACTGTTATTACAAGTGTATGGTTCCACTACTTTAATTCTAACTACATGGATTCACTACTGTTATTACAAGTGTATAGTTTCTCTTCTCTTATTCCAACTACATGGATTCACTACTCTTATTACAAGTGTATGGTTTCTCTACTCTTATTCCAACTACATGGATTCACTACTCTTATTACAAGTGTATGGTTTCTCTACTTTTATTGCAAGCGCATGGTTTCTCTTCTCTTATTCCAACTACATGAATTCACTATTCTTATTACAAATGTATGGTTCCACTACTCTAAATCCAACTACATGGATTCACTACTCTTATTACAACTGTATGGTTCCACTACTCTTATTCCAACTATATGGATTCACTACACTTATTACAAGTGCATGGTTCCACTACTCTTATTCCAACTACATGGATTCACTACTCTTATTATACAAGTGCATGGTTTCTCTACTCTTATTCCAACTTCTGAACATGGATTCATTACTTTTATTACAAGTGTATGGTTCCACTACTCTTATTCCAACTACATGGATTCACTACTCTTATTACAAGTGCATGGTTTCTCTACTCTTATTGCAAGTGCATGGTTTCTCTTCTCTTATTCCAACTACATGGATTCACTACTCTTATTACAAGTGCATGGTTCCACTACTCTTATTCCAAGTACATGGATTCACTACTCTTATTACAAGTGCATGGTTCCACTACTCTTATTCCAACTACATGGATTCACTACTCTTATTACAAGTGCATGGTTCCACTACTCTAATTCCAACTACATGGATTCACTACACTTATTACAAGTGCATGGTTCCACTACTCTTATTCCAACTACATGGATTCACTACTCTTATTACAAGTGTATGGTTTCTCTTCTCTTATTTCAACTACATGGATTCTTTACTGTTATCACAAGTGTATGGTTCCTTTACTCTAATTCCAATTACATGGTTTCACTACTCTTATTACAAGTATATGGTTCCACTACTCTAATACCAAATACATGGATTCACTACTGTTATTACAAGTGTATGGTTCCACTACTCTTATTCCAACTACATAGATTCACTACTCTTATTACAAGTGTATGGTTTCAATTCTCTTATTCCAACTACATGGATTCTTTAATGTTATCACAAGTGTATGGTTCCTTTACTCTAATTCCAATAACATAGATTCACTACTCTTATTACAAGTGTATGGTTTCTCTTCTCTTATTCCAACTACATGGATTCTTTACTGTTATCACAAGTGCATGGTTCCTTTACTCTAATTCCAATTACATGGTTTCACTACTGTTATTACAAGTGTATGGTTCCACTACACTAATTCCAACTACATGGATTCACTACTGTTATTACACGTGTATAGTTTCTCTTTTCTTATTCCAACTACATGGATTCACTACTCTTATTACAAGTGTATGGTTTCTTTACTTTTATTGCAAGCACATGGTTTCTCTTCTCTTATTCCAACTACATGGATTCACTACTTTTATTACAACTGTATGGTTCCACTACTCTTATTCCAACTACATAGATTCACTACTCTTATTACAAGTGTATGGTTCCACTACTCTAATTCCAACTACATGGATTCACTACTGTTATTACAAGTGTATGGTTTCTCTTCTCTTATTCCAACTACATGGATTCACTAATTATTACAAGTGTATGGTTTCTCTACTCTTATTCCAACTACATTAATTCACTACTCTTATTACAAGTGTATGGTTTCTCTTCTTTTATTGCAAGCGCATGGTTTCTCTTCTCTTATTCCAGCTACATGGATTCACTACTCTTATTACAAGTGCATGGTTCCACTACTCTTATTCCAACTACATGGATTCACTACTTTTATTACAAGTGTATGGTTCCACTACTCTTATTCCAACTACATAGATTCACTACTCTTATTACAAGTGTATGGTTTCTCTTCTCTTATTCCAACTACATGGATTCTTTACTGTTATCACAAGTGTATGGTTCCTTTACTCTAATTCCAATTACATGGTTTCACTACTCTTATTACAAGTATATGGTTCCACTACTCTAATACCAAATACATGGATTCACTACTGTTATTACAAGTGTATGGTTCCACTACTCTTATTCCAACTACATAGATTCACTACTCTTATTACAAGTGTATGGTTTCTCTTCTCTTATTCCAACTACATGGATTCTTTACTGTTATCACAAGTGTATGGTTCCTTTACTCTAATTCCAATTACATGGTTTCACTACGGTTATTACAAGTGTATGGTTCCACTACTCTAATACCAAATACATGGATTCACTACTGTTATTACAAGTGTATGGTTCCACTACTCTTATTCCAACTACATAGATTCACTACTCTTATTACAAGTGTATGGTTTCTCTTCTCTTATTCCAACTACATGGATTCTTTACTGTTATCACAAGTGTATGGTTCCTTTACTCTAATTCCAATTACATGGTTTCGCTACGGTTATTACAAGTGTATGGTTCCACTACTCTAATACCAAATACATGGATTCACTACTGTTATTACAAGTGTATGGTTCCACTACTTTAATTCCAACTACATGGATTCACTACTGTTATTACAAGTGTATAGTTTCTCTTCTCTTATTCCAACTACATGGATTCACTACTCTTATTACAAGTGTATGGTTCCTCTACACTTATTCCAACTAATGGATTCACTACTGTTATTACAAGTGTATGGTTCCACTACTCTTATTCCAACTACATAGATTCACTACTCTTATTACAAGTGCATGGTTTCTCTACTCTTATTCCAACTACATGGATTCACTACTGTTATTACAAGTGCATGGCTTCTCTACTCTTAATCCAACGACATTGATTTACTACTGTTATTACAAGCGCATGGCTTCTCTACGCTTGTTCCAACGACAATGATTCACTACTGTTATTACAAGCGCATGGTTTCTCTACTCTTATTCCAACTACATGGATTCTCTACTCTTATTCCAACGACATGGATTCACTATTGTTATTATGAGCGCATGGCTTCTCTACTCTTATTCCAACTACATGGTTCACTACTCTTATTACAAGTGTATGGTTTCTCTTCTCTTTTTCCAACTACATGGATTCTTTGCTGTTATCACAAGTGTATGGTTCCTTTACTCTAATTCCAATTATATGGATTCACTACTCTTATTACAAGCGCATAGTTTCTCTTCTCTTATTCCAACTACATGGATTCTTTACTGTTATCACGAGTGTATGGTTCCACTACTCTAATTCCAACTACATGGATTCACTACTGTTATTACAAGTGTATGGTTCCACTACTTTAATTCCAACTACATGGATTCACTACTGTTATTACAAGTGTATGGTTCCACTACTTTAATGCCAACTACATGGATTCACTACTGTTATTACAAGTGTATGGTTCCACTACTCTAATTCCAAATACATGGATTCACTACTGTTATTACAAGTGTATGGGTCCACTACTTTAATTCCAACTACATGGATTCACTACTGTTATTACAAGTATATGGTTTCTCTTCTCTTATTCCAACTACATGGATTCACTACTTATTACAAGTGTATGGTTTCTCTACTCTTATTCCAACTACACGGATTCACTACTCTTATTACAAGTGTATGGTTTCACTACTTTTATTGCAAGCGCATGGTTTCTCTTCTCTTATTCCAACTACATGGATTCACTACTCTTATTACAAGTGCATGGTTCCACTACTCTTATTCCAACTACATGGATTCACTACTCTTATTACAAGTGTATGGTTCCACTACTCTTATTCCAACTACATAGATTCACTACTCTTATTACAAGTGTATGGTCTCTCTTCTCTTATTCCAACTACATGGATTCTTTACTGTTATCACAAGTGTATGGTTCCTTTACTCTAATTCCAATTACATGGTTTCACTACTGTTATTACAAGTGCATGGTTCCACTACTCTAATACCAAATACATGGATTCACTACTGTTATTACAAGTGTATGGTTCCACTACTTTAATTCCAACTACATGGATTCACTACTGTTATTACAAGTGTATAGTTTCTCTTCTCTGATTCCAACTACATGGATTCACTACTCTTATTACAAGTGTAGGGTTTCTCTACTCTTATTCCAACTACATGGATTCACTACTCTTATTACAAGTGTATGGTTTCTCTACTTTTATTGCAAGCGCTTGGTTTCTCTTCTCTTATTCCAACTACATGAATTCGCTATTCTTATTACAACTGTATGGTTCCACTACTCTAAATCCAACTACATGGATTCACTACTCTTATTACAACTGTATGTTTCCACTACTCTTATTCCAACTATATGGATTCACTACACTTATTACAAGTGCATGGTTCCACTACTCTTATTCCAACTACATGGATTCACTACTCTTATTACAAGTGCATGGTTTCTCTACTCTTATTCCAACTACATGGATTCACTACTCTTATTACAAGTGCATGGTTTCTCTACTCTTATTCCAAGTGCATGGTTTCTCTTCTCTTATTCCAACTACATGGATTCATTACTCTTATTACAAGTGTATGGTTCCACTACTCTTATTCCAACTACATGGATTCACTAATCTTATTACAAGTGCATGGTTCCACTACTCTAATTCCAACTACATGGATTCACTACTGTTATTACAAGTGTATGGTTCCACTACTTTAATTCCAACTACATGGATTCACTACTGTTATTACAAGTGTATGGTTCCACTACTTTAATGCCAACTACATGGATTCACTACTGTTATTACAAGTGTATGGTTCCACTACTCTAATTCCAAATACATGGTTTCACTACTGTTATTACAAGTGTATGGGTCCACTACTTTAATTCCAACTACATGGATTCACTACTGTTATTACAAGTATATGGTTTCTCTTCTCTTATTCCAACTACATGGATTCACTACTTATTACAAGTGTATGGTTTCTCTACTCTTATTCCAACTACACGGATTCACTACTCTTATTATAAGTGTATGGTTTCACTACTTTTATTGCAAGCGCATGGTTTCTCTTCTCTTATTCCAACTACATGGATTCACTACTCTTATTACAAGTGCATGGTTCCACTACTCTTATTCCAACTACATGGATTCACTACTCTTATTACAAGTGTATGGTTCCACTACTCTAATTCCAACTACATAGATTCACTACTCTAATTACAAGTGTATGGTCTCTCTTCTCTTATTCCAACTACATGGATTCTATACTGTTATCACAAGTGTATGGTTCCTTTACTCTAATTCCAATTACATGGTTTCACTACTGTTATTACAAGTGCATGGTTCCACTACTCTAATACCAAATACATGGATTCACTACTGTTATTACAAGTGTATGGTTCCACTACTTTAATTCCAACGACATGGATTCACTACTGTTATTACAAGTGTATAGTGTCTCTTCTCTGATTCCAACTACATGGATTCACTACTCTTATTACAAGTGTAGGGTTTCTCTACTCTTATTCCAACTACATGGATTCACTACTCTTATTACAAGTGTATGGTTTCTCTACTTTTATTGCAAGCGCTTGGTTTCTCTTCTCTTTTTCCAACTACATGAATTCGCTATTCTTATTACAACTGTATGGTTCCACTACTCTAAATCCAACTACATGGATTCACTACTCTTATTACAACTGTATGTTTCCACTACTCTTATTCCAACTATATGGATTCACTACACTTATTACAAGTGCATGGTTCCACTACTCTTATTCCAACTACATGGATTCACTACTCTTATTACAAGTGCATGGTTTCTCTACTCTTATTCCAACTACATGGATTCACTACTCTTATTACAAGTGCATGGTTTCTCTACTCTTATTGCAAGTGCATGGTTTCTCTTCTCTTATTCCAACTACATGGATTCATTACTCTTATTACAAGTGTATGGTTCCACTACTCTTATTCCAACTACATGGATTCACTAATCTTATTACAAGTGCATGGTTCCACTACTCTAATTCCCACTACATGGATTCACTACTTTTATTACAAGTGTATGGTTCCACTACTCTTATTCCAACTACATAGATTCACTACTCTTATTACAAGTGTATGGTTTCTCTTCTCTTATTCCAACTACATGGATTCTTTACTGTTATCACAAGTGTATGGTTCCTTTTCTCTAATTCCAATTACATGGTTTCACTACTCTTAATACAAGTATATGGTTCCACTACTCTAATACCAAATACATGGATTCACTACTGTTATTACAAGTGTATGGTTCCACTACTCTTATTCCAACTACATAGATTCACTACTCTTATTACAAGTGTATGGTTTCTCTTCTCTTACTCCAACTACATGGATTCTTTAATGTTATCACAAGTGTATGGTTCCTTTACTCTAATTCCAATTATATGGATTCACTACTCTTATTACAAGCGCATAGTTTCTCTTCTCTTATTCCAACTACATGGATTCTTTACTGTTATCACGAGTGTATGGTTCCACTACTCTAATTCCAACTACATGGATTCACTACTGTTATTACAAGTGTATGGTTCCACTACTTTAATTCCAACTACATGGATTCACTACTGTTATTACAAGTGTATGGTTCCACTACTTTAATTCCAACTACATGGATTCACTACTGTTATTACAAGTGTATGGTTCCACTACTATAATTCCAACTACATGGATTTACTACTGTTATTACAAGAGTATGGTTTCTCTACTTTTATTGCAAGCGCATGGTTTCTCTTCTCTTATTCCAACTACATGGATTCACTACTCTTATTACAAGTGCATGGTTCCACTACTCTTATTCCAACTACATGGATTCACTACTCTTATTACAAGTGTATGATTCCACTACTCTTATTCCAACTACATAGATTCAGTACTCTTATTACAAGTGTATGGTTTCTCTTCTCTTATTCCAACTACATGGATTCTTTACTGTTATCACAAGTGTATGGTTCCTTTACTCTAATTCCAATTACATGGTTTCACTACTGTTATAACAAGTGCATGGTTCCACTACTCTAATACCAAATACATGGATTCACTACTGTTATTACAAGTGTATGGTTCCACTACTTTAATTCCAACTACATGGATTCACTACTGTTATTACAAGTGTATAGTTTCTCTTCTCTTATTCCAACTACATGGATTCACTACTCTTATTACAAGTGTATGGTTTCTATACTCTTATTCCAACTACATGGATTCACTACTCTTATTACAAGTGTATGGTTTCTCTACTTTTATTGCAAGCGCATGGTTTCTCTTCTCTTATTCCAACTACATGAATTCACTATTCTTATTACAAATGTATGGTTCCACTACTCTAAATCCAACTACATGGATTCACTACTCTTATTACAACTGTATGGTTCCACTACTCTTATTCCAACTATATGGATTCACTACACTTATTACAAGTGCATGGTTCCACTACTCTTATTCCAACTACATGGATTCACTACTCTTATTATACAAGTGCATGGTTTCTCTACTCTTATTCCAACTTCTGAACATGGATTCATTACTTTTATTACAAGTGTATGGTTCCACTACTCTTATTCCAACTACATGGATTCACTACTCTTATTACAAGTGCATGGTTTCTCTACTCTTATTGCAAGTGCATGGTTTCTCTTCTCTTATTCCAACTACATGGATTCACTACTCTTATTACAAGTGCATGGTTCCACTACTCTTATTCCAAGTACACGGATTCACTACTCTTATTACAAGTGCATGGTTCCACTACTCTTATTCCAACTACATGGATTCACTACTCTTATTACAAGTGCATGGTTCCACTACTCTAATTCCAACTACATGGATTCACTACACTTATTACAAGTGCATGGTTCCACTACTCTTATTCCAACTACATGGATTCACTACTCTTATTACAAGTGTATGGTTTCTCTTCTCTTATTTCAACTACATGGATTCTTTACTGTTATCACAAGTGTATGGTTCCTTTAATCTAATTCCAATAACATAGATTCACTACTCTTATTACAAGTGTATGGTTTCTCTTCTCTTATTCCAACTACATGGATTCTTTACTGTTATCACAAGTGCATGGTTCCTTTACTCTAATTCCAATTACATGGTTTCACTACTGTTAATACAAGTGTATGGTTCCACTACACTAATTCCAACTACATGGATTCACTACTGTTATTACACGTGTATAGTTTCTCTTCTCTTATTCCAACTACATGGATTCACTACTCTTATTACAAGTGTATGGTTTCTTTACTTTTATTGCAAGCACATGATTTCTCTTCTCTTATTCCAACTACATGGATTCACTACTTTTATTACAACTGTATGGTTCCACTACTCTTATTCCAAATACATTGATTCACTACTCTTATTACAACAGTATGGTTCCACTACTCTTATTCCAACTACATAGATTCACTACTCTTATTACAAGTGTATGGTTCCACTACTCTAATTCCAACTACATGGATTCACTACTGTTATTACAAGTGTATGGTTTCTCTTCTCTTATTCCAACTACATGGATTCACTAATTATTACAAGTGTATGGTTTCTCTACTCTTATTCCAACTACATGGATTCACTACTCTTATTACAAGTGTATGGTTTCTCTACTTTTATTGCAAGCGCATGGTTTCTCTTCTCTTATTCCAGCTACATGGATTCACTACTCTTATTACAAGTATATGGTTCCACTACTCTAATACCAAATACATGGATTCACTACTGTTATTACAAGTGTATGGTTCCACTACTCTTATTCCAACTACATAGATTCACTACTCTTATTACAAGTGTATGGTTTCTCTTCTCTTATTCCAACTACATGGATTCTTTAATGTTATCACAAGTGTATGGTTCCTTTACTCTAATTCCAATAACATAGATTCACTACTCTTATTACAAGTGTATGGTTTCTCTTCTCTTATTCCAACTACATGGATTCTTTACTGTTATCACAAGTGCATGGTTCCTTTACTCTAATTCCAATTACATGGTTTCACTACTGTTATTACAAGTGTATGGTTCCACTACACTAATTCCAACTACATGGATTCACTACTGTTATTACACGTGTATAGTTTCTCTTTTCTTATTCCAACTACATGGATTCACTACTCTTATTACAAGTGTATGGTTTCTTTACTTTTATTGCAAGCACATGGTTTCTCTTCTCTTATTCCAACTACATGGATTCACTACTTTTATTACAACTGTATGGTTCCACTACTCTTATTCCAACTACATAGATTCACTACTCTTATTACAAGTGTATGGTTCCACTACTCTAATTCCAACTACATGGATTCACTACTGTTATTACAAGTGTATGGTTTCTCTTCTCTTATTCCAACTACATGGATTCACTAATTATTACAAGTGTATGGTTTCTCTACTCTTATTCCAACTACATGGATTCACTACTCTTATTACAAGTGTATGGTTTCTCTTCTTTTATTGCAAGCGCATGGTTTCTCTTCTCTTATTCCAGCTACATGGATTCACTACTCTTATTACAAGTGCATGGTTCCACTACTCTTATTCCAACTACATGGATTCACTACTTTTATTACAAGTGTATGGTTCCACTACTCTTATTCCAACTACATAGATTCACTACTCTTATTACAAGTGTATGGTTTCTCTTCTCTTATTCCAACTACATGGATTCTTTACTGTTATCACAAGTGTATGGTTCCTTTACTCTAATTCCAATTACATGGTTTCACTACTCTTATTACAAGTATATGGTTCCACTACTCTAATACCAAATACATGGATTCACTACTGTTATTACAAGTGTATGGTTCCACTACTCTTATTCCAACTACATAGATTCACCACTCTTATTACAAGTGTATGGTTTCTCTTCTCTTATTCCAACTACATGGATTCTTTACTGTTATCACAAGTGTATGGTTCCTTTACTCTAATTCCAATTACATGGTTTCACTACGGTTATTACAAGTGTATGGTTCCTCTACTCTAATACCAAATACATGGATTCACTACTGTTATTACAAGTGTATGGTTCCACTACTCTTATTCCAACTACATAGATTCACTACTCTTATTACAAGTGTATGGTTTCTCTTCTCTTATTCCAACTACATGGATTCTTTACTGTTATCACAAGTGTATGGTTCCTTTACTCTAATTCCAATTACATGGTTTCACTACGGTTATTACAAGTGTATGGTTCCACTACTCTAATACCAAATACATGGATTCACTACTGTTATTACAAGTGTATGGTTCCACTACTTTAATTCCAACTACATGGATTCACTACTGTTATTACAAGTGTATAGTTTCTCTTCTCTTATTCCAACTACATGGATTCACTACTCTTATTACAAGTGTATGGTTCCTCTACACTTATTCCAACTAATGGATTCACTACTGTTATTACAAGTGTATGGTTCCACTACTCTTATTCCAACTACATAGATTCACTACTCTTATTACAAGTGCATGGTTTCTCTACTCTTATTCCAACTACATGGATTCACTACTGTTATTACAAGTGCATGGCTTCTCTACTCTTAATCCAACGACATTGATTCACTACTGTTATTACAAGCGCATGGCTTCTCTACGCTTGTTCCAACGACAATGATTCACTACTGTTATTACAAGGGCATGGTTTCTCTACTCTTATTCCAACTACATGGATTCTCTACTCTTATTCCAACGACATGGATTCACTATTGTTATTATGAGCGCATGGCTTCTCTACTCTTATTCCAACTACATGGTTCACTACTCTTATTACAAGTGTATGGTTTCTCTTCTCTTATTCCAACTACATGGATTCTTTGCTGTTATCACAAGTGTATGGTTCCTTTACTCTAATTCCAATTATATGGATTCACTACTCTTATTACAAGCGCATAGTTTCTCTTCTCTTATTCCAACTACATGGATTCTTTACTGTTATCACGAGTGTATGGTTCCACTACTCTAATTCCAACTACATGGATTCACTACTGTTATTACAAGTGTATGGTTCCACTACTTTAATTCCAACTACATGGATTCACTACTGTTATTACAAGTGTATGGTTCCACTACTTTAATGCCAACTACATGGATTCACTACTGTTATTACAAGTGTATGGTTCCACTACTCTAATTCCAAATACATGGATTCACTACTGTTATTACAAGTGTATGGGTCCACTACTTTAATTCCAACTACATGGATTCACTACTGTTATTACAAGTATATGGTTTCTCTTCTCTTATTCCAACTACATGGATTCACTACTTATTACAAGTGTATGGTTTCTCTACTCTTATTCCAACTACACGGATTCACTACTCTTATTACAAGTGTATGGTTTCACTACTTTTATTGCAAGCGCATGGTTTCTCTTCTCTTATTCCAACTACATGGATTCACTACTCTTATTACAAGTGCATGGTTCCACTACTCTTATTCCAACTACATGGATTCACTACTCTTATTACAAGTGTATGGTTCCACTACTCTTATTCCAACTACATAGATTCACTACTCTTATTACAAGTGTATGGTTTCTCTTCTCTTATTCCAACTACATGGATTCTTTACTGTTATCACAAGTGTATGGTTCCTTTACTCTAATTCCAATTACATGGTTTCACTACTCTTATTACAAGTATATGGTTCCACTACTCTAATACCAAATACATGGATTCACTACTGTTATTACAAGTGTATGGTTCCACTACTCTTATTCCAACTACATAGATTCACCACTCTTATTACAAGTGTATGGTTTCTCTTCTCTTATTCCAACTACATGGATTCTTTACTGTTATCACAAGTGTATGGTTCCTTTACTCTAATTCCAATTACATGGTTTCACTACGGTTATTACAAGTGTATGGTTCCTCTACTCTAATACAAAATACATGGATTCACTACTGTTATTACAAGTGTATGGTTCCACTACTCTTATTCCAACTACATAGATTCACTACTCTTATTACAAGTGTATGGTTTCTCTTCTCTTATTCCAACTACATGGATTCTTTACTGTTATCAC
This sequence comes from Taudactylus pleione, assembly GCA_031769625.1. Taxonomy (NCBI): domain Eukaryota; kingdom Metazoa; phylum Chordata; class Amphibia; order Anura; family Myobatrachidae; genus Taudactylus; species Taudactylus pleione. Next base: position 51,084,269 of record JAUIMM010000015.1, read on the forward strand.
AAGTGTATGGTTCCTTTACTCTAATTCCAATTACATGGTTTCACTACGGTTATTACAAGTGTATGGTTCCACTACTCTAATACCAAATACATGGATTCACTACTGTTATTACAAGTGTATGGTGCCACTACTTTAATTCCAACTACATGGATTCACTACTGTTATTACAAGTGTATAGTTTCTCTTCTCTTATTCCAACTACATGGATTCACTACTCTTATTACAAGTGTATGGTTCCTCTACACTTATTCCAACTAATGGATTCACTACTGTTATTACAAGTGTATGGTTCCACTACTCTTATTCCAACTACATAGATTCACTACTCTTATTACAAGTGCATGGTTTCTCTACTCTTATTCCAACTACATGGATTCACTACTGTTATTACAAGTGCATGGCTTCTCTACTCTTAATCCAACGACATTGATTCACTACTGTTATTACAAGCGCATGGCTTCTCTACGCTTGTTCCAACGACAATGATTCACTACTGTTATTACAAGGGCATGGTTTCTCTACTCTTATTCCAACTACATGGATTCTCTACTCTTATTCCAACGACATGGATTCACTATTGTTATTATGAGCGCATGGCTTCTCTACTCTTATTCCAACTACATGGTTCACTACTCTTATTACAAGTGTATGGTTTCTCTTCTCTTATTCCAACTACATGGATTCTTTGCTGTTATCACAAGTGTATGGTTCCTTTACTCTAATTCCAATTATATGGATTCACTACTCTTATTACAAGCGCATAGTTTCTCTTCTCTTATTCCAACTACATGGATTCTTTACTGTTATCACGAGTGTATGGTTCCACTACTCTAATTCCAACTACATGGATTCACTACTGTTATTACAAGTGTATGGTTCCACTACTTAATTCCAACTACATGGATTCACTACTGTTATTACAAGTGTATGGTTCCACTACTTTAATGCCAACTACATGGATTCACTACTGTTATTACAAGTGTATGGTTCCACTACTCTAATTCCAAATACATGGATTCACTACTGTTATTACAAGTGTATGGGTCCACTACTTTAATTCCAACTACATGGATTCACTACTGTTATTACAAGTATATGGTTTCTCTTCTCTTATTCCAACTACATGGATTCACTACTTATTACAAGTGTATGGTTTCTCTACTCTTATTCCAACTACACGGATTCACTACTCTTATTACAAGTGTATGGTTTCACTACTTTTATTGCAAGCGCATGGTTTCTCTTCTCTTATTCCAACTACATGGATTCACTACTCTTATTACAAGTGCATGGTTCCACTACTCTTATTCCAACTACATGGATTCACTACTCTTATTACAAGTGTATGGTTCCACTACTCTTATTCCAACTACATAGATTCACTACTCTTATTACAAGTGTATGGTCTCTCTTCTCTTATTCCAACTACATGGATTCTATACTGTTATCACAAGTGTATGGTTCCTTTACTCTAATTCCAATTACATGGTTTCACTACTGTTATTACAAGTGCATGGTTCCACTACTCTAATACCAAATACATGGATTCACTACTGTTATTACAAGTGTATGGTTCCACTACTTTAATTCCAACTACATGGATTCACTACTGTTATTACAAGTGTATAGTTTCTCTTCTCTGATTCCAACTACATGGATTCACTACTCTTATTACAAGTGTAGGGTTTCTCTACTCTTATTCCAACTACATGGATTCACTACTCTTATTACAAGTGTATGGTTTCTCTACTTTTATTGCAAGCGCTTGGTTTATCTTCTCTTATTCCAACTACATGAATTCGCTATTCTTATTACAACTGTATGGTTCCACTACTCTAAATCCAACTACATGGATTCACTACTCTTATTACAACTGTATGTTTCCACTAGTCTTATTCCAACTATATGGATTCACTACACTTATTACAAGTGCATGGTTCCACTACTCTTATTCCAACTACATGGATTCACTACTCTTATTACAAGTGCATGGTTTCTCTACTCTTATTCCAACTACATGGATTCACTACTCTTATTACAAGTGCATGGTTTCTCTACTCTTATTGCAAGTGCATGGTTTCTCTTCTCTTATTCCAACTACATGGATTCATTACTCTTATTACAAGTGTATGGTTCCACTACTCTTATTCCAACTACATGGATTCACTAATCTTATTACAAGTGCATGGTTCCACTACTCTAATTCCAACTACATGGATTCACTACTGTTATTACAAGTGTATGGTTCCACTACTTTAATTCCAACTACATGGATTCACTACTGTTATTACAAGTGTATGGTTCCACTACTTTAATGCCAACTACATGGATTCACTACTGTTATTACAAGTGTATGGTTCCACTACTCTAATTCCAAATACATGGATTCACTACTGTTATTACAAGTGTATGGGTCCACTACTTTAATTCCAACTACATGGATTCACTACTGTTATTACAAGTATATGGTTTCTCTTCTCTTATTCCAACTACATGGATTCACTAGTTATTACAAGTGTATGGTTTCTCTACTCTTATTCCAACTACACGGATTCACTACTCTTATTACAAGTGTATGGTTTCACTACTTTTTTTGCAAGCGCATGGTTTCTCTTCTCTTATTCCAACTACATGGATTCACTACTCTTATTACAAGTGCATGGTTCCACTACTCTTATTCCAACTACATGGATTCACTACTCTTATTACAAGTGTATGGTTCCACTACTCTTATTCCAACTACATAGATTCACTACTCTAATTACAAGTGTATGGTCTCTCTTCTCTTATTCCAACTACATGGATTCTATACTGTTATCACAAGTGTATGGTTCCTTTACTCTAATTCCAATTACATGGTTTCACTACTGTTATTACAAGTGCATGGTTCCACTACTCTAATACCAAATACATGGATTCACTACTGTTATTACAAGTGTATGGTTCCACTACTTTAATTCCAACTACATGGATTCACTACTGTTATTACAAGTGTATAGTTTCTCTTCTCTGATTCCAACTACATGGATTCACTACTCTTATTACAAGTGTAGGGTTTCTCTACTCTTATTCCAACTACATGGATTCACTACTCTTATTACAAGTGTATGGTTTCTCTACTTTTATTGCAAGCGCTTGGTTTATCTTCTCTTATTCCAACTACATGAATTCGCTATTCTTATTACAACTGTATGGTTCCACTACTCTAAATCCAACTACATAGATTCACTACTCTTATTACAACTGTATGTTTCCACTACTCTTATTCCAACTATATGGATTCACTACACTTATTACAAGTGCATGGTTCCACTACTCTTATTCCAACTACATGGATTCACTACTCTTATTACAAGTGCATGGTTTCTCTACTCTTATTCCAACTACATGGATTCACTACTCTTATTACAAGTGCATGGTTTCTCTACTCTTATTGCAAGTGCATTGTTTCTCTTCTCTTATTCCAACTACATGGATTCATTACTCTTATTACAAGTGTATGGTTCCACTACTCTTATTCCAACTACATGGATTCACTAATCTTATTACAAGTGCATGGTTCCACTACTCTAATTCCAACTACATGGATTCACTACTGTTATTACAAGTGTATGGTTCCACTACTTTAATTCCAACTACATGGATTCACTACTGTTATTACAAGTGTATGGTTCCACTACTTTAATGCCAACTACATGGATTCACTACTGTTATTACAAGTGTATGGTTCCACTACTCTAATTCCAAATACATGGATTCACTACTGTTATTACAAGTGTATGGGTCCACTACTTTAATTCCAACTACATGGATTCACTACTGTTATTACAAGTATATGGTTTCTCTTCTCTTATTCCAACTACATGGATTCACTAGTTATTACAAGTGTATGGTTTCTCTACTCTTATTCCAACTACACGGATTCACTACTCTTATTACAAGTGTATGGTTTCTCTACTTTTTTTGCAAGCGCATGGTTTCTCTTCTCTTATTCCAACTACATGGATTCACTACTCTTATTACAAGTGCATGGTTCCACTACTCTTATTCCAACTACATGGATTCACTACTCTTATTACAAGTGTATGGTTCCACTACTCTTATTCCAACTACATAGATTCACTACTCTAATTACAAGTGTATGGTCTCTCTTCTCTTATTCCAACTACATGGATTCTATACTGTTATCACAAGTGTATGGTTCCTTTACTCTAATTCCAATTACATGGTTTCACTACTGTTATTACAAGTGCATGGTTCCACTACTCTAATACCAAATACATGGATTCACTACTGTTATTACAAGTGTATGGTTCCACTACTTTAATTCCAACTACATGGATTCACTACTGTTATTACAAGTGTATAGTTTCTCTTCTCTGATTCCAACTACATGGATTCACTACTCTTATTACAAGTGTAGGGTTTCTCTACTCTTATTCCAACTACATGGATTCACTACTCTTATTACAAGTGTATGGTTTCTCTACTTTTATTGCAAGCGCTTGGTTTCTCTTCTCTTATTCCAACTACATGAATTCGCTATTTTTATTACAACTGTATGGTTCCACTACTCTAAATCCAACTACATGGATTCACTACTCTTATTACAACTGTATGTTTCCACTACTCTTATTCCAACTATATGGATTCACTCACACTTATTACAAGTGCATGGTTCCACTACTCTTATTCCAACTACATGGATTCACTACTCTTATTACAAGTGCATGGTTTCTCTACTCTTATTCCAACTACATGGATTCACTACTCTTATTACAAGTGCATGGTTTCTCTACTCTTATTGCAAGTGCATGGTTTCTCTTCTCTTATTCCAACTACATGGATTCATTACTCTTATTACAAGTGTATGGTTCCACTACTCTTATTCCAACTACATGGATTCACTAATCTTATTACAAGTGCATGGTTCCACTACTCTAATTCCAACTACATGGATTCACTACTGTTATTACAAGTGTATGGTTCCACTACTTTAATTCCAACTACATGGATTCACTACTGTTATTACAAGTGTATGGTTCCACTACTTTAATGCCAACTACATGGATTCACTACTGTTATTACAAGTGTATGGTTCCACTACTCTAATTCCAAATACATGGATTCACTACTGTTATTACAAGTGTATGGGTCCACTACTTTAATTCCAACTACATGGATTCACTACTGTTATTACAAGTATATGGTTTCTCTTCTCTTATTCCAACTACATGGATTCACTAGTTATTACAAGTGTATGGTTTCTCTACTCTTATTCCAACTACACGGATTCACTACTCTTATTACAAGTGTATGGTTTCACTACTTTTTTTGCAAGCGCATGGTTTCTCTTCTCTTATTCCAACTACATGGATTCACTACTCTTATTACAAGTGCATGGTTCCACTACTCTTATTCCAACTACATGGATTCACTACTCTTATTACAAGTGTATGGTTCCACTACTCTTATTCCAACTACATAGATTCACTACTCTAATTACAAGTGTATGGTCTCTCTTCTCTTATTCCAACTACATGGATTCTATACTGTTATCACAAGTGTATGGTTCCTTTACTCTAATTCCAATTACATGGTTTCACTACTGTTATTACAAGTGCATGGTTCCACTACTCTAATACCAAATACATGGATTCACTACTGTTATTACAAGTGTATGGTTCCACTACTTTAATTCCAACTACATGGATTCACTACTGTTATTACAAGTGTATAGTTTCTCTTCTCTGATTCCAACTACATGGATTCACTACTCTTATTACAAGTGTAGGGTTTCTCTACTCTTATTCCAACTACATGGATTCACTACTCTTATTACAAGTGTATGGTTTCTCTACTTTTATTGCAAGCGCTTGGTTTATCTTCTCTTATTCCAACTACATGAATTCGCTATTCTTATTACAACTGTATGGTTCCACTACTCTAAATCCAACTACATGGATTCACTACTCTTATTACAACTGTATGTTTCCACTACTCTTATTCCAACTATATGGATTCACTACACTTATTACAAGTGCATGGTTCCACTACTCTTATTCCAACTACATGGATTCACTACTCTTATTACAAGTGCATGGTTTCTCTACTCTTATTCCAACTACATGGATTCACTACTCTTATTACAAGTGCATGGTTTCTCTACTCTTATTGCAAGTGCATGGTTTCTCTTCTCTTATTCCAACTACATGGATTCATTACTCTTATTACAAGTGTATGGTTCCACTACTCTTATTCCAACTACATGGATTCACTAATCTTATTACAAGTGCATGGTTCCACTACTCTAATTCCAACTACATGGATTCACTACTGTTATTACAAGTGTATGGTTCCACTACTTTAATTCCAACTACATGGATTCACTACTGTTATTACAAGTGTATGGTTCCACTACTTTAATGCCAACTACATGGATTCACTACTGTTATTACAAGTGTATGGTTCCACTACTCTAATTCCAAATACATGGATTCACTACTGTTATTACAAGTGTATGGGTCCACTACTTTAATTCCAACTACATGGATTCACTACTGTTATTACAAGTATATGGTTTCTCTTCTCTTATTCCAACTACATGGATTCACTAGTTATTACAAGTGTATGGTTTCTCTACTCTTATTCCAACTACACGGATTCACTACTCTTATTACAAGTGTATGGTTTCTCTACTTTTTTTGCAAGCGCATGGTTTCTCTTTTCTTATTCCAACTACATGGATTCACTACTCTTATTACAAGTGCATGGTTCCACTACTCTTATTCCAACTACATGGATTCACTACTCTTATTACAAGTGTATGGTTCCACTACTCTTATTCCAACTACATAGATTCACTACTCTAATTACAAGTGTATGGTCTCTCTTCTCTTATTCCAACTACATGGATTCTATACTGTTATCACAAGTGTATGGTTCCTTTACTCTAATTCCAATTACATGGTTTCACTACTGTTATTACAAGTGCATGGTTCCACTACTCTAATACCAAATACATGGATTCACTACTGTTATTACAAGTGTATGGTTCCACTACTTTAATTCCAACTACATGGATTCACTACTGTTATTACAAGTGTATAGTTTCTCTTCTCTGATTCCAACTACATGGATTCACTACTCTTATTACAAGTGTAGGGTTTCTCTACTCTTATTCCAACTACATGGATTCACTACTCTTATTACAAGTGTATGGTTTCTCTACTTTTATTGCAAGCGCTTGGTTTCTCTTCTCTTATTCCAACTACATGAATTCGCTATTTTTATTACAACTGTATGGTTCCACTACTCTAAATCCAACTACATGGATTCACTACTCTTATTACAACTGTATGTTTCCACTACTCTTATTCCAACTATATGGATTCACTCACACTTATTACAAGTGCATGGTTCCACTACTCTTATTCCAACTACATGGATTCACTACTCTTATTACAAGTGCATGGTTTCTCTACTCTTATTCCAACTACATGGATTCACTACTCTTATTACAAGTGCATGGTTTCTCTACTCTTATTGCAAGTGCATGGTTTCTCTTCTCTTATTCCAACTACATGGATTCATTACTCTTATTACAAGTGTATGGTTCCACTACTCTTATTCCAACTACATGGATTCACTAATCTTATTACAAGTGCATGGTTCCACTACTCTAATTCCAACTACATGGATTCACTACTGTTATTACAAGTGTATGGTTCCACTACTTTAATTCCAACTACATGGATTCACTACTGTTATTACAAGTGTATGGTTCCACTACTTTAATGCCAACTACATGGATTCACTACTGTTATTACAAGTGTATGGTTCCACTACTCTAATTCCAAATACATGGATTCATTACTGTTATTACAAGTGTATGGGTCCACTACTTTAATTCCAACTACATGGATTCACTACTGTTATTACAAGTATATGGTTTCTCTTCTCTTATTCCAACTACATGGATTCACTACTTATTACAAGTGTATGGTTTCTCTACTCTTATTCCAACTACACGGATTCACTACTCTTATTACAAGTGTATGGTTTCACTACTTTTATTGCAAGCGCATGGTTTCTCTTCTCTTATTCCAACTACATGGATTCACTACTCTTATTACAAGTGCATGGTTCCACTACTCTTATTCCAACTACATGGATTCACTACTCTTATTACAAGTGTATGGTTCCACTACTCTTATTCCAACTACATAGATTCACTACTCTAATTACAAGTGTACGGTCTCTCTTCTCTTATTCCAACTACATGGATTCTATACTGTTTTCACAAGTGTATGGTTCCTTTACTCTAATTCCAATTACATGGTTTCACTACTGTTATTACAAGTGCATGGTTCCACTACTCTAATACCAAATACATGGATTCACTACTGTTATTACAAGTGTATGGTTCCACTACTTTAATTCCAACTACATGGATTCACTACTGTTATTACAAGTGTATAGTTTCTCTTCTCTGATTCCAACTACATGGATTCACTACTCTTATTACAAGTGTAGGGTTTCTCTACTCTTATTCCAACTACATGGATTCACTACTCTTATTACAAGTGTATGGTTTCTCTACTTTTATTGCAAGCGCTTGGTTTCTCTTCTCTTATTCCAACTACATGAATTCGCTATTCTTATTACAACTGTATGGTTCCACTACTCTAAATCCAACTACATGGATTCACTACTCTTATTACAACTGTATGTTTCCACTACTCTTATTCCAACTATATGGATTCACTACACTTATTACAAGTGCATGGTTCCACTACTCTTATTCCAACTACATGGATTCACTACTCTTATTACAAGTGCATGGTTTCTCTACTCTTATTCCAACTACATGGATTCACTACTCTTATTACAAGTGCACGGTTTCTCTACTCTTATTGCAAGTGCATGGTTTCTCTTCTCTTATTCCAACTACATGGATTCATTACTCTTATTACAAGTGTATGGTTCCACTACTCTTATTCCAACTACATGGATTCACTAATCTTATTACAAGTGCATGGTTCCACTACTCTAATTCCAACTACATGGATTCACTACACTTAATACAAGTGCATGGTTCCACTACTCTTATTCCAACTACTTGGATTCACTACTCTTATTACAAGTGTATGGTTTCTCTTCTCTTATTTCAACTACATGGATTCTTTACAGTTATCACAAGTGTATGGTTCCTTTAATCTAATTCCAATAACATGGATTCACTACTCTTATTACAAGTGTATGGTTTCTCTTCTCTTATTCCAACTACATGGATTCTTTACTGTTTTCACAAGTGCATGGTTCCTTTACTCTAATTCCAATTACATGGTTTCACTACTGTTATTACAAGTGTATGGTTCCACTACACTAATTCCAAATACATGGATTCACTACTGTTATTACACGTGTATAGTTTCTCTTCTCTTATTACAACTACATGGATTCACTACTCTAATTACAAGTGTATGGTGTCTTTACTTTTATTGCAAGCACATGGTTTCTCTTCTCTTATTCCAACTACATGGATTCACTACTTTTATTACAAGTGCATGGTTCCACTACTCTTATTCCAACTACATTGATTCACTACTCTTACTACAACTGTATGGTTCCACTACTCTTATTCCAACTACATAGATTCACTACTCTTATTACAAGTGTATGGTTCCACTACTCTAATTCCAACTGCATGGATTCACTACTGTTATTACAAGTGTATGGTTTCTCTTCTCTTATTCCAACTACATGGAATCACTACTTATTACAAGTGTATGGTTTCTCTACTCTTATTCCAACTACATGGATTCTCTACTCTTATTACAAGTGTATTGTTTCTCTACTCTTACTCCATCTACATGGATTCACTACTCCTATTACAAGTGTATGGTTCCTCTACTCTTATTCCAACTACATGGATTCACTACTCTTATTACAAGTGTATGGTTCCACTACTCTTATTCCAACTACATGGATTCACTACTCTTATTACAAGTGTATGGTTTCTCTTCTCTTATTTCAACTACATGGATTCTTTACTGTTATCACAAGTGTATGGTTCCTTTAATCTAATTCCAATAACATGGATTCACTACTCTTATTACAAGTTTATGGTTTCTCTTCTCTTATTCCAACTACATGGGTTCTTTACTGTTATCACAAGTGCATGGTTCCTTTACTATAAATCCAATTACATGGTTTCACTACTGTTATTACAAGTGTATGGTTCCACTACACTAATTCCAACTACATGGATTCACTACTGTTATTACACGTGTATAGTTTCTCTTCTCTTATTACAACTACATGGATTCACTACTCTTATTACAAGTGTATGGTTTCTTTACTTTTATTGCAAGCACATGGTTTCTCTTCTCTTATTCCAACTACATGGATTCACTACTCTTATTACAAGTGAATGGTTCCACTACTCTTATTCCAACTACATTGATTCACTACTCTTATTACAAGTGTATGGTTTCTCTTCTCTTATTTCAACTACATGGATTCTTTACTGTTATCACAAGTGTATGGTTCCTTTAATCTAATTCCAATAACATAGATTCACTACTCTTATTACAAGTGTATGGTTTCTCTTCTCTTATTCCAACTACATGGATTCTTTACTGTTATCACAAGTGCATGGTTCCTTTACTCTAATTCCAATTACATGGTTTCACTACTGTTATTACAAGTGTATGGTTCCACTACACTAATTCCAACTATATGGATTCACTACTGTTATTACACGTGTATAGTTTCTCTTCTCTTATTCCAACTACATGGATTCACTACTCTTATTACAAGTGTATGGTTTCTTTACTTTTATTGCAAGCACATGATTTCTCTTCTCTTATTCCAACTACATGGATTCACTACTTTTATTACAACTGTATGGTTCCACTACTCTTATTCCAAATACATTGATTCACTACTCTTATTACAACAGTATGGTTCCACTACTCTTATTCCAACTACATAGATTCACTACTCTTATTACAAGAGTATGGTTCCACTACTCTAATTCCAACTACATGGATTCACTACTGTTATTACAAGTGTATGGTTTCTCTTCTCTTATTCCAACTACATGGATTCACTAATTATTACAAGTGTATGGTTTCTCTACTCTTATTCCAGCTACATGGATTCACTACTCTTATTACAAGTGCATGGTTCCACTACTCTTATTCCAACTACATGGATTCACTACTTTTATTACAAGTGTATGGTTCCACTACTCTTATTCCAACTACATAGATTCACTACTCTTATTACAAGAGTATGGTTTCTCTTCTCTTATTCCAACTACATGGATTCTTTACTGTTATCACAAGTGTATGGTTCCTTTACTCTAATTCCAATTACATGGTTTCACTACTCTTATTACAAGTATATGGTTCCACTACTCTAATACCAATTACATGGATTCACTACTGTTATTACAAGTGTATGGTTCCACTACTCTTATTCCAACTACATAGATTCACTACTCTTATTACAAGTGTATGGTTTCTCTTCTCTTATTCCAACTACATGGATTCTTTACTGTTATCACAAGTGTATGGTTCCTTTACTCTAATTCCAATAACATAGATTCACTACTCTTATTACAAGTGTATGGTTTCTCTTTTCTTATTCCAACTACATGGATTCTTTACTGTTATCACAAGTGCATGGTTCCTTTACTCTAATTCCAATTACATGGTTTCACTACTGTTATTACAAGTGTATGGTTCCACTACACTAATTCCAACTACATGGATTCACTACTGTTATTACACATGTATAGTTTCTCTTCTCTTATTCCAACTACATGGATTCACTACTCTTATTACAAGTGTATGGTTTCTTTACTTTTATTGCAAGCACATGGTTTCTCTTCTCTTATTCCAACTACATGGATTCACTACTTTTATTACAACTGTATGGTTCCACTACTCTTATTCCAAATACATTGATTCACTACTCTTATTACAACAGTCTGGTTCCACTACTCTTATTCCAACTACATAGATTCACTACTCTTATTACAAGTGTATGGTTCCACTACTCTAATTCCAACTACATGGATTCACTACTGTTATTACAAGTGTATGGTTTCTCTTCTCTTATTCCAACTACATGGATTCACTAATTATTACAAGTGTATGGTTTCTCTACTCTTATTCCAACTACATGGATTGACTACTCTTATTACAAGTGTATGGTTTCTCTACTTTTATTGCAAGCGCATGGTTTCTCTTCTCTTATTCCAGCTACATGGATTCACTACTCTTATTACAAGTGCATGGTTCCACTACTCTTATTCCAACTACATGGATTCACTACTTTTATTACAAGTGTATGGTTCCACTACTCTTATTCCAACTACATAGATTCACTACTCTTATTACAAGTGTATGGTTTCTATTCTCTTATTCCAACTACATGGATTCTTTACTGTTATCACAAGTGCATGGTTCCTTTACTCTAATTCCAATTACATGGTTTCACTACTCTTATTACAAGTATATGGTTCCACTACTCTAATACCAAATACATGGATTCACTACTGTTATTACAAGTGTATGGTTCCACTACTCTTATTCCAACTACATAGATTCACTACTCTTATTACAAGTGTATGGTTTCTCTTCTCTTATTCCAACTACATGGATTCTTTACTGTTATCACAAGTGTATGGTTCCTTTACTCTAATTCCAATTACATGGTTTCACTACGGTTATTACAAGTGTATGGTTCCACTACTCTAATTCCAACTACATGGATTCACTACTGTTATTACACATGTATAGTTTCTCTTCTCTTATTCCAACTACATGGATTCACTACTCTTATTACAAGTGTATGGTTTCTTTACTTTTATTGCAAGCACATGGTTTCTCTTCTCTTATTCCAACTACATGGATTCACTACTTTTATTACAACTGTATGGTTCCACTACTCTTATTCCAAATACATTGATTCACTACTCTTATTACAACAGTCTGGTTCCACTACTCTTATTCCAACTACATAGATTCACTACTCTTATTACAAGTGTATGGTTCCACTACTCTAATTCCAACTACATGGATTCACTACTGTTATTACAAGTGTATGGTTTCTCTTCTCTTATTCCAACTACATGGATTCACTAATTATTACAAGTGTATGGTTTCTCTACTCTTATTCCAACTACATGGATTGACTACTCTTATTACAAGTGTATGGTTTCTCTACTTTTATTGCAAGCGCATGGTTTCTCTTCTCTTATTCCAGCTACATGGATTCACTACTCTTATTACAAGTGCATGGTTCCACTACTCTTATTCCAACTACATGGATTCACTACTTTTATTACAAGTGTATGGTTCCACTACTCTTATTCCAACTACATAGATTCACTACTCTTATTACAAGTGTATGGTTTCTATTCTCTTATTCCAACTACATGGATTCTTTACTGTTATCACAAGTGCATGGTTCCTTTACTCTAATTCCAATTACATGGTTTCACTACTCTTATTACAAGTATATGGTTCCACTACTCTAATACCAAATACATGGATTCACTACTGTTATTACAAGTGTATGGTTCCACTACTCTTATTCCAACTACATAGATTCACTACTCTTATTACAAGTGTATGGTTTCTCTTCTCTTATTCCAACTACATGGATTCTTTACTGTTATCACAAATGTATGGTTCCTTTACTCTAATTCCAATTACATGGTTTCACTACGGTTATTACAAGTGTATGGTTCCACTACTCTAATACCAAATACATGGATTCACTACTGTTATTACAAGTGTATGGTTCCACTACTTTAATTCCAACTACATGGATTCACTACTGTTATTACAAGTGTATAGTTTCTCTTCTCTTATTCCAACTACATGGATTCACTACTCTTATTACAAGTGTATGGTTCCTCTACACTTATTCCAACTAATGGATTCACTACTGTTATTACAAGTGTATGGTTCCACTACTCTTATTCCAACTACATAGATTCACTACTCTTGTTACAAGTGCATGGTTTCTCTACTCTTATTCCAACTACATGGATTCACTACTGTTATTACAAGTGCATGGCTTCTCTACTCTTAATCCAACGACATTGATTCACTACTGTTATTACAAGCGCATGGCTTCTCTACGCTTGTTCCAACGACAATGATTCACTACTGTTATTACAAGCGCATGGTTTCTCTACTCTTATTCCAACTACATGGATTCTCTACTCTTATTCCAACGACATGGATTCACTATTGTTATTATGAGCGCATGGCTTCTCTACTCTTATTCCAACTACATGGTTCACTACTCTTATTACAAGTGTATGGTTTCTCTTCTCTTATTCCAACTACATGGATTCTTTGCTGTTATCACAAGTGTATGGTTCCTTTACTCTAATTCCAATTATATGGATTCACTACTCTTATTACAAGCGCATAGTTTCTCTTCTCTTATTCCAACTACATGGATTCTTTACTGTTATCACGAGTGTATGGTTCCACTACTCTAATTCCAACTACATGGATTCACTACTGTTATTACAAGTGTATGGTTCCACTACTTTAATTCCAACTACATGGATTCACTACTGTTATTACAAGTGTATGGTTCCACTACTTTAATTCCAACTACATGGATTCACTACTGTTATTACAAGTGTATGGTTCCACTACTCTAATTCCAAATACATGGATTCACTACTGTTATTACAAGTGTATGGGTCCACTACTTTAATTCCAACTACATGGATTCACTACTGTTATTACAAGTGTATGGTTTCTCTTCTCTTATTCCAACTACATGGATTCACTACTTATTACAAGTGTATGGTTTCTCTACTCTTATTCCAACTACACGGATTCACTACTCTTATTACAAGTGTATGGTTCCACTACTCTTATTCCAACTACATGGATTCACTACTCTTATTACAAGTGTATGGTTCCACTACTCTTATTCCAACTACATAGATTCACTACTCTTATTACAAGTGTATGGTCTCTCTTCTCTTATTCCAACTACATGGATTCTATACTGTTATCACAAGTGTATGGTTCCTTTACTCTAATTCCAATTACATGGTTTCACTACTGTTATTACAAGTGCATGGTTCCACTACTCTAATACCAAATACATGAATTCACTACTGTTATTACAAGTGTATGGTTCCACTACTTTAATTCCAACTACATGGATTCACTACTGTTATTACAAGTGTATAGTTTCTCTTCTCTGATTCCAACTACATGGATTCACTACTCTTATTACAAGTGTAGGGTTTCTCTACTCTTATTCCAACTACATGGATTCACTACTCTTATTAAAAGTGTATGGTTTCTCTACTTTTATTGCAAGCGCTTGGTTTCTCTTCTCTTATTCCAACTACATGAATTCGCTATTCTTATTACAACTGTATGGTTCCACTACTCTAAATCCAACTACATGGATTCACTACTCTTATTACAACTGTATGGTTCCACTACTTTTATTCCAACTATATGGATTCACTACACTTATTACAAGTGCATGGTTCCACTACTCTTATTCCAACTACATGGATTCACTACTCTTTTTACAAGTGCATGGTTTCTCTACTCTTATTCCAACTACATGGATTCACTACTCTTATTACAAGTGCATGGTTTCTCTACTCTTATTGCAAGTGCATGGTTTCTCTACTCTTATTCCAACTACATGGATTCATTACTCTTATTACAAGTGTATGGTTCCACTACTCTTATTCCAACTACATGGATTCACTAATCTTATTACAAGTGCATGGTTCCACTACTCTAATTCCAACTACATGGATTCACTACACTTAATACAAGTGCATGGTTCCACTACTCTTATTCCAACTACTTGGATTCACTACTCTTATTACAAGTGTATGGTTTCTCTTTTCTTATTTCAACTACATGGATTCTTTACAGTTATCACAAGTGTATGGTTCCTTTAATCTAATTCCAATAACATGGATTCACTACTCTTATTACAAGTGTATGGTTTCTCTTCTCTTATTCCAACTACATGGATTCTTTACTGTTTTCACAAGTGCATGGTTCCTTTACTCTAATTCCAATTACATGGTTTCACTACTGTTATTACAAGTGTATGGTTCCACTACACTAATTCCAACTACATGGATTCACTACTGGTATTACACGTGTATAGTTTCTCTTCTCTTATTACAACTACATGGATTCACTACTCTAATTACAAGTGTATGGTTTCTTTACTTTTATTGCAAGCACATGGTTTCTCTTCTCTTATTCCAACTACATGGATTCACTACTCTTATTACAAGTGCATGGTTCCACTACTCTTATTCCAACTACATTGATTCACTACTCTTATTACAACTGTATGGTTCCACTACTTTTATTCCAACTATATGGATTCACTACACTTATTACAAGTGCATGGTTCCACTACTCTTATTCCAACTACATGGATTCACTACTCTTTTTACAAGTGCATGGTTTCTCTACTCTTATTCCAACTACATGGATTCACTACTCTTATTACAAGTGCATGGTTTCTCTACTCTTATTGCAAGTGCATGGTTTCTCTTCTCTTATTCCAACTACATGGATTCATTACTCTTATTACAAGTGAATGGTTCCACTACTCTTATTCCAACTACATTGATTCACTACTCTTACTACAACTGTATGGTTCCACTACTCTTATTCCAACTACATAGATTCACTACTCTTATTACAAGTGTATGGTTCCACTACTCTAATTCCAACTGCATGGATTCACTACTGTTATTACAAGTTTATGGTTTCTCTTCTCTTATTCCAACTACATGGATTCACTACTTATTACAAGTGTATGGTTTCTCTACTCTTATTCCAACTATATGGATTCTCTTCTCTTATTACAAGTGTATTGTTTCTCTACTCTTACTCCAACTACATGGATTCACTACTCCTATTACAAGTGTATGGTTCCACTACTCTTATTCCAACTACATGGATTCACTACTCTTATTACAAGTGTATGGTTCCACTACTCTTATTCCAACTACATGGATTCACTACTCTTATTACAAGTGTATGGTTTCTCTTCTCTTATTTCAACTACATGGATTCTTTACTGTTATCACAAGTGTATGGTTCCTTTAATCTAATTCCAATAACATGGATTCACTACTCTTATTACAAGTGTATGGTTTCTCTTCTCTTATTCCAACTACATGGATTCATTACTGTTATCACAAGTGCATGGTTCCTTTACTCTAATTCCAATTACATGGTTTCACTACTGTTATTACAAGTGTATGGTTCCACTACACTAATTCCAACTACATGGATTCACTACTGTTATTACACGTGTATAGTTTCTCTTCTCTTATTACAACTATATGGATTCACTACTCTTATTACAAGTGTATGGTTTCTTTACTTTTATTGCAAGCACATGGTTTCTCTTCTCTTATTCCAACTACATGGATTCACTACTCTTATTACAAGTGAATGGTTCCACTACTCTTATTCCAACTACATTGATTCACTAATCTTATTACAACTGTATGTTTCCACTACTCTTATTCCAACTACATAGATTCACTACTCTTATTACAAGTGTATGGTTCCACTACTCTATTTCCAACTACATGGATTCACTACTGTTATTACAAGTGTATGGTTTCTCTTCTCTTATTCCAACTACATGGATTCACTACTTATTACAAGTGTATGGTTTCTCTACTCTTATTCCAACTACATGGATTCACTACTCTTATTACAAGTGTATTGTTTCTCTACTCTTACTCCAACTACATGGATTCACTACTCTTATTAAAAGTGTATGGTTCCACTACTCTTATTCCAACTACATGGATTCACTACTCTTATTACAAGTGTATGGTTCCACTACTCTTATTCCAACTACATAGATTCACTACTCTTATTACAAGTGTATGGTTTCTCTTCTCTTATTCCAACTACATGGATTCTTTACTGTTATCACAAGTGTATGGTTCCATTACTCTAATTCCAATTACATGGTTTCACTAAGGTTATTACAAGTGTATGGTTCCACTACTCTAATACCAAATACATGGATTCACTACTGTTATTACAAGTGTATGGTTCCACTACTTTAATTCCAACTACATGGATTCACTACTGTTATTACAAGTGTCTAGTTTCTCTTCTCTTATTCCAACTACATGGATTCACTACTCATATTACAAGTGTATGGTTTCTCTACTTTTATTGCAAGCGCATGGTTTCTCTTCTATTATTCCAACTACATGGATTCACTATTCTTATTACAACTGTATGGTTCCACTACTCTAAATCCAACTACATGGATTCACTACACTTATTACAAGTGCATGGTTCCACTACTCTTATTCCAACTATATGGATTCACTACACTTATTACAAGTGCATGGTTCCACTACTCTTATTCCAACTACATGGATTCACTACTCTTATTACAAGTGCATGTTTTCACTACTCTTATTCCAACTACATGGATTCACTACTCTTATTACAAGTGCATGGTTTCACTACTCTTATTCCAACTACATGGATTCACTACTCTTATTACAAGTGTATTGTTTCTCTACTCTTATTCCAACTACATGGATTCACTTCTCTTATTACAAGTGCATGGTTCCACTACTCTTATTCCAACTACATGGATTCACTAATCTTATTACAAGTGCATGGTTCCACTACTCTAATTCCAACTACATGGATTCACTACACTTATTACAAGTGCATGGTTCCACTACTCTTATTCCAACTACATGGATTCACTACTCTTATTACAAGTGTATGGTTTCTCTTCTCTTATTTCAACTACATGGATTCTTTACTGTTATCACAAGTGTATGGTTCCTTTAATCTAATTCCAATAACATGGATTCACTACTCTTATTACAAGTGTATGGTTTCTCTTCTCTTATTCCAACTACATGGATTCTTTACTGTTATCACAAGTGCATGGTTCCTTTACTCTAATTCCAATTACATGGTTTCACTACTGTTATTACAAGTGTATGTTTCCACTACTTTAATTCCAACTACATGGATTCACTACTGTTATTACACGTGTATAGTTTCTCTTCTCTTATTCCAACTACATGGATTCACTACTCTTATTACAAGTGTATGGTTTCTTTACTTTTATTGCAAGCGCATGGTTTCTCTTCTCTTATTCCAACTACATGGATTCACTACTCTTATTACAAGTGCATGGTTCCACTACTCTTATTCCAACTACATGGATTCACTACCCTTATTACAAGTGCATGGTTTCTATACTCTTATTCCAACTTCTGTACATGGATTCATTACTTTTATTACAAATGTATGGTTCCACTACTCTTTTTCCAACTACATTGATTCACTACTCTTATCACAAGTGCATGGTTTCACTACTCTTATTCCAACTACATGGATTCACTACACTTATTACAAGTGCATGGTTCCACTACTCTTATTCCAACTACATGGATTCACTACTGTTATTACAAGCGCATGGTTTCTCTACTCTTATTCCAACTGCATGGATTCACTACTCTTATTACAAGTGTATGATTTCTCTACTCTTATTCCAACTACATAGATTCACTACTCTTATTACAAGCGCATGGTTTCTCTTCTCTTATTCCAACTACAGGGATTCACTACTGTTATTACAAGTGTATGGTTCCACTACTCTATTTCCAACTACATGGATTCACTACTGTTATTACAAGTGTATGATTTCTCTACTCTTATCCCAACTGCATGGATTCACTTCTGTTATTACAAGTGTATGGTTCCACTACTCCTATTCGAACTACATAGATTCAGTACTCTTATTACAAGCGCATGTTTCCACTACTCTAACTCCAACTACATGGATTCACTACTCTTATTACAAGTGTATGATTTCTCTACTCTTATTCCAACTACATGGATTCTTTACTGTTATCACAAGTGTATGGTTCCTTTACTCTAATTCCAATTACATGGTTTCACTACTCTTATTACAAGTATATGGTTCCACTACTCTAATACCAAATACATGAATTCACTACTGTTATTACAAGTGTATGGTTCCACTACTCTTATTCCAACTACATAGATTCACTACTCTTATTACAAGTGTATGGTTTCTCTTCTCTTATTCCAACTACATGGATTCTTTACTGTTATCACAAGTGTATGGTTCCTTTACTCTAATTCCAATAACATAGATTCACTACTCTTATTACAAGTGTATGGTTTCTCTTCTCTTATTCCAACTACATGGATTCTTTACTGTTATCACAAGTGCATGGTTCCTTTACTCTAATTCCAATTACATGGTTTCACTACTGTTATTACAAGTGTATGGTTCCACTTCACTAATTCCAACTACATGGATTCACTACTGTTATTACACGTGTATAGTTTCTCTTCTCTTATTCCAACTACATGGATTCACTACTCTTATTACAAGTGTATGGTTTCTTTACTTTTATTGCAAGCACATGGTTTCTCTTCTCTTATTCCAACTACATGGATTCACTACTTTTATTACAACTGTATGGTTCCACTACTCTTATTCCAAATACATTGATTCACTAATCTTATTACAACTGTATGTTTCCACTACTCTTATTCCAACTACATAGATTCACTACTCTTATTACAAGTGTATGGTTCCACTACTCTAATTCCAACTACATGGATTCACTACTGTTATTACAAGTGTATGGTTTCTCTTCTCTTATTCCAACTAAATGGATTCACTACTTATTACAAGTGTATGGTTTCTCTACTCTTATTCCAACTACATGGATTCACTACTCTTATTACAAGTGTATTGTTTCTCTACTCTTACTCCAACTACATGGATTCACTACTCTTATTAAAAGTGTATGGTTCCACTACTCTTATTCCAACTACATGGATTCACTACTCTTATTACAAGTGTATGGTTCCACTACTCTTATTCCAACTACATAGATTCACTACTCTTATTACAAGTGTATGGTTTCTCTTCTCTTATTCCAACTACATGGATTCTTTACTGTTATCACAAGTGTATGGTTCCTTTACTCTAATTCCAATTACTTGGTTTCACTAAGGTTATTACAAGTGTATGGTTCCACTACTCTAATACCAAATACATGGATTCACTACTGTTATTACAAGTGTATGGTTCCACTACTTTAATTCCAACTACATGGATTCACTACTGTTATTACAAGTGTCTAGTTTCTCTTCTCTTATTCCAACTACATGGATTCACTACTCATATTACAAGTGTATGGTTTCTCTACTTTTATTGCAAGCGCATGGTTTCTCTTCTATTATTCCAACTACATGGATTCACTATTCTTATTACAACTGTATGGTTCCACTACTCTAAATCCAACTACATGGATTCACTACACTTATTACAAGTGCATGGTTCCACTACTCTTATTCCAACTATATGGATTCACTACACTTATTACAAGTGCATGGTTCCACTACTCTTATTCCAACTACATGGATTCACTACTCTTATTACAAGTGCATGTTTTCACTACTCTTATTCCAACTACATGGATTCACTACTCTTATTACAAGTGCATGGTTTCACTACTCTTATTCCAACTACATGGATTCACTACTCTTATTACAAGTGTATTGTTTCTCTACTCTTATTCCAACTACATGGATTCACTTCTCTTATTACAAGTGCATGGTTCCACTACTCTTATTCCAACTACATGGATTCACTAATCTTATTACAAGTGCATGGTTCCACTACTCTAATTCCAACTACATGGATTCACTACACTTATTACAAGTGCATGGTTCCACTACTCTTATTCCAACTACATGGATTCACTACTCTTATTACAAGTGTATGGTTTCTCTTCTCTTATTTCAACTACATGGATTCTTTACTGTTATCACAAGTGTATGGTTCCTTTAATCTAATTCCAATAACATGGATTCACTACTCTTATTACAAGTGTATGGTTTCTCTTCTCTTATTCCAACTACATGGATTCTTTACTGTTATCACAAGTGCATGGTTCCTTTACTCTAATTCCAATTACATGGTTTCACTACTGTTATTACAAGTGTATGTTTCCACTACTTTAATTCCAACTACATGGATTCACTACTGTTATTACACGTGTATAGTTTCTCTTCTCTTATTCCAACTACATGGATTCACTACTCTTATTACAAGTGTATGGTTTCTTTACTTTTATTGCAAGCGCATGGTTTCTCTTCTCTTATTCCAACTACATGGATTCACTACTCTTATTACAAGTGCATGGTTCCACTACTCTTATTCCAACTACATGGATTCACTACCCTTATTACAAGTGCATGGTTTCTATACTCTTATTCCAACTTCTGTACATGGATTCATTACTTTTATTACAAATGTATGGTTCCACTACTCTTTTTCCAACTACATTGATTCACTACTCTTATCACAAGTGCATGGTTTCACTACTCTTATTCCAACTACATGGATTCACTACACTTATTACAAGTGCATGGTTCCACTACTCTTATTCCAACTACATGGATTCACTACTGTTATTACAAGCGCATGGTTTCTCTACTCTTATTCCAACTGCATGGATTCACTACTCTTATTACAAGTGTATGATTTCTCTACTCTTATTCCAACTACATAGATTCACTACTCTTATTACAAGCGCATGGTTTCTCTTCTCTTATTCCAACTACAGGGATTCACTACTGTTATTACAAGTGTATGGTTCCACTACTCTATTTCCAACTACATGGATTCACTACTGTTATTACAAGTGTATGATTTCTCTACTCTTATCCCAACTGCATGGATTCACTTCTGTTATTACAAGTGTATGGTTCCACTACTCCTATTCGAACTACATAGATTCAGTACTCTTATTACAAGCGCATGTTTCCACTACTCTAACTCCAACTACATGGATTCACTACTCTTATTACAAGTGTATGATTTCTCTACTCTTATTCCAACTACATGGATTCTTTACTGTTATCACAAGTGTATGGTTCCTTTACTCTAATTCCAATTACATGGTTTCACTACTCTTATTACAAGTATATGGTTCCACTACTCTAATACCAAATACATGAATTCACTACTGTTATTACAAATGTATGGTTCCACTACTCTTATTCCAACTACATAGATTCACTACTCTTATTACAAGTGTATGGTTTCTCTTCTCTTATTCCAACTACATGGATTCTTTACTGTTATCACAAGTGTATGGTTCCTTTACTCTAATTCCAATAACATAGATTCACTACTCTTATTACAAGTGTATGGTTTCTCTTCTCTTATTCCAACTACATGGATTCTTTACTGTTATCACAAGTGCATGGTTCCTTTACTCTAATTCCAATTACATGGTTTCACTACTGTTATTACAAGTGTATGGTTCCACTTCACTAATTCCAACTACATGGATTCACTACTGTTATTACACGTGTATAGTTTCTCTTCTCTTATTCCAACTACATGGATTCACTACTCTTATTACAAGTGTATGGTTTCTTTACTTTTATTGCAAGCACATGGTTTCTCTTCTCTTATTCCAACTACATGGATTCACTACTTTTATTACAACTGTATGGTTCCACTACTCTTATTCCAAATACATTGATTCACTAATCTTATTACAACTGTATGTTTCCACTACTCTTATTCCAACTACATAGATTCACTACTCTTATTACAAGTGTATGGTTCCACTACTCTAATTCCAACTACATGGATTCACTACTGTTATTACAAGTGTATGGTTTCTCTTCTCTTATTCCAACTAAATGGATTCACTACTTATTACAAGTGTATGGTTTCTCTACTCTTATTCCAACTACATGGATTCACTACTCTTATTACAAGTGTATTGTTTCTCTACTCTTACTCCAACTACATGGATTCACTACTCTTATTAAAAGTGTATGGTTCCACTACTCTTATTCCAACTACATGGATTCACTACTCTTATTACAAGTGTATGGTTCCACTACTCTTATTCCAACTACATAGATTCACTACTCTTATTACAAGTGTATGGTTTCTCTTCTCTTATTCCAACTACATGGATTCTTTACTGTTATCACAAGTGTATGGTTCCTTTACTCTAATTCCAATTACTTGGTTTCACTAAGGTTATTACAAGTGTATGGTTCCACTACTCTAATACCAAATACATGGATTCACTACTGTTATTACAAGTGTATGGTTCCACTACTTTAATTCCAACTACATGGATTCACTACTGTTATTACAAGTGTCTAGTTTCTCTTCTCTTATTCCAACTACATGGATTCACTACTCATATTACAAGTGTATGGTTTCTCTACTTTTATTGCAAGCGCATGGTTTCTCTTCTATTATTCCAACTACATGGATTCACTATTCTTATTACAACTGTATGGTTCCACTACTCTAAATCCAACTACATGGATTCACTACACTTATTACAAGTGCATGGTTCCACTACTCTTATTCCAACTATATGGATTCACTACACTTATTACAAGTGCATGGTTCCACTACTCTTATTCCAACTACATGGATTCACTACTCTTATTACAAGTGCATGTTTTCACTACTCTTATTCCAACTACATGGATTCACTACTCTTATTACAAGTGCATGGTTTCACTACTCTTATTCCAACTACATGGATTCACTACTCTTATTACAAGTGTATTGTTTCTCTACTCTTATTCCAACTACATGGATTCACTACTCTTATTACAAGTGCATGGTTTCTCTACTTTTATTTCAAGCGCATGGTTTCTCTTCTCTTATTCCAACTACATGGATTCACTTCTCTTATTACAAGTGCATGGTTCCACTACTCTTATTCCAACTACATGGATTCACTAATCTTATTACAAGTGCATGGTTCCACTACTCTAATTCCAACTACATGGATTCACTACACTTATTACAAGTGCATGGTTCCACTACTCTTATTCCAACTACATGGATTCACTACTCTTATTACAAGTGTATGGTTTCTCTTCTCTTATTTCAACTACATGGATTCTTTACTGTTATCACAAGTGTATGGTTCCTTTAATCTAATTCCAATAACATGGATTCACTACTCTTATTACAAGTGTATGGTTTCTCTTCTCTTATTCCAACTACATGGATTCTTTACTGTTATCACAAGTGCATGGTTCCTTTACTCTAATTCCAATTACATGGTTTCACTACTGTTATTACAAGTGTATGTTTCCACTACTTTAATTCCAACTACATGGATTCACTACTGTTATTACACGTGTATAGTTTCTCTTCTCTTATTCCAACTACATGGATTCACTACTCTTATTACAAGTGTATGGTTTCTTTACTTTTATTGCAAGCGCATGGTTTCTCTTCTCTTATTCCAACTACATGGATTCACTACTCTTATTACAAGTGCATGGTTCCACTACTCTTATTCCAACTACATGGATTCACTACCCTTATTACAAGTGCATGGTTTCTATACTCTTATTCCAACTTCTGTACATGGATTCATTACTTTTATTACAAATGTATGGTTCCACTACTCTTATTCCAACTACATTGATTCACTACTCTTATCACAAGTGCATGGTTTCACTACTCTTATTCCAAATACATGGATTCACTACTCTTATTACAAGTGCATGGTTCCACTACTCTTATTCCAACTACATGGATTCACTACTTTTATTACAAGCGCATGGTTTCTCTACTCTTATTCCAACTGCATGGATTCACTACTCTTATTACAAGTGTATGATTTCTCTACTCTTATTCCAACTACATAGATTCACTACTCTTATTACAAGCGCATGGTTTCTCTTCTCTTATTCCAACTACAGGGATTCACTACTGTTATTACAAGTGTATGGTTCCACTACTCTATTTCCAACTACATGGATTCACTACTGTTATTACAAGTGTATGATTTCTCTACTCTTATCCCAACTGCATGGATTCACTTCTGTTATTACAAGTGTATGGTTCCACTACTCCTATTCGAACTACATAGATTCAGTACTCTTATTACAAGCGCATGTTTCCACTACTCTAACTCCAACTACATGGATTCACTACTCTTATTACAAGTGTATGATTTCTCTACTCTTATTCCAACTACATGGATTCTTTACTGTTATCACAAGTGTATGGTTCCTTTACTCTAATTCCAATTACATGGTTTCACTACTCTTATTACAAGTATATGGTTCCACTACTCTAATACCAAATACATGAATTCACTACTGTTATTACAAGTGTATGGTTCCACTACTCTTATTCCAACTACATAGATTCACTACTCTTATTACAAGTGTATGGTTTCTCTTCTCTTATTCCAACTACATGGATTCTTTACTGTTATCAGAAGTGTATGGTTCCTTTACTCTAATTCCAATAACATAGATTCACTACTCTTATTACAAGTGTATAGTTTCTCTTCTCTTATTCCAACTACATGGATTCACTACTCTTATTACAAGTGTATGGTTTCTTTACTTTTATTGCAAGCGCATGGTTTCTCTTCTCTTATTCCAACTACATGGATTCACTACTCTTATTACAAGTGCATGGTTCCACTACTCTTATTCCAACTACATGGATTCACTACCCTTATTACAAGTGCATGGTTTCTATACTCTTATTCCAACTTCTGTACATGGATTCATTACTTTTATTACAAATGTATGGTTCCACTACTCTTATTCCAACTACATTGATTCACTACTCTTATCACAAGTGCATGGTTTCACTACTCTTATTCCAACTACATGGATTCACTACTCTTATTACAAGTGCATGGTTCCACTACTCTTATTCCAACTACATGGATTCACTACTGTTATTACAAGCGCATGGTTTCTCTACTCTTATTCCAACTGCATGGATTCACTACTCTTATTACAAGTGTATGATTTCTCTACTCTTATTCCAACTACATAGATTCACTACTCTTATTACAAGCGCATGGTTTCTCTTCTCTTATTCCAACTACAGGGATTCACTACTGTTATTACAAGTGTATGGTTCCACTACTCTATTTCCAACTACATGGATTCACTACTGTTATTACAAGTGTATGATTTCTCTACTCTTATCCCAACTGCATGGATTCACTTCTGTTATTACAAGTGTATGGTTCCACTACTCCTATTCGAACTACATAGATTCAGTACTCTTATTACAAGCGCATGTTTCCACTACTCTAACTCCAACTACATGGATTCACTACTCTTATTACAAGTGTATGATTTCTCTACTCTTATTCCAACTACATGGATTATTTACTGTTATCACAAGTGTATGGTTCCTTTACTCTAATTCCAATTACATGGTTTCACTACTCTTATTACAAGTATATGGTTCCACTACTCTAATACCAAATACATGAATTCACTACTGTTATTACAAGTGTATGGTTCCACTACTCTTATTCCAACTACATAGATTCACTACTCTTATTACAAGTGTATGGTTTCTCTTCTCTTATTCCAACTACATGGATTCTTTACTGTTATCACAAGTGTATGGTTCCTTTACTCTAATTCCAATAACATAGATTCACTACTCTTATTACAAGTGTATGGTTTCTCTTCTCTTATTCCAACTACATGGATTCTTTACTGTTATCACAAGTGTATGGTTCCTTTACTCTAATTCCAATTACATGGTTTCACTACTCTTATTACAAGTATATGGTTCCACTACTCTAATACCAAATACATGAATTCACTACTGTTATTACAAGTGTATGGTTCCACTTCACTAATTCCAACTACATGGATTCACTACTGTTATTACACGTGTATAGTTTCTCTTCTCTTATTCCAACTACATGGATTCACTACTCTTATTACAAGTGTATGGTTTCTTTACTTTTATTGCAAGCACATGGTTTCTCTTCTCTTATTCCAACTACATGGATTCACTACTTTTATTACAACTGTATGGTTCCACTACTCTTATTCCAAATACATTGATTCACTACTCTTATTACAACAGTCTGGTTCCACTACTCTTATTCCAACTACATAGATTCACTACTCTTATTACAAGTGTATGGTTCCACTACTCTAATTCCAACTACATGGATTCACTACTGTTATTACAAGTGTATGGTTTCTCTTCTCTTATTCCAACTACATGGATTCACTAATTATTACAAGTGTCTGGTTTCTCTACTCTTATTCCAACTACATGGATTCACTACTCTTATTACAAGTGTATGGTTTCTCTACTTTTATTGCAAGCGCATGGTTTCTCTTCTCTTATTCCAGCTACATGGATTCACTACTCTTATTACAAGTGCATGGTTCCACTACTCTTATTCCAACTACATGGATTCACTACTTTTATTACAAGTGTATGGTTCCACTTCACTAATTCCAACTACATGGATTCACTACTGTTATTACACGTGTATAGTTTCTCTTCTCTTATTCCAACTACATGGATTCACTACTCTTATTACAAGTGTATGGTTTCTTTACTTTTATTGCAAGCACATGGTTTCTCTTCTCTTATTCCAACTACATGGATTCACTACTTTTATTACAACTGTATGGTTCCACTACTCTTATTCCAAATACATTGATTCACTACTCTTATTACAACAGTCTGGTTCCACTACCCTTATTCCAACTACATAGATTCACTACTCTTATTACAAGTGTATGGTTCCACTACTCTAATTCCAACTACATGGATTCACTACTGTTATTACAAGTGTATGGTTTCTCTTCTCTTATTCCAACTACATGGATTCACTAATTATTACAAGTGTATGGTTTCTCTACTCTTATTCCAACTACATGGATTCACTACTCTTATTACAAGTGTATGGTTTCTCTACTTTTATTGCAAGCGCATGGTTTCTCTTCTCTTATTCCAGCTACATGGATTCACTACTCTTATTACAAGTGCATGGTTCCACTACTCTTATTCCAACTACATGGATTCACTACTTTTATTACAAGTGTATGGTTCCACTACTCTTATTCCAACTACATAGATTCACTACTCTTATTACAAGTGTATGGTTTCTCTTCTCTTATTCCAACTACATGGATTCTTTACTGTTATCACAAGTGTATGGTTCCTTTACTCTAATTCCAATTACATGGTTTCACTACTCTTATTACAAGTATATGGTTCCACTACTCTAATACCAAATACATGGATTCACTACTGTTATTACAAGTGTATGGTTCCACTACTCTTATTCCAACTACATAGATTCACTACTCTTATTACAAGTGTATGGTTTCTCTTCTCTTATTCCAACTACATGGATTCTTTACTGTTATCACAAGTGTATGGTTCCTTTACTCTAATTCCAATTACATGGTTTCACTACGGTTATTACAAGTGTATGGTTCCACTACTCTAATACCAAATACATGGATTCACTACTGTTATTACAAGTGTATGGTTCCACTACTCTTATTCCAACTACATAGATTCACTACTCTTATTACAAGTGTATGGTTTCTCTTCTCTTATTCCAACTACATGGATTCTTTACTGTTATCACAAGTGTATGGTTCCTTTACTCTAATTCCAATTACATGGTTTCACTACGGTTATTACAAGTGTATGTTTCCACTACTCTAATACCAAATACATGGATTCACTACTGTTATTACAAGTGTATGGTTCCACTACTTTAATTCCAACTACATGGATTCACTACTGTTATTACAAGTGTATAGTTTCTCTTCTCTTATTCCAACTACATGGATTCACTACTCTTATTACAAGTGTATGGTTCCTCTACACTTATTCCAACTAATGGATTCACTACTGTTATTACAAATGTATGGTTCCACTACTCTTATTCCAACTACATAGATTCACTACTCTTATTACAAGTGCATGGTTTCTCTACTCTTATTCCAACTACATGGATTCACTACTGTTATTACAAGTGCATGGCTTCTCTACTCTTAATCCAACGACATTGATTCTCTACTGTTATTACAAGCGCATGGCTTCTCTACGCTTGTTCCAACGACAATGATTCACTACTCTTATTACAAGTGCATGGTTTCTCTACTCTTATTCCAACTACATGGATTCTCTACTCTTATTCCAACGACATGGATTCACTATTGCTATTATGAGCGCATGGCTTCTCTACTCTTATTCCAACTACATGGTTCACTACTCTTATTACAAGTGTATGGTTTCTCTTCTCTTATTCCAACTACATGGATTCTTTGCTGTTATCACAAGTGTATGGTTCCTTTACTCTAATTCCAATTATATGGATTCACTACTCTTATTACAAGCGCATAGTTTCTCTTCTCTTATTCCAACTTCATGGATTCTTTACTGTTATCACGAGTGTATGGTTCCACTACTCTAATTCCAACTACATGGATTCACTACTGTTATTACAAGTGTATGGTTCCACTACTTTAATTCCAACTACATGGATTCACTACTGTTATTACAAGTGTATGGTTCCACTACTTTAATTCCAACTACATGGATTCACTACTGTTATTTCAAGTGTATGGTTCCACTACTCTAATTCCAAATACATGGATTCACTACTGTTATTACAAGTGTATGGGTCCACTACTTTAATTCCAACTACATGGATTCACTACTCTTATTACAAGTGTATGGTTTCTCTTCTCTTATTCCAACTACATGGATTCACTACTTATTACAAGTGTATGGTTTCTCTACTCTTATTCCAACTACACGGATTCACTACTCTTATTACAAGTGTATGGTTTCACTACTTTTATTGCAAGCGCATGGTTTCTCTTCTCTTATTCCAACTACATGGATTCACTACTCTTATTACAAGTGCATGGTTCCACTACTCTTATTCCAACTACATGGATTCACTACTCTTATTACAAGTGTATGGTTCCACTACTCTTATTCCAACTACATAGATTCACTACTCTTATTACAAGTGTATGGTCTCTCTTCTCTTATTCCAACTACATGGATTCTATACTGTTATCACAAGTGTATGGTTCCTTTACTCTAATTCCAATTACATGGTTTCACTACTGTTATTACAAGTGCATGGTTCCACTACTCTAATACCAAATACATGGATTCACTACTGTTATTACAAGTGTATGGTTCCACTACTTTAATTCCAACTACATGGATTCACTACTGTTATTACAAGTGTATAGTTTCTCTTCTCTGATTCCAACTACATGGATTCACTACTCTTATTACAAGTGTAGGGTTTCTCTACTCTTATTCCAACTACATGGATTCACTACTCTTATTACAAGTGTATGGTTTCTCTACTTTTATTGCAAGCGCTTGGTTTCTCTTCTCTTATTCCAACTACATGAATTCGCTATTCTTATTACAACTGTATGGTTCCACTACTCTAAATCCAACTACATGGATTCACTACTCTTATTACAACTGTATGGTTCCACTACTCTTATTCCAACTATATGGATTCACTACACTTATTACAAGTGCATGGTTCCACTACTCTTATTCCAACTACATGGATTCACTACTCTTATTATAAGTGCATGGTTTCTCTACTCTTATTCCAACTACATGGATTCACTACTCTTATTACAAGTGCATGGTTTCTCTACTCTTATTGCAAGTGCATGGTTTCTCTTCTCTTATTCCAACTACATGGATTCATTACTCTTATTACAAGTGTATGGTTTCTCTACTTTAATTCCAACTACATGGATTCACTACTGTTATTACAAGTGTCTAGTTTATCTTCTCTTATTCCAACTACATGGATTCACTACTCTTATTACAAGTGTATGGTTCCACTACTCTTATTCCAACTACATGGATTCACTAATCTTATTACAAGTGCATGGTTCCACTACTCTAATTCCAACTAAATGGATTCACTACACTTAATACAAGTGCATGGTTCCACTACTCTTATTCCAACTACTTGGATTCACTACTCTTATTACAAGTGTATGGTTTCTCTTCTCTTATTTCAACTACATGGATTCTTTACAGTTATCACAAGTGTATGGTTCCTTTAATCTAATTCCAATAACATGGATTCACTACTCTTATTACAAGTGTATGGTTTCTCTTCTCTTATTCCAACTACATGGATTCTTTACTGTTTTCACAAGTGCATGGTTCCTTTACTCTAATTCCAATTACATGGTTTCACTACTGTTATTACAAGTGTATGGTTCCACTACACTAATTCCAACTACATGGATTCACTACTGTTATTACACGTGTATAGTTTCTCTTCTCTTATTACAACTACATGGATTCACTACTCTAATTACAAGTGTATGGTTTCTTTACTTTTATTGCAAGCACATGGTTTCTCTTCTCTTATTCCAACTACATGGATTCACTACTCTTATTACAAGTGCATGGTTCCACTACTCTTATTCCAACTACATTGATTCACTACTCTTACTACAACTGTATGGTTCCACTACTCTTATTCCAACTACATAGATACACTACTCTTATAACAAGTGTATGGTTCCACTACTCTAATTCCAACTGCATGGATTCACTACTGTTATTACAAGTGTATGGTTTCTCTTCTCTTATTCCAACTACATGGATTCACTACTTATTACAAGTGTATGGTTTCTCTACTCTTATTCCAACTACATGGATTCTCTACTCTTATTACAAGTGTATTGTTTCTCTACTCTTACTCCAACTACATGGATTCACTACTCCTATTACAAGTGTATGGTTCCACTACTCTTATTCCAACTACATGGATTCACTACTCTTATTACAAGTGTATGGTTCCACTACTCTTATTCCAACTACATGGATTCACTACTCTTATTACAAGTGTATGGTTTCTCTTCTCTTATTTCAACTACATGGATTCTTTACTGTTATCACAAGTGTATGGTTCCTTTAATCTAATTCCAATAACATGGATTCACTACTCTTATTACAAGTGTATGGTTTCTCTTCTCTTATTCCAACTACATGGATTCTTTACTGTTATCACAAGTGCATGGTTCCTTTACTCTAATTCCAATTACATGGTTTCACTACTGTTATTACAAGTGTATGGTTCCACTACACTAATTCCAACTACATGGATTCACTACTGCTATTACACGTGTATAGTTTCTCTTCTCTTATTGCAACTACATGGATTCACTACTCTTATTACAAGTGTATGGTTTCTTTACTTTTATTGCAAGCACATGGTTTCTCTTCTCTTATTCCAACTACATGGATTCACTACTCTTATTACAAGTGAATGGTTCCACTACTCTTATTCCAACTACATTGATTCACTAATCTTATTACAACTGTATGTTTCCACTACTCTTATTCCAACTACATAGATTCACTACTCTTATTACAAGTGTATGGTTCCACTACTCTAATTCCAACTATATGGATTCACTACTGTTATTACAAGTGTATGGTTTCTCTTCTCTTATTCCAACTACATGGATTCACTACTTATTACAAGTGTATGGTTTCTCTACTCTTATTCCAACTACATGGATTCACTACTCTTATTACAAGTGTATTGTTTCTCTACTCTTACTCCAACTACATGGATTCACTACTCTTATTAAAAGTGTATGGTTCCACTACTCTTATTCCAACTACATGGATTCACTACTCTTATTACAAGTGTATGGTTCCACTACTCTTATTCCAACTACATAGATTCACTACTCTTATTACAAGTGTATGGTTTCTCTTCTCTTATTCCAACTACATGGATTCTTTACTGTTATCACAAGTGTATGGTTCCTTTACTCTAATTCCAATTACATGGTTTCACTAAGGTTATTACAAGTGTATGGTTCCACTACTCTAATACCAAATACATGGATTCACTACTGTTATTACAAGTGTATGGTTCCACTACTTTAATTCCAACTACATGGATTCACTACTGTTATTACAAGTGTCTAGTTTATCTTCTCTTATTCCAACTACATGGATTCACTACTCTTATTACAAGTGTATGGTTTCTCTACTTTTATTGCAAGCGCATGGTTTCTCTTCTATTATTCAAACTACATGGATTCACTATTCTTATTACAACTGTATGGTTCCACTACTCTAAATCCAACTACATGGATTCACTACACTTATTACAAGTGCATGGTTCCACTACTCTTATTCCAACTATATGGATTCACTACACTTATTACAAGTGCATGGTTCCACTACTCTTATTCCAACTACATGGATTCACTACTCTTATTACAAGTGCATGTTTTCACTACTCTTATTCCAACTACATGGATTCACTACTCTTATTACAAGTGCATGGTTTCACTACTCTTATTCCAACTACATGGATTCACTACTCTTATTACAAGTGTATTGTTTCTCTACTCTTATTCCAACTACATGGATTCACTACTCTTATTACAAGTGCATGGTTTCTCTACTTTTATTTCAAGCGCATGGTTTCTCTTCTCTTATTCCAACTACATGGATTCACTACTCTTATTACAAGTGCATGGTTCCACTACTCTTATTCCAACTACATGGATTCACTAATCTTATTACAAGTGCATGGTTCCACTACTCTAATTCCAACTACATGGATTCACTACACTTATTACAAGTGCATGGTTCCACTACTCTTATTCCAACTACATGGATTCACTACTCTTATTACAAGTGTAAGGTTTCTCTTCTCTTATTTCAACTACATGGATTCTTTACTGTTATCACAAGTGTATGGTTCCTTTAATCTAATTCCAATAACATGGATTCACTACTCTTATTACAAGTGTATGGTTTCTCTTCTCTTATTCCAACTACATGGATTCTTTACTGTTATCACAAATGCATGGTTCCTTTACTCTAATTCCAATTACATGGTTTCACTACTGTTATTACAAGTGTATGGTTCCACTACTTTAATTCCAACTACATGGATTCACTACTGTTATTACACGTGTATAGTTTCTCTTCTCTTATTCCAACTACATGGATTCACTACTCTTATTACAAGTGTATGGTTTCTTTACTTTTATTGCAAGCGCATGGTTTCTCTTCTCTTATTTCAACTACATGGATTCACTACTCTTATTACAAGTGCATGGTTCCACTACTCTTATTCCAACTACATGGATTCACTACCCTTATTACAAGTGCATGGTTTCTATACTCTTATTCCAACTTCTGTACATGGATTCATTACTTTTATTACAAATGTATGGTTCCACTACTCTTATTCCAACTACATTGATTCACTACTCTTATCACAAGTGCATGGTTTCACTACTCTTATTCCAACTACATGGATTCACTACTCTTATTACAAGTGCATGGTTCCACTACTCTTATTCCAACTACATGGATTCACTACTGTTATTACAAGCGCATGGTTTCTCTACTCTTATTCCAACTGCATGGATTCACTACTCTTATTACAAGTGTATGGTTTCACTACTTTTATTGCAAGCGCATGGTTTCTCTTCTCTTATTCCAACTACATGGATTCACTACTCTTATTACAAGTGCATGGTTCCACTACTCTTATTCCAACTACATGGATTCACTACTCTTATTACAAGTGTATGGTTCCACTACTCTTATTCCAACTACATAGATACACTACTCTTATTACAAGTGTATGGTCTCTCTTCTCTTATTCCAACTACATGGATTCTATACTGTTATCACAAGTGTATGGTTCCTTTACTCTAATTTCAATTACATGGTTTCACTACTGTTATTACAAGTGCATGGTTCCACTACTCTAATACCAAATACATGAATTCACTACTGTTATTACAAGTGTATGGTTCCACTACTTTAATTCCAACTACATGGATTCACTACTGTTATTACAAGTGTATAGTTTCTCTTCTCTGATTCCAACTACATGGATTCACTACTCTTATTACAAGTGTAGGGTTTCTCTACTCTTATTCCAACTACATGGATTCACTACTCTTATTACAAGTGTATGGTTTCTCTACTTTTATTGCAAGCGCTTGGTTTCTCTTCTCTTATTCCAACTACATGAATTCGCTATTCTTATTACAACTGTATGGTTCCACTACTCTAGATCCAACTACATGGATTCACTACTCTTATTACAACTGTATGGTTCCACTACTTTTATTCCAACTATATGGATTCACTACACTTATTACAAGTGCATGGTTCCACTACTCTTATTCCAACTACATGAATTCACTACTCTTTTTTACAACTGCATGGTTTCTCTACTCTTATTCCAACTACATGGATTCACTACTCTTATTACAAGTGCATGGTTTCTCTACTCTTATTGCAAGTGCATGGTTTCTCTTCTCTTATTCCAACTACATGGATTCATTACTCTTATTACAAGTGTATGGTTCCACTACTCTTATTCCAACTACATGGATTCACTAATCTTATTACAAGTGCATGGTTCCACTACTCTAATTCCAACTACATGGATTCACTACACTTAATACAAGTGCATGGTTCCACTACTCTTATTCCAACTACTTGGATTCACTACTCTTATTACAATTGTATGGTTTCTCTTCTCTTATTTCGACTACATGGATTCTTTACAGTTATCACAAGTGTATGGTTCCTTTAATCTAATTCCAATAACATGGATTCACTACTCTTATTACAAGTGTATGGTTTCTCTTCTCTTATTCCAACTACATGGATTCTTTACTGTTTTCACAAGTGCATGGTTCCTTTACTCTAATTCCAATTACATGGTTTCACTACTGTTATTACAAGTGTATGGTTCCACTACACTAATTCCAACTACATGGATTCACTACTGGTATTACACGTGTATAGTTTCTCTTCTCTTATTACAACTACATGGATTCACTACTCTAATTACAAGTGTATGGTTTCTTTACTTTTATTGCAAGCACATGGTTTCTCTTCTCTTATTCCAACTACATGGATTCACTACTCTTATTACAAGTGCATGGTTCCACTACTCTTATTCCAACTACATTGATTCACTACTCTTACTACAACTGTATGGTTCCACTACTCTTATTCCAACTACATAGATTCACTACTCTTATGACAAGTGTATGGTTCCACTACTCTAATTCCAACTGCATGGATTCACTACTGTTATTACAAGTTTATGGTTTCTCTTCTCTTATTCCAACTACATGGATTCACTACTTATTACAAGTGTATGGTTTCTCTACTCTTATTCCAACTATATGGATTCTCTACTCTTATTACAAGTGTATTGTTTCTCTACTCTTACTCCAACTACATGGATTCACTACTCCTTTTACAAGTGTATGGTTCCACTATTCTTATTCCAACTACATGGATTCACTACTCTTATTACAAGTGTATGGTTCCACTACTCTTATTC
This sequence comes from Taudactylus pleione, assembly GCA_031769625.1. NCBI lineage: Eukaryota > Metazoa > Chordata > Amphibia > Anura > Myobatrachidae > Taudactylus > Taudactylus pleione. The sequence continues at coordinate 51,121,599 of JAUIMM010000015.1, forward strand.
CAACTACATGGATTCACTACTCTTATTACAAGTGTATGGTTTCTCTTCTCTTATTTCAACTACATGGATTCTTTACTGTTATCACAAGTGTATGGTTCCTTTAATCTAATTCCAATAACATGGATTCACTACTCTTATTACAAGTGTATGGTTTCTCTTCTCTTATTCCAACTACATGGATTCATTACTGTTATCACAAGTGCATGGTTCCTTTACTCTAATTCCAATTACATGGTTTCACTACTGTTATTACAAGTGTATGGTTCCACTACACTAATTCCAACTACATGGATTCACTACTGTTATTACACGTGTATAGTTTCTCTTCTCTTATTACAACTATATGGATTCACTACTCTTATTACAAGTGTATGGTTTCTTTACTTTTATTGCAAGCACATGGTTTCTCTTCTCTTATTCCAACTACATGGATTCACTACTCTTATTACAAGTGAATGGTTCCACTACTCTTATTCCAACTACATTGATTCACTAATCTTATTACAACTGTATGTTTCCACTACTCTTATTCCAACTACATAGATTCACTACTCTTATTACAAGTGTATGGTTCCACTACTCTAATTCCAACTACATGGATTCACTACTGTTATTACAAGTGTATGGTTTCTCTTCTCTTATTCCAACTACATGGATTCACTACTTATTACAAGTGTATGGTTTCTCTACTCTTATTCCAACTACATGGATTCACTACTCTTATTACAAGTGTATTGTTTCTCTACTCTTACTCCAACTACATGGATTCACTACTCTTATTAAAAGTGTATGGTTCCACTACTCTTATTCCAACTACATGGATTCACTACTCTTATTACAAGTGTATGGTTCCACTACTCTTATTCCAACTACATACATTCACTACTCTTATTACAAGTGTATGGTTTCTCTTCTCTTATTCCAACTACATGGATTCTTTACTGTTATCACAAGTGTATGGTTCCTTTACTCTAATTCCAATTACATGGTTTCACTAAGGTTATTACAAGTGTATGGTTCCACTACTCTAATACCAAATACATGGATTCACTACTGTTATTACAAGTGTATGGTTCCACTACTTTAATTCCAACTACATGGATTCACTACTGTTATTACAAGTGTCTAGTTTCTCTTCTCTTATTCCAACTACATGGATTCACTACTCATATTACAAGTGTATGGTTTCTCTACTTTTATTGCAAGCGCATGGTTTCTCTTCTATTATTCCAACTACATGGATTCACTATTCTTATTACAACTGTATGGTTCCACTACTCTAAATCCAACTACATGGATTCACTACTCTTATTACAACTGTATGGTTCCACTACTTTTATTCCAACTATATGGATTCACTACACTTATTACAAGTGCATGGTTCCACTACTCTTATTCCAACTACATGAATTCACTACTCTTTTTTACAACTGCATGGTTTCTCTACTCTTATTCCAACTACATGGATTCACTACTCTTATTACAAGTGCATGGTTTCTCTACTCTTATTGCAAGTGCATGGTTTCTCTTCTCTTATTCCAACTACATGGATTCATTACTCTTATTACAAGTGTATGGTTCCACTACTCTTATTCCAACTACATGGATTCACTAATCTTATTACAAGTGCATGGTTCCACTACTCTAATTCCAACTACATGGATTCACTACACTTAATACAAGTGCATGGTTCCACTACTCTTATTCCAACTACTTGGATTCACTACTCTTATTACAATTGTATGGTTTCTCTTCTCTTATTTCGACTACATGGATTCTTTACAGTTATCACAAGTGTATGGTTCCTTTAATCTAATTCCAATAACATGGATTCACTACTCTTATTACAAGTGTATGGTTTCTCTTCTCTTATTCCAACTACATGGATTCTTTACTGTTTTCACAAGTGCATGGTTCCTTTACTCTAATTCCAATTACATGGTTTCACTACTGTTATTACAAGTGTATGGTTCCACTACACTAATTCCAACTACATGGATTCACTACTGGTATTACACGTGTATAGTTTCTCTTCTCTTATTACAACTACATGGATTCACTACTCTAATTACAAGTGTATGGTTTCTTTACTTTTATTGCAAGCACATGGTTTCTCTTCTCTTATTCCAACTACATGGATTCACTACTCTTATTACAAGTGCATGGTTCCACTACTCTTATTCCAACTACATTGATTCACTACTCTTACTACAACTGTATGGTTCCACTACTCTTATTCCAACTACATAGATTCACTACTCTTATGACAAGTGTATGGTTCCACTACTCTAATTCCAACTGCATGGATTCACTACTGTTATTACAAGTTTATGGTTTCTCTTCTCTTATTCCAACTACATGGATTCACTACTTATTACAAGTGTATGGTTTCTCTACTCTTATTCCAACTATATGGATTCTCTACTCTTATTACAAGTGTATTGTTTCTCTACTCTTACTCCAACTACATGGATTCACTACTCCTTTTACAAGTGTATGGTTCCACTATTCTTATTCCAACTACATGGATTCACTACTCTTATTACAAGTGTATGGTTCCACTACTCTTATTCCAACTACATGGATTCACTACTCTTATTACAAGTGTATGGTTTCTCTTCTCTTATTTCAACTACATGGATTCTTTACTGTTATCACAAGTGTATGGTTCCTTTAATCTAATTCCAATAACATGGATTCACTACTCTTATTACAAGTGTATGGTTTCTCTTCTCTTATTCCAACTACATGGATTCATTACTGTTATCACAAGTGCATGGTTCCTTTACTCTAATTCCAATTACATGGTTTCACTACTGTTATTACAAGTGTATGGTTCCACTACACTAATTCCAACTACATGGATTCACTACTGTTATTACACGTGTATAGTTTCTCTTCTCTTATTACAACTATATGGATTCACTACTCTTATTACAAGTGTATGGTTTCTTTACTTTTATTGCAAGCACATGGTTTCTCTTCTCTTATTCCAACTACATGGATTCACTACTCTTATTACAAGTGAATGGTTCCACTACTCTTATTCCAACTACATTGATTCACTAATCTTATTACAACTGTATGTTTCCACTACTCTTATTCCAACTACATAGATTCACTACTCTTATTACAAGTGTATGGTTCCACTACTCTAATTCCAACTACATGGATTCACTACTGTTATTACAAGTGTATGGTTTCTCTTCTCTTATTCCAACTACATGGATTCACTACTTATTACAAGTGTATGGTTTCTCTACTCTTATTCCAACTACATGGATTCACTACTCTTATTACAAGTGTATTGTTTCTCTACTCTTACTCCAACTACATGGATTCACTACTCTTATTAAAAGTGTATGGTTCCACTACTCTTATTCCAACTACATGGATTCACTACTCTTATTACAAGTGTATGGTTCCACTACTCTTATTCCAACTACATACATTCACTACTCTTATTACAAGTGTATGGTTTCTCTTCTCTTATTCCAACTACATGGATTCTTTACTGTTATCACAAGTGTATGGTTCCTTTACTCTAATTCCAATTACATGGTTTCACTAAGGTTATTACAAGTGTATGGTTCCACTACTCTAATACCAAATACATGGATTCACTACTGTTATTACAAGTGTATGGTTCCACTACTTTAATTCCAACTACATGGATTCACTACTGTTATTACAAGTGTCTAGTTTCTCTTCTCTTATTCCAACTACATGGATTCACTACTCATATTACAAGTGTATGGTTTCTCTACTTTTATTGCAAGCGCATGGTTTCTCTTCTATTATTCCAACTACATGGATTCACTATTCTTATTACAACTGTATGGTTCCACTACTCTAAATCCAACTACATGGATTCACTACACTTATTACAAGTGCATGGTTCCACTACTCTTATTCCAACTATATGGATTCACTACACTTATTACAAGTGCATGGTTCCACTACTCTTATTCCAACTACATGGATTCACTACTCTTATTACAAGTGCATGTTTTCACTACTCTTATTCCAACTACATGGATTCACTACTCTTATTACAAGTGCATGGTTTCACTACTCTTATTCCAACTACATGGATTCACTACTCTTATTACAAGTGTATTGTTTCTCTACTCTTATTCCAACTACATGGATTCACTACTCTTATTACAAGTGCATGGTTTCTCTACTTTTATTTCAAGCGCATGGTTTCTCTTCTCTTATTCCAACTACATGGATTCACTTCTCTTATTACAAGTGCATGGTTCCACTACTCTTATTCCAACTACATGGATTCACTAATCTTATTACAAGTGCATGGTTCCACTACTCTAATTCCAACTACATGGATTCACTACACTTATTACAAGTGCATGGTTCCACTACTCTTATTCCAACTACATGGATTCACTACTCTTATTACAAGTGTATGGTTTCTCTTCTCTTATTTCAACTACATGGATTCTTTACTGTTATCACAAGTGTATGGTTCCTTTAATCTAATTCCAATAACATGGATTCACTACTCTTATTACAAGTGTATGGTTTCTCTTCTCTTATTCCAACTACATGGATTCTTTACTGTTATCACAAGTGCATGGTTCCTTTACTCTAATTCCAATTACATGGTTTCACTACTGTTATTACAAGTGTATGGTTCCACTACACTAATTCCAACTACATGGATTCACTACTGTTATTACACGTGTATAGTTTCTCTTCTCTTATTACAACTACATGGATTCACTACTCTTATTACAAGTGTATGGTTTCTTTACTTTTATTGCAAGCACATGGTTTCTCTTCTCTTATTCCAACTACATGGATTCACTACTCTTATTACAAGTGAATGGTTCCACTACTCTTATTCCAACTACATTGATTCACTACTCTTAATACAAGTGTATGGTTTCTCTTCTCTTATTTCAACTACATGGATTCTTTACTGTTATCACAAGTGTATGGTTCCTTTAATCTAATTCCAATAACATAGATTCACTACTCTTATTACAAGTGTATGGTTTCTCTTCTCTTATTCCAACTACATGGATTCTTTACTGTTATCACAAGTGCATGGTTCCTTTACTCTAATTCCAATTACATGGTTTCACTACTGTTATTACAAGTGTATGGTTCCACTACACTAATTCCAACTATATGGATTCACTACTGTTATTACACGTGTATAGTTTCTCTTCTCTTATTCCAACTACATGGATTCACTACTCTTATTACAAGTGTATGGTTTCTTTACTTTTATTGCAAGCACATGATTTCTCTTCTCTTATTCCAACTACATGGATTCACTACTTTTATTACAACTGTATGGTTCCACTACTCTTATTCCAAATACATTGATTCACTACTCTTATTACAACAGTATGGTTCCACTACTCTTATTCCAACTACATAGATTCACTACTCTTATTACAAGAGTATGGTTCCACTACTCTAATTCCAACTACATGGATTCACTACTGTTATTACAAGTGTATGGTTTCTCTTCTCTTATTCCAACTACATGGATTCACTAATTTTTACAAGTGTATGGTTTCTCTACTCTTATTCCAGCTACATGGATTCACTACTCTTATTACAAGTGCATGGTTCCACTACTCTTATTCCAACTACATGGATTCACTACTTTTATTACAAGTGTATGGTTCCACTACTCTTATTCCAACTACATAGATTCACTACTCTTATTACAAGTGTATGGTTTCTCTTCTCTTATTCCAACTACATGGATTCTTTACTGTTATCACAAGTGTATGGTTCCTTTACTCTAATTCCAATAACATAGATTCACTACTCTTATTACAAGTGTATGGTTTCTCTTCTCTTATTCCAACTACATGGATTCTTTACTGTTATCACAAGTGCATGGTTCCTTTACTCTAATTCCAATTACATGGTTTCACTACTGTTATTACAAGTGTATGGTTCCACTACACTAATTCCAACTACATGGATTCACTACTGTTATTACACATGTATAGTTTCTCTTCTCTTATTCCAACTACATGGATTCACTACTCTTATTACAAGTGTATGGTTTCTTTACTTTTATTGCAAGCACATGGTTTCTCTTCTCTTATTCCAACTACATGGATTCACTACTTTTATTACAACTGTATGGTTCCACTACTCTTATTCCAAATACATTGATTCACTACTCTTATTACAACAGTCTGGTTCCACTACTCTTATTCCAACTACATAGATTCACTACTCTTATTACAAGTGTATGGTTCCACTACTCTAATTCCAACTACATGGATTCACTACTGTTATTACAAGTGTATGGTTTCTCTTCTCTTATTCCAACTACATGGATTCACTAATTATTACAAGTGTATGGTTTCTCTACTCTTATTCCAACTACATGGATTGACTACTCTTATTACAAGTGTATGGTTTCTCTACTTTTATTGCAAGCGCATGGTTTCTCTTCTCTTATTCCAGCTACATGGATTCACTACTCTTATTACAAGTGCATGGTTCCACTACTCTTATTCCAACTACATGGATTCACTACTTTTATTACAAGTGTATGGTTCCACTACTCTTATTCCAACTACATAGATTCACTACTCTTATTACAAGTGTATGGTTTCTCTTCTCTTATTCCAACTACATGGATTCTTTACTGTTATCACAAGTGTATGGTTCCTTTACTCTAATTCCAATTACATGGTTTCACTACTCTTATTACAAGTATATGGTTCCACTACTCTAATACCAAATACATGGATTCACTACTGTTATTACAAGTGTATGGTTCCACTACTCTTATTCCAACTACATAGATTCACTACTCTTATTACAAGTGTATGGTTTCTCTTCTCTTATTCCAACTACATGGATTCTTTACTGTTATCACAAGTGTATGGTTCCTTTACTCTAATTCCAATTACATGGTTTCACTACGGTTATTACAAGTGTATGGTTCCACTACTCTAATACCAAATACATGGATTCACTACTGTTATTACAAGTGTATGGTTCCACTACTTTAATTCCAACTACATGGATTCACTACTGTTATTACAAGTGTATAGTTTCTCTTCTCTTATTCCAACTACATGGATTCACTACTCTTATTACAAGTGTATGGTTCCTCTACACTTATTCCAACTAATGGATTCACTACTGTTATTACAAGTGTATGGTTCCACTACTCTTATTCCAACTACATAGATTCACTACTCTTGTTACAAGTGCATGGTTTCTCTACTCTTATTCCAACTACATGGATTCACTACTGTTATTACAAGTGCATGGCTTCTCTACTCTTAATCCAACGACATTGATTCACTACTGTTATTACAAGCGCATGGCTTCTCTACGCTTGTTCCAACGACAATGATTCACTACTGTTATTACAAGCGCAAGGTTTCTCTACTCTTATTCCAACTACATGGATTCTCTACTCTTATTCCAACGACATGGATTCACTATTGTTATTATGAGCGCATGGCTTCTCTACTCTTATTCCAACTACATGGTTCACTACTCTTATTACAAGTGTATGGTTTCTCTTCTCTTATTCCAACTACATGGATTCTTTGCTGTTATCACAAGTGTATGGTTCCTTTACTCTAATTCCAATTATATGGATTCACTACTCTTATTACAAGCGCATAGTTTCTCTTCTCTTATTCCAACTACATGGATTCTTTACTGTTATCACGAGTGTATGGTTCCACTACTCTAATTCCAACTACATGGATTCACTACTGTTATTACAAGTGTATGGTTCCACTACTTTAATTCCAACTACATGGATTCACTACTGTTATTACAAGTGTATGGTTCCACTACTTTAATTCCAACTACATGGATTCACTACTGTTATTACAAGTGTATGGTTCCACTACTCTAATTCCAAATACATGGATTCACTACTGTTATTACAAGTGTATGGGTCCACTACTTTAATTCCAACTACATGGATTCACTACTGTTATTACAAGTGTATGGTTTCTCTTCTCTTATTCCAACTACATGGATTCACTACTTATTACAAGTGTATGGTTTCTCTACTCTTATTCCAACTACACGGATTCACTACTCTTATTACAAGTGTATGGTTTCACTACTTTTATTGCAAGCGCATGGTTTCTCTTCTCTTATTCCAACTACATGGATTCACTACTCTTATTACAAGTGCATGGTTCCACTACTCTTATTCCAACTACATGGATTCACTACTCTTATTACAAGTGTATGGTTCCACTACTCTTATTCCAACTACATAGATTCACTACTCTTATTACAAGTGTATGGTCTCTCTTCTCTTATTCCAACTACATGGATTCTATACTGTTATCACAAGTGTATGGTTCATTTACTCTAATTCCAATTACATGGTTTCACTACTGTTATTACAAGTGCATGGTTCCACTACTCTAATACCAAATACATGAATTCACTACTGTTATTACAAGTGTATGGTTCCACTACTTTAATTCCAACTACATGGATTCACTACTGTTATTACAAGTGTATAGTTTCTCTTCTCTGATTCCAACTACATGGATTCACTACTCTTATTACAAGTGTAGGGTTTCTCTACTCTTATTCCAACTACATGGATTCACTACTCTTATTACAAGTGTATGGCTTCTCCACTTTTATTGCAAGCGCTTGGTTTCTCTTCTCTTATTCCAACTACATGAATTCGCTATTCTTATTACAACTGTATGGTTCCACTACTCTAAATCCAACTACATGGATTCACTACTCTTATTACAACTGTATGGTTCCACTACTTTTATTCCAACTATATGGATTCACTACACTTATTACAAGTGCATGGTTCCACTACTCTTATTCCAACTACATGGATTCACTACTCTTTTTACAAGTGCATGGTTTCTCTACTCTTATTCCAACTACATGGATTCACTACTCTTATTACAAGTGCATGGTTTCTCTACTCTTATTGCAAGTGCATGGTTTCTCTTCTCTTATTCCAACTACATGGATTCATTACTCTTATTACAAGTGTATGGTTCCACTACTCTTATTCCAACTACATGGATTCACTAATCTTATTACAAGTGCATGGTTCCACTACTCTAATACCAATTACATGGATTCACTACTGTTATTACAAGTGTATGGTTCCACTACTCTTATTCCAACTACATAGATTCACTACTCTTATTACAAGTGTATGGTTTCTCTTCTCTTATTCCAACTACATGGATTCTTTACTGTTATCACAAGTGTATGGTTCCTTTACTCTAATTCCAATAACATAGATTCACTACTCTTATTACAAGTGTATGGTTTCTCTTCTCTTATTCCAACTACATGGATTCTTTACTGTTATCACAAGTGCATGGATCCTTTACTCTAATTCCAATTACATGGTTTCACTACTGTTATTACAAGTGTATGGTTCCACTACACTAATTCCAACTACATGGATTCACTACTGTTATTACACATGTATAGTTTCTCTTCTCTTATTCCAACTACATGGATTCACTACTCTTATTACAAGTGTATGGTTTCTTTACTTTTATTGCAAGCACATGGTTTCTCTTCTCTTATTCCAACTACATGGATTCACTACTTTTATTACAACTGTATGGTTCCACTACTCTTATTCCAAATACATTGATTCACTACTCTTATTACAACAGTCTGGTTCCACTACTCTTATTCCAACTACATAGATTCACTACTCTTATTACAAGTGTATGGTTCCACTACTCTAATTCCAACTACATGGATTCACTACTGTTATTACAAGTGTATGGTTTCTCTTCTCTTATTCCAACTACATGGATTCACTAATTATTACAAGTGTATGGTTTCTCTACTCTTATTCCAACTACATGGATTGACTACTCTTATTACAAGTGTATGGTTTCTCTACTTTTATTGCAAGCGCATGGTTTCTCTTCTCTTATTCCAGCTACATGGATTCACTACTCTTATTACAAGTGCATGGTTCCACTACTCTTATTCCAACTACATGGATTCACTACTTTTATTACAAGTGTATGGTTCCACTACTCTTATTCCAACTACATAGATTCACTACTCTTATTACAAGTGTATGGTTTCTCTTCTCTTATTCCAACTACATGGATTCTTTACTGTTATCACAAGTGTATGGTTCCTTTACTCTAATTCCAATTACATGGTTTCACTACTCTTATTACAAGTATATGGTTCCACTACTCTAATACCAAATACATGGATTCACTACTGTTATTACAAGTGTATGGTTCCACTACTCTTATTCCAACTACATAGATTCACTACTCTTATTACAAGTGTATGGTTTCTCTTCTCTTATTCCAACTACATGGATTCTTTACTGTTATCACAAGTGTATGGTTCCTTTACTCTAATTCCAATTACATGGTTTCACTACGGTTATTACAAGTGTATGGTTCCACTACTCTAATACCAAATACATGGATTCACTACTGTTATTACAAGTGTATGGTTCCACTACTTTAATTCCAACTACATGGATTCACTACTGTTATTACAAGTGTATAGTTTCTCTTCTCTTATTCCAACTACATGGATTCACTACTCTTATTACAAGTGTATGGTTCCTCTACACTTATTCCAACTAATGGATTCACTACTGTTATTACAAGTGTATGGTTCCACTACTCTTATTCCAACTACATAGATTCACTACTCTTGTTACAAGTGCATGGTTTCTCTACTCTTATTCCAACTACATGGATTCACTACTGTTATTACAAGTGCATGGCTTCTCTACTCTTAATCCAACAACATTGATTCACTACTGTTATTACAAGCGCATGGCTTCTCTACGCTTGTTCCAACGACAATGATTCACTACTGTTATTACAAGCGCATGGTTTCTCTACTCTTATTCCAACTACATGGATTCTCTACTCTTATTCCAACGACATGGATTCACTATTGTTATTATGAGCGCATGGCTTCTCTACTCTTATTCCAACTACATGGTTCACTACTCTTATTACAAGTGTATGGTTTCTCTTCTCTTATTCCAACTACATGGATTCTTTGCTGTTATCACAAGTGTATGGTTCCTTTACTCTAATTCCAATTATATGGATTCACTACTCTTATTACAAGCGCATAGTTTCTCTTCTCTTATTCCAACTACATGGATTCTTTACTGTTATCACAAGTGTATGGTTCCACTACTCTAATTCCAACTACATGGATTCACTACTGTTATTACAAGTGTATGGTTCCACTACTTTAATTCCAACTACATGGATTCACTACTGTTATTACAAGTGTATGGTTCCACTACTTTAATTCCAACTACATGGATTCACTACTGTTATTACAAGTGTATGGTTCCACTACTCTAATTCCAAATACATGGATTCACTACTGTTATTACAAGTGTATGGGTCCACTACTTTAATTCCAACTACATGGATTCACTACTGTTATTACAAGTGTATGGTTTCTCTTCTCTTATTCCAACTACATGGATTCACTACTTATTACAAGTGTATGGTTTCTCTACTCTTATTCCAACTACACGGATTCACTACTCTTATTACAAGTGTATGGTTTCACTACTTTTATTGCAAGCGCATGGTTTCTCTTCTCTTATTCCAACTACATGGATTCACTACTCTTATTACAAGTGCATGGTTCCACTACTTTTATTCCAACTACATGGATTCACTACTCTTATTACAAGTGTATGGTTCGACTACTCTTATTCCAACTACATAGATTCACTACTCTTATTACAAGTGTATGGTCTCTCTTCTCTTATTCCAACTACATGGATTCTATACTGTTATCACAAGTGTATGGTTCCTTTACTCTAATTCCAATTACATGGTTTCACTACTGTTATTACAAGTGCATGGTTCCACTACTCTAATACCAAATACATGAATTCACTACTGTTATTACAAGTGTATGGTTCCACTACTTTAATTCCAACTACATGGATTCACTACTGTTATTACAAGTGTATAGTTTCTCTTCTCTGATTCCAACTACATGGATTCACTACTCTTATTACAAGTGTAGGGTTTCTCTACTCTTATTCCAACTACATGGATTCACTACTCTTATTACAAGTGTATGGTTTCTCTACTTTTATTGCAAGCGCTTGGTTTCTCTTCTCTTATTCCAACTACATGAATTCGCTATTCTTATTACAACTGTATGGTTCCACTACTCTAAATCCAACTACATGGATTCACTACTCTTATTACAACTGTATGGTTCCACTACTTTTATTCCAACTATATGGATTCACTACACTTATTACAAGTGCATGGTTCCACTACTCTTATTCCAACTACATGGATTCACTACTCTTTTTACAAGTGCATGGTTTCTCTACTCTTATTCCAACTACATGGATTCACTACTCTTATTACAAGTGCATGGTTTCTCTACTCTTATTGCAAGTGCATGGTTTCTCTTCTCTTATTCCAACTACATGGATTCATTACTCTTATTACAAGTGTATGGTTCCACTACTCTTATTCCAACTACATGGATTCACTAATCTTATTACAAGTGCATGGTTCCACTACTCTAATTCCAACTACATGGATTCACTACACTTAATACAAGTGCATGGTTCCACTACTCTTATTCCAACTACTTGGATTCACTACTCTTATTACAAGTGTATGGTTTCTCTTCTCTTATTTCAACTACATGGATTCTTTACAGTTATCACAAGTGTATGGTTCCTTTAATCTAATTCCAATAACATGGATTCACTACTCTTATTACAAGTGTATGGTTTCTCTTCTCTTATTCCAACTACATGGATTCTTTACTGTTATCACAAGTGCATGGATCCTTTACTCTAATTCCAATTACATGGTTTCACTACTGTTATTACAAGTGTATGGTTCCACTACACTAATTCCAACTACATGGATTCACTACTGTTATTACACATGTATAGTTTCTCTTCTCTTATTCCAACTACATGGATTCACTACTCTTATTACAAGTGTATGGTTTCTTTACTTTTATTGCAAGCACATGGTTTCTCTTCTCTTATTCCAACTACATGGATTCACTACTTTTATTACAACTGTATGGTTCCACTACTCTTATTCCAAATACATTGATTCACTACTCTTATTACAACAGTCTGGTTCCACTACTCTTATTCCAACTACATAGATTCACTACTCTTATTACAAGTGTATGGTTCCACTACTCTAATTCCAACTACATGGATTCACTACTGTTATTACAAGTGTATGGTTTCTCTTCTCTTATTCCAACTACATGGATTCACTAATTATTACAAGTGTATGGTTTCTCTACTCTTATTCCAACTACATGGATTGACTACTCTTATTACAAGTGTATGGTTTCTCTACTTTTATTGCAAGCGCATGGTTTCTCTTCTCTTATTCCAGCTACATGGATTCACTACTCTTATTACAAGTGCATGGTTCCACTACTCTTATTCCAACTACATGGATTCACTACTTTTATTACAAGTGTATGGTTCCACTACTCTTATTCCAACTACATAGATTCACTACTCTTATTACAAGTGTATGGTTTCTCTTCTCTTATTCCAACTACATGGATTCTTTACTGTTATCACAAGTGTATGGTTCCTTTACTCTAATTCCAATTACATGGTTTCACTACTCTTATTACAAGTATATGGTTCCACTACTCTAATACCAAATACATGGATTCACTACTGTTATTACAAGTGTATGGTTCCACTACTCTTATTCCAACTACATAGATTCACTACTCTTATTACAAGTGTATGGTTTCTCTTCTCTTATTCCAACTACATGGATTCTTTACTGTTATCACAAGTGTATGGTTCCTTTACTCTAATTCCAATTACATGGTTTCACTACGGTTATTACAAGTGTATGGTTCCACTACTCTAATACCAAATACATGGATTCACTACTGTTATTACAAGTGTATGGTTCCACTACTTTAATTCCAACTACATGGATTCACTACTGTTATTACAAGTGTATAGTTTCTCTTCTCTTATTCCAACTACATGGATTCACTACTCTTATTACAAGTGTATGGTTCCTCTACACTTATTCCAACTAATGGATTCACTACTGTTATTACAAGTGTATGGTTCCACTACTCTTATTCCAACTACATAGATTCACTACTCTTGTTACAAGTGCATGGTTTCTCTACTCTTATTCCAACTACATGGATTCACTACTGTTATTACAAGTGCATGGCTTCTCTACTCTTAATCCAACAACATTGATTCACTACTGTTATTACAAGCGCATGGCTTCTCTACGCTTGTTCCAACGACAATGATTCACTACTGTTATTACAAGCGCATGGTTTCTCTACTCTTATTCCAACTACATGGATTCTCTACTCTTATTCCAACGACATGGATTCACTATTGTTATTATGAGCGCATGGCTTCTCTACTCTTATTCCAACTACATGGTTCACTACTCTTATTACAAGTGTATGGTTTCTCTTCTCTTATTCCAACTACATGGATTCTTTGCTGTTATCACAAGTGTATGGTTCCTTTACTCTAATTCCAATTATATGGATTCACTACTCTTATTACAAGCGCATAGTTTCTCTTCTCTTATTCCAACTACATGGATTCTTTACTGTTATCACAAGTGTATGGTTCCACTACTCTAATTCCAACTACATGGATTCACTACTGTTATTACAAGTGTATGGTTCCACTACTTTAATTCCAACTACATGGATTCACTACTGTTATTACAAGTGTATGGTTCCACTACTTTAATTCCAACTACATGGATTCACTACTGTTATTACAAGTGTATGGTTCCACTACTCTAATTCCAAATACATGGATTCACTACTGTTATTACAAGTGTATGGGTCCACTACTTTAATTCCAACTACATGGATTCACTACTGTTATTACAAGTGTATGGTTTCTCTTCTCTTATTCCAACTACATGGATTCACTACTTATTACAAGTGTATGGTTTCTCTACTCTTATTCCAACTACACGGATTCACTACTCTTATTACAAGTGTATGGTTTCACTACTTTTATTGCAAGCGCATGGTTTCTCTTCTCTTATTCCAACTACATGGATTCACTACTCTTATTACAAGTGCATGGTTCCACTACTTTTATTCCAACTACATGGATTCACTACTCTTATTACAAGTGTATGGTTCGACTACTCTTATTCCAACTACATAGATTCACTACTCTTATTACAAGTGTATGGTCTCTCTTCTCTTATTCCAACTACATGGATTCTATACTGTTATCACAAGTGTATGGTTCCTTTACTCTAATTCCAATTACATGGTTTCACTACTGTTATTACAAGTGCATGGTTCCACTACTCTAATACCAAATACATGAATTCACTACTGTTATTACAAGTGTATGGTTCCACTACTTTAATTCCAACTACATGGATTCACTACTGTTATTACAAGTGTATAGTTTCTCTTCTCTGATTCCAACTACATGGATTCACTACTCTTATTACAAGTGTAGGGTTTCTCTACTCTTATTCCAACTACATGGATTCACTACTCTTATTACAAGTGTATGGTTTCTCTACTTTTATTGCAAGCGCTTGGTTTCTCTTCTCTTATTCCAACTACATGAATTCGCTATTCTTATTACAACTGTATGGTTCCACTACTCTAAATCCAACTACATGGATTCACTACTCTTATTACAACTGTATGGTTCCACTACTTTTATTCCAACTATATGGATTCACTACACTTATTACAAGTGCATGGTTCCACTACTCTTATTCCAACTACATGGATTCACTACTCTTTTTACAAGTGCATGGTTTCTCTACTCTTATTCCAACTACATGGATTCACTACTCTTATTACAAGTGCATGGTTTCTCTACTCTTATTGCAAGTGCATGGTTTCTCTTCTCTTATTCCAACTACATGGATTCATTACTCTTATTACAAGTGTATGGTTCCACTACTCTTATTCCAACTACATGGATTCACTAATCTTATTACAAGTGCATGGTTCCACTACTCTAATTCCAACTACATGGATTCACTACACTTAATACAAGTGCATGGTTCCACTACTCTTATTCCAACTACTTGGATTCACTACTCTTATTACAAGTGTATGGTTTCTCTTCTCTTATTTCAACTACATGGATTCTTTACAGTTATCACAAATGTATGGTTCCTTTAATCTAATTCCAATAACATGGATTCACTACTCTTATTACAAGTGTATGGTTTCTCTTCTCTTATTCCAACTACATGGATTCTTTACTGTTTTCACAAGTGCATGGTTCCTTTACTCTAATTCCAATTACATGGTTTCACTACTGTTATTACAAGTGTATGGTTCCACTACACTAATTCCAACTACATGGATTCACTACTGGTATTACACGTGTATAGTTTCTCTTCTCTTATTACAACTACATGGATTCACTACTCTAATTACAAGTGTATGGTTTCTTTACTTTTATTGCAAGCACATGGTTTCTCTTCTCTTATTCCAACTACATGGATTCACTACTCTTATTACAAGTGCATGGTTCCACTACTCTTATTCCAACTACATTGATTCACTACTCTTACTACAACTGTATGGTTCCACTACTCTTATTCCAACTACATAGATTCACTACTCTTATTACAAGTGTATGGTTCCACTACTCTAATTCCAACTGCATGGATTCACTACTGTTATTACAAGTTTATGGTTTCTCTTCTCTTATTCCAACTACATGGATTCACTACTTATTACAAGTGTATGGTTTCTCTACTCTTATTCCAACTATATGGATTCTCTACTCTTATTACAAGTGTATTGTTTCTCTACTCTTACTCCAACTACATGGATTCACTACTCCTATTACAAGTGTATGGTTCCACTACTCTTATTCCAACTACATGGATTCACTACTCTTATTACAAGTGTATGGTTCCACTACTCTTATTCCAACTACATGGATTCACTACTCTTATTACAAGTGTATGGTTTCTCTTCTCTTATTTCAACTACATGGATTCTTTACTGTTATCACAAGTGTATGGTTCCTTTAATCTAATTCCAATAACATGGATTCACTACTCTTATTACAAGTGTATGGTTTCTCTTCTCTTATTCCAACTACATGGATTCATTACTATTATCACAAGTGCATGGTTCCTTTACTCTAATTCCAATTACATGGTTTCACTACTGTTATTACAAGTGTATGGTTCCACTACACTAATTCCAACTACATGGATTCACTACTGTTATTACACGTGTATAGTTTCTCTTCTCTTATTACAACTATATGGATTCACTACTCTTATTACAAGTGTATGGTTTCTTTACTTTTATTGCAAGCACATGGTTTCTCTTCTCTTATTCCAACTACATGGATTCACTACTCTTATTACAAGTGAATGGTTCCACTACTCTTATTCCAACTACATTGATTCACTAATCTTATTACAACTGTATGTTTCCACTACTCTTATTCCAACTACATAGATTCACTACTCTTATTACAAGTGTATGGTTCCACTACTCTAATTCCAACTACATGGATTCACTACTGTTATTACAAGTGTATGGTTTCTCTTCTCTTATTCCAACTACATGGATTCACTACTTATTACAAGTGTATGGTTTCTCTACTCTTATTCCAACTACATGGATTCACTACTCTTATTACAAGTGTATTGTTTCTCTACTCTTACTCCAACTACATGGATTCACTACTCTTATTAAAAGTGTATGGTTCCACTACTCTTATTCCAACTACATGGATTCACTACTCTTATTACAAGTGTATGGTTCCACTACTCATATTCCAACTACATAGATTCACTACTCTTATTACAAGTGTATGGTTTCTCTTCTCTTATTCCAACTACATGGATTCTTTACTGTTATCACAAGTGTATGGTTCCTTTACTCTAATTCCAATTACATGGTTTCACTAAGGTTATTACAAGTGTATGGTTCCACTACTCTAATACCAAATACATGGATTCACTACTGTTATTACAAGTGTATGGTTCCACTACTTTAATTCCAACTACATGGATTCACTACTGTTATTACAAGTGTCTAGTTTCTCTTCTCTTATTCCAACTACATGGATTCACTACTCATATTACAAGTGTATGGTTTCTCTACTTTTATTGAAAGCGCATGGTTTCTCTTCTATTATTCCAACTACATGGATTCACTATTCTTATTACAACTGTATGGTTCCACTACTCTAAATCCAACTACATGGATTCACTACACTTATTACAAGTGCATGGTTCCACTACTCTTATTCCAACTATATGGATTCACTACACTTATTACAAGTGCATGGTTCCACTACTCTTATTCCAACTACATGGATTCACTACTCTTATTACAAGTGCATGTTTTCACTACTCTTATTCCAACTACATGGATTCACTACTCTTATTACAAGTGCATGGTTTCACTACTCTTATTCCAACTACATGGATTCACTACTCTTATTACAAGTGCATGGTTTCTCTACTTTTATTTCAAGCGCATGGTTTCTCTTCTCTTATTCCAACTACATGGATTCACTTCTCTTATTACAAGTGCATGGTTCCACTACTCTTATTCCAACTACATGGATTCACTAATCTTATTACAAGTGCATGGTTCCACTACTCTAATTCCAACTACATGGATGCACTACACTTATTACAAGTGCATGGTTCCACTACTCTTATTCCAACTACATGGATTCACTACTCTTATTACAAGTGTATGGTTTCTCTTCTCTTATTTCAACTACATGGATTCTTTACTGTTATCACAAGTGTATGGTTCCTTTAATCTAATTCCAATAACATGGATTCCCTACTCTTATTACAAGTGTATGGTTTCTCTTCTCTTATTCCAACTACATGGATTCTTTACTGTTATCACAAGTGCATGGTTCCTTTACTCTAATTCCAATTACATGGTTTCACTACTGTTATTACAAGTGTATGTTTCCACTACTTTAATTCCAACTACATGGATTCACTACTGTTATTACACGTGTATAGTTTCTCTTCTCTTATTCCAACTACATGGATTCACTACTCTTATTACAAGTGTATGGTTTCTTTACTTTTATTGCAAGCGCATGGTTTCTCTTCTCTTATTCCAACTACATGGATTCACTACTCTTATTACAAGTGCATGGTTCCACTACTCTTATTCCAACTACATGGATTCACTACCCTTATTACAAGTGCATGGTTTCTATACTCTTATTCCAACTTCTGTACATGGATTCATTACTTTTATTACAAATGTATGGTTCCACTACTCTTATTCCAACTACATTGATTCACTACTCTTATCACAAGTGCATGGTTTCACTACTCTTATTCCAACTACATGGATTCACTACTCTTATTACAAGTGCATGGTTCCACTACTCTTATTCCAACTACATGGATTCACTACTGTTATTACAAGCGCATGGTTTCTCTACTCTTATTCCAACTGCATGGATTCACTACTCTTATTACAAGTGTATGATTTCTCTACTCTTATTCCAACTACATAGATTCACTACTCTTATTACAAGCGCATGGTTTCTCTTCTCTTATTCCAACTACAGGGATTCACTACTGTTATTACAAGTGTATGGTTCCACTACTCTATTTCCAACTACATGGATTCACTACTGTTATTACAAGTGTATGATTTCTCTACTCTTATCCCAACTGCATGGATTCACTTCTGTTATTACAAGTGTATGGTTCCACTACTCCTATTCGAACTACATAGATTCAGTACTCTTATTACAAGCGCATGTTTCCACTACTCTAACTCCAACTACATGGATTCACTACTCTTATTACAAGTGTATGATTTCTCTACTCTTATTCCAACTACATGGATTCTTTACTGTTATAACAAGTGTATGGTTCCTTTACTCTAATTCCAATTACATGGTTTCACTACTCTTATTACAAGTATATGGTTCCACTACTCTAATACCAAATACATGAATTCACTACTGTTATTACAAGTGTATGGTTCCACTACTCTTATTCCAACTACATAGATTCACTACTCTTATTACAAGTGTATGGTTTCTCTTCTCTTATTCCAACTACATGGATTCTTTACTGTTATCACAAGTGTATGGTTCCTTTACTCTAATTCCAATAACATAGATTCACTACTCTTATTACAAGTGTATGGTTTCTCTTCTCTTATTCCAACTACATGGATTCTTTACTGTTATCACAAGTGCATGGTTCCTTTACTCTAATTCCAATTACATGGTTTCACTACTGTTATTACAAGTGTATGGTTCCACTTCACTAATTCCAACTACATGGATTCACTACTGTTATTACACGTGTATAGTTTCTCTTCTCTTATTCCAACTACATGGATTCACTACTCTTATTACAAGTGTATGGTTTCTTTACTTTTATTGCAAGCACATGGTTTCTCTTCTCTTATTCCAACTACATGGATTCACTACTTTTATTACAACTGTATGGTTCCACTACTCTTATTCCAAATACATTGATTCACCACTCTTATTACAACAGTCTGGTTCCACTACTCTTATTCCAACTACATAGATTCACTACTCTTATTACAAGTGTATGGTTCCACTACTCTAATTCCAACTACATGGATTCACTAATTATTACAAGTGTATGGTTTCTCTACTCTTATTCCAACTACATTGATTCACTACTCTTATTACAAGTGTATGGTTTCTCTACTTTTATTGCAAGTGCATGATTTCTTTTCTCTTATTCCAGCTACATGGATTCACTACTCTTATTACAAGTGCATGGTTCCACTACTCTTATTCCAACTACATGGATTCACTACTTTTATTACAAGTGTATGGTTCCACTTCACTAATTCCAACTACATGGATTCACTACTGTTATTGCACGTGTATAGTTTCTCTTCTCTTATTCCAACTACATGGAATCACTACTCTTATTACAAGTGTATGGTTTCTTTACTTTTATTGCAAGCACATGGTTTCTCTTCTCTTATTCCAACTACATGGATTCACTACTTTTATTACAACTGTATGGTTCCACTACTCTTATTCCAAATACATTGATTCACTACTCTTATTACAACAGTCTGGTTCCACTACTCTTATTCCAACTACATAGATTCACTACTCTTATTACAAGTGTATGGTTCCACTACTCTAATTCCAACTACATGGATTCACTACTGTTATTACAAGTGTATGGTTTCTCTTCTCTTATTCCAACTACATGGATTCACTAATTATTACAAGTGTATGGTTTCTCTACTCTTATTCCAACTGCATGGATTCACTACTCTGATTACAAGTGTATGGTTTCTCTACTTTTATTGCAAGCGCATGGTTTCTCTTCTCTTATTCCAGCTACATGGATTCACTACTCTTATTACAAGTGCATGGTTCCACTACTCTTATTCCAACTACATGGATTCACTACTTTTATTACAAGTGTATGGTTCCACTACTCTTATTCCAACTACATAGATTCACTACTCTTATTACAAGTGTATGGTTTCTCTTCTCTTATTCCAACTACATGGATTCTTTACTGTTATCACAAGTGTATGGTTCCTTTACTCTAATTCCAATTACATGGTTTCACTACTGTTATTACAAGTGCATGGTTCCACTACTCTAATACCAAATACATGAATTCACTACTGTTATTACAAGTGTATGGTTCCACTACTTTAATTCCAACTACATGGATTCACTACTGTTATTACAAGTGTATAGTTTCTCTTCTCTGATTCCAACTACATGGATTCACTACTCTTATTACAAGTGTAGGGTTTCTCTACTCTTATTCCAACTACATGGATTCACTACTCTTATTACAAGTGTATGGTTTCTCTACTTTTATTGCAAGCGCTTGGTTTCTCTTCTCTTATTCCAACTACATGAATTCGCTATTCTTATTACAACTGTATGGTTCCACTACTCTAAATCCAACTACATGGATTCACTACTCTTATTACAACTGTATGGTTCCACTACTTTTATTCCAACTATATGGATTCACTACACTTATTACAAGTGCATGGTTCCACTACTCTTATTCCAACTACATGGATTCACTACTCTTTTTACAAGTGCATGGTTTCTCTACTCTTATTCCAACTACATGGATTCACTACTCTTATTACAAGTGCATGGTTTCTCTACTCTTATTGCAAGTGCATGGTTTCTCTTCTCTTATTCCAACTACATGGATTCATTACTCTTATTACAAGTGTATGGTTCCACTACTCTTATTCCAACTACATGGATTCACTAATCTTATTACAAGTGCATGGTTCCACTACTCTAATTCCAACTACATGGATTCACTACACTTAATACAAGTGCATGGTTCCACTACTCTTATTCCAACTACTTGGATTCACTACTCTTATTACAAGTGTATGGTTTCTCTTCTCTTATTTCAACTACATGGATTCTTTACAGTTATCACAAGTGTATGGTTCCTTTAATCTAATTCCAATAACATGGATTCACTACTCTTATTACAAGTGTATGGTTTCTCTTCTCTTATTCCAACTACATGGATTCTTTACTGTTATCACAAGTGCATGGATCCTTTACTCTAATTCCAATTACATGGTTTCACTACTGTTATTACAAGTGTATGGTTCCACTACACTAATTCCAACTACATGGATTCACTACTGTTATTACACATGTATAGTTTCTCTTCTCTTATTCCAACTATATGGATTCACTACTCTTATTACAAGTGTATGGTTTCTTTACTTTTATTGCAAGCACATGGTTTCTCTTCTCTTATTCCAACTACATGGATTCACTACTTTTATTACAACTGTATGGTTCCACTACTCTTATTCCAAATACATTGATTCACTACTCTTATTACAACAGTCTGGTTCCACTACTCTTATTCCAACTACATAGATTCACTACTCTTATTACAAGTGTATGGTTCCACTACTCTAATTCCAACTACATGGATTCACTACTGTTATTACAAGTGTATGGTTTCTCTTCTCTTATTCCAACTACATGGATTCACTAATTATTACAAGTGTATGGTTTCTCTACTCTTATTCCAACTACATGGATTGACTACTCTTATTACAAGTGTATGGTTTCTCTACTTTTATTGCAAGCGCATGGTTTCTCTTCTCTTATTCCAGCTACATGGATTCACTACTCTTATTACAAGTGCATGGTTCCACTACTCTTATTCCAACTACATGGATTCACTACTTTTATTACAAGTGTATGGTTCCACTACTCTTATTCCAACTACATAGATTCACTACTCTTATTACAAGTGTATGGTTTCTCTTCTCTTATTCCAACTACATGGATTCTTTACTGTTATCACAAGTGTATGGTTCCTTTACTCTAATTCCAATTACATGGTTTCACTACTCTTATTACAAGTATATGGTTCCACTACTCTAATACCAAATACATGGATTCACTACTGTTATTACAAGTGTATGGTTCCACTACTCTTATTCCAACTACATAGATTCACTACTCTTATTACAAGTGTATGGTTTCTCTTCTCTTATTCCAACTACATGGATTCTTTACTGTTATCACAAGTGTATGGTTCCTTTACTCTAATTCCAATTACATGGTTTCACTACGGTTATTACAAGTGTATGGTTCCACTACTCTAATACCAAATACATGGATTCACTACTGTTATTACAAGTGTATGGTTCCACTACTTTAATTCCAACTACATGGATTCACTACTGTTATTACAAGTGTATAGTTTCTCTTCTCTTATTCCAACTACATGGATTCACTACTCTTATTACAAGTGTATGGTTCCTCTACACTTATTCCAACTAATGGATTCACTACTGTTATTACAAGTGTATGGTTCCACTACTCTTATTCCAACTACATAGATTCACTACTCTTGTTACAAGTGCATGGTTTCTCTACTCTTATTCCAACTACATGGATTCACTACTGTTATTACAAGTGCATGGCTTCTCTACTCTTAATCCAACAACATTGATTCACTACTGTTATTACAAGCGCATGGCTTCTCTACGCTTGTTCCAACGACAATGATTCACTACTGTTATTACAAGCGCATGGTTTCTCTACTCTTATTCCAACTACATGGATTCTCTACTCTTATTCCAACGACATGGATTCACTATTGTTATTATGAGCGCATGGCTTCTCTACTCTTATTCCAACTACATGGTTCACTACTCTTATTACAAGTGTATGGTTTCTCTTCTCTTATTCCAACTACATGGATTCTTTGCTGTTATCACAAGTGTATGGTTCCTTTACTCTAATTCCAATTATATGGATTCACTACTCTTATTACAAGCGCATAGTTTCTCTTCTCTTATTCCAACTACATGGATTCTTTACTGTTATCACAAGTGTATGGTTCCACTACTCTAATTCCAACTACATGGATTCACTACTGTTATTACAAGTGTATGGTTCCACTACTTTAATTCCAACTACATGGATTCACTACTGTTATTACAAGTGTATGGTTCCACTACTTTAATTCCAACTACATGGATTCACTACTGTTATTACAAGTGTATGGTTCCACTACTCTAATTCCAAATACATGGATTCACTACTGTTATTACAAGTGTATGGGTCCACTACTTTAATTCCAACTACATGGATTCACTACTGTTATTACAAGTGTATGGTTTCTCTTCTCTTATTCCAACTACATGGATTCACTACTTATTACAAGTGTATGGTTTCTCTACTCTTATTCCAACTACACGGATTCACTACTCTTATTACAAGTGTATGGTTTCACTACTTTTATTGCAAGCGCATGGTTTCTCTTCTCTTATTCCAACTACATGGATTCACTACTCTTATTACAAGTGCATGGTTCCACTACTTTTATTCCAACTACATGGATTCACTACTCTTATTACAAGTGTATGGTTCGACTACTCTTATTCCAACTACATAGATTCACTACTCTTATTACAAGTGTATGGTCTCTCTTCTCTTATTCCAACTACATGGATTCTATACTGTTATCACAAGTGTATGGTTCCTTTACTCTAATTCCAATTACATGGTTTCACTACTGTTATTACAAGTGCATGGTTCCACTACTCTAATACCAAATACATGAATTCACTACTGTTATTACAAGTGTATGGTTCCACTACTTTAATTCCAACTACATGGATTCACTACTGTTATTACAAGTGTATAGTTTCTCTTCTCTGATTCCAACTACATGGATTCACTACTCTTATTACAAGTGTAGGGTTTCTCTACTCTTATTCCAACTACATGGATTCACTACTCTTATTACAAGTGTATGGTTTCTCTACTTTTATTGCAAGCGCTTGGTTTCTCTTCTCTTATTCCAACTACATGAATTCGCTATTCTTATTACAACTGTATGGTTCCACTACTCTAAATCCAACTACATGGATTCACTACTCTTATTACAACTGTATGGTTCCACTACTTTTATTCCAACTATATGGATTCACTACACTTATTACAAGTGCATGGTTCCACTACTCTTATTCCAACTACATGGATTCACTACTCTTTTTACAAGTGCATGGTTTCTCTACTCTTATTCCAACTACATGGATTCACTACTCTTATTACAAGTGCATGGTTTCTCTACTCTTATTGCAAGTGCATGGTTTCTCTTCTCTTATTCCAACTACATGGATTCATTACTCTTATTACAAGTGTATGGTTCCACTACTCTTATTCCAACTACATGGATTCACTAATCTTATTACAAGTGCATGGTTCCACTACTCTAATTCCAACTACATGGATTCACTACACTTAATACAAGTGCATGGTTCCACTACTCTTATTCCAACTACTTGGATTCACTACTCTTATTACAAGTGTATGGTTTCTCTTCTCTTATTTCAACTACATGGATTCTTTACAGTTATCACAAATGTATGGTTCCTTTAATCTAATTCCAATAACATGGATTCACTACTCTTATTACAAGTGTATGGTTTCTCTTCTCTTATTCCAACTACATGGATTCTTTACTGTTTTCACAAGTGCATGGTTCCTTTACTCTAATTCCAATTACATGGTTTCACTACTGTTATTACAAGTGTATGGTTCCACTACACTAATTCCAACTACATGGATTCACTACTGGTATTACACGTGTATAGTTTCTCTTCTCTTATTACAACTACATGGATTCACTACTCTAATTACAAGTGTATGGTTTCTTTACTTTTATTGCAAGCACATGGTTTCTCTTCTCTTATTCCAACTACATGGATTCACTACTCTTATTACAAGTGCATGGTTCCACTACTCTTATTCCAACTACATTGATTCACTACTCTTACTACAACTGTATGGTTCCACTACTCTTATTCCAACTACATAGATTCACTACTCTTATTACAAGTGTATGGTTCCACTACTCTAATTCCAACTGCATGGATTCACTACTGTTATTACAAGTTTATGGTTTCTCTTCTCTTATTCCAACTACATGGATTCACTACTTATTACAAGTGTATGGTTTCTCTACTCTTATTCCAACTATATGGATTCTCTACTCTTATTACAAGTGTATTGTTTCTCTACTCTTACTCCAACTACATGGATTCACTACTCCTATTACAAGTGTATGGTTCCACTACTCTTATTCCAACTACATGGATTCACTACTCTTATTACAAGTGTATGGTTCCACTACTCTTATTCCAACTACATGGATTCACTACTCTTATTACAAGTGTATGGTTTCTCTTCTCTTATTTCAACTACATGGATTCTTTACTGTTATCACAAGTGTATGGTTCCTTTAATCTAATTCCAATAACATGGATTCACTACTCTTATTACAAGTGTATGGTTTCTCTTCTCTTATTCCAACTACATGGATTCATTACTATTATCACAAGTGCATGGTTCCTTTACTCTAATTCCAATTACATGGTTTCACTACTGTTATTACAAGTGTATGGTTCCACTACACTAATTCCAACTACATGGATTCACTACTGTTATTACACGTGTATAGTTTCTCTTCTCTTATTACAACTATATGGATTCACTACTCTTATTACAAGTGTATGGTTTCTTTACTTTTATTGCAAGCACATGGTTTCTCTTCTCTTATTCCAACTACATGGATTCACTACTCTTATTACAAGTGAATGGTTCCACTACTCTTATTCCAACTACATTGATTCACTAATCTTATTACAACTGTATGTTTCCACTACTCTTATTCCAACTACATAGATTCACTACTCTTATTACAAGTGTATGGTTCCACTACTCTAATTCCAACTACATGGATTCACTACTGTTATTACAAGTGTATGGTTTCTCTTCTCTTATTCCAACTACATGGATTCACTACTTATTACAAGTGTATGGTTTCTCTACTCTTATTCCAACTACATGGATTCACTACTCTTATTACAAGTGTATTGTTTCTCTACTCTTACTCCAACTACATGGATTCACTACTCTTATTAAAAGTGTATGGTTCCACTACTCTTATTCCAACTACATGGATTCACTACTCTTATTACAAGTGTATGGTTCCACTACTCATATTCCAACTACATAGATTCACTACTCTTATTACAAGTGTATGGTTTCTCTTCTCTTATTCCAACTACATGGATTCTTTACTGTTATCACAAGTGTATGGTTCCTTTACTCTAATTCCAATTACATGGTTTCACTAAGGTTATTACAAGTGTATGGTTCCACTACTCTAATACCAAATACATGGATTCACTACTGTTATTACAAGTGTATGGTTCCACTACTTTAATTCCAACTACATGGATTCACTACTGTTATTACAAGTGTCTAGTTTCTCTTCTCTTATTCCAACTACATGGATTCACTACTCATATTACAAGTGTATGGTTTCTCTACTTTTATTGAAAGCGCATGGTTTCTCTTCTATTATTCCAACTACATGGATTCACTATTCTTATTACAACTGTATGGTTCCACTACTCTAAATCCAACTACATGGATTCACTACACTTATTACAAGTGCATGGTTCCACTACTCTTATTCCAACTATATGGATTCACTACACTTATTACAAGTGCATGGTTCCACTACTCTTATTCCAACTACATGGATTCACTACTCTTATTACAAGTGCATGTTTTCACTACTCTTATTCCAACTACATGGATTCACTACTCTTATTACAAGTGCATGGTTTCACTACTCTTATTCCAACTACATGGATTCACTACTCTTATTACAAGTGCATGGTTTCTCTACTTTTATTTCAAGCGCATGGTTTCTCTTCTCTTATTCCAACTACATGGATTCACTTCTCTTATTACAAGTGCATGGTTCCACTACTCTTATTCCAACTACATGGATTCACTAATCTTATTACAAGTGCATGGTTCCACTACTCTAATTCCAACTACATGGATTCACTACACTTATTACAAGTGCATGGTTCCACTACTCTTATTCCAACTACATGGATTCACTACTCTTATTACAAGTGTATGGTTTCTCTTCTCTTATTTCAACTACATGGATTCTTTACTGTTATCACAAGTGTATGGTTCCTTTAATCTAATTCCAATAACATGGATTCCCTACTCTTATTACAAGTGTATGGTTTCTCTTCTCTTATTCCAACTACATGGATTCTTTACTGTTATCACAAGTGCATGGTTCCTTTACTCTAATTCCAATTACATGGTTTCACTACTGTTATTACAAGTGTATGTTTCCACTACTTTAATTCCAACTACATGGATTCACTACTGTTATTACACGTGTATAGTTTCTCTTCTCTTATTCCAACTACATGGATTCACTACTCTTATTACAAGTGTATGGTTTCTTTACTTTTATTGCAAGCGCATGGTTTCTCTTCTCTTATTCCAACTACATGGATTCACTACTCTTATTACAAGTGCATGGTTCCACTACTCTTATTCCAACTACATGGATTCACTACCCTTATTACAAGTGCATGGTTTCTATACTCTTATTCCAACTTCTGTACATGGATTCATTACTTTTATTACAAATGTATGGTTCCACTACTCTTATTCCAACTACATTGATTCACTACTCTTATCACAAGTGCATGGTTTCACTACTCTTATTCCAACTACATGGATTCACTACTCTTATTACAAGTGCATGGTTCCACTACTCTTATTCCAACTACATGGATTCACTACTGTTATTACAAGCGCATGGTTTCTCTACTCTTATTCCAACTGCATGGATTCACTACTCTTATTACAAGTGTATGATTTCTCTACTCTTATTCCAACTACATAGATTCACTACTCTTATTACAAGCGCATGGTTTCTCTTCTCTTATTCCAACTACAGGGATTCACTACTGTTATTACAAGTGTATGGTTCCACTACTCTATTTCCAACTACATGGATTCACTACTGTTATTACAAGTGTATGATTTCTCTACTCTTATCCCAACTGCATGGATTCACTTCTGTTATTACAAGTGTATGGTTCCACTACTCCTATTCGAACTACATAGATTCAGTACTCTTATTACAAGCGCATGTTTCCACTACTCTAACTCCAACTACATGGATTCACTACTCTTATTACAAGTGTATGATTTCTCTACTCTTATTCCAACTACATGGATTCTTTACTGTTATAACAAGTGTATGGTTCCTTTACTCTAATTCCAATTACATGGTTTCACTACTCTTATTACAAGTATATGGTTCCACTACTCTAATACCAAATACATGAATTCACTACTGTTATTACAAGTGTATGGTTCCACTACTCTTATTCCAACTACATAGATTCACTACTCTTATTACAAGTGTATGGTTTCTCTTCTCTTATTCCAACTACATGGATTCTTTACTGTTATCACAAGTGTATGGTTCCTTTACTCTAATTCCAATAACATAGATTCACTACTCTTATTACAAGTGTATGGTTTCTCTTCGCTTATTCCAACTACATGGATTCTTTACTGTTATCACAAGTGCATGGTTCCTTTACTCTAATTCCAATTACATGGTTTCACTACTGTTATTACAAGTGTATGGTTCCACTTCACTAATTCCAACTACATGGATTCACTACTGTTATTACACGTGTATAGTTTCTCTTCTCTTATTCCAACTACATGGATTCACTACTCTTATTACAAGTGTATGGTTTCTTTACTTTTATTGCAAGCACATGGTTTCTCTTCTCTTATTCCAACTACATGGATTCACTACTTTTATTACAACTGTATGGTTCCACTACTCTTATTCCAAATACATTGATTCACCACTCTTATTACAACAGTCTGGTTCCACTACTCTTATTCCAACTACATAGATTCACTACTCTTATTACAAGTGTATGGTTCCACTACTCTAATTCCAACTACATGGATTCACTAATTATTACAAGTGTATGGTTTCTCTACTCTTATTCCAACTACATTGATTCACTACTCTTATTACAAGTGTATGGTTTCTCTACTTTTATTGCAAGTGCATGATTTCTTTTCTCTTATTCCAGCTACATGGATTCACTACTCTTATTACAAGTGCATGGTTCCACTACTCTTATTCCAACTACATGGATTCACTACTTTTATTACAAGTGTATGGTTCCACTTCACTAATTCCAACTACATGGATTCACTACTGTTATTGCACGTGTATAGTTTCTCTTCTCTTATTCCAACTACATGGAATCACTACTCTTATTACAAGTGTATGGTTTCTTTACTTTTATTGCAAGCACATGGTTTCTCTTCTCTTATTCCAACTACATGGATTCACTACTTTTATTACAACTGTATGGTTCCACTACTCTTATTCCAAATACATTGATTCACTACTCTTATTACAACAGTCTGGTTCCACTACTCTTATTCCAACTACATAGATTCACTACTCTTATTACAAGTGTATGGTTCCACTACTCTAATTCCAACTACATGGATTCACTACTGTTATTACAAGTGTATGGTTTCTCTTCTCTTATTCCAACTACATGGATTCACTAATTATTACAAGTGTATGGTTTCTCTACTCTTATTCCAACTGCATGGATTCACTACTCTGATTACAAGTGTATGGTTTCTCTACTTTTATTGCAAGCGCATGGTTTCTCTTCTCTTATTCCAGCTACATGGATTCACTACTCTTATTACAAGTGCATGGTTCCACTACTCTTATTCCAACTACATGGATTCACTACTTTTATTACAAGTGTATGGTTCCACTACTCTTATTCCAACTACATAGATTCACTACTCTTATTACAAGTGTATGGTTTCTCTTCTCTTATTCCAACTACATGGATTCTTTACTGTTATCACAAGTGTATGGTTCCTTTACTCTAATTCCAATTACATGGTTTCACTTCTCTTATTACAAGTATATGGTTCCACTACTTTAATTCCAAATACATGGATTCACTACTGTTATTACAAGTGTATGGTTCCACTACTCTTATTTCAACTACATAGATTCACTACTCTTATTACAAGTGTATGGTTTCTCTTCTCTTATTCCAACTACATGGATTCTTTACTGTTATCACAAGTGTATGGTTCCTTTACTCTAATTCCAATTACATGGTTTCACTACGGTTATTACAAGTGTATGGTACCACTACTCTAATACCAAATACATGGATTCACTACTGTTATTACAAGTGTATGGTTCCACTACTCTTATTCCAACTACATAGATTCACTACTCTTATTACAAGTGTATGGTTTCTCTTCTCTTATTCCAACTACATGGATTCTTTACTGTTATCACAAGTGTATGGTTCCTTTACTCTAATTCCAATTACATGGTTTCACTACGGTTATTACAAGTGTATGTTTCCACTACTCTAATACCAAATACATGGATTCACTACTGTTATTACAAGTGTATGGTTCCACTACTTTAATTCCAACTACATGGATTCACTACTGTTATTACAAGTGTATAGTTTCTCTTCTCTTATTCCAACTACATGGATTCACTACTCTTATTACAAGTGTATGGTTCCTCTACACTTATTCCAACTAATGGATTCACTACTGTTATTACAAGTGTATGGTTCCACTACTCTTATTCCAACTACATAGATTCACTACTCTTATTACAAGTGCATGGTTTCTCTACTCTTATTCCAACTACATGGATTCACTACTGTTATTACAAGTGCATGGCTTCTCTACTCTTAATCCAACGACATTGATTCACTACTGTTATTACAAGCGCATGGCTTCTCTACGCTTGTTCCAACGACAATGATTCACTACTGTTATTACAAGCGCATGGTTTCTCTACTCTTATTCCAACTACATGGATTCTCTACTCTTATTCCAACGACATGGATTCACTATTGCTATTATGAGCGCATGGCTTCTCTACTCTTATTCCAACTACATGGTTCACTACTCTTATTACAAGTGTATGGTTTCTCTTCTCTTATTCCAACTACATGGATTCTTTGCTGTTATCACAAGTGTATGGTTCCTTTACTCTAATTCCAATTATATGGATTCACTACTCTTATTACAAGCGCATAGTTTCTCTTCTCTTATTCCAACTTCATGGATTCTTTACTGTTATCACGAGTGTATGGTTCCACTACTCTAATTCCAACTACATGGATTCACTACTGTTATTACAAGTGTATGGTTCCACTACTTTAATTCCAACTACATGGATTCACTAATGTTATTACAAGTGTATGGTTCCACTACTTTAATTCCAACTACATGGATTCACTACTGTTATTTCAAGTGTATGGTTCCACTACTCTAATTCCAAATACATGGATTCACTACTGTTATTACAAGTGTATGGGTCCACTACTTTAATTCCAACTACATGGATTCACTACTGTTATTACAAGTGTATGGTTTCTCTTCTCTTATTCCAACTACATGGATTCACTACTTATTACAAGTGTATGGTTTCTCTACTCTTATTCCAACTACACGGATTCACTACTCTTATTACAAGTGTATGGTTTCACTACTTTTATTGCAAGCGCATGGTTTCTCTTCTCTTATTCCAACTACATGGATTCACTACTCTTATTACAAGTGCATGGTTCCACTACTCTTATTCCAACTACATGGATTCACTACTCTTATTACAAGTGTATGGTTCCACTACTCTTATTCCAACTACATAGATTCACTACTCTTATTACAAGTGTATGGTCTCTCTTCTCTTATTCCAACTACATGGATTCTATACTGTTATCACAAGTGTATGGTTCCTTTACTCTAATTCCAATTACATGGTTTCACTACTGTTATTACAAGTGCATGGTTCCACTACTCTAATACCAAATACATGGATTCACTACTGTTATTACAAGTGTATGGTTCCACTACTTTAATTCCAACTACATGGATTCACTACTGTTATTACAAGTGTATAGTTTCTCTTCTCTGATTCCAACTACATGGATTCACTACTCTTATTACATGTGTAGGGTTTCTCTACTCTTATTCCAACTACATGGATTCACTACTCTTATTACAAGTGTATGGTTTCTCTACTTTTATTGCAAGCGCTTGGTTTCTCTTCTCTTATTCCAACTACATGAATTCGCTATTCTTATTACAACTGTATGGTTCCACTACTCTAAATCCAACTACATGGATTCACTACTCTTATTACAACTGTATGGTTCCACTACTCTTATTCCAACTATATGGATTCACTACACTTATTACAAGTGCATGGTTCCACTACTCTTATTCCAACTACATGGATTCACTACTCTTATTACAAGTGCATGGTTTCTCTACTCTTATTCCAACTACATGGATTCACTACTCTTATTACAAGTGCATGGTTTCTCTACTCTTATTGCAAGTGCATGGTTTCTCTTCTCTTATTCCAACTACATGGATTCATTACTCTTATTACAAGTGTATGGTTCCACTACTCTTATTCCAACTACATGGATTCACTAATCTTATTACAAGTGCATGGTTCCACTACTCTAATTCCAACTAAATGGATTCACTACACTTAATACAAGTGCATGGTTCCACTACTCTTATTCCAACTACTTGGATTCACTACTCTTATTACAAGTGTATGGTTTCTCTTCTCTTATTTCAACTACATGGATTCTTTACAGTTATCACAAGTGTATGGTTCCTTTAATCTAATTCCAATAACATGGATTCACTACTCTTATTACAAGTGTATGGTTTCTCTTCTCTTATTCCAACTACATGGATTCTTTACTGTTTTCACAAGTGCATGGTTCCTTTACTCTAATTCCAATTACATGGTTTCACTACTGTTATTACAAGTGTATGGTTCCACCACACTAATTCCAACTACATGGATTCACTACTGTTATTACACGTGTATAGTTTCTCTTCTCTTATTACAACTACATGGATTCACTACTCTAATTACAAGTGTATGGTTTCTTTACTTTTATTGCAAGCACATGGTTTCTCTTCTCTTATTCCAACTACATGGATTCACTACTCTTACTACAACTGTATGGTTCCACTACTCTTATTCCAACTACATAGATACACTACTCTTATTACAAGTGTATGGTTCCACTACTCTAATTCCAACTGCATGGATTCACTACTGTTATTACAAGTGTATGGTTTCTCTTCTCTTATTCCAACTACATGGATTCACTACTTATTACAAGTGTATGGTTTCTCTACTCTTATTCCAACTACATGGATTCTCTACTCTTATTACAAGTGTATTGTTTCTCTACTCTTACTCCAACTACATGGATTCACTACTCCTATTACAAGTGTATGGTTCCACTACTCTTATTCCAACTACATGGATTCACTACTCTTATTACAAGTGTATGGTTCCACTACTCTTATTCCAACTACATGGATTCACTACTCTTATTACAAGTGTATGGTTTCTCTTCTCTTATTTCAACTACATGGATTCTTTACTGTTATCACAAGTGTATGGTTCCTTTAATCTAATTCCAATAACATGGATTCACTACTCTTATTACAAGTGTATGGTTTCTCTTCTCTTATTCCAACTACATGGATTCTTTACTGTTATCACAAGTGCATGGTTCCTTTACTCTAATTCCAATTACATGGTTTCACTACTGTTATTACAAGTGTATGGTTCCACTACACTAATTCCAACTACATGGATTCACTACTGTTATTACACGTGTATAGTTTCTCTTCTCTTATTGCAACTACATGGATTCACTACTCTTATTACAAGTGTATGGTTTCTTTACTTTTATTGCAAGCACATGGTTTCTCTTCTCTTATTCCAACTACATGGATTCACTACTCTTATTACAAGTGAATGGTTCCACTACTCTTATTCCAACTACATTGATTCACTAATCTTATTACAACTGTATGTTTCCACTACTCTTATTCCAACTACATAGATTCACTACTCTTATTACAAGTGTATGGTTCCACTACTCTAATTCCAACTACATGGATTCACTACTGTTATTACAAGTGTATGGTTTCTCTTCTCTTATTCCAACTACATGGATTCACTACTTATTACAAGTGTATGGTTTCTCTACTCTTATTCCAACTACATGGATTCACTACTCTTATTACAAGTGTATTGTTTCTCTACTCTTACTCCAACTACATGGATTCACTACTCTTATTAAAAGTGTATGGTTCCACTACTCTTATTCCAACTACATGGATTCACTACTCTTATTACAAGTGTATGGTTCCACTACTCTTATTCCAACTACATAGATTCACTACTCTTATTACAAGTGTATGGTTTCTCTTCTCTTATTCCAACTACATGGATTCTTTACTGTTATCACAAGTGTATGGTTCCTTTACTCTAATTCCAATTACATGGTTTCACTAAGGTTATTACAAGTGTATGGTTCCACTACTCTAATACCAAATACATGGATTCACTACTGTTATTACAAGTGTATGGTTCCACTACTTTAATTCCAACTACATGGATTCACTACTGTTATTACAAGTGTCTAGTTTATCTTCTCTTATTCCAACTACATGGATTCACTACTCTTATTACAAGTGTATGGTTTCTCTACTTTTATTGCAAGCGCATGGTTTCTCTTCTATTATTCCAACTACATGGATTCACTATTCTTATTACAACTGTATGGTTCCACTACTCTAAATCCAACTACATGGATTCACTACACTTATTACAAGTGCATGGTTCCACTACTCTTATTCCAACTATATGGATTCACTACACTTATTACAAGTGCATGGTTCCACTACTCTTATTCCAACTACATGGATTCACTACTCTTATTACAAGTGCATGTTTTCACTACTCTTATTCCAACTACATGGATTCACTACTCTTATTACAAGTGCATGGTTTCACTACTCTTATTCCAACTACATGGATTCACTACTCTTATTACAAGTGTATTGTTTCTCTACTCTTATTCCAACTACATGGATTCACTACTCTTATTACAAGTGCATGGTTTCTCCACTTTTATTTCAAGCGCATGGTTTCTCTTCTCTTATTCCAACTACATGGATTCACTACTCTTATTACAAGTGCATGGTTCCACTACTCTTATTCCAACTACATGTATTCACTAATCTTATTACAATTGCATGGTTCCACTACTCTAATTCCAACTACATGGATTCACTACACTTATTACAAGTGCATGGTTCCACTACTCTTATTCCAACTACATGGATTCACTACTCTTATTACAAGTGTATGGTTTCTCTTCTCTTATTTCAACTACATGGATTCTTTACTGTTATCACAAGTGTATGGTTCCTTTAATCTAATTCCAATAACATGGATTCACTACTCTTATTACAAGTGTATGGTTTCTCTTCTCTTATTCCAACTACATGGATTCTTTACTGTTATCACAAGTGCATGGTTCCTTTACTCTAATTCCAATTACATGGTTTCACTACTGTTATTACAAGTGTATGGTTCCACTACTTTAAATCCAACTACATGGATTCACTACTGTTATTACACGTGTATAGTTTCTCTTCTCTTATTCCAACTACATGGATTCACTACTCTTATTACAAGTTTATGGTTTCTTTACTTTTATTGCAAGCGCATGGTTTCTCTTCTCTTATTCCAACTACATGGATTCACTACTCTTATTACAAGTGCATGGTTCCACTACTCTTATTCCAACTACATGGATTCACTACCCTTATTACAAGTGCATGGTTTCTATACTCTTATTCCAACTTCTGTACATGGATTCATTACTTTTATTACAAATGTATGGTTCCACTACTCTTATTCCAACTACATTGATTCACTACTCTTATCACAAGTGCATGGTTTCACTACTCTTATTCCAACTACATGGATTCACTACTCTTATTACAAGTGCATGGTTCCACTACTCTTATTCCAACTACATGGATTCACTACTGTTATTACAAGCGCATGGTTTCTCTACTCTTATTCCAACTGCATGGATTCACTACTCTTATTACAAGTGTATGATTTCTCTACTCTTATTCCAACTACATAGATTTACTACTCTTATTACAAGCGCATGGTTTCTCTTCTCTTATTCCAACTACATGGATTCACTACTGTTATTACAAGTGTATGGTTCCACTACTCTATTTCCAACTACATGGATTCACTACTGTTATTACAAGTGTATGATTTCTCTACTCTTATTCCAACTGCATGGATTCACTTCTGTTATTACAAGTGTATGGTTCCACTACTCCTATTCGAACTACATAGATTCAGTACTCTTATTACAAGCGCATGTTTCCACTACTCTAACTCCAACTACATGGATTCACTACTCTTATTACAAGTGTATGATTTCTCTACTCTTATTCCAACTACATGGATTCACTACTGTTATTACAAGTGTATGATTTCTCTACTCTTATTCCAACTGCATGGATTCACTTCTGTTATTACAAGTGTATGGTTCCACTACTCCTATTCGAACTACATAGATTCAGTACTCTTATTACAAGCGCATGTTTCCACTACTCTAACTCCAACTACATGGATTCACTACTCTTATTACAAGTGTATGATTTCTCTACTCTTATTCCCACTGCATGGATTCACTACTGTTATTACAAGTGTATGGTTCCACTACTCCTATTCAAACTACATAGATTCACTACTCTTATTACAAGCGCAGGGTTTCTCTTCTCTTATTTCAACTACATGGATTCACTACTGTTATTACAAGTGTATGGTTCCACTACTCTAATTCCAACTACATGGATTCACTACTCTTATTACAAGTGCATGGTTACACTACTCTTATTTCAAGTGCATAGATCATCTACTCTTCTTCCAAGTTGATTGTTCCTGGTTTCTCGTGGTTACTCTTATACAGTACCAAGTGCATGGTTTCTCTATTTTTATGCCAAGTATCTTTAGAAGCTATTTAAACTTTCTGTAATTGTCATTCAAAGAGGATGGGACCAATTAAAAAATATATATTAATGAGATTGCACTAGTTCTGATGTGTCCCATTTTTAATAAATGACAGCCAATTTTACTACTATGCCAAAACCTATTTCTCATATTATTACTGACAGTTGCCATATACTTATTGTTACTTTTCTACTTGTATTTGATAATAGTTTGTTCCAGTGCTCCTTATTCTAATTGGTGACTAAAGTCATTCTATACTGTATGACAATTGTTTTCTGAGTTGTCACATGTACATGTCTCCTTTTCCTTTC
Source organism: Taudactylus pleione (assembly GCA_031769625.1). NCBI lineage: Eukaryota > Metazoa > Chordata > Amphibia > Anura > Myobatrachidae > Taudactylus > Taudactylus pleione. The sequence goes on from JAUIMM010000015.1 coordinate 51,160,285, forward strand.
TATTTTCTTGTCAATCTAATTTGTTTCCTAGGTAACACCACCAGTTCTGCTTGGGTGGCCCGTCAGTTCCTCAGTTGGTGTGTCTTAGTTGGTGTGCTCTTTAATTATCCAGTCTTCCTAAAATTTCAACAGGCCAACACAAAACATCTCATACTTGCTATAAAAACAGACAGTTTTGATTAAAATGTATCATAAACATAAATAATGTTAAAAATGTACTGTACATTATATATTTACATTATAAATACCACAATGTACTAATAAAGGTATATACAAAGTGGATATTATTACAATATTAAAATAAATGAATAACATTTGAGGTGCTGCACTAGTGAAATAATATATTTGCTTTGGCTGAAGAAATATTTCAACATGCTTGTATGTATGTAAATAACAGTACAACTGGTTTATTCCATATAATTATTTATTATCATTAAAAATGTAATCGAGTACAATAAAAAGATATTTAAATATACATGTACAATATATAATGATGCAAATAGAGCTTCAATATAACTACCAACAATTACTCAGCAATATAAATCAAATATTAAGTTCACCATTAGACCGTATGTCAACACATATTTTTTGCTTAGACCTGTAATAAAGTTCTCTAACAAAGTGTCTGGCGTTTTTCTTTATACGGTATGCTCATCAGGTCAAATTAGCCTTATTTTTATTCTTTATTCCTCTATATACTGTGAGTAATCCTTTTTGAGCAATTAGCTACTGTTGCAAATTCAGGTTTATTAATCTGTAGCTAGTGTCCATATGCTACAGCGCACAGTTCTTAACCAAAGAGCCAGCAGCCAGTTTGGATGCACTTTACTTTATATATTAGCTTATACTGAGCGGATGGACTTTACTACCGGGAACCCATAGGTTGCACATTCCGAGTTGGCACAGGACGAGACCAGTAGGGGCAAGGTAGTATTAAAATACTCCTGGGGCGAGATTTAATAGGGTCCTAGCAAGACAAACTCAGACCTTCTCGCTCATTTAAAGGTCCAAGTTTGTCTCACAACTTGTCAAATTAATAGTCTGCAAACTTGTGAGCTTGAGGCTATTACATTATGCGAGTCTGTGTGAGTTTTCTCCTATGAAAACTCGGCCCCTGTAATGTGACTTTCATTACAAGGTTCGAGTTATACTGAAGCCTTCACAGATCAGCGAGATGCGTGAAGGCTTCTGTGTTTAAAAAAATAGTTTCAAAAAAGACGCCACCCCACCTCCTTCACAAGCGTAGCCAGTCCCGGGCTCTGTTGAACCTGTCCTGGTTCTTAAAATACAGGGGAAAAAATGCGTAGGGTTCCCCTGTATTTAAGAATCAGCACCAGGTACTTTTGAGCCAGTCCTGGTTGAGAAGATACAAAGGAAAAATTACGTAGGGGTTCCCTTTATTTTCATCAACCAGCACCAGACTCAGTGAGCTGGTCCTGGTTGTGGAAATATGGGGTACGAAATGAGTAGGGGTCCCCCGTATTCTCCGCAACCAGCACTGGGCTCTTTCTAGCAGGGGTGTAATGCCACAGCTGGGGGACCCTTTCATAGTGGGTGTCAGGTTGATAAATAATGTCTTTTACTGGAGAACGAAAGGTCCCAGCAAGTCTCCCATGCATGCTGGTACTTCGAGAACCACAAGTACCTGCATGCAGGACATTAAGCGCCTGCTGGTACCTCTAGTTCACCACTCTGTGTTTAATTACATCTACAGATGGATTTCCATGAAAAGTAGCAGGTAAATTTCCAGCCTTGAAGTCTTGTGGTAAAAATAATTCCATGTGCAAAGAAGAAAAAATTAAGTGGCTTTCCATTTAAAGTATTTTTTTTAATGTGACACTTCAAGAAAAAAAATTGGATGCCCCTGCTTTAATCAGGGAAAATGTTGCCCAAACAATTTCCCCTGTTACCAGCTATGCTGCATTAAAACTACCAAACTAAATTTCAACTTATGAGTTTGTAAGAGCACGAAACCAAAACTTATTAAATTTTGTGATTCAACAAATTACATACAGACAAATAAATTGCAAAAGATTCTGTAAAATAAAAAGGATATAAAACAGAAATAAGTTCACTTGCAAAGTCTGGATTCTGTAGTAGGGAGACACCAAAAAGGTAAAAAGGTAGGATCTCCGCTCAGTATGAAAGTGACTACCTAGGAATGAACACGTCACCCTCTTTCTCTTGTATTCACTGGTTTCTTCAATGGAAATGCAAAGAGTTTTACTGCCTGAAATTTTAGCTGGGCATAATTCTTTGCTTCCTTAAGATACAAACAAAAGAATTCATTAAAACATTATGTAAGGTAATTGTCTATGAATCAAAACCAAATGTTTTCATGCAAATGTATGGAAGATGTATCAAACTTTCTAATGAGGACAGGAGCCATTGCAAAACAGCTTCTATCTATGATATAGTATGTACTTGATAAATTATAGTTAGATGCTGATTGGTTGGTATGGGTGATTTCTCCACTTGTCCTCTATAGAAAGTTTAATATATCTTCCCCATAATATTTTACAAATCAAGTATCTTACAATAACTACAATCTCCAGACACCCCTGCAACAAAAAAGTTTAAACATCTGAGTTTTTTCATATGCCCTAGAAACCTTTACAGGTATTTATGACTAAACAAAATTTTGTGATCTACAACACAGATCCCTATCCTCTCTAAATATTCCACAGATATAATAAAACAGGTTAATTTGGATTTCCAGCATACATATGACTTTGGCTCTGGACAGAAAAAAGAAACTACAAAATTGACAACAAAGAGACCCAATAAATACATATATGTACAAGCCAGAAGTGTTGGGGAGCTACTTTTTCTATTGCTCGCCATATTATTGAGTTTTTGTAGAATTCATCTGCATTTTCTACGTATATCCCATTTTATTTTCTACTCTGTTATATTCCACCAAGTCTACTCTGTGCTCAAGTGACATCTACAGGTTGTGTTTGGTTATTACAGCTGAATTCAACTACTTACAGACATAAACAATTTCCATTCAACTAAAACAGATTGTAAGAGTGTTCTAGTTTAAAGTCTGGCACCTTTCTACAAAGATGCTAATAAGCTAAAAGCACATCAAGTTTAATTAAATTGTCAAGTTACTGTTAGTGTCGGAAATAAGTCAGCTATGTAATACAGTATTTATCTCTAGGATGTAGTCAGTTTATCGGTAGTGAATATGTCCACAAACTGCATCTGGACATGGCAATGCCTACATCAGTATGCCAACATGGTTCTATTGTTAGTTACGGCATTTTTAACTGTGTTGGCAGTATCACTTTGATCTTAATCATCATGCTTAAAGTGATACTGCCATTACATTTAAAACATACTTGCCTACACTCCCGATTCGGCCAGGAGCCCCAGCGACCCGTCTGCTCCCCCCCCCCCCTGCACTTACAGTATAAATCCCAGCAGCGGAGGGGCCGGTAATGCGATTCGCACTGAATTACATAATCGTGGCCCTGCCCCTGCCGCACAATGCAATTAATAACAGCATTGTGAAGAGGGGGCGGAGCCACGATGATACGATCGTGATGTCATGCCCCATGTTCAGCCCCCAAATACATGTCTCCACCGGGCCACGCCCCATTTTTAGGGAGGGAGTGAAATGTCTGCAATTATGATTTAAAATGCTTCAAAACTGTGTCGGCACACTGACGTCGGCAATATCGTGACCACATACAGTTTGTCATCATATTAACTGTATGTATTCCCTTCGTATATTAAGTAAAGCGTAAATTTACTAAGACTCATGTCTGGCAGTGTTTAAATACGCTGGGCAACGCTGGAATTCGCATTTTGCAAAATCACAATTTACTACGAATTGTGTTTGCCTGTCTATTTTGATTCAATGGTGATACTGATTGCATTGTATCCGATTATATTATATCCGATTATATTAAAGGGATAACATATTCGATGTGTGTGTATTGTCTTTTTTAAAATATTTTCTTCACAGTGGGTGTACAGGTGCCACCGGGCCCTTACTGTCTGGCCATGGTGGCACTTTTGATTCCCCAAGTGCCTCCACAACGTAGCAGGCTAACTGGGACCTGTAGTCCCACTCAGGGCCGTAGCTAGGGTAGTGCGGCCGGGGGGGCACAGGGCACCACAGGGCAGGGGGCGCTGTTTGGGCCTGTCAAATTTCTGTTTATTATCATTCTCACTTGTAGTTTCCTCTTATTTCATCCCCAGCATCTCCTGGCCTCCTCTATCTCTTCCCTGGCCCTTCCCCGTGAGGCCATTGCCCTTTTTTGGGTGCATCATGTCCCTTTGAAAAATGAGGGGGGCGCAGGGCAACAAAAAGTCTAGTTATGGCTCTGGTCCCACTGTAAAGAATTACTATCTTTCAACCATTAACCATGCACTCGCCGCCACCAGGGGTGCAGGGAATAGCCTCAGGCTTCACCCCAACCATGGAGTATTGTCGGGAGGGGGACCTCTTTTTTGGGGGGGTCCCCACTTTCCGATGAATCCCAGGGCTGGGGTGACAAGTTTGGGGTTGGATAATGCTTTGACAAGTGGGACTCCGTGATGTGCTGGTTGAGCTCAGTGCTGGTTACCGGAAATAGGGGGGAACCCCAAGCTGTTTTTCCCCCAAACTGCCAGTACCAGAACATTATGCTTTTGGGGGACCCCATGCTGATTATTTTTCTTTTTTATAATCCTTTACTGTATTTACACTTTACACACACACAAAATCATTGCACAGTTCTGACTGATCTGTGCAGTGCTTCGGCAGAACATGCAGCTCACAGACACTTCTATTGTTTGATGTCTATTCTGCTCCGTGTTCTATCGTGTTTTTAAACACGTTTCTTAGTAACTCTGTGAGTTGTATTCCTGTTTATAGACAGTACAAACGTTTTGGTTCGATCGTCTATTGACTTCTATTTGCGTGTTTGGTCATCTATTTCTGTGCCTGATCGTGGTTTTGCACTCGTGTTTGCCTTTAGTAAATCTACTCACACGGGACGACAATCTCGGACAGACATGATTCTTAGTATGTAAATGTACCCCCTAAGTGTTTAGGTCTAAGATAATGGTGGTGTAAGATTTATTTCAGATTATTATGCTCTGCAAGCTATGGGGCTGATTCAGCATCAGACAGAATTGCAAAGATGCACGCATGCAGCACACAGGTACGCAGGCAGCACACAGGTATGCAGGCAGCTTTGCAATTCCATCCTTGCTAATATGGAAATACAGCAGGAGGTGTATGACACCCGCTGCTGTATTTGCGATCCCAGCACTGCGACTGAGGTTGCAGGCTGGGATCACCATTGCAATCATCGGTGTTCGATGGTCGCAATGGTGGACGGCACCGGGCCTCCGGCCAGCTGAGTAAGCCTCAGTTTTCTCAGGCTGGTCTGGCTCACGAGGACAGGAAACCGTCCATCAACACAGTCCCTGGTCTTGCCACTCCCGGAGAAAAGGGCAGACAAACCCCTGTTTCCGGGAATGCCAGCCAACCCCGCCTCCGCACCGCCACTTAATTACCTCTGCCTGTCAATCAGGCAGAGGCATCAAAGGGGCTGCGTGCGATTATGCAGGACCCATTGTGCACACTCGCAGAATGGGTCCTGCGCACATGCAGATTCCCGATCATCAGGAATCTGCATTCAGCATTGCACTTGCGTGCAAGGGTGTAACGAGGGTGGTTCCAGTGGAACATGAGCTCCGGGCCCCGAAATGGACAGAGGGCGCCATCCAGAGTTCTGGAATTCATGGGGCACTGCACAGTATGATAGCTGCCTGTTAGTTTTATCTCGGTTTGTTTGCTCTGTATCCTAAATAAGTTATGGATCTGAGATCCGTTTCTACAGTTCATGCTCCCCCTAGCTGCCCAGATTTCCTCCTCTCCTGCCTTCCTTCCTCTGTGATCATCTTCTGTCACCTCCCCTTTCCTGCAAGATTGATTACATTCAATTCTGACCTCTTTAATTCCCTCCCCTCTCTACCTTGTGATCATCTCTTTGCCCCTGCCCACTCCATTCTTATTGGCTTCTTTCACCACCCCTCTCCTTTTCTTATTGGCTTCTGTCACTACCTCTCTCCTCTCCTTTTCTTATTGACTTCTGTCACTGCCCCACTCTGATTGGCTTTGCCCTTCCCCTCTCCTTTCTTATTGGCTTCTGTCTTCCCCTCTATGATCAGCACTTTCCTCTCCCCTGCCCTCTTTGACCTCCTTCGTCCTTCTCTCCTCATTCATTCATTGTGCTTCAATGGACTTAAAAGTGACACATCTGAGGTAAAATCCTAAACTTTAATTATAAGGTATGAGTTTAAAAAAGTCAATGCTTTGCTATTAAAAGTAATGGAGGTGTTCCCAGGCATGACCACACAGTGTTATTTGAAAGTTCTTTTTAAAAATATTAGGAGACCTGAAATAATAATAATGGTGGTGGTAGACAGAACAGACATGGTTAGTAGTACTCACATTAATATAGGTGCAATGTATATTTGCGAAGTAAGAGCATAGCTGAGAAGGGAGCTTCCCATAGGTGTTCCCACTCCAGTGAAAGATGCTTGTGGCAGTAATTGCAGTACTAAGCTGTGTACCCTGTGGAATCTCACTCTAGCACATGTATTTTAACTTAAGTTAAATGATCAGAATATATAATACAATCTCCTCTATTGACTAATAACAATGATTCAAAGGAGATAAAAGTTAGATCATATGTGCTATACCTAAATAAAGCAGTGCCAAAGGAGATACCCCTTAATGTCAGATAGTGCATCGCCGAAGCTTTCTGTTCCTCCAATGGGACCTCAGGGCCCTGCACTATATTGCCACTGTTTGTTGTTTTTCTCTTCAATTCAGTATTCCCCCACGGAATGGGTATGATTTACCGCCCGACCTGTGCCCAGCGGTTGGAGATCGGCAGAGGAGGAAAACCCTGATCGTCGAAGGTAAGTATATACTAACCTAATTCTAGCCCCTAACCCTCCTTTAGGGTGCCTAACCCTAACCTTCCCCCCCAGTACCTAACCCTAATTCCCCCTCTAAGTGGCTAAACCTAACCCGTCCTTCCCCGCCGCCTAAACCTAAGTCCCCCGGGGGGGTGCCTAACCCTAAGTCCCCCCCGGGGGTGCCTAACCCTAACCCTCACTCCCCCTAGCCTAACCCTAACCTCACAGGGGGGTGCCTAACCCTAAGTCCCCCCCGGGAGCACTAAACCCTCCCCCTCCCGCGGCTGTCCGCAGCGGCGCCCGGCATCCCTTCAATTGGGATGCCGGGCGCCGGTCTCCCGGCGTCGGTAAAATGACAGGCGTCTATATTTAGATGCCGGTCATTTAACCCTTGCTGGGATATGACAGTCGAGGAGCTGGCTGTCGGGATTACGTCCGCCGGCTTCCCGACTGCATACCTTCCCCCCACAGGCTGGCCATACCCCACCGGCAAAGTTTAGTATAGGGACGGAGGAGCGCTATGACATGCACTTTCTCCGGACGCCATGGTTCCACGCTACTACTCTGCTTGCGTGCTATGCTGAATCAGCCCCATATCAATATTTATGTGTCAAATGTTAAGAAGAGTTTGCAGGCTATCAGTGCCATGTAGAACAGATAGAACAGGAGTAATGATATGAGTTTAAAGTCAGCAGATCATTGATCTTTATGCAGGCACAAGTCTATATACTGTATGTATATCTACATTACACATTCTATTTATCATAACTCAGATTAAGGAAGGAAGGTTATTTAAAGTAGTTGCTCTCCCATATTCTATTTGCCTTGCTTGAGGGTCACATTTTTTATTTAGCAGCAGCACAAATCTTTAGATGATACTCCTGTTGGAAGAAGTGCATATTTATGTCTCAGGATTAAAATGACATACATGCGCATTTAGAAGCATCTGTATTTTTCTGACTCTAATTTAAAGAATCAAATCAAATTCAAGTTTTCCAATTTTTGCATAAGTTGTTCAGGACGGGTGAGGTATAAGAGATAGACAGTAATTAGATAGACAATGTCTAGATAGACACCAGATGTTAAACAGTCAATAGTTAGACAGGGATAAAAGGTCGACAGGGACAAAAATCAGACACACTAAAGTTCGACATGTAAGAAGGTCGACAGATACAAAAGGTCGACATGGTCAAAAGTTCGACCTTAAAATGGTCGACACAAAAATGGTCGACAAATTTCTTTGGTTTGTTTTTTTAGCCCTAATCTTCACTGTAACCCAGTGGTTCCCAAACTTTTTTGAATAACGGCGCCCTAGAGTATCAGCATTTTTTCCACAGTTCACCTAAGCCAAAAGTTTGTTATTGAGAAATTCAGAAGAAATTTAAATGAAGTAAATAGTGCTTCTATGTCAACCTTAGGTCCAGTTATGTGGTGGTTGACAGGGCTGCGCTTCTTTTTGTTCACATGTTCTTTGATTGGCAGCCATTAGCACTGGTTTTACCTATCGCACTGAATAAAATTCATTTTATTTGGTACTGGACCACCAACCCAAGGCACCCCTACAAGTGCCCTGAGGCATCCCATGGTGCCACGGCACACAGTTTGGGAAACACTGCTCTAACTCTAACCCTCCCCTTGGTGCCTAACCCTAACCCTACCTCCTGGTGCCTAACCCTGTCTGGGTAAGTGCTTAACCCTAACCGTGGGGGTAAGTGCCTAGGCCTAACCCTCCAGTGAGTGCCTAACCCTAACCGTGGGGGTAAGTGCCTAAGCCTATCCATCCAGTAAGTGCCTAACATTAAACCTAACCCTAACCCTGAAAAAAAATGTGTTGACCATTTTTGTGTCGACCATTTTCGTGTCGAACCTTTGACCCTGTCGACCTTCTTACATGTCGAACTTTAGTATGTCTGACTTTTGTCCCTGTCGACATTTTGTCCCTGTCTAACAATTGACTGTCTAAAATCTGGTGTCTATCTAGACATTGTCTATCTAATTACTGTCTAGCTACCCATTCTGGACACACAGTTACAGGGTCAAGATCTGCATCTTAATTAGGTTATCACTTTGAGATATGAGATTGGAGATATCGACAACATGTTCACATCTGGATAAATAATAATATGCAGACTCAGGGATATATTTATGAAGAGAAGGGTTTGCATTTTTGGCAGTTTTCTAGCAGGAGAGCAATTGAAAAAAGGTTCATCATCGGTGTTTTTAACATTGGGGTGGTTTGTGAAAGGTGTCGATCATTGGTAGTTATGACCCATAAAATGGTTAGAGAAATTAATCAGGGCTGGTGGAAACATAGATGGGAGACCCACAGTATGGGTGTCCCTCCACCCTAATTCTGCCATACCTACTGGGGCTGGTATACCCAGGGGAGTGAAGCCCGCAAAAAAACAATGTGCCGACTCCCCCCCCTCCTCAACTGAGTCCAACCAGCCTTAGTGCTAATAGCACTAGGGTTCTTCTCTGTAACACAGGGTTTTGGGTAAAGAGGCAATGAAGTGTTAATAGTAGGGATGTGTGCCGACCGCCGTGTTTTGGATTTGGATCTATCTCCTTCAAGGTTTTGGATCTGGATTTGGTTTTACAAACCACCCTTGCGTGTTTTGGTTTTGTTTTGGATCTGTATTTTTTCTAAAAAATCATAAAAACTGCTAAAATCACATTATTTGGGATTGTTATTGTTACTAAAGTATTATTAACCTCAATAACATTTATTTCCAGTCATTTCCAGTCAATTTTGACCACCTCACAGCTCACAATATTGATTTCATCGAGTTTAGGCCAAAAGGTTGCATTGAGCTAGCAGGCTGAATAAGCTAAGTAACAGCAGTGGGCAGCACTAACATGTGGCAGTTCAGCTTCCAACATGGCTCAGAGTGGCACTGCAGTGGCAGACAGGATGGCAATTTAATAAACTATAAAATTAAAAATGTCAGGCAGCAATGCCCCAAACAGCACATAATGCAAAGAAAAGAGGTGCAAGATGGAATTGTCCTTGGGCCCTTCCACCCACCCTTATGTTGTATATAGTAAACAGGACATGCACAGTTTAACAAACCAATAACTTCAGCAACAGGGACTGCCAATTGTGGCTGAAGTGATTGGTTTGTTTGGGCCATGACACAACAAGCTACCAATGGGCAGCTGACATTGCTGGCACAAACTGGCTTTACCTCCTGAAATTTGTAGTTCATTTTGATGAAAATCATCTTTTCCAAGTTTTGAAGAAGTAGCCTCCTATGCTGATCGCTGACAAGGTTCCCAACTGTGCTGAAAACTCTTTCTGAGTACACACTTGAGAGTGGGCAGCTCAAGTAAAGCTAGTTTGTGCAAGGGCCTCCAAATTGTCCTGCCAGTAGTGAAATGGACTGTCTGACATGCTTATTTGGACCCTATCATTAAAATAGTCCTCAGATGGAGTCACGGTAGAGGTCTCATTAATTGTAGGCAATTCTTTTAGACCCGACCACATGTCAACACTTGGTTGTGTTGACTCATCTGCATCACCAGTGGGTATTTTTTTGGAAAAGTTTAGTTTTTTCTTGGCAGTCACACTTGCTGGAGAAACTGAAGGCGGAGCCATTGCTGCATCATGTGCCACTTGAGCTGACAATTTCCTTACCAACAGCTCTTTGCATCTCCTCAGATCTGTGTCCGTTGGGAAGAAAGACACGATGTATGACTTAAACCTAGGATCTAGCACAGTCACCAAAATGTACTAATCTGATTGTAAGATCCTGACAACCCTTGGATCCTGGCAAAGCAAATAAAGGACTTGATCTAAAAGTCCGACATGCTTAGCAACATCATTTCGTTTCAGCTCCTGATTCAGTTTCTCAAGCTGCTTTTCCAACAGTCTAATGAGGGGAATTATCTGACTCAAGCTAGCAGTGTCTGAACTAACTTCACAGATGACTACTTCAAAGGGTTACAGCACTTTGTACAACACAGAAAGTATTTTCCATTGAGCTTGAGTAAGGTACATTCCCCCTCCTCTTCCTATGTCATAGTTTGTTGTATAGCTTTGGATGGCTTTTTGCTGTTCCTCCACCTGCTGAAGCATATAAAGGGTGGAGTTCCACCTTGTAACTACCTCTTGCTTCAGCTGGTGACAGGGCAAATTCAACATTTCTTGCAGGTGCTGCAATCTTCTACAAGCACCTGCTGAATGGTAAAAATGCACAGAAATTTGCAGCACAAAGTTATTAGTGTGAGCAAAACATGGGGTGTGTTGTAATTCACCCAGCTGTAATGCTCTCACAATATTGGTGGCATTGTCAGAAATCACAAACCCCGAGGAGAGTCCAAGCGGGGTAAGCCATTTTGCAATGACTTCCCTGAGTTTTTCTAAGATGTTGTCGGTGGTATGCCTCTAAGTGAAACTGGTTATACACAGAGTAGCCTGCCTCTGAATAAGCTGCTTTTTGTTAGATGCTGCTGCTGTTGGTGCTGCTGAAGGCAATACACCCACCCAGTGGGCTGTTGCAGTCATGTAATCTAGCATTTGCCCTGTTCCACTTGTCCACATATCTGTGGTTAATTGGACAGTGGGTACAACGGCATTTTGGAGAACACCAATTACGTTTTTTTTAACATCCCTGTACAGGCTGAGAATTGCTTTTCTAGTGAAGTGGAACCTAGATGGGATTTGGTAGCGAGGACAGAGGACCTCAATTAACTGTCTAAAACCCACTGCACTAATAGCGGATATCGGACGCACATCTAATGCCAGCATAGATGTTATGGCGTCAGTAATCCGCTGTGCAACTGGGTGACTGTTGTCATACTTGCTCCCCCTGGCAAAGGATTGTTTAAAAGTCAATTGTTTTTTAGAACTACTACTAGTAGTCTTCCTGGTCCCATTCTGGGATGAAGATCCACTCCCAGCAGCAGCAGGCATAGCACTCAAGAATTCTTCTGAGTAATCCAGGATAGGGGAGCTCTGAGTTAGCCTTATCAAATTGGATGCAGGACTACTTCCGATTATGATTGAGGATATTGTTGATAAAGGTGTTGGTAGTGAAGATGGCAGGTACTTAGATCTAGCAGAGAGAATGGAGCTAGCTGACGCTGGATTGCTTGTTGTTACTTTTTTAGCCAAAGTTCCTGAATTTTGCAAACACTTTTGATGGAGGTTCCTAGATGGTTAGGGTCCCTACCTCTACTTATGCTGGCATGACAATAGGTACAGATGGCTTGACAATTGTTATCCAGATTTGGGTAAAAATGATTTCAAACATAAGAAGTGGATTTTTTGTTTTATGCCCAGGCCTGACAATGGGCTTTTCCTTATCATGGGCAACAATGGTTTCTACTGTGGCCTGATTTACACAAACAACATCCTCATCATCAACATCCTTATTAGTGTCAGCTATACAAATACCCGCCTCATCCTGGTGCACTTCCACAGAAGCATCCTCAATTTCTATGTCAGCATGTTGACTTGTGCTGCTCATCCCCACATTTGCAGAGGACACACAAGTTGTGGAAGGAGGCTCATCTTCAAGTACAGTTTTGGAAAGGTCAGGCTCACACATGGCACCTGCCGAAACACTTAGACTCTCCTTAGGGATTTGTGAAATTTCTGAGCGCACAGTTGGTTCCTGTGCCTTAACAATTTAATTTTTTTTTAAATGTCTATAGGGAGAAGGGCTTACATCATCGTATAAGGCAGAACCACCAGTCATAAATAAAGGCCAAGGCATTAACCTTTTCTTGCCGCTCTCCCCTCAACTGATCATTTTCCATATCAACAAACACGAATGAAGTAGGGTACAACACACATGTCTATTTGTACCAATTGTCAATATTACACTGTGGTATCAATTACCCACAGTGTCACAATATTTTTTATGATTAATAAATGAATAACACTGCACTACCACTTACAGTGTCACAATATGTTTTATAAGTTAAACACTGCGCTACCACTTACAGTGTCACAAGTTTTTTATGTAAAAGAAAAGAATGACACACTGCGCTGCCACTTACAGTGTCACAAAAAATGGATGTTAAACTGTGGTCTGGCCGACAGTGTCACCGACCAATAATAGCGTAGTTAGCACACACAAAAAAAACTGAAACAAAGATCTTTTTATTTTTTGTGGAATGCTAATTTTATTTAACTTTTATTTTTTTTACACTGGGGAAGAGCACCTCTGGACTAGGCAGCAGCCCCTTGATGGACAACAATGCATAATGCACCCCTTCGGAGTGCACAAATACGTGGATAATAAACTGCAGTCTGGCCAGCAGTGTAACAGAACAATAATAGCATAGCTAGCACACACACAAAAAAATCTTTTCAAAAAAAATATTTTGTGGAAAGATAATTATTCATTTTAATTAACTTTTTATTTTTTTACACTGGATTAAAAGAGCATTCCTGGACGACACAGCATCACTTTATGTACTGCAGCTCTAGCCCCTTGATGGACAGGACAACTCAGCAGCACCCCTTTATATACTGCAGCCCCCTTTATGTACTGGAGCCCCATGCCCTTTATGGACAACACAGCAGTAGCTCTTTAAGTACTGCAGCCCCTTGACTGACAGGACAACAGTGACACAGCAGCACCCCCCCCCCCTTTATGTACTGCAGCCCCAGTCCGACAACACTGCACCCTTGAACAGACAGAGCAGCACAGAGCACTTCTGTTCTCTGTACACTCTCCACAGCGAAAGTGAAAATGGCGCAGATGACCGGGACCTTTTTAGAATCCAAAACCTGCGAGAATCAGACAGTGGGATAATGACATGAAACCAGAGTGACACCACACCACCAGCGCTAATATATCTAAAATACTTAGAATGAATGGTAGGTAAATCCAAAGTCCTCCAAATTTCATGAACAGTGGATGGTCAGACGACTTTCAAACACAGCATATTACATGGAAATCAATAGCATATGTCCCCATATAAAAAAGAGGATTGGCATATAGTGAAGTACAGTTTAATATATAAAAAAACACATGACAAATAATAGACACGATCCAGCGTCTGTCCGATTGCTGACCTTGAAAAAGACCCCAGATAAGGGGTTGAAACGCGTTGGTTGTTTGCCTGAGAGCCCGGAATTGACGGGGGTGCAGGGATCGTGTGACGAACGCCGGCTAGACTCTGGTACATGTTCCAACAGACGCTGGATCGCGGCGAATTCACCGGTGTATAAAGACCTGACTGTTGCACATTTCCCTATATCAGCTGGTAATTGTTTGCATTTTGGCTGGTTGGGGATTTTACCATCAATATTGACTGCTTATCATCATGTGCTAATAGTGATTTTTGCACATTAGAAAAGGATTCCTTTGTGTGTTGTTTATTTGTCATGTGTTTTTTTACATATTAAACTGTACTTCACTATATGCCAATCCTCTTTTTTATATGGGGACATATGCTATTGATTTCCATGAAATATGCTGTGTTTGAAAGTCGTCTGACCATCCACTGTTCATGAAATTTGGAGGACTTTGGATTTACCTACCATTCATTCTAAGTATTTTAGATATATTAGCGCTGGTGGTGTGGTGTCACTCTGGTTTCATTTTATATTGTGGTGGAGGGTGAAGGATACCTCTTAATTTGACACTATTCTACTAGCTGCTTTTTTGTTGCGCATTTTAATTCTGTACATTTTTTGTGTATATTTGTCTAGTGGGATAATGACATTTTGTCTCGTTTTGGATTCCTAGTTAGGTGGGAAAACCCAAGTCGGACTCGGATCCTACTCAAATACTCTATGTTCAGCTGGCTTAGGTTCTCGGAGAACCGGACCCGCTCATCTCTAGTTAATAGTATTAATAGTATTGTCCTTTGCTGGCACACCACAGGTCCCAGTCATGCCAAATATTTCTCCTACCAAGCAAAATGCCAACTGCCGGCTTCACGACAGTGAAATCCCTGCATGGGACTAATGATAGGCGTCTAAATACCAATGCCTATCATTAGCCCCACGCCGAAATCCCGACACCCAGCATACCGATCGTAGGCAAGCCTGGCGTCGGGAGCAGTTAGCTGCAGGGAGGAGGAGAATTAGGTTTACGGTCTCCCGGGGGGACTTAGGGTTAGGCACCCCCCCGGGAGGGTTAGGATTAGGCATGGGGAAGGGGGAGTTAGGGTCAGGCACCCCTGGGGGGAGGTTAGAGTTAAGCACCCCCACGGGAGTGTTAGATTTAGGGTATGGGGAGGGGGGATTAGGTTTAGGCACCCCTGGGGTTAGGGTTAGGCACTCAGGGGGGGAGGTTAGGCAGCTCTAAGGGAGGGTTAGGGGGGGAGAGGGGAGAGTTACCTTACTCGGGATCTTCATCTGCCAGCCTTCAGGCGTTGGGCTGAGGTCCGGCGGTCATACTTACCGATTCCGTTTAGTTATAGGTATTCATGTAGTCACAGTACTGTATTCTGCCCCTTCCACTGTGCTCTGCAGGTGGACATAAGTGCCAGAACCACGCACGTCTGCATAGGCGTATATGCATGTGTCCAATTTCTTGGTATGCGCAGAGCAATTCCAAGTAAGATGTGCTACACATACGTCATCTCCTGGTTGTCAGAGAGGAGAAATCTTCCTTTATATTTCCTGATATTGTAGTGGTCACCTTAATACAGCTGTGCACTGTATATTGTATACACACTGTTCAGTCTGTGTAGAGTCTCCACACTAATGTGAATGTTTTTACACCTTTTGGAAAGTAATGCCTTCATAGGTGTTTAAAAGGTATATAGCCATCAAATGGCTTTATAGTGTAATTTACATCATATAAGATGCAACGCAGAGAAAATGAGCATATTGTGAAGCCATCTGTAACTCTACAATAGAGCTATTCGGAGCAGCTGTCAGAGAGCTCTTGTAGAGCTATGGATGGTCCAGCGCTGAGAGCTGCAGCACAAGCTGTCTCTCAGCTTCAGTTATTGAGAGGGTCCCAGTTATTGGGAATATTTCATTAACAAAGACTCCACTGAATGTGGAATTGGCTTTTTTCAAACACATTTTTTTTATTAGAAAAAGGTGGAGGGAAGTAGAGTGGGTGCTTTAATACAAAAGGCTGCTGCCTATCCTCACCATCTAAGGATCTATTCCAAACGATCCAGAAAACTATCTGTGGAAGCCAGGGGTTAAAGTGGGCTGGAACGGGTCAGAACTGCGTTCTGTCACTTCTATTTGGAGACGGAACCAGTTCCGCATCCTCCGACCCACCTTAGCCCGGCGCCGCAGGGACGCTCCATTTGCCGGGCTCCCGCTGAGATTTTGCAGTGCCAGTGACAGCCGGAGGCTGGAGCTCACTTTTGAGCTCTGACTTCCGGCTCTGCTCCCCCCATGGGCACTATAGAAGAGACGTCATGATGTCTCTCCCATAGTTCAGAGCACACGGAGCAGCCAGCCGGACCGGAGGCATGCTGGAGCGGGGCTTAAGATAAGTATTGTTTTTTTGTGTAAACGTTACTATAGGGGGCACTACTACTGGGGGCATTACACAGGGGGCATTACCACTGGGGGCATTACTACAAGGGGCACCACTCCTGGGGGCACTGAATAAGGGGCACCACTCCTTGGGGCACTGCATAAGGGGCACTACCACTACTGTGGGCTCTGCATAAAGGGCACCACTATTGGGGGCACTGAATACGGGGCACTGCATAAGGGGCACCACTACTGGGTTCACTGAATAAGGGACACTACCACTGTAGGCACTGCATAAGGGACACTACCACTACTAGGGACACCGCATAAGGGGCACAACTATTGGGGGCACTGCATAAGGGGTACTATCACTGTGGGCACTGCATAAGGGGCACCACTGCTGAGGGTACTGCATAAGGGGCACTACCACTACTGGGGCCACTGCATGAAGGGCACTACTACTACTGGGGCCACTGCATATGGGGCACTACCACTACTGGGGCCACTGCAAATGGGGCACTACCACTACTGGGGCCACTGCATAAGGGGCACCACTACAATGGGCATTGCATTTGCCTAAGGGACACTACTGCTGTGGGCATTATGTGTAAGGGGCACTACTGCTGTGGGCATTGTATAAGGGGCATAGTGGGCATTGTGTATAAGTCACACAAATGTGGGCATTGTGTAAAAGGGGCACTGCTGTGTGTCATACATGAATAAGGGACACTACTATGTGATGTAATGTGAATCAGGGGTGAATCAAGATTGTGAAACTGTGTGGTGTAATTTGAATTGGGAATAATGTTGCGTGACCATGCCACTTTCTTTTGTGACCACACCCCTTTTTTGACACACGCTGTCCCTTTTTTTTTTTTAAACGCAGAGGGGGAGGGTGTGTTCCACCACTTCTCTAGGACTACTTTGAGCACTGGTGGTAGGTGTGAGTGAGATGTGGAAGATGGCGCTACCTTCTGAGTCACAAGTGTAAGATTTATTTGTCGAAATTGAATTTTTGCCATACGAAAATGCAAATAGAAAGATATACCACAATGTGTAGTCCAGTCTAAAAATGGTAATTTTTAATAATAATATTAATAATGGCGTCTAATAAAAGTATGTTAAGCGCACCCAAACTTACTATGCAGGGAGAGGGTTGACTCCTGTAACAGTAGGGTTGACTCCTATCTTTCACTTTTTACAAGAAAGGGTATCCTCTAAGTAGATGGCTATCCATAATTGCATAACAGAAAACCTTTGTTGAGGACTTTCAATTTATATATATGTATATACAGATATATTATATGTATATCATACCAGAGCGAATGCAATTTGAGGTGGTATACCTCACTTACAATTATAGAGTACGAATGCAGTATACAAGAGCGTTTCTATAATGGGTGCAGGGTGTGCGGGGCATACAAGCCAACACGGCACACCCTGCGCCAATATTTTTAATACTTACCACTTTGCCGCAGGAGTCCCACGTTGTCGCCAATATTAGCGCTGTCAAAATCTCCTGGAAAATGACCATGCGGCTATTTTCCCGGCGTTTAGTGCATGCGCAGTAGGGAAAACACCGGGAAAATGGCACAGCAGCGTGCGCTGTAGACTCTGGGCACACTCTAGTGCCCAGAGTCTACCGATGTATGTAACGGTTTCTTTAGCAAAAAGGTGTAGTCAGACTATAAAGGTGTAGTCAGGCTATAATGGTGTAGTCAGGCTATAATGGTGTAGTCGGACTATAAAGGTGTAGTCAGGCTATAATGGTGTAGTCAGGCTATAATGGTGTAGTCGGACTATAAAGGTGTAGTCAGGCTATAAAGGTGTAGTCGGACTATAAAGGTGTAGTCAGGCTATAATGGTGTAGTCAGGCTATAATGGTGTAGTCGGACTATAAAGGTGTAGTCAGACTATAAAGGTGTAGTCAGGCTATAATGGTGTAGTTGGACTATAAAGGTGTAGTCAGGCTATAATGGTGTAGTGAGACTATAAAGGTGTAGTCAGACTATAAAGGTGTAGTCAGACTATAAAGGTGTAGTCAGGCTATAATGGTGTAGTCAGACTATAAAGATGTAGTCAGACTATAAAGGTGTAGTCAGGCTATAATGGTGTAGTTAGGCTATAATGGTGTAGTTGGACTATAAAGGTGTAGTCGGACTATAAAGGTGTAGTCAGGCTATAATGGTGTAGTCAGGCTATAATGGTGTAGTTGGACTATAAAGGTGTAGTCGGACTATTAAGGTACCTTTTTGATCCAGATGAGAAAACTGCCATAATCCTACTTCCAATAGCAAGAATTTACTAAAATAACATATAAAACAAGGCAAAAATGAAAAAGTAGTGTTGTCAAAGGGACAATTGCAGTGTAATGGAAACAGGTGTGTTTCTGGCAGCACAGGTCTGGTTCTTGCACTACCAAGAAATTTAAGAGAAAGATTCGACCCCTTTCTCCTAAATTTCTTGGTAGTGCAGGAACTAGTTTTTAATTCTTGTGTTAAGCTTTACAGGGCCGAAACTAGGATTTATTTAACCCGGGGCAAGACAGTAATTTGGCGCGCCCCCCCCTGGTAATTCCTCCATAGAAATGCCCCTTCAGCAGTGCACCTATAGTAATGCCCCTGTGGTAGTGCCCATATAGTAATGCCCCCATAGTAATGCCCTGTAGTAGTGCCCATATAGTAATGCCCCTGTAGTAGTGCCCATATGGTAATGCCCCTGTAGTAGTGCCCATAAGGTAATGCCCCCATAGTAATGCCCCTGTAGCGGTGCCCTTATGGTAATGCCCCTGTAGTAGTGGCCATATAACAATGCTCCTGTAGTGCCAATATGGTAATGCCCCTGTAGTAGTGCCCATATAGTAAAGCCCCCATAGTTAAGCACTTGTAGTAATGCCCATATGGTAATGCCCCTGTAGTAGTGCCCCATAGTAATGCCCCTGTAGAAGTGCCCATATGGTAATGCCCCATAGCAGGGGCGTTTCTAGAGAGGAGGGGGCTCGTGTGCAGTCTCCGGCAGCGCGATCAGTGTGATCTGTGCAGGATACTGTGTGCAAATAAAGGGTTAAATAGTAGAGAAAAAAAAGTGTGACCTTTAAGCATGTTCTGGTTATGGAAATTTTGGGGGGAAATGGTATGGGTTTCCCCCTCGTATTTCCAGTAACCAGCACTTGGCTCAACCAGCCAAGGGGTAATGCCATAAGAGGGAGACACACATGCCAAAGCATTATCCAGCCCCAAAGTGGTCACCCCAGCCCTGGCATTCCTTCGGAAAGTGGGTACCCCCTGAAAAAAGTGAAGCCCGGGACTATTCCCTGCACCCCTGGTGGCGATGGGTGCAGGGCTAATGGTTGATAAATAGTAACCAGTCTTAGCCAATCAGAGGCCAATGTCATAGAAACCACCCCTCTGATTGACTAAGAGTGGTCTGACCCTTAGCCAATCATGGCTATAGTGCAGGAAACCTTGTCTCAGGAAAGCACTGTAAAATACAGGATGTACTTCCAGTGCTAATGTGTCCGTGGGGATCGCAAATTCTGATTTTTTTGTTTTAAGAAAACCTTGGACTTCTACCTGGAGAAGGAGACCAACCACTTCCAGGGAGCAGGTAAGTATGGAGTGTGAGTGTGACTGCACATGAATGTGAAATAAAGGCATAAATCATTTGGTGTGTGTGTCTTGTCTTTTTTTATATATTCTTTTCACAGTGGGGGTACAGTGCCAGTGGTCACTTAAGTGTCCAGGCAAGGTGGCATTTGTGGTTCTCCAAGTGCTGCAATGCCTAGGTCAACTTGCTGGGACCTGTAGTCCCACTGTAAAGCACAATATTAATTACTATTTATCAACCATTAACCCTGCACCGACTGCCACCAGGGGTGCAGGGAATAGCCCTGGGCTTCACCCCAGCCCTGGGATATACTCAGGACAGAGGACCCCTTTTTTGGAGAGTGCCCACTTTCCGAGGAATCCCAGGGCTTGGGTGACCAGTTTGAGGCTGGATAATGCTTTGGTAGAGGGACCATGTGATGTGTGCCCCCCTCATATGGCATTACCCCCCTGGCTGGTTGAGTCCGGTGCTAGTTATGGTGGAACCCCATACAGTTTTTCCACCAAATTTTTGTCACCAGAACAAGCTCAAAGATCTGGTACTGGGTCTTTTTTTGGGGGGGGAAGGGGAGTTGAATTTAAAAAAAATATTTGTAACCATTTATTTATACTACACACAAAAGCACTGCACAGATCACACTGCTTTGGAAGAACACGCAGCTCACAGGCACATTTATGTCATTCTTCTGTTCTGCTCAGTGTTTTAAAACGCGATTCTCTGTAAATCCGTGAGTTGTATTCCTGTCTTTGGAAAGTACCAAGGTTGGTTCGATGGTCTATTGACTTCTATTTGCGTGTTTGCTTGTCTATTTCTGTGCGGGATCGTGTTTTTGCACTCGTGTTTGCCTTTAGTAAATGTCCAAGTTGCAAAATCAGGGGAAACTCGCATGGAGATGCAATCTCGGCCAGACACGATTTTAAATTTATCCCCAAGAATTGATACATTTCCCCTTAAGGCCCAATGATAATTTATTTTAACATTTAGCATTTTTACAGTAGTAATAGCATCAGCATCCCCACTGCTGCATCTTGTTTTATTTAATGCATTTATCAATACATTTAATACATTGGGTCTGATTCAGAGATAGGAACAAATCAGGAGAATGAGTAACGTAGGAGCAAGCCATGATGCTATGCAAGGGCAAGGAATACAAATGCATTTATGGTTTTTTTACATGTAGGGAAAATACAGGCTGCTCGTACATGTAGGGAAAATACAGGCTGCTCGTACATGTAGGGAAAATACAGGCTGCTCGTACATGTAGGGAAAATACAGGCTGCTCGTACATGTAGGGAAAATACAGGCTGCTCGTACATGTAGGGAAAATACAGGCTGCTCGTACATGTAGTGAACAAATATTTGGAAGCTTTGTTTTAACACTCAGACTTAGGATTCCAACCATGTCTCTATCTGTGTAGTGTTTGTATGTTCTCCCTATGTTTAAGTGGGTTTCTTCCGGGTTTCATGTCACAGTCCAAAAACAATCTCGTAGGTTAATTGACTTCTGATAAAAAAATGTTTTATTTAAAAAGCCCCTAGTGTGTGTACATGTGGGGCTTTAGGATGTGCCCTGCGAACAGCTTCTTGGTACCAGCCCCCAGGGCCGTAGCTAGGGTAGTGCAGCTGGTGCCATGGCACAGGGCACCACAGGTCAGGGGGCGCTGTTTGGGCCTGTCAAATTTCTGTTTATTATACTTCTCACTTGTAGCTTCCTCTTATTTCATCCCCAGCATCTCCTGGCCTCCCCTATCTCTTCCCTAGCCCTTCCCCATGAGGTCATTCCCCTTTTTGGGTGCATTATGTCAATTTGAAAAATATGGGGGGGCACCAATGCTTTTTCTGGCACAGGGCACCAAAAAGTCTAGTTATGGCTCTGCCAGCCCCTGGGGGCGAGACCTGCTGAGAGCACAATAGAGCCTTTCTACAGCGCTGGGAATGAGTTAAAGCTGGCATGCACAATCTGCAGGCCTGTGACCTCATTATACAGTACGTATGTGACCCGTGCAAGGGATAAGGAAAGACTACAGTATTTTTCAGAATTGAGACTTAATTTCCAGACTGGCCACTTGGTGGTGATGCTTATGATGATGGTGTTGCTACAAGTGGATGAATGGATTGCTAAGAGAGGGTTGTGTGCGCCACACAATGTTTCTATTTTTTTTTATGTTTTCAGTTTTAGTTGTTTGGCATTAAACCACATACAGTATTATAGGGTTGGATATGGGAGCCCGGCACTTGGGATGCCGGCTGTCAAAAGACCGACAGCGGCATCCCGATGCTGAGAATCCCGACGGGGATACGTAAGCATGCTAACCATCTTCCCTTTACCCTCTAACCCTAACCCTCCTTTTCTGCACCCTAACCAGGGTTGCCTACCCTCCCGATTCGGGCGGGAGCCTCCCGATAAATGGGTGCAGCTCCCGCCCCCCGGAAAGGCATGCAAGCCTCCCGCCTGCCGCCGATCCCCCAAACCCCCCATCCCCCGACCCCCCCCCGCCAATATCTGTTAAACCTGAATCACGTCATTTTGGCCCCACCCCCTGCTTCACAGTGCCTGTTTTTTTGGCATTGTGTAGCGGGTATGGGGCCAAAATGACGCGATTGCGTGGCCCCACCCCCTGTAACGCCTGCAATACTGCCTCAGTCCATCCGGACATGCCCCCTTTTGCCAGCCACGCCCCCTGTTCTGCCGATCTGGCTGCGCCCTCCCGGAAGGAGCAGCCAGATAGTCGGCAAGTATGACCCTAACCCTCCCTACCCCACACCCTAACCCTCCCAGTTAGTGCCTAACCCTAACCCCCCTCCGGTGGTACCTAACCCTAATGCCCCTTTCCGCAGCCTAACCCTAACCTTCCCACTCCCGCAGTCTAACCTTAATCCCCTCCCACCCGGAGTACCCCCCCGGAGTACCTAAACCTAACACCTCACCACGGCTAACAGCTAAGGGTGTCCATTATACTTGGGATTGGGATGCCGGCTGTCGGCATCTCCATTCATGTTGGGATTCCGGCGCCGGTCTTCTGTTTGCGGTTCAGGATTCCGGCGCCGGGATTTCGTCAGCCGGCATCCAGATGGTAGGTTATGTAAAAACATCCAGTATTATAATACACCTAAATATGTAAATGAACATGCCATTGGTACCAAATTTATATACAATGCACTGCAAATTATGGCAAATAAAGAACAATGCTGAAGTTTTACATTAATATGTTACTGTCAATAATTGAACATGTAAAGACATCTAAATAACATGTAAACCTGACATATAGACCTTTCTATGGCTTTTTTCATACACTTACAATCAATACAGTAAATCATATTTACATTTTACACAAAAGGTTTCTTGATCCTGGAAAACTACAGTTACGATGACCGTGTAGAAAATCATACCCCTCTCTTGTACGTGTAACAATACAATATCTCAGCTAGACACAAGATGGCAGTATAGTAAACATATATTGTTATTGGTCACTGTACAGCACAGAGTAAAAATTTGAAATATATCTACTGATGTTCACACTAAAAGCAGCAGCTTTACTAATTATTAGCAAAGTGCAAATTTGGTATATTTTACTTCGCTATTTTTGGACTTGTGAAGTCGCAGTCGCGGCTTTTTTACACATGTATTTCTTTATCTATTGCTGCTCCAATGTTTTGCTGTGCTGTAGTTCTACAGTAAGACTTTATAGAGTCTTCTTCCACAGCCAGCGGATCTATTTACATTGTCCAGTATGCAGGGGCGTCTTTAGAGAGGAGGGGGCCTATGTGCATTACCCGTCCAGGGCCCCCTCCTCTCCTCCCGGCGGCCGGCAGCACTAGAGCGGCTGCCATTTTTCCGGCTTTTTGTACAGCGCTGACACCCAGCACAGGACCTCACAGAGGTAAGTTTTAAGAAATATGGGTGCAGGGTTTGCGGTGTGGGCCCCCCTGGATCTGGGGACTCGTGTGCACCGCACACCCTGCACCCATTATAGATACGCCCCTGCCAGCATGTGATTGGCTTGCCTGTCAGGGCTTGCTATACTGTAGTATAATTTCCATCCTGCTATTGTATTCTGTACAATAAGTGGAGCACTGGCCACCAAGTGGTGAAGCTGTGTATTGCATGCCGTGGATACTGTAACATCTCACTGTGCCTCCCCACAGTATTTTCATGCCATGGCTTAGATGCCTGTAAGGCGCTACCTGAGCCACAACATAAGAAGACACATCTGTAGTATTTATTAATAATACTTCCCAGTATATCTATGACACGGGAAGCAGTCCGGAAGCCAACGGACGGAATGCCGACCGCCGGCTTCCCGACTGTCTAATCCCGGCAAGGGTTAAATGACAGCTCCCGACACCTGTCATTTTACCTACGCCGGGAGCCTGGTGCCCGCCATCCCGATCGAAGGGAAGCCAGGCACGGACAGCCGCCGGGGGGGGGGAGGGTTAAGTTAGGGCTCCTTGGGCAGGGGGAGGTTAGGGATAGGCACCCCTAAGGGAGGGTTAGGGGGGGTTAGGTTAGTTTATAATTACCTTTAGTCTAGTCGGGATCTTCACCTCCGCCGGGCTTCCGCTGTCGGGATTTGAAATCATGCCGATCCCTATGGAACATTCATTAAAGTACAATATTGCATACTGTAGCTTTTGCATTTACTACTAAAACTGTCAAGCCACGTCTCCTGGCGTAAACCAGGCCATTGGCGTATCTATAATGGGTGTAGGGTGTGCGGTGCACAAGGGCGCACACCGCACACCCTGCACCCATATAATTATACTCATTTTCTCCGCAGTCTGGTGTCTGCAATGCAGCAGCAGCAGAAATCAATGAATAAATGGTGAAGTGTCCATTTTCCAGGAGATTTGCGCATGCGCAGTGGAGCAGGTTGCAGACACCTGCACATGCACAGCAGACTTTGGCACAATGCAAGAATCTACTATGCAGCAGAGAAGAGAGGGCACGATCGGAACCTGCACATGGGTCCTCTCCTCTCATAAACCGCCCCTGAACCAGGCGCTTATACTACTGGTCTCTCTTGGCATCAATTTGGCCCATATACTCATTTTTTCTCCCCGAGCATATGTTACCCTTGAAGAGTTGGCCACCTCCTGAGATACACCCAGCACCTCTAGCTGTGCAATATTCTTCTTTCTGGTGCTCTTTGAGGAATTATTTAGCACACAATGTGTCCAACGTTACATCCGCCCCTCTGTGAGAGAAGTTGGTCGTTTCTACAATATTAAAAGCGATAACAGAAATACCTAGATGCAGCTTGTGCAGACCCTTCTTATAGCACCAGCATATCCCATTGCCCTAATAATATGTGTTTCTTTTTAGAATTTTTGAAGCTCTTCAGTTATCTACTTTGGAATGCATTATTTTGAGTGTTGCTTTAAATTGAACATTATGTATTACTTGTTCTTTATGTTCTGCATATGCTCCGGGTATTCTGTCCAAGCATCCCACTCCTCCACACTTCTGATAAATGAGTGGCTGGAGTATAAAGTGAATAAAAAAAAAATCTGTATTACTTTGTGATAAGTGTTTCCCAGACCCACATGGGGAATTCAGCCTTACTGTACTGTAAAGTAATGCATATATATCACAATCTTGGATGATGTGATTCCTCCCACTATTTTCTGAAAGGTCTCGTACCATCACCTCCTCGGAACATTAACAATCTGATCTGCCCTGACTTATGTAGCTCTGTAAAGTGTGCCTCAGAGACGTCAACCTAACCCATTTCAGATACTGTATGTCTCTCCACCAGAACTTAGTACTGAATTAACCTGAACTCACTGAATTAATTGTCTTGTTTCATATCAATTACTTCATTACGCTCAGGTTAATTGAAACAGAAAATCATTGCTAAGTTCAGGAGCAGTCAAATATCTCCTGGATGAAATGGATTTGGTTGATGTCTCTGACCAACATTCAACCCTCAGCAAAGTCATTTAGGTCTCCTTTTGGAGACTTGGAAATAAACAAATTACAATGCTAATAAACCATCATAAACTAATGGCTTGCATTACATGTGTGTGATTTTTGTTTGTTTTGGGGATTTGTCTTTTTTATTTATCAGGTTTGCTATGTCACTAACCATTACTTGTGATTTGTAAGAAGAATTGTTTTAAATCTGTAAAATAAAGTTTGAAAGTCTGTAGAAGCAAATGATATCAGTGTTACACAATAATTCCAGAAATCTATGGTCTGTAGATCGTCAAATGGGAGATGCCCATTACTATTATTGCATACAGGGTGCCAGCAGGGCCGAAATATTGGGGCCCAGTATACTTATTTTTTTGGGCACCCCATCAATCCCCTGTAAGTACAGGCCAGAGAGCCATTAGCTCATCTCAGCTGTGTCTCTCCAGCCTCATCCCTCTGTCTCTCCAGCCCCATCGCAGTGGCTTTAGTACCTTCCCCTATGTCTCTCCATCACCATCTTCCTGTATCTCTCCAGCCTCATCCCCATCTCTGTCTGTTCATCTCCAACCTTATCTCCCTCTGTCTCTCATTATCCAGCCTCATCTTCTTCTCTGTCTCACTAGGGCAGGCGAAAGCGATTAGAACCTGGGCTCTTGAGGCCCGGTACAAGTGTCCTTCTTGTATCCCCCTGTCATTGGGCCTGGGTGCCACAATATTCTGCAGTCCCATACAGTCAGCATTTATGCATTATATACAATAGGACTATCAAAGCCTTGGCGTGGCTGGTGGCATAACCTTATGTTTGCAAATATATATATATATATATATATATATATATATATATATATATATATTAGGGGTGTGCACCGGCCACTTTTCGTGTTTTGGTTTTGGATCTGGATCTTTCTTCGTGTTTTGGATCTGGATTGGTTTTGCCAAAGCCACCCTTCCGTGTTTTGGGTTCTGGGTTTTGTGTTTTGGATCTGTATTTTTTTGAAAAAAGCATAAAAACAGCTAAAATCACAGAATTTGTGGGTTTTTCTGCTCCTATGCTATTATTAACCTCAATAACCTTAATTTCCACTCATTTCCAGTCTATTCTGAACACCTCACACCTCACAATAGTGTTTTTATATCCAAAAGCTTGCACCGAGGTAGCTGGATGACTATGCTAAGAGATACGAGTGGGCGGCACAAACACGTGGTCCATCTAGGAGTGACACTGCAGTGGCAGACAGGATGGCAGTTTGAAAAACTAGGCCCCAAACAGTACATAATTCAAAGAAAAAAAAGAGGTGCAAGATGGAATTGTCCTTGGGCCCTCCCACCCACCCTTATGTTATATAAACAGGACATGCACACTTTAACAAACCAAACATTTCAGCACCAGGGTCTGCCACACGACTGTGGCTGAAATGATTGGTTCGTTTGGGCCCCGACAAAACAAGCTGGCAATTAATCTGTCCCTGCACAAACTGGCTCTACGGAGGCAAGATGTCGTCCTCATCCTCCTCATCCACCGATTCCTCACCCTCTTCAGTGTTGTGTACATCCTCATCCTCACAGAGTATTAATTCGTCCCCGCTGGAATCCACAACCACAGGTCCCTCTGTAAGTTCTGGAGGCTGGTCTCCCTGGAAGAGTTAATAATTCATTTTATGAACATCATCTTCTCCACAATTTGAAGCAACCTCCTACGCCTTTCGCTGACAAGGTTCCCGGCTGCACTAAACACTCTTTCGGAGTACACACTGGAGGGGGGGCAACTCAGGTAAAATAGAGCCAGTTTGTACAGGGACCTCCAAATTGCTTCTTTTTCCTGCCAGTACAGGTATGGACTGTCTGACATGCCTACTTGGATGCTGTCACCGATGTAATCCTTTAACAGACAGACGCACGCTTGTCGCTGCTGCTTTAAGGATGCAGGTGCGGCTACAGCCCACACATTTCACAAAGACAGAAAAAAAAAGAAGAATTTTTTTATTGTTTGTGGAGCGCACTTTGAGGGTTACACCACCCTTTAACAGACAGACGCATGCTTGTCGCTGCTGCTTTGAGGATGCAAGTGCGGCTACAGCCCACACAATTCACAAGGACAGAAAAAAAAGAAGAATTTTTTTATTGTTTGTGGAGCGCACTTTGAGGGTTACACCACCCTTTAACAGACAGACGCACGCTTGTCGCTGCTGCTTTGAGGATGCAGGTGGAATCTAGACGGGATTTGGAACCGGGGACACACTACCTCCATCAATTGTCTAAATCCCACTGCACTAATGGCGGATACCGGACGCACGTCTAACACCAACATAGCAGTCAAGGCCTCAGTTATACGTTTTGCTTCAGGATGACTGCTGTCGTACTTCATCCTCATCGCTAGGGACTGTTGGAGGGTCAATTGTTTAGTAAAAGTAGTGGTGTTCCTACTTCCTCTCTGGGATGATGAACAACTCCCAGCAGCAGCAACAGCACTAGGAGGAAGTGGTTCTTGATCTTTCCCTATTTTATTTTTATCTGAGAAAGTTTGGTCCTCCATTTATGTTATATTGATATATACGTGCGGCTAAGGCGCACACAAACACAGAAAATATTTTTTTTATTTTTGCTGGAGAGTAGTGCACTTTGTGGGTTACACCACCCTTTAAGAAATTAGCCAGCCGGCTCTTTACTTATGGGATACAGGCGCACGCTTGGCACTGCTCCTTTGTTGATGCACGTGCAGCCACAGTGCACACAATTCACAAACACAGAAAATATTTTTTTATTTGGTTTGGAGTGTACTTTGGGGGTTACAGCACCCTTTAACGGTCAAGCCAGCCGGCCCTTTACTTATGACACAGGCGCACGCTTGGCACTACTTTGTTGATGCACGTGCGGCTACTGCGCACACAATTCACAAACACAGAAAATATTTTTTTATTTGGTTTGGACTGGAGTGTACTTTGGGGGTTACAGCACCCTATAACGGTCAAGCCAGCCGGCCCTTTACTTATGACACAGGCGCACGCTTGGCACTACTTTGTTGATGCACGTGCGGCTACTGCGCACACAATTCACAAACACAGAAAATATTTTTTTATTTGGTTTGGAGTGTACTTTGGGGGTTACAGCACCCTTTAACGGTCAAGCCAGCCGGCCCTTTACTTATGACACAGGCGCATGCTTGGCACTACTTTGTTGATGCACGTGCGGCTACTGCGCACACAATTCACAAACACAGAAAATATTTTTATATTTGGTTTGGACTGGAGTGTACTTTGGGGGTTACAGCACCCTTTAACGGTCAAGCCAGCCGGCCCTTTACTTATGACACAGGCGCACGCTTGGCACTACTTTGTTGATGCACGTGCGGCTACTGCGCACACAATTCACAAACACAGAAAATATTTTTTTATTTGGTTTGGACTGGAGTGTACTTTGGGGGTTACAGCACCCTTTAACGGTCAAGCCAGCCGGCCCTTTACTTATGACACAGGCGCGCGCTTGGCACTACTTTGTTGATGCACGTGCGGCTACTGCGCACACAATTCACAAACACAGAAAAAATATTATTTTTTTAGCACTTGGGGGGAGCACCCCTGATGGACAGAGCACCCCCTGGACAACACTACAGCACCCCTTTAGGACTGGGACACTGCACAGGACTTTGGAGTGGACACAGCCCCTATGGAGAACTGACTGCACAACACAGTCCAGCAAGCCCCTATGGACTTTGAAGTAGTGGACACAGCCCCTATTAACAACAGCAGCACAGCACAACACAGCCAGCCCCTATAGACTTTGAAGTAGTGGACACAGCCCCTATGGACAACAGCAGCACAGCGCAGCACAGCACAGCCCAACACTACTCTGCACTACACTACACTACACAGCCCAGCCAGCCCTAACTCCCACCCTCCCTTTTCACTGTCCACAGCCAAGTGAGAAAATGGCGCCGACGCGGATACCTTATATAGGATCCAAAACCCGCGAGACCCGGAAGGCGGGATGATGACGTTTTGCCTCGCTTTCAGATCCGAGTCAGGCGGGAAAAGTCGAGCCTGACTCGGATCGGCCTCGGATCGGGGGGGCTCGGGGGGTTCGGATTTCAGAAATCCGAACCCGCTCACCCCTAATATATATATATATTGAGATCTCTGCAATTACTATTACTATATAGGATACAAATATCTTTACTGGCCTATGTGCAGAGTGCTGGGGAAAAAATGTGTCTATTTTTTCTTGTCTAAATTAACACCTCCATAACACCCACCAGCAATGGGCTTATAAATCGATTTGCAATACCACCATTTTGTGTTTTAATGTTCTGAGAGGCATGGATGGGAACAGCAGTTGGAGGGTGTGTTGGTCTTTGTAGTGCCATATTGGATGATCACGGGGTCACTCCAAGTGAATTAGCTCTCAGTTTAGAAATATATCAGTATATGTCAAAGGTTCCCAAAAGCAGTCCTCAAAGTTCCCAACAGTTCAAGTTTTAGAGATATCCATGAATGAGCAAAGGTGACTAAATCAAAATGACTGAGGTACTAATTAACCATGCTTGCCAACTTTTGAAAAAGCATTTCAGGGAGATTGTGAAAGCACCGCCTATGAGAGCGGCAGTAAAGTGGACTGTACTGCTACATCTGAGAGGCGTGTCATAAAACTGACTTACATCCAAATGTAAACGAGCCCCAAAGCAGTCAGTAAGATATACTTGTTGATGAAAACACACTGATACTTTTTAGAAAATGCATGTAGCCATAGGGATCATAGGCCCTCATTCAGAGCCGCTCGTTAGCGGCAGTACGCTCGTTCCGAGCGATGTTTGCACATCTGCGCATGCGTACGCTTTTTAGTACGCATGCGCGAACCAGTCAGTGCGGCCGAAAATCCTTTGTACGCTATATAGCGAGTGCCTGCTATTTTGAGTGACAGAATGAGGTGTATGTGGGTGGTAACAGGGGAAGGTGCTTGAAAATGGGGAGTGGAGATCCGAACGCAGGCGTGCTTAAAGGTCAAAACGGGCGTTTTATGGGTGTGTATATTTAAAACAGCAGCGTCATTGACCACGTCACTGGGTTATTTTATAGCCAGAACTGCTCGCAAATTTGTGGTAGCAAACACCAACCACAAGAATAGCGAGCAGTTCATACGCTGGTCGATGTACTCGATTAATCTAATAAATAGCGGACATGACGTAGGATGCGTGCGGCCAGGGGGCGTTTTTAACAAATAAACGAGCGTATGTTTTGCTCGTTCGTTCAGACTTAGAGGTGTGAACAGACTGCAATGTGCGTACGGATCATTTGAATAGCCACCCCTTGTTTTTAAACGAACGACCGCAAATAGCGAACGGCTCTGAATGAGGGCCATAGTACCTTATAACCAATGCAGGGAAATTATACTAATGATCCCATTTGAATGTATATAGCTCTTATTTTTTTTAAATATAACAGCTTCATAATAGGGGTAAGGTGCAATCAGGGAGATTGCTAGACTCTTCAGGGACACAGGGAGATTGCTACTATTTCAGGGAGTCTCCCTGACAATCAGGGAGAGTTGGTAAGTATGTAATTAAGGGGCCTATTCATCAAAACTAAATAACATTTTTAAGGACATTTTCCTTAATTACCGTTATTTTAGTATTCATGAAGACACTTAACACAGGAGATATCACTGATATCTCCTGGTTAAGTCCGCCTGCGTTAATTGGAAATTAGGCTATTCATCAAATTCTGAAAATTATGTATTTTCGGAATTTGATGGTGTTACTATATGCCACTCTCAGGTGTCGTACATCGGGTGACACTTACCTGCTGTCAGCTGGGCAGGTCCTCCTTGGCTTGCTACATCGCTACCTGGTCCCTCCTCTTGCTCTGGCTGCTGCTCAGACACTGTGTTCTCCCGGCAGAACACAGTAAAGTTTAGAAGAAAAAAAAAGGAACGTGCAGTCAGGGTAGGCAGGGGATTAGAATATAACTTATAAACATCTTCTTTGTTTATTGTAATCATTTTTATAGTTAACACTCACCAGCTTTGTGGATCTCGCTGGGACTGCAGGAAGACGAGAGATGAGGCAGAAACAGTTCAGCCTCACTTCTGT
This sequence comes from Taudactylus pleione, assembly GCA_031769625.1. Lineage (NCBI taxonomy): Eukaryota > Metazoa > Chordata > Amphibia > Anura > Myobatrachidae > Taudactylus > Taudactylus pleione. Next base: position 51,192,226 of record JAUIMM010000015.1, read on the forward strand.
ATAGTCAGAAACTGCTTGCAAAGCTGGGGATGGGGCCACATCATGAGCAGTAAGCTACTCAAAAGGGAGCTATAGAGGCATGCCTCTGAGTATGGGGGGTGTGCCTTGAGCACTGATAGACACCTTGGATGTCTCATGTGGCCAGAAAGTGCACTGCAGTGTTTAGAGATCGGAGCTCAGTCAGCAGAAGCAAGAGAAGACACAGTGATGCACACTCCAAGGGGCATATTCAATTGTGTGCGAGAATAGCAAAAAACCCGCACCTGCAAGGTTTTTCCTGCAGGTGCGAGTTTTTTGCTATTTTATTAGGTGCGCATACAGAAGTTTTGCCTAGGGTGCCTAGAAGTCTAGCACCGGCTCTGACTAAACCTACATGTATTGCATAGTGGTCACTAATACCACTTTCAGACATAAAGTCCCTGCTTCAACCCGGCTTGGACCAGGGACACCAAGCATGGGTTGAAGCCTGGCTACCCCTTATAAACATTGGTAAGGACCCAGGTTATTCCCGGGGTGTCACCCTTCACTCCAGACCCGGGTCTTCCATCAGGCAGCAGTGGATGCTTGGAGATGATGTCTGCCAATCGGAGCCTTTTAGGCATGACCCGGTACATAGTGACCCATTACTTTTGGCCCCTTAAAAAGTGGGAGAAACCGTTGTAATTCCTACACCGTTCACCTGATTTGGATGTAATTACCCTCAAATTAAATCTGAAAGTCTGCAGTTGAAGCACATCTTGTTTGTTTCATTTCAAAGCCATTGTGGTGGTGAATAGAGGCCAAAATATGAAAATTCTGTCAATGTCCCAATATTTATGCACCTGACTGTATATATATATATATATATATATATATATAATATATAATAAAGTCCCCACTGGATGGATTTTGATGTGGCTTTCTCTTTTCTATTCAGCATCAGGGGCAAACGCAGAATTTTTAGGAGGGAGTTTCCATATATATATATATATATATATATATATATATATATATATATATATATATTAGGGGTGAGCGGGTTCGGATTTCTGAAATCCGAACCCCCCCGAGCCCCCCCGATCCGAGTCTGATCCGAGTCAGGCTCGACTTTTCCCGCCTGACTCGGATCTGAAATCGAGGCAAAACGCCATCATCCGCCTTCCGAGTCTCGCGGGTTTTGGATCCTATATAAGGTACCCGCGTCGGCGCCATTTTCTCACTCGGCTGTGGACAGTGAAGAGGGAGGGTGGGAGTTAGGGCTGTGTAGTGTAGTGTAGTGTAGTGCTGCTGTTGTCCACTACTTCAAAGTCCATAGGGGCTGGCTGTGTTGTGCTGTGCTGCTGTTGTTAATAGGGGCTGTGTCCACTACTTCAAAGTCCATAGGGGCTGGCTGGACTGTGTTGTGCAGTCAGTTCTCCATAGGGGCTGTGTCCACTCCAAAGTCCTGTGCAGTGTCCCAGTCCTAAAGGAGTGCTGTAGTGTTGTCCAGGGGGTGCTCTGTCCATCAGGGGTGCTCCCCCCAAGTGCTAAAAAAATAATGTATTTTCTGTGTTTGTGAATTGTGTGCGCAGTAGCCGCACGTGCATCAACAAAGTAGTGCCAAGCGTGCGCCTGTGTCATAAGTAAAGGGCCGGCTGGCTTGACCGTTAAAGGGTGCTGTAACCCCCGAAAGTACACTCCAGTCCAAACCAAAAAAAAATTATTTTCTGTGTTTGTGAATTGTGTGCGCAGTAGCCGCACGTGCATCAACAAAGTAGTGCCAAGCGTGCGCCTGTGTCATAAGTAAAGGGCCGGCTGGCTTGACCGTTAAGGGTGCTGTAACCCTCGAAAGTACACTCCAGTCCAAACCAAAAAAAAAATTATTTTCTGTGTTTGTGAATTGTGTGCGCAGTAGCCGCACGTGCATCAACAAAGTAGTGCCAAGCGTGCGCCTGTGTCATAAGTAAAGGGCCGGCTGGCTTGACCGTTAAGGGTGCTGTAACCCCCGAAAGTACACTCCAGTCCAAACCAAAAAAAAAATTATTTTCTGTGTTTGTGAATTGTGTGCGCAGTAGCCGCACGTGCATCAACAAAGTAGTGCCAAGCGTGCGCCTGTGTCATAAGTAAAGGGCCGGCTGGCTTGACCGTTAAAGTGTGCTGTAACCCCCGAAAGTACACTCCAGTCCAAACCAAAAAAAATTTATTTTCTGTGTTTGTGAATTGTGTGCGCAGTAGCCGCACGTGCATCAACAAAGTAGTGCCAAGCGTGCGCCTGTGTCATAAGTAAAGGGCCGGCTGGCTTGACCGTTAAGGGTACTGTAACCCCCGAGAGTACACTCCAGTCCAAACCAAAAAAAAAATTATTTTCTGTGTTTGTGAATTGTGTGCGCAGTAGCCGCACGTGCATCAACAAAGTAGTGCCAAGCGTGCGCCTGTGTCATAAGTAAAGGGCCGGCTGGCTTGACCGTTAAAGGGTGCTGTAACCCCCGAAAGTACACTCCAATCCAAACCAAAAAAAAATTATTTTCTGTGTTTGTGAATTGTGTGCGCAGTAGCCGCACGTGCATCAACAAAGTAGTGCCAAGCGTGCGCCTGTGTCATAAGTAAAGGGCCGGCTGGCTTGACTGTTAAGGGTGCTGTAACCCTCGAAAGTACACTCCAGTCCAAACCAAAAAAAAAATTATTTTCTGTGTTTGTGAATTGTGTGCGCAGTAGCCGCACGTGCATCAACAAAGTAGTGCCAAGCGTGCGCCTGTGTCATAAGTAAAGGGCCGGCTGGCTTGACCGTTAAGGGTGCTGTAACCCCCGAAAGTACACTCCAGTCCAAACCAAAAAAAAAATTATTTTCTGTGTTTGTGAATTGTGTGCGCAGTAGCCGCACGTGCATCAACAAAGTAGTGCCAAGCGTGCGCCTGTGTCATAAGTAAAGGGCCGGCTGGCTTGACCGTTAAAGGGTGCTGTAACCCCCAAAGTACACTCCAGTCCAAACCAAAAAAAAAATTATTTTCTGTGTTTGTGAATTGTGTGCGCAGTAGCCGCACGTGCATCAACAAAGTAGTGCCAAGCGTGCGCCTGTGTCATAAGTAAAGGGCCGGCTGGCTTGACCGTTAAAGTGTGCTGTAACCCCCGAAAGTACACTCCAGTCCAAACCAAAAAAAAATTATTTTCTGTGTTTGTGAATTGTGTGCGCAGTAGCCGCACGTGCATCAACAAAGTAGTGCCAAGCGTGCGCCTGTGTCATAAGTAAAGGGCCGGCTGGCTTGACCGTTATAGGGTGCTGTAACCCCCAAAGTACACTCCAGTCCAAACCAAATAAAAAAATATTTTCTGTGTTTGTGAATTGTGTGCGCAGTAGCCGCACGTGCATCAACAAAGTAGTGCCAAGCGTGCGCCTGTGTCATAAGTAAAGGGCCGGCTGGCTTGACCGTTAAAGGGTGCTGTAACCCCCAAAGTACACTCCAAACCAAATAAAAAAATATTTTCTGTGTTTGTGAATTGTGTGCGCAGTAGCCGCACGTGCATCAACAAAGTAGTGCCAAGCGTGCGCCTGTGTCATAAGTAAAGGGCCGGCTGGCTTGACCGTTAAGGGTGCTGTAACCCCCGAAAGTACACTCCAGTCCAAACCAAAAAAAAAATTATTTTCTGTGTTTGTGAATTGTGTGCGCATTAGCCGCACGTGCATCAACAAAGTAGTGCCAAGCGTGCGCCTGTGTCATAAGTAAAGGGCCGGCTGGCTTGACCGTTAAGGGTGCTGTAACCCCCGAAAGTACACTCCAGTCCAAACCAAAAAAAAAATTATTTTCTGTGTTTGTGAATTGTGTGCGCAGTAGCCGCACGTGCATCAACAAAGTAGTGCCAAGCGTGCGCCTGTGTCATAAGTAAAGGGCCGGCTGGCTTGACCGTTAAGGGTGCTGTAACCCCCGAAAGTACACTCCAGTCCAAACCAAAAAAAAAAATATTTTCTGTGTTTGTGAATTGTGTGCGCAGTAGCCGCACGTGCATCAACAAAGTAGTGCCAAGCGTGCGCCTGTGTCATAAGTAAAGGGCCGGCTGGCATGACCGTTAAGGGTGCTGTAACCCCCGAAAGTACACTCCAGTCCAAACCAAAAAAAAAATTATTTTCTGTGTTTGTGAATTGTGTGCGCAGTAGCCGCACGTGCATCAACAAAGTAGTGCCAAGCGTTCGCCTGTGTCATAAGTAAAGGGCCGGCTGGCTTGACCGTTAAGGGTGCTGTAACCCCCGAAAGTACACTCCAGTCCAAAGCAAAAAAAAAATTATTTTCTGTGTTTGTGAATTGTGTGCGCAGTAGCCGCACGTGCATCAACAAAGTAGTGCCAAGCGTGCGCCTGTGTCATAAGTAAAGGGCCGGCTGGCTTGACCGTTAAGGGTGCTGTAACCCCCGAAAGTACACTCCAGTCCAAACCAAAAAAAAATTTATTTTCTGTGTTTGTGAATTGTGTGCGCAGTAGCCGCACGTGCATCAACAAAGTAGTGCCAAGCGTGCGCCTGTGTCATAAGTAAAGGGCCGGCTGGCTTGACCGTTAAGGGTGCTGTAACCCCCAAAAGTACACTCCAGTCCAAACCAAAAAAAAAATTATTTTCTGTGTTTGTGAATTGTGTGCGCAGTAGCCGCACGTGCATCAACAAAGTAGTGCCAAGCGTGCGCCTGTGTCATAAGTAAAGGGCCGGCTGGCTTGACCGTTAAGGGTGCTGTAACCCCCGAAAGTACACTCCAGTCCAAACCAAAAAAAAAATTATTTTCTGTGTTTGTGAATTGTGTGCGCAGTAGCCGCACGTGCATCAACAAAGTAGTGCCAAGCGTGCGCCTGTGTCATAAGTAAAGGGCCGGCTGGCTTGACCGTTAAGGGTGCTGTAATCCCCGAAAGTACACTCCAGTCCAAACCAAAAAAAAAATTATTTTCTGTGTTTGTGAATTGTGTGCGCAGTAGCCGCACGTGCATCAACAAAGTAGTGCCAAGAGTGCGCCTGTGTCATAAGTAAAGGGCCGGCTGGCTTGACCGTTAAAGGGTGCTGTAACCCCCAAAGTACACTCCAGTCCAAACCAAAAAAAAAATTATTTTCTGTGTTTAGCCGCACGTATATATCAAATCGATATAACATAAATGGAGGACCAAACTTTCTCCGATAAAAATAAAATAGAGAAAGATCAAGAACCACTTCCTCCTAGTGCTGAAGCTGCTGCCACTAGTCATGAAATAGACGATAACATGCCATCAACGTCGTCTGCCAAGGCCGATGCCCAATGTCATAGTAGAGGGCACATACAATCCCAAATGGCAAAGTTCAGGAAAATGACCTTGAAAAAGACATTTAAATCAGCTGAAGAGAAACGTAAACTTGCCAATATGCCATTTACGACACGGAGTGGCAAGGAACGGCTAAGGTCGATCCCTAGTATGTTCATGACTAGTGGTTCAGCTTCACATGACGATGGAAGCCCTCCTCCCACTAAAAAAATCAAAAGAGTTAAGCTGGCAAAAGCACAGCGAAGAACTGTGCTTTCTAAGAAGATATCACAAATCCCCAAGGAGAGTCCAAGTGTGGTGGTGGTTGCGATGCCTGACCTTCCCAGCACTGGACGGGAAGAGGTGGCTCTTTCCACCATTTGCACGCCCCCTGCAAGTGCTGAAAGGAGCACCCACAGTCCACTTGCTGATATGCAAATTGAAGATGTCACTGTTGAAGTACAACAGGATGAGGATACTGGTGTAGCTGGCGCTGAGGAGGAAGTTGGCGAGGAGGATTCTGATGGTGATGTGGTTTGTTTAAATCAGGCTCCGGGGGAGACAGTTGTTGTCCGTGGGATGAAAAAGCCCATCACGGTCATGCCTGGGCAGAAGACCAAACATTCCACCTCTTTGGTCTGGCAATATTTCTATCCAAATCCGGACAACAACTGTCTTGCCATATGTACCATATGTAAAGGTGAAATAAGTAGGGGTAGGGACGTCAACCACCTAGGAACATCCTCCCTTATACGGCACCTGCAGCGCGTTCATAAAAAGTTACTGTCAAGTTCAGAAACTTTGGCTAAGACCGTAAGCAGTCCAGGGACACCTAAATCCCGTTGTCCTGTTGTATCCAAGCGCCTGCAAACCACACCGTCAACTCCCTCCTCGTCAATTTCCTCCTTAGTCAGGATCGGAAGTAGTCCTGCAGGCCATGTCACTGGCATGACTGACTCTCCTATCCGGGATTCCTCTGGAGGATCCTGCATTGCTACGCCTACTGCTGCCGCTGCTGCTGTTGCTGCTGCTGGGAGTCGTTCATCATCCCAGAGAGGAAGTAGGAACACCACTACTTTTACTAAACAATTGACCCTCCAACAGTCCTTAGCGAGGAGGATGAAGTACGACAGCAGTCATCCTGAAGCAAAACGTATAACTGAGGCCTTGACTGCTATGTTGGTGTTAGACGTGCGTCTGGTATCCGCCATTAGTGCAGTGGGATTTAGACAATTGATGGAGGTAGTGTGTCCCCGGTTCCAAATCCCGTCTAGATTCCACTTCACTAGGCAGGCGATACCGAGACTGTACAGAAACGTCAGAAAAAGTGTCCTCAGTGTCCTGAAAAATGCCGTTGTACACAATGTCCACTCAACCACGGACATGTGGACAAGTGGAACAGGGCAGACTAAGGACTATATGACTGTGACAGCCCACTGGGTAGATGTATCACCTTACGCAGCAACAGCAGCAGCGTCACCAGTAGCAGCATCTCAGAAACGCCAGCTCGTTACAAGGCAGGCTACGCTGTGTATCACCGGTTTCAGTAAGAGGCACACCGCCGACAACCTCTTAGAGAAACTGAGGGAAATCATCGCCCAGTGGCTTACCCCACTTAGACTCTCCTGGGGATTTGTGATATCTGACAACGCCACCAATATTGTGCGGGCATTACATCTGGGCAAATTCCAGCACGTCCCATGTTTTGCTCACACAATAAACTTGGTGGTGCAGAATTTTCTGAAAAGCGACAGGGGCGTGCAGGAGACGCTTTGGGTGGCCCGAAAAATTTCTGGCCACTTTCGCCATTCAGCGACTGCGTGCCGAAGACTGGAGCGCCAGCAAACACTCTTGAACCTGCCCCGCCATCACCTGAAGCAAGAGGTTGTGACGCGGTGGAACTCAACCCTCTATATGCTTCAGAGGATGGAGGAGCAGCAAAAGGCCATACAAGCCTATACATCCACCTATGACATAGGCAAAGGAGGGGGTATGCACCTGACTCAAGCGCAGTGGAGAATGATTTCCGTGTTGTGCAAGGTTCTCCAGCCCTTCGAACTTGCCACACGTGAAGTCAGTTCAGACACAGCCAGCTTGAGTCAGGTCATTCCCCTCATCAGGCTTTTGCAGAAGCAGCTGGAGAAAGTGTAGGAGGAGCTAAGACGGAGCGATTCCGCTCGGCATGTGGGACTTGTGGATGAAGCCCTTCATTCGCTTTGCCAGGATTCCAGGGTGGTCAATCTGTTGAAATCAGACAACTACATTTTGGCCACCGTGCTTGATCCTAGGTTTAAAGCCTATGTGGTGTCTCTCTTTCCGGCTGACACAAGCCTGCAGAGGTGCAAAGACCTGCTGGTGAACACACTGTCAGCTGAAGCGGAACGTGACACGTCAACGGCTCCTTCTTCATTTTCTCCCGCAACTGGGGCTGCCAGGAAAAAACTTAGGTATCCTAAGCAACCCGCTGGCGGTGATGCAGGGCAGGCAGGACCAAGTTTGGACATCTGGTCCGGACTGAAGGACCTGGCAACAATTTCTGACATGTCTACTGTCACTGCATATGATACTGTCACCATTGACAGAATGGTGGAGGATTACATCGGTGACAGCATCCAAGTAGGCATGTCAGACAGTCCATACCTGTACTGGCAGGAAAAAGAGGCAATTTGGAGGCCCCTGTACAAGCTGGCTCTATTTTACCTGAGTTGCCCCCCCTCCAGTGTGTACTCCGAAAGAGTGTTTAGTGCAGCCGGGAACCTTGTCAGCGAAAGGCGTAGGAGGTTGCTTCCACAGAATGTGGAGAAGATGATGTTCATCAAAGTGAATTATCAGCTCTTCCAGGGAGACCAGCCTCCAGAAGGTACAGAGGGACCTGTGGTGGTGGATTCAAGTGGGGACGAGTTAATACTTTGTGAGGATGAGGATGTACACACTGAAGAGGGTGAGGAATCGGTGGATGAGGAGGATGAGGATGACATCTTGCCTCCGTAGAGCCAGTTTGTGCAGGGACACATTAATTGCCAGCTTGTTTTGTGGGGGCCCAAACGAACCAATCATTTCAGCCACAGTTGTGTGGCAGACCCTGGCGCTGAAATGATTGATTTGTTAAAGTGTGCATGTCCTGTTTATACAACATAAGGGTGGGTGGGAGGGCCCAAGGACAATTCCATCTTGCACTTCTTTTTTTTCTTTGCATTATGTACAGTTTGGGGCCTAGTTTTTCTAACTGCCATCCTGTCTGCCACTGCAGTGTCACTCCTAGATGGGTCACGTGTTTGTGCCGCCCACTCGTGTCGCTTAGCATAGTCATCCAGCTACCTCGGTGCAACCTTTTGGACATGAAAACACTATTGTGAGGTGTGAGGTGTTCAGAATAGACTGGAAATGAGTGGAAATTAAGGTTATTGAGGTTAATAATAGCATAGGAGCAGAGAAACCAACAAATTCTGTGATTTTAGCTGTTTTTATGCTTTTTTAAAAAAAAATACAGATCCAAAACACAAAACCCAGAACCCAAAACACGGAAGGGTGGTTTTGGCAAAACCAATCCAGATCCAAAACACGAAGAAAGATCCAGATCCAAAACCAAAACACAAAACACGAAAAGTGGCCGGTGCACACCCCTAATATATATATATATACTTCCGCAAAAGTTCTGACAGCTAAACAGGCAGTGGCCAGGAAGACCTGTTCGTGGATGGCCCACAGCTAGTGCAGAGATGGAGACACAGCCGTAACTAGACATTTTGGTGCCTAGTGGCCACAAAGACCATTGGTTCCCCCCAGTATAGAACTTATGAGGAAGGGACGTGGCCTTATGTCACTGCAACCCCTAATCTTGGTTACCATAGGTAAACGTGTGGATAAGGTAAGTGTAGTATAAAGGTGTATGCTTAGAAAGTATAATTATATTTGTATGTATTGACTTGTGGCCTGGATTATATGCATTTGGTGGCACTGTGAGTAATGACAGTAAATGTTATCATTATTAACAAAGGACTTCTTTAATTAAGATGGGTACAGTACAGGAGCCCTCAGGCAGCTAAACATGCATTGGATGCACTTAAGTCAAGGGCAGAACTCTCCAGAAGCCCCTCGCACAAGTGAGACTAGAATCACTGCCTGCTGGGGCCAAGAGTGGCTCGGGCTGCAGATAGGAATAAAGCAGTTCACGGAGGGCACTATAAGAGGAGACGGGCGCTACTGAGGGGGACTGTGCCGTTTACCTTGCAAGCCGGAGGGAGCTGCTGCTGGGAGCCGCGGCTGATGGCGCGCACTGTGCTGGGGCGGCTGCGGGAGGTCTGTGCTCCGGAGAACAGTGCTGCCCATTAGACGTGATGCCAGTCACGGTGAAGTGGCGGCCCCTGAATGCGTGAGCCATCCCTACAACAGAGGTCCGGCCCACAAAAGGAGGAGCAGCTCATGATAAGAGGCGGGACCCTGCATGGAGACAAGACTGTCTCCGTCTCAGAAAAAAAAAAAAGGTTCATCAGGGGGGGGGTTTCTGAGTACCCAGAAACCCCCCCCCCTGACGAATCTTAATTTTTTTTTCAGAGATGGAGACAGTGCGCTTGTGAGCATTGTTAGGGACAAAAGTGAGCCGAGCAGTGATGATTTTAGTGAAGAAAAGTCATCAGAACTTGCACAAAGCTGCTGTATAGGAGCTGGCCAGGGTGCTGAAACAGTAAGAGACAGCCAGAGCCAATCATAGATAGCAATTTGCCCTGTTACTTAGCAGCAACCTGGAGAGGGGAGGAGGTCAGGGACTGAGCAGGGTCACGTCTGAGGCAGACAAAGAGCGAGAGACAGCCTCCAATGAACCCATGAAGATGCCCTAATGCAGACACAGTAGCCAGGAAGGAGCCAGGGGAAACATAGCTATCAGAAATAAAAAAAAAAAAACTTCAGAACATCATCAAATGATTTCTATTCAATGGTGGCAAACACCGGACCGCCACCATCGGTGGTAAATACACTACCATGGAAACAAAAATATTGAAGGTTAGTAACCATCGGATTCCAATGTCCATCCTTACACTAAACTGGCAGGCGGACTCTGGCCTCCACTCCTCTACCGTGAAGTGGTCCCTCTCCAATGTTATGTTCCTGCTCAGCCACACGCCCTCGGTGAACAGGAGGCACCTCTCATGGAAGTCAGCACTGTTCCCGGAAAAGGGCACCATGATGAGGAAACTCAACAGGAAGCCCAGGAACTACAGGGTACATTGTGCAAAGAGGAAATTGTTCATCGCCATGTTCAGCAGCTGGGGAGGGGGTGTGAATGGAGGCTGTGGAAATATGCACAGGTTCCCCAGCCCCGGGGACATGCTGCTGACAATGCTTACTGTAGCTGAAATACAAATCTCTCATACACAATCCTCCTGCCCTTCCCAGCACATCTCAGTGGCCGGGCCCAAGCCAGCTGCAGGGCAGCAGCAAGGGGGGATTGTAGTGACACTGGTGCGATGCTGGGGGCAGTAGTGAGGAGCAGGGAGCTGTGGTGAGATGCAGGGGGCTGTGGTGACATGGCGTAGGTTGTTATGAGATGCAGGGGGTTTTGGTGAGATGAAATTGCTCCCATGCAAAGCCAGGGTGGGTAGCTAGATCATAAACAAAAATAAAAGTAACCCGATTAGCATTGTAATTGTAAAATAAATATTGAAATTAATTAAAAAGGTTAGCTCTGAAGTGCGTCTGCATTTTTATACTTATGCCGCTGTCGATTTTGAGCCTACTGAGATGCCCACTGGCTGCAGTACTATGTCATCACATACTAAGATGCAACATTGTTGTATCATTAGCCACAACAGCGAAGATTGAGCCAGCCCTATGGCAAGTGCAAATTCTCCGTCTGACCATGGCGCCCTGTGTCAGTGCTACTGCGGCAAAAGACACAGTCACTGTCAGCGACACGCCCATGTCTGCCTAACCAACCCCCTGATACCATCCAGGAACAAATCCAGGGATCTTGCATTCAAATTCATCCTGCGTTTCCAGCAGTAACCATCACAATGCATGTGCGGTACTTACAACATTGGGCAAATGAATATCGGCATAGTGTGCAGTTAGCATGCACCTCTGTATTAGGCCCAGACTGATTTTATGGGGCTGTGCCAAAGATTGTGAGAAGTGTCCATGCACCCTGAACTGCACTAGGTGGACAAATAGACATATTTGGGTCATAAAGGAGCATTGCGGTCTGTGGTTTTAAATATTTATGACAGTGTAAAGTGTCTCTAAGTCAGGGATGGGGAACCTAAGGCCCGCGTAATTATTTGGTCTGGCCTCGGAGCTTTTTTCTGCTGGCCTCATCTGGCTAGCAGGGTGCCTAGAATGGCACCCTGCATCCAGAATCTATGCAGCAGTGCCGCCTTGAGCGTCCTTAGGATGCTTCAGACAGTCACACCACTGCCCTTACATCCTCAGGATGCTTTGGGCATTGCTGTAATCACTGGCAATTGTGGCCCCGCCCCCATGTGACATCACACCGAGGGGCGTGACTGGCATCGGGCCCGCAAATGGCCCTTGGCAGAAAAAAGGTTCCCCACCCCTGCTCTATGCAAAAGTAATGGTGTTACTGCATGGTGGGCATATTCCGGATCTAAGATGGGGCATGCAGTGAACACGTCTACAGGAAATTCTAACCTGCTGTGATTTGGAAGAAGAATATACTGTAACTAGAATGAAAACAGAAGTATGAGAATGCAGGGGAGGAAACCTCCAGATACCAGTTTTCAAACAGAACATTACTTGACTGCGCAATAACCTTGGAGCTTCAGGGACAGCATAATGAAACATAGAAGAGAACATGGAATCTGTCTGCAGAGCACAAAAAATACCTACAATACATCAGAAAACCGTTTTGTTGTTTTAGAAAGTTGGAAACACTCAGAATTTCTGCATATTGATACATACATCAGCCTTCAGCAAGCCTAGCATGTATTATACTGTACTAGAAACAAGCAGTAATTTATGCCTCTTCTTTTGCTCTCTGCACAGTTGCCCAGGGCGCTCTGCAGGCTTTATTAATGATCATATTTTTTTGGTAAAAATGTTTATGAGGATTGTCCCCTATAACCTTCATGTGTCCCTGTAAAGAAATGAAATATTGTTTATAATAAAGTTATTGTTTCCGCTGTAAAAGACTATAGAAGGTGCTGAGTTCATTCTATATTAAATGTGTCAGGCATTTGATGAGGGAATGGCTGGTTATAAAGGGCTGAGCAGTAGTCAGATGTGCAGAACAGAGTAGTGTAATGACATACCCCCCAACAGTTTGAATCTTTAAATTGGGACCATTTGCGAGGCAAAGCCATGCGCACCCGAAAGGGGCATGGCCTCAGGGAGGGGGCATGGTCTCTTAGCACGTCCCCCATTTTCATCACTCTGGGGGTGTCCCTGAGCAACTGGTCTGAAATTCACTTTTGAATTCTTTACCAAAAATGTTTGCACCTTGACAAAAAGATACGGTGTAAATATAGAATGTGTAGTCAAATTTAGAGTTGGGAGGTTGACACAATCTACATCAACTCTAAATTGCAATTTAAAACAGTATTTGCCCTTGCACCCCGACATGGTTTGACCAGTTGTACATTTGCACACTTTGGCTTTATTTGATCCTATCTGTAAATGAGGCCTATATTCATAGGAACCTTATCTTAGAACCAAAATAAATATATGTATGTTCAAGATATTTAACCCTCTTCTAGAAGACCGCCCATCGCTACCACTGATTGGATGGTTTAGTGAGGTCCTCGGATCAGCCCGGCCGGGACGGATACGACCCTGGCAAAGTGCAGAGAGGATGAACAAACTTCACTATCTAGAGGGAATAAAAGTCATAACAAGGTTTCTGTAGGTGAACCTGTGGAAGGATCATTAACTTTTAGGTCACAACTGACAGGAAAAATCCAAAACACCTTAATTATACACCTTTTCCACCTAAATTCCGGGTCTGACCTAGAGTTGGAACAAAGTTCCTATCCGGATCAGAGCCGGAATTTTGCCGGCGCTGACTCGGAATATTCCCGAGTCAGCGCCGCTCACACCGCAGTCGGGTCTGCACAGACCAGGCTTTTGCGAAGTGAAAGTGGACGCTTGGAGATGACGTCATCTCCAAGCGCCACTGAAGCCGGACCAATGGGCCGGCTAGCAGCGCACTCCAGGTCATCGTGACCCGGAGTGCGCTGTTCCCATAGCAGGGTTTCACGGGCTACGCCCGTGTTAAACCCTGCTAGTTACCTGGGTTGGATTGCCGGGTCACTCGACCCGGCGATCTAACCCTCTGCCCTTTTACACCAGGGAGCTGCCCGGGTTAACCCTTCAAAAACCCGGGTTTTAGCTCCGGTGTAAAAGGGGTATATGAGTATATGTACGAGCCTACGGAGCATCGATTGTTAGAGATGAGCAGGACGGATTCAACTTGGTTCTTCCCACCAAGTTTGGATCAGAAAATTAGGCAAAATCTTTTTTTTTCCTGGAAATCTCAGACCTTGCATGTATTAAGTCACATATGAAATCAAAAACTTGTGAGTTCAAGATTTCTGGAAACAAAATTACTCTCTCCATTTATTGCCAAATGCAGAATTTGCAAACAATACTACTTTTATTTGATCTATACTACAGAGACCATTTTTTGGCCTCTCATTTGTTCCACCTCCATACTCACACTTTAATTATATTGTAGTGTCCTCCTCCTAACATTTACAAGGTCTACCAGAGGGTTCAATTAATCTGACCCACACTATTGTATCTTTTAAGAAGTCACAAGCAAATGCCAAGCCGACAATATGTGATCTTATCCATGCCGATAACAGGTGGTCAGTCTGTTTCAATAATCATTTTTGGTTATACCGATGGTGGCATTGGCAGTCAGATATCAAAACTATGTCTGTCAGCCAGGTGTGTGCTTCGCAGTTTTGCATAATATTATGTAACAAACGTTTGTCCTTGGGTAGTAAGTGCTGTTTCTTAAATGCTTATGTGTAAAAAAAAAAGGAAAATGGTATTTATTCCCCTCAAACTTTGCTTTTGTGACGAGGACATTTTATACTTTGAAATTTACCTATTTCAGATGAGAAAAGGGCGAATGTGCATTTTCTTTTACACAATGTGAGAAACAATCAACGGATGTATGAAAATTAACATAAAAAGTTGTACAAACATGACCACAAAAGTGAGTAGCTTTTCAAGATTTACGATTATATAGTACATCCCTTTCACGAATCAGTCCCAGATGTAGTCTCCCATCATGTTCTCGTTATACTGTCCTTGATAGCTGTGTTCAAACTCCAGTATATCCTGGTGGAAGTGCTCGCCTTGCTTCTCCGAGAATGCTCCCTTGTTCTTCTTGAATTTCTCAAGATGAACATCAAGAATATGGACTTTGAGGAACATTTTGCACCCCATTGTGCCAAAGTACTTCTCCATAGCCTCAACCAACTCCACATAGATTTTGGCCCTGTGATTGCCCTTTGAAGTCCTGAACCACTGAGATAAAGCTGGTCCAAGCAGCTTCCTCCTTCTGAACGAGCATCTTTGGGAATTCCTTGCACTGCAGGATCTTCTTAATCTGTGGTCCCACAAATACACCTGCTTTGACCTTTGCCAAAGACAGCTTAGGGAAGAAGTCTTGAATGTACTTGAAGGCTGCCGAATCCTTATCTAGAGCCCTAACAAATTGTTTCATAAGGCCCAACTTGGTGTGTAGTGGAAGCATCAGCACCTTCCTGGAGTCCACCAGTGACTCTCACTTGATGTTATTCATCCCCACACAGAATTCTGAGCCGAACGCTCTGACCAGAGCGCTCTCTCTGAATCAGTGCCCTCCTACCTGAAAATGGAGCGGCCTCCTGGCCGATCGCATAGCTGTGGGTAACCACCCACAGCATATGCGAGCGGCCAAAAAGATGGTCGCGATGGTCAAGACCATCGCGACCATCGGGCTTGCGATGAGACCCTGCGGTAGGGTCTCGCTGCCGCAAGCCCAGGAGTGATTTTGGCTATATCAGAGCCAAAATCACTCCCACTGACATCATTACTGATGTCAGTGGGGCCGGCTTCAGACGGTAGGCGTTCCCATGGGAACGCATCCGTCTGGCAGCCACGCCCCCGGCACACCCACCAAAGGGGGCGTGCTGTCACTTACCATCGACAGCACGCCCCCTTTGGTGCGAGACCCCGAGCGACTTATTCCTCGTCGCTCGCCGGGTCTCGCGCATGCGCACGACGGAGCTCCCTCCGTCGTGCGCATTCGCACAACATCGTCCCGCTTGCGAGCGTCCTTTGCTCGCGAGTGGGTCTGAATGACCCCCTCTGTCTGCTGTGGCCAGTGTAATCTGTTGTAGTGCGCCTTGGTGTCCCCGCTGTACCAAAGGCAAACAGAGAAGGGAAACAATTAAAAAGACTACCTTATGAATAAATTACTTTAAAATAACCATATGATTAGGGACAGCAAAACCTGTTAAAATTTCCCAAGCACACCATCAGTCCACCCGCCCCCCCACAGAAAAAAAACACATTGATCCCCAATAGAAGAAATAACATTGCTCCCCCACAGAGGTGGGGGAGTGCGGTTTTTAGAAGTGGAGATGTTGTCCATAGCATCCAATCAGATTCTACTAGCTATTATCTTGTAGAAGGTGCTAGATGAATGCTAAGTATAACCTTATTGGTTGCTTTGGGTAACATCTCCACTTCTAAAGACCCACACTTTAGGAAATATAACCCCTACTGTGTAATCAAATGCAACAAGCAGGGGTTTCCTAGGTCATTCCCTGGTATGAAACTGAATATATGACCACACCAAGAAGAACAAGCAATATTCAGATGTCTCTGTGCAGGTTATTTCAAGAAGAGAACACTTGCTTGCAGTAGCTATCAGAGACAAACCAAAATCAGCTATGCCTCTGAGTCTTGAAGGGCAAAGCAGTATTCGATGGGTTTCAGATGGTAGAATTGTGAGTGACAAAGCTGAAGTCAATGAACAGGCAAACAAAACAGGACTTTTGAAGCCAGGGGTGGGCAAGATTTTAAAAGGGCCCCAGCCGCAATGTTTTTAGAGTGTTTGTTCATTTTATGCCACATAATATTTGTCGAAGTCAGATATAAATATTGAATACATAAATATTATCTTATATCCTAAATCTTATGCATTGATGGCATATTCTCACAGAATATGTGACAGCTAGTCTCAGGGGAGTGGTAAGTCAGGTTTGCTACAGCCATCAAGTCTGATAGCTCAACAAAGGTTTTTCTTTTGCTTATGTGGAGTGTTATCATCAACAATTGAGATTTGTATAGTGGTTCAATATGTTGTAAGTTCCCCTGAACAATAGACCATATGGCATCCAATTGCTAGGAGACTTCTGACTCTACATTTCTCATGGCCCCTCCTCTGACCTT
Organism: Taudactylus pleione; assembly: GCA_031769625.1. Taxonomy (NCBI): domain Eukaryota; kingdom Metazoa; phylum Chordata; class Amphibia; order Anura; family Myobatrachidae; genus Taudactylus; species Taudactylus pleione. Next base: position 51,208,834 of record JAUIMM010000015.1, read on the forward strand.
TACTGGACAATGGATGAACTAGTTTATGACTGCCCCAGGTCTGCTACACTGAGATTTGGATCTTATTTATACGTATCGCCTACACACACCTGTGCAGAGAGTGGCCAGTCCATTGTTCTGTAACATAGACAGAAAAAAACCTGTTAAAATTGCCTTCCTAACAAACTAATATATTTGATGTACATTAAATTCAATAAATTCCCTATTTGATACATGTATACATACAAACACATATGAACTCCTTGCTATGAAATATATATACTTGGTGAAAACCACTTTTTATCATTATGGTATATTAATTTGAACTATTTCCCTTTTAATCTTAGTGTTATTCAAGTATGTTTGATTTTGCAAGTGATATGCCAGCTAGCTACAGTAACAATGTTCCCTCTTGTGGCCGTGAAAGATTGGTTTAATTGGCCACACATTAAATCCTCTAACTTAGATATATCCCAATGTATATTGAGGCATTTCTTCAAAAACCCAAACTTCCCATTATCTTACTATTTAGTAATTTCAGTATATAAGTATATAGGAAGAATTAGCCATTTATATTACATGTCCAACAAAATATATATATCCCAGCATTCGGAGCTCATACAATACATATAGTCCAGGAATGGGTTCACATATTAATATCGTATTTAGGATCATATTCTGCAGAATTGTGTTAGCAGTATTCTGGTTATTGGAAATAGATTGTCGCACATTGAGGCAAGCAGATATTTGCAATGTCAGATTTATGTTTAATAATAGCATATAACGATGGTTGAACTGAGCTAGTTTTTTGGAGGGAACCCCAGAGGAGAGTTCCTGTAACAGCGTCCTGAAGCCTAAGCATGACCCACTGTTTGAGCAAGCCAATGACCCCCAGTGAACTGGAGACATCCCACCCTTGGACCACTGGAAAGAAACACAACTTGCCATTATACACACCCATAATCTAACTGTATAAAATAAGGCTCCCTTGATCCAGAGGCCAGTAGCTGAAATTCTACCAGTCATCTGGTGACAACTGCACTCTCTGGATCCAGGGATGCGCATGCTAACTTATGTATACTGGTTTGTAACTCTGACTCTTTCTTGAACTGTATTGTAGCACTGTATTACTTGTAATATTATTATTATTATCCTTTATTTATATGGCGCCACAAGTGTTCCGCAGCGCCTTACATAGTACATAGAACTAATAAGTGAACAAGAGACAAGTAACTTACAGTACATTACAGTGCAGGACAAGGACATGACTTATATACATTGCTGAAATAGTGATTAAAGCACTCACAATAAGCTGCCGGGAGTTGGCAGCCCCGTGTTAGGTGCCCTAATGGGGAGTAGAGAGTAGAAGAAAATGTAAAGAGAAGCACATGAGGGAAGAGGTCCCTGCTCATGAGAGCTTACATTCTAAGGGGGGGCAGACAGACAGGCGTGACACAGAAGGGGAAGATAGGAAGGAAAGAGCATGAGGTGGGTTAGGATGAGTGCTGAAAGGCCTTGATGAAGTAGTGGGTCTTGAGAGCCAGTTTGAAGATTTGTAGAGAGGTGGAGAGTCTGATAGGGAGAGGGAGAGCATTCCAAAGGTAGGGAGCAGCACGGGCAAAATCTCGTATGCGGGAGTGGGAGGAAGTAATCAGTGTTGAAGAGAGGCAGCATGCATTAGTTGAGCGAAGTGGATGGGTGGGAGTGTGAAGGAAGAGAAGGTCAGAAATGTATGCGGGAGAGGATTTGGTGAGGGCTTTGTAGGCGAATGTAAGAACCTTGAATAGGCATCTGAAGGGGAAGGGGAGCCAGTGTAGGGCTTGAAGGAGAGGGGAAGCAGATGTAGAATGTCTGGAGAGGAAGATGAGCCAAGCAGCAGCATTGAGAACAGATTGTAGTGGAGAGAGGTGAGAGACTGGGAGGCCAGCTAGGAGAAGGTTACAGTAGTCCAATCTGGATATGACCAGTGAGTGGATGAGTGTTTTAGTGGCATCCTGGGTGAGGAAGGGTCTAATCCTGGAGATATTTTTTAGGTGAAAATGGCAGGACTGCGAGAGGTGCTGAATGTGTGGTTTAAAGGAGAGGGAGGAGTCTAGGATAACTCCAAGACAGCGCACTTTGGGGCTAGTTGTGCCATCAATAGATAATGAAATTGTGGGAAGTGAAGTAGTGGAAGAGGGTGGGAAGATGATCAGCTCAGTCTTAGACATGTTAAGTCTAAGAAAGCGCTGGGACATCCATGAAGAGACAGCAGAGAGACAGTTGGAGATACGGGTAAGGAGCGAGGGGGAGAGCTCAGGGGTGGAAAGGTAAATCAGCATAGAGATGATATTGGAGGTCAAAGGAGTTAATGAGTTCACCTAAAGAGGATGTATATAGGGAGAAAAGGAGAGGTCCAAGAACAGAACCATGGGGAACTCCTACTGTTAGTGGAAGTGGGGGGGAAGAGGAGTCATGAGAGGACACAGTGAAGGAACGATCAGAGAGGTAGGAGGAAAGCCAGGAAAGGGGAGTGCCACGTAAACTGAGAGAGTAAAGGATTTGCAGGAGGAGAGGATGGTCAACAGTGTCAAATGCAGCAGAGAGGTCAAGGAGAATGAGCAGAGAGTAGTGGCCCTTGGATTTGGCAGCAAGGAGGTTGTTGCTGACTTTCGTGAGGGCAGTTTCAGTGGAATGGAGAGATCGGAAGCCAGATTGAAATGAGTCAAGGAGGGAGTGGGAGGAAAGAAAGGTGGTAAGGCGGTTGTAGATAATACGCTCAAGGAGTTTGGAAGCAAAAGGGAGAAGAGAGATGGGTCGATAGTTGGAAAGTATGTTAGGATCAAGGGTAGGTTTTTTAAGAATGGGGGAGACAAGAGCATGTTTGAATGCAGAAGGGACAGTGCCAGATGATAGGGAGAGATTAAGGAGGTGAGCCAGATGGGAACAGGCAGAAGGAGACAGGTGGGAGAGGAGACAGGAAGGGATAAGGTCAAGAGGGGAGGTGGAAGGAGGGGAGGACCGGATGAGGGCCATGACTTCCTCTCCAGAAGCAGGGGAGAAGGATGTCAGAGTTGGTGAGACAGATGGGGAGGGATGGTAAGGGCAAGGAGGGGGAGGAGTGCTGAGGGTCTGATGGGATATGATGTCCTCACGTATGGAGTCAATTTTAGATGTAAAGTAGGTGGCAAAGTCGAGGGCAGAGAGCGAGGAGGGAAGGCGAGGAGGGGAAGGGCAGAGTAGGGAGTTGAAAGTGGCAAAGAGACGCCGGGGGTTTGAGGACTGGGAGGAGATGAGGTTCTTGAAATATTTTTGTTTGGAGAGAGACAGGGCAGCACTGTAGGAAGAAAGAATAAATTTGAAATGGAGGAAGTCAGCCTTAGAGCGTGACTTTCTCCACTGACGCTCTGCAATTCTTGAACACTTTTGTAGGTATCTGGTGCATTTTGAATGTTATATAATAATAATAATAATAATAATAATAATGTTATATATTCTTCCAATACAATCCAATACAATAATTACTTTTGTGCGTTGGACCACAGAAACTGTGTGTGTGTGTTCACTTGCTTTCACATAACGTTAATATACTGTGATATATATATATTGCTCTGTAATTCATAATGTATTTATGATATAAAGATAGCGACTATTATGCCTGTTGTTGGTGTTACAATATAGGAAGGTATTGCATATGCATCACATGTTGCATACACTGTTCATCCTCATTTGCGTATCACCATACGCCAGGTGCGTACACTTGGCGCCAACAGCAGTGATAAGATTTAATGTAGGATTTCACATAGTAAACAACCATTTGAGGAACAGGAGTTCTATGTGGAGCAACAAGGGAAAACCTCCAACAAAGTTTAGTGAGGAGCTTGCTGGATTTGTTCGCTGTGTACCTCAGAGACTTCATGTTCCTAAACAAACCTATTATTGACAAGAATGGAAGTCTACTATTGATTCCAATTTCCAAGACAAGTGCCTACAAAGTGTAAATGTACGTATCAAGTGTTGTGTATTTAACTGCAAAGGAAGGCAGTGGAAGAATACTGTACTTGCAGTTGCTTTTCTTGTTCAGAGAGGGTCACCAGCATTCCTACTCAAGACCACTATCTGATGAAGAATGCTTTAGTTAGTGCAGTTTAGGTTTCTTAAGAAAATGTCTGATATCTTATGCTCAAAATCATCTTTTGCAGGATTTTAGACTGGAACATATTCAAATGCTGTTGCTTTGTTTTGCCAAATGTCTTTGCCTAAGCCTCCATGTCTTCCATTGCATGACAGAGACAGGGTTTATTTATGAACTGTCGGGTTGTAAAACCTGACACTTCTGTTTGTTTTTATGCCCGATATTTAAAAGGGCAGTGCTTTTAGTAGCTGTGTCTTGCTAGTGAAAGGACTGCTCTTTTAAATATCAGGCATAAACACAAAAAGAAGTGTTGGGTTTTACAAAAAACGACACTTCGGAAATAAACCCTGTCAAATGTGATATAATTCTTATATTGTGTCCTGTGATGGATCTCAATCTTGAGCAAGTGGGTGTTGGAAAGAGTGCACTCTAGCATCTGACAGGCAGTACTGAGCCAGCGGTAATTTAGGAGCTACCGGAGCTCAGCTAGCGAAGTCCGACTTACTGTGCATGTGCGGCATCCTCATGCGTCTTTAGTACCTGTGGTTCTGCAAAGATGCTTGGATCCAGTAGACTCTACTAGCAGAGCCACTGTATTACCCTCAAGTACACTATACCACCACTGTTGTACACTAGATCACCAATGCTACCATCCACCAGTGCCAGTACCACGATCATGTCTGACACACTATAATGCCCAGCGATACCATGAGCTCCAGGCTGCTACAATAGATATGTTATACCTACCACTGTTACACCTGTGATATACCCTGAGTCATATGCTACCTGTGGTTCTACCTGATATAATAAATCTAAGAACTGGTTAAGCATGCCACGTGGGGACTAACCACCACCAGCATCAACTACTGCGTTATACACCTATTCAATACCACTCACATTCTGGACAGATATATTATACCCAGTTGCACCAACTTGTCTGGAGAACAACTGCACCCAGCATAATCCACTGCACACTTCATATTGACATCAGCACACAGGTACTTTAATTGATCACTCTGCCATTGCTCCGCTAACAGTTTATGGACTCAGAGTGTTCCAGCATATTGCTCTGCTAATACAATTGTTACATATCTATTCAAGGAATAAATATAAAAATTGCAAAGCATGCAACATCTACGCAGTCAGCAGTATAGGATACATAGTCAAGTAATTCAACTGTGAGTTTGGATAAACTTAAATCTAATGCAGAAAGGGAAACAACCGTAACAATAACCTTAAATCTAATGCAGAAAGGGAAGCAACTGTAACAGTGTAACTTTGCTCCTTGCAGTGCATTCCAATGCCTCCTTTGTTCCCTGTACTCATTACATGACAGTTGTTCAATAAAAAACAGGACGGGGGGGTGTTGTTGTTGTTTTTTAATGGCAACCCAACTCTTTTCTATATATTTCAACTAGTATTCCTGGTCTACAGGGGAGATTCCAGTCTCCTGTCTACATACAAAGAAGGCAGATAATTGCCTCTGAACAATTCCTGAGAGAAGAGTCAATTCCTCGTGAGCACTTACTTTGATCCCAGTACAATGCAGAAGTGGGAATTCATGAGCTGTAAGCAGCTGTTCTTACTGTATGTTCTGTAGATGCTGAAAAGGACTCTTTGTTACTCCAGGTTGTGTATGGCTTTTATTCTGCTTCTTTACATTTTTATACACTTTTACCTTCAACAAAGAATGTGGATCCTTTTTTATAAGAGTTTTTCTCAAGTATGATGGTCAGAGGCTGGTAAGTAAAAAACCCACAGAGCAGACTCTGGGGTAAATGTATTAAGCAGCGATTTAGTTATGTCATGGCTTTAGGGCAGGTTACAAAAAGACGGATTTATTAAATGCAAAACCGGTGGAAAATCGATACAAAACCATAATTTTTTAACTAATACGCTACAAATTGCTATTCTGATTTTTTACATGTTCAGGGTACAAATCGTTAGAATTACTAAGCAGCAGTCTAACAAACTGCAGCTAAAAAAATGCCTGAAAACAGAGGTAAGAAGCGAGATAGCTCAAAACGCTGTTTCTGGTCTGACAGCATTTAAGAAAATGATTGAAAAAACATAGCAATCGGTCCCAGTCCTATAGGTGGTCACTGTTTGGGATGAACGTGCCAATGCTAAGTAGAAAAAATAATATTTAATATAATATTTACTATAATAAAGGGCCCACCTGTTATATTTAGCATAATAAAGGGGCAATACATTATATTTAGTATAATAAAGGGGCTATACATTATATTAAGAGGGGTATTCAATATGAAAGGCTAACTTCCCTGGCGAAGTTAACGTTTCATATCGGAGTTTTTTTCTGCGTAAAGGTATGGTGCGCGCTCCCGCTTATCCCCGTATTCAAAATAAAATTAACGAAAACGGGAAACTCCGAAGTTGGATTTGCGTAAAGTTACGAATTTTTCCTTAAAATAATTGTAAGACCCCCCTAAAGTTGTAAAAACATGGGGGAAAACTATGGGTACCCCCGTTTTAGCCTTTAACTGAAAGTCAGGGATTTAAATAGCCGCAGCAGGTGTTTTTTTTCCAACATTGAAGAAGTGATGCAGAAGAGCACTTAGGTTATTTTTTTCGTTTTTTTAAGTGGTCCCATCAAATTTGGGGTACATGAAAATGGGTACTAGCATATTTTTAAGTCCCTAAAGTCAGTTTTTAAAAATTCTGCATTTGTGCACCTGCCGCTATAATTCTATTCTAGAAAATATCTGCCGCATACTTGCAGAATAGCCCTGAACCTATTTCCCTATTGTTAAACAATTTTTTCCCATTTTTTTTTTTGCACCCCAATTTTTAAATTTATTTTTTGGTTTGTCCCTATTTTTTTTTAAAACTTTTTTTGACACAGTTCTTTTTTAAATGTCAATCTCAGGGGTGCAGGCTATTTTTTTTAAGCCTACACCCCTAAACCCCAATTCTGCACTTTTTTTCGACACCTATTCAATGGTGAAAAGTTATCACCGTTTTTTATCAAAGACTTTTCAAAATTGCGATAAGTCTTTGAAATTGAATACGGTGTAAAACTAAAACCAGTGATATTAACGCAAAAAAGTTAAAAAGTGTGATATTAACACAAAAAACGATGTTATCGCACCCATATTGAATACCCCTATAAGTATAATAAAGGTGCCATACATTATATTTAGTATAATAAAGGGGCCATACATTATATTTAGTATAATAAAGGGACAATACATTATATTTAGTATAATAAAGGGGCCATACATTATATTTAGTATAATAAAGGGGCAATACATTATATTTAGTATAATAAAGGGGCCATACATTATATTTAGTATAATAAAGGGGCCATACTGTATATTTAGTATAATAAAGGGGGCACACATTATATGTAATATAATAAAGGGGCAATACATAATATTTAGTATAATAAAGGGGCCATACATTATATTTAGTATAATAAAGGGGCAATACATTATATTTAGTATAATAAAGGGGCCACACATTATATTTAGTATAATATAGGGGCCATACATTATATTTAGTATAATAAAGGGGGCACACATTATATTTAATATGATAAATGGACACACATATTGTATTTAATATAATAAATTGGGCACACATTTTATATAATAAAGGTGGAACTTTTTTTCCTTGGTAACCACTGGCAGGATTAGCAGGATGTGGACAATGTTACTTAGTATTGGCCAAACATCCCTAAAAACTATTTCTTATCAAATCACCCCTCAGTGTTTCTCAAATGTGCTTTATCTATACTTTTGTAGTTATGATAACTGTCATTTTTCTTTAATAGAATTACACAAGGATCACTATGACATTTCAGTGGATTCAGATTGAACAGTTAAAATACATTCCAGTTCACAGAGAATCTTCTTAAGTGCTATGAATTCTGACTTCCAGTTCCATGGCAGATTTTGTGCAACATTTCTTGCTATTTAATTAACTGGCTAGAGACCTGGAAAACTGAATATAACTGCAAGGCGATGTGTTCCCATGTTCAATAGCACCTACTCAAGTATTCAGGGCACTGTAAAAACACGATGGCTTGGAACCAGGCCTGCAGGTATTATCCCAGTAGCTTCAGGGAGGCTTTCAAAACAATGTACAGTAAAGTAGATAATGGGTTTTGCAGGGAAGATGTGACTAGAATCAAAAAAACAACCCTTCCAACAATCTGGATTGAACTGAATTCACGGAAAATTATTTTTATGTGGTTTGTAGCATCTCCAACTACAAGCTCATAACACTTTTACAGTCCTTACCAATAATGAACACTGACTAGAAATACTAAATGAATAAATGATTCTGAAGGTACTATAGCAAGTTGTTAAGTGTCTTGTCAATCGAATATAATTTATTGTACCTGCTGATGAGTTAAACAAAGATACTCCCATTGCTGGGGGTACTGCTATGTTTTATTTGATTGTTGTATTCTGTAAAGTTGTAATTACGCCATCATAGCTGGTCAATGCACAGAGCATCTGCTTCGTATGTGCTGCAGATCAGCAATCTGTTCCACTCCTAGCCTATCATTTATGATGGGGCCCATTGGGGAAAATACCAATGAGATGAACTTCATATTTGTTAGAAAGCATAGAAAGCAGTGTGATCCTCACTGTGCATACCTGCTGGGCACTAGGACACAGAGGAGCTCATTCAGACCTGCTCGCTAGATGCATTCGCTCGCACCCTGCGTATGCAAATCCAGTGCACACCCAGCAAGGCAGGCGATTGCACGGCAAGGCATTAGCACGCCCACAATGTCTTGACGTGTGATCACTTAGTGTATGCAGGCGCCCACTTGTGTATGTCATCTCCTGGAAGTGCATGAAAACATTGGTACATCGGCCACCATCGGATGTGATCGCAGCGCTTGAGGTTGACTATACCCTGCCGCAAGCACTGCAATCACTTCAGTGTCAAATACAACCAAGTGACGTGTCCTATGATGTTGCCTTTTAATTCTGCACACCTCTGAAACAGCGTTGAGACACTCAGGCACGCCTGCATTCACACCTACACTCCCCCGTTCTAGTGGCCAGCCCTTGTCACCACCCACAAACGGCTTCTACTGTCACTCACTCTGCTGAGCAGTCTATGCACAGCGAGTGAACGCATCCCGATATCTCGCACTGGTTCGCGCACGCGCATTGCGATGCATACGCATGCGCAGATTGCAACTATCGGCCAGCTACGAGGGATCGCATCATAGCGAGTGGGTCTGAATCCGCTCCAGAGTCTGGAGGGAGGTTCGATCTCCAACCTGCTACTGCACATGTGACTGCAGTCATCGTTACTGTGTACTGTGTAGAGTGACATGGTGGGAACCGGAAGTCTACTACTTGCTCCTATGAGATACCTGGTTAATACTTGCTTTAAAGCTTTTTATAATCCCTGAAATGCTACCCAATTGCAGCAAACACTCCCCGCTGCTGATCTGTATAAAACCCCGCTCCACTCCACTACCAGTGTGCATGTAACAGTGAGTACAGCAGTACCTACTATACTTCCATAAACCAACACCATTGGTTAAGTAAATGGGCTGTTGCTAGTCATCCGCTGGTGTGTGCCTACATAACTCTGCAATATCAACACCTGCACACACATCATTTCCAACAATATTAGGACTAGTTGGAGAACTACGCTTACTTATTAAGTGTGCATGCTATACATTTAATTTTGATGTTAAAGGGAGGGAAGTAGGCCTGTTTATTAAATGTAAATATTATTAATTTAATTTTGGGGCTGGCTGAAGAAGTTAGATAAATGCTATTAATTTAATGTCATGACTAGTTGCGGTATAACAGAGCTCAGGGCCGCAACTAGGGGTGTGTGAGCAGTGTCACCGCAAAGAGCTCTGTGGGTGGCACCGTTGAGACCTCGCGGTACTTGCTTCTGGCTAGCAGTGTGACTGGAATGCTTTGGACGCTCCAGACATGCATTATGCCTTCTGTGCAGCTGCTCGGAGCATCCTTAGTAGGCTCAGGGCAGTGCTGCACTTCCTGGTGCTGACTGCCATGTCGTCATGTGCTAAGGGGGCTGTTAAAGCACAGAGCTAATTATTAAATGTTGCTTAACATGGAGCTATGATTTAATTATGGATCACGATGTTGCTTGGATTTACAAGAGGTGAATAGCAGCTATGTCTTTTCTAAACAGATATCAACATTCCAAGATCCAGATAAACAGCAACAGAGCTTAAGACTCCGGCAGGTACTGTAGTGACAGCTGCAAGAGCAGGTAGGGGAGATACTGTCTGACAACTTTCGTCATTTTCTTGGGACATTGCTGAATTTGCTGGACTGTCCTGCATTGTCAGCACTTGTACCAATGACAAGGCTAGTCAAGAGGAATCCCTTTACACATTGCTTGCAAAAGGGGAAACACATGCACCTAATAACAGTCTGCACAACATTGGCGTCATGTTTGAATGGGAAGTGGAGGAATTGGAGGTTAGTCGGGCATTGTCTAAAGTGATAGCCATGCCATTTGGCACTAATTACACCCACACAGATGGGCACATATCTCAATGGTATTGACAAATCCAATAATTTGATTCCGACTCCCCTGAAAGAGGGTGCAAATAGATTGCATTGCTTCCTAGCACCACATAACCTCAGTACATCTCTGCCAGGCTGCATCTATTTTTGTGGTCATATCTGAAAGTAAGCATAGATAGAAAGGAGTAAGTTTGTGTCTCCAAGCCCTAAGTCTTCCTCAATGGCACCCAAATCTTTACTTCTTGAGACAAATTGTCACCTTAGATGTGACAATGATGTTTTTTATTTTTTTACAACAAACAGTGTTATATATGTTCTAATTTTATATATATGTTCTCATTATAGTTCTTAAGGTTGGCAACAACAAAAGACTAGTAGCTTGGTTTGGCTAAAGACACAAGATATTTGGTAAGCATATGGGTAATATATAGTTTATGAAAGGTGTACGTCTGGAAAACTAGAGGACATAACCAGAGAATAAGTAGCCAGCAAAAAAAGAAATGCTATATATAAAAAGGTGAGAAATCTCACCCCAGTGGGATGTGGCACCTAATCAATGCTCTAAAGAAACTCAAGGTTACGTGTGATCTTCAAATGCATGTGTTAATTGCAGAAACTAGAATTGCTTATTTAGTTTGGACAGGAAGTAAATTGAGCTATGCCGTGAGCATTGACTTCTAGGGACGGCATCGGCTGCAGCCCCTAGAAGCCAGTTAGGGCTGATGGTAAGGCAGATGAGTGGCTTCCTATTGGTAGCAGGCTCTCTGTTAATCACAGCCCAGACTAGCAGACCCAGGGGGAGAAAACACCTCCCCCTTGGACTGCCTAACCTGTGTGTGATTGGTAGGTGGTGCTTCCAATGAGAAACCACTGCCAGAGTGCATGGACTCACTGTTTCACTGTAGATGGCAGATTTCACTGGAGGCGGGGAGGGTGACTATGTAGCCCCTGGCTAAAATCCGTTACTGGTCATTATGGAAGGTATGGACTCCAGGGAGCATGATCACAATATTACAGGGGGTGTGGGGTGATCTTCCCTGCACTCCATGGACCCAGGGGCACTGTCCCAGAGTCTACTGCGCAAAGCCATTTCCATACTGCACATGTGCAAAGCACTGGGAAAATGGTTGCCACGCCATTTTGCCGGTGATTTGCACAGCACTGCTATCACCGACATGGGGATCATGAGAGGTAAGTATTCAATAAATGGGTGCAGGGTGTGAGGTGTGGGCCCCCTTGGACCCAGGGGCCTGTGTGCACTGCACGCCCTGCACCCATTATAGATACACTCCTGCTAAAATAGTTTGCTGCATTATAAGAATACTAATAAAATTGTTATATTTGGATGTTTGCTATAGTGCTTCAGGCAGAATTATATGCTGTCAGTCCAGGATTGCCATAGTAAATCGAGGAGCAGACCCCAATGTCTTCACCAGGTTGTGTGGGCTTTGCTGCCAAAGGCCCACAGGTCGAGGCTCTTTAACTGCCTCTATCCTGTGACAGATGGGAGTAATACAAGTTTGGTATGGAATCAACACACAAGAATTTTTCAGATGGTCACAAGCAAAGGTGCAAAGCGCTGAAACAGTTACAGTCTGAGGTGCAATATGGTGGACAATAATTTCAATCCAGATGACAGGCAAGGAGCTGGTAGATGGAGGAATCAACTAGAGACAATATGCTTGAAGCTGGCTAATATAATCTAACACTCTAGTACTGTGCAGTGCTCCTATAAACTTGAAAAAAAGTATGCCTAAGAGCAGAGTTGCGGGCAGATGAGACAGTAGGACCACCCACTACTGCCGGGCCAGGAAGCCGGACGACCGGAGTACCATGGCTCGGGAAACCTGCCTGCAGAGATGGGGTCACACTTTGTGTGTTAAAGTGAATGGTGGGCCTGACTCTGGGTTGTATGCTTCTTTTCTTTGGAAGTCTCTTAGATGCATCTTATGAAGTCTCTTAGTTGCATCTTAGTAAGTCTAAGCTTACTCATTATGGTCAATGGAACTTCTTTGCCGGGACCAGGAAATCTACGTCGGAAGATGCAGACCCTGGCACTCCCACAAAACAGACGACACACCTCTGTTTTGGTGAATGGTCCCTGTCGCTGCCCATTCCATGCTCTCAAATGGCCAAAGCCTGTCAATCAGGCTGAGGCGTCCAGGACACTGCAATCAGGGTTGCAGTAGCATCGCAGAACATGCACACTGCGGCCCAGCTGCATGTGCAGTCTACCCACCATCAGACTTGTATGCAAACCATCGGGTTTGCGTACAAGTCTGAATTAGGCCCGGTGTGTGATGAATGAAGAAGACCCTTTGTTGGAGGGCTTTACTGAGCCAACCTAACCAGAATCAGCCACTAAGATGTACAAAGCTTCAGAACTGGAGATGGTCAGAGCAAATGCAGTTTGTTGGTTTTTTGTACCATAATGCTCCTATTTTTTGGTGGCTGCACCAGTTTTTATGGAATAGCACATTGATTAGATGGAAGCGACTGCAACATTTCATTTCTATTTCACTTATTTTGTACATACACGATGCCCCATCTAGCAATATTTCTGGAAAAAAGGGCAAAGTTGTAACTAAGGGTCTGACTCAGACCCAGTCGCTATGAGTGTACGCTCTCTCGATGCGTATGCAAATATTTGAAAGTGACGCGGCGGGGAGCGATCGCTCGCCAAGGCATAAGCACGCCCATCTTACCTGCATGAGCGTTCGCTTTGTGTATGCAGACTCCCCTTAATGAATGCAGAGACGCCCACTGACCCACGTCATCTCCTGGAAGTTTGTGAAAACATTGGTACATCGACCACTATCGGATGTGAACGCAGTGCTTGTGGTAGCTTTCTTCTACCACAAGCATTGTGAGGAAAACAGAGTAAAAAAGTGGCTGGTGACGTCTACTATGACGCTGCCTGCTAATTATGCATGCCTCTAAAACGGCGTTGAAACTCCCCCATTTTTGCATAAGCATGTGCAGATTAGCAACCATAGGCAATAGCGAGCGCACTGCGGATAGCATCCGGGTCTGAATCAGGCCCTAAGTAATGGGTGGGTGGTCCAAAAGAGGGTGGCACAAATATATTTAGCAATTTTGCCACTCTGGCTTTTGCTGGTCCACCTGTGAGACATTGTTTGTTCTTGCTGAGGACATCTGGTACATCTAGGGTTTCTGAATCATTTAGCCAGTTGCTGAATAGTATAACTGTACTTAATTTTCTATAATCAAATGCAACAAATCTCCAAATAGCAAATGCCATGAGGTTTACAGGATTAGGACTAGGGTTGACCATTGATGATTAACAATTGATGATAACTCGTTTCACCATCAATGGGAGCCCATCGATTGCTGCAGGCCATGGTCAATGGCTCAATCAATAGTTTTGTACCGATGCTTTAAAACCATCTACCATTGATGGCAAAGCAGTTGATCGTCCGCACTAATACTGTTTTTACACCTAAATCCTGGGTCTGACTCGAGAGTTGGAACACAGGGCCTGATTCAGAGCCGCTCGTAAGCGGCCGCTCGTTCGCTCTGAGCGATGTTCGCACAACTGCACATGCGTATGGGTCATAATGCGCATGCGCAAACCAGTCATTGCAGTCGGAAATCGTGCGCTCGCAAAATAGCGAGGGGCTGCTAATTTGATTGACAGAATGTACCATTTGTGGGTGGTAACAGGGGAAGGTGCTTGAAAACGGGGGAGTGGAGATCCAAACGCAGGCGTGCCAAACGGTCAAAAGGGCGTTTAATGGGAGTGCATAATTAGTAAAGGAGCGTCATCGACCACGTCACTTGATTGTCTTTTAGCCTGAACTGCTCGCAGTGATATCGGTAAGAAAAACCTACCACAAGCACTGCGAGCAATTCAGATACCTTTCGATGTACCCGATTAATCTAATAAATACTGGAGATGACGTGTGTTGCGAACGGCAAAGGGGCGTCTTTACAAAATAGCGAGCGAATTTTCGTTCGCTCGCTCAGACAAAGAGGCGTCAACAGATCGCAAAGAGCGAGCGCTCAATTTAAATAACCGGCCCCTTTTTTGAAACGACCGTCCACAAATAGCGTCCGGCTCTGAATCAGGCCCACAGTTCCAAAACGGTCAGACCCAGTACAGACCTTTTCTACTGCAACGCTGATCCGGATTATTCCCGGATCGGCGTCGTTCACACTGCATACGGGTGCAGTGGAACACTTCTCCCGGCGCTTGAAGATGACATGATCTCCAAGCGCTGAGAAGCCCAGAAGTCCCCAGGCTGTAACTGGGACCCAGGTCGAATGACCCAGGGTTCCCGTTTACACTGCAGGGTTTCACGGGTTGTTCCCTTGTAAAACCCTGCAAGTTACCTGGGTTGGATTGCCGGGTCACTCGACCTGGGAATCCAACCCTGGCCCCTTTTACACCAAGGAGCAACCCAGGTTAACCCTGCAATAACCTGGGTTTTAGCTCTGGTGTAAAAGGGGTATTACAGGGAGCCTTCTGTGCAACCCTACCCTAGTCACTAATTAACTTGGAACGATGTCCAATCACAGAGCCACACTGTTCACTCCACTATTAACTAGACAGTGACCAAGTCCAATGTCTTTCTTCTTTTGGCAATTGTAACAAGGTAACACCATCCAAAGAGACTTTAATATCCGATCCAAAATTCAGAAATAATCCTTCCGTATTTTTAAACATATAGTCTCTCTTCCAAAATATGGATTGCTGTGGGTCCCTGATAGTTATAGGGTCACTCACCACTCGGAATTGGCCAGCCGACAACCGTCATGCTACTAATGGTGATAGCGATGACTAGCCGGCAGGATACAATGGCAATTACCTCCGTATTCCGCGCTCCGTACTCTGGATAATCACACCTGACAGAGGCAGCAGGAGGTCCCTGCACAATATTGAGTAAAAGCTGGTCGTTCAGGAAACAAATTCAGTCCGATCGGCTATCACCATTAGTAGCGTGATGGCTATCTCCATTAGTAGCGTGACGCTTTCTGCAGACTGCCGTCCAGCGACTGTGCTGTGCTTATGTGGACAAGTGGCTAGGGTATTCAATTCTGTCTTTCATCGTGCCCTGTCAGCTACTCTTGAGCCGTATACAGGTTCGTACAGGACAGATGGCCATGCTCCATTTACTCTCCGGGACATTGCTATTTATCTAAAGGCTGACTAATTCAGAGTGGTGAGTGACATTATAACTATTAGGGTAACAGCTAGATCCCCTTCCCTAGATTGATGATGATGTCATCAGCAGTGTCCAACGTCATTCATGTGGCGAGCGTAGCGAGCCACCGTGCCCGAAGCGTGGCGAGCGGTTAACTTTCTTATTTTGGTGCACTGTGTGGGCAGGAAACTACACTTCCGCCCTCAGTGCACGTCACTTCCAGGTACAATAACTGAAGTGGAACTAGTCTTTACCTAACTATTACGGGCCCACAGCAATCCATATTTTGGGAGAGAGAATATATGTTTAAAAATATGCAAGGATTATTTCTGAACTTTAGATTTCACACAGTCAATATATTATTCTTATGGGATTTCATTGTAAATCTATATATTTTTAGTAACATTAGTCTTCCCCTGTTGGGATTAATATATGGTTTACATTTAGGAACTGCAGTTCTTTGTATTGAGGGCCTGATTCAGAGCCGGACACTATTTGCGCTCGCTCGTTCAGAAAAAAGGGGTGGCTATTCAAATGAACCGTTCGCTCTTTGCGGTCTGTTCACGCCTCTAGGTCTGAACGAGCGAACAAAACTTGTGGTCGTTTTTTGGGAAACTATGCCCCCTGGCCGCTCGCATCCTACGTCATGTCCGCTATGTATTAGATTAATCGAGTACATCGACCAGGGTATGAGCTGCTCGCTATTCTTGTGGTTGGTTTTTCCTACCGCAATCTTGCGAGCAGTTCTGACTATAAAATAACCCAATGACGTGGTCAATGACGCTGCTGTATTAATTATGCACACCCATAAAACGCCCGTTTTGACCTTTAAGCACGCCTGCGTTCGGATCTCCACTCCCCGTTTTCAAGCACCTTCCCGTTACCACCCACATACGCCTCCTCCTGTCACTCAAAATAGCAGGCATTCACTATTTAGCGAACAAACGATTTTCGGCCGCACTGACTGGTTCGCGTATGCGTATTACGATCCGTACGCATGCGCAGTTGTGCAAACATCGCTCGGAACGAACGAGCGGCCGCTTACTAGTGACTCTGAATCAGGCCCTGTATGCACTGTTCTTATTACTATTAAAACAGGCTAACAGCTGAAAAATCCATGTTTGATATATTTTTTTTAGTGGTCACAGGTGCAGACATATATATATCTATCTCTTTAGCTGCATACACACACAACGATTTTTTGAACGATTATCGTTAAACGATAATCGTTTAACGATAATCGTTTGAAAAAATCGTTCACTTTCTGAGTCAAACGATGAACGATTATCGTTCATGCACGTTCATGTTTGTAGTTTGTAGTTCAGTCAGACTTGTCAACTGAACGATTTTCATTAAGGGAATATGCAAAAATCGTTTGTAGTTCAAAAAAATCGTTCATTACACTTTAAAAAATCTGACAGATAATCTGACAGAAAATCGTTCATAAAATCATTCATAAAATCGTTAGTAACAAAATCGTTGCATGTGTATCCAGCTCCCTTATGTCAGCTGCCAGTGATTTACTAATGATCTCTGTCTGACTTATGGTGCATACACACGGTGAGATTTTTCTTCAGATCTGAACGATAACGATTTAAAAAATCGTTCAATCGTTCATAACTGAAGGAAAATCTGACATATCTGACATGCCTGAACAATGAACGATGAACGATGCGCGTTCCCGATGGTCAGATAATGATATCTGACATCTGATGTGTTTGCAGTCAGACTTGGACGATTCCATTCATTTTAATGCAGTCAAAAGTCGTTCAATCATTCAATTCATTAAAATCTTTGGTAAAATCGTTCATCTGACAGATCTGACAAATCTGACAAATCTGACAAATCTGACAAATCTGACAAATCTGACTGTGTGTATGCTCCATTAAGGCCCTCATACATCAGTAATTGATTGCAGCAATTCTGCAATTTGCAATCGATTGTGTATAAAAATCTTTCCCTTTTTCAATCGATTGTGACAATTCTGCAATCTGCAATCGATTGAAAAAGGGAAAGATTTTTAAACACAACTGATTGCAAATTGCAGAATTGCTGCAATCAATTGCTGATGTATGGGGGCCTTTAGCGCACCACTATTTTGTTTTATTTATTGTATAATGATCTTGGCCATGACAGTCACTACTGCTGTATTGCAATGGTAAATTGGCATCTTTATTTTAATGCTTCATAACTGCTTTTATTCACATTATGTTCTGAATTTAGCATTTTCATTAATTATACATTTCTAGTTTCCTATTGACCCCATTTCAGCACATTATCAGAGGCATATTAATAAGAAGTGATTATGCATTTAATTATAGTTTTTTATTCTTGTTTTCTTAACAAACTGCAATCTTGTACATGGTCACACATAGGGCATGTACTGTACAGTAAAAGCAAGAAAAAAAACAACACAGAAATGGGATGTGCACTTCTCTATGCCTAAGCTGGGCAAATTACATTTCATGCAAATACTAACATGTTTTGGAACTGAGGGCCTGATTCAGAGCCGCTCGTAAGCGGCCGCTCGTTCGCTCCGAGCGATGTTCGCACATCTGCACATGCGTATGGGTCGTAATGCGCATGCGCCAACCAGTCATTGCGGTCGGAAATCGAGCGCTCGCAAAATAGCGAGTGCCTGCTAATATGAGTGACAGGATGAGGCGTTTGTGGGTGGTAACAGGGGAAGGTGCTTGAAAACGGGGAGTGGTGATCCGAACGCAGGCGTGCCAAACGGTCAAAACGGGCGTTTTAAGGGTGTGCATAATTAACAAAGCAGCGTCATAGACCACGTCACTTGGTTGTTTCTTAGCCTGAACTGTTCGCATGATTGCAGTAGGAAAATCCTACCACAAGCACTGCGAGCAGTTCATACGCCTTTCGATGTACTAGATTAATCAAATAAATAGCGGAGATGACGTAGGATGCGAGCGGCCAGGGGGCGTCTTTACAAAATAGCGAGCGCATGTTTCGTTCGCTCGCTCAGACATAGAGGCGTTAACAGACCACAAAGAGCGAGCACTCTATTTAAATATCCGGCCCCTTTTTCTGAACGAGCAAGCGCAAATAGCGTCCGGCTCTGAATCAGGCCCTACATGTATGGCCCTACATGAATAAAACACACATTTAGTATATCTATATATTGATCAACTGTTATTTTGGTATTACAGATAGATAGATATATATACAGTATATATATATACTAGTTGAAGTACCCGGCATTGCCTGGGTTTAAATCTTCAAGTTATTAAGTTAGGCTTCCAAGACCAATTACCACCCATCTGTGAAGTTTTCATCCAAATCCATCCAGTGGAATGCCCAGAACAGGCTCCCCGGGTCAAAGTTCTGCCCAGCGTACACCAGCAGGAGGTCCGACCGGCACCTTAACCCCCTTGTATGTCTTCTGGGATTCAATGTTACCACTCTTTGAAGATTTTGTCCAAATCCATCAGAGCAGGCTTACCCCCCTAAAACCTGCCCAGGATCCAACTGGACCACCTTGCATTGGTTTCATCCCAATTGGTGCAGGGGTGTCCGAATGCATAACCAGACAGACAAACAGACAAATTAATTTTATATATAAGATATATATATATATATTCGCAAGATCAGGTTAAGGGTTGCCGTTCCCTGGGGGTAAACAGAAGCACTTCTCATGCAGCAGCCAATCAATAGCACACAGTCTAGTGCCTCAGTACAAGTATCCACAGCTAATTTTATTTGACATAAAATAACAATACATAAAAATAGATCATAGCCTGTCTGGCTCTAACTAACACAGTTCACTTTCTCTGGGTGGAAGGACCCAATGTCCAGCTCACAAACAATGCAACATTTAGCTCAGCACTTACATCATACAAAACCAGTGTCTCTCAACAGGCCTCCAACCTGTTTCCTCCAGGCACTGAAAGACTGACCAGAGAAACTTACACACCTTTTATCAGCCTCTCACAGGTGGTCTGACAATCAAGACTCCTCATTACCTGATGATTACTACACAAAAGTTAAGAACCTGGGACATATATACCTCCAATTTTGGAGGCATCCACAGTTAAAAAAAAAGTCTTAGTTGTTTCTTTTCCCATAGTGGATTATTTCTTAGTTAATTCCTTCTTAAGGTGATTTCTGACTTTTTTCTTTCTAAGGTCTGGTGCTTTTCTAAACACTACATCTGGTTTATCCGTGCCCTCCACCATCACGACCGATGGTCATGGTGGTGATCCAATGCAGCGTCTACGGACACCTCCTGCAGCATTTAAATATTTGCTGGACATTATTACACAGCCGCTTCCTTGCAGCTGTACAATACCATCTGGACCTGAATCAGGCCCTATGAGTCTATTATTAGCACTTTTGATATTTTTATATTCCTTTTTTATATTCCTGTTTTCTTTGCGGTTTAAGGCACGTGTTCACCCACTTTGACAATTATGATTTGCATGTGTCTCAAAAGATATTACATTGAATATATAACTACAGTTTATTTAGACAGGTAAGGTATGGTTGTGGAGTGCTGTGGTAAATTAATGTTCTAAACCAGGGTTTCCCAGCCACGGTCCTCAAGGCACACTAACAGTCCAGGTTTTAAGGATAGCCATACTTGAACACAGGTGACTTAATTAGTATAGTACCTCAGTTATTTTAATTTAACCATCTGTGCTTAAGCATGGATACCACTAAATACAGGACTGTTAGTGTGCCTTGAGGACCGAAGTTGGGAAGCACTGTTTTAAATGTTTGAACACTGTATTAGTGGTCTAGAGAAAGTATCTACTGAGACCAGTTCTGTCATCTCAGGTGCAGTGTTTCAAGGACCTGCTGTGGTGGTCAGTCTAGGCCGGGCTAGCACTTGCTAGTTCTATTATCAATCTGAGATGATAAAAAGAAAACTAATAAGTAAAAGTCTGCTAATAACACCCCCAGCTCAGTGGCACATGCAGTGGCATATTGTCATAACTGGGGACTCAGGATTGCTCAGATGAGAACCAAATACCTGCTAGTGGTACGGGGAGGTCTGCAAGAAGGATGGTCTGATATAAGACCTCCTCATAGATGGTATACACCAGGATGGCAATGTCACGTAATGTTACAGGGACCAAGACAGGGTTATGGTAGACATTGGAGTATGGATCAGACTTGGAGAATATATTGATGAAGGAATGGGTCAGACTTGGAACATATACTGATGGTGGAATGGAAAGGACTTGGGGTATATACTGATACTTGAATGGAACAGACTCGGAGCATGTACTGATACTGGAATGGCACAGACGTGTAGCATATATTGATACTGAAATGGAAGAGTCTTTGGAGCATATACTGATGCTGGAATGGATTAGAGTTGAGAAATACACTGGAGCCAGACTGAGGGCCTGATTCAGCAAGGATTGCTGATGCGATCGCAATGAAGCCACAGCAAAACATAAAGACGCCCACTTACCTTAACTCATATCCGTAACACCTTGCAAGTCTGCGAAAAGATTGGTACCACCAGAGCCTCAGGCACAATTTTGGCAGGTCAGACCTTACCCAGAAATTGCTAGACTTCCTGTACACAGCTAGAACTCTGCGTATGCTGCGTATGCCGATGCTGTGGCAAATTTATGCATATAATGGTGTTGAAATGCACTTGCACGCTTGCGTTTCTCCGACCTCCCCAGTCACCACCCCGAAACGGTACTTCCTGTCAATCACTCTGCAATGGGTCTGCGTAGTGACTGTGATCGCAGTGGCTTGTTCGCACACTGCAATGCATACGCATGCGCAGAAGGCAACAATCAACCAGATGAGTGCATTTTTGCACTTGCGATCCTTGCTGAATCAGGCCCTGAGACTAGATTTTAAGAAATACACTGGAGCCGGACTGGGGCCGAATTTTAAGAAATACACTGGAGCCGGACTGGGACCGGATCTGAAGAAATACACTGGAGCCAGATTTGTCAAAGACAAACATAACCAGCATGGGAGCTAAAGTCAGGAGCATGTATCAGCAATGAAGATCAGGCATTGAATGCCGATAGGAGCGAAGCTTTATACCTTGTGACTCACAGGGATTGGCTGATGCCGTCAGGTGGCCGCTGACCTGGTTACCCATTAGAGCCATGGCAGTCAGCTGACCAGGATCAATTTTGCGGCAAACTGTGTCTGCAGCCGACGGGAACGCCACCGGAATCCCAAGCCCTCTGAGACCACCAGCACACGAGGCCCCAAATCAGAGGCGCTTGCAAAAAGCGAGCGCTCGCTCTGAATCAGGGCGGTCGCTTTTTTTTTTGACTGGCCTCCTGGCCACTCGCAGCTTTTGCGAGCTGCCAGGTGATGGTCATGATCGTCGCAACCATTGCGACCATCGGGCTTGCGACGAGACCCTTGTGGTAGGGTCTCGTCCATCGCAAGTCCCAGTGAGCTTCCGGCTCTAATAGAGCCGGAAGCTCACCACTGACATCACTCGTGATGTCAGTGGGGCCGCCCCCAAACGCCTCCGTTTGGCCAGCCACCCCCCCCGGCCCACCTACCAAATGGGGCGAGCTGTTGATCAACATCGACAGCTGCCCCTTTTGGATGCGAGCGACAGAGCGAGTGATTTTTCGCTCGCTCCGGGGCTCACGCACGCCACGTGTGCGCACTGCCTGGCCATCGACCCGCTTGCGAGCACATAGCACTTGTGAACGGGTGTGAATTAGGCCCTGAGTACCCACCAGTGACACACCTAGAAGAACAGTGGCCCCCATGACAGTGCACAGAAGCCAGTGGGATAGCCAACAGAGCTCTGGACCCCTGAGATTACCATCATGCCAAGGACCTGCCGGCAGCACCCTCCATGAGACCCCAGGCCGGGACCCCCACCAGGACAGAGCAGCACGACCCTGAGGGTGAGCATGGTTCTTGACACAGGAACTGGGTGTCAGGAGCACAACTGAAGCAGTCTGCAGGAAACACTGGAACTGGGTACCAAGAGCACAGCTGATGCAGGATGCAGGAAACACTGGAACTGGGTACCAAGAGCACAGCTGATGCAGGATGCAGGAAACACTGGAACTGGGTACCAAGAGCACAGCTGATGCAGGATGCAGGAAACACTGGAACTGAGTGCTGGAGTGCTGGAGCATGATTGAAGCAGGCTGCAAGAATACACTTAAACTTGGTGCCGGAAGCACAATTGAAGCAGACTGGAGGAAACATTGGAACTGGGTACTGGAGCACTAATGGAGCAGACTGAAATGATATATGGTGTGAAGCAATACTAAAGCACGTTTGCTGGATTACACTAGAGTGTAATGTTGTAAAGTAGAGATGAGCGGTTCGGTTTTACTTGGTTATGTTCGGAACTCAAAAACAGCATCATATTGGCTATCCAGCTCTCAAATGTTTTGGATAGCCAATAAGATAAATGCAACCTAATCCACACTTGCGCTAATTTGGCGAAAAGAACCGAGTCTACTGTAAACAGTGTAAAGCAAAAATAATGAAGCAGGAAACACTGAGACAGGGGACCTCATTCAGAGTCGGTCGAAGCGGCCGCACAGTCGTACGCCACCGATGTTCGCTATACTGCGCATGCGTAAAGTTCGCAATGCGCGTGCGCAAACTAGCCGCTACGATCAGAAATTTCTCTCTCCTTGAACACAGCCAGGTCGGTAGTTTGAGTGACAGATTGAGGCGTTTGTGGGTGGTAACAGGGGAAGGTGCTTGAAAACGGGGGAGTGGAGATCCGAACGCAGGTGTGCCTAATTATGCGAACGGCGTTTTATGGGAGTACATACGGTTTATGGGAGTGCATAATTAACAAAGTAGCGTCATGGCACATGTGATAGGGGAGGTTTTAACACTGACATGATCGTAGAGCTTAAGAGAGGGTATGGTCAACCTTAAGCTCTACGACCAGTTCCGATGGTTCCCGATGGTCTCGATTAATCCTTATATGCCCGGAGATGATGTGCAATGCGTACGAGAAGGGGGCGTATTTTTTTTAATTCCGGCCGCTTCCTCCCTTGGTTGGCCAGCTACCGATCCGAACTTAGGGACGCAACTTGCGAGGGAGTCTTTTGCATATGCGGCCCCTTTTCCGTACGACCGTGCGGCCGCTTCGACCGACTCTGAATGAGGTCCAGAATGCTGTGAGCCAAATACTGAAGCAGATTTGCTGATATACTGTACACTGAGGGGTAGATGTACTAAGCCTTGACGAGTTATAAAATGAAGAGATATAAGGTACCAACCAATCAGCTCCTGTCATTTTTCCACCAAAGCCTGTAAAGTGACAGCAGCTGATTTGTTGATACTTTATCTATCTCCACTTTATCTCTCTCCAAGGCTTAGTACATCTCCCCCTGAGGCAGAATGCTGTGAAGCCCATACTGAAGCAGGTTTGCTGGAACAAACTTAGGCAGAATGCTGTAAAGCAATAATGGAGCAGGAACTGAAGTTAGACATATTTTTGGCCAAAAAAAAGATGCCTGCACTAGCAGAGTTGCACAGGACTTGGCAGCTCATCATGCCAGGCATATCACGCTGCATGGCGTATTGAGGCTAGATTAGTAAGGACACATCTGTATTTTACAAATTTGAAGCCATGTGGTGTTTGAAAAGATGCGGTCTATTGTCAGGTAATGTTATCATTAACCACCAGTGCCATAGCTAGCGCTCCCGGCGCCTGGTAAAAGCCACACCCCCTCTGTATGATATCACGTGGAGGGGCATGACCTGCACCCAGCACCGGGAGCAGGTGATTACAGTAAAGCCTGGAGCACCCTCTTACCTGAGGGAGGCTGCCACTGCTGCTGTCGGGTACCAGCGCCTGCACAATTAATCTGGAAGGTGTCGGGACTGGTGCATGTGCACGCTTAACACCAGCTTCTCAGGGCTACATTGATTGCAGCCCCGAGAAGCCCTGTAGGGTTGCCTGAAAGGCAGAGCAGTGGCTTCCACTGGAAGCCACTCTCTTCTGATCACAGCCCAGACTGGCGGTCCCAGGGGGAGGAGACACCTCCCCCTGGCTGCCTGTCTTCAGCATGACTGGCAGGTGGCGCTTCCAATGGGAAGCCACCTCCAGTCACTGTGAAGCCAGTGCAGTCACAGACTGCACTGACTCACTGAAGTGGCAGCCTCGCAGCCCCTAGGTAAGATCCACCACTGGTCTGGAGCATCCTAAGGACCCTCCAGGCGGCACTGCTGCATAGATTCTGGCAGCAGGGTGCTGTTACAGGCACCCTGCTAGCCAGATGCAGGAGCTGTGAGTGAGTGGCGGTGCCACCCACAGAGCGCTGCGTTCTATGCGGCCGTACCGCTCACACACTCCTAGTTACAGCCCTGTTAACCACGACCAATACCTCTGCAGCCAATGCAGTCTGCCCAATGGATGAAATTCTGCCTCTTGCAAATCTTCCACAATCTGCTTGCTGTGAATTACAGCAATTAGGATTTTCCTCCTGAAACTGTAAATAACTCTTTATTGTACTTACAAATATTAGATATGTTTCATCTGATACTTAGCAAATGTTCTTCATCCCCCTACAGGCACGCGGGGGAGGGGGGATCTGAGTACCCAGAAACCCCCCCTACCCGTCGAACAGTGGCGTAGCGCCGTCGGTATCGGTAAGTGTAGTGCAGACCGCAGTGAGTGCGGACCGCACTACACAGTAACAAACACACCACCGCAGGCGCCGGGTAGTACACACGTACTACCCAGCGGCGGTGTGTTTGTATTAGCAGCCAATGAGAGTCAGGCAGACTCTCATTGGCTGCTGCATCCACGGAGGGAGCAAGGCTGGAGCTAACTCATGTGCTCCGCCTTCCGGCTCCTGCAGTGCCGAATGGGAAGACGGAGGAGCGGATGGGCGCAGGAGTGTTGATTCAGGTAAGTATATTGTGTGTGTCTTGTGTTATATATGTAAGGGGCACTGCATAGGGCGGACCACTACTGGGGCCACTGTATAAGGGTCACTACTGGGGGCACTATATAGGGGGACCACTACTGTGGGCACTGTATAAGGGGAACTACTGGGGGCATTGCATGGGGGGACCACTACTGGGGGCACTGTATAAGGGGCACTACTGGGAGCACTGTATAGGGGGGACCACTACTGGGAGCACTGCATAGGGGGAACAACTACTGGGGGTACTGTTCAAGGGGCACTACTGGGGGCATTGCATGGGGGACCACTACTGGGGGCACTGTATAAGGGACACTACTGGGGGCATTGCATAGGGGGGACAACTACTGGGGGCACTGTATAAGCGGCACTACTGGGAGCACTGCATATGGGGGACCACTACTGGGGGCACTGTATAAGGGGCACTACTGGAGACACTGCATAAGAGGCACTACATAAGAAGCACTACTGGGGGCACTGTATAAGGGGGCACTGTATAAGGGGCACTGCAGGGGGACACTGCATAGGAGGACCACTACTGGGGGCACTGTATAAGGGGCACTGCAGGGGGACACTGCATAGGAGGACCACTACTGGGGGCACTACAGGGGGAGGGGGTCTTTAATAAATCATGCTGGCTGTATTTATTTGCCTGCTGCATTCATGTTTTTTAGTGATATAGGTGTGTCAATCAGTGTGTGTGTGTGTGTCTGTCTGTGTGTGTCTGTCTGTGTGTGTGTGTGTGTGTGTGTGTGTATCCCATCCAGGCCCGGCGACAGGGGGGGACTAGGTGCACAGCCGTACCAGGCCCCGAGGTTCTAGGGACCCCGGAGTGGCCCCACAGACAATCCTAATTGTAAGGTACACTGCCGTGGGTCGTAGCAAAGGAGGAGGCTGTGATCCGACCCTCCTCCTCCCCTATTTTCCCCTCCCCTTCTCTTACCTTCTTCTCCCTGACTGCAGTTGGTGGATGCCTGACGTCACACTCTAGTGACCGGCCCCGGGGCATGAGAGGTGGCCTGTATCCACGGGGGCTCTGGCTGTGCGCGGCTAGAAGTAACCGTCTCCTACACAAGGACTGGGTGACAGGTGATATATTTATTCTTTTTCTCCCCCCCCAGACCAATATCAGTAGCAGATCAGGAAAATAAGGGATATTCTCTGTTCTAATAAGAATGTTATTATATAGCACTTATCTCTGAAAGGACTAATATGGCGGTGTGGCAGTCATATTGGGGCATTAAGGATTATTCTTCCTAAGTAATGGAAGAGGGACAGTACAGTAACACATGTTACATGATCCTTACAAAATCTTCATAACCATGCATTATTCATCCGGCACCCGAGAGTATCTCTCTCTTGGGGGCCCTAAATTAATGCGTGTACCGGGCTCCGTGATTTCTGTTTCCGGCCCTGATCCCTTCATATGCTGAGTGGTTTATTTTACTGTAGTCGCTCTAAATCCTGTGTAAGCTGTTTATATATATATATATATATATATATATATATATATATATATATAAGTCCACAAAGTGAAGGCACTACTCCTTGTTTCAATATTCTTATCACAAAATGTGTTTTATTCACCACCCAGTAAACACAACACCATTACTGAAGCATATTGTCCAAACCTTGTAAAATGCATGTAAAGCGGTTCATATAACAGTCAAAATACTTATGCAATCAATGTCTGTCGACTTCGGTCCACTTTAGGGCCGTTCTAGACTCACAAAGACTTGTCAACAATCCAGCGTGGTATACAGGTAAGGCGCAACAAACCCCCATATTAGCAGGACTTTTAAACTTTATCCTTGATCTAATCATCACACCTGTGTTTCCGGCTGGCGTGCGTTCCAGCCGTCTGCGCATGCGCATGTTTAATTCAGTCTCCCATGTCCGCTCCGTGCTCCCGCGAGACAACAAACCTCCAACCCACCTCGACGTCACACACTTCCATGTGACCATCAAAGCATACGGAGAGCTTGCCTGCGTCACTGCGTTATCATGGCAACGCAATTTGTTAACTCATGCACTAGCATCACTGCGTTATCATAGCAACCCAATTTGTTAACCCATGCATTCGCGCACTTATTCATTTTATTAAATAAGGGAAATATGTTTATCAATCCATACGTACTTATATCGCTAATCCTTACTATTGGGGGGTTGTGCGCCCTACCTATAGTCCAAACTCTAGACATTATAATGTGAAATATATCACCTTTTACATTTGATGCTATCACTAAATATATTAAAAAACATCTATTAAACATTAAAAAGATATATTCGTGCAAACCTATTAACCACTTTCTTTATATTACCTTAATTATACAAATAATTTATGCTTGAATCCTACAGACCCATGTTCACTTTAGGAACCATTATTAATTACTACATATATCAATGTGTTATAATCACATATCTCCACATTGGATCTGGATTAACAAGAAGAACAGACAGAGTATTTTTATAAGAAGCAACGGTAGTTAATGTTCTCATTCAATCCCCTAGGAGCAATCGTATTCAGATTAAATATCCACCGTGCTTCTTTTTGCAACAAATATTTTTCACGGTCACCACCCCTTTCTAACACTGGAACATGATCAATTAACATGCTTTTCAACATCGATACATGATGTCCCTTTTGCATGAAATGACGAGCTACAGGTTTATCGCTTCTACCATCATTGATGGCCTGCCTAATTGACATTCGATGATTTGCCATGCGTTCACGGAATGTTCTTACAGTCTTTCCCACGTAATAAAGGCCACAAGGGCACATCAAGATGTAGATAACAAAGGTGGATGTACATGTTAGCCAATGTTTGATCCCAATTCTAATTCCTGTATGTGGATGCGCAAAATCCTTGCCAGGGATCATGCTGCTGCAAGTCGTGCAGCCTAGGCAACGAAAACATCCCAATTTCTTCCTTTGTAGCCATGTGCCTTCCATTTTCTTGTGGAAATTTTTTGTTGGTTGCATAAGTAGCTGTTTGAGATTTGGACCTCTCTTGAATGCTACTATTGGCTTCCTCGCCACACTTTTGAACGCCACATCTGTGCCTATGATTGGCCAGTATTTGTTTACCGCCTTTGCGAAACCTTTTGCTCTGGTGTTATACTGGGTGGTTACTATCATTCTGTCACTAGTTGTTTTCTCACTCCGTTGACTTTTCTCCCGATGAATATAACGAGCTCTACTCAAACATCTGTTCACCACTTTTTTAGAATAGCCTCGTGTCAAAAATCTTTGCGCCATCTCATTTAACTGTATCTCTGATGATTCCGTCTCAGTGTTGTTACGTAAAACACGAATGAACTGTGACACTGGAAGGCCCTCTTTTAGAGCCTTAGGGTGGTGACTTGTTGCATGCAAAATTGTATTCCTGTCTGTTTTCTTCCGAAATAAAGTGGTTCCTAGTCCATTTTCACCCTTAAATATACATACATCCAAAAACTCTATCTTCTCAAATTGTATATTTCTCGTGAATTTAATTGGACACTGTAACTCGTTTAATTCATCCACCATCTGGTGGAAAGAATTTTCAGTGTCACGCCATAGGATCAGTATATCGTCTATAAAACGAAAATAGTGCAGAATGCTGGGACCGTATTTTGGGTATATATATTTACATTCATATTGTATCATGTATGAATTTGCGTATACTGGCGCCAACTTAGAACCCATCGCAGTCCCAGCATTCTGCACAAAAAAAGAGTCACCATATTGGAAATGATTATTTTCCAACACACAATAAACCATGTCACATAAAAAATCTATCGGGGGGCCCACATACTCAGAATATTGCACAACCTCCCTTATTGCCTCCACACCTTGTACATGCGGGATCACCGTGTAAAGTGATGTAACGTCTAGCGTAGCAAACCATAGATCTTCTGGAATATTATCGATGTTTTTTAATTTAGCCAACAAATCAGGAGTATCCTTGATATAACTTCTACTATTGGAAATTATCGGCTGTAATAGTAAATCAACATACTGTGCCAATGGTTGTAGGACTGAGGATCTAGCGGACACTATGGGGCGGCCCGGTGGTTGCGCCAATGACTTATGTATCTTCGGTATTGTGTAAAAGATCGGGCATACTGGATGCTCCGTAGTTAATATTTTAGCTAAATATTCATCCAAGTATCCTGCAGACACACCTAGTTGAATTAATGTGTCTACCTTCGATTTTACCGATGATACTGGACTATTATTTACTTTAGTATACATATTCCTATCACTTAATTGTTCCTTAATTTCTTGATCATAATAGTCAAAGTCTAGCACAACCACCGCCCCGCCCTTGTCCGCCAGTCTTATTACGATTTTATCATTATTCTGTAAACTCAAAATCGCTTTTCTCTGTCTAATCATCAAATTATTGTACACTCTATGTCCAATTTTCCCCTCAACATGCGCATGCGCAGACGGCTGGAATGCACGCCAGCCGGAAACACAGGTGTGATGATTAGATCAAGGATAAAGTTTAAAAGTCCTGCTAATATGGGGGTTTGTTGCGCCTTACCTGTATACCACGCTGGATTGTTGACAAGTCTTTGTGAGTCTAGAACGGCCCTAAAGTGGACCGAAGTCGACAGACATTGATTGCATAAGTATTTTGACTGTTATATGAACCGCTTTACATGCATTTTACAAGGTTTGGACAATATGCTTCAGTAATGGTGTTGTGTTTACTGGGTGGTGAATAAAACACATTTTGTGATAAGAATATTGAAACAAGGAGTAGTGCCTTCACTTTGTGGACTTGTTTGCAGAAGTATCAATTGTGGATACTTCCATGAAAGAGCACACCCAGGATGAATATATAAGGACAGTGCATAAGCCTACAATTGCATACAGAATGTTGGACATATATGGTTCAATATATTGCTTTTTTGCACCCTGCTGATTTTTTCAAGAGAATTTTATGAATAAGGAAATAAGGTTTTTTCACTTGGTAATAAGAAGATCTAAACGTCTGGATTTAATGTGTCAATAGATTTTAATGGATATTTAGTGCTAACCTATTTAATGTTATTTGAAGTAACTGTTTGTAAGTGTCACGCCAGGGGATATCTGGCATCAATATGTCACAAGGGGGAGCAAGATTTTTGGATGAACATCTATTAGATCAGGCAGAAAATGCACAATTGAGTTTAACTGATACAGATGCTGAGAAAGTACTATTTGAGCAGGAGGAATTTGGGGAACTCCCGGAAGAAACACCGGTGGATGTATACCATAAATTGTTAAGGCTAACCAAAAGGGAGGTTGATTTGGTCCTCCATGGTCAGTTTTTATCAGACTACTTCAGGCAGAAAAAAATACCAAGAGGATTTAGGATCCAGAACATTCCCACCATAGGGCGTACTAACCCCACATTTTGTAGTAAATGGTGTGGAGTATTAAATAAATGCTCTATGGACCTAATCCTCTTGGTAATTGAAGAAGTGGGCATGGAATTGAAACATACCAGAAATGAGTTAAGTGTAATAAAGGGAGAAAGTCTTACTGTGTTTAGCTTAGATAGAACTGAAAAATGGATGGACAAGTTGAATGCAAATATTGAAAGATATAAAAAAGATCTTATAGCATTTAAGAGAAATAAACTTGAGGTAGTACAGAATGATTATAAAAATCACAATGTATACCGGTGGCTAACAGGTGATGGGGCTGGAGTACCCAGACAGAGATTTAGGAACAATAGACGTAGACTGCCATTTTCAGTGGATTCGTCGTATTCCTCTTCTGAGAGTGAACAGCATGGTCGCCTACCCCCAAGTGGTAATACTCCTTTTTTAGGGACCCCGCAAATGGTAGAGGTAGAGAGTATACAGGAAGAAAGAGGTCCCACACGCGGAGGGGCAGGAGGTGGAAGAAAGGTCAGACGAAGACAATGATAGATAACGTTTTCAATTTATCAAAATATGAATTAACTGAAGATGAAATATCAGTTCTAGCGTTAGGACTTACCTATGTCCCTACTTTCAAGGGTCAAGATTTTGATTTTTCAGTTGATCTATATAAATTAGGTAGAAAATTAAGATTACGTGATTACTTTAAAGACAGTGACTCTGATATGTGTAGACAGAAGATCAATCTGGGTAATTGTTCCAGCACATTTGATCCTGTTTCCACCAACGGTAGCATTAAAACGTTCTTACGATTGGTGGAAAGGGAATATATTGAGGGGAATATTGGACATAGAGTGTACAATAATTTGACGATTAGACAGAGAAAAGCGATTTTGAGTTTACAGAATAATGATAAAATCGTAATAAGACTGGCGGACAAGGGCGGGGCGGTGGTTGTGCTAGACTTTGACTATTATGATCAAGAAATTAAGGAACAATTAAGTGATAGGAATGTGTATACTAAAGTAAATAATAGTCCAGTATCATCGGTAAAATCGAAGGTAGACACGTTAATTCAACTAGGTGTGTCTGCAGGATACTTGGATGAATATTTAGCTAAAATATTAACTACGGAGCATCCAGTATGCCCAATCTTTTACACAATACCGAAGATACATAAGTCATTGGCGCAACCACCGGGCCGCCCCATAGTGTCCGCTAGATCCTCAGTCCTACAACCATTGGCACAGTATGTTGATTTACTATTACAGCCGATAATTTCCAATAGTAGAAGTTATATCAAGGATACTCCTGATTTGTTGGCTAAATTAAAAAACATCGATAATATTCCAGAAGATCTATGGTTTGCTACGCTAGACGTTACATCACTTTACACGGTGATCCCGCATGTACAAGGTGTGGAGGCAATAAGGGAGGTTGTGCAATATTCTGAGTATGTGGGCCCCCCGATAGATTTTTTATGTGACATGGTTTATTGTGTGTTGGAAAATAATCATTTCCAATATGGTGACTCTTTTTTTGTGCAGAATGCTGGGACTGCGATGGGATCTAATTTGGCGCCAGTATACGCAAATTCATACATGATACAATATGAATGTAAATATATATACCCAAAATACGGTCCCAGCATTCTGCACTATTTTCGTTTTATAGACGATATACTGATCCTATGGCGTGACACTGAAAATTCTTTCCACCAGATGGTGGATGAATTAAACGAGTTACAGTGTCCAATTAAATTCACGAGAAATATACAATTTGAGAAGATAGAGTTTTTGGATGTATGTATATTTAAGGGTGAAAATGGACTAGGAACCACTTTATTTCGGAAGAAAACAGACAGGAATACAATTTTGCATGCAACAAGTCACCACCCTAAGGCTCTAAAAGAGGGCCTTCCAGTGTCACAGTTCATTCGTGTTTTACGTAACAACACTGAGACGGAATCATCAGAGATACAGTTAAATGAGATGGCGCAAAGATTTTTGACACGAGGCTATTCTAAAAAAGTGGTGAACAGATGTTTGAGTAGAGCTCGTTATATTCATCGGGAGAAAAGTCAACGGAGTGAGAAAACAACTAGTGACAGAATGATAGTAACCACCCAGTATAACACCAGAGCAAAAGGTTTCGCAAAGGCGGTAAACAAATACTGGCCAATCATAGGCACAGATGTGGCGTTCAAAAGTGTGGCGAGGAAGCCAATAGTAGCATTCAAGAGAGGTCCAAATCTCAAACAGCTACTTATGCAACCAACAAAAAATTTCCACAAGAAAATGGAAGGCACATGGCTACAAAGGAAGAAATTGGGATGTTTTCGTTGCCTAGGCTGCACGACTTGCAGCAGCATGATCCCTGGCAAGGATTTTGCGCATCCACATACAGGAATTAGAATTGGGATCAAACATTGGCTAACATGTACATCCACCTTTGTTATCTACATCTTGATGTGCCCTTGTGGCCTTTATTACGTGGGAAAGACTGTAAGAACATTCCGTGAACGCATGGCAAATCATCGAATGTCAATTAGGCAGGCCATCAATGATGGTAGAAGCGATAAACCTGTAGCTCGTCATTTCATGCAAAAGGGACATCATGTATCGATGTTGAAAAGCATGTTAATTGATCATGTCCCAGTGTTAGAAAGGGGTGGTGACCGTGAAAAATATTTGTTGCAAAAAGAAGCACGGTGGATTTTTAATCTGAATACGATTGCTCCTAGGGGATTGAATGAGAACATTAACTACCGTTGCTTCTTATAAAAATACTCTGTCTGTTCTTCTTGTTAATCCAGATCCAATGTGGAGATATGTGATTATAACACATTGATATATGTAGTAATTAATAATGGTTCCTAAAGTGAACATGGGTCTGTAGGATTCAAGCATAAATTATTTGTATAATTAAGGTAATATAAAGAAAGTGGTTAATAGGTTTGCACGAATATATCTTTTTAATGTTTAATAGATGTTTTTTAATATATTTAGTGATAGCATCAAATGTAAAAGGTGATATATTTCACATTATAATGTCTAGAGTTTGGACTATAGGTAGGGCGCACAACCCCCCAATAGTAAGGATTAGCGATATAAGTACGTATGGATTGATAAACATATTTCCCTTATTTAATAAAATGAATAAGTGCGCGAATGCATGGGTTAACAAATTGGGTCGCTATGATAACGCAGTGATGCTAGTGCATGAGTTAACAAATTGCATTGCCATGATAACGCAGTGACGCAGGCAAGCTCTCCGTATGCTTTGATGGTCACATGGAAGTGTGTGACGTCGAGGTGGGTTGGAGGTTTGTTGTCTCGCGGGAGCACGGAGCGGACATGGGAGACTGAATTAAACATGCGCATGCGCAGACGGCTGGAACGCACGCCAGCCGGAAACACAGGTGTGATGATTAGATCAAGGATAAAGTTTAAAAGTCCTGCTAATATGGGGGTTTGTTGCGCCTTACCTGTATACCACGCTGGATTGTTGACAAGTCTTTGTGAGTCTAGAACGGCCCTAAAGTGGACCGAAGTCGACAGACATTGATTGCATAAGTATTTTGACTGTTATATGAACCGCTTTACATGCATTTTACAAGGTTTGGACAATATGCTTCAGTAATGGTGTTGTGTTTACTGGGTGGTGAATAAAACACATTTTGTGATAAGAATATTGAAACAAGGAGTAGTGCCTTCACTTTGTGGACTTGTTTGCAGAAGTATCAATTGTGGATACTTCCATGAAAGAGCACACCCAGGATGAATATATAAGGACAGTGCATAAGCCTACAATTGCATATATATATATATATATATATATATATATATAGTCATCGATGGGGTGCCTTCCCAAAGGATAATGCAAAGTCCAAAGTTCCCATAAACAGAAGAATGAGGCGGCACTCCCAAGTGGTATAAATAAAGTACTGTGTTCAATTCATCAGTGTGACCAAAGCATCAACGTTTCAAAGTCCTGAGACTTTTTCTTCAGAATAAGTCACAGTTAGTGTAACCACACAAACATACACATGCAGGTGTTCTTACCTTATATAGTGAAAGTGCCAT
Organism: Taudactylus pleione; assembly: GCA_031769625.1. Classification (NCBI taxonomy): domain Eukaryota; kingdom Metazoa; phylum Chordata; class Amphibia; order Anura; family Myobatrachidae; genus Taudactylus; species Taudactylus pleione. The sequence goes on from JAUIMM010000015.1 coordinate 51,243,907, forward strand.
ATCTCCCCTCCCTGCTGCGCTGCTCCCAGAACGCAAGGCAGAACCTCCGTGTATCCGAAAACCGGAAGTGACGGACATGATGACACACATGGTTACTAGGTAACCTGTGTAGCTCAGTTTCTCACTGCAGGGCAGCGCAGCACTAGGGGAAAAGACAGCGTTCAAGTGAAATCACAATAAAAGACCATGTATATACATGGAGACATAGTGAAGCTATAATACTAACAAAGTGCTAGTGCCTACAAGGTTATGACTAGAATAGAGGGCTGCAGGGGACCTGTGACGTCACACCCATGTGACCCGGCATGAAAGGGGGAGGGGTGGAGATGGTAATGGGGGACCAAAAGTGTCCCCTCGCGGGCTCGCTACACTCGCCACAAATATTTATTCCCCCTCTATGCCCTCGTGGATGGTAATGCAGGAGCGGTCCACCCCTCCCGCAGCAGTCACGTGGTTGATACGTCACAGAGGTCCTTTCTGCACATAGGATCTAGCATCAACCATGCCTACAATTAGAACTATTAAAAATTAAAAAATTAAGGGTTAGTGTGTTACAGTACTTAATTAATCCATATACTTAAAGTATCAATAATATTCAATATCTAAAGGAATTAACCACTCTTTGATAGAGAAAAACAGGAATGTTAGTCAGAGTGCCTGTCATAAATTTTGCATGGTAATAATCCGAAAATCTAATCCACAGCACAGAGGCAAAAGAATACAGTGTTACAGATGCTACTAGATAAATCAATCAACCAAATGCTCTATAAAACATTCAAAACACAATATATTCCAGTACACTATAATCTTCTCAATTGGATTATAATATAATATATAATATTATCATGATAGGGGTTATTTATCAATATATGTTGTTTTTCCGACTCTCCCATGTATAAATTGCCAGACTGGTTCTAGACCGCCCACTTTGGTACGCACGCTGACCTGTCTTTTATGTAATAAATTCTTTGTTTATATTTGATGCACGATGTGCCCCCCCCCTCCTCCCCCTTCCCTTTTGTGCTCTAATATTTCAGATTTCTACCCATTCGGATCTGGGTCTGTGTGAGGTGAAGACGCCGGCTGTGGTATCCTGCTTTATTTGATTGATTATTTTGTACTAGTGCACTGACTCTCTTTGTTGTTTTGTTTATATATATTATTAAAATTATGACATCTGTATCAGATCATTCCTCACACTTTTGGGAAGCGTTAAATATTTATTTGAGTAAATGTACTAGAAGTTGTATTTTATTGGTCTGGTTTTCTCGTTTTCCCCTGACTTTTTATTTTATATAAAATCAGAAAATAAAGTATTGCATGTTTGGCTGCACGACTGAATCTTCATTACAGTATATTTCATGGAAAATATGGAACATTTGCAGTGTTATGTTGTACAGATCACGTAGTGAGTGAGTGGTCTTTCTTCCTGCAGATAATGGCTGGCAGCAATACACAATGCACAGTGTGTGAGCTGCACTTATGAATTGAGTCATTGTTTCTCAGTATTGCTTGTATTTTCTTGCTGGATAGCATGAATTAGGGTGTAAAACAGCCACCTTGAATGTTCTGCTACTTCAGCTTTGAGCAATGAGCAAGAAGGGAGGAAAAATAACATTCTAAAAACTTAGGAACATTCAGAGCCTACTAGGAACAAAGTTACTGGGAGATTACTCATAGCGCTATAGACTGACTTCATCCAAATTATATTTTATTAATGTTTTTTAACATTAAATTGTTGTTTTTACTATTTAATTGAATCACGCACGTCATGTTAATGTTAAGGGGAGTGCAATTATACATTAATATATTAAAATAACATGCTTTTGGCTCAGTTAAGGTTTATGTAGTCTCTTCTAGGGCCAATAAAGGGATAGTATTAGCATTTTACCTCATTTAGATAGTCTTCACTAAATTATTAGTCCACATGGTCTAAGAAATCAAATGGGATGGGTGAACTAAAATTGCCTTTTACATTGACTTACAGAATAGCACAAAACCTCTTGCCTTTAATGCTGGCCATACACCTGCACGTTTTCGGTCCGATTGGCCAATTTTCGACAAGTCGTACGTTGACTCGTGTGCAAATCGTGTAGTTTTTAGGTAGGATACGATCTGATGCACGCTCCCGCAGCTCCTAAAACATATCGTATGCTCAGATGTGCAGCCCATATGTTCCGTCGTATTCGTATGCTGATCATGCCTTGTTTTGCAGCATGCGAGGCATCGTGCGTCCGAACATCCGAACGTCATCATTTGAGTGACAATTTCCAGTGTACACCCACTGCAACAACCGCCTTTGTGAACGGAGAGGAACAGCAACGTCGTGAGCAGCAGACACGATTGGACAGCAGGTAATTGATGCCCTGCAAAGCCCACTGTCCACCGATGTTTCCTCAGCAATGCCTACTGTCCACCAATGATTTTGCTATGCATAGTGGTGGTTGGTTTGGGCCCTGCACACACTGGCCACCTGTATTTGTCCTTTATCACCCACCTTATGTTTTGGCCACCTATATGCCCACCACCCACCTATGTGCCCACCACCCACCTAAGTGCCCCTGCACACCTATGTGCCCACCACCCAACTATGTACCCACCGCCCACCTATGTGCCCACCACCCACCTATGTGCCATATGCACACCTATGTGCCCACCACCCACCTATGTGCCCACCAACTACCTATGTGCCCACCACCCACCTATGTGCCCACCGCCTACCTATGTGCCCACTGCCCTCCTTTGTGCCCACCACCTACCTGTGTGCCCATCGCCCACCTATGTGCCCACCACCCAGCTATGTAGCCACCACATTTTTTTTTTGTTTGGGAAATAATAAAAAGGCAATTTTAGGCAATTATATGCATTTCAAAACATTGTGTAAACAATGCAACTTTATTAATGACAAGTCAACATTTTTATAAAAAGTCTTCAATAAACGATTTGGCCCCCCGTTATTTGGGGGGCCACAATATAGCAGTTCAATGGCCTGGGAGTGGCAAGAATATAAGTCCAGTTAGGCCACCGTTATTTGGGGGGGCCACAATATAACAGTTCAATGGCCACACCCTCTGTTGGGGGTGGCAAGAATAAAAGTCCAGTTAGGCCACCCCCACTGGCAAGAATTTAAACCACCAGATGAATATGACCAGTATAGTCCATAATATATTTTTTTCATCTATTTTCTTTTTCTCGTAGGAATGTCTCTCGATCGGGAACCTGAATTTATTAGTGGGTTTATCGAGCTGTACAGGCAACATGATTGTCTTTGGTGGACCAAGTCCAAAATGTCCAGCAACAAACAGAAATGTAACTTGGCGTTGGCCGAGTTGGCAGAGTATAGTAAGCCATAACACAAAAATGCATCTCTGAATTGGGTTCGCAACAAAATTCAGAATCTGCATACAGCCTTCATCAAACAGTACAAGAAGGTGGAGAATTCAAAACGTTCGGGTGCTGTGACCGACGGTGTTTTTAAACCCATGCTCTGGTATTGTGACCTCCTCATGTTCCTGGTGCAGCAGGATCCCGTTTGAGCTTCTGTGCAGGTGATGGCTGAGACAGAGGAGTGCAACTTGCAAGAAGATGATGTTGGGGAATCGGTTGAGTCATCTTTGGTAAGTTACCACATATTATTATAAACTCCTCTTGCCATGCCACTGCACCATCGCCATTAAAATATGCCATATATTCTTCTCTCAACTTTTTGGCCAGAGAAGTACCGGTTTCCATGACCATGGGTACTGCCACTGAGGGGAACGGAGCAACCTCTACCGGATGGTCTAGGTCTTGGTCAGTTGGGCCAATAACCTTTGCTGGGTGGCTTTCTTGCGCAGGAAGTTGTGCAGGATACAGCAAGCCGTGACCACCCAGTCAATCTTCTTCACCTTTATATTTATTGGGGTATGCAAAACCTGGAATCGGTTGCTCAAGATCCCAAAGGCGTTCTTGACAATACGCCTTGCCCGAGATAGCCGGTAATTGAACACCCGCTTCTCATGATTCAAGGCCATCTGTGGGAATGGCTTCATTGCATTCTCATGAAGGGTGAAAGCTTCGTCAGCAACAAAAACGTAATTGAGGTCGTGTTTTGTAGCCTCTCTGGATGGCAAATTAAGGGTGTTTGTGGTGAGCTGGTGGTAGAGTTTCGTCTTCTGAAAGGCCCCACCACCAGAAGAATGTCCGTTCTTCCCCACATCTACAAACAGGAACTCGTAGTTTGCGACCATGAGAACAACGCTGAAGTACACCTTATAATTGTAGTAGTAGTACCCACTGTTGGCCTGTGGGTTAATCCTAATATGCTTGCCGTTGATAGCTCCTCTGAAGTTAGGGAATTGCCAACGGCTCTCAAACTCATCCCCAATGGCTAGCCCCTCTTCCGTGCTTGCAGGGAACTGTGAAAGAAAGTGAAAACTTATTCAAATATGATATTTGATTACATTTTCTCTGTTTACAGACTTCGGACATCCCCAGCACCCCGGACCTTTTCAACAGTGGAGAAGATAGTGTGGCATCTACAAACTCCACCCCCCTCCCCCAATATCCAAAAAACAAAGGTGTAAAACCAAAAATATACAACAGCCAGATAGGCCTAATTGAAGCTGCCAGATGAATATGACCACTTTGCCAGTGCAGTGTTGAGAGGAATGGTCCAAGACAAAAGAATGCAATTTGAAAGACTGACCTCCTAACTCATCTTCAAAGCAAGACACTCTCTGCTGTCATCGGACACTACCATTATTACCCTGCAAGTAATTCCAGCCCCCCCTACAGTTACCATGCCAACACCCACCTACTACTCAAACCAACCATACCATCCACCAACGGCCAACTACCCACCCTACCCTCATGCTTCCCCACCCACCTCCACCTTCCAAACTCCTCCCCCATCCACCTCCTCCTTCCAAACAAATCCCTCAGCCACCTCCTCCACCCCCCTCCTCCTCCTACCATCCTGCTCCCCCACCCACCTCCTCCTTCCAAACTCCTCCCCCATCCAACTCCTCGTACCAACCTCATCCCCCACATGCCCAATTTTTTTACATTATTACGCGAAGCTGAAGAGGACAAGGATGTTTTTTCATAAATGTGATGTGGTTCCCCACCCATTTTATACACTTGTTTGGTACCCAAAAAGCGCCATGTTGGCATAGTTTGGCACAGTTTCACAGTCACTGATAAGTATGGTGCTGTATGCAGCATGGTGTTTGTGATACAGACTCTAAGACAGCTAATGAACACATGCTGGAAGTGCAGATCAATGGAGCTGGGCCCACTGACTTTGCACTTTCAGCATGTGTTTGCACCCATGATATCTGGGCCCCAAACACCATCGCTCATACTGCACCACACTGTCCATGTATTAAAATAATTTAACAGTATTGACTTGTAATAAAATAATATACATTAATACAATTATATATTAATATTGCCTCCATAACAAATTAATATATCTAAATCTACCCCATTCATAAAATAATATATTAATATTAGATCCTTAATCAATATATTATTGCCCAAACAATATATATATATATATATATATAGTAACACAGTATACAGCGGCACTCCTGGTACAAACAACGGCAGATACGTGGCGTTATATGGTCAACGTTTCAAAGCCTTTAATGGCGCTTTTTCATCAGGACTGAAAGCGCCATTAAAGGCTTTGAAACGTTGACCATATAACGCCACGTATCTGCTGTTGTTTGTACCAGGAGTGCCGCTGTATACTGAGTGACAATTTCCAGTGTACACCCACTGCAACAACCGCCTTTGTGAACGGAGAGGAACAGCAACGTCGTGAGCAGCAGACACGATTGGACAGCAGGTAATTGATGCCCTGCAAAGCCCACTGTCCACCGATGTTTCCTCAGCAATGCCTACTGTCCACCAATGATTTTGCTATGCATAGTGGTGGTTGGTTTGGGCCCTGCACACACTGGCCACCTGTATTTGTCCTTTATCACCCACCTTATGTTTTGGCCACCTATATGCCCACCACCCACCTATGTGCCCACCACCCACCTAAGTGCCCCTGCACACCTATGTGCCCACCACCCAACTATGTACCCACCGCCCACCTATGTGCCCACCACCCACCTATGTGCCATATGCACACCTATGTGCCCACCACCCACCTATGTGCCCACCAACTACCTATGTGCCCACCACCCACCTATGTGCCCACCGCCTACCTATGTGCCCACTGCCCTCCTTTGTGCCCACCACCTACCTGTGTGCCCATCGCCCACCTATGTGCCCACCACCCAGCTATGTAGCCACCACATTTTTTTTTTGTTTGGGAAATAATAAAAAGGCAATTTTAGGCAATTATATGCATTTCAAAACATTGTGTAAACAATGCAACTTTATTAATGACAAGTCAACATTTTTATAAAAAGTCTTCAATAAACGATTTGGCCCCCCGTTATTTGGGGGGCCACAATATAGCAGTTCAATGGCCTGGGAGTGGCAAGAATATAAGTCCAGTTAGGCCACCGTTATTTGGGGGGGCCACAATATAACAGTTCAATGGCCACACCCTCTGTTGGGGGTGGCAAGAATAAAAGTCCAGTTAGGCCACCCCCACTGGCAAGAATTTAAACCACCAGATGAATATGACCAGTATAGTCCATAATATATTTTTTTCATCTATTTTCTTTTTCTCGTAGGAATGTCTCTCGATCGGGAACCTGAATTTATTAGTGGGTTTATCGAGCTGTACAGGCAACATGATTGTCTTTGGTGGACCAAGTCCAAAATGTCCAGCAACAAACAGAAATGTAACTTGGCGTTGGCCGAGTTGGCAGAGTATAGTAAGCCATAACACAAAAATGCATCTCTGAATTGGGTTCGCAACAAAATTCAGAATCTGCATACAGCCTTCATCAAACAGTACAAGAAGGTGGAGAATTCAAAACGTTCGGGTGCTGTGACCGACGGTGTTTTTAAACCCATGCTCTGGTATTGTGACCTCCTCATGTTCCTGGTGCAGCAGGATCCCGTTTGAGCTTCTGTGCAGGTGATGGCTGAGACAGAGGAGTGCAACTTGCAAGAAGATGATGTTGGGGAATCGGTTGAGTCATCTTTGGTAAGTTACCACATATTATTATAAACTCCTCTTGCCATGCCACTGCACCATCGCCATTAAAATATGCCATATATTCTTCTCTCAACTTTTTGGCCAGAGAAGTACCGGTTTCCATGACCATGGGTACTGCCACTGAGGGGAACGGAGCAACCTCTACCGGATGGTCTAGGTCTTGGTCAGTTGGGCCAATAACCTTTGCTGGGTGGCTTTCTTGCGCAGGAAGTTGTGCAGGATACAGCAAGCCGTGACCACCCAGTCAATCTTCTTCACCTTTATATTTATTGGGGTATGCAAAACCTGGAATCGGTTGCTCAAGATCCCAAAGGCGTTCTTGACAATATGCCTTGCCCGAGATAGCCGGTAATTGAACACCCGCTTCTCATGATTCAAGGCCATCTGTGGGAATGGCTTCATTGCATTCTCATGAAGGGTGAAAGCTTCGTCAGCAACAAAAACGTAATTGAGGTCGTGTTTTGTAGCCTCTCTGGATGGCAAATTAAGGGTGTTTGTGGTGAGCTGGTGGTAGAGTTTCGTCTTCTGAAAGGCCCCACCACCAGAAGAATGTCCGTTCTTCCCCACATCTACAAACAGGAACTCGTAGTTTGCGACCATGAGAACAACGCTGAAGTACACCTTATAATTGTAGTAGTAGTACCCACTGTTGGCCTGTGGGTTAATCCTAATATGCTTGCCGTTGATAGCTCCTCTGAAGTTAGGGAATTGCCAACGGCTCTCAAACTCATCCCCAATGGCTAGCCCCTCTTCCGTGCTTGCAGGGAACTGTGAAAGAAAGTGAAAACTTATTCAAATATGATATTTGATTACATTTTCTCTGTTTACAGACTTCGGACATCCCCAGCACCCCGGACCTTTTCAACAGTGGAGAAGATAGTGTGGCATCTACAAACTCCACCCCCCTCCCCCAATATCCAAAAAACAAAGATGTAAAACCAAAAATATACAACAGCCAGATAGGCCTAATTGAAGCTGCCAGATGAATATGACCACTTTGCCAGTGCAGTGTTGAGAGGAATGGTCCAAGACAAAAGAATGCAATTTGAAAGACTGACCTCCTAACTCATCTTCAAAGCAAGACACTCTCTGCTGTCATCGGACACTACCATTATTACCCTGCAAGTAATTCCAGCCCCCCCTACAGTTACCATGCCAACACCCACCTACTACTCAAACCAACCATACCATCCACCAACGGCCAACTACCCACCCTACCCTCATGCTTCCCCACCCACCTCCACCTTCCAAACTCCTCCCCCATCCACCTCCTCCTTCCAAACAAATCCCTCAGCCACCTCCTCCACCCCCCTCCTCCTCCTACCATCCTGCTCCCCCACCCACCTCCTCCTTCCAAACTCCTCCCCCATCCAACTCCTCGTACCAACCTCATCCCCCACATGCCCAATTTTTTTACATTATTACGCGAAGCTGAAGAGGACAAGGATGTTTTTTCATAAATGTGATGTGGTTCCCCACCCATTTTATACACTTGTTTGGTACCCAAAAAGCGCCATGTTGGCATAGTTTGGCACAGTTTCACAGTCACTGATAAGTATGGTGCTGTATGCAGCATGGTGTTTGTGATACAGACTCTAAGACAGCTAATGAACACATGCTGGAAGTGCAGATCAATGGAGCTGGGCCCACTGACTTTGCACTTTCAGCATGTGTTTGCACCCATGATATCTGGGCCCCAAACACCATCGCTCATACTGCACCACACTGTCCATGTATTAAAATAATTTAACAGTATTGACTTGTAATAAAATAATATACATTAATACAATTATATATTAATATTGCCTCCATAACAAATTAATATATCTAAATCTACCCCATTCATAAAATAATATATTAATATTAGATCCTTAATCAATATATTATTGCCCAAACAATGAATAAGTCAATGTTGTCTCCTTAATAGATATTTTCCTCATTTGCCCCTGTTCTAGCCAGGGCTGCCATCAGAAACTGTGGGGCCCGGGACTGATAGAATAGGCAGGACCCCATGTTTCTCTAACTCCAGCCACACAGTGTCTCTCCAGTTCTAGCGAGCCCCCTTCTGTCTCCCTAGCCAGCCCCCTTTCGGGGTCTCCAGCCTCCTCTCCCTTCTGTCTCTCCAGCCCAAGCCAGCCCCCATACTTACCTTGTTCTTGTGGCTCCGAGACCTAACCCCCACGCACCTCTTTTTCTGGGGTGCGGATTGAATGGCGGGGATGTGGGTAGGCGGTGAAGTGGGTGGGCAGTGGGATTGCTGGGGAAAATGCAGGATTTGCAATTTACCTATATAGATAGGTAACCAGGAGGTGCCCTTCTGGATATACAAATATCAATACAGCACTGGAGAAACGGCAACACTCACGGGTACTAACATGTAAGACTTCAAATGACAAACAGTGTCCATATTCACCGTTTCAGTCTGGATTTTTATTAAGAACATTCTTGCTAAAAGTCCAGATGGACTGAAACTTTGGGCACAAACGCTGTTTGCCGTTTGAATTCTTGCATAAAAGTACCCATGAGTCATGCTGGTCCTCTAATAATTATATATATATATATATATATATATAGTAACACAGTATACAGCGGCACTCCTGGTACAAACAACGGCAGATACGTGGCGTTATATGGTCAACGTTTCAAAGCCTTTAATGGCGCTTTTTCATCAGGACTGAAAGCGCCATTAAAGGCTTTGAAACGTTGACCATATAACGCCACGTATCTGCTGTTGTTTGCACCAGGAGTGCCGCTGTATACTGTGTGACTGTATCCTACTTCTCAGCGGGTACCCGGTCAAGTATTTGAAATATAGGGAGTGCCGGACCTACCTGTTTGTTTTATATATATATATTATATATATAAATGAACAAACATATATGCATATTGATGTCAAATCCTGGTTGTCGGGATGCTGGCGCTCAGAATGTCAGTGACGGAAACCCGACACCGGTCAGAATCCTGGCAGCATCATCCCGACGGTAAGTAGTAGGATTAGGGGAGGGATAATAAATATATATATATATATATATATATATATACACACACACACACACCATTACCATATGACTTCAATATATCACAAAAGAACATAGTATACAACCCATAATATTAATATACCCCACCACACAATATACTACTACACAACCACACAAAACATTACTACACAACTCACAGATACAATACTACACCCCTCAACCCACCTCACCCCCAATAATAGTAGTATACAACCCCTGAAGATACATTACTACACACCCCAACACCCAACCTACCTTCCCTACCAGATAATGCAAGTATACACCCACCCAAGATACATTACACCTCTCACTCTTTGATACCCCACCAAACCCACATTGCTCCCACCCCCAGATAATGTTTACACTGATCATGATAAATGATATCCCTCAAGCCACCTCACCCCACAGGTAATATAAGTATATACCCCACCCACATAACATGAATAAATACAGAGCCCCCCTCAGATACTTACCTTTGTTTGCAGAAATGCAGCATTGCAGGAGGCTCTGGGTCCCCTCACACAGAGGCTGCGGCCTGGAGGATAGGAGAACAGGCCGGGCAAAGCAGGAGGAGGCGGAGACTCGTGGAGAGGGTGGGGCAGGGAGATGGCACTCATGGGAGAAGGAGGGGCTGGAACTCGGGAAGGGGGCGGGGATAGGGGCTTCATACACATCGCCTGCAGAGGGGAGGGGAGATGACGTCCACTCCAGCCATGTCGCTGTCGGGACACTGACAGTAGAGCTGCACTCCTATGCGAAGCGGGGGGCCGTATACACCAGTAGTTATACAGTCAGTGACTGACACTGACAGGGGGCCTGCAGACCACCGTTGATCCTGACAGCACACTGCTTTGTACCCGCAGGCTGTCTGTGACTAAAAGAAGCAGTTCACTTCACAGGCGGGATCATCTGCACTCTGCGGGCCCCCCACTAAGCCTGGGCCCGGTACATTAGTACCGGCTGTACCCCCCTGATGGCGGCCCTGGTTCTAGCAGTCTAGAAAAGTATTCAGACTGAACTCTCACCAATCAGAAGCATACCTAGAATTTCTGTGGTTTTTTTTTTATAGTGGTATGATAGTGGTTTTGCAAACTGTTGATACGTTGCACTATTTTTCTTGCATGTGTAAATAGGATTGCGTTTATACAACTGCCGCTTTGGAAAAGTGTAGTTTGATGTGCAATTTTACATTTAGTAGATTGCACATTTTACAAAATGGCACAATAAAACTTTTCAAAAAAATACAGCTTAACAAAAGCACATGATAATAAATCTCCTCTACAATATTCAGTTAAGGGAATAAAACTCAATAAATAATGTCCGTCACACTATTATCTGTATAGAAATAATCTTGCTAGAAATGTAAGAGCTCCATAGGAACCAGATGGTCTTGGCAGCTCTGTCAGGCAATGTACAGTAAATGCGTCATTAGAAGAAAGGTATGAGAATTTCTTTTATAGACTTACAAGAGAAAAATATACAACCTACACAGGTCATAAGCGTGTGAAAAAGCAAAGCGACTAAAGCAGAATAATAAGACATAACACCAATGAAAAGACTACATAAATAAGAAAAGGTAAAATCGAATGCAAAGGGAAGGAAGAATTGCCTATAATATATGTCAGGAACACAAAGAAATATAACAGATCTGATGCAATCAATATGACTTGGCGTTGCACTCTACGAAGATGTTGCAACTAACACCAGAGTGTACACCAGAGACCCCCGTAAGGAGGTAAGAACATAGTAGTGAAGATCTCATCCCCATGCAGACATGACTGGCAGGTTCTAACTAACTGAAGCAGATATTGAAGTAAATGAGGCAAGAGGCACAGTTAGGACACCAGTTCTAGAACAACTACTCTGGAATAGAGAATGAATGACATAGACCAATTATATTTCTCACAGAACGTAGTAAAGAGTCAGGCTCCAACAATCCAAGCGCTGGATGACAAAAAAATCAAACTTCAAAATCGTCAATGTAGAAATAACTTACAGTTGAAAGGAATTTCATTATTCAGGAGCCACATCCACGAAAAAATCTTGGTGGCTTATTATAAATCACTGAGACTGTCTGGGAACATTTTAATTCTCCAAGACTTTCCTGTAGCAGACCCCCCCAAAAAAACTTAAAAATAAAACCCCACAGAAAAACAGTGTTTTGATGTGTGTTGCTTACTACATAACCACAACATAACCACAGCAAATCTCCACTCTGATTTATCCAGAGAAAATAACTTTTATGGAAAATGTTACTTCCCCACCAAATTCAAACAAATTATCAACTCACTGACCTCCTAGATCCTTCAATCTTTAATTTAACCACTTAACAGCTAATATTTAAAAAAAAAAAAAATGCTCACAAATTATGCAGGTTTTTTATTATTGAATTAGGACAAGAACATAAAATAAAAATAGTAATTTTCATGGTATACAGTAGTGATAGTCAGCGACGTCTGTTCCATCAGTGGCTGATGTTTTTAAACCATCGTTAGAAAGCCATTGATGGTGCAGCCATTGATGATTGAGTTTTCACCATGTGCAGAGCATGGGCATCGGCCCAGAACTGCCGGTGTTTTTCTTAGCATCAGGTGCTAGCATCAATGCTGTGGCACTGCTGTCCACCATCAATGAAAACCATAGCAAAAAACTTGCCATTGAGTAATACCTATATATAAAAAATTTTTAACCAAAAATCTATTTTCATCAATATATCGGGAAATTGATAAATTGTGATTATCTGCACTAACACAGGCGGCCGGGGCTATGTGATGGATACATGCCCTGGTGGTTGTACCTCTCTGCAGCTGCCGGGTGACTGATCACTGCGACCGAAGTGATCAGCAGACACTGGTGGGGGGGGGTATCCCAGGGTGCAGAGGGGCTGGGTTTTCCCTCTGAGACAGGCGGCTGCTGAAGGATTATCTTCAGCAGCCGCTCACTGTCAGGGAAAGCCCAGCTTGGCATTGTCACAATTGATGCAACCACGCCAGACAAGTGATTAACTAGTATTTTTTATATTACATTAATTATGTCACAGAAATCCAGATTTGCAATGACTAAATAGATATTGCCTATCAGCAACAAGCATATGCAAACTGTATGTATATATATTTATATTTATAATAACGTTGTAATGGTTGTGACTGTACATAGAATTGTTTTTGCGAAATGTATTCCTTGGGACTATGGGTCTGATTCAGAGCCGATCGCAAAAAGCGAGCGCTCGCTCTGAATCAGGACGGCCGCATGTTTTTTTAAAACCTGCCTCCTGGCCACTCGCTAAGCTGTGGGTGACCGCCCACAGCTTTTGCGAGCTGCCAGATGATGGTCGTGACCATCACGACCATCGGGTTTGCGACGATACCCTTGTGGTAGGGTCTCGTTTGCCGCAAGCCCCAGTGAATTCCGGCTCTAATAGAGCCGGAAGCTCACTACTGACATCACTGAGATATGTATTATGTCAATGTGACATCAGGGAGAGGAGGAAAAAAGGAAAAACCAGATGCTTGACACTCGGCGCATGCAGTGGGCAGGCTCCTCAAGCCAAAAATGACTAGATGTATATAAATATAATTTTTTGGAGACAAACATGGCCGGACTGGCCATCTGGCAGTTCTAGCAAATGCCAGAAGGGTCAATGACCAGATGGGCCGGTCCGGGCAGTACCTGGAGAAGGGTCCTGGTGGCGGCAGTGAGGCAACATAGATTAGTTTAAGGTGCGGCCAGACCAACCTTCCTGCCAGGCCCGGAAGTGAGAGTGACGCCTGGTGAAGAAGCTCAATCCCAGAGCTTCTGCACTGCAGCTCCTTGACTATTAGATGGGAACCCTGGCTGATGTCCTACCAGTGCCCCCACCTGCTCATCCTCCAGCTTAGCTGAACCTGCTGCTCTCAGCTGCCCTCCCCTCCGGCTCTGCAGACCGCGCAGAGCCGGATCACCACAAACTGGAGGTATTTCTCTCACTCTTATATTACCTCTCTGGTCTGTCCTCTCGCCTGCTCAATTGACCGTTCGGCCACCGTGGAGCTACAGTATAGGTCTCGTGGGATGCTGCACCAGCATCTCATACTCAACTTCCCCTGAAGTTCAGCCTGACCTCCCCCCCTTCTCCCTGCAGACATAAACCCACCTTCCCCTGCAGTGCAGCCCAAATCCCCCCTTTCCCCTGGAGACAATACAGAAACCCACCTTCCCCTGCATCCAGAAGCCCCCTCCATTCTGCAGTGCAGCACAACATAATCCCCACTGCAGACTTATACCCACTTTCCCCCTGCAGCCAGACGCCCCCCTGTAGTGCAGCTTGTACTCACCTTCCCCCAGCAAACTAAAAAACCCTTCCCACTGCAGCTAGAAGCCTCCCTTCTCTCTACAATACAGCCCAATCCCTCCCCCTTCCCCCTGCAGCTAGAAGCCCCCCTTCCCTCTACAATACAGCCCAATCCCCCCCTTCCCCCTGCAGCTAGAAGCCTCCCTTCCCTCTACAATACAGTCTGATCTCCCCCCTCCTTCCCCCAGCAGCTAGAAGCCTCCCTTCCCGCTACAATACAGCCCAATTCCTCCCCCCCCTGCAGCTAGAAGCCTCCCTTCCCTCTACAATACAGTCTGATCTCCCCCCTCCTTCCCCCTGCAGCTAGAAGCCTCCCTTGCCTCTACAATACAGTCTGATCTCCCCCCTCCTTCCCCCTGCAGCTAGAAGCCTCCCTTCCCTCTACAATACAGCCCAATTCCTCTCCCCCCTGCAGCTAGAAGCCTCCCTTCCCTCTACAATACAGTCTGATCTTCACCCTCCTTCCCCTGCAGCTAGAAGCCTCCCTTCCCTCTACAATACAGCCCAATTCCTCCCCCACTGCAGCTAGAAGCCTCCCTTCCCTCTACAATACAGTCTGATCTCCCCCCTCCTTCCCATGCAGCTAGAAGCCTCCCTTCCCTCTACAATACAGCCCAATTCCTCCCCCCTCCCTTCCCCCTGCAGCTAGAAGCCTCCCTTCCCTCTACAATACAGCCCGATCCCCCCCCTTCCCTCTGCAGCTAGAAGCCTCCCTTCCCTCTACAATACAGCCCGATTCCTCCCCCTTCCCCCTGCAGCTAGAAGCCTCCCTTCCCTTTACAATACAGTCTGATCTCCCCCCTCCTTCCCCCTGCAGCTAGAAGCCTCCCTTCCCTCTACAATACAGCCCAATTCCTCCCCCTTCCCTCTGCAGACAGATACTCACCTTCCCCTGAAGTGCAGCCCGATCCCCCCCTTTCCCCTGTAGACATAAACCCACATTCCCCTGCAGTGCAGCTCAAATACCCCCTTTCCCCTGGAGACCGAGACCCACCTTCCCCTGTATCCATAAGCCCCCCTCCCCCCTGCAGTCCGAAATCACTCTTCTACCTGCAGCCAGGATTCTCCATGCGGAATCGGTATGACCGACAAAAGCAGAGTTCCCGGCAGCGTATACTGTATATATGTATGTGTGTGTTTATATACATATATATATATATATATATATAAGGGGTGAGCGGGTTCGGATTTCTAAAATCCGAACCCCCCTGAGCCCCCCCCCCGATCCGAGCGAGGCTCGGATTTTCCAGCCTGGCTCGGATCTGAAATCGAGGCAAAATATCATCATCACGCTGTCGGATTCTCGCGGGTTTTGGATTCTATAAAAGGTACCGCGATCGCCACCATTTTTTATTCCGGCTGTGGTATGTGCACAGGGAGGGAGCTGGGATTTGTGTGTTGGTTGCTGCTGACGCTGACCATAGGGGCTGGCTGTTGTCCAGCGCTGTGCTGCTGTCTGTCAAGGGCTGTTGTAGAGTGTGGAGTGTGCACAGGGAGGGACCTGGGATTTGCTGCTTACGCTGACCATAGGGGCTGGCTGGCTACTGTTGTCCAGTTCTGTGCTGCTGTCTGTCAAGGGCTGCTGCCCCCCAAAAAATTTTTAAACACACCTGTCACTGTCATCGGTGTACCTGTCACTATCATCGGCATAGCTGTCACTGTCACCAGTGTAGCTGTCACTGTCATTGGCATAGCTGTTACTGTCACCGGCGTAGCTGTCACTGTCATCGGCATAGATGTCATTGTCATTGGCGGAGCTGTCGCTGTCACTGTCATTGGCATAGCGGCACAGAAAAAAAAACACCGTAGCGGTTACTGTCACTGTCATTGGCGTAACTGTCACTGTCATTAGCGTAGCGTAGCTGTTGCTGTCACTGTCATCGGTGTAGCAGGCGCTGTCACTGTCATAAAAAAAACAGCTGTCACTGCCACTGTCATCGGTGTAGCTGTCACTGTCATAATCAAAAAACACCTGTCACTGTCATCGGCGTAGCTGTCACTGTCATCGGCATAGCTGTCGCTGTCACTGTCATCGGCGTAGCTGC
This sequence comes from Taudactylus pleione, assembly GCA_031769625.1. Lineage (NCBI taxonomy): Eukaryota > Metazoa > Chordata > Amphibia > Anura > Myobatrachidae > Taudactylus > Taudactylus pleione. The sequence continues at coordinate 51,260,407 of JAUIMM010000015.1, forward strand.
GCAGAAAAAAACACCTGTCACTGTCATCGGCGTAGCTGTCACTGTCATCGGCGTAGCTGTCACTGTCATTGGTGTAGCTGTCGCTGTCACTGTCATTGGCATAGCTGTCACTGTCATCGGCGTAGCTGTCATCGGCATAGCTGTCACTGTCATCGGCGTAACTGTGCAGAAACAAAAACACCTGTCACTGTCATCGGCGTAGCTGTCGCTGTCACTGTCTTCAGTACAGCTGTTGCTTTCACTGTCATCGGTGTAGCTGTTGCTGTCACTGTCATGAAAAAAAACCTGTCACTGTCATCGGTGTAGCTGTCACTGTCATCAGCAAAGCTGTCGTTGTCACTGTCATCGGTGTAGCTGTCACTGTCATCAGCGTAGCTGTCGCTGTCACTGTCATCGGTGTAGCTGTTGCTGTCACTGTCATAAAAAAACCTGTCACTGTCATCAGTGTAGCTGTCACTGTCATCAGCGTAGCTGTCGCTGTCGTTGGTGTAGCTGTCACTGTCATCAGCAAAGCTGTCGCTGTCACTGTCATCGGTGTAGCTGTCACTGTCATCAGCGTAGCTGTTGCTGTCACTGTCATCGGTGTAGCTGTTGCTGTCACTGTCATAAAAAAACCTGTCACTGTCATCAGTGTAGCTGTCACTGTCATCAGCGTAGCTGTCGCTGTCGTTGGTGTAGCTGTCACTGTCACTGTCATTGTCAGCATAGCTGTCACTGTCAATGGTGTAGCTGTCACTGTCATCAGCGTAGCTGTCGCTGTCACTGTCATCAGCATAGCTGTTGCTGTCATTGTCATTGGTGTAGATGTCACTGTCCCTGTCATCGGTGTAGCTGTCACTGTCATACCAAAAATCCCTGTCACTGTCATAGGTGTAGCTGTCACTGTCATCAGCGTAGCTGTCACTCATCGGTGTAGCTGTCGCTATCATTTTCACTGTAATCAGCGAAGCTGTCACTGTCATCAGCGTAGCTGTCGCTGTCACTGTCATCGGTGTAGCTGTCACTGTCATAAAAAAACCATGTCACTGTAATCTGTGTAGCTGTCACTGTCGATGTCATCGCTGTTGCTGTCACTGTCACTGTCATCAGCATAGCTGTCGGTGTCACTGTCATCGGTGTAGCTGTCACTGTCATAATAATAAAACACCCGTCACTGTCATCGGAGTAGCTGTCACTGTCATTGGCATAGCTGTCGCTGTCACTGTCATCGGCGAAGCTGTCACTGTCGTTGGTGTAGCTGTCACTGTCATAAAAAAACACCTGTCACTGTCATCGGCGTAGCTGTCGCTGTCACTGTCATCAGTGTAGATGTTGCTGTCACTGTCATAAAAAAAACCTGTCACTGTCATTGGTGTAGCTGTCACTGTCATCAGCGTAGCTGTCGCTGTCGTTGGTGTAGCTGTCGCTGTCACTGTCATTGTCATCAGCATAGCTGTCACTGTCATTGGTGTAGCTGTCGCTGTTCCTGTCATCGGTGTAGCTGTCACTGTCATCGGTGTAGCTGTCACTGTCATCGGTGTAGCTGTCGCTATCATTGTCAATAATCAGCGTAGCTGTCGCTGTAACTGTCATCGGTCTGTCGAGCTGTCACTGTCATCGGCGTAGCTGTCACTGTCACTGTCATCGGCGTAGCTGTCACTGTCATTGGTGTAGCTGTCACTGTCATCATTGTAGCAGGCACTGTCATCAGCATAGCTGCGCAGAAAAAAAAAACACCTGTCACTGTCTTCGGCGTAGCTGTCACTGTCACTGTCATCGGCGTAGCTGTCACTGTCATCGGTGTAGCTGTCGCTGTCACTGTCATCGGTGTAGCTGTCACTGTCATAATCAAAAAACACCTGTCACTGTCATCGGCGTAGCTGTCACTGTCATCGGCATAGCTGTCGCTGTCACTGTCATCGGCGTAGCTGCGCAGAAAAAAACACCTGTCACTGTCATCGGCGTAGCTGTCACTGTCATCGGCGTAGCTGTCACTGTCATTGGTGTAGCTGTCGCTGTCACTGTCATTGGCATAGCTGTCACTGTCATCGGCGTAGCTGTCATCGGCATAGCTGTCACTGTCATCGGCGTAACTGTGCAGAAACAAAAACACCTGTCACTGTCATCGGCGTAGCTGTCACTGTCATCGGTGTAGCTGTCGCTGTCACTGTCTTCAGTACAGCTGTTGCTTTCACTGTCATCGGTGTAGCTGTTGCTGTCACTGTCATGAAAAAAAACCTGTCACTGTCATCGGTGTAGCTGTCACTGTCATCAGCAAAGCTGTCGTTGTCACTGTCATCGGTGTAGCTGTCACTGTCATCAGCGTAGCTGTCGCTGTCACTGTCATCGGTGTAGCTGTTGCTGTCACTGTCATAAAAAAACCTGTCACTGTCATCAGTGTAGCTGTCACTGTCATCAGCGTAGCTGTCGCTGTTGTTGGTGTAGCTGTCACTGTCATCAGCAAAGCTGTCGCTGTCACTGTCATCGGTGTAGCTGTCACTGTCATCAGCGTAGCTGTTGCTGTCACTGTCATCGGTGTAGCTGTTGCTGTCACTGTCATAAAAAAACCTGTCACTGTCATCAGTGTAGCTGTCACTGTCATCAGCGTAGCTGTCGCTGTCGTTGGTGTAGCTGTCACTGTCACTGTCATTGTCAGCATAGCTGTCACTGTCAATGGTGTAGCTGTCACTGTCATCAGCGTAGCTGTCGCTGTCACTGTCATCAGCATAGCTGTTGCTGTCATTGTCATTGGTGTAGATGTCACTGTCCCTGTCATCGGTGTAGCTGTCACTGTCATACCAAAAATCACTGTCCCTGTCATCGGTGTAGCTGTCACTGTCATACCAAAAATCCCTGTCACTGTCATAGGTGTAGCTGTCACTGTCATCAGCGTAGCTGTCACTCATCGGTGTAGCTGTCGCTATCATTTTCACTGTAATCAGCGAAGCTGTCACTGTCACTGTCATCAGCGTAGCTGTCGCTGTCACTGTCATCGGTGTAGCTGTCACTGTCATAATAATAAAACACCCGTCACTGTCATCGGAGTAGCTGTCACTGTCATAAAAAAACCATGTCACTGTAATCTGTGTAGCTGTCACTGTCGATGTCATCGCTGTTGCTGTCACTGTCACTGTCATCAGCATAGCTGTCGGTGTCACTGTCATCGGTGTAGCTGTCACTGTCATAATAATAAAACACCCGTCACTGTCATCGGAGTAGCTGTCACTGTCATTGGCATAGCTGTCGCTGTCACTGTCATCGGCGAAGCTGTCACTGTCGTTGGTGTAGCTGTCACTGTCATAAAAAAACACCTGTCACTGTCATCGGCGTAGCTGTCGCTGTCACTGTCATCAGTGTAGATGTTGCTGTCACTGTCATAAAAAAAACCTGTCACTGTCATTGGTGTAGCTGTCACTGTCATCAGCGTAGCTGTCGCTGTCGTTGGTGTAGCTGTCGCTGTCACTGTCATTGTCATCAGCATAGCTGTCACTGTCATTGGTGTAGCTGTCGCTGTTCCTGTCATCGGTGTAGCTGTCACTGTCATCGGTGTAGCTGTCACTGTCATCGGTGTAGCTGTCGCTATCATTGTCAATAATCAGCGTAGCTGTCGCTGTAACTGTCATCGGTCTGTCGAGCTGTCACTGTCATCGGCGTAGCTGTCACTGTCACTATCATCGGCGTAGCTGTCACTGTCATCATTGTAGCAGGCACTGTCATCAGCATAGCTGCGCAGAAAAAAAAAACACCTGTCACTGTCTTCGGCGTAGCTGTCACTGTCACTGTCATCGGCGTAGCTGTCACTGTCACTGTCATCGGCGTAGCTGTCACTGTCATCGGTGTAGCTGTCGCTGTCACTGTCATCGGCGTAGCTGCGCAGAAAAAAAAAACACCTGTCACTGTCTTCGGCGTAGCTGTCACTGTCACTGTCATTGGCGTAGCTGTCACTGTCATCGGTGTAGCTGTCGCTGTCACTGTTATCGGCGTAGCTGTCATCGGCGTAGCTGTCACTGTCACTATCATCGGTGTAGGTGTGCAGAAAAAAAAACACCTGTCACTGTCATCGGTGTAGCTGTCACTGTCATTGGTGTAGCTGTCACTGTCATCGGTGTAGCTGTCGCTGTCACTGTTATCGGCGTAGCTGTCATCGGCGTAGCTGTCACTGTCACTATCATCGGTGTAGGTGTGCAGAAAAAAAAACACCTGTCACTGTCATCGGTGTAGCTGTCACTGTCATCGGCGTAGCTGTCACTGTCATTGGTTTAGCTGTCGCTGTCACTGTCATTGGCGTAGCTGTCACTGTCATCGGCGTTGCTGTCATCGGCGTAGCTGTCACTATCATCGGTGTAGGTGTGCAGAAAAAAAAACACCTGTCACTGTCATCAGCGTAGCTGTCACTGTCATCGGCGTAGCTGTCACTGTCATTGGCGTAGCTGTCACTGTCATCGGCGTAGCTGTCATCGGCGTAGCTGTCACTGTCATCGGTGTAGCTGTCACTGTCATAAAAAACACCTGTCACTGTCATCGGTGTAGCTGTCACTGTCATCAGCATAGCTGCGCAGAAAAAAAAAACACCTGTCACTGTCTTCGGCGTAGCTGTCACTGTCACTGTCATCGGCGTAGCTGTCACTGTCACTGTCATCGGCGTAGCTGTCACTGTCATCGGTGTAGCTGTCGCTGTCACTGTCATCGGCGTAGCTGCGCAGAAAAAAAAAACACCTGTCACTGTCTTCGGCGTAGCTGTCACTGTCACTGTCATCGGCGTAGCTGTCACTGTCATCGGTGTAGCTGTCGCTGTCACTGTTATCGGCGTAGCTGTCATCGGCGTAGCTGTCACTGTCACTATCATCGGTGTAGGTGTGCAGAAAAAAAAACACCTGTCACTGTCATCGGTGTAGCTGTCACTGTCATCGGTGTAGCTGTCGCTGTCACTGTTATCGGCGTAGCTGTCATCGGCGTAGCTGTCACTGTCACTATCATCGGTGTAGGTGTGCAGAAAAAAAAACACCTGTCACTGTCATCGGTGTAGCTGTCACTGTCATCGGCGTAGCTGTCACTGTCATTGGTTTAGCTGTCGCTGTCACTGTCATTGGCGTAGCTGTCACTGTCATCGGCGTTGCTGTCATCGGCGTAGCTGTCACTATCATCGGTGTAGGTGTGCAGAAAAAAAAACACCTGTCACTGTCATCAGCGTAGCTGTCACTGTCATCGGCGTAGCTGTCACTGTCATTGGCGTAGCTGTCACTGTCATCGGCGTAGCTGTCATCGGCGTAGCTGTCACTGTCATCGGTGTAGCTGTCACTGTCATAAAAAACACCTGTCACTGTCATCGGTGTAGCTGTCACTGTCATAAAAAACACCTGTCACTGTCATCGGTGTAGCTGTCACTGTCACTGTCATTGGCATAGCTGTCACTGTCATCAGCTTAGCTGTTGCTGTCACTGTCATCGGTGTAGCAGTCGCTGTCACTGTCATAAAAAAACACCTGTCACTGTCATCGGCGTAGCTGTCACTGTCATCGGCGTAGCTGTCACTGTCATTGGTGTAGCTGTCGCTGTCACTGTCATTGGCATAGCTGTCACTGTCATCGGCGTAGCTGTCATCGGCATAGCTGTCACTGTCATCGGCGTAACTGTGCAGAAACAAAAACACCTGTCACTGTCATCGGCGTAGCTGTCACTGTCATCGGTGTAGCTGTCGCTGTCACTGTCTTCAGTACAGCTGTTGCTTTCACTGTCATCGGTGTAGCTGTTGCTGTCACTGTCATGAAAAAAAACCTGTCACTGTCATCGGTGTAGCTGTCACTGTCATCAGCAAAGCTGTCGTTGTCACTGTCATCGGTGTAGCTGTCACTGTCATCAGCGTAGCTGTCGCTGTCACTGTCATCGGTGTAGCTGTTGCTGTCACTGTCATAAAAAAACCTGTCACTGTCATCAGTGTAGCTGTCACTGTCATCAGCGTAGCTGTCGCTGTCGTTGGTGTAGCTGTCACTGTCATCAGCAAAGCTGTCGCTGTCACTGTCATCGGTGTAGCTGTCACTGTCATCAGCGTAGCTGTTGCTGTCACTGTCATCGGTGTAGCTGTTGCTGTCACTGTCATAAAAAAACCTGTCACTGTCATCAGTGTAGCTGTCACTGTCATCAGCGTAGCTGTCGCTGTCGTTGGTGTAGCTGTCACTGTCACTGTCATTGTCAGCATAGCTGTCACTGTCAATGGTGTAGCTGTCACTGTCATCAGCGTAGCTGTCGCTGTCACTGTCATCAGCATAGCTGTTGCTGTCATTGTCATTGGTGTAGATGTCACTGTCCCTGTCATCGGTGTAGCTGTCACTGTCATACCAAAAATCCCTGTCACTGTCATAGGTGTAGCTGTCACTGTCATCAGCGTAGCTGTCACTCATCGGTGTAGCTGTCGCTATCATTTTCACTGTAATCAGCGAAGCTGTCACTGTCACTGTCATCAGCGTAGCTGTCGCTGTCACTGTCATCGGTGTAGCTGTCACTGTCATAATAATAAAACACCCGTCACTGTCATCGGAGTAGCTGTCACTGTCATAAAAAAACCATGTCACTGTAATCTGTGTAGCTGTCACTGTCGATGTCATCGCTGTTGCTGTCACTGTCACTGTCATCAGCATAGCTGTCGGTGTCACTGTCATCGGTGTAGCTGTCACTGTCATAATAATAAAACACCCATCACTGTCATCGGAGTAGCTGTCACTGTCATTGGCATAGCTGTCGCTGTCACTGTCATCGGTGTAGCTGTCACTGTCATAAAAAAACCATGTCACTGTAATCTGTGTAGCTGTCACTGTCGATGTCATCGCTGTTGCTGTCACTGTCATCAGCATAGCTGTCGGTGTCACTGTCATCGGTGTAGCTGTCACTGTCATAATAATAAAACACCCGTCACTGTCATCGGAGTAGCTGTCACTGTCATTGGCATAGCTGTCGCTGTCACTGTCATCGGCGAAGCTGTCACTGTCGTTGGTGTAGCTGTCACTGTCATAAAAAAACACCTGTCACTGTCATCGGCGTAGCTGTCGCTGTCACTGTCATCAGTGTAGATGTTGCTGTCACTGTCATAAAAAAAACCTGTCACTGTCATTGGTGTAGCTGTCACTGTCATCAGCGTAGCTGTCGCTGTCGTTGGTGTAGCTGTCGCTGTCACTGTCATTGTCATCAGCATAGCTGTCACTGTCATTGGTGTAGCTGTCGCTGTTCCTGTCATCGGTGTAGCTGTCACTGTCATCGGTGTAGCTGTCACTGTCATCGGTGTAGCTGTCGCTATCATTGTCAATAATCAGCGTAGCTGTCGCTGTAACTGTCATCGGTCTGTCGAGCTGTCACTGTCATCGGCGTAGCTGTCACTGTCACTGTCATCGGCGTAGCTGTCACTGTCATTGGTGTAGCTGTCACTGTCATCATTGTAGCAGGCACTGTCATCAGCATAGCTGCGCAGAAAAAAAAAACACCTGTCACTGTCTTCGGCGTAGCTGTCACTGTCACTGTCATCGGCGTAGCTGTCACTGTCACTGTCATCGGCGTAGCTGTCACTGTCATCGGTGTAGCTGTCGCTGTCACTGTCATCGGCGTAGCTGCGCAGAAAAAAAAAACACCTGTCACTGTCTTCGGCGTAGCTGTCACTGTCACTGTCATCGGCGTAGCTGTCACTGTCATCGGTGTAGCTGTCGCTGTCACTGTTATCGGCGTAGCTGTCATCGGCGTAGCTGTCACTGTCACTATCATCGGTGTAGGTGTGCAGAAAAAAAAACACCTGTCACTGTCATCGGTGTAGCTGTCACTGTCATTGGTGTAGCTGTCACTGTCATCGGTGTAGCTGTCACTGTCATTGGTGTAGCTGTCACTGTCATCGGTGTAGCTGTCGCTGTCACTGTTATCGGCGTAGCTGTCATCGGCGTAGCTGTCACTGTTACTATCATCGGTGTAGGTGTGCAGAAAAAAAAACACCTGTCACTGTCATCGGTGTAGCTGTCACTGTCATCGGCGTAGCTGTCACTGTCATTGGTTTAGCTGTCGCTGTCACTGTCATTGGCGTAGCTGTCACTGTCATCGGCGTTGCTGTCATCGGCGTAGCTGTCACTATCATCGGTGTAGGTGTGCAGAAAAAAAAACACCTGTCACTGTCATCAGCGTAGCTGTCACTGTCATCGGCGTAGCTGTCACTGTCATTGGCGTAGCTGTCACTGTCATCGGCGTAGCTGTCATCGGCGTAGCTGTCACTGTCATCGGTGTAGCTGTCACTGTCATAAAAAACACCTGTCACTGTCATCGGTGTAGCTGTCACTGTCATAAAAAACACCTGTCACTGTCATCGGTGTAGCTGTCACTGTCACTGTCATTGGCATAGCTGTCACTGTCATCAGCTTAGCTGTTGCTGTCACTGTCATCGGTGTAGCAGTCGCTGTCACTGTCATAAAAAAACAGCTGTCACTGTCATCGGTGTAGCTGTCACTGTCACAAAAGAACAAAGAAATTCAGGCGCATGAAATGAAAAAGAATAAATCTAAATATAGTGTCTATACATAAGCTGCTCCTAAAAGGTAGTACCTGTAAACACACCTATAACCAGCCAGAAAATGTAAATCTGGATAATGTCACTAGGTAAATGTTGGATAATAAACCTAGTGGTGTAGTATAACTGTGACTGAATCCAGACAAAGGCCCTCATTCAGAGCCACTCGCTAGCGGCAGTACGCTCGTTCCGAGCGATGTTCGCACATCTGCGCATGCGTACGGATCGTTATACGCATGCGCGAACCAGTCAGTGCGGACGAAATTCATGTGCTCGCAATATAGCGAATGCCTGCTATTTTAAGTGACAGAATGAGGCGTATGTGGGTGGTAACAGGGGAAGGTGCTTGAAAATGGGGAGTGGAGATCCGAACGCAGGCGTGCTTAAAGGTCAAAACGGGCGTTTTATGGGTGTGCATAATTAATACAGCAGCGTCATTGACCACGTCACTGGGTTATTTTATAGCCAGAACTGCTCGCAAGATTGTGGTAGCAAAAACCAACCACAAGAATAGCGAGCAGTTCATACGCTGGTCGATGTACTCAATTAATCTAATAAATAGCGGACATGACGTATGGTGCGAGCGGCCAGGGGGCGTTTTTAACAAATAAACGAGCGTATGTTTTGATCGCTCGTTCAGACTTAGAGGTGTGAACAGACTGCAATTTGCGAACGGATCATTTGAATAGCCACCCCTTGTTTTTGAACGAACGACCGCAAATAGCGAACGGCTCTGAATCAGGCCCAAAGAGCGCTAAATATACAATTTATTACATAATACATAAAAGACAAAAATATAAAATATCTAAAAATCAAACACAATACAAAACAATAACATACAGACTGGTTCAATGTAATTTATAAAAAGGCACAACAGATAACCCCTGCAGAAGGTATCTCTGGTGTCTTATATTGAATGTAGCACTGTTCCAATGTAATTATCGGCCTCCAAACAAATAGTTAATACAAATCGCCCGTTGTTTCAAGACTCCTTAACACATATATATGCAGGTTTATATCAATCCCCGCTCCAATTGACCAGTGATGGTCTCCACTTTTATTTTAACTCAGAGTCACACACTGACGTAATCTCACCAAAATGAGTATTTTGGGCTGGTATGCTCAATTAGCTCGCATGGAGAAGCACTGGTTTGTTGAATACATTTAAAAGTCTTTTGAACGCTGGTTCATCAATAAGGACTCACAGTCCTAATAGCAACAGCACTGTCCATGTACACAAAGGTGGGAGAATAATAGAGACTACTTGACATAAGTAGATCTCAATAATGATACATTACCGCCGGCCGGCTTATGATGGTAAATATACTGATCTGTCAGGTATAGAGAAATGTCCCAGACCTTACTCCCACAGGTATCTAGGCTCTGCTGGCTGATATTGATCTCATGCATGCACTCCCGATGCTGTAACTGAACCGCTCATCAGCCTTAAGGCCGTCCGTTCTTTCAGTTTTTAAGAACCAGCTGATGGTGAATAGGGATTCCCTTACGCGTTTCTCCGCTGTAAATCCTTGCGGTTTCGTCAGAGGGTAAGTCTCCTAATGATCCTGTCGGTGTTTTTAAACTCAAGTCAGCCAATCCGCTGACAGTCATCAAATATATCAGAATCATCTGTGTGTGTGTTTCCATCCACATTAGCTGAATATATATATACATATCTCCGTTCTTTTAAAAGAAACAACTACAAAATACGTATGTGGAAGAAAAATTATTCCTGATATTGAGACCATTTCATCCAAATATACTTTTAAGAGACATATTTCATTATAATTTATAGTGTTTCCATAATAACAATCAAAGAGAAAATTGCTATCATTGTTATCAAAGGTGACATTCTTAAAGTGTTTAAATACACCAACAATCTTCACACAAATATGTGTGTCTAAGGGACAGCACAGCGCAAAGCAACCGCCCCGCACCCAGGAGACCAGGGTTCGAATCTCCTGTCCAACCAGCACCCCCCAGATTTAATTTTTTAATAATATATATATATTATTTTGTTATACTTTATTGTCATAAGTATCCAAAACACCCAATGTCACCTTAGATCACTGTAGGTAATTCTATATATAAAAAAAAAAAATAGGTGTATTTATAAAGGAATATAAATAAATACGGTGATAAATAAATTACTATCTGACCAATAAAAATTATTATCATTGTATATTATATTATGAAGAATTATTCCAAATATTGAGACCATTTTATCCAAATATACTTTTAGGAGACATAGGGCCTGATTCAGACCCACTCGCGAGCGGCTGTCCGCTCGCAAGTAGGTCGATGGTCTGCACTGAGCATGCGCACGACGGAGGGAGCTCCGTCGTGCGCATGCGCCAGACACGACGAGCGAAGGACTTTCCTTCGCTCGTTGTGTCCGATCAAAGGGGGCGTGCTGTCAATGTTGATTGACAGCACGCCCCCTTTGGTGGGCGTGCCGGGGGCGTGCCTCCCTGACGGGGGCGTTCCCACGGGAACGCCTCCCGTCAGAAGCCGGCCCACTGACATCACTAGTGATGTCAGTGGGAGTGATTTTGGCTCTGATAGAGCCAAAATCACTCCGGAGCTTGCGGTTGAAAACCTCAACCGCAGGCTCCGGCTCGCAATTTCGATGGTCGCGATGGTCACGACCATCGCGGCCATCAAAATGCACGCTCGTATAGCCTGTGGGTGGTGACCCACAGCTATACGAGCGTCCAGGAGGACGCTCCATGAAAATGGAGCCCGGCCCTCATTCAGAGCGTGCGCTCTGCTCAGAGCGTACGGCTCTGAATGAGGGCCATATTTTGTTACAATATATAGTGCTTCCATAATAACAATCAAAGGAAAATTGCTATTATTGTTACCAAAGGTGACATTCTTGAAGTGTTTAAATACACCAAAAATCTTGGTACAGATATGTGTGTCCAAGAGACAGCACAGAGGCAGAACAACCGCCCCGCACCCGGGAGACCAGGGCTCATATCCCCCGTCCAACCAGCACCACCATAGATTTTATTTTTTATAATATATATATATGTTATTTTGTTATACTTTATTATCATAAGTATTCAAAACACCCAATGTCACCTTGGATCGCTCTAGGTTATTCTATATAGAAAAAAATAGTGTATTCATAAAAGAATATAGATTGCCATCTAACTAATATAAATTCTCATTGTGTATTAGCTTTTGATATTATCATGAATTATTATATTCCTTACTATAGAAACTAATTTAATGTAATCTCCTGCACATGATTTTAGGTATCTATACCATACTATCATAAATACAATGGATAAGAATTTTATAATCAAAACCATACAATAGACCCCCAAAAAATAGAAGAATCAAACAATCCCAATTATCTGGTAAATGTCTTTTATACTCAAGAGGACCAATAGGAACTTCTAATATATAGAGGATAAACATAAGTGTAACGGTACTATAGAAGATACTCATTGGATTTTATACAAGATATCAATTCGATTCTATGGGCCTGATTCAGAGCCGTTCGCTATTTGCGGTCGTTCGTTCAAAAACAAGGGGTGGCTATTCAAATGATCAGTTCGCAAATTGCAGTCTGTTCACACCTCTAAGTCTGAATGAGCGAGCAAAACATACGCTCGTTTATTTGTTAAAAACGCCCCCTGGCCGCACGCACCATACGTCATGTCCGCTATTTATTAGATTAATCGAGTACATCGACCAGCGTATGAACTGCTCGCTATTCTTGTGGTTGGTTTTTGCTACCACAATCTTGCGAGCAGTTCTGGCTATAAAATAACCCAGTGACGTGGTCAATGACGCTGCTGTATTAATTATGCACACCCATAAAACGCCCGTTTTGACCTTTAAGCACGCCTGCGTTCGGATCTCCACTCCCCGTTTTCAAGCACCTTCCCCTGTTACCACCCACATACGCCTCATTCTGTCACTCAAAATAGCAGGCATTCGCTATTTAGCGAACAAACGATTTTCGGCCGCACTGACTGGTTTGCGCATGCGTATTACGATCCGTACGCATACGCAGATGTGCGAACATCGCTCGGAACGAGCGTACTGCCGCTAGCGAGTGGCTCTGAATGAGGGCCTATATCCTCTACCAGATACAGATCATTAATAAGTTTATACATAAACCACACAGAATGATAGCTAAAATCATTCTGGTGTCAAAAACCATTCAACTCTATACTCTCATTAAGTCCTTGTGGGAACAATGTTCCCAACGCAAAAATCCAGTAAGCTTCTCTTTTACAGAGCATACCATATCTGTCACCTCCTCTATTGGTGGGGGCTATATGTTCAATACCAGTTATTGTTAAGACTTTATCATCTCCATTATGTTTATTCCACACATGTCTAGATAGACTGTGTGTCATAACACCTTTGAGTACATTCCTTCTGTGTTCCAGGAATCGAGTATTTAGACTTCGTGTAGTGCGGCCCACGTACTGTATGCCGCATACACATGTTATTACATAAATAACATAGTTGGATAGACACTGTCGATGTCACTGTCATAAGCGTAGCTATAACTGTCACTGTCATAAAAAAACACCTGTCACTGTCATCGGTGTAGCTGTCGCTGTCACTGTCATCAGCGTAGTTTTAACTGTCACTGTCGCTGTCATCAGCATAGCTGTCGCTGTCACTGACATCGGTGTAGCTGTCACTGTCATAACAAAAAACCCTGTCACTGTCATCGGTGTAGCTGTCACTGTCATCAGAGTAGCTGTCACTGTCATTGGTGTAGCTGTCGCTATCATTGTCACTGTAATCAACGTAGCTGTCGCTGTCACTGTCACTAGCGTAGCTGTTGCTGTCACTGTCATCGGTGTAGTTGTCACTGTCATAAGAAAAACATCTGTCACTGTCATCGGTGTAACTGTCGCCGTCATTGTCATCGACGTAGCTGTCACTGTCATAACAATAAAACACCTGTCACTGTCATCGGTGTAGCTGTCGCTGTCACTGTCATCGGTGTAGCTGTCACTGGCACTGTCATCGGTGTAGTTGTCACTGTCATAAGAAAAACATCTGTCACTGTCATTGGTGTAACTGTCGCTGTCATAACAATAAAACACCTGTCACTGTCATCGGTGTAGCTGTCGCTGTCACTGTCATAAAAAAAACACCTGTCACTGTCATCGGTCTGTCAAGGAAAGCTGCTGAAAAAAAAATATTTTTACAGGGGTGATTCATAAGAAATAATGGATGACAAAAATTTGGAGGATAAAATAGAAAAAGATCAAGAACCACTTCCTTCTAGTGCTGAAGCTGCTGCCACTAGTCATGACATAGACGATGACATGCCATCAATGTCGTCTGCCAAGGCCGATGCCCAATGTCATAGTAGAGGGCATGTAAAATCCAAAAAGCCAAAGTTCAATAAAATTAATTTAAATCGTCTGAGGAGAAACATAAACTTGCCAATATGCCATTTACGATACGGAGTGGCAAGGAACGGCTAAGGTCGTTCCCTATGTTCATGACTAGTGGTTCAGCTTCACATGACGATGGAAGCCCTCCTCCCGCTAGAAAAGTGAAATGAGTTAAGCTGGCAAAAGCACAGCAAAGAACTGTGCGTTCTAAGAAGATATCACAAATCCCCAATGAGAGCCCAAGTGTGTCGACGGTTGCGATGCCTGACCTTCCATACACTGGACGGGAAGAGATGGCTCCTTCCACCATTTGCACGCCCTCTACAAGTGCTGGAAGGAGCACCCACAGTCCAGTTGCTGATATTCAAATTGAAGATGTCACTGTTGAAGTACAACAGGATGAGGATATTGGTGTAGCTGGCGCTGAGGAGGAAGTTGGCGGGGAGGATTCTGATGGTGATATGGTTTGTTTAAATTAGACACCAAGGGAAAGAGTTGTCTGTCGGATGAAAACGTCCATCACAGTCATACCTGGGCAGAAGACCAAACATTCCACCTCTTTGGTCTGGAAATATTTCAGTCCAAATCCGGACAACAACTGTCTTGCCATATGTAGCTTATGTCAAGGTGGAATAAGTAGGGGTAAGGACGTTAACCACCTAGGAACATCCTCCCTTATACGTCATCTGCAGCATGTTCATAAAAAGTTACTGCCAAGTTCAGAAACTGTGGCTAAGACTGTAAGCAGTACAGGGACACCTAAATTCCTTTGTCCTGTTGTATCCAAGTGCCTGCAAACCACACCGTCAACTCTCTCCTCGTCAATTTCCTCCTCAGTCAGGATCGGAAGTAGTCCTGCAGGCCATGTCACTGGCATGACTGACTCCCCTTCTATCCAGGATTCCCCCGGAGGATCCTGCATTGCTACGCCTATTGCTGCCGCTGCTGCTGTTGCTGCTGGGAGTCGTTCATCATCCCAGAGAGGAAGTAGGAACACCACTATTTCTTTTACTAAGCAATTGACCCTCCAACAGTCTTTAGCAAGGAGGATGACGTACGACAGCAGTCATCCTATTGCAAAGCAGATAACTGAGGCCTTGACTGCTAGGTTGGTGTTAGATGTGCGTCCGGTATCCGCCATTAGTGCAGTGGGATTTAGACAATTGTTGGAGGTAGTGTGTCCCCGGTACCAAACCCCATCTAGATTCCACTTCACTAGGCAGGCAATACCGAGAATGTACAGAGACGTCAGAAAAAGTGTCCTCAGTGTCCTAAAAAATGCGATTGTAGCCAATGTCCACTTAACCACGGACATGTGAACAAGTGGAACAGGGCAGACTAAGAACTAAATGACTATGACAGCCCACTGGATAGATGTATCGCCTTACGCAGCAACAACAGCAGCGACACCAGTAGCAGCATCTCAGAAATACCAGCTCATCCCAAGGCAGGCTACGCTGTGTGTCACCGGTTTCAGTAAGAAACTGCGTGCCGAAGACTGGAGCGCCAGCAAACACTCTTGAACTTGCCCTGCCATCACCTGAAGCAAGAGGTAGTGACGCGATAGATCTCAACCCTCTATATGCTTCAGAGGATGGAGGAGCAGCAAAAGGCCATTCAAGCCTATATATCCACCTATGACATAGGCAAAGGAGGGGGCGTGCATCTGACTCAAGCTCAGTGGAGAATGATTTCCGTGTTGTGCAAGGTTCTCCAGCCCTTCGAATTTGTCACACGTGAAGTCAGTTGAGAGACTGCCAGCTTGAGTCAGGTCATTCCCCTCAGCAGGCTTTCGCAGATGCAGCTGGAGAAAGTGAAGGAGGAGCTAAGATGGAGCGATTCCACTTGGTATGTGGGACTTGTGGATGAAGCCCTTCATTTGCTTTGCCAGGATACATGGGTGGTCAATCTGTTGAAATCAGACCACTACATTTTGGCCACCGTGCTCGATCCGAAGTTTAAAGCCTACATGGTAACTCTCTTTCTGGAGGACACAAGCCTGCAGAGTTGCAAAGACCTGCTGGTGAAAACACTGTCAGCTGAAGGGGAACGTGACATGTCAACAGCTCCTTCTTCATTTTCCCCCAAAACCGGGGCTGCCAGGAAACAACTTAGATATCCTAAGCAACCCACTGGCGGTGATGCAGGGCAGGCAGGACCAAGTTTGGACATCTGGTCCGGACTGAAGGACCTGCCAACAATTTCTGACATGTCTACTGTCACTGCATATTTTACTGTCGCCATTGACAGAATGGTGGAGGATTATATCGGTGACAGCATCCAAGTAGTCATGTCAGACATAGGGGGAGGGGCCCTAGATTACACACCCTAAGCAAAATGTGAGGAGCTACCTGCTGACATGTCAGACAGTCCGTACCTGTACTGGCAGGAAAAGAGCCAATTTGAAGGCCCCTGTACAAACTGGCTCTATTTTACCTAGATTGCCCCCCCTCCAGTGTGTACTCCAAAAGAGTTTTTAGTGCAGTCGGGAACATTGTCAGCGAAAGGCGTAGGAGGTTGCTACCACAAAACGTGGAAAAGATGATGGTCATCAAAATTAATTATCAATTCTTTCGGGAAGACCAGCCTCCAGAAAGTACAGAGGGACCTGTGGTGGTGGATTCCAGCGGGGACGAATTAATACTCTGTGAGGATGAGGATGTACACAACACTGAAGAGGGTGAGGAATTGGAGGATGAGGATGAGGACAATATCTTGCCTCGGTAGTGCCAGTTTGTGCAGGGACAGATTAATTGCCAGCTTGTTTTGTGGGGGCCCAAACGAACCAATGATTTCAGCCACAGTCGTGTGGCAGACCCTGTCGCTGAAATGATTGGTTTGTAAAAGTGTGCATGTCCTGTTTATTCAACATAAGGGTGGGTGGAAGGGCCCAAGGAAAATTCCATCTTGCACCTCTTTTTTTTCGTTACATTATGTACTGTTTGGAGCCTAGTTTTTCAAACTGCCATCCTGTCTGCCAATGCAGTGCCACTCCTAGATGGGCCACGTGTTTGTGCTGCCCACTTGTGTCGCTTAGCAGTCATCCAGCTACCTCGGTGCAACCTTTTGGCCTAAAAACAATATTGTGAGGTGTTCAGAATAGACTGGAAATGAGTGGAAATTAATGTTATTGAGGTTAATAATAGCGTAGGAACAAAAAAAAAACAAGTTCTGTGATTTTAGCTGTTTTTATGCTTTTTTCTAAACAAATTCAGATCCAAAACACAAAACACGGAAGGGTGGTTTTGTAAAAACCAATCCAGATCCAAAACACGAAGAAAGATCCAGATCCAAAACACAAAACACGAAAAGTGGCCGGTGCACACCCCTAATATATATATATATATATTATATATATAATATATATATATATTAGGGGTGAGCGGGTTCAGTTTTACTCAGTTTTACTCGGTTCTTATCGCCACTTTACCGCAAATTTGGCTCGATTTTATTCGCTATCCAAAACACATGTTCGGCGATAGTATATATATATATATATATATATATATATATATACTGTATATATATAATCAGATACACATGAGTCTGTGATAGCAGTTCAGCACTCAAACTCTTATGCAGATTGCGCTGTTCCGTTGCCCTCCTCTCATATGATACAGACAATGGAGAAAGATATGGTGGCACTAGGAATCTTAAGCTGGGTACACACTAAACGACTGTGTACCCAGTGATGCGTTCCACGACCCTAGCGCTGACAGGCCGACATATCGGGTGGTCCATACACACTGGGCAATCCAGTGCACAACCGCCCGATATGCCGGCCCCCGCCGCAAAGTACTGCATGAGATCGTCAGCTGCATCGCCTAATTTTACTGCATGTACAAAAGATCAGGCGGTGCAGCTGATGACCCCATGGGAGTGCTCACTACACAATGTAGTGCATACACACTGCACAATATTGAGGAATTGTCGTTGCGATGCGTTGGAATCGCCCAAATTGTTAACAATATTGTGTAGTGTGTACCCAGCTTTAAGCAATGTTAGTACATTATACCAACGTTTTTGGACCTGTCCTGTGTGACTTTGCTAAAGACTCTGAATGCCACCATATCTTTTTCCATTCTCTCTCACATAATATATATCTATATTATTATACAAGGAACAGGCGGCACTCGTGTGTGCAACGAGCGGGTGTGGTGTGCCTTATTTGCTGCCTGTTCCTTGTATGTTTACCCCTCTTGTCTGAAGAGTTCATTTGATGGACAACGGAGGCACTACAAATTCAACGTGTGCAGGAGTGCTGGCCCTACAACATTTTTACATATATATATATATATGAGGTGGGGTGCACTCCCAAAAATTATTGCACAGGGTGCTCCAGTGCTCTTCACTGTCACTGTACATGTTCTCTTGCAGTTGGGTATGGGATCCCGGGTTCAGAATGCCATCGGTCAGAATACTGACAGTGGCATCCTGACAGTCAGAATCCCGACACTAAAAGGTAACCTGTCTAGCTCTAACTATTACCCCTAATCCTCCCTTCCCAATGTCTAAACCTAACCCACCCCTCCCGCACCCTAAACCTAACCCTCCCCCCTTAGTGCCTAACCATAACCCTTCCCCTAGTGCCTAACCTATAAACCTAACCCTTCCCTAACCCCCGATACTTACCTTAGCAATGCCGGTGGTCATGGTTCTAGAGCAGTGTTGGGATCCCAGCGCCAATAAGTTGACTGTCGGCATCCCAAACGCCGTCCCCTTGTACTGCCTATGTCATAATGTATAAGGTGCACTACTACTGTGTGGCATAGCGTGAATGGGGTCTGTGTGGCGTAGGGTCACTACTGTGTGGTGTATTGTGATGAAGGGACACTACTGTGCGGTGTAATGTGATGAAGGGGCACTACTGTGTGGTGTACTGTGATGAAGGGGCACTACTGTGTGGTGTAATGTGTATAAGTGACACTACTGTCCTTTGTAATGTGATGAAGGGGCACTGATGTGCAGTGTAATGTGATGAAGGGGCACTAATGTGCGGTGTAATGTGACAAAGGAGCACTATTGTGCTATGTAATGTGACGAAGGAGCACTACTGTGCTATGTAATGTGACGAAGGGGCACTACTGTGTGCAATCATTTGAATTGGGGGTACTATTGTATGGTTATGCCCCTTCCCAACGAGATCACACCTGTTTTTTTTCAGTGCGCACTCTTTTCTACACCTGTGTATAGTGGCGCCAATGCTTTTTATGCACACAGGGCAGCAAAATGTGTAGTAATAGCTCTGCTTTGGTGTGCACAGATGTATCCTTCTCTGCGTTCAGCACCCCTGCCCTAAAAATGTCCTACAGTGAACACTATCTAATCCTCTACAACTGCAAAGGTAGGGCTTCATCAATTGGGAAAATGCTTCCCTTTTCTTTGTGTGTGACCTCCACCAATGAAGTGCCAGCTTTACCTAACAGAACCAACCAATTACCAAATGTCTGACAATGGCACATGTTTGAATCCCCCAGAATGACCTCTGTTGTATGTATTTTAATACAGATAACAATGTATACTTGTAGGTTGTTCTAATATTAATTATATGTGTATGAGCATAGACTAAGAAGTAGGAGGAGTCAGGAATAGTAAGGGGAGGAGTATATGCCAGGAGCCAGGTGCTGACGCAAGGTGGGCCTGTGTGCTTTAAATGCCAGGGCCTCTTTTTAGTCCCAGTCCGGCCCTGGGGACAAATATACTTTTAGAGACTGTTTATGAACTATTGAGACAAAAATTTTTTATTGAAATTTGCACAGGCTCCTCAAGTTCAAAATGACTATACATTATGTATATATATATATATATATATATATATATACATATATTGCATGGGTTGGGTATGAAATCTCGGCTGTCGGGAAGACGCTGATCAAAATATAGACAGCAGTCAGAATCCCGACACCCATAGGGAAGACCGGTGAGTGTTTTTCTAACCTCTACCCTAACCCTCCCTCCCCGGTGCCTAACCCTAACCTTCCCATAAAGTGCCTAAACCTTACCTCCCCGCACCCTAAACCTAACACCCCCTCCCCGGTGCCTAACCCTTTTCCTTGAATGCTTTATATTAAAGATATTGAGAGGAAAAGCTTTTGCAATAATCTCTGAGCCCTTTAGGATTTAATATACTAATGGTTGATGTTGCAGCAATGCAGTCACTATTAAGAAACTGGCTTTATGTTTTTATCTTCCTATAGGCATCAGGTACTGTCCCATTATACTATTCTATTGTAAAGCTATCTTTCTCCACTAATACAAGATTTTTTGAGTGAGTGTATATTATTCTGCTGTAGATATACTGTACTAATAACATTTCTGAACAGGACACTAACTCCTTAGGGATAGATAACATACAGTATAGTCCAGACTATTTATAGTTACCACAAGTGAAGGTGATCCTTGCTGTAGAAGTAACTTTATAACTGAACCTGCTGAGTGTTCCTGCACTTTGCTCAGATTTGTTATTATGTGGTGTGGAGTAGTTTTATCTACAGACCTGCTGCTCCCCTTAGTCTCTGACACTCTCCGGCAGGCAGCCCAGCACAACTTATTTCTGAACACTGGGCCTGATTCAGAGCCGGACGCTATTTGCACTCGCTCATTCAGTAAAAGGGGCCGGCTATTTAAATAGAGTGCTCGCTCTTTGCGGTTTGTTGACGCCTCTATGTCTGAGCGAGCGAACGAAACATGCGCTCGCTATTTTGTAAAGACGCCCCCTGGCCGCTCGCATCCTACGTCATCTCCGCTATTTATTAGATTAATCGAGTACATCGAAAGGCGTCTGAACTGCTCGCAGTGCTTGTGGTTGGATTTTCCTACCGCAATCATGCGAACAGTTCAGGCTAAGAAACAACCAAGTGACGTGGCCGATGACGCTGCTTTGTTAATTATGCACACCCTTAAAACGCCCGGTTTGACCTTTTGGCACACTTGCGTTCGGATCTCCACTCCCCATTTTCAAGCACCTTCCCCTGTTACCACCCACAAACTCCTCATCCTGTCACTCAAATTAGCAAGCACTCGCTATTTGGCGAGCGCTTGATTTCCGATCGCACTGACTGGTTGGCGCATGCGCATTACGACCCATACGCATGCGCAGTTGTGCGAACATCGCTCAGAGCGAACGAGCGGCCACTTACAAGGGGCTCTGAATCAGGCCCAGTGTCCCTGGTTCAGCCTGTCTCACATATAGTTGCCACTGCAGGGTCTCTGGACCTCATTCAGAGTCGGTCGTAAGCGGCCGCTCAGTCGTACCCAGCGATGTTCACATAACAGCGCATGTGTCAGTTTCGCAATGCGCGTGCGCAAACTAGCTGTTGTAATCGGAAATTTTTCTCTCCTTCCACTTGGCCAGGTCATTAATTTGAGTGACAGGATGAGGCGTTTGTGGGTGGTAACAGGGGAAGGTGCTTGTGAACGCTGGAGTGGAGATCCGAACGCAGGCGTGCCTGACTATGCAAACGGCGTTTTATGGGAGTGCATAATTAACTAAGTAGTGTCATGGCACATGTGACATGGGAGGTTTTTACACTGACTTGATCGTAGTGCTTAAGAGAGGGTATGGTCAACCTTAAGCTCTACGACCAGCTCTGATTGTTCCCGATGGTATCGATTAATCCTTATATGCCCGGAGATGATGTGTATTGCGAACGAGAAGGGGGCATGTTTTTAGTCTTACGGCCGCATCCTCCCCTCGTCCAGCTAACGATCCCATCACAACGACGCAACTTGCGAACGCTTCATTTGCATATGCGGCCCCTTTTCCCTTACGACCAAGCAGCCGCAACGACCGACTCTGAATGTGGTCCTCTATTCATTGGCTGGCCAGGCTGACAGCAGCATTCAGGGTGGAGGATACTCCTCATGATACTCCCTCCTACTTCAGTCCAGCTATCCCCCTTTAGGGATAAATCATCGGCCATGATGCAGCAGGAACCCATATGCGGTACACACGGACTCTTCCTCTATCTTAGTTACCTCACTCTGGTGCAGATGTTCTAAGCCTTGGAAAGAGATAAAGTGGAGAGAGATAATGGCCCTGATAAAGCAGGAAGTCCACTACTGACATCAGGCTTAGTACATCTCCCCCTAACTCCCTCAAACACCAACTGTCATTGGGCCTGATTCAGAGCCGGACGCAAGTGGCCGTTCACTCGTCCGCCGTACGAGCGGAAATATTTAAATTTAAGCGCTCGCTCGTAAGTTTGCTCGTTGCTAATTTACCGCCCCATAGTCTCCCAACCCCTCCTCTAGCTAGCGAACGTTCTAAATAGCGACCGTCCATCTCCTCTTTCGTTGCAGGGAACGCTTGCACAATTCAATTCCAGGAAGTGGCCTTGTCAGTTTTCGATTGCCTGCTATTTCATTCTTCTTCAAACACACTTTCATCGTTTCATCGCAATCAATATATTAATTACCTTAATTGCTATTCACATGTTTTCAATCCTTTTTTTTTTTTTCATTGTCAATAAACTTTATTCTTGTGAGTGTGTGTCATTTGTACCGCAGAATACGTACGGTTTCACCAATGTTTTTTTTTTTCTAACTTAAATGTTTTTAGGAATGATACTATTGTTTTCCTTTGTTTTTTATAGGCATATTTTAGTACTTTAATGTTTATTTAAATTAGCTTACGCATGTCACTGCATCAAGCCTATCATAACTCACATTATATTTGTGAGGCTGTAGGTCACATGACTCTTACAATAACCAATACAATGCGTTCTGTTATTTTTCCAAGTACATTAGCCAATCAAAATTTTTCTGGGGCCTTTATTAAAATTATTTTTTTAATAAAAAATCATTGCCATCATGACAGCCTCCGCGTTTTGTAGGCGTGAGCTCCTGGTCCTCACAGAGGTCATGGACCACAGGATCACGCATCATCCTCCCCCCTTCACAAACCTACGCAAGCGTATGGCGTACGCGGAGGTGCGCCGCCGCCTGCACTCCTTCGGCTATCGCCGAAATATCGGCCAACTGGAGCGTAGGTGGTCGGATTTGCGCTGCCGAACCCCACGCCTGCTTGCATGTTTGCGGCTCCAGATTGAGGAAAGTAAGTGTTTTTTTTTGTTTGTTTGTTTGTTTGTTTTGCGGCCCTACCTGCGTGTGCATGTATCCAGTATAGCCCTGTTTGTTTTTTTCGGCCCTACCTGCGTGTGCATGTTTCCAGTATAGCCCTGTTTGTTTATTTAGGACATACCTGCATGTGCATGTTTTCCGTATTGCCCTGTTTGTTTATTTAGAACATACCTGCATGTGCATGTTTTCCGTATTGCCCTGTTTGTTTATTTAGGACATACCTGCATGTGCATGTTTTCCGTATTGCCCTGTTTGTTTATTTCGGCCCTACCTGCATGTGCATGTTTTCTGTATTGCCCTGTTTGTTTATTTAGGACATACCTGCATGTGCATGTTTTCCGTATTGCCCTGTTTGTTTATTTAGGACATACCTGCATGTGCATGTTTTCCGTATTGCCCTGTTTGTTTATTTAGGACATACCTGCATGTGCATGTTTTCCGTTTTTTTTTTTTGTTTTGTTTTGGTGGCTTAATTTTTAAGCAAATTCAAAAATACAAAAATAAGCAGAAAATTTTTAATCCATCATTTAAGGGCTGAACGCAGACTACTACGTCTAAGACGAGCACGACATCGGCCTCGTCCCCTATCCCCCACACCCACCCCAACCTCCTCTCCCCAACCTTCCCAAAATTCCCCCTCCACCCCAGACCGGCCAGTCCATGAGGACCCTCCCTCTCCTAATATTACCATCCCTCAAAATTCACCCACCCCTCCACCCCCTCCTCTCTTTTCATCACCCTCCCCTCCACCCCCCCTCTCTTTTCCTCACCCTCCCCTCCACCCACCCCTCTCTTTTCCTCCCCCTCCACACAAAGGGAAATAAACCCCCTCCATCGGACCAGCACTGGCCCACCTCAGAGGAGGACGAGGTCGGGGCTTCTGGACCAGGCATCAATATGACCGGTATGTTTCCCTTTTAAACTAGGGTTGCTTTTGTATTTTTTAGGTTTTGGGTAATGTTGTCCTTTTGCCTGTGCATTTCCAATTTGTTAAGTATTTCTAATGTTTTGGATATATATCTTTGTAAAACAATGTTTAGGATGTTTTCCCCTTACACATATCACACATGTCCAATCACTCATACTTGTGTCTTTCTAGTTTACGGTACCAACGAATGTAGTGTTTTTGCGTACTTCGCCCTTTTTTTGGTTGACTTTTTATGTGTTATTTGTTTAGTTTGTATTTATACAATCTTTGCGTTTGCCATTATTTTGTATTTTTTTAACATTTTATTTCTTGTTTTAAAGTATAGGCTGATTTTTAAGTTGTTTGGTAACATAATTTAAGGTGTCATTTTAGTAATCCACACATTTTTTTAACCCACAGAGGACCAGAGGCGGCTGCAAGCAATGCAGGCGAGCTTGCACACATTGAGGGGCCATGTCATAGGGATGCTTGTGGTCCTTGATCACCTGTTGGCGGTCCTGCGCAACTAATTTTTTTGTTTTTTTCCCCCTAAAAATGTTGTAAAAAATAAAAATAAAATTGATTTATTAAAGTCTCATTCCTTGTCTGTAAATATTAGATTGTTTAACCTTTCATAAGTCGACTATTGGAGCATGTTTTTTAAAGTAATGTAAATTTGATTTTAGAAAGCTCAAGTAAGTATGTAAGCTGGCACATTAAACACCTAACAATACCAATAGGTTTGGTGAATTAACCAGCCTTTTTTAAAAAATTTTGGTGGGTAATGTAAATATTAAATCAAACCTGCTTAGGCCTAGATTAGAAAACATACTGATTCACCATACTACCTTTGGTGTTTGTTTATAGCCACAAACCATGGTAAAATACTTTACAATTTAACACATTATAGGATTAGCCAGTCAGAAAGTTTGCCTTTTTTGGTCCAGGTTACACTTGCTTGTAATTTACCAAGGAAAAGTCTTTTTAACGTAAACCAAAAATTTAATACACACAAATAATAAACAAAAAGTGAATTGTGACAATTCACACAGTGAAAACACACTCCAAAAAACATCCAACACCAAAATAAACAAAACAACAACAATCAAGAACTGTTTGAAGAAGTAGCAGGCCAACATGAATCCACAAATGAGGCGAAGAAATAATTGTTCCAGAAGTTACATCCAATGTGGCCACATGAAGACAATTTTTTGGATCAGGTAGTAGGCATCATTTTTTGGGGTAATTTTATGGAATAAAAGACACAAATATTTTAAAAAATACAAATTAAAATTGGCCATTAAAATCTTACATGTCTACATTGTGTCAATTAACTAAATTTTTAACAATAATTACCTAAAATATCTGGCCACCACATCATCGCGTATCCCCCCCCCACATACTGACCTCTGACCAACCTCGGGGGGGCCATCCTCAGGCAAGGCATCCTCTGGCTGCATTGGGACACCACTCCTTATGGCAATGTTGTGAAATATCCCACACAGGACCACAATTTTAGAAACCATAGCCGGCAAACACATGAGCTCGCCACCAGAGCGGTGGAGGCATCTGAATCGGCCTTTTAAAAGGCCGATACAGTGCTCCACCACCTGCCTGGTGGCTGTAAGTGTGGAATTATACGCACTTTGTGGCCCTGGTGTGGGAGCCAAATAAGGAGTGAGCAGCCAGGGCATGTAAGGGTAACCACTGTCTCCTGTGAAAAAACAAACATCAGGACCATTGTGTAACAAGCTTTGCATTGGTTGCTAC
The DNA here is from genome assembly GCA_031769625.1 of Taudactylus pleione. NCBI lineage: Eukaryota > Metazoa > Chordata > Amphibia > Anura > Myobatrachidae > Taudactylus > Taudactylus pleione. The sequence goes on from JAUIMM010000015.1 coordinate 51,286,057, forward strand.
GAAAGATGTCAACTTACCCAGAAGCCATGCATCACCAGCTTGTAGGTTGTCTAATTTCTGCCAAATTCCTGATTGCCAGATGACGAAGGAATCATGTGCACTCCCGAGGAATTTGGCATTCAGGGACAGGATCTGGAGGGAGGCATCACATACCACCATTACATTCAGTGAATGAAAGTGTTTGCAGTTCCTAAAAATAGCCTCCAGCCTTGCTGGAGGCTGAAGTGGTATGTGAGTGCCATCCACAACCCCTATGATGTGTGGGAAGCTAGCTATTTGGTAAAAATTGGCCTTCGCCACACTAAGGGAACCCATATCCACTGGCATTTTAATAAAATGATGGAGGTGTTTAAAAATGGCCTCCACCACTGCCCTCAGGATCCTTGAAAAGGAGGATTGGGAGATTCCGGCAACTATTCCCACTGTGGTTTGAAAGGATCCTGAGGCACAGAAATGTAACACCGACATTAATTGCGTAAGTGGTGGTATTGCTGTAGGACTGACAATTTGCCGTTCAAGATCACTCTCTATTAATGAGAGAGTGTCTATGATGATTTGTGGAGGAAGACGGTATCGTCTTAATACCTCATCATCTGGCATTCCAAAAAGGGTGACACGTGTTCTATATATCTGGGGCCTTGCACGCCTACGAGGCCTATGCCTGGGACGAAGTTGAGGTTGATCGGGTTCTGGAACCATGGCCAAGATAATACAACCAACATCAACCTGAAATGGTAAGCCAGGTAGTAATTTTTTTAGAAAAATGTGTAAAGAAAAATATACTTATCTTTTTGAAGAAATCCAAAGATGCTTACAGGCCGGGGTCTTGTCATGAGTAGAACAACCTACATTTCAAAAGTAGAAAATATATTTAGTTTTTATTGTGAAAACTTGGATTGTGATCACATTTTTTAGGGTTAAAAAGGGAGCACACATTATTTCGGAAATTCGCACGCTACATTTAGTGGTAAAACATGATTTTACACTGTAATAATAAAAACACATTAGTGCGCTAAATAGTACGCATTTTTACAGTTAAAACAAGACACATGAGTTCGCTAAATTTTACGCTACTTTTACAGTTCAATAAGGAGACATTACTGCGCTAAATAGTACGTTCATTTTAAAATAAAAACAACTCAAACATTATTTCGCAAAAGAGTACGCTATATTTAGTGGTAAGACATGATTGGTCCGAGAAAAAACCAAAGATTACTTAGCGAAACATATGCGAAGACCAACACATCGAAATTGTAACTTCATGAAACTAAAAACACTTACCAAAAACAGACAAATAACTCAAAGTCCAAAAACGTCAATGGGGCAAGGCCAAAATAACTGTAACCAAAAAAAAACAAAACATAAGTACGAACATTTTTTAACTATTTACTATAATTGTTTACGGTGGTTTTGAAAAAGACTTACTCAAAAACTCCAAATAAAAAAGGTAAACAATCCAAAAAAAGCGAACGCAAAAAAAATAAGTAAGAAAACCAAAAAAACGATCACACTAGAAAACTCCAAACTCCAAAACCCGCCAACAAACAACACCTACATCGAACCTCCAACATTCATCACCCGCCACCTCGACTCGAGTCACACCAACCCATAAATAGTCTTTATTTTCCCGCTCAAATTACGTACGGACAATAGGAGCGCACAATCAATGGTGCGGCCGAATAATGCTGACGCATGTATAAAAACGTTACTTAAAACCCCAATCGGTCTGCTGTAGTGAGACCTGAAACACAAAAATGGCTACAGAGCAGCAAAGCACTGGCCAAGAGGCGCCAGGTAAGTATTTGTCTTTTTGGCCCTAAAGGATTATGTGGAACCAACATTTTATGTACATTTTACATTATACATTTTTTTTTCCAATTTACAAAAAGCTGTTGAGGATGTAATGGAAGAGGCTGCTAGCCCTAGGAGGCCAAGAAAACAAACAAAAAAAAAAGACAGCCACAATTCTCAAGAAAGGAGATGGAGGTTTTGGTCCAAATGTGCGTTGACAACCTGCCCCAGGCAGCAAGGAATATGGGTGCAAGCCAGAAATGGAAAATGTGGGATGACATAACCAGTGCTGTCAATAGGGTGGGTGAGTTTGAACGAGCAACCTGGGACTTCAAACGCCGGTACGTACAAACTACATTTTATTAAAAAGTGGTTACAGGTCCAAATACTGCAGGAATAATGCCAACTTTTTAACCCATAGATGGAGCGATTTCAAATATCGGCAGAAGCAAAAACTGGCTGATAGGGCTAGGCATACAGTGGGTACAGGTGGGGGTCCCACCCCTGTGTCACTGGAGCTCAACGATTTGGAGGAGATGGCACAGGGGTGTGTGCAGGATGAGGAGGTGTTTGGCGTGTCGAACATGGATACCGACATGCCAGACTTTGCGGCTCCTCATGTTGCCTCAGGTAAATGTAGTAATGTTAATAACTCAGAAATGTGTTTTGGACAATATCTAGATTCTAATGTTACTCTTTTCTCTTTTTTTTCACATAGACACAGGCGGATGAGTCTGCTCCAGAGGGGAGCTTTGGCCGCAGACCTTCTGCTGGCTCTGCAGGGGAGGAACCAGTAGATCCGGCTGGGGACCCTGTGGAAGACAGTCCAGGGCAATCCCCCTCGCAGGCAGTGGCCCTCCTCACTGAGCTCAATCTTAAAACGGATCAGCACACTGAGATTCTGGTGAGGCTGGATGCCAGTCTGCTACGGGTGGCGGAGGCCCTGGAGCAAAGTGCTGCGGCCAACGTGACCATTGCTAAGGCCCTGGCAGAAAATACTGGGGCCAACGTTCGTATTGCAAATGCCCTGAAGCAGCTCGTTCGCCAGCAGATGTTGGAGCCGGCCTCCCTTCCTGCCGGAACATCAGGATCCTCCACCTCTGGCACAACAACAGCCATCCCTCCAAATGTGCCTAGCCCTATGCCTAGTCCAGAGGCCCCAACATTTGCCTCTGGACAGGCCAGCCGAAGGACCTCCCGGACCCGTTCAGGCTCCCTCCCTACCCCTGCCAAATGGGCCAAAAGGCGATGACAGCACTGGCTAAATTTCCCACATTCCTTCTGTGTTTGCCCCATATTCCTTAATGGCCAAAACCTCCCTCTCCTTTCTTGTGAATTGTTTTTAAATTTTGATTGTTTGTTTGTGGTTTGAAAATGCCACTTTTTTTGTTTGTGTGTTTCTAAAAACATTTTTTGTTTTTTTACAGTTATCCATATTTTATTTATGTAAAAACACACTAAAAAAAAATTGTGTACAAAAATAAAAAAAGGTTGAAAATCTGAACAAATTTATTGTTAATTCATTCAAAAACTGGTTAAAAGGTAATCCCACAAACAAAATTACAGACAATACAACGGAAATGTAAACATTAGTTTTTTTTAAAAAAAAGCAAGGGTTAAAAACCATTTAAGAGTTTTAATTAACACTTATCCAAAAAAAAAAGGACGATTGTTTTGTTGGCCCCTAAAAAAAAAAATTAAAAAACAAACATGCCTACAATATTGTTGGCATTAAAAAAAAAAAAACTAATTTTTGAAAAACACGCAAATTTAAAAGACATTTGTAAGCTAATTGATTGTATAACCCAGAAATTAGCAGCTGAGTAGTTCACCTGCGTACGGTTTTTGGCTAGCTATTTGCTATACACCTTGCAAGCATTTTTGCAATTCAAAAGTGATTGTTTATGAGGCCTCAATTGATAAATCGGGAGACCATCGATGAGCCACGGGAGGAACGAAGAGACCATCGTCATTGTGGTAGAGAATACCAGACCACAAGCTGAGCGAGCAGTTTGAATGGAAAGTTCATCAGACAGTGACGTAACACTTTTTCCGTTCACATTGGCCGTTCACATCAGATAATGTATGTACGCCCAGAAAACGCCTCACCACGCCTGCGTTTTCCCATCTCCACCCCCGTCACCGCCCCAAAACGGACAGTTCTGTCAATCACATTTGATATGTCACTTCCTGTTCTCTATTCGAAGAACGACTTGGAAAATGATCGCAAACAGCCGTACGCACATGCGCACTGTTACACCGATGCATGCATGGTTTGACAACATCGGACCGCTACGAGCGTACGGCCACTTACGAGCGGCTCTGAATGAGGGCCATTGTCCACAGTTGAGTTTTTACATTTCCAGGCACATGCACAGTCTCTATGGCATTAACCCTACAGATCACTGCACAGCTGGTTCTCCTGCATTAGCCCATGCACAGTATAAATAGAAATGAGGGGTTAAATAGTTATTTGTGATCACAAACTGTTGTCACAATATGTCACCTTCCTGCCAACTGAATTGTGTCACCTTTTACATTTCATAGGGTACCATACACTTCAAATGACATTAGGGCAATCAATGAAGGATGGATGGAATACCTTAATGATAACATTGGTCACGTGGGTAACCACATGCTGTTTGGGGAAATATCAAAGGCACTTTGATGTGTGATGCACAACTTTGGTCACATAATTATGTATCTTGAATAAAGAAAGAGTTTAACGCTGGTACCAATTTTTACAAGACTCAACGGCCAGTGCATTTAGGACTTGTGTGAACAACTCCCTGGAAAGCTATTCCCAAGCTCAACAACTAATATTTTCTTTCATCACAAGCAAAAAAAACACTTTATACTGCACAAAATACAAATGATAAAGATTAGCAAACCAGACCTTTGGCCACCATGTACTACACATGAAAATGGAAGAATTTAAGAAAAGCCCCATTACAAACCTTTTATGTACAGAATCTAAAGAGAGTATGGACCAATCTCACTATTACTATTCTATGGTTATACAAGGCTGACCCATTATACATATTCCTGCCAACACAAATTCTTAGAGTACTGTATCTTATATACCCAAAGAAACACCTTGTCAGAGAGAAATGAAGAGTTATTACACTAAATTAATTGAATTCTAATATCCCAAGAATAAATTTTTACAAGGCACCTGCTCTAGACCAGCGCTACATGACAATTATAAGATGCTTCAATAATATGGATACTAGCACCTACTATTATTCCAGTACAGTTACTGCCAACTATCATTCAAATATGGTCACTTTAATTTCAATATGGTATCTGCCTAGTATCATTCCAATATGGTCACTTCCTACTATTATTCCAATATGGTCACTATTATTCCAATATGGTCACTATCATTTCAATATGGAAACTGCCTACTATCATTCCAATATGGTCACTGCCTATTATCATTCCAATATGGTCACTGCCTACTATCATTCCAATATGGTTACTGCCTACTATAATTCTAATATGGCTACTGCCTACTACCATTCTAATATGGCTACTGCCTACAATCATTCCAATATGGCCACTGCCGACTATTATTCCAATACTGTTGCTGCCAACTTTCATTCCAATATGGTCACTGCCTACTATCTGTTACGTATTTCTAGGTTGTTTCGTGTAAACCTCTAGGCTAGCGAGGTCTTCTGCCACTAATAGCCACCCGCTGTTCCCTTAGAACTGCGAGACATTCACCGGTACTTAAGTGGCCACCTGGACTTGAGACTGGAAGTAGTAGAGGAAACCAGAGAACAGAAGAAGATACTGGAGACTTGGAGATAAGTCCGTAGTATGGATAAGAAGCTGATGTTGCAGCTAAAGCTGGTAGTACAGTTTGGAGAGTTGATGCAGTGGTTTGAAGGCCAGTGATGTGGCTTTGGGAGCTGGTAGTGTGGCTTGTAAGCTGGTGGTGAGATGTGGCTTTGAGAGCCGGTAGTGTGGCTTGTGAGCCAGTGGTGAGATGCGGCTTTGAGAGCCGGTAGTGTGGTTTGTGAGCTGGTGGTGAGACGTGGTTTTGAGGCCAGTAGTGTTGCTTAAGAGCCAGTGATGCAGCAATGAAACCGGTGGTAGCTAGGGAGCTGATGGTGGCTGAGAAGCCGATGGAGCGGAAATGAAGCTTGTAGCAGCTTGCGAGCTGATGATGTGACTGGGAAGCCGAAGGTGTGGCTGGGAAACCAGTGGCAGCTTAAGAGCTGATGGTGTGGCTGGGAAGCCGATGTCAGTGGATATAATACCAAGGGAGAAAAATATCAGTAATGCTGACCATGCAGCAGAGCCGAGAGATCCACAGGGAACGCTTTAGTCGTTGAGGTGGCAAAGGGTCAGCATGCACAAATAGGGGAAGGAGCCAATCATGCTGTGTTGTGGATATCATGTGACATCCTGCGGTGTCCAGATCGCTTAGCAACCGACGGAACTAGAACAGCACTACCAGAAGGAGGTAAATCGCTGGAAGGAAACAAGTCCGGACCGTGGCTTGTAACAGTACCCCCCCCCCCTTGACACAGGGTTGAAGAACCCCCAGAACCTGGTTTATCAGGGAAAGCCTGAAATAAAAGTATTTTAAGTCTAGGGGCATGTAGAGCATTTTCAGGAACCCAGGAATGCTCCTCCGGGCCATAGCCCTTTCAGTGGACCAAGAACTGCAAACGACCCCTGGAAATCTTAGAGTCCAAGATCTTTTCAACAACAAATTTGCATTGACCATGGGCCACAATCGAGGCAGGTTTAGATGGAATCTTAGGCTTGAATCTGATAGAGCTGAAGACCGGTTAGAATAAGGAACAGTGAAAGGTGTTGTTGATGTGAAGAAACAGGTAATTGAAGCTTGAAAGCTACCGGATTAACCTAAGCAATGATGCGAAATGGACCAATGAACCTAGGTCCTAGTTTATGAGTAGGTTGGCAAAGCTTAATGTTCTTCATAGAGAGCAAAACCAAATTCGCCCTTCTTGAAGACACATGACCTCTGATGTCTATCAGCAGACTCATTGGAGCAGAGCGAGACCTTCTGAAGACTTTGATGAACCTTGCTCCAAATGCAACGGAGTCAAGAGACAGAAGTAGAAACAGGTGAGATGGAGTCGAAAGAATTAGCTCTGGGATGTTGACCAGTGACACAAAAGATAGGAGACACTGAAGATGCTGAATGACACGAGCTGTTAAAAGCAAATATAGCAAGCGGTAGATGAGAAACCCAGTTGTTTGGAGACATAACAGCGTAAATATTGCTCCAAAGACTGACTAACACACTCAGTTTGGCCATTGAATTGTGGTTGGTACCCTGAAGAAAGGCTGAGGCAGATGCCAAAGGAGGAACAGAAGGCTCTACAGAACTGTGCCACAAATTGTGTTCCTTGATCTGACACAATATCCAAAGGGGGACCATGTAGGCAGAAGATATGCTGGAGGAAAAAAACGGAGAGTTCATTGGCAGATGTTAGCTTAGTCAAAGGAATGAAGTGTGCCATCTTACTAAATCGGTCCACCACCGACCAGATAACAGAGCATGGAGCAGACACTGAGAGGACAACAATAAAGTCCATGGCTATGTTTGTCCAAGGTCTCTTAGGTATGGAGAGAGGTAGCAACAGACCAGAAGGAGCCATCCAAGGTGTTTTGTTTCGAGCACAGACCTCGCATACCAGGACGAATTCACAAACATCTTTATTCAGCGAAGGCCACTAGACTGAGTGGGAGAGTAAATTTAAAGTCTTACTGATGCCAGGATGACTGAAAGATCGTTGAAAGTGGAAATCCAGTAAAACTGACTTCCTGAATCTTTCTGGAACAAATAGAAGACCGGAAAGTTATCTGGAGGTGATTCTAACTGACAGACTTGGATGAGCTTAGCCAAATTCCGGGTGATAGCACAATGAATGCGAGACTCAGGAATAATCGGTTCATCAGAACTATGGACTGGAACAAAGCTTCTGGAGAGAGCATCCACCTTGATGTTTTTAGACCCAGGATGAAATGATATAAGGAAATTGAACCGGGTAAAAAACAACGCCCAGCGTGCTTCTCGGGAGTTCAATCTCTTCCCAGTCTGGATATATGACAAGTTCTTATGGTCAGTAAGAACTGTGATTTGATGTTAGGCCCCCTCTATCCAGTGTTTCCAGTCCTCGAAGGCCCACTTAATCGTGAGCAACTCCTGATTACCCACATCGTAGTTGTGTTCTGCCAAGGTAAACTTGCGGGAAAAGAAAGCACATGGGTGCAATTTGTTGTCATCAGTATCCTTCTGAGACAGGATAGCTATAGCTCCAATCTAGGAGGCATCAACTTCCAGAATAAACCAGATATCTGGATTGGGATGATGCAGTATGGGAGCCCACGTGAAGGCGGTTTTAAGATCTTCAAAAGCCTGAATAGCTTTGGATGTCCAATTGACAGTATCAGCTACTTTCTTGGTCATTTCCACAATGGGTGCAACGATGGTAGAGAAAGACTTGATGAACCTTCTATAATAATTGGCAAAGCCGAGGAAGTGCTGAATCGCTTTAAGCATAGTTGGTTGAACCCATTCCAGTATGGCTTTGGCTTTCCTAGGATCCATGGAAAATCCCTGGGAGGAAATGATGTAGCCTAAGAAAGAGACTTGGGTGACATCGAACTCACATTTCTCCAGCTTAACTTAGAGATGGTTCTCTTGCAACTTCTGCAAAACTTGGCAAACATGCTGATGGTGTTGATCCACTGAATGTGAGAAAATAAAAATGTTAAGGTAAACGACTACAAAACTTCCCAGGAATTCCTGAAATACATTGTTAATGAGATCTTGAAAGATTGCTAGGGCATTGCCTAGGCCAAACGGCATTACCAGGTACTCATAGGGTCCTCAGTGAGTACTGAAAGCCATCTTCCATTCATCACCACTCTTAATTTGGATCAGGTTGTAAGCTCCCCGAAGGTCAATCTTAGTAAAGATGGTGGCTTGACGCAGTTGATCAAATAGAACCGAAATAAGAGATAGCGGGTAGGATTCTTTAAAGGTGATATTGTTGAGACCCCTATAATCAATGCAAGGATGGAGAGAACCATCCTTCTTCCCAACAAAGAAGAAACCAGCCCTAACCGGAGACTTAGAGCAGTGATTCCCAACCTCGGTCCTCAAGCACACTAACAGTCCTGGTTTTAGTGATATCCATGCTTAGGCACAGATGGTTAAATCAAAATGTCTAAGGTACTAATTAAGTCACCTGTGCTCAACTATGGCTGTCCTTAAAACCTGGACTGTTAGTGTGCCTTGAGGACCGTATTTGGGAATCCCTGACTTAGAGGGACGGATAAATCCCTTCGCCAGGGCATCCTCAATGTATTCCTTCATTGCCTTATCTTCTGGAATAGACTAAGAATACAACTAGCCTTTGGGTAGCTTGGCCCCAGGGATTAAATTATTTGCGCAGTCATATGACCGATGTGGAGGAAGGACATTAGCTAATTGCTTTGAAAAGACATCGGAGTATTCCTGGTACTGAACTGGAATGATTGGAGAAGTCTCGACAACAGCATGCTGAACCGCCCGAACAGGTACAGCAAGACAGCGAGTCTGGCAGGTACGACTCCATCTCATGATTTCCCCGGAGGAACAGTCAATGACAAGAGTATGATCCCTGAGCCAAGGGAGACCAATGATGATGGGTGCCAATGGACAATGAAGAAGAAAAAAAAATAACCTCTGAATGTAGAACTCCAGTAGTCAACCGAAGAGGATGGAGACCATTCCTCCATCCAGTCCACAGATTGAAATTTCCTGATCCAAATAAACAGTAGGTACACCCAGAGATTAAAAAAAAAGAAATCCATAAATTTAGCAGCTGCACCACTATCCAGAAATGCAGAAGTGTCCAAGGGGGAATCAGTGAGTTGGATAGCTGCAGGGACTTGTATTGAGTTTTCGGAGAAAATGGGAGCCAGGCCTAAATGTAATTCCTCCCGAACACATAGGCCTTGCCTTTTACTGGCCTGAGTAGACAATTACTCAGGGAATGTCCTTTCTCTCCACAATACAAACAGAGGGCCTGATTCAGACGCACTCGCAAGCGGGTCGATGGTGCCCTAGTGCACATGAGCACGATGGAGGGAGCTCCATCGTGCGCATGCACGAGACCTGAATAGCGATGGCCAAGCCGTCGCTATGGGTCTCGCACCAAAGGGGGCGTGCTGTCGATGGTGAGTGATAGCACACCCCCTTTGGTAGGCGTGCCGGGGGCATTGCTGCCCAGACATAGGCGTTCCCATGGGAACGCCTACTGTCTGGGGCCGGCCCCACTGACATCACTAGTGATGTCAGTGGGAGTGCTTTTTGCACTGATAGAGCCAAAAGCACTCCAGGGCTTGCGGCAGACGAGACCCTACCACAAGGGTCTCATCGCAAGCCCGATAGTCACGATGGTCTTGACCATCGCAACCATCTTTTTGGCCGCTCGCATAAGCTGTGAGTGGTCACCCACAGCTATGCGAGCGGCCACAAATTTGCATTCACCATGGGCCACAATCGAGGCAGGTTTAGATGGAAACTTAGGCTTGAATCTGACAGAGCTGAAGACCGGTTAGAATAAGGAACAGTGAAAGGTGTTGTTGTTAATGCGAAGAGACAGGTAATTGAAGCTTGAAAGCTACTGGATTAACCTGAGCAATGATGCGAAATGGACCAATGAACCTAGGACCTAGTTTATGAGTAGGTTGGCAAAGCTTAATGTTCTTCGTAGCAGAGCGAGACCTTCTGAATACTTTGATGAACCTTGCTCCAAATGCAATGGAGCCAAGAAACAGAAGTAGAACAGGTGAGATGGAGTCGAAAGAATTAGCTATGGAATGTTGACCAGTGATGCAAAAGATAGGAGACACTGAAGATGCTGAATGACACGAGCTGTTAAAAGCAAATACAGCAAGCCGTAGATGAGAAACCCAGTCGTTTGGAGACATAACAGCGTAAATATTGCTCCAAAGACTGACTAACACACTCAGTTTGCCCATTGAATTGTGGATGGTACCCTGAAGAAAGGCTGAGGCAGATGCCAAAGGAGGAACAGAAGGCTCTCCAGAACTGTGCCACAAATTGTGTTCCTTGATCTGACACAATATCCACAGGTAGACCATGTAGGCAGAAGATATGCTGGAGAAAAAAAACGGAGAGTTCATTGGCAGATGTTAGCTTAGTCAAAGGAATGAAGTGTGCCATCTTACTAAATCGGTCCACCACCGACCAGATAACAGAGCATGGAGCAGACACTGGGAGGACAACAATAAAGTCCATGGCTATGTTTGTCCAAGGTCTCTTAGGTATGGAGAGAGGTAGCAACAGACCAGAAGGAGCCATCCAAGGTGTTTTGTTTCGAGCACAGACCTCGCATACCAGGACGAATTTACAAACATCTTTATTCAGCGAAGGACACTAGGCGTGCTGGGGGCGTTGCTGCCCAGACAGAGGCATTGCTGCCCAGAGGCGTTCCCATGGGAACGCCTATCGTCTGGGGCCGGCCCCACTGACATCACTAGTGATGTCATTGGGAGTGCTTTTGGCTCTGTTAGAGCGTCCGGCTCTGAATCAGGCCCAGAGACCCTGAGAACGTCTCCATGCGTCTCTCTTCTGGAGGTAACCGAAAGCCTTAGAACTGGGAGACGTTCACCGGTACTTAAGTGGCCGTCTGGACTTGATATTCAAAGTAGTAGAGGTTTACACTGGTTACCTTCAGCAACCAGAGAATAGTAGAAGATACTGGAAACTGGGAGATAAGTCCATAGTATGGCTAAGAAGCCGATGGTGCAGCTAAAGCTGGTAGTACAGTTTGGAGAGTTCATGCAGTGGTTTGAAGGCCAGTGATGTGGCTTTGGGAGCTGCTAGTGTGGCTGGAGAGCCGGTGGTGAGATGCGACTTTGAGAGCCAGTAGTGTGGCTGGAAAGCCAGTGGTGAGATGCAGCTTAGAGCTGGTAGTGCAGCTTGTGAACTAGTGGTAAGATGCGGCTTTTAGCCGGTAGTGTGGCTAGTGAGCCAATGGTGAGATACGGCTTTGAGAGCCGGAATTGTGGCTTGTGACCCGTGAAATGAGACGTGGCTTTGAGAGCCTGAAGTTTGGCTTGTGAGCCGGTGGTGAGATGTGGCTTTGAGAGCCGGAAGTGTGGCTTGTGAGATGGTGGTGAGATGCGGCTTTGAGAGCCGGTAGTGCAGCTTGTGAGCTGGTGGTGAGATGCGGCTTTGAGAGCAGGTAGTGTGGCTTGTGAGCCGGTGGTGAGATGCAGCTTTGAGAGCCAGTAGTGTGGCTTGTGAGCTGGTGGTGAGATGCAGCTTTGAGCTGGTAGTGTGGCTTGTGAGCTGGTGGTGAGATGCAGTTTTGAGAGCCGGTTGTGTGGCTTGTGAGCCAGTGGTGAGATGCGGCTTTGAGCCGGTAGTGTGGCTAGTGAGCCGGTGGTGAGATGCGGCTTTGAGAGCAGTTAGTGTGGCTTGTTAGCTGGTGGTGAGATGCGGTTTGAGTGCCGGTAGTGTGGCTTGTGAGCCGGTGGTGAGATGTGGCTTTGAGAGCCGGTAGTGTGGCTTAAGAGCCAGTGATGTGGCAACAAAGTCGGTGGTAGCTTGGAAGCTGATGGTGCAGCTAAGAAGCCAATGGAGTGGCAACGAAGTCGGTAGCAGGTTGGGAGCTGATGATGCAGCTGGGAAGCCGATGGAGCCGCAAAAAGCCTGTAGCAGCTTGAGAGGAGATGGTGCAGCAGGGAAGTCGATGGAGCGGCAACGAAGCTGGTGGCAGCTTAAGAGCTGATGGTGTGGCTGGGAAGCCAATGGCGCTACATTTAATTCCAAGGGAGGAAAACAACAGGAATGCTGACCATGCAGCAGAGCCAGGAGATCCACAGGGAATGCTATAGTCGGTGAGGCGGCAAAAGGTCAGCATGCACAAATAGGGGAATAGGGGAAGGAGCCAATCATACCGTGTTGTGGATAACACGTGACATCCTCCAGCATCCAGATCGCCTAGCAACCGACGGAACTAGAACAGCACCGCCAGAAGGAGGTAAATCACTGGAAGGAAACAAGTCATGACCATGGCTTGTAACACTATCATTCCAATATGGCTGCTACCAACCTTCATTCCAATATTGTCACTGCCTACTATCATTCCAATATGGCCACTGCCTACTATGATTCCAATGTGGTCACTGCCAACTATCATTCCAATATGGCCACTGCCTACTATGATTCCAATGTGGTCACTGCCAACTATCATTCCAACATGGTCACTGCCTACTATCATTGCAATGTGGTCACTGTCAACTATCATTCCAATATGGTCACTGCCTACTATCATTCCAATATGGTCACTGCCAACTGTCATATGGTCACTGTCAACAATCATTCCAATGTGGTCACTGCCAACTACTATACCAATATGGTCACTGCAAGGCTCCTGATCTAGACAGGCACTACGTGAAAATATGCTAATGAATGCTATTGCACTGGCAGCATAGAGATGCCCACTGCCTCCTACTACCACTATCTCACATCTGTAATACCTTGCAAACCTCCATAAACATTGGTTAGAATGAGTACCATCGGCCCCTTAAGCAGAAGGTTCACCGTGGTCTGCTTAATCGCATTGCGATTGCAGTGGATGCCTTTGCGCACATGCACTGTGATGCGTACGCAAGCGAACTATACAACAATCGACTGTCTGCGTACGCTTTAGCAGTAGTAATCCTTAATGAATTAGGCCCTGGGACTGTTCAGAAACAGAGTAATTGGGAGCTCAGCACAGCAAAAAGCGATGTTGTACTGGCAACAGATGCCAGTCAGGAAATGAAATTTATAGGAAAGGATCCCCAGGGATTGGATGCTGCAATCAGCTGGTCTGGGAGCAGCGCTCTGAGTAGAGGAAGAGTGTCAGGTGACAGAGTCCAACATGGCTGCACCCATACTGTGGTTTAGGAGGGCTTGAGGCTCATAATGCTGAGTGAGGAGCTGCAGAGAGCCATCTCCATGCTCAGTGATAGGACACTAAGCAGACGGTGCAGGAGCAGCACAGACAGGCCTTAGTACCAGCCGGGAGCGATGTCAAGGTTGAGCATTCTGTGGTAGCCTGGACAGGCACCGGAGAGATAAGAAAGTGGTTTTTATAGTCCAGAGCGAGACAATGGTCACTGCCTATGATCATTCCAATATGGTCACTGCTTAATATCATTCCAATATGGTCACTGTCTACTGTCATTCCAATATGGTCACTGCCTAATATCATTCCAATATGGTCACTGCCGACTATCTTTCCAATATGGTCATTGTCTACTATCAATCCAATATGGCCACTGCCTACTATCATTCCAATATGGTCACTGCCGACTATCATTCCAATATGGTCACTGCCTACTATCATTCCAATATGGGCACTGCCTACTATCATTCCAATATGGGCACTGCCCACTATCATCCAATATGGTCATTGCCTACTGTCAATCCAATATGGTCACTGCCTACTATCATCCAATATGGTCACTGCCTACTATCATTCCAATATGGTCACTGCTATCATTCCAATATGGTCACTGCCTACTATCATTCCAATATGGTCAGGGCCTACTATCATTCCAATATGGTCACTGCCTACTATCATTCCAATATGGTCAGGGCCTACTATCATTTCAATATGGTCATTGCCTACTATCAATCCAATATGGTCACTGCCTACTATCATCCAATATGGTCACTGCCTACTATCATTCCAATATGGTCACTGCTATCATTCCAATATGGTCACTGCCTACTATCATTCCAATGTGGTCACTGCCTACTATCATTCCATTATAGTCACTGCCTACTATCATTCCAATGTGGTCACTGCTTAATATCATTCCAATATGGTCACTGTCTACTGTCATTCCAATATGGTCACTGCCTAATATCATTCCAATATGGTCACTGCCGACTATCATTCCAATATGGTCACTGCCTACTATCTTTCCAATATGGTCATTGTCTACTATCAATCCAATATGGCCACTGCCTACTATCATTCCAATATGGTCACTGCCGACTATCATTCCAATATGGTCACTGCCTACTATCATTCCAATATGGGCACTGCCTACTATCATTCCAATATGGGCACTGCCTACTATCATCCAATATGGTCATTGCCTACTGTCAATCCAATATGGTCACTGCCTACTATCATCCAATATGGTAACTGCCTACTATCATTCCAATATGGTCACTGCTATCATTCCAATATGGTCACTGCCTACTATCATTCCAATATGGTCAGGGCCTACTATCATTCCAATATGGTCACTGCCTACTATCATTCCAATATGGTCATTGCCTACTATCAATCCAATATGGTCACTGCCTACTATCATCCAATATGGTCACTGCCTACTATCATTCCAATATGGTCACTGCTATCATTCCAATATGGTCACTGCCTACTATCATTCCAATGTGGTCACTGCGTACTATCATTCCATTATGGTCACTGCCTACTATCATTCCAATGTGGTCACTGCCTACTATCATTCCAATATGGTCACTGCTATCATTCCAATATGGTCACTGCCTACTATCATTCCAATGTGGTCACTGCCTACTATCATTCCATTATAGTCACTGCCTACTATCATTCCAATGTGGTCACTGCTTAATATCATTCCAATATGGTCACTGTCTACTGTCATTCCAATATGGTCACTGCCTAATATCATTCCAATATGGTCACTGCCGACTATCATTCCAATATGGTCACTGCCTACTATCTTTCCAATATGGTCATTGTCTACTATCAATCCAATATGGCCACTGCCTACTATCATTCCAATATGGTCACTGCCGACTATCATTCCAATATGGTCACTGCCTACTATCATTCCAATATGGGCACTGCCTACTATCATTCCAATATGGGCACTGCCTACTATCATCCAATATGGTCATTGCCTACTGTCAATCCAATATGGTCACTGCCTACTATCATCCAATATGGTAACTGCCTACTATCATTCCAATATGGTCACTGCTATCATTCCAATATGGTCACTGCCTACTATCATTCCAATATGGTCAGGGCCTACTATCATTCCAATATGGTCACTGCCTACTATCATTCCAATATGGTCATTGCCTACTATCAATCCAATATGGTCACTGCCTACTATCATCCAATATGGTCACTGCCTACTATCATTCCAATATGGTCACTGCTATCATTCCAATATGGTCACTGCCTACTATCATTCCAATGTGGTCACTGCCTACTATCATTCCATTATGGTCACTGCCTACTATCATTCCAATGTGGTCACTGCCTACTATCATTCCAATATGGTCACTGCCTACTATCATTACAATGTGCTCACTGCCTACATTCATTCCAGTATAGTGACTGCCTGCTATCATTCCAATATGGTCACTGCCTACTATCATTCCAATGTGGTCACTGCCTACTAACATTCCAATATCGTGACTGCCTACCAGGGGCAGTTTGGGATAGAAAACCAGCACGGGAAATTTCTGGAAGCAACCCTAATGGGGGCAGGTCTGTTAAGGGAGTGGGCTTGTTGAAGGGGCGAGGTCTGTGGAGGAGGGCAGTATATTCCATCCTCTTAGGGCCTGGAGGGGCTTTTGCAAGCCACTGAGGGGAGCAGGGCCTGCAACATAAATTTTGGTGAATGATACACTCTTTTTGGGGCCCCCCATATCTCTGCACTAGGTACAGGCCAAACAGTTTGAAAATCTTTTCTTACTTATATCGTGGTTTCTCTGCAAGATGTCTGGAAGATGTCTGTTTACTTAGAAATATAACCAATGTCATCATGAAAACCAAATAATATATAGTAACAAAAGTTTTTGTGCAGAGCAAAATGTGAATTTCCCTGATCAAACAATTTCTGTGTCTCTCCAGGCCCCCCATGTCACTCCAGACCCTCTTATCTGTCCATCCAAAGGTCCCCCTGTGGTTCTCCAGGCCCTTTGTGTCTCTTCATCTCCAAGCTTCCGTATTACTTGCGCTCCAGGCCCCCTTATCTTTCCATCCCCAGGACCCCCTGTGCCTCTCCATCCCCAGGACCCCCTGTGCCTCTACAGGCCCCCCTGCGGCTCTCAGCCTCATTCCCCCAGCCCCAGTGTGTCTCAACCACATTACCCCAGCCCCAGATCGTTCAGTGTAGGCACTGCAGGGGATGGGGAACGACGGTACAATCACGATGTCATAACATTAAGGGCCAAACAAAACAAGTGGGGGCAGGTCGGGCGACAGGTGGTGGTGAGACAGATGACAAGTGGGGGCGGTGCTGAGAAGAGGAGGAGGTCTGCAGGAGTGGGGACGCCCCCTCCCTGTCTTAAGTGCCCTGAGTCTTCTGAAGGCTTAATATGGCCCTGGACCTTGGCTTTGCTCATATCATGAGCCTCATGACTCTCCATTTTATACTCTGTGATCTAGATTAAACTGAGTGGACCAGACCCCATCTTGTGGACTTTTCTTAGCCATACTTTGCCTACTCCCCCTGCCTCCACAATAGAGGGCAAGTCTTCCGGAACGGACGCCACCTGTGCAACTGACACCCACACCTAGTTACTGAGTGAAAGTGGCCAAATTGCGTCATCGTAGCTCTGCCCCCTGTATTGCAATGCCGGTAATCTCGGAATTGTATAGCTGGTAGGGAGAGCGCAAAAAAGCAATCTTGCCACACGGATCATAGGTCGTTCGTTGGTCATTCACTGCATAAAAATGAACTATATGAATGATTTATCATTGAATGATATCGTTATCGTTTATATCGTTCATAGATATCGTACCGTGTGTTTGCACCATTAGCGTTAATTACCACCATACTATCATGCTAGATACCAGTACAAGAGAACTTTACCTGCACACTGGATGAGTGCAGCCCAAACCACCCAGAGCCGTAACTAGACTTTTTTATTCCCTGTGCCAGAAAGAGCATTGGCACCCCCCCACCCTCCCTTTATATTTCAAATAGTGACATAAGATGCACACCCGAAAAATGGCCATGTCCTCATGGGGAAGGGCCAGGGAGGAGATAGGGGAGGCCAGGAGATGCTGGGGATAAAATATGAGGAAGCTACAAGTGAGGATGATAATAAACAGAAAATTGACAGGTCCAAACAGCACCCCCTGACCTGCGGTGCCCTGTGCCATGGCACAGGCCGCACTACGCTATTTACGGCCCTGCTCCCTGATATGGTCCCTGGTGAATACCACCAATGGGTTACATCCTTGATACTGGTAGTGCAAATACTAGCTGATAGTCTAGAACTCTGAATTTTCCTTAGAAATGTAATACACATAAACGGTTGACATGATGTTTACTTGTTGAATATTACTAAATCTTTAGTGTATTGCTGTTGTTAAAAATGATTACTAAAGACTTTCTTTGTTATACTGTAAACTGATTAAAAAACAACACATTATATATATCTTATTGGTTTATTTTATTTTTTTTGCTTTGTACAGGAGCTATGTATTTTAAATTATTTGCAAAAAAACACCTTTGATACACCAGATAACCCTACAAAGTTCCATACTGTATCTACATTACATATTTCCAGTTCTTTGCAATCATAAATCTGTCCTTTTCATACAGGCTGCGGTACAGTGTTGCACACATAATTACATGCCTCCACCCTCCTTCATCCCTGGCTTTCTCTGCTGTTTAGCCATCTCCCCCAAGATGTAATTATCTGCACCAGCACCGTGCACATGGTCTGGCTCTCTGATCACTACTGGTAGCTGCAGCGTTAGCTCAGACATTCCAATGCAGTGAGGCAGCAGTGTCAGGGCTGGTCACCCGGCCAAGCAATTATACACCCCCAGCCCCGCTCTCATTCACAACACAAGGGATACTATGGCTTTTGACCAACATTAAGCGCTGCAGAAATCTGAGGAGGCTTTCACCTCAAGATCACATACAAACTTCTCTGCACATGTACTGCTGAGACTAGTGTTCACAGGCAGCGGCAGCCTTCACCAAGTCATGTGAATTGCACAGTGAGTTATTGCTTTATTATAACTCTGCTCCTGCTCAAATTTTAGTACTGGAAATGCTTGAATGATATCCGAAATTCAGGATGTGCAAAGAACTGTACCTGAAAAAGTAGGGCATATGTATCAAAGCTTGATGTGAGATAAAATTGTGAAATATATATCACCAACCAATCAGCTCCAAACTATCATTTCTTAAACACAGTCTGCAAAATGTAAGTTAGAAGCTGATTGGTTGGTGATATATACTGTATCTCACAATTTTATCTCACATCAAGCTTTGATACATATGCCCCTTGGTCTGGTTGAAAGATATTATTTTACCAAAGCTACTGAGGATTGGTGTTTAAAGTTCAGTAATTATTTTTAATTGTGCAGACTGAGTCAATGTAATAAAAAACAGAGTTCTTTATCAATGTGCCATTGATAAAGAACTCAGTAGATTAAGATAAAATGATTGGACTTACAAAGTGATGTATAAATTCAGGTAAAAATCCGGTTCCAGCACTAAAAGGAAAACACTTTCTTGTTACTTGCACCTGAGTACTTGCATGCAACACAGGTGTTTTGGTTTCCAGATTTGGAAATTGTCACAAGACATTTATAATAAATATTGACCTTTTTTATTTTTCAACACTTTTACCTTCAAATTAAATATTTTGCCTGAGATGCAATTTGCAGTTTTACAGGAAAGTGAAATCTGTTGAATCTAGCAGTTTGTTTCTTATATAAAGATAGCTGTATTCAGTGCTGTACAATATAGGTTTGTATTGCATGCATCACTCCTGCAAGATAAAGCTTACTAATGCACCAGACACACAAATACAATTGTTTATGTAGTGATAGCAACATTGTTGCATTTTGTCAAGTTTGCATCCGTAAGTTAACACCCTGCCAGGTACGTTAGAGAATGTCTGTCAATTATGTGTTTGCTTTAAGTACCAGGATGATGATGGCAAGTAAGTGGTCTGTTCTTCTCTGGTACTTGTCCAATAAAAGCACTGATGGTTCCCCTCTGTATTACATACTGTATGGCAGAGAAGTATGGGTTCCCATCCCCAAACACAATAAACTCACAATCGTTTACAACCAAATTTTTTATTAGAGATTACACAAAAAGGATATTTAGGTCAATCTGTTAATTTAATTATTTAAAAAAAATTATATATATATATTTATTTTTTTTGTAAGTATGAATATCACAATCAAGCAAGTAATACTTAGGCAGATTGTGCTTGACCAAACCAATATACAACAATATCACTTGAAATTTTCAGAGGGTTTATCTTCTAATGGTTCTCTGAATATTTAAATTCATGTAACTTTTATAACACTTGAGTTTGATCAAACTTCAGTAATTCTATAGACTATATGGTAAACTAATATTATAACATTATAATGTAATATTATAATATTTGTTTCATATATATATATATATATATATATATATATATATACACACACACACACACACACACAGGGGTTAAAGTGGTCCAGAATGGGGCGGAACTGCGTTCCGTTACTTCCGCCTCTTCCGACCCACCCCAGCCCGGCGCTGCAGGAAGGCTCCATTTGCCGGGCGCCCGCTGAGATTTTGTTACCAGCGGGTGCCTGGCTCCCTCCCCGCAGCGCCAGCAGCAGCCAGATGCTGGAGCTCACTACTGAGCTCCGGCTTCCAGCTCCCGCAGTTGTAGTGCAGTATGGGAGAGACTTCCTGACGTCTCTCCCATAGTTCAGAGGAGCAGCCAGGCGGACCAGACGGCAGCGGAAGCGGGAGCGGGGATTAAGGTAAGTATTTGTTTTTTGTATTTTTTTGTGTTAGCGGCTTCACTATAGGGAGAATTACTCGGGGCACTACTACTGGGGCCATTACTCAGGGGACATTACTATTGGGGGCATTACTACAGGAGGCATTACTCAGGGGGCATTACTACTAGGGGCACTACTATTGAGGACACTATTACAGGGGGATTACTAGTGGGGGCATTGCATAGGGGGGCACTGCATAAGGGGCACCACTTCTGGGGTCAGAGCATAAGGGGGGTTCTGCGTAAGGGGCACCACTGCCATGGGCCCTGCATAAGGGGCACTACCACTGTGGGAACTGCATAAGGGGCACTATCTCTACTGTGGGGCACTGCATAAGGGGCACCACTACAGTGGGCATTGCATAAAGGGCATCACTACAGTAGGCATTATGTGTAAGAGGCACTACTTCTGTGGGTATTGTATAAGGTGCACTATTACTGTGGACATTGTGTATAAGGGGCACAAATGTGGGCATTGTGTAAAAGGCACTGCTGTGTGCCATACATGAATAAGGGACACTACTACAGTATGTGGTGTAATGTGAATCAAGATTGTGCTACTGTGTGTCGTAATTTGAATTTGAAATACTACTGTGTGACCGCGCCCCTTTATTTTGAGACCACGCCCCCTTTTTGGCGCACGCAGTCCTTTTGTTGGAAAAACACCAAAGGGGGGCGGTGAGTTCCACCACTTCTCTAGGACCACTTTAAGCAATATATATACACAGGGGCATTTCAAGAGAGGAGAGGGCCCGTGTGTAGTCTCCGACACGGGCCCCCTCCTCTCTGTCCAGCAGCGCATTGAGCTGTGCGCGGCCAGCGCCGGAGTGATAGACTCTGGGCACTAGAGTGCGCCCACAGTCTATAGAGTATGCACTGGTCACCGGGAAAATGGCCGCAGTGGCCATTTTCCCTGTACTGCGCATGTGCAAATGACGGGAAAATGGTTGCAGTGTCCATTTTCCAGTTGTTTTTACAGCGCCGCACCCCCGCTCCAACGTGGGACTCCGAAGAGGTAAGTAATACTATGGGTGCAGGGTGTGCGGTGCGGGGCCCTCCGTGTTGTCCGCACCCATTATAGATATGCCCCTGTATGTGTGTGTGTGTATATATATATATATATATATATATAATGTCTGTGTCGACCGGCACTCCACTCCAAGAAACGACAATACTTACCTGGGTGCCCTCCCCCGGTTCGGAGCAGCTTTCCCCTTATAGTAAGCAGAGGAACAGGCGGCACTCACATGACGTTAAAGTATAATCACCGACCGGTCATCTTTATTTTTAACTCCAACATTTCAATCTCCCCAATTGGAGATTTTCCTCAGGGACCAGAGCATTGACAAGTGATAAAGTGGAGAGTCATAACTAACCAAACGATTCTTCAAACAAAGCTTGTAAAATGACAGTTAGGAGCTGATTGGTTGGTACTGTATCACTCTCTACTTTATCACTTTTTAAGGCTTAATACAATCATCTCCCCCTTTCTGTCTTGAGCCCTCTCACATTCCTGCCAGTATCATGTGACCTCCCTCCTGTACCCTGCAGCTGTGCTCCCTCATGCCGGCCCACTCCTGGTTGCTAAGCAACCTCATCCTCTGCTGCAGCTGGGGCTCTTCTGCGACTACAACTGTACTCTGCTCCTGGACTTCCTTCATAAGTTATGATTGCAGCCACCTGTGTTGAAACACCCTTCTCATCAATTAACTAGTTCAACACAGATGATTGCAATCATACATGAGGTGGGAAGTCCAGGAGCAGAGCATTTTGTCACTAATGGAAAGGGTCATGTTGGAGGGTAGGATATTGGTGTAGTGTCTATAGAAGAAAACCAAGAACTGATGTGTTTCAGTGGCCTGCTCCACAAGGTAACTGACCCTCCAATAGAGTAACAATGTACTATTCAGTGCACAGTCCGGCACATGACCCCTAGAGGAGGGGATTGGGCCCTCAGTCAGTGTGGCCCACCGGGGATTTCCCCTGTACAGTACGTCCAACCCTGTGTATACTTGTCATTGATATATGAGTGATCTTACAACATAAGCTATTATTTTGCTGGTGAATAACTAGTGAAACCTTACTGCTGTACAAGACCCTTTTAAAGTAGACCTGTAGACTTTACAGTTTGCAACAAACTGCAAACATACTGATAAGTTTTATGCTGCTGCTTGCATTAAACTCTTACTTATATTTGACTGGCATGGGTTGTTTTTAATTTGCTAAGTGAAAGTGCATGAGATACCAGTTTAGTTTGTTTCATGATAAAGATGACAAACATTTAATAGCCCGGCAGAATGTCAAGGTTATGTAAATAATCAGTAGCACATCTCCATATGTTGTAAGTTTCCTGATCCTGCTGCTGCCACTAAAATGTGCTTTGAAGGCTGCAATATGTAACTGAAATTCTGAGGATTATAGAAAGGGCTTTGTTTATCAGGTGAGAGGACTTAATACTACCCCTGTACCCCAGGGCCCTTCAGAAATTAAGGATTTTGTTTCTATTTGTTTGTTCAGATCAAAATGAAAGTACTAAAATGTATAAAAGATTACTATCATTATCAAGTAAAATATACAAATTGTAAACACCAAATGTTTTGCGATCCCTGCTATAAGCATGCCATGAGCATACGGCCCCAACAGCACCCAGATTATTGAAGATCTTCAATGATCTATAGTGGATCATTTCAAAAGCTTGCACCATTGACCATTATAAAAGATTGTGTTTAATGGTGCAGCTGTTAATGTGTACTTAAACTGCTAACTAGTACCTGAAACATTGCATTCAGATAGGGTGAATTGTGTCTTATGAACTAATTCCCAACATTGCATTCTAAAATTTAAGCATGCAAAATTTATATCAGATTTGCTAATACACGTTCACAGTTCACTTGTGTGGACTGGTAAACTGCAATCCATGAAAAATGGAGAACCTACTTCAGTGAAACGTGTCTTAAGGCCCCCATACATCTGCGATGGATCGTCACGATGTAGCAATCCTGCAACCCGGCATTGCAGGATCGCTGAAATCCAACATGTTGGATTTCACAGATATGTCGATCACTATCCAAAAATTATCATGATTTGCAGATCGATGAAATTTAACCAGTAGAATTTCACAGACCCTGCGATGGATCGCGGAACATCGATGGCTGCTTTTCAGCCATTCCGACCGGTGGATCAGCATTTCCGATCCCATCGCTACATCGTGACGATCTGTCACAGATGTATGGGGGCCTATAAGCGTGTGCCAGTTTCTGTATGATTTACATATTTTATTAACACCTATATGAGAATGAGCACTAAATGACATCTATCTTTGAACTTGAAGTCATGAATTACAGCAAAGCATAACTAGAAGAATTTTGCATCACTCAATACAGATTAAACGAAAGTAATATCTGAAGTGTTTTCAGCTAATAACCAAAACAATTTCAGTTACATAATTTTTTTTTATTATTTATGTCTCCTAAAATATTGCACAAACCCAGGTTAAATTTATTGTAGGATCAGCTTGTCCCAAAATCATGGCATGAAATATTGTGTACTATAATGGAACATGTATAAATGCTGACACTGCATTTTTCCCAAGCTCAGTTAAGTCAATTTTGCTTGGTGTATGCTAATGCTAAGTACACACTAAACCAGTGGTTCTCAAACTCTGGGCCTGATTCAGACCCGGTCGCAAGCGCTGAGCGCTCGCAATTGGGTCAGTGGTGGTCCAGAGCGCATACGCACAATGGAGCCGGCTACGTCGTGCGCATGCGCAAGACCTGGATAGTGACGGGCAATCCGTCACACTGGGGCTCGCACCAAAGGGGGTGTGCTGTCGATGTTGAGTGACAGCACGCCCCCTTTGGTGGGCGGGTCGGGGGGTGGCTGCCCAGACGGAGGCGTTCCCATGGGAACACTTACCGTTTGGGGGCGGCCCCACTGACATCACAAGTGATGTCAGTGGGAGAGCTTTCGGCTCTGTTTGAGCCGAAAGCTCTCTGGGGCTTGCGGCCACGAGACCCTACCACAAGGGTCTTGTCGCAAGCCCGATGGTCGCGATGGTCTTGACCATCGTGACCATCATCCTGGCAGCTTGCATTAGCTGTGGGTGGCAACCCATAGCAATGCGAGCGGCCAGGAGGCAGCTCCATTAGAAAAAAAAAAAGATGCCCTGATTCAGAGCGAGCGCTCTGTCAGAGCGTCCGGCTCTCAATCAGGGCCTCTGTCCTCAGGACCCCACACAGTTCAAATTTTCCAGGTCACCCAGCATAGGTGTGTTCATTACTCACTGACACATTTTAAAAGATTCACAGGTGGAGCTAATTATTTCACTCATGATTCCGTGAGACCTGGAAAACATGTACTATTTAGGGCCCTGGGGACCGAGTTTGAGGGCCTGTGCACTAGATGATTCTGGATCGTGGCCAAAGGAACGATATGTCGGCCATACACTCTAAATGATATATTGTGCGACCGCATGATAATATCGTCCAGTGGCCACATCCAGGAGTATGGTTTCGTTCAAGATATCTTCTGAAGTTGGTCTGCTTCAGTGACGCTTAGAGATGACATCATCTCCAAGCATTCACTGTAACGCCAAAGAGCTGGGTCACTGCAGACCCTGCTACGGTGTGAACCTTGCCGACTCAGGAATATCTTCGGTTGGCGCCAGGGCCAGCCCTAGGCATAGACAAACTAAGCAAATGCCTAGGGGCATCCAAGCTTGCCTAGGGCCGGTGGAGGTTTGGAGCAGGCATGACCTGCTGCCGGCTGGGCAGAAACTCTGGCAGCTGCTACTTCTGCTATGTAGCATCCACGATCGGAGCTCAGCTGACAGCTCTGATCGGTCCTGGCAGCAGCAAACAGTGAATGGGCTGCGGCAGAAGGTTGTGGGGGCGGAGCACCTGGACAGCGGCTAGTGGTTAGCGCAGGGCCAGCTCTGAGGCATCACACAATCAGAATGAGCTTCTGCGCATGGACAGAGGCTCATTCAGGACTATAAGACAGTGGTTGCAGGAGGACTACTGCACCATGGGCCTTTGCGGAGCTCGGAGTAGTGAGTCACGGCTCTGGGTTCCGCCCCCAGCAATTATCACACACAGATGTGGCCTGCCAGCCTGAGATGGAAAAAGTGGGTCCGCAACCTGTGGCTTGCTGTACCTTGAGTCAGACAGCTCTGCAGGCTCCACTCATGTAAAGTAAATTTGGAACTGGGAGAGGGCGGGGGTGCTGTGGTACTTACTGCTGGGATAGGGGTGGTGGGTGATGGTGTGTACTGATTCTGTGCTGTGCTGGCCACACCCCTTTTCAGGATCCCACGGGGAGGGGGGCACCACCCAAAATCTTGCCTAGGGCACTAATTTGGCTAGGGCCAGCTCTGGTTGGGGAATTTTCCTGGTCCGATCCGGATAGGAACCCTGTTCCATCCCTCAGGTCAGACCTGGAACCTTGGTATAAAAGAGGTATTGGATACCTAACTAATGGTGTTGTTGGGGTATACTAATGAATATGCTCCTAAATGCCTACTTCATGTCAAGTAACTATCATTTCAAAGATAGACATTAATGATTTTTATAAACCTTTGCTGACATTCACACAGTCACAGCTGCCTTTAACAGATATAAAGTCTCTGTAATACTTACTACACACATTAGCAAAGATCACAAAGGGCCTCTTTATCAATCATGTTTGTAGGATATCCCTCAATCACCTGTTTAAGTTTCCCCCGAGTGTACAGTATGTAGGGGGACCGATATCTGCTGTGATCCCCTATTCTTTTGTAGTAAAATTAGACCCCATAATTGCCTTATTATAATACTGCCTTATTGACAGTAGCAAATGCTATCTTCAGATGGCCACCCACACATGCATGTTCAGTAGGCCATGCATGCAGAGTAGTGCGCTGGAGACCCAAAGAAGTTAAATAACGACATTAGTGATCACTTCATTTTTTGTAAATGTAGTGCGGAACACACCATTAGGATGTTCAGGTGTGAAGAGGTAATAAGTGTGGGTACTCCCGTCACCAAGACAGAGTGACAAACCTGAATGCGGTATCTTCCCCATGAGCAGATAACATGAACAGACTTGCAGTTCTCCGAAAACAGATTTATCTTTTATTGCGGAAGTAAAATAGCTGCACAGTTGACAGTTTAAGTTGTTTCTCAAGCAATGTGATTTGTGAATAGTAAAGAACAACAGGTGGTTACTCGGATACTGCTTTGACCAGAAGGAAACATTGTAACAAACCAGCTTTACACAAACATGCAGCTTACCTAAAAGGAAAACAATGCAGTATATTACAGTTTCAGTGAAGAAAGATAACACATGCAGGCTATTGTCATAGTACTTATTGTGCACCAGCTCAATCTAGAAAAGGCAGTCTAGTCAGTATATAACCACTTCAATGAAGAGAGATAGCACATAGTAGTACTTGTAGTGCGCCGGATCAGTTTATAAAAGGCAGTTTACGGTATGCAATGTATAACAGCTTTAATTATGAAAGATAACGCATGCAGGCAGTGGTAGCACTTGTAGTGCACCGGCTCAATTTAAAAAAGGCAGTAAATAAGCTTTAATGAAGAAAGCTAGCACATGCAGGCTGCTGTAGCAAGTGTAGTGCACTAGCTCTATGTACAAAAGACAACCTATGCAACAGCTCAGGTAAAGACAGTTCAGCATTTGACAATAAATAAATTTCTTTGAGAGATCACCTGTGAGCAAGCAGGTAAATCTCAACATAAAAAGACACCAATATCATTTGACATAAAATACATTTCTTTGAGCAATGGGGTACGGCAGGGTCCAGTCTGCCTATGCCGCACAGAGGGTTGGGTACATGATCCCAGCGCTGATAATGCTGGCGGTCAGAATCCCGCAGCATAATCCCAACGCCTGCAGGTAAGTATTCTAACCCTTCCCCTAACCCTCATCTCCCGAACCCTAACAGTCCCACCCCCCTCCTAGTGCCTAATCCAGAGTTTCCTAAACGCGGTCCTCAAGGCTGCCCAACAGTTCAGGGTTTATACATATCCATGGTTGAGCACAGGTGACTTAACTGACGTGGTCAGTTTTGATGCGAACGCAGCCAGCTGTACTTCAAATGACAAGGTGCGACTGCACCATCCGGCTGTTTTTTTTTTAAGAGAAAACTTGTTCTACACATGTGCAAAACGTATCTCCTCTTCTGACTACCCGGACTTTTCTGCGGACCATGCAATTTCTGACCGGTTTTGCTGGAAAAATCGTCAGTTAAGTGGTTAATTAGTACCTCAGTCAATTTGATTTAACCACCTGTGTTCAACCATGAATAGCTCTAACACCTGAACTGTTGGGGAGCCTCCCTTGAGGACCCTGTTTGGGAACCTCTGGCCTGACCCTAACCTTAATACTCCCTCTCGGGATCGCAACCATCAGGATTCTGGAGCCGGGATTCTGACTGCTGTCGGGATTCTGTCGCCGGGAGGCATTATGTGCGCCAGGATGTCAACTACATCCCTGTGCAGGTTCCCTTTGTCAGGCCAAAGTTCATGTAAAGAACTGCCATAGGGCTCAATGGATCCCCCTACTCCGTTCTTTAAAAAAAAGCCTAAAGGGGCTATGAAACATCTTATAGGGCACATATATACACCCCTACCCTAGGCACAATGGTGATGGAGGGGGATAAAAGGGTGACCCTGTCTAACAGTTGGGATGACCCCATAACTATGGGCTACCACAGGAGCTCCTGTCCAGTGGTGTATCTATAATGGTTGCAGTGTGTGCGGGGCACACCGACCCCGCACCGAACATACTGCACCCATATTTTTTTAAAGTTACCTGTCCGATGTCCCACGTTGGGTGTCACTGCTGCTCAGAACACCGGAAAAATGGCCGCCGCTGCCATTTTCTGGTGTTCTGCGCATGCACAGTAGACTCCGGGCACTAGAGTGTGCCCGGAGTCTACTGCGCATGCGCAGAACGCCGGAAAATGGCCACCACGGCCATTTTCCTGGCGTTCTGCGCATGCGCAGTAGACTCCGGGCACACTCTAGTGCCCGGAGTCTACTAATGCTCCGGTGGCTGGCCAGTCGCGTCAGTCGGCTGCCAGCCACCAGGGAGAGAGGAGGGGGCCCCGCACGAGGAGTGTACACAGGCCCCCTCCTCTCTTAAAATACCCCTGCTCCTGTCCCTGGATGTGATTTTGCATACATCCCAGCGATATTTCATTTCTAATGGTGCACACACACGGCATGATCGATAACGATATCGTTGTTCAATCTCCTGGGTGTGCTGGACGATCGATATCGATCATGCAGCACACCATGTATCTACCAACAACTATAACGACCTGCGATCAACAATCACGGGTACCTATAGTAACTTGCTCGATATCGAGCAAGTTGACCTGCATGCACAGGCGATGGTTGATATCGACCACGCACCGCAGGTCGTTGGTGAGTTTGTAGGGTCCTAAAAATGAACGATTTCAACGATTACGATTTGTTATCGTTCAAATCGCTCCGTGTGTATTCACCATTACTGTCACTATAAGAAACTATAATTGTCAGGTGTACAACCGGATAATGAATATGCCCCAAGTGTGACAACTATTACATGACACCACTTTGTGGCATAGTTGGATAGTTATATACGAGAAGTACACAATGCATTGGGCTACAGGAAAGGACAACTATATCAGACAACATCATATGAAAGGTATTAGTGTAAATTAAGAATAACAATAACAGCAATGCACATGAACCAGCAGAGTGATCAGCACTGGGCGCCGTATACAGGACGCCTAAGAGGAGGCAGCCGGGTTATAGGGGGTACGCGCGAGCTGACTGAGAGAGTCACCCGGAGCGCGCGCTCCCCCCCCATCTCCCGGCGCTGACACGTGACCTGACACCTCAGCCGTGGCCGCCGTGGGCTGTGAGAGTCGGAGTGGCGGCAGTTGCTGGTCCCGGTGCAGAGGTAACTTTCTCCCCGCATGCTGTCTGTCCCTGCTCTATCTGCCGGCTTCTGGTGTTGGTACTCTCCCACCTAACGGTGCGGGGCAGATAGTTAGCCGGGTAGTTTGAAGCATCACTTGCTGCTGGCAGCAGTGCTGCAGCCTCTCACCCAACCTGTGCCCTAGGTATATACTGTGGGGCTTGTATGTCTCTCACCCAGCCTGTGCCCTAAGTATATACTGTGGGGCTTGTATGTCTCTCACCCAGCCTGTGCCCTAAGTATATACTGTGGGGCTTGTATGTCTCTCACCCAGCCTGTGCCCTAAGTATATACTGTGGGGCTTGTATGTCTCTCAACCAGCCTGTGCCCTAAGTATATAAAGTACTGTGGGGCTTTTTGTATGCCTCTCACCCAGCCTGTGCCCTAAGTATATACTGTGGGGCTTGTATGTCTCTCACCCAGCCTGTGCCCTAAGTATATACTGTGGGGCTTGTATGTCTCTCAACCAGCCTGTGCCCTAAGTATATAAAGTACTGTGGGGCTTTTTGTATGCCTCTCACCCAGCCTGTGCCCTAAGTATATACTGTGGGGCTTGTTGTATGTCTCTCACCCAGCCTGTGCCCTCACTATATACTGTGGGGCTTGTTGTATGTCTCTCTCACAACCTGTGCTCTCAGTATATACTGTGGGGCTTGTTGTATGTCTCTCACCCAGCCTGTGTCCTCACTATATACTGTGGGGCTTGTTGTATGTCTCTCACCCAGCCTGTGCCCTCACTATATACTGTGGGGCTTGTTGTATGTCTCTCTCACAACCTGTGCTCTCAGTATATACTGTGGGGCTTGTTGTATGTCTCTCACCCAACCTGTGCCTTCAGTATATACTGTGGGGCTTGTTGTATGCCTCTCACCCAACCTGTGCCCTCAGTATATACTGTGGGGCTTGTTGTACGCCTCTCACCCAGCCTGTGCCCTAAGTATATACTGTGGGGCTTGTTGTATGTCTCTCACCCAACCTGTGCCCTCAGTATATACTGTGGGGCTTGTTGTACGCCTCTCACCCAACCTGTGCCCTCAGTATATACTGTGGGGCTTGTTGTACGCCTCTCACCCAACCTGTGCCCTCAGTATATACTGTGGGGCTTGTTGTACGCCTCTCACCCAGCCTGTGCCTTCAGTATATACTGTGGGGCTTGTTGTACGCCTCTCACCCAACCTGTGCCCTCAGTATATACTGTTGGGCTTGTTGTACGCCTCTCACCCAACCTGTGCCTTCAGTATATATACTGTGGGGCTTGTTGTATGCCTCTTACCCAGCCTGTGCCCTAAGTATATACTGTTGGGCTGCTTGTATGTCTCTCACCCAGCCTGTGCCCTAAGTATACCGTGAGGTTTGTATGTCTCTGACTACTATCGTATGTAGGCTGCAGTGGCCGGGATTCATGCTGAGTGTGGTGGGCTGAACTTGCAGGGTTAACAGAATACAGTATTCATCAGATGTGCATCCTGGGACTTATAGTTACACAGCATAGTGTGCTGTAGCAGGAGTCCTGCAGAAAGTGTTTAAAATAAAGCATTATGTATGTATGGCCCAGGGCACCTCAGCTGCACGTCACCTAATTTAGATCAGGGACCAATATTATAATGACAGACTTGGCTGGTTTAACAAATTATTGCAATATTTTGGAACAAACATTGCCTGAATTTAAATAAATTTAAAGTTTTAACTGTAATGAGGTGAGTGCTGAGCATGTATCATTTTTTATAGATGGATATGAGATAAGTACCTAATAGTGTAGTAGCTTACTTGTAAATGGGAATATAAGTAATTTAGATGGCTATACACCAAGCGATTTGGCTGCTTTATTATAGAACTATAAAGATGGGTACACAACAGCGGCAGCTCCTACCCTCTTTGATGAGGGGGGCTGCCACCGCCGAGAATCACTTACCCTGCCTCGGTCCCGGCGCCTGCTGCATAATCACTGACAGGCGCCGGGACCTGCGCATTCGCAGTAGTGGCAGGGTGCCGCTTCGCGCATGCTCAAATGACCAGCTTCCAAAGGGTTGCATCGTCTGCAGCCCCAAGGAGCCGGGTAGGGCTGGCGGAAAAGCTACGAAATACCCACTGGAAACCGCTCTCTGCTAATAGCAGCCCAGACTGGCAGTCCCAGGGGGAGGAGACACCTCCCCCTGAGACTGTCTGTTGTGTATGTGACTGGCAGGTGGTAAGTAGAAGCACTAGTATGCATCTAATTGTTATGCAGCCAATCTCATTGTATAATATTCATCATCGGGATCCTGGCTCCAGTATCCCGACTGCCGGCAACTCGAAGGTAAGTATCTGGGGTTAGGGGAGGGTTAGGCACTAAGGTGGCGGGTTAAGTTTTGGGTGCGGGGAGGGGAAGGTTATGGTTAGTGATAATATACTTAACTATGGCTGTTGGGATTCTGACTGTTCGGATGCTGCTGTCTGTATTCTGACCACCAGGAACCCATACCCAACCTGATTTCCACATGTGATTTAATTAATCTTGTGATTCTAATAGAGTTTACGTACTGAATATCCTTGTGGTAAATATATGAGAATTAACAGCTAAATACAACGGTTCAAGGTTGTTTGCAAATGTTCTTTTGATTTGTAAATGAAAAGTAAGCATGTACCACCTACTGTAATATCACATAAAATTATTCTGTATTTCTTAATATGAAGAATGAAGCACATGATTGCTCTCCAAGTTTGAGATGGGAAACCAATGACACCATAAGAGAGAAAGTTTAATCAGTCCATAAATGACAGTTTCTTCAGTGTCAAATGAGGTTAAACTACTTTGTTCTAGTTGCACCAAATCTATGATAAAATTAACTGTGATCTTGGTCCGTCGCACCTCAGGCTAGCTAAAGACTGGATGAGATACGACCACGTAATTTCTAATATTGTGATGGCAGCAGATTAATGGCAGACAGTGTAAGCTCCTAATTTCTTAGTACTGTTTATAAACATGGCTTGTATCAGGAATTTAGCTTTTACATTGCCTACTGTATGTATGCAAATTGTATAAACTCAAAGATTAAAGCTGCAATCCCACATAGGTTGTTTTTTTTTCTTTCAATGTCAAGATACCTTATATGCATGCACCATATATTTTTTCTTAGCTCTCCTCTGACCAATCATTATTTCCTTTTCAAAACCTCTCTGGATAGCAATCAAATATGGTAGCCAATGTACTCAACATGTGCTGGCAGATGGGAGGATGTTACAGTGCAGACGCAACACATTAGGACCACAGCAGAGTTGCGCACAGGTCTGTTTTGTGGATGAATCGGGTGTTTTTTTTTTTTTTGAGCAATGTTATTTATTTAATTTTTTTTTTTTTTTTTTTAGCAGAGTACTTCTTAGCCAAGCGCATGCATCTACGGGTGATTCATTTGCATCTCCTCTTGTGACTGAACTGACATATAGACAGAACTGTGTAGGCTATGCAGAGTTGTGTGCTGTGGCGGACTGGAGCATGAAGGGCCCACAGGGGAATGCAATAATAGAGGCCCACAAAGAGGTGTGGCCAGTCACTGGAGGGTGTGTGTGTGTAATATAAACATGTATACTGTATACATAAATCCGTCCTTGGTCTGGAACTCCCATTGACAATGTTTAACTGCTGCCGGTGCCCTCACAAAAAGAATGTACAGTGCAAACGTGCGGCACTTATGGCATCTTAGGGCGGAATTCAATTGATTTTGCGGCCCGCATCTCCCATCTAAAGTGACAGGAGATCGCGGGCCGCTATTCAATTGTGCCAGCGTTTCACGCTGATCGCACCCAAGTGGTCGGGTTTAGCCGCGTAAAACCGCTAACCCCGACCAAAGAGCTGGGCGCGATCACGAAAAGTGCCGTTTGGGCGCCCAAACAGGACAGTTTTCGCCGATTTCAGCCCGCACTCCTTTGGGGCTGCGAGCTGAAATCGAGCGCTAGCAGCTGATCGCACCCGACAGGAGCAACAATAGAATAGCTCCGTCGGGTGCGAAGGGGGGAATAATCAATTGAATTCGGCTCTTAGTATGAAAACTCAGAGATAGGCTGGTGCAAATAGGTAGTGGTGAGCATGGAGAGGTCAGGGAGGTAGTGCAGATAGGCAGTGGTGAGTATGGAGGGGTCAGGGACGTAATGCAGAGAGATAGTGTTTGGTAAGGAAGGGTTAGGGGGTAGTGTAGATAGGTAGTGGTGAGTATGGAGGGGCCAGGGGTTAGTGCAGATAGGTAGTGGTGAGTATGGAGAGGTCAGGAAGGCAGTGCAGATAGGTAGTGGTGAGTATGGAGGGGTCAGGGAGGAAGTGCAGATAGGTAGTGGTGAGTATGGAGGGGTCATAGGGTAGTGCAGATAGGCAGTGGTGAGTATGGAGGGGTCATAGGGTAGTACAGATAGGTAGTGGTGAGTAAGGAGGGGTCATAGGGTAGTGCAGATAGGCAGTGGTGAGTATGGAGGGGTCAGGGAGGTAGTGCAGATAGGTAGTGGTGAGTATGGAGGGGTCAGGGGGTAGTGCAGATAGGTAGTGGTGAGTATGGAGGGGTCAGGGACGTAATGCAGAGAGATAGTGTTTGGTAAGGAGGGGTCAGGGGGTAGTGGTGAATATGGAGGGGTCAGGGAGGTAGTGCAGATAGGTAGTGGTGAATATGGAGGGGTCAGGGAGGTAGTGCAGATAGGTAGTGGTGAGTATGGAGGGGTCAGGGGGTAGTGCAGATAGGTAGTGGTGAGTATGGAGGGGTCAGGGACGTAATGCAGAGAGATAGTGTTTGATAAGGAAGGGTTAGGGGGTAGTGCAGATAGGTAGTGGTGAGTATGGAGGGGCCAGGAAGGCAGTGCAGATAGGTAGTGGTGAGTAAGGAGGGGTCATAGGGTAGTGCAGATAGGTAGTGGTGAGTATGGAGGGGTCAGGGAGGTAGTGCAGATAGGTAGTGGTGAGTATGGAGTGGTCGGGGTAGTGCAGATAGGTAGTGGTGAGTATGGAGGGGTCAGGGGGTAGTGCAAATAGGCAGTGGTGAGTATGGAGGGGTCAGGGACGTAATGCAGAGAGATAGTGCTTGGTAAGGAAGGGTTAGGGGGTAGTGCAGATAGGTAGTGGTGAGTATGGAGGGGTCAGGGAGGTAGTGCAGAGAGATCGTGTTTGGTAAGGAGGGGTCAGAGAGTAGTGCAGATAGGTAGTGGTGCGCCACCCAGTAACCCTTGCAATGCTGATTAGTTGTGGGTAAATGAGACCACTACACCTGTACTAACATCATGCCACACTGTAGTGCTGCCCCCACATTGTCACGCAGTAGTGCCCCCCCCACATTATGTTACACTGTAGTGCTGCCCCCACATTGTCACGCAGTAGTGCCCCCCCACATTATGTCACACTGTAGTGCAGGGCTCGACAAAACCCGGGGGCCAGGTCGCCATGGCAACCAGATTTTCATCAACCCCCGGGCCCTGTAGTGCACACCGCGAGCGTGGTCCACACTACAGAGTAACAAACACACAGCCGCCAGCGGCGGCTGTATGTTTGTTATAGCAGCCGATGAGTCAGACAGACTCTCATTGGCTGCTGCGTCGTCCACGGAGTGAGTCGGCTGGAGCTCACTCATGAGCTCCGCCTTCCGGCTCACCCCGCAGCAGGTGATGGGAGAGACGTATTGATGTCTCTCCCATAGTGGATAGCGGCGGTCGTCGGCAGGAGCGTGGATCAGGTAAGTTGCGGTTTTTTTTAAAGGGGCACTGCATAGGGTGGGTGGCTGCTACCCCCATGGGGACAGTGTGGGGGCACTGCATAGTTTGGGGAACTACTGTGGGGGAACTGCATTAGGTGGGGGCGGCTACTGCTGGGGACACTGTATGGGGGGGCCACTACTGGGGAACTGTATTAGAGGGGGTGCTACTTAGGGCACTGCATATGGGGGTGCTACTGAGGGCAATGCATAGTGTGGACTACTACTGGGGGCACTGCAGAGGGGGGACTACTACTGGGGACACTGCAGAGGGGGGACTACTACTGATGAAACAAGCCATGGAGAAATGGTGACTTTCAAGACTCTTCTTATGTTTAATAAAACACACCTAAATTTTTTCATAGTTTTTCTGTTAAGTTTTAAGCATGCATGTGATAGTATTTTTTGTTAGTGGTCCTCCCTACAAATCATTTTCTCCTTTTTCGAAAGCTTTGGAGGGCAGAAAAGTATGGCTGACAGCCCCACACACTCAGATTCTCAACATGTCCTGTGATGGCACAGAAGGAGAAGGATTTTATAGTGCAGACTGACTCAGAGGGGCATTCCAAAGCCTGTCTGCTCACTACATTCTCTGCCTGTTGTTGCAGTGGTAGTTACTGGAAACAGCAGACCTATAAATAAGTAGCAGATGCATGCAGAAACCAAACCAAGGAAACATTGTAATAACGAAGCTTCTTTTAGTCTGTCACAGTGGTTAAAGAAATAAAATACACACCTCATATTTTTATAGGATTGTTACTTTAATTTTAGAATTGCAAAGTGCTTCTCTTCTACTATCCTTCTGTATGAGAAAATGCAGGGCTTTCTCTGTGTGGCTATGCATAGCTGGGGAGAAAGTGCTTGGGTATGATGGGTAAGTTCATTAGCAAGGTTGATTTGAATACAACACTGGGAGCTTTACTAATATACAGAAATGGATACAAAGTGCTCGGTCCCTCGACTCCTTACTGCCTGAACTTCAGAAATTCTGTTCTATAACACAGTCACCCAGGCATTATGTGGCTGCCAGTTCTTCTGTAATGTAACCACTTTGTTTGCAGTAATGCAGTTTGTTGATGTGGTGTTATGTTTATTTGAAAAGACTGCAGCAGTTGGAAGTTCAGTAGCAACATATTTTATTTAGTATACATGCTCAAGGTGTATCTTAATATACAGGGGCAGAACCTTGGCTAATAATTTATTATACATTTTTCTTCGGGATTACGAGTCCAAAAAGGAATACACAATTTAAAACCCTTGATAACTGTATGTCTGTATATTGTATGCAATGGGGCTTAAGTAATAGGGTGCGATCTGGTGCCGCTGTGGGAACGCCTGCGAATCTTCCCGCATTTTTAAAGCTGCAATCATTTTAAAGTCAAAACCAACCAAGCTTAAAAATATGGGAAGACTTGCAGGCTTTCCCGCAGCGGCACCAGATCGCACCCTATTACATTAGCTCCCATGTGTGCTACGCAAAGATTATTGGAAGTCGAAACCCTGCCTTGGGTAAAGTAGAATGTGGATGCAACTCATGGTGTTGGGTTTGAAATGGTATGTCTGCCCTACTTGACAGCCGTAATTGACAGTTAGTAGTGCAAGTGGTCCATTTTGTTTGGTTCCTAACATCTCAACGCTGTTTCTTTGGTACAGGAGCTGCTTAGTTCTTCTGCATCGTTGTGGAAAGTTCCAGCAATGTTACTATGTGATGTCACTTCCTCCTTGTATGCTGGCCTGAGTTCTTGCTGAATGAGTTATTCTGCTGTTATTTACCAAGCACTACAATTAGATCCAGTCGGACATGAGTCTGATTGTAAGAGTTATTTTAGTGTCAACAGGTCCTGATTGCATTGGGTTTATTATGAATAAAAATAGGAGCGATATGTATGAATCTGATTAAATGATTTTTTTTCAAAAATATTTTCATTGAAGTCAACAAGGAGAAAATAATGAATTCAGTATAGGATAACATACATGTGCCACAAAAGTGTATTATATTCACAGTATGAAGGCAGCAGTGAAATGGACAAAAGTTACATCATGTATCAAAAAGTACAAAATTATCTTACATCAAAAAGCAGATAACAAACAAAAATCAAGTGCAAAATTGACACAGGTAAGATGGGAAGAAGAAATGAGCCATGTGTGCCCAGGCCCTAGGTGTCACAATTCACGGAAGGATAATGGATGCTAGCTCGTATTTCGTGATTGGCGCGAACAAGTACTGAGACACTTAGTCTAACGTACTGGTGGTATTCACCAGAGACCCCCGCAAGGAGGTTTGGGCTTGGCTGTTTCTGACATGCAAGTCGCGGCCCTCAGACTTTGTTCCCTACTACAGGTGTTGATGTATTTTGGAATGGAGCGGCATACGATGAAAGCGTACACCATAGTTGACAAGCTGGGTCAGAACCAAATGGACAAGACGGAATGGGTATGATGCGGCCGGCGGTTCGATTCCCGTCAGCGGCAGCCCGACGGAGCAGAGTGCGACGCAGCGGAAGCCCAACAGCGCTGGATAGGTAAGTATCCACTAACCTAACCTAACCCCCCTAACCCTAACCCTCCTTAGGGGTGCCTAACCCTAACTTCCACCCCAAGTGCCTAACCCTAACCACCCCCTTCCCCGCTACCTAACCCTAAGTCCCCCCCGGGGGTGCCTAACCCTAACCCTCCCTCCCCCTAGCCTAACCCTAACCCTCCCGTGGGGGTGCCCAGCCCTAATTCCCCCTCGGGAGCCCTAAACCTAACCCTCCACCCCCCCCCCCGTGGCTGTCTGCTCGCGGCGCCAGGCATCACTACGATCGTGATGCCGGGCACCGGTATCCCGGCGTCGGGGAAATGCGGGCGTCTACATCAAGACGCCCCGGCATTTCACCCTTGCCGGGATAAGACAGTCGGGAAGCCGGCTGCCGGTATATAGGCAGTCGGCTTCCCGATTGCTTCCCGACAAGACAGTACCAAAGATCAGACATAAACAGGTTACAGCGATTAGCCAAGCTCAAAACCAGAATATCAAGCACTGTACCAGGGGAGAGACTGAATCAGGTCACGAATAAAGCTAAGGTCAGGAACGAGCAGTAAGGATCACTAGGAACGCTGGAGTATGGTTGGGAGCCTATACTCTGGCACTGGATAATGCTCACGAACCCCCTTATATAAACTTTATATTCAAAATTCACGCCAAACGTGATGTCACATTTGGCGAGTTACACATTTTACACCGGACGGTGCGCGCGTCCATATAGGAGCTGCGGCTGCCTGTGTTCCAGATCTCCCATGGGGGGAGGAAGGGGAGAGCCATGATCAAGGCTGTCAGCAGCGGGTGCTGGGGGCTGCACGCCTGCTGCCTGTCGATGGCCAGGTCCCCAGCTTCGCCAGACCCGTTAACTAACAGCCGGTGTCTGGCACACTGCGACACAAGGCCATCACTATCTTTAACTATAGGTAGTTGGGGGGTCTTGTAGAAGCATTCTAGTTTCATACCATTGTGTTTATTTAAACAATGTTGTATCAGTCTTTTTAATATCAATATTTAAATTATAAATAAGGGGTTCCCAAATTGAAAAAAATTGTTCTGTTTTACTTATGAAGGGAAGAGTCAACCCAATCCATTTTGAAGATATAAAATAATTTCTCTTTAACATGGCTAATGAAGGAGGGGTAGGATGAATCCTTTGTTGGAGGGTACATTTTTTAGCTACAGCCGAAAGAATCAACAATAGTTTTATACAATCCTTAGAAACTCTAGTTGTTCCCTGGATATATCCAAATACTGCCCAAATGATGATGATTATTTTTTTAAAGTGAAAAAATTATTTTAAAACCGGCTATTTATCGTAACAATCCATGACAGCTATTATAATGAGTAGCTTCTTTTCTAAGTTAGGTTGAGAAATTCTAACTAAAAACACCCCAGATATTGTATAATGTAGTTCCACATCTTCCTCTGTGTTTTAGGGTAACTTTTCAAGCTGTCTCTGAAAAACATCCTGAACAATATTGGATTGTCATGGAATATTTCAAGAAAAATTAACATGAAATTGGCTTTTTCTTTTTCAATCTTTCATGGTAGCCATTACAATTGGAAGTACCCAAGCAATACACTGTAGGAGGGGAAGACTACAAAGAAGACTAAGGTGGGTATTCAATATTGGAGCGAAAAGTCCGTGCTGGACTTTTCGCTCCACATCGGAAGTCTTACGGGGATAAAGTATCGGGTGCGCACCCGCTTTATCCCCGTATTCAATTTGAAAGCTGCGAAAACGGGACCCGGCGGAAAGGTAAGTATCTGGAATTTTCGGGAAAGCATTCAGGGACCCTCCTAATGATGTCCTGACATGGGGGGTCATTATGGGTACCCATGTTTTGGCCAGCGGAAGGTAGGTATGGTTTTTAGCCGCGGCAGGTGTTTTTTTCCGACGGGGAAGGAGGGGTGAAGAAGAGCACTTGGTTTTTTTCTTTACAAAAAAAAAACAAGGTGCATCAAATTTGGGATACATGAAAATGGGTGCAAGCATATTTTTAAGTCCCTAAGGTGCATTTTTAAAATTCTTCAAAAATGCACCTGCCACAACTACCCGCAATGAAGAAAACAACAGCCGCATACTTAGGAACCCCCCCTGAATTAATTTTGCTAGTTTCAAACTTGTTCCCATTTTTTTATTACCTTTTTTTGACACAGAACTTTTTTAGGGGACTCTCTCAGGGGTGAAGCCTATTTATTTATTTATTTTTATTTTTTTAAGCCTGCACCCCTAAACCCCAATTCTGTACTTTTTTTTTTTCTCCACCTGGTGGTGAAAAGTTATCCCCGTTTTTTTCCAAATACTTTTTGCATCGGCGAAAAGGCTTTGAAATTGAATACGGGGATAATGAAAATTACGTCATAATAATTAACGTCATAATTTATCGCCGATAGCCGCCTTTTCGTTTCAAATTGAATATGGCCCTATGCCACATGCACAGCATAATTAAGAGTTTATTTAAGTGATTGTGTGGAGGACATGTCTCATGTGACAGTGGGAGACAATATATGCATTTGACTAGTGAAGATATGGATAGATGTCTTGCCTGTTCCCTTGCAGAGTTTCATCACAAAAGCACCTGTAAAGGTGCATTTTTTGCCCAAGATGTTGCCATTGCACATATTTTGTGGACTCTCCATATGTGTGGTACCCTACACACATTTGTTGTTTGCCTGTATGATTACGTTTCTGATCCATCTGGAAATAGTCATCTTTTACATAGTCCTACTGAAGTCGCACATATCTGTCCTGTGGGCCTTATTCAGAGTTGTACAGTATTGCACAGATGCAGGGAAGCAGTTGTGCAGTAGCGTAAACTAATATGCTAATGCAGCAGGAGGCATCTGGTTTAAATAGGATGCAGCACTTGTATCTGCGATGCGGGCAGCAGGAGTCTAACACGCAGCATCAGATCTTCTTGCCAGACCACCAGCAATCTGAGAAACACTTGTTACCAACTAACTCTTAGGTTACCAACACGTGGCATCCTTGCAACTGCCCCCCAAGCATTCCACCCACTGCCTCTCTGCAGAGGAGAGGTGGAGGCTGCTTGTCCACAATGACTGCAGTCTGCCTCCAGTGCAGAGTGAGGTGGTGGTGGAGGTGGCCCTGCTCAGTGAGCTCATCTGCAAGCCAGGATAGGCTGTGTAAGATAAATGCCGGATGTAGTGCCCATCAAAACGGCCCTGGGTAAAGCACTGTGAACAAAAAAATAAAGCTTTCCAAGAAATGAACACCATTCCCACTGTGAAACGTGGATGAAACTCAGTTATGTTTTGGGGCTGCTTTGTTGTGTCTGACAATGGGTTCCTTGAATCTGTGCAGGGCCCAATGAAATCTCAAGACTATCAAGGCATTCTGGAGCAAAACATACTGCCCAGTGTCACAGAGCTCTGTGTCATTTGCAGGTCATGGGTCCTCCAACAGGATAATGACCCAGAAAACACAGTTGAAAGCACCTGAGAATAGATGAGAAGAAAACATTTTACTATTCTGGCTATTAAGTGGAGTTCCATGAGCCCTGATCTGTATCCTATTGAACATCTATGGAGAGAGCTAAAGCATGCAGTCTTGAGAAAGCACCCATCAAACCTGAGAAGGCGGGAGCAGTTTGCTCAGGAAGAGTGGGCCAAACTAAATGGTTGCACTTACAGAAGTCTCAGTGAGCGCTATAGAAATCGCTTGATTGCAGGGATTGCCTCTAAAGGTTGTACAACAAAATATTTGGTTAAGGGTCCCATTATTTTTGTCCATGCCATTTTCATTTGTTTTATTATTTAAAATATTTGAATAAAAAATCTAATTCTAATTTCTATTAAATATGGGATAAACAATGATGAATGCCAATTACTTTTGCCAGTTTCAAGAAATTTCAGAGAAAATGTTTTTTTTTTCATGGAAAGGTACACACAAATTTGTCCACATCTGTATATCTATATAAAAAGGATTGTGGTACATGGTTATGCCTCCATTTAATTTTCTGGAAGAAAAAAAAAAACAACCCCTTTAAAGCTTAAAAAAATATATAATTTATTTCTGATCACTAGAACATATGCTGAAGGTTCAGTCACATAAACCAGCATGTCATTAACATACTCTAACAGTAGTGCCACTGTGGGATTTGTGATTTTAGTACGAACACTCCAATCCTCCCAGCGAGACCCCAACAAGGAAAATGTTCTGCAGCATGAGTCACAGAGAGCTAACAGGGATTGTTTACATTGTGACTAGTAAGGGATCAAACTTTTCATGGGACCCTGTCTGTCCTTTTGTATAGAAACTGCGTTTTTACAACTCCATGTAAGCACACCAACCTCGCAGCTATCTGTCAATATATATTTCATAGAGAAGACAACCTACGTATAGAACAACCATCGCATTAACAATCTAAGGTGTGAATTGAAATAGCAGAATGCTGTAATTGGATTAATGCCTTTATGCTTGCACTTTGTATGCACTTAGGAAAACTATTTGGTGAACAATTCTTAACAAGAAAACAATTATTATTATTATATTTTTATTGCCGGTCTTATTGTGCTTAAATCTGTCTTTCTGTCCTTTTTCTCAGCTACCAGTGTAACTGTTCAATTTTTGGCAGCATTGTCTGGCTGAGGTGACTAACTGAATTAGTATTATAGTGTTATACGCCTCTAGTTGTTCAACCAAACTTTTACAAATTACTGGCACTGTTAGTTGTGCACAGTATGACTCAGACAAGCAAGTTGTTTTATATATGTATTGTTATAAATCATTTGTACTTATATTGTTAATTATTATGGCTAGGAAGTTATGAACGTAAATCATATTTGCCTTCACCCCCCCCCCCCCACCCACCCTCGGAAGAGTAGGCACTTCTCCTGCAAACCTGTCAACAGAACGGGGAGAATGGGGATCAGCAATCTGCAAATAGGGGCAGAGCTTAATGGTGAGGTTCTATAAGAATCACGTCATTTGGCCCCACTTCCTATTTAAATATTTGGCATTTGCTACAATTTACAGTGAGGGGGTGAGTCTTAATGACACAAAAAAGCCAGGTCCCACCCCCATCACCGCCCACCTGTTTCTACTCCCAAAGCTTCTCCCGAGGAGGAAAAAAAAGTAGATAGGTATGACATTAATAGGATAAACACTAAGGGGTAAATTTATTAAAGGTAAGAGTTTTTAGAAATGGAGATGTTGCCCATAGCAACCAATCAGATTCTTCTTAACATTTAACTAGCTCCTTCTAGAAGATAATGGCTACATTTTGGTTGCTATGGACAACATCCCCACATCTAAAAACTCTCACTTTAGTAAATATACCCCTAGGTTACACATCCCTTGTGGGAGTGATGGTATTAATCTCTGGATAAAGGGAGAATGATTATTCTGCCTTTTTTCCCTGGTTTGTGAAAGCATCATAGTTTATGGCTGTAATGTGGGCATTCTATATCTTGTGGCCAAAATAGACAACTAATTTAATTATTTTTTTTAAGTTAAACATATTCAACTTGGCGTCTTCAGTTGCCTCAATGAAGGAGCTCTCTGTCTTATTAATTTAAAACCAGTCAGTCCGGTCCTCAAGAATACTGATGGATCAGAACTCTTTTTTTCTTTTCTTTTTTTTTTATTTCTTTTTTTCATTACTGATCATGTGTTACTTTAGTATGTTCTCTTTACCACAATTCTGATCTGTAACACACTTTTGTACAGTATATAGTATAAGTACAAACAAACACCATAGCTTATTGCTCCATTTGTAGCCTGAAGAATGTATAGTTATAATTTGTAAAGTGGGCATCCTGTTAGTATTGTTTGTTTTACTGGGTCTAGTGATTGATTGTGCTTGCAATAAATAGCAATCAATC
The DNA here is from genome assembly GCA_031769625.1 of Taudactylus pleione. Lineage (NCBI taxonomy): Eukaryota > Metazoa > Chordata > Amphibia > Anura > Myobatrachidae > Taudactylus > Taudactylus pleione. Next base: position 51,329,720 of record JAUIMM010000015.1, read on the forward strand.
TTACCAATCCGTGTCAGTTGTGGCTTTTATAAAGGAGCCTTTGCACAGTTGGGATATAGTCACCATGTCCGCATGTTTAAAATGTCAACATATGAAGTTTGGGTTAGGCTCCCGTTAGGGTTAGGCTAAAATATGACATCGACATTCACGATGTGGAAATATTGAGCAGGTTTACATTTTTTGTCAGTGTCGACATTCTGACCTTGTTGATATAATGAATTTCGAAAATCTGAATTTTTGACATTACATACCACACTCGCACAGTCAACATTGATGGAAACCTTATAATTACTAATGTAATTTTAATAACCGTAAAACGTAGACATACTATGTTGTTGAACAAAATCTAATTTGTAAGTAGTCCCAAAATCTTCCCTTTTCACACATAAATGTAAAATACATTCATATGGGTTTGGTGTGGGATGCCGGCGCTCGGGATCCCGGAGGTCAGAATCCCAACACCGGCATCCTGTTAAGATACTTATACCTGTCGGTCAATATCCTAATCCTCCCCTCTCCCTACCCCTAACTCTAACCCTCCCTCCCCGCTGCCTAAATCTACCCCCCCCTCCCTCCCGAGTGCCTATCCCTAAGCCTAACCTTCCCCCTAACCCCAGTACTTACCATTGGGATGCCAGCCCTGGAATCCTGACAGTTGTCGGGATTCCGGTACCGGCATTCCGACTGACGGTATTATAACTGCATCCCATTCAAACATTTGACTCTTCACTGTAGCCCTGTCAAAACCTATAATTTAAGAAAGGACTCCACTTAGTGTAGCAATAATTTTACATTCGGCTCGGTCACTTGTGTGTTGTGAAAATGTGTAAAATTGCATAAAAAATTGTGTGCTTTTGATAATTTTTAGCTTTGTATCTACACATTGAGCGTGAGATTTGTATGCATTTTACCAATGCAAACTGTTGTACTGTACACACATCTGAGAAACAGGTTGTGCCACGTTCTTATATATTTAAAAGGCATTCATATTATACATCAGTATGGTGGCATTAGCCCATAAGTATCAATGTATCTTGTTTTTAATAAACTCATACATTAGTGGGTAAAATGTGTCACTGAACCCTCAATCTGTCTCCTCGTGGATCACCCAATCAGCAGTGTTTTGACTATCTGTACAAACTGTTTATTTTCAAATTGTAAAAGCTTTCTTTTCTAATATTTTGGTTGATGAACTACCTTTTTTCTCTTTTCTGTTTAATAGATGTTATGATATGAAATTGTAAACATTCCTCTTTTTTTTTTTTTTTTTTGACTGTTTATTAACAATGATAAAGACTGGAACTGCTGAAGTGTGAGTAAACTTATGGACCGTACACATGGTCAGATCAGACAAAAATCACATATTGTTGTCTCATCGTCCTACATGTGGTGGATGATTGTTATGGAACATCCAGCACATGCACCATTCCCCCAACTACTATAACGACCCTCGATCAACGGTCCCTGTAGTAACCAGGCTAAACTGGGCCATATCGACCAGGTTGGCCTGCATGCACAGGTGATTATCGATATCGTCCGTGCCCGCGCGTCGTTTGAGGGGGCAAAAAAAGACTAAATGATCAAACGATATCGTTATAGTTTAAATCGTCCTTTAAATCTGACCGTGTGTATGCACCATTACTCTATAAACTGTAAGCACTCGTCCACTCTAACTTGGTGTGATGTGTTTTCCTGTGCACATTAAGAAAGTTACAGACCTGTGAGCCTGTCGTAGGGAAATAATTTCTGAGGGCAGCGGTACCGAAATATATTGTAGAAAGGAATTTGATAACTGTCAGCATTGTTTCTTGAAAGACTGGTCATGCTTAACAAATATAATTTGTTTTAAGAGGACGTAAGTTCACACTCGATATTGGTTGTAGAATTTATGTGATATACAGTAATATTGTACTTGGTGTTTGATATTATTCCAAGTAACAGTTCAGTACTTAAGATGAAAATACTATCCCTTGGAGGAGGATAATATGAGATATGGTAAGAACTTACCTTTGTTATCTCTATTTCTACGAAGTACATAGGGTTCCACAGGATACCTTGGGGTATAGGCGATGGCGGCAGACATCCAGGCACCACAGAGTTAAAAACTTCTCCTTCCTCCCAGGATGCACTGGGGTCCCTCTCCTATACCCCGCCCCCGAGCCTCAGGCACTCAGTTTCGTCACAAGCCAAAGGCCGGAGGAGGATAAAGAGAGAGAGAAGAAAGTCTAGAACACACAAGAATCACATTCTCACCAGAGGGAGATGGAAAAACCGGTGACCAGAACCACAGCCCATCTGCAGTACAGGTGCGACAGGGCGGGAGTCCTGTGCAACCCTATGGACTTCGTAGAAATAGAGATAACAAAGGTAAGTTCTTACCATATCTCATATTTTCTACATCAGGGTCCATAGGGTATCCACAGGATACCTTGGGGATGTCCCAAAGCAGTATCCTTCAAGAGTGGGGACGCTCCTGTGCTGAGAGGAGAATCCGTCGCCCATAGGAAGCATCCTGAAAGGCGTAGGTATCAAAAAGCATAATACCGTACGAAAGTATGGACAGATGACCACGTGGCCGCCTTGCAAAGCTGAACAGCTGATGTAGAAAATATGAGATATGGTAAGAACTTACCTTTGTTATCTCTATTTCTACGAAGTCCATAGGGTTGCACAGGACTCCCGCCCGGTCGCACCTGTACTGCAGATGGGCTGTGGTTCTGGTCACCGGTTTTTCCATCTCCCTCTGGTGAGAATGTGATTCTTGTGTGTTCTAGACTTTCTTCTCTCTCTCTTTATCCTCCTCCGGCCTTTGGCTTGTGATGAAACTGAGTGCCTGAGGCTCGGGGGCGGGGTATAGGAGAGGGACCCCAGTGCATCCTGGGAGGAAGGAGAAGTTTTTAACTCTGTGGTGCCTGGATGTCTGCCGCCGTTTTCCACGCCTCCTCTAAATCCACTAGCTGATCAGATAGGGGAAACACTGTTGTATCACTTTTAATATCCTTGAAAAAGACATATTCTGATTTAGCTACAGGAGGAGCGCCATGCTCAATAACCAAGACCGTGCGCACCGCACGTATGAGCCATCATCTGTCGTCACAGCTTCCTGATCTTGATGAGGTTGCAGCAGACGCTTCTGCGCCCGCACAGACGACTAGCCCTGTAACACCTCTGACAGCTGTTGTACTGAGGTAGACAGTGAATTAGCCCACGCAGGTTCATGGATGACCTGAGGGGGCGACAACGGGAAACTCTGAAGTCTGAGGGTTTAGGAAACCCCTGCATAGGGGACGACACCATAGACTGCTGTGAGACCCCCATCTGGGGACACGCAGGGGTTGTCGTTAACTGGCTCACCAGGATAGTAAGTGCCTTACCAAAACAAGCCCATGGTAGCTCCTGCACAGGTGTAGTGACAGAAATCTTCCGTGCCAACCGCAGGCACGCCTTACATAATCCATCAGAGTTATCATCACCCTCTGCCAATGGTACCTTGCATACAGTACACTGAGACGGAATGGGGAAATCGTGCTCACTGTCAGACATACTGAGTGTGTGACCCGGAGCTGTATGTGACCACCGCACTTCACAACAAGTTGTATAGTGAGGTATAAATCCCCCTTGCAACACCGCACCGCAAGGGCTTGCAAAGCTGAACAGCTGTGGCGCCACATTGAGCTGCCCACGAAGGACCCACAGACTTAGTGGAATGAGCCTTAACAGAAGATGGAACAGGAAGGCCCTCGTGAGCAAAAGCTTCAGAGATAGCCAGTCGAATCCATCCTGCCAATGTTTGTTTAGTGGCAGGCCAACCTCTTTTATGGAAGCCATAAAGGACAAACGAAGAGTCTGACTTCCTATAGACAGAAGTGCGGTCCACATAGATTTTCAAAGCCCGCACCACAGCCAAGGTGGCCTCACCAACCGAAAGGTCCAGTGAAGTAAACTATGGTACAATAATTTCCTCGTTGATATGGAAACTAGATACCACCTTTGGAAGAAACCCAGGACGAGTGCACAGCACAGCCCTGTGTCTATGAACAATTAGAAATGGAGGTCTGCATGAGAGAGCTCCCAATTCTGAAACCCTTGTGGCCGAAGCAATAGGCAGAAGGAATACAGTCTAAATGGGTAGCCATTTCAAATCCACTGAGCACAGTGGTTTAAATGGCGGTCCTTGAAGAGTCTTCAAGACCACAGCCAGATCCCATGGTGCCACAGGTGGAACAAAGGGAGGCTGAATAAGAAGCATCCCTTGCATATAAAGGTGCGGACATCAGGAAGCATAGCAATCCTACGATGAAACCACACTGAAAGTGCAGACACCTGTACCTTCAGGGAAGCTAGGCGAAGACCCTGGTCTAAACCCGCCTGTAGGAAGGCCGGAACCCTGGACAATCTGATCACCTGAGGAGCATAACCTCTAGTGCGACACCACTGGAAGAAGGCCCGCCACACTCTATGGTAGATGTTGGCAGATGAAGGCTTCCAAGCTCTCAGCATGGTGTTGACCACAGAGCTGGAGAAACTTCTGGACCTCAAGAGGGCAGTCTCAATAGCCCCGCCGTCAAAGACAGCCGACTCAGGTCCGGATGAAGGCAAGGACCCTGAGACAGCAGGTCCTGACGTTGAGGCAACAACAGCGCATGTCTACTAAGAGACCCTGAAGATCCGTGTACCAGTGCCGCCTGGGCCACGCTGGATCAATCAGCAGTAGCATGCCGCCTTCTTGCATGAATTTGCGTATCACTCGAGGAAGAAGGGAGAACGGAGGGAAGAGGTACGCATACTGGAAGGTCCACTTGACCACCAGAGCGTACACTAGACAAGCCTTTGCGTCTCTTGCTCTTGACTCGAACATCGGCAGCTTGTTGTCGTGTCGTGAGGCCATGGAGATCTATCTCTGGAAGGCCTCACTTGTTCACCAGTAGCTGACACACTTCCTGGTGAAGAGACCAATCTCCTGGATGCACGTCTTGACTGCTGAGAGAGTCTGCTTCCCAGTGGAGAACTCCTGGTATGAACACTGCTGATATTGTGGTGAGATGTCTTTTCCGCCCATACTAGAATGCGGGACACCTCTGTCAGAGCCGCCTGACTGCGAGTCCCTCCTTGGCGGTTTATGTATGCCACCGTGGTGGTGTTGTCAGACTGTACCTGCAAAGGTTTTCCCTGCAAGACCTATCTTGCTTGCTGGAGAGCCTTGAATACTGCCCGCAGTTCCAATATGTTTATTGGAAGAGCAGCTTCTACTGATGTCCACCTTCCCTGAAAGAAGTGTGGACCCATCACCGCTCCCCAGCCCTGGAGACTGGCATTCGTCGTCAGAAGGGCCCAGTCTGCGATCCAAAAGGGGCTCCCCTTGTTTAGGTGAACCATCTGTAGCCACCAGGCCTGAGATAATCGCACCTCCGGGGAAAGCACCATAGTCTGTGTCTTTATCCTTTGGCGACCCATTCCATCTGGAGAGGATCAGCTGCTGCAGTGGTCTCGAGTAAAACTGGGCAACCTCCACCATGTCGAACATGGATACCATGGGTCCCAGTAACCTCATTGCCGAGTGAATAGACACCCGGCAACTCTGCAGGCAAAGACGGACCTTTGCCTGTAACACAGAGATCTTTTCTCCCGTCACCAAGATCCTCTGATGTTGGGAATCCAACAGAGCTCCTAGATGGAGCATCCTCTGAGATGGTACCAGGGAGGACTGCTTCCAATTTATCAGCCAGCCGCGAGACTGCAATACAGAGACTGTTAGTTGCAGATGGCGCTGAAGTTTCTCTGAGGACTCCGCCAGTAACAGGAGATCATCCAGATAAGGTAACAGGCGGACTCCCTGCAACCGCAGGTGAGCTGCCATAACGGCCATAACTTTGGTGAACACCCGAGGTGCTGTAGCCAAACCGAAGGGCAGAGCCTGAAACTGGAAGTGGTCCTTGACCACTGCAAATCTGAGGGACAATAGAGATATGCAGGTAAGCATCCTGAATATCCAGTGACACCATGAAATCCCCAGGTTCCACTGCTAAAATAATGGAACGCAGGGTCTCCATCCTGAACCGAGGAACCATCAGAAATTTGTTGAGGGATTTGAAGTTGAGTATTGGCCGGTAGGACCCATTGGGTTTCTGCACCAGAAAAAGATTGGAGTAATACCCCAATCCCTTCTGAGACAAAGGGAACTGGCACTATAACTCCATTCTGGAGCATCGAGTGCATTACCTTCTTGAGTTCCTGGGCCTTATCCTGATTGGACGGAAGGCCCGTGGTGAAAAACCGGCTGGGAGGCCTCCTGCGGAAGGAGAGGGCGTACCCCTGAGAGACCACTTCTCCGACCCATGTGTCTGAAGTGGTCAGACACCAGCTTTTTGGGAGAATTTCAGAAGTCTGCCTCCCACTTTGAGGTCCCCCAAAGAGAGGCCCGTCCCGTCAGGCCGAAGGTTTGTCATCGGACTTGGGAGTGGGACGTCTGGTACTCCAGGCCTGCGTCCTGGGCTTTGCAGGTCTCTTGGCGGCAGTCCTCCTAGGAAAGGTCTGTACCCTGGGTCTGTTCTGCGTTCTATAGGGCCGAAAGGACAAAGAACCCGCTCCTGATGGGACAGTAGTGGAAGACAGACATGCCGACTTAGCTGCTGCCGAAGTAGCCACAATTTTGTCTAGATCAGGGCCAAACAGCACTTCTCCAGTGAAGGGTAACCCCTCCAAACCCTTTTTGGAATCAGCATCCGCCTTCCAAGAACCCAGCCACAGGATACGACGAGCCGCCACTGCTGCCGAGGAGATCTTGGACGCCATGAGGCCCATATCTAAAGCTGCCTCATTAATGTAGGTAGCTGAGTCCCTTAAATTACCCACCAACTCCACCTGTTCAGGTGACGAGTCTGGGTCCAGGGATGCCTCCAAGGTATCAGCCCAGTGCTCCATAGCTCTTGCCACCCAGCACGCGGCCAAAGCCGGTCTGGACACGCCTCCTGCAAGGGAATATTTCTACCCTGCGATCCGTTGGATCCTTTAAAGGAGGACATAGAGGGCATAGGCAACGTAGCACTCTTTACTAGACGTGTAAATCCACTTGTGGCGGGTTATTACATTTTGCTAAATAATTATCTGCAAAAGGGTATGCCACCGCAAACCGTCTAGGGGGCTGGTAACGCTTACCCGGCGTTTTCCACGCCTCCTCTAAATCCACTAGCTGATCAGATAGGGGAAACACTGTATCACTTTTAATATCCTTGAAAAAGGCATATTCTGATTTAGCTACAGGAGGAGCGCCATGCTCAATAACCAAGACCGTGCGCACCGCACGTATGAGCCATCATCTGTCGTCACAGCATCCTGATCTTGATGAGGTTGCAGCAGACGCTTCTGCGCCCGCACAGACGACTAGCCCTGTAACACCTCTGACAGCTGTTGTACTGAGGTAGACAGTGAATTAGCCCACGCAGGTTCATGGATGACCTGAGGGGGCGACAACGGGAAACTCTGAGGTCTGAGGGTTTAGGAAACCCCTGCATAGGGGACGACACCATAGACTGCTGTGAGACCCCCATCTGGGGACACGCAGGGGTTGTCGTTAACTGGCTCACCAGGATAGTAAGTGCCTTACCAAAACAAGCCCATGGTAGCTCCTGCACAGGTGTAGTGACAGAAATCTTCCGTGCCAACCGCAGGCACGCCTTACATAATCCATCAGAGTTACCATCACCCTCTGCCAATGGTACCTTGCATACAGTACACTGAGACGGAATGGGGAAATCGTGCTCACTGTCAGACATACTGAGTGTGTGACCCGGAGCTGTATGTGACCACCGCACTTCACAACAAGTTGTATAGTGAGGTATAAATCCCCCTTGCAACACCGCACCGCAAGGGCTTGTTAGCAGAGAAGAAAAACAGGGATAGGGAAAATAGCTGACAGTATGTGAAAGTGAAAGTAACAGACAGCAGCGCTAGCCCAAAGTCACATACTGCAGGGTTTTCAATATTCTGCATTGTATCTGTGCTTCATCAACTAACCAGACCTCAGCCTGGTAGGAAACAGCGCTGCATACACTGACCTTGCACCAGAGGAGAGGTATGAAGGGGGACCCAGACCACGATGCCCGCGTTAACAGCTTCCAGCAGTGTTTGCCACATGTATTAAAATGGCCACCGAGGAGCAGAGGGAGGGCTGGTCCGGGGGCGGAGCGCATGCAGATGCCTAACCACCTTGTGGAGAGGCTGTGTGCAGCGGGGGAGGCGCAGGCTGCTTAGCAGGGAAAGCGAGCTCCCCTGGCATGCATTTAACCCCTGGGACGCTGGACATTTACTGTTTCTGTTCAGTCCTCAGTCCCAGGGGGTAGTGAAAAGCGCAGGGATCAGTAGCCTGGTTCCACACTGCAGCCAGTCCCCAGGGAGCCCCCTGCCTGGGGACTAAGGACTGTGCTATTCGGCTGGGACACACCGCGGGACCTTGCCGCTTACCTGAACCCCCGTAAATCCGGCCACGGTCCGGGCAACCGGGGCCACCGCTAGCTGTGACCCACCAGCATCCCCGGATCAGTACCGGCATTCTGGTACCAGCGGGGTGTAGGAGCGACGACATGGACGTCAGTACAGACTGTCCATGTTGTCTGCTCGTTAGATGTGCAGCCACAGCTGCATTGAAGAACTTCAGGGGCCTGCAGACCCCCACTCTGTACGGTGCATCCGACTTCGGCCAGGCGCCGACGAAAACTGAGTGTATAGGAGAGGTACCCCAGTGCATCCTGGGAGGATGGAGAAGTTTTTAACTCTGTGGTGCCTGGATGTCTGCCGCCATCGCCTATACCCCAAGGTATCCTGTGGATACCCAATGGACCCTGATGTAGAAAAACACATAAATGGTTAGAGAAGTGGTAGACTGATATGTCAATTATTAATTATAAATGGAACTTTATTGAAAGCTTTAATCAAAATGGCAAACTAGGCTACAACGTGTCAACATAAATTTAAATTGAATTAATATATAAAAATGTCTTTATAGACCACAGACCACATATTGGATGCAGGGTATCGTTTTTGGCACCACATTGTAAAAGTAGGAGAACTCAAAAGGATCCAAATGTTAAAAACGTCATTAATAAAGAAAAACAAATAATTCTGTTATGAATAAATAAAAATGACTTTTAATTTAGAAAACAAGTGCTTTAGACCTTATTGACATCAGTGTTCTCCCCAGGCTGTTTTCTGTGGGCGCATCGCCCGGCAGAAACAGCCTGCCGTCTGGCACTTTCTCCTGCTGACCCCCACTGTGGAACGCTGGCCTCTGAAGTGACCGGAGGCTAAAGAAGCCTCCGATCGCTTCAGAGGCCAGCGTTCCCAGTGATGCACTGCATGGGTGACGTCATGACTTCACCCGCGACGTGAGGAGCCTGCCCCGCGCGCCTGCTGGATCTACTTAGATCCAGTCAGCGTAAGGCAGCGGGAGCGGCCAGCAAGTAAAGGTAAGTGCTGGGCTGGGGCAGGGACTAGGAACAGGCTGGGGGCACTGCATAAGGGACACTGTAAACCTGGGGGCACTGCATAAGTGGTGAGTCTGGGGGGGGCACTGCATAAGTGGTAAGTCAGGGGGCACCATTTAAGCCTGGGTCCACTACATAAGGGACCAGTCTGCGGGCAATACATAGGGGCACTACTTCAGCCAGGGGGCACTGCATAAGGGCAAAGCTAAACTACAGGGGGCAATGCATAAAGGGGAAAACTACAGGGGGCACTGTATACAGAACATAAATACAGGGGGCACTGCATAATGGGCACTTTTGACTGATAGCCAGTGGGGGAGCAGCCTGAGACATGTCGGGCTGGATTGGTAAGGGAGACGCCCCTTTTCCCGGCACGCGTATAATTGTGAAGGCCCCCATCCGGCTACTTTTGGATGCCACCCAACTGGAAAAAATTTCTGGGGAGAACACTGAACATGTAGAAATATAGTCCGTACAAAGGTGTAAAATTAACTCATTGTGTGAAACACTAAGGGCCAAATTCAATTAGTGGCGAAAACGGTCGTTTTTTTCGCAGAAAAAACAGGCGAAAATGCAATTGTCAAAAAAAAACTGGAGAAGTTTTCTCCATTCCAGACCAGGCGAAAAAAAATGCACAATCCCTATTTTTGGCTAAAAATATGGGGATTTCTTTCAGAACCCTTTGGATCCCCCCCCCTAATAAATTACCTCCCAAAAAATCGTAAGTTGTGCACCTTGGCGAAAAACGACCGCGCAATTTTGGGTGGAAAAAAATAAACGTTGAAAATTATAGGAAGCTATTTCTTTTCCAGGAAATTACTGTTCCACGTAAATTGGGGGTACGTTAAAATGGGTGCAAGTATATTTTCGTGTCGTACAAATGCAATTTTTAAAACCGTAAAAAAAGCCTGCTGCGACCGCGAGCGATGTTCACACATCCATACCGTCCCCCGAAAAATCAGACCCAATACATTAAAACCATTTTCAACTGGTTTTTTTTTCCCAAAATTTGCGCGGTCATTTTTCGCCAAAGTGCGCAACTTACAATTTTTTTGGAGTCATCTATCATTATGTGGGGTGTCCAAAGAGTTCTGAAAGAAATCCCCACATTTTTAGCCAAAAATAGGGATTTCTCTTTCATCCACTAGGGAACACTGGAGCTGGTTACGCTGGGGTATAGAGGCGTGGATAGCTGGAGCTGGCACTTTAAATAATTTAGAAGTGTGAAGCTCCTCCCCCTCTATGCCCCATCAGCCCTCAGTTTAGAAAATGTGCCTCTAGGAGCTGGTGACATTATGCTGTGCTCCAGCAATACATTTATTTGATTTAATTTTATTTTAAAGCATCTTTTACATTCCTATAGCTACCCTTCGCCACCTATCTAAAAGGTGGGATCCGGGTACCTGGCGCCCTGATGTTTTAACAAACATCAGGAAGGAGTGCACAGGGCTCATTTCCAAAGAGCTCCTGACAGCTCCTTACCGCCACAGCAAGTCTTCACACAGAAGAAGAGAAGACTGTGCTGACCTGCCAGAGAGAGACTACAGGGGACACGCAGTGAGTAAGAAACTGCACATCCCCCGGCTCCTGCTCCTGCTGTGTTAGGGAGGCTGTGTGTAATCACTACACGCAGCTACCTGCTTCTCCCCTCTCCCTGTCCAGCGCAAGCACATGTCAGCGCTGTTTTTAATTATGCATAGTGCGGTGGTAATAGCGCTACAAGCGGCTCCCTGCCTCTCCCCTCTCCCACTGTCCAGCGCTAGCACATGTCAGCGCTGTGTTTAATTATGCATAGCGCGGTGGTAACAGCGCTACAAGCTGCTTCCTGCTTCTCCCCTCTCCCACTGTCCAGCACTAGCACATGTGAGCGCTGTTTGTTTATACATAGCGCAGTGAATCAGCGCTACACGTGGCTCCCTGCTGCTCCTCTCTCCGCTATCCAGCGCTGTCACAGGTCGGCGCTGTTTAATTACAATAGCGCAGTTGAAACAGCGCTACAAGCGGCTCCCTGCTTCTCCCCTCTCCCCGCTGATACACGCGGTGTAGCGCGGAGGGGGAGGTAATGGCTCATAACAGCCATAATGGTGGCCCTTTGGGGCATGAAGAAGGGGGCGGAGCCTAAATCTGCAGGTGCTCGCTCTCTCTCTCTATACGTGGCAAGCGGCTGTAGAAAACAGCGTGGCTGCCGATCTTTAACTGTTAAATGCCTGCATCTCTCCCTTATACAGGAAGAGTGCAGCATTCAGAAGGCTGGATTCTCTTGCTCCCCATTTCTGGCTACATAATACACTGGGGTTGTAAGTGCAGGGAATCTGATCAGTGGGAAGGGAGTAGGGTGTATCTCCTCCTCTGTGTCCCAAGCCAGCCTTCTGTTTTCATTACTTCTGTTTGTACTCTGTCCTTCTGTGTGTGGTGACTGTGTGTATCCATGTCAAACAGAAAAGGCGTCACAAAGGATGTTTGTCGGTTCTAAGGGTAACAAGAAACTATCTAAGCTGCATGCCGCTGGGTCCACGTTATGTGATGCTTGTATAGCAATTGATCCACCTATGGCTAATACTGCCTCGCTTGCACCTACATGGGCTGCTGACATGGTAGGAGTAATGACGGATTTAACGTCTGAGTTAGCTGAGACACTTAGCCCAGCAACCCAGGGAGGCTGAGACTTAACAAAATCTCTTGACACCCTGGTACATGTAAGGCGTACAGCTGTGTCCGTACCCTCCACTTCCTTACAGGGACCGACACAAAAGCGTCCTTTATCGACTATTCTTCAGTTAGAAGAGTCTGACGAAGAATTCCTCGCTACGGAGGATACTGAGGAAGGGGAACTGGAGGAATCATTACAAAACGATACCCCTCAGGAGTTGGAGTCCACCTCTCCCGGGGTGGAATCTCTAATTTTGGCTGCCAGAAAAATCTTTAACTTACCTGAGGATGTAATTCCTGCATCCCAGGACTGTGAAAGCGCTCGGCTGTTTTTCCGTTCTCACTGCAGCTTCAACAGCAGCTCTCAGTGGCCTGGAAACAACCCAATAAACGGTTCCAAATTCCGCGCTGGTTTCAGTCTAGCTACCCTTTTCCATCATCCATGATGGAGAAGTGGGAAACTCCCCCCTCCAGTAGATGCGTCCGTCTCCCGTATCTCTAAGAAGCACTCCCAGTAGCCGGGAGCTACAGTACTAAAAGATCCTTCGGATCGTAAATTGGAGACAATGCTAAGATCTATTTGTACTGCAGCAGGTGCTCAACTTAGGCCCACCCTTGTTACTACTTGGATTAACAAAGCGGTGGTTTGCTGGGCTGACCAGTTGATTACAGGTACGCCTACTAGCAGAACATATCCGTGAGTCTGCAGTTTACCTGGGAGAAGCGTCAAAAGATATCAGTCAGATTAGTGCTTACATATCTGCTTCTGCTATTTCGGGCCGCAGAGCCCGCTGGTTGCGCGCCTGGCAAGCGGACACAGAATCCAAGCGTGCGGTAGAGGGTTTACCATTCTATGGCGACATGCTGTTTGGCCCGGAATTAGACAGATTGATACCCCAAGCCACAGTCTTCCTTCCTCCCGTCTACTGCACCGGCTCCCAGAAGACCTTACACTGGACCTTCGTTTCATTCCTTTTGTACGCCACATTCCTTTTGTGGTAGAGCTAGAGGTGCTCCCTTACAAGCAAGAGGAGGTAGAAGTCGCCCACACACGGTTGCATGTAGACAGGAGCCTAAACCAGCTGAAAAACAGGTGGCATGACGGTCTAACGTCCCACCTAGGACCACCTACAGTGGGAGCCCGCCTGCAAAAAAAAAAAAATTAAAATTTTTTTGAACAGGTCTGCTAATACCTGCAGACAAGGCCAGGATTCTACAGGAGGCTATCCAGTCTCTAGTAGTATCATCTGTGGGAGTTCCGGTTCCAGAACGAGGTATGGGGTTTTTTACTCAGACCTGTTTGTAGTACCCAAGCCGGATGGATCGGTCAGGTCCATCTTGAACCTCAAGTCATTGAACCTGTATCGGAAGATGTATCGGTTCAAAATGGAGTCTCTGCAGTCTGTTATTGCGAGCTTGGAACCAGGACAGTTCCTATTATCCCTGGATATTAAGGATGTCTATCTCCATGTTCCCATCTGGGAACCACACCAAGCCTTTCTGCGTTTCGCAATATTGAAAGATCATTATCAGTTTCGGGTATTGCCGTTCGGGTTTTCCTCGGCTCCCAGCATCTTCACCCAAATCATGTCAGTCATGATTGCTCTCCTTCGGTCAAAGGGAGTGAACATAATCCCTTATTTGGACGACCTGTTACTCAAGTTGAAATCAGCCTTACTGACATATCAGAGTATGGTCTTAGATACGGCATCACAGAGGATCTTTCTTCCAATAGACAAAGCACGGGATATCCGGTTGTTTGTTCAGCTGTTCCTCAGACCAAAGAAGGTTTCCCTACTTCTTTGTAGGCATCTCCTGGGGAAGATAGTAGCTGCTTTCGAGGCACTACAGTTCGAACGGTTCCACTCCAGGTTGTTTCAGCTGGACCTACTAACACAGGGATCAGGATCTTATCTGCTTCTACATCGACAGATCCGTCTGAGCCCAGCTACCAGAGTGGCCCTTCTCTGGTGGACACAATCCACCAATCTTTTAGCGGGCCGAAGATTCGGAGTGTTGAATTGGATCATTGTACCAACGGATGCCAGCCTTCAAGGATGAGGAGCAGTAGTCCTTGATCATCACTTTCAGGGTCTATGGTCCCATCTAGAACAAAGGTGTCGCATAAATGTGTGGGAGCGATTTACAATGCTCTGATAGAAGAAATAAGAATTCAATCGCGACGGCCGTCGCATACATCAACCGCCAAGGAAGGCCTCTGAGTCGCATGGTCATGCGAGAAGTCAACTGGGTCCAAATTACCTAAGCCGCCAGGATATCCATCCTGGGGAATGGAAGCTTCATCCAGGCGTGTTCAATGCGCTGATACGTCGATGGGGATGTCCTCAGGTGGTCCTCATGGTGTCATGATTGAATCGTCCTCTCCCGGTTTACGTGTCAAGAACTCGACATCCGCAGGCAGAGGCAGTAGACGCTCTGACAGTTCCGTGGACCAACGACTTTGTTTACCTTTTTCCTCCAATTCCATTTCTTCCTCGACTGCTAAAGAGGATAGAACACGAGTCAGCCTCTGTCATTCTCGTGGCTCCGAACTGGCCAGGGAGAAGTTGGTTCTCGAACCTTCAGTCCCTATTGTCAGACGATCCATGGGCCTTTCCTCTGCGCCCAGATGTTCTATAGCAGGGTCCTTTCATACACCCCAGCTTAGCGCAACTGCGCTTAATGGGGTGGGTCTTGAAAATGATATCCTGAACGCAGAGGAATCCCAGACAGTTATTCCCACCATGCTATGCGCCAGGAAACCAGTTTCGGCTGCGCATTATCATTGCTTCTGGCGTTCTTATATCTCGTGGTGTTCCAGTCGGGAACTTCCAACTAGGATTTTTCGGTTGTCCTGGTTTTCTGTTTTTTCTTCAGACGGGTTTGGATTCTGGACTTCGTCTTGGAACTTTAAAGGTGCAGGTTTCTGCCTTTTCCATTTTCTTGCAACGGAACTTGGCCCTCATTCCTGAGGTGCAGACGTTTCTTCAAGGGGTCTTGCGCGTGCAGCCTCCTTTTGTGACTGAAGAAACAGAAGCACTAAGTTCAAGTCCCGGTAGTTCCCTGGGACTTGAACTTAGTGCTTCTGTTTCTTCAGTCGTCCATGTTTGAACCTTTGGAAGAGGTCGATATTAAGTACTTGTCTTGAAAGACTGTCCTCCTCCTGGCTCTAGCTTCGGCTCGTAGAGTTTGGGAATTGAGTGCTCTGTCCTATAGGCCACCTTACCTGGTGTTTCATGCAGATAGGGCGGAACTCCGGACGGTGGCCGTCTTCCTTCCCAAGGTAGTGTCGGCTTTTCATATTAATCAGCCTATTGTTGTACCGTCTTTGGCGGAGGACTCTGGTTGTTCTACCTTGGATGTGGTTGGAGCTCTCCGCATCTATGTTGTCAGGACTGCTTCCCTCCGTAAGTCTGAGTCGTTTTTTGTCCTCTGTGATGAGGTTCCCAGGGGTTGGCCAGCGTCTAAGCAGACTTTGGCACGTTGGATCCGGCAGACTATTCATCAGGCTTACGTTAGTGCCGACCGCTGGCCTCCTTCGTCCATTTCAGATCATTCCACACGTTCTGTGGGTGCGTCATGGTCGGCCGGTAGGGGAGCCTCCATGTCACAATTGTGTCGTGCGGCAACTTGGTCTTCAGTTCACACGTTTGTAAATTTTTACAGATTTGACACGTTTGCGGATTCAGCATCGTGTTGGCCGTCTTTTTCTGCAGGTGCTGCAGAGCGCTCCCGCCCGTGGGGAAAACTATTGAACGTCCCCAGCGTAAGCACCTCCAGTGCCCCCTAGTGGATGAATGAGAAAATGGGATTTTAGTACCTACCGGTAAATCCTTTTCTCTGATTCCACAGGGGACACTGGACGCCTACCTCAGCGCTCTCTGCCTGCCTGTTCGGTTGTTCCGTATGTTGTATGTTTTGGTTATTATGTGTTCTCTTCCTTTTACTCTGCTTGTTCTCCATCTCCTCTCTGTCTTCATTTTCTAAACTGAGGGCTGATGGCGCATAGAGGGGGAGGAGCTTCACACTTCTAAATTATTTAAAGTGCCAGCTCCAGCTATCCACGCCTCTATACCCCAGCGTAAGCACCTCCAGTGTCCCCTGTGGAATCAGAGAAAAGGATTTACCGGTCGGTACAAAAATCCCATTTTTAATTTTTTTTTTTTTTTTTCGCCTGGTCTGGGATGGAGAAACGATCTCCATTTTTTTTTCGCCAATTGAGTTTTTCGCCGTTTTGTGGCAAAAATATCACCGTGTTTTGGTGAAAAATAGACGTTTTCGCTGCTAATTGAATACGGCCCTAAATTGGGGACAAGTGGTCACCGCCAGTATGGGTAGGGTTCTTTTCTGTGAAGGTGGTATGACTGTGGAATACCTTACTTCATGAGCTGGAATTTAAGAAATTGGATTACAAGAAATTATATCTATAGCTGTAATTAGCAGCAGACATTACTTTACATCCAGGTAATTTATTTGATTTTATGGGATGCAGGAACAAATGTATGTATTTTTCCCCATAATCTATCAGTTTGAACATAAGAGACCAGTGTCTCCTTTTTCAATCCTATTAACTATGTAACTACATAGTTAAAAATAATTTTGTATGTTATTCCATTTGTTTTATTAAGTAAAATTTTTATAAATAATAATACTGTAATATTTGAAGACAAACATTTCAAGAATGCATTAAAAATGGCCTTGCAAAAGGATATAATCTCTAATGTGTACAATATGGTCATTTACACACGCCCGGACCGTGGATTTAGACATATAGATGTCTGCTCATGTAGCCTCAATACGCCATGCCGAAGGCTGGCATGAGTGAACCGCCAGGTACCATGCAACTCTGCTAGCGTTGGGTGCCTTTTCTTGCCGAAAATGCATCTGAGTCGCAATGTGGTGTGACTAGGACGCACCATGGGACATGCATTCTAATTTGATATGCAACACTTGTACAGTATGTTGTGTGCGACTGAGTCTGTATATGGAACTTGGGGCCTGATTCAGATCCGGTTGCAAGCGCTGAGTGCTCGCAACCGGGTCGATGGTGGCCCACAGCACATGCGCACGATGGAGCCGGCTCCGTCGTGCGCATGCGCGAGACCCGGCTAGCGACGGGCAATCCGTCGCTCCGGGTCTCGCACCAAAGGGGGCGAGCTGTCGATGTTGAGTGACAGCTCGCCACCTTTGGTGGGTGGGCCGGGGGGTGGCTGCCCAAACGGAGGCGTTCCCATGAGAGTGCCTGCCGTTTGGGGGCGGCCCCACTGACATCCCGAGTGAAGTCAGTGGAGAGATTCCGGCTCTGTTAGAGCCGAAATCTCTCTGGGGCTTGCGGCCACGAGACCCTACCACAAGGATCTCATCGCAAGCCCGATGGTCGCGATGGACTTGACCATCGCAACCATCATCATGGCCGCTTGCAATAGCTGTGGGTGTCACCCACAGCTATGCGAGTGGCCAAGAGGCCGATCCAAAAAAAAAAAAAAGCCAGGCCCTGATTCAGAGCGAGCGGCTCTGAATCAGGCCCTTGGTGTGAAAAAAAGCTGCGGCCGCTGCATCGTAGCTCTTTGTATGTCGATTCAGAGACTCAGTCGCACACAGATAAACAAGTGTCGCATATCAAATGAATCAGCACAGTCTCCTGGTGGGTCCTAGTCACACTGTATAGCGACTTGGATGCATTTTCATCAAAAAAGACGCCAGGCGGTAGCAGTCTCTCACGGGACCAGGCGTGAGGGGCTGTTTGGCGCGACTGAAGCAAAGCCGAGTGAGGCCACATCTGTAACAGACTTGGGAAATCCCTGGAGGAGGACTACTGGGAAACCATTAGAGAAAACGTGGCCGCCTGCTCAATAGCCACTAATTAAAAGGACTGTACAGTATATAAATGGCATACATGTATCCTTCCTCCCATTCTAGCTGCAGGTGTGGATGTAGGCCTATATGGACTAATTCACATAATTACTGATTTTCCTTTTTCTCGGACATGGCTTCTCTACACCCATGGTCTTACCTCCTCTTCTGGCAATCACTTGGCTAAGCTGTACTCCCACATCTTGCCCTTTGCCTAATAGCCAAAGCCCCAAAGCAAAGTGAATCCCCCCACCCATTTCTTTCTTGAAATCCTTTTTCTAGTATATTGCATGAATGGAAAAGATATCATCATTTACATCACACAGTAGATACAGTTTAGCAGATCTGAGCTCTTTACCTATATATGTGATTGGGTCTAACATCACCTCCACATACAACTTATGTCACCCCCCCTCCCATCACATCATTGACCCCTGCCACTATATTGGAGGTTTTTCTACACCAGCCCCGCTCCCCTCTTTCTCCATGTTCTTCCAATCCCCATCTCCTTAGACCTGGAAACTATTCTTTGGTAATTATGTTGTTTACAATTGTTACGACTGGTTGGGTACGGGATGCCAGCGCTCATTACGACTATTCAACTGCACTTTTCTCTGTAATTCTTTATTTGATTACTTGCCACTTATATTATCTTTTCTCCATGTCTGGAAACCATGCTTTTCCGACAAACGGTAAAATATAAAAATAAAAACTGTTTTAAAAAAAAAAATGCAGATGTATAACCGGCATGAAAATGTGAACGTCTTGTATTAAAACACAACTTCTTTGTCTTGCAGTCTGTCCCATGCACCTCTCTTTGGTGGTTGAAAAAGTGATCCTTGTAGCTGGGAGAAACTCAAGCAGCGGGACTGCAGCACAAAGTAATTAGAGTAACCTAGTCTAGACTTTTGATGGAAAATTAATGAAGTACTTGTTTTATCTGAGGCATCTTGATTTTTTTTTTTTTTTTTTTTTTCTTTTAAAGTTTTATAGTAAAACTGCTCATGCTGAAAATGACACCTACTGTTATGTAGCCAAAGCTTTAGTGCATAAAGCTAATTTGTAAAGATGCTGAATTTATGTCCACTTGTTTTATTAGTTTCTTGCCTTTACTCTAGTTGAGTGTCAGACATGATTAAGCTGTACACAAATAGTTGAATTTTGTCTAGAAATGCAAAATGAACATGATTCATGTCAAGTGAAAATATATATTTTTTTTCAAGCTCTTACACTAACCCTCCAAGACAAACTGTTGCTGGTGACCTAGATATTGGCATCCTAATGCAAGTACACATACAAAGAAGTGTCATGAGCAGTGGTTTGAATTACTGCATGGACCTACTGTATATACTGTACTGTGATCAGAGCCACCAGCTACAGCTTTACAAAGTTCTGTAGTTGTAGCTACACTCAAAACTGAACAAACCACAGTTCATTTACTTAAAGCTGAATAGATCATTGGCACCAATATTGAAGCTTGGAAACTGCATCAAACTGAAATGATGCCATATGGAAAGAAATAGTTATTAGATAAAACTTATTATGATAACAATTAGTCACAGTTTCACTGATGGAAATTAACTTTTCCTAGTCCAAAACGGAAATAACTGCCCAAGTGATTGTACAGCAGAATGAGACGGATTCACTTTCCCTCCATGTGTTGTTTTTGGCAGTCTGTGTTTTGGTCAGAGAAGCTTCTTCCTTTTTCCTTTAGGCTGTGCTTTGTGTGTCTGGATTTAAATGTGGTGCAGATGCATACAGTAGAGTAGGTGTTTTTCACTTTTCACAGTTTTATAGTTTACATTTTGCTCACAGTGATTCTGTTAATATTATAATATCCTCATGTTCTTATTTATAAAAACCCCATACACGGCACGATATCGTACCTGATATCGTGCTGCGCGCTTCCGCGGGGTCGTACATCACATCCCCAGGTCTTCCTGCAGAACCATCTGATCTGGGATGCGATGTACGATCCCATTCAGATGAAGGAGGGGGAAACCGGCATATCGTGCGGCCTGCGGAGACCGCACGATCACCGGCGGTGACAGCACGATCCGTATGCCGACGGATCAGCAGTCGACCTACGCGGTGCATCGCACAGTGTATGAGCACCTTAAGTGTTCTGCTGTTTACTGTGTAAAATAATGTAAACTTTGTATTCAATTGCCAATTCATCTGTTTTTTTTTTTTTTTTTTATGGCACGTTTTGTATATTCTACTAGTCGTTTTAAATGCTTGGTTTGCGTGACATGGTTTCCCTGTTGAAAATTAAGTTGGATGCATACAAAACTATATTTTAGAATTGTGTCTTTAGTTTCAAATTATTTAGTCAATTTGTACATTTTATAAATCCGTATTCTTATGTGATATTTACAATCTTCACATTGATGTGGGATTTCACTGTGGGCCCACAGAAGCAGGATGACTCATTTACACAAGGCAACAGAGACACATATTTCACATAGCATTAAGTTGTTGCATTTTCAGTGTGTCTACATGCGTTGTGGTGTAACAGGTTGGCTAGAAATCTCACACTGTAATAATGTTTGTTTTATTTATGCTTACTGATGTAATCTTTTTTGTATTGGAATACTGTATTTTAAAGAGAGAATTCTAGGATAGGTTGCACTAAATTTGAATTTTGAATTCGGTTTCCCATTTTTGCTAGACTGTGGGACATTTGTAATAATAATTAGGATTAAGTTGACCAAAAGCTGCTACCTCCAAAAAAAGCTTAACATTTAAAATTTTTCATATTGAATAGCAAGCTATCAGGTAATGGGTATAGACAGAGCGGTAAAAAGGCCCTGATCGCAAGCTTACAATCTATAGGGAAATAGGCATTGATATACCAGGATAAGTCTATATATTGCATATTGGTCTGGCAGATGGCACAGAATCTTGGTGGGCTGTGTGATTCAATCACACAGCAGTGTTGGCCTAGGGTCAGTGGGATGTGTGAGTGTAAAAAGAGAACTTGTGTAAAGTTATGTGTGGACCGTGTTGAGTGGAGGTAATTAGTAGAATAGTTTACGGATGTTGTGTGGATGGTTCTGGAATTTAATAAGCTTGCCTAAAGAAATTATTTCTTCTTCGGGGTCCATGGGGTCCACAGCCAATACGTTGGGGTATGAATCCCGGTCACCAAACAGTTAATACAAATGAACTCTCTGCTCCCAGGATGCACCGAGTCCCTCCTCATATACCCGCTGACGCCGGGACCACGTGGCGGTCCGGCCTCCGGTGGTGAGACTGGGCGGAGGTTAGCTGCAGTCAGGGGCAGAAAAGCCTGTCGCCTACACTAGACCGCCGGGATGTGATGTTTCCTGACCAGCCGGGGCTTGTGGCGGCGGCCATGTCAGTTTACCGGGCAGGTCCAAGCAGCATAGGGGAGGTCCGCTTCCCCAGCGGCCCCTCCCCTGATCCACATGCTAGTCCAGTCTTCTGGCGCAGCAGGGTGGGTTGCTCCTCCCAGCCTCCATATAGGGCAGTCAGCATGTATGTCAGTTGCTCTCAGAACGCTGCTCCTTCAGGACGCTGGGCAGTCTCCCTGTATACCTTTCCTACTGCTGGTTCAGGTTTTACAGTGCTCTATCCTACTAAGCCTAGCGCTGATTATGGTAGCAAGAGCTTATATGCGTATGACTTGCAAAAGTGTTTATGCATGACATGTGATTGTTGTCTGTGGATACTGTTTCTTATGTAAAAGAACTATAATTCCTATATCCTGTCACTGTCTTTCCCCTTATCCCTTACTACAGGTGTGTGGGTTGAGAATAGAAAGTCAGCACATATGCTCTCAGAACCTTGGCATAGTTGACATGTCTATGGAGTCTGAGGGTCATGTGTCGGGAGCCCCGTTACTGATATCCTGTATAGCCTGCAAGGCAGGCTTATCTCCACAGGACTTTCTACAAAATGAGCTTTGTGGGAACTGTTTTAGACAGCCACCACACCGATTAAGTCTGCCTATTACAGGCCCTGAGCCCCCTTGGGCATAATTTTCTCAGGTTATGGCTCAGGTTGCAGAACGGCTGGCACCACCGCTTTGGGGTTTGCCCCAGCAGATGGTCAAGAATTGGATAAAATTGTGGCCTCCATGGCAGCCTCAAAGACGGCAGGTCTGTCATCAGCTGCCTTGTCTAAACTTAGACTGACGTCCTTTCGGGGGTTTCGGCCACAGGGCAAGGCCAAGGGTCAGCCCTCGGCGAGATTTCCACCTAAAAAAGCGGGAACCAGGAAGCCCTGGCAGAACAAGCATCCAGGTTCTAGAATCCAGGATAAACCAGTGGCCTGATGGGACGGGCCTCCCTCTGGGGGATCCCAGGGTGGGGGGCCGACTGCTTCGGTTCTCAGAGGCCTGGCACCTCACGACGGAGGATGCCTGAGTACGAGGAGTCATCTCCCGAGGGTATGGCTTGACGTTTTGGAGGAGCAGTCCTCAGAGATTTCTTTTGTATAAACCCGCAGGAGGGTTCAGAAAGGGCTTTGGCCCTTCAAAAAGCAATTCTGGCATTACTAGCATTGGAGGTGATGGTTCCGGTGCCAGGGAATCGGTTACGGGAGGGGTTTTACTCCAATTTGTTCTTAGTTCAAAAACTGAATGAGTCATACCGGCCCATTCTGAATCTGAGAGAGCTCAACAAATTTATTCGAGCCCCCGGTTTCCGGATGGAAACGTTGCGATCGATTGTGTTGGCAATGGAGCAGGGGGACTATATGTTATCCTTGGATGTACGGGATGCCTACCTCCACATACCAATCACGCAGGCCCATCAAAAATTTCTTCGTTTTGCGGTAGGGGGAGAACATTTTCAGTTCCAGGCCCTACCTTTTGGCCTGTCCACAGCCCCTCGGTTGTTCACCAAGGTGATGGCATGCGTCAGAATCTTGCCTTACTTGGACGATCTCCTGTTGCTAGGGCAGTCCCCGCAGCAGTTACAGGATCATTTGGGGCTGACGGTATCATGTCTGTACAGTCATGGCTGGATCATAAACTGGAAAAAGTAGTCACCCTGTCCAGTACAACAGATGTGTCACTTGGAAGCAAGATTGGACTCCGTGGTGCAGAAAATATATCTGCCGGAGGAGAAGATTCTTGCCTTACAATTGCGAATACGCAGATTGCTCAAACAGATATCTGTTCTAGTGGCCATGTAGGTCCTGGGGTTGATGGTGTCCACTTTCAGTATGGTGGAATATGCTTAATTGCACTCCAGACCACTGCAGCAATTAATTCTCTCGGTGGAACAAGGATTACCGCACGATCAGGTCTCAGTTGCTGCGTCTCTCTCCAGAGGTGCGGTTGTCCCTGTCCTGGCGGTTGCAGACAAAGCATCTCAGGCAGGGTCGCCCCTTTTGGGTGTCGGATTGGACGTTGCTCAAAACTGACGCTAGTCTTCAGGGTTGGGGGGGCGATGACTGGGTCACACACTTTCCAAGGAAAGTGGTCAGTGGTGGAAAGCCGGCTACCGATAAACATCCTGGAACTAAGAGCTATATTCAAAGCTTTATTTCAGGCTCAGGAAATCCTAAAAGACAGGCCGGTGCAGAAACAGTTGAACAATCGCACCGCAGTCACCTACCTAAATCATTAGGGGGACACAAGGAGTCGGGCTGCCTTGGCAGAGGTAGACAGAAGCCTAAGCCAGCTGAGAAACAGGTGGCATTGACGGTCTTCCGTCCCACCTGGGACCACCTACAGTGGGAGCCCGCCTGCAAAGATTTCAACAAGTTTGGAACCAGACGTCTCCAGAACCGTGGATCCGCAGACTAATTTCCCTGGGGTACCGTATAGACTTAGAGTTTCCCCCTACACCTGGGTTCTTCACTACAAGTCTGCCAATACCTGTAGACAAGGCCATGGTTCTACAGGAGGCTATCCAGTCTCTAGTAGTATCATCTGTGCTAGTTCCAGAACATCAACGAAGTATGGGGTTTTACTCAAACCTGTTTGTAGTACCCAAACCCGGATGGATCGGCAGGCCCATCTTGAACCTCAAGTCATTGAACCTGTATCTGATGATGTATCGGTTCAAAATGGAGTCTCTGCAGGCCGTTATTGCGAGCTTGGAACCAGGACAGTTCCTATTATCCCTGGATATCAAGGATGCCTATCTCCACGTTCCCATTTGGGAACCACACCAAGCCTTTCTGCATTTCGCCATATTGAAGGATCGTTATGCGTTTCGGATATTGCCGTTCGGGTTATCTTCGGCCCCCCGCATCTTCACCAAACTCGTGTCAGTCATGATTGCTCTCCTTCGGTCATCGGGAGTGAACATAGGCCCTCATTCAGAGCCGCTCGTTAGCGGCAGTACGCTCGTTCCGAGCGATGTTTGCACATCTGCGCATGTGTACGGTTTTTAGTACGCATGCGCGAACCAGTCAGTGCGGCCGAAAATCGTTGGTACGCAATATAGCGAGTGCCTGCTATTTTGAGTGACAGAATGAGGCGTATGTGGGTGGTAACAGGGGAAGGTGCTTGAAAATGGGGAGTGGAGATCCGAACGCAGGCGTGCTTAAAGGTCAAAACGGGCGTTTTATGGGTGTGCATATTTAAAACAGCAGCGTCAGTGACCACGTCACTGGGTTATTTTATAGCCAGAACTGCTCGCAAATTTGTGGTAGCAAACACCAACCACAAGAATAGCGAGCAGTTCATACGCTGGTCGATGTACTCGATTAATCTAATAAATAGCGGACATGACGTAGGATGCGAGCGGCCAGGGGGCGTTTTTAACAAATAAACGAGCGTATGTTTTGCTCGCTCGTTCAGACTTAGAGGTGTGAACAGACTGCAATGTGCGTACGGATCATTTGAATAGCCACCCCTTGTTTTTAAACGAGCGACCACAAATAGCGAACGGCTCTGAATGAGGGCCATAATCCCTTATTTGGACGACCTGTTACTCAAGGCGCAATCGGTATCTCTTCTTACAAGTCATGCCTTACTGACCTATCAGACTCTAATCCAACACGGTTGGATAATCAACTTCAAGAAATCAAATCTCAATCCGTCCCAGAAGCTCGTGTTTCTGGGCATGATCTTGGATACGGCATCGCAGAGGATTTTTCTTCCAATAGACAAAGCCCGGGATCTCCGGTTGTTAGTTCAGCTGGTCCTCAAACCAAGGAAGTTGTGCCTTCTTCTTTGTCTGCGTCTCCTGGGGAAGATGGTAGCGGCCTTCGAGGCACTACAGTTCAGGCGGTTCCACTCCAGGTTGTTTCAGCTGGACCTACTAACACAGGGATCAGGATCTTATCTGCTTCTACATCAACAGATCCGTCTGAGCCCAGCTACCAGAGTGGCCCTTCTCTGGTGGACACAATCCACCAATCTTTTAGCGGGCCGAAGATTCGGAGTGTTGAATTGGATCATCGTACCAACGGATACCATCTTTCAAGGATGAGGAGCATTAGTCCTCGATTATCACTTTCAGGGTCGATGGTCCCCTCTAGAACAAAAGTGGCCCATAAATGTGTTGGCGCTCAGAGCGATTTACAATGCTCTGATAGAAGCAACAGCGTATCTAAGGACTCATCTCGTAAGAGTTCAGTCTGACAACGCGACTGCCGTCTCATACATCAACCTCCAAGGAGGGACTCTGAGTCGCATGGCCATGCGAGAAGTAACTCAGATTCTCAGGTGGGCCGAGAGCCAGTCAGTAATCCTGTCGGCGGTATTAATCCTGGGTGTGGACAACTGGGAAGCAGATTACCTAAGCCGCCAGGATATCCGTCCCGGGGAATGGAAGCTTTATCCTTATGTGTTCAATGCGTTGATACGTCGATGGGGATGTCCTCAGTGGACCTCATGGCGTCACGACTTGGTTTACCTATTTCCTCCGATTCCACTTCTTCCTAGATTGCTAAAAAGGATAAAACACGAGTCAGCCTCTGTCATTCTCGTGGCTCCGAACTGGCCTCGGAGAAGTTGGTTCGCAGACCTTCGGTCCCTATTGTCAGACGATCCTTGGCCCCTTCCTCTGTGCCCGGGTCTGCTACAGCAGGGTCCTTTAGTACACCCCAACCTAGCGCAACTGCGTTTAACGGGGTGGCTCTTGAAACAAATATCCTAAGACGCAGAGGAATCCCAGACTTTGTCATTCCCACCATGCTACGCGTCAGGAAACCAGTTTCGGCTGCGCATTCTCATCGCATCTGGCGTTCTTATATTTCATGGTGTTCCAGTCGGGAACTACCATCTAGGACTTTTCGATTGTCCCGGTTTCTGGTTTTTCTTCAGACTGGTCTGGATTCTGGTCTTCGTCTTGGAACTTTAAAGGTGCAAGTTTCTGAACTTTCCATTTTCTTTCAACGGAAATTGGCCCTCATTCCCGAGGTGCAGACGTTTCTTCAGGGGGTCTTGCGTGTGCAGCCTCCTTTTGTACCTCCGATAGCTCCCTTTGACTTGAACTTAGTGCTTTTGTTTCTTCAGTCGTCCATGTTTAAACCTTTTGGAAGAGGTTGATATTAAGTACTTGTCTTGGAAGATGGTCCTCCTCTTGGCTCTAGCTTCGGCTCGTAGAGTTTCGGAATTGGGTGCTCTGTCCTGTAAGCCACCTTACCTTGTGTTTCACGCTGATAGGGCGGAACTCCGGACGGTAGCCGCCTTCCTTCCCAAGGTAGTGTCGGCTTTTCATATTAATCAGCCTATTGTTGTACCGTCTTTGGTGGAGGACTCTGGTTGTTCTACCTTGGATGTGGTTAGAGCTCTCCGCATCTATGTTGACAGGACTGCTTCCCTCCGTAAGTCTGAGTCGCTTTTTGTCCTCTATGATGCGGCTCGGAGGGGTTGGCCAGCGTCTAAGCAGACTTTGGCACGTTGGATCCGGCTGACTATTCATCAGGCTTATGTTGGTGCCGACCGCCGGCCTCCTTCGTCCATTTCGGCTCATTCTACATGTTCTTTGGCTGCATCATGGGCAGCCGGGAGGGGAGCCTCCACGTCACACTTGTGCCGTGCAGACACTTGGTCTTCACTTCACACGTTTTGTCAAGTTTTACAAATTTGATACGTTCGCTGTTTCGGCATCCCATTTTGGCCGCCTAGTTCTGCAGGCACCTCAAAGCGCTCCCGTAGGTGGGGAAAACTTTGGGACATCCCCAGCGTAAGCACCTCCAGTGTCCCCTAGTGGATGAAAGAGAAAATGGGATTTTGGTACATACCGGTAAATCCTTTTCTCTGATTCCACAGGGGACACTGGATGCCCACATCTGCGCTCTCAGCCTGCCTGTTTGGTATGTTCCATATGTTCCATATATTGTATGTGTTGATTGTGTGTTCTTCTCTCCCTTTTACTCCGCTTGTTCTCCATCTCCTCTCGGTCTTCATTTTCTAAACTGAGGGCTGATGGGGCATTGAGGGGGAGGAGCTTCCCACTTATAAATTATTTAAAGTGCCGGCTCCAGTTATTCACGCCTCTATACCCCAGCATAAGTACCTCCAGTGTCCCCTGTGGAATCAGAGAAAAGGATTTACCGGTAGGTACTAAAATCCAATTTTTGTCTTCGCCTGCTGGAGCTTGGTAAAGAACTGGCTACCTGAGGCAGGGGATGGGGTATATGAGGAGGGACCCGGTGCATCCTGGGAGCAGAGAGCTCGTTTGTATTAACTGTTTGGTGACCGGGATTCATACCCCAACGTATTGGCTGTGGACCCCATGGACCTCGAAGAAAAAGAGTTACCAAAGGTATATCATACCATAACTCTTATTTTTTTCTGCGAATGTTTGGCGGTATGGAGGAAGAAGAAAGTCATCTTGTGAATGGGAGAGCATCCACAGAGTGGGTGCAGCCTGAAAAGAAGTCTCGTAAACGTGAATGGTAGCAGGTAATAAGTATGGAAAGATGCAGAATGGAGAGGCCGAGCTGAAAAATATTGTATATAGTATTTAGCTATGAATGCCCTTATCCAACAGTCTCCCATCAGAAGAGGTGGAAAGTGGTCCTATATGTGATTTTGGGGGGGAATTAAATAATTTTTTTGGTCATCTTAAAAATGGGTGTCTATCAGAGCGATTCAATTGTTGCTCCGATCAGGCGCCCATTGGCTGCGGCAGTCACGTTTTTTTACGCAGCCTCCGGTGGTGTGAAAAAAATGTGTGAAAAATACTTTTTAGACTCCCAAACAGTAGTTTAGATGCCTAAACCAGGATTTTAGACGGGATCAGCCACTTTTCACATCTAAACCCCGTCCTTTTGGGCATGTGAAATATTAATGGGCATCTGATCAGGGCAGCAATTGAGTTGCTTCAATAGAAGCCCATTAGTTAGACGCTCAGCGCTAACAATTGGGTTCCCCTTTGAATGATAGAATCCCACACATGTTTTGATGTTGTTTCCTTAGTTGGTGAAGTAGTTTGGGCTATGGCAATACTTTCCCTTCCTATTTATACCCTCAGGTCTCATGACAAATTTTCCATGAGATTTCCCTTCAGAAGTGATATTATAGTGTGTAATTTTCTGTAAAATATTTTTCACCTTAACATTGTGAGCTGTTCTGATTATGCTATTGGTAAAGCCAGGTGGTGATGGACCTTTGGTAGATTGTTCTGGTGTTGCTTTCTCTTTTAATTACCCTGACTAAAGGTGGGTATACACCTGCCGACCTACCTAATGATTGGCATGTACATACACACTTACCAATCGTTTATACAATCGTACATACACACTTACCAATCTGCGCTGACATCACAGCTGAGAGGGCATTTACATTTGCCCATCCAGTTGAGATGTCAGTTACCGGGGGTCCCTGCTGCAAGAGTATGGGCATTCGGCAAGTCGCTGGTACACACAGCCAGATGGTCACCATCCGCTGGGCAGCAGGGCA
Organism: Taudactylus pleione; assembly: GCA_031769625.1. NCBI lineage: Eukaryota > Metazoa > Chordata > Amphibia > Anura > Myobatrachidae > Taudactylus > Taudactylus pleione. The sequence continues at coordinate 51,358,538 of JAUIMM010000015.1, forward strand.
GATGTGATATGTCTGTAGGGGCGATTCAAATGTTCTGCTGGCGGCTTTTGTTTTTAAAGGCGCCCGACAGAGCAATTCAATTGTTGCTCTGTCAGGGTGCGATAGCCGCCGGCGCCGGCATTTCTGCACGCACTCAGGAGTGCTCAAGCAGAAATGTGTCTGAAACACCCTTGTTAGGGTGCGCTAACTGCAAATAGCGCACCCTAACCAGAAATCAAGATGGGTTTAGCCGTTTTAGACTGCTAAACCTAGTCTTTTAGTCGGCGAAGCAGGCGATAATTAATGAGTGCCCAGAACAATTGAATAGCAAACTGGGCGCTCATTAATTATCACGACTAAAAAAACATTTGAATCGCCCCCTGTGAATTATGTTGTTCAGACATATCATTTATACACACCCGTGGATGCACTACAGATATATTGCCTGCTCCATTAAATAGGTGATATATCTGTCAGTGTGTACCCACCTTAAAGCTAGGTACACACTGGAGCGATCAGCGATCGTTCTGACTTTACTATTTCCCTTGAGCCCAGCACAAGTGATAATGAGCATACCCACACTGCATCTTGTAAACGACCAAACGATATATTGTATTGTTTTGTCACTAGCGATATATCGTTACTACTGTACACACTTAAAAAACTGTCGTTGGGATCCCCTGAATTTATGAATAATGGGCTGTAGCTGTGCACAGTGGGCTGTGCTGTAAAAAGAGGACATAGGGAAAACACTATTTTCTCTGTGCAGTATTGCTTTGTGTTTTCAGAGACTAGGTTATCCTGCTGAACGCTCTTACTGCTATGCTGTGTATTGCTTTGCTCTACAAAGTACTTCCTTGCTCTGATAGTTATGGATCCTCATCGCTTTCAAGGTGTGGCTGCCTTTGCTGTCATTGTGGCATCACTCTCTGATACCCAGAAGGCTCGCAAGAGGAGGAGAGTGGTGAGGGCCGGCTGGACAAAGGAGTGAGATTCGTGAAAATAATCCCAATGATTATTGCAATCTCCTATGCATAAATGATGCCACCTTTTAGGAGTTGCTACATCTGGTGACTCCCTACATCGAGAAGCAACACACCAGGTTACGAAAGGCCATCCCAGATGAGGAGAGACTGGTGGTAACCCTACACTTCCCGGCTACCGGCAGGTCCCTGGCTGATCTCAAGTTTGGCTCCCTCATCTGTCCGCAAGCTTTGGGGATCATCATCCCTGAGACCTGCCAAGCCATCATACGTGTACTGAAACAGCAATACCTCAAGGTAAGAAAAAATGAGGACACAGATTTAAATGTCTTTTATACATGTTTTTTTTTAATAATATCACTGCAACATGCAGCGTCCATTAAATTTACTGCACTAGAAGTACGTAGCAATTGCATAGAAATTTTAAACAATAGGTCCCAAATATTTTCGAAGACAATAGTGAATTATTCCTATTGTGGACACACGTATAAAGTGGAAAGAGATAAAGCAGTCACCAATCGGAACCTTTCAAAAAGAAGGGGTTTATGTATCAAGCAGCAGTGGGCTTATACCAACCAATCACCTTCTACATGTCATGCACACAATGTACTTATAAATGATAAGTAGAAACTGATTGATTGTTATAGGCTACTCTCCACCGGGGAACTTCTCTGCACTGCTTGATGCATAAACCCCAGCTGCTGATTGGTGACAGCTTTATGTCTCCCCACTTTACAATTACTCCCTATTGGAAGGCATGGTATTGGAGATCACCGGGGTTCTCTTCCGGGGAGCTGCACTGCAACATACGACTATATATTGTGTTGCTGATGGGTGTACTGCTTCCTTGTGCAGACTGTGGAGTGTAGGGGTGATGTCACTACGGCGCAAAATGTTGGGATGGAGGTGGAGTAGGCTGAGGGTAGAACCTATTTCCCTTTTGGGAAGTGATATGAGTGCGGGCCCATTAAGTCCACCTAAAGAAGAAAGTTGTCCCGTTGTGGGCTTGCTGCACGCTCCTCGCTGCTGGCTTGGTGGCTCGCTACGCTCGCCACAAGATTATATTCCCCCTCTATGCCCTCTTGTATGGTAGGGAATGACGTTGGTCAGTAGCTGATGACGTCCGGGTCCTCTCCACAAAGGGAATTTAGACACTACAGTAGGCTGAGGCTGTAGTGGCGTAAATGTTTGACGCATAGGCCTTGTTGTCAGGTTGGTGTCTGCGGTCAATTCACCACTTAACCCCCTCATTAATGTGGTAAATATGATGGGCTCAGCGTGCGTGCGCTGGTCATCAGACATGCGACTCATTTTAAAAGCATATGAATTGCATAAACTTTCAGACTCGTTGGGGGTCTTCTTCGATAGATTCTTTGTTGAAGTCAGTACTTCACGCTGTGGTAACAAATTGTCCTCTTGGACTTCTGTTTGAGGGTTAGCTGGCCTCTTCCTCTTTCTATGGCCTGGCTGCCTATGGAACTGTGCTGAGACTGCTCCGGAGCACTCTCTGCAAAAGTAGATGGCTGAAATGAAAAAGAGATATATGACATGAAAATGTTGATTAAAAAAAAACATGAATAGTTGATGAGATGTATAATGATAACACTGACATTTTATATCTTTTTTTTTTTTTTCCTAGCTCCTGACAACTGCAGATGAGTGGAAACATATTGCTGATTAATTTGAGGACCGCTGGCATTTCTCTAAACTTTGGAGGAGCTATAGACGGAAAGCACGTCCATATAACCCCACCTCCCAACAGTGGATACTACGTTTATAATGATAAAGGCTTCTGTAGCATTGTGCTGATGGCAGTGGTCATTGCGTGTGACATAGGGATGGCAGAGTTTCTGATGGTTCCTTTCAACAGACTGTCTTTATGAAAAAAATGACGTCCAATACTCTGAACCTACCATCTACCGCTCAAACCAAACACGGAACGTTTTGAAGCCATATCTACAAAGAACAATGAACAAAGAGAGGCGTATTTTTAACTATAGACTTTCAAGGGCTAGGCGAATTATGGAGAACGCTTTTGGAATGTTAAGCAACAGATTTTGCATTTTTAACACCACCATCAATTTGCGTGTGGAAAAAATTTACTGGCTGGTAGTGGTGTGCTGTGTACTTCACATTTTCCTATGCCATCAAAGGGCCACTTCTACTGTTTTGCCAGATGAAGTGGAGCCTGTAGAGGAGGAGGTTAGATGGACACCACTTGTGGAACTGGAACTTAATCACTGAGTTCACGTGCCAGGAAGACCCGTGAGGGCTACATGGCATATTTTAATAGTGTGGGTGCAGTGTCGTGGGAAGATGAAATGGTTTGATAATGACAATAAGCACTTACCATCTCAATCCGGCTACATTCCAGGTCCTCATCTTTCTCCCCTTCAGGTAGGTATTCGGAAATTAAGGAGGCTCTCTGTTCGCCTTGGTCGAGGGTGAATTTCAGCAAGTTGTAATTACCACAATTTAGTTTGGTACACCTCATTTGCTCCCACCCTAGATCGACTGGAGGCCTGCACTTTCTTGTGTTTCTTCAGGAACGCCGTTCTGTAACTTTGAATTTTTCTGGGGACCCAATCCGCATCACTACGGTATGGCTTGCTAATACAGATGAGGGCCTGGATTGCTGCTGTACGTTTCAGCTTATTTATGTAGTCCTTGCTACGGACCTTTCAGAGACATACATGTTGTCTATAGACTTCAATGAACTCTTTGGTGAATTTGTTGCCCTTTTCTAAGGGCATTTTGCTAAAACAAATTTTTTATTAAAAATTGAGTAATACAAAGTGTTGCATACGATACCATACCATAATGTTATAAATTGTATGTATATAATGTTTATACTGTAGTACTAGTTTTAAAATTTTGTTTTTAATATTTTGTTAATTTTTTTTTTTTTTACTGGTTAAATGGTTGTTTTTAGATTTCTGCCAAACTTAAAATAAGTGTTAATAATTACATTTGGATTTTAATAATATAATTTTGTCACCCTGTCATCAGCCCCCCTAAACACTGCACAAGCCAGCCCCCATATAGAAATACATACCGCAAGGTTCACCCTGGCATCAGCTCCCTACACATACCAAAGTACTTGAAAATTATTGTGTTGAGGTTCTAGCTGCTTTTTCTGCTGCTGACACACGCTCTGCACGGGGTCCGGCATACACATGGCGGATGGAGGATCAGGGCATGACAGGAGGATTACGTCAAATCTGTACTACTAGAGGAGTAGCTTGGCGCCATGTCACCCGGAGACAGTGCATGTCATAATGCCCCACCCCCGCCGCACACACTCCCTGTACTGAACTGTCAGTAGCAAATGCAGGATTTCTGGGGGGGGGTTCCAAATGCTTGATTTATAGTGTGTGGCCAGTCCATGAAGAGGGAATAATTAGCACTGATCCAGCTTTAATATGTGTCATACAAAGTGTATTGTGTATCATAATTCCAGCATATACAGGACCAGCTATCACAGTAAGCCTTTAGATGGAGCAGTAGTGCCATCCTGTCTGAAGTGAATGTACTTATTTCAGATGTGGGCACCATTCCAGAGCATGGGAGCAAGTTCGGGTGTCTGGGGGAGCAGCTGAAGAACCTAGCACTGCCCTGGACATATATGTACATATTGGTCTCGTTATGCACTGCATAGTTTATTATTATACAGTGTTAATAATTAACCAGTAAATCACCAACAGTGCATGTTTACCATATCTCGTAGATGGTGCAGTGGTGTATTTATTACTTGCTGACACAGGTTAAAAGATCCACAGGTGGTGCTAATTATTTAATTTGGGATACTGAAAATAACATGTAGCACTAGTAAAATTCTATAATATCACCATTTCTATTGTGGTCATGATGTGAGCTGGGGAGAGGGGTGCCCTCCCTGCGTTTGCCTATGTGTATGGCCATCCTGCGGGGGAATATTGAAGTGAAGAGAAAAACAGCAAACAGTGGCAGTATCATGCTGGGGCATGGAGGTCCTATTGGGGTATGGAATGCTACGGTGATGCGTTGACATTAAGTGATAACTGCTTTGGCACTGCTTTATGTATGGCATCTAGGATCTGACATTTATCTCCTTTTGAATCATTGTTATTAGTTAATAGAGGAAATTGTATTATATATTCTGATCATTTAAATTGACAGAACAATTGTGCAAGAGTGAACTTCCACAGGGTGCACAGCTTATTGCTGCAATTACTGCCCCTAGCAGCTTTCACTGGAGTGGGAACACATATAGGAAGCTCCCTTCTCTGCTATGCTCCCACTTCAAAATATACATTGCACCTATATTAAAGTGAGTACTACTAACCATGTCATGTTCTATCTACCACCATTGTCATTATTAATAATAATAATAATAATAATATTATTTCAGGTCTCCTAAAAGTATATAAAGACCTTTCAAATAACACTTTGTGGTCACTTCATTACTTTAAATAGCAAAGTAAAAACTTTTCTTAACTCATACCATAACTGAAGTTTCTACTTCAGGGTCCATAGGGGGTCCACAGGGTTGACCTTGGGGTATAGGTTGGGAACCAAATCCGGGCACCACGCAGTTAAAGCTTTTAGCTCCCGGGATGCACTGGGTCCACTCTCCCTATAACCCCACCCCCAAGCCAGAGGCACCTCAGTTTAAGTTGGTGCCCGGCCGGAGTCAGGTCACCGTTAGCGCAGGGGGAGCTGATTAGCAGCCCCATAGCTTTATTTTATTTTTTTAGGGACAACGTTTTTTCATGGACTTTGGACTCTTCAGAGCGGCAGCGTCGGACTGTCCATAGGACGTCTAAGCTGCCGCTCCGTCACCCCGCTGGCGCTGAGACGCCAGTACAGATCTGGGGATCTCAGCCGGACTCTGTGGGCGCCCAGGACTGCTGCCGGATCCACGGGGAGCAGGTAAGGTCGCGGATCACCGCTTGCGGTGATCCGCGCATTTCAAATGCAGTCCTGTGCCTCCGGTCTCAGGGGACAGACCGGAGGCGCCGGCAGTGGCGGCGGGCCCCCCATACCCCGTGTGTCCACTAGACCACCAGGGACTTAACGATCGGTGCAGGGAGCCGGCGTCCCGGGGGTTAATAGCCGGCCAGGGGAGGCAGCCTTCCCTGTTACAGCGGCTCCTCCCCTCAGCTCAGCGCGCCTTTCAGAATCCATAGTCTGGCGTCGCTGAGCTGCTTCCTCTGCGGGCCACGCTTCCTCTGAGGTCTCCAGCGGCCATTTTATCTCTGTGGTGCAGCAGAAATCTCTCAGGATGGCAGTGAGTCCAGTCCCCCTGCGTACCTCACCATCAGGTCAGTGTACACAGCGCTGTAGCCTTCCCAGACACTGAATCTGGGCAGTTGAATGCAGTGTAATAGTGCAGTATATTATATGACATGTTTATGTATATATGTATATATCTGCATTGTATGTGACTTATGCTAGTGCTGACTGTACTTTATTCTCTCACCTGTCAGTGTATATCTATCCCTTTTCTTTATCTGCCCTAATACAGCTGTACTTAGGGTGGTTCTGAGACCTCACATTTATATACTTGTTAATATTTGTGTGGTTTGTCACATACTGTTGCGTGCTGCACGTTGCCATATTTTAGATGGAACTGTGTGTTGCATACGCTGAAAATGGGTCCCTGCAGCTAATTTTTGGCATCAGTCAGGACCAGTATAGTGCTGCTTAATATTTCCGCCAAGATTGGTCAGATATGTCTGACCAGGAGATAGAGCGTTATACTGCACCCATTTTTACTATCCTGCAAGTCATGTGCTGCAGGTGTTAGTGCGGAGGATTTGACTCATAAAGGGTTCTGTATGTGGCGTCATCTGGTGCCGGCCTCTTTCACGACCCCCTTGGGCGGTTTGTTTTCTCGGGATCCTCTCAATTGCGGATCGCCGGGCGGGCCCCATTGTTGTACCTCACTTGGGGTTACTTCACCATACTGCCCTTTTCATCTCAGGGTATCTCGCAGCTTCTTGCACTCTTCCCCTGTGACACAGACTACCGCTCCCTGCAGGGGTTTTTCGCAGTATATGAATTCCCCCTGGTGCCACAATAGTCTTTCATTCCCCTTGCAGGGATTACCACAACAGCCACCCTGGGTGGATGTCGTTTTCTACGAAACGCTAATTGGCGTGGTTGACGCCCTGTGGTTACTTCCCAGTTGGCTCTGCCGTGAACTGGGTACTGTTCGGGGCTCTTTCCCTCTTACACGGGGGGAAGCCTATTTCAGGTATTATTATCCCTGCTTTAGGGCTGGTAGCAGGTCCATTCTGGTTAGAGTGAATGTTGACCTGCACCTGTATCATACACCCTCAGTATTGCGTGCCTTCGGGTTACCTGTTGCTGACTAGCGGGTGGATCGCATAGCGGGACTCTGGCTGTTGCCAGATAGGAGGTGTTACAACAGTGTTTGGCCTCCTGTCCCAAATTCCCTGAGGGTCATCACGAGCCCCTCCTGGGGGGGATGGGCGTGTTACTCGTCTGATTACAGACGTTACTACGCCTCCCATTCCTGCGTGGTCGGATTCTTCGGATCCGTAGGTGGTAACTCTGCCTGAAATCAGTATACTTGCTTTCAGGAGTTGTTACCCATCCTACCATGGCTATAGCATGGTTGGTTAATACTATTGCATATTGGGTTGATGCATTTGTAACGTTTTTTCCCCTCCAACACGTCGGGGGTTCAAATGTATTTGGTCGCTCACGTAATATATGCTGTTGTCATAGGTGGAAATGCCTATATTGGATACCAGTCTCCTAACTTTCAGAGTTCCGGCTGCGACTGTATCCTCCGTAATACCCTATGGCTGCGCTCTGGGAATGCAGAGGTGCAGATACCATCTTTAGGGTTGATATTGTTTGGTCCTGACCTTGACAAGATTGTAGTAACATTGGCAGTATTACTAACGACAAGTTTACCGCTTTCAGCTATGCCCACTACAAGGCCTCAGACTAAGTCTGTTAAGTCTTTTTTGTCCTCTGGGTCAGCCTAAAGGTCTGTTTCTTCGTAGACTGTCGGCATCTACAAGGGCCGACATATCCAGTACCGAGCAGGCCTGGACTGCCAGCCGATCCTGCTTCTGAACCTACGGATATCTCTTCAGTCTGACGGGACAGGCCTACAACTGGGAGATACCGATTTTCTCAGTTTGCCCGGTATTAGTGTCAAGTTGCCGCGGCTACGTGGGTAGGAGGGTACGCCCTCTTTACAAGGGCCTTACAGATCCAGAAAGCTATGCAGTTGTTGTGGTAAGCGGAGCTAATTAGGCCATCCCCACTATCTCAGTGAGGGACTGGTTGTTCTGTTTTCTTTCTGGTGCGGTGGCTGAATGGTCCTCTTTGGCCTATTCTCTGTCTCAATTCCCTGAACCAGTTCCTAAAGCTACCTGGGCTCAGGAGGAAATCCCTATGCTCCATCATACGATGTTTGGAACCTGGGGACTTTAGGGTATCACTGGATATACAGGACGCGTGCCTACGGGTACTTACAGAGACCTTTCCTCAGCATGGGCTGAGGTTTGCTGTATCACAGCAACACTTACAATTTTTCGGGCTCTGCCTGTTGGGACTGTCCTCAGCCTCACAGGGGTTTACCAGCATTTTGGATTTTCTGACAGTTCTTCTGTTCAGTATATCCCAATGCTCCTGTACCTGGACGGCCTCCTGCTCTTAGCGGGATCACCGGGGTACTTTACGGCCAGGTCAGGATGACTGTGGCTTCTTCAGGGTGCAGACGTTTAATCAACGGGGAAAAAGTCCTCCCTGCATCCCTCTCTGGGTATTCTTCATCTAGGATCCCTGGTGAGAATTCTTCTGGCGTAAGACGGAATCTCCTCTCTTCCATTAGGAGTACATGGTTGTCTGCGCAGTCGACAGATGTCTTTACACTCTGGGATGCATGGTGGAATGGGCTCAGTTCCATTCCAGGCCTTTCCATAATTGGCTCATCTCCAGATGGAATGAGTTTTTTCTGTCGGATAACTGTTCAAACGATGATGCTCTCTCCGGAGGCAAGTCGGTCCCTGTCCGGGTGGCTATGGCCATCTCGTCCAGGGTTTTCTTTGCTAGGGACAGTGTCTGGATCGAATCCTTTTCAGTGCAGTTGGACGTCTGTCGATTCCACCCTGTCAATTAACTTACTCTGGCATAACTCTTGTTTCCCGGTGAACCTGAAAAGGTTCAGTCCGACAGGGTCAGGACAGTGGCTTCCTTTTTAGCAACACTGTTCGTTGGGTGGCAATGACAGGTATGTCACATATTCGGACATAGTCCGAGGGTCTCCTCCCGACCATCTCGGCAGCGTTCATTTCAGGAGCTCTCCATTGGGAAGCGGGAGTCCTCAGCCGTCACGACGTGCATCCCGGGGACTAGTCTCTTCCCCAAGAGAGGTTTCATCTCCTGGTGAGCAGGGGGGGCCCCCCTGAGGTGACCCTCATGGCCTTCTGAATTTATCACACTATGGTGTTACAGTTCAGCTCTGGGGATTCTGAAGCAAACTTCAGCGACTCTTTGTCGGTGAAGTGGTCCTTCCACTTTGTGTACCTGTGTTCTCCGGTCTCCCTTCTTCCTCGAGGTCTTTGGAAGTGTTTTCAATCGAGACGGAGATGCTTTCCTGCTGGTGGCTCCTGATTGCCCCAGATGTCAGGGGTACTTGGATCTTCGGAGTCTCTACATCGATACTCCATCCCTGATGCTTCACTGCCCGGACCTGTTGTCTCAGGGTCCTTGGTTTTGCCTTGGACCTGGGTCGTTTGTCTTTGACTGTGTCCTTACAGTGGTCTTACGGCTTCCCTGGCTTTGTCATCGTTGGAATGATTAGAGCACATGGATCAGCTTTTGCTGGGACCTACCACAAACTGTGGCAGCCATAAATCTTATGGTATTGTACCTGTCGATACAATCCTCCGGTGTCCAGGATTTCCAGATATTCTGGCATTCCTTCCGGCTGGCTTGGGTTTCACACTTGGCCTGGTCTTCCTGACAGTGCGGATCTCTACACTGTCAGTATGGTTAAGATATGGAATTGCTTCACTCTGGTATCCAGTTCATCCTTTGGAGTGTTTTCTTGATTATGCCTCCATTTGTCCTCCCTAGGGACTCCTTGGGAGTAAGTAGTGGTTCTTCGTTACCTCCGGGGACAGTCAATGGAACCGCTGGTTGTGATAGCCATTACATGGTCTATTGCTTAGGCTCTCTCTTTCTCTCAGGGTGTTTATATCAACCAGGAGGGTGTCTGAATTGGGAGCGTTCTCATGTGGCTCCCTCTTCTGGAGGGCATCATGTCAGGGTGGGAGTTGCTCTCGCCCTGTGTTTCTTCTTAGTGGTTTTCAGGTTCCATATTATTCTGGAACTTATGGTACGGCCATTCTGTCCCCAGTCCTCTCGGCTGGTGTGGCCTCATTGACTGTGGTCTGGCCTCTTTGGATTTATGTGATCCGTTCAGGTTCCTTACGGAAATCGGACTCCTTATTGGTGGTCTGAGATTTCTGGTTTTCACAGGAAAGGATGGCCGGCCTATAACCAAATGTTGGCTTGGATGGCCTCGTAGGTCTTCCTCAGGGGCCTACCCATGGGTAGGCCTTCCTGTTGTTGATGCTTGTTTTTTCTCGGGCCATGTGACCCTCGTGTGCGGCTCGCTGTGGCGCCTCGGCTGTTTTGCCTTACTAGGTGGCCACGTGGTCTTCTGTCCACACCTTTTTAAGGTTCTAGGCATTGGTTTCCTTTGCCTCTCAGGATGCTTCCTTTTTGGCGACGGATTCTCCTCTCAGCACAGGAGCGTCCCCACCCTTGGTTGAACTGCTTTGGGACATCCCCAAGGTCAACCCTGTGGACCCCCTATGGACCCTGAAGTAGAAAACAAGAGATATGGTAAGAACTTACCTTTGTTATCTCTGTTTCTACGAAGTCCATAGGGTCCACAGGGCGCCCGCCCTGACGCACCTGGCTTCATATGGGCTGTGTGGGTGGTCACCGGTTTTCCGTCTCCCATTTCGGTGAGTATGGTTGAGTGTTCCAGTTTTCTCTCTCTTTTTCTCTCCTCCTCCGGCCTTTGGCTACTTACAAACTGAGGTGCCTCTGGCTTGGGGGTGGGGTTATAGGGAGAGTGGACCCAGTGCATCCTGGGAGCTAAAAGCTTTAACTGCGTGGTGCCCGGATTTGGTTCCCAACCTATACCCCAAGGTCAACCCTGTGGACCCTATGGACTTCGTAGAAACAGAGATAACAAAGGTAAGTTCTTACCATATCTCTTGTTTTTCATATATTTTAGGACTTTTCCTCAGATGTGTCACTTTTAAGTCCATTTGAAGCAAAATTAATGATTAAGGACAGAAGGAGAGAGGGGAGAGGAAAGTACCGATCAGAGAGGGGAGGTGACAGAAGCCAATAACAAAGAAGAGGGGAGGGGCAAAGAGCCGATAGGAGAGGGGTAGTGACAAAAGCCAATAAGAAAGAAGAGACATATTGTTTGTCGACTGGTTTGCAATCATGCGTACACACTGAGCGATGTAGACTGTCATTTCGAAACGGCAAATCATCCCGACGTTGCTCCAGTGTGAGCCTAGCTTAAGAGTTAATGGAAGCCAAACATATAAATTTGTGTGTTTAACCTAGTGGGGCTTTCAGTATTTGGGGTCTATTTATCAACTAAAAAAGTAAAGTGTTAAATAAGTTCAGACAACAAATAGTTTAAGCGCCAGTAATGGTGTATTGCACTCTCTCCCCCACTAATGTGTTCTGCTGCACACCAACTAGAGGTTTTGCCACACCTCTAACAATATATAGGAAAAACAAGGGAAAGTGTCGGTGGCGCTGAAACATACAGCAAGGGATGATGATGAAATCTCTTTAATGTATAAAAAACATGAATAATACAATAAAAGCAATATGTATAATTCCCGGGAGTAAAAAAGCAACAATGAAACAATAATGCTCTGGAATCCACCAGTGTAATCCAGCCTAAATTGAGTTAGAACAGCTGTGATAGTTCCATGCATGTAAATCCAATAAGGCTAAAATCCAATTCCTACATGGGTAAACCGATGATCCTTAAATGAGGGTAAGGTCAATGAGGGCAATAGTGATGGTACTGAATAAAGATAATGGTGCATGTAAGGTAAGAGCTAAGTGACCCCAAAGTTCCGGCTATATGAATAAGCAAGTCAAGACACTGAGAACAGCTTTTAAGAAATTAGTGAGTTTTTACCTTGTGGCCATCTTCCTCCGATGTTCTTCACAGCAGGACAAGCGCTTTGTACATCACACGCAAGCACTGTCTACTGCCCGGGCACCAAACTGCCAATCATACAGGCCATGCCCCCAGATCCAGTGGTAATTACAGCCGTCTGTCTGGATCATGGGGAGGCAGGTGTTGGGCCCGCTGACTGTCTGGGCCCGGAGGAGGCTGCACTGGGGGCTGGCACAGAGACACAGCAGCTCTGCCAAAAAAAAATGGAGAGATTGGGACACAGCCGGAGGAGTACGGAGTGGGGGAAGTGATGATGTATCTGAAAAGATCCCTTCTGCTACACAAGCTGCTGTGTAAACGGCAGCTTGCGCACCATATCGGAGGCTGTACGCAATCTCAGAGTGGGGTACAGGTTCACACACGGGTTCTGAAAAAAAATAGCTTTTTTCGGAACTTGATGATGGCACAATTTCCACATCCCCATACTAAAGTATGGGGAGTGTGGAAATTAACGCGGCAGGACTGTAACCAGGAGATATCAGTGATATCTCCTCCATTACATGCTACATTAATAGGACAATCTACCTAATTATGGAAAATAGGGGGTAAAAACGAAAATTATAGGATGATGAATAGACCCCTTAGACTTTGAAACAAATTAAAACTTTTTTCTAGGTAAATTTTTCAATGTTCGAAATGTATTCATGGAGACTGTGCTAAGTCTGTTTGTTTCATTTTTCTACACTTATTTTTGTAGACTGCAATTTAGTACTTCCGTTTTCTGACATGCAGACTTTAGCTGACAGGTGAAAATAGAATTTCCTTATCCAGCAAGTCCAGTGACAGAAACTGTGTGTGCGGACCCTGCACGCCACTCTCCTGGCTCTTTGCTGCCTAAAAACAGCTTTATAGGTTTGCACACTTCGTTTCACAGACTTTCCTGCTTCACTCTAATGTGCTATATGTGATAGCAGATTATAGTGGTGCTCAGTACTATTATGTGCTATCACATAAAAACATAATTAGGCAGGGAAAGCGCAGTAAGTCATATAAACGTAGGTCTGCTAACTCTTCTGATTGTCTCCATAAAGCCGGAAGCCGAGCTGTGTGCAGTAGTAATAAGTGACTGGTATTGGATGTTAACACAAGCTTTACAGGTTTTGGAGATAATGAAAAAAATAACTTCTTAAAAAATAATGAAAATGTCAACAAGTAATTTTAAAAACAAATGTAGAAAAAGACACAAATGGATCTCATGCTTAGTTGGACCAAATTTGCATCTAATTTGCAATAAAAAAAATATTATTTTCCTTAGCTTGCAGAGCTGGCCATGTTAGAAAATGGACCCAGCTTGGCAAGGATAGCATATGCACCTGCATTACTCCTCCTGTATACAGAACAGTAGTTTATACACCGGGTTTATGAAGGCAGATTTGGATTCACAGTCATAGTATCGGGTAAGACAGAGGGCCTGATTCAGACCCGCTCGTGAGCGCTCGCAAGCGGGTCGATGGTGGCCCAGTGCGCATGCGCACGACGGAGCCGGCTCCATTGTGCGCATGCGCGAGACCCGGATAGCATCGGGCAAACCGTCGCTCCGGGTCTTGTACCAAAGGGGGCGTGCTGTCGATGTTGAGTGACAGCGCGCCCCCTTTGGTGGGCGTGGCTGCCCAGATGGAGGCGTTCTCATGGGAATGAGTAGGGACAGGCTATAGATAGACAACGATAGAGACAGAAGATGGTCTGACACGGAGCTCTTCGTGCCATGTATTCATCTCACTACAGCCCTAAGTGGGGTAAATATGTTGTGGGCAATGGAGGAGGTGCCCCTTCAGTGCTGGAGCCTGGCGGCAGGCGCCTCCGTTGTCTTCCATAGTTCTGCCCCTGTTCCCAGTGATGTTTCATCTCTTCATGCCTGGATCAATTATTGAATTACTTTTCTGTTGATTATGTGCCTGGCATGGTCGCAAATAGGCTGTGTGTTCCCTGAGATGGTCGCAAGCAATGTAAAGAAACTTCTGTCCAATCCATATAAAAAAAAAAAAGGAAAATTTGGTATAGAATAAATTTGCGGGAAGTGGATCAGTTGAGATCCATTGTGATAAAATGACCTTTTTAGCAGCTGCTGCCAATTTGGTAAGTAAAATGCGGTTGCCCTTAGTCAGACCATCACTACTTCTAATGGATTAAATTACAGAAAAATAGTGTTATATTTAAAAATGCAGCAAATATTGGATTTGTGCATTTAAGAAAAAAGGGAAATAAAAACATAAAAAACAACATTTTTTTATTTAATTACAAACGAATAAAACAAAAAAAAAATGGCATTCATATGACAACTTTTAGCTTCAACCCACCAATGAGCACAGCTGCTTTGTTGAGAAACATCATACCCCAGTCTGGGACTGATGGTGAGTACACACGGTACGATAAAAATGCATGATATGAACGATATCGATCATTATAGTTCATATCGTGCATTTTTCGGTGCATCCAACCCACCAACGACCTGCAATGTGCGGACACGTATGGATGATAAAGATATCGTCCATCGACCGTGCATACAGGCCAACCTGGTCGATATCAACCAGCTTACTATAGGTACCTGTGATCGCTTGCCATCGTTGGTGGTGTTTTGGAGATCAATATCGATCATCCAGCACTCTAGGAAGGTGCAGGTCGATCAGTCAGCGATATCGTTATCGCTGACTGATCGTACCGTGTGTATGCACCATTACAGTGTCATTCAAGGTTGATGACTTTTTAGCTGGGTTCTCTTTCCTGTTGTGTCTCCAAGTTTGTGTAACTGTAACAATGATGTGTCTGTTTTAATGACCGGTTTGTCCAGCTTTTTAAAACATTGTGGATAACATAAAATGAATTATAAAACACCTGTCTTGGCTAATGGAATAGAATGTAGAGGAAACAAATGTTTCCTGTCATGACATCAAGGCTTGGCTGACATGGAATGTAAAACTGATGTAAGTCTTCCTGCACATCAGTGTAGATATTCGGTTTTAATAAAAGTTTAACAGCTGGCACCATCGTTTCTAATGTTTTACGCATATAGGGGTCAAACCAACTGGGTGTGAGTTGCGTCTTGTGTGCCGTTTTCACTGCGAACTCTCACTACGAACATCATTTGCAGTCCAATTCCAAACTCTCATTTATTTTACAGCTTGTAATTCATATTTTATTGTGCGCAGCCCCCTGAGCAGTTGAAAAGATAGCTAAAATCTTAATTTTCAGGTAAAAATGTCAGGACACAATGCAGAACCTCTGGTACACTTCTCACAATGAAAAATCATGCACTTGGAGGGGTTTAAATAGAATAATTTGTCCAAAAAATAAAATAAAATAAACTTTTTTTTTCTGGTGAAGTTCTCTAGAAAGCTTAATAGGTTAAATGATTTGGGATGGGTTTGTTGATGTATAAATGATGTGGGACAGGTATATTGATGTGTAATGATGTAGTACAGATATGAAGATGTGTAACTGATGTGGGCAGTGTCGGACTGGGGCATGAAGGGCCCACCAGGGGAATGCATCCACAGGGGCTTACTAAAGACGTAACCACCCAACCAGAAAGGAGTGAAACGACTAGCCAGCAGGAGATTGGGAGGGGGAGGGTTGTGGACATATATAGATTTATTACAGAACAAAAGTTTACTATTTGCCTGTGACCCATCACTTTAAAAATGTGGGGTCCTATAGCACTGTTTGTCATAATATGTTGAATTTGAGACCAACAGCACACACCAGAGTAACAGTGCTGGAAAATAAAATGGTAATGTAGAAAAAATGAGTGTGTGTGTATTATCATTATTACATTTTATTTATAGGGCGCCACAATAGGTCCGCAGCACCGTACATACAGTAAAGGGTACACAGAACATTACATTACAATACAGTAACCAAAATATAAACAGAAAACAAGTAACAATTAGCAACACAATTCTCCATACGCAAAACAGCTGGGAAGGTGAAGGCTGTCATAGAAGTGCTAGAGAAGAAGGCTGTGAGACAGTGGGGAGGAGGACCCTGCTCCTAGGAGCTTACAATCGTGTGTATGTGTATATGTATATGTATACATACATACATACATACAAATAATATATTAGAGATGAGCGGTTCGGATTCTGTGGAATCCGAACCGCTCCGAACATAGTGGATCCGAGTCCACCTGAACGCTGTTCGGGTGTTCCCCGCCTGACTCGGATCCCCGTTCGGGGCCGGCCGGCGGCCGCCTGATGTCGGATTCTCACTAGAGAAACTGACATCAGGGCTCCTCGAGTGTAGGGCAGACCGCTGTGATAGCGGTCTGCCCTACACAGAACAAACACACAGCCGCCAGCAGGAGGCCTGCTACTGGGGGGCCTACTACTGGGGGAGCATACTACAGGGAGCCTGCTACTGGGGGGGCATACTACTGGGGAGGGTATACTACTGGGGGCCTTCTAATGGGGGGGCATACTACTACCAGTAAGGGGACCGCATAGGGGGCACCACTACTGGGGGCATTGTATAAGTGGCACTACTACTGTGGGCATTGTTAAATGGGCATTTATGTATGTATGGGGGCCTGCTAAAGGAGAGGCCTACTACTGGGGGGGGGCATACTACAGGGGGCCTACTATTGTGGGGGCTGCTACTGGGGGGCCTACTACTGTGGGGGCCTACTACAGGGGGCCTACTACAGAGGGGTGGGCCTACTACAGAGGGGGGGGCCTACTACAGGGGGCCTACTACAGAGGGAGGGAGGGGGCCTACTACAGAGGGGGGGGGCCTACTACAGGGGGCCTACTACGGGGGGCCTGCTACTGGGGGAGGCATACTACAGGGGGCCTGCTACTGGGGGGGGCATACTACAGGGGGCCTGCTACTGGGGGGGGCATACTACAGGGGGCCTGCTACTGGGGGGGGCATACTACAGGGGGCCTGCTACTGGGGGGGGCATACTACAGGGGGCCTGCTACTGGGGGGGGCATACTACAGGGGGCCTGCTACTGGGGGGGGCATACTACAGGGGGCCTGCTACTGGGGGGGGCATACTACAGGGGGCCTGCTACTGGGGGGCCTACTACTGGGGGAGCATACTACAGGGGGCCTACTACTGGGGGAGCATACTACAGGGGGCCTGCTACTGGGGGGCCTACTACTACTGGGGGAGCATACTACAGGGAGCCTGCTACTGGGGGGCCTACTACTACTGGGGGAGCATACTACAGGGAGCCTGCTACTGGGGGGGGGGCATACTACTACTGGGGGCACTGCATAGGGGGCCCTACTACTACTAAGGGGAATGCATAGGGGGCACCACTACTGGGGGCATTGTGTAAGGAACACTATTGTTGTGGGCATTGTATAAGTGGCACTACTACTGTGGGCTTTGTGTAAAAGGGTCACTACTGTGGGCATTGTGCAAAAGGGTCACTACTGTGGGCCTTGTGTAAAAGGGGCACTACTGTGTGTCGTAACATAAATAAGAGACACTACTTTATGGTGTAATGTGAATCAGGGGCACTATGTGCGGTGTAATGTGAATAAGATTGTGCACTGTGACTCCTTGGGCCGTAGCCCACTTTGTAAACAAGTACTGTGATTCTGCTGGCCGTACCCCACTGGGTGGGTGCACTACTTTTCATTTCTGCCACTGCTGTGTGGCAATGTGTCATAGATGTGCTTTATACTGTGGTGTCTGTGCCGCTGCTTTGTCGCTTAGTAACCAGTCAGCTCACTGCAACCTTTGGCCAGTAATGTTGAAAACAATATTATAAGCTGTGAGGTGGTCTAAATTGACTGGAAATTAATGTTATTGAGGTTAATAATACTCTAGGAAGAAAAAAAAGACTAATTTATGTGATTTTGGCTTTTTCTGTCAATTTTTGTAAAAAAATCCAAAGCCGGACGACGAATTAGAACCAAATCCAAATCCGGCAAAAATGTTCCGGCGCACATCCCTAATAAATATATATATATATTACATATATCCCGACCGTCGCCATCCCGAAGGTAAGAATCGGGGTGCAGAGGGAGGGTAGCGTTAGCTAGCAGGGTTAGGCATTAAGGGGAGGATTAGGATTATGGTGCGGGGAGGGGGAGGTTAAGTTTAGGTTTCGGCACCGAGGAGGGTGGGTTAGGGTAGGGGATAGGAAAGTACTCACCGCTCGTTCCTATAAGTGTCAGTATCCCGCTGTCGGTATTCTGAACAGCGGCATCCCGACAGCCGGGATATCATACCCAACCCGTGTATACACATATATATCTAAAAAGTCCTGCACTCACATCTCAAAGTATCGACGTCGGGGTGCTAGCCAAAGGTCAATGATCTTAAATATAACATCCAAATTTCCAAAAAACTGAAGGAAGCACATGCCAATTTGGATTAAACAATCAGTTTTTTATTAGAACAATGAATATTTATAATCCGCCTCAAATTGTGTCGACATTTTGATTCAACATTAGAACCTTTCTCAAGACTGGTGTGTAATACAATAAGATGTACAAAGATATTACATCTTGTTCAGCAGCTGAGTGGAATCACCATACTAGCCACACCGGGCAGTGGTACATGAGGCATGCTGAGATATATATATATATATATAGCCACAATACCCCGCTGGATGATATACCGACGGTCATAATACCGACGGCTAAAGACCGACACCTATCAGAATCCAGACTCCGAAAGTCCAACTAGCCCATCGTAGTTTAACGGGGAACGCTAACACTTAGCCGCAGATGGGGGGGTTAGGTTAGGCACCGCAGGGGGGTCTTAGGGTTAGGTACCACGAAGGGAGTTTAGGGTTAGGATGGGGAGAGGAGAAGGTTGGAGTACTTACGAGCCCCGTTCAGCACTTTAACTCTTCTGTCTTTCATTGTCTGTATTTGGTTCGCCGGGATTTGATCCGTCTGCATGCCATACCACACATATATAGCAGCATCTCCATAAAAAGGAACGACCAGCACACCTTCATATAAATGCAAAGTATTCTGTATTGTGCATGTTAAAGTAAAGCATATCAGCTTCCAAAAAAGGAACGGGGCACAACACTAAAAACACAACCTGGTGCGCTGTCAGTCAGAAAATTAACCTCTTGACAAAACAAATCAGCTCACACTAGCAGGATCTGCACCTGCTAAAAAGAACAATAGGAAAAGAAGAAGTGGAGCGCTAGTTGAATCAAGTGACCACACTAATTAATGCTAATGAATTTATTGCAACATAACACAGTAAAAATGTATAAACATACAATATATTCTACACTGGTAGGATGTGGGAATATGAATGAGCAATAGTTAATAGAATAAAGGTGTGTGACCAATCCAGGGTCCAATGGTAGGTAACGTTCACAATCAAGCTCTATATACGTCCACTGAAATAAATAAAGTCAGCAAGCCCATGTATAATGTTGCCAAAAGGATCCAAAAAACGGGGAGCTGTCATCACCTGTCAATGATGCCAGTACTCACACTATAAGGAAAGCGTCCAGCCAGTGTATGAAGTGCACTGGGATCCGTTCCAGACGGGGACTGGGCGCACCGACCCTGCGTGGCTGATCCTGGGTGTTAAACAGGTGTGATGACACAAGCCGCTGACAAGCTGCTTGCGGCTAGGTGATCTCCGTACGGCTGAGCAGGTCTCCTGCTCCGTACTCCGTGACTATAGGAATCCTTTCCGGCAAATGGTTAGAGATAGTGCTCTTAGCTGACTTTCTCTGCCGCTTTCTTACACAGGGAACAGACCATGATGATGGTGTTGCTAAGCACTGAAACGCCCGTCGTGCTGCCCTTGCTTTAATACTATGGCTTCATATGGTCCCTGTGAAGTCTGCTAAGTATAAGCTTGTTTTGCACTATGCACTTTAATATGTGACTGAAGGTACCTTTTTTGGATGCTGACATGCACAATACAGAATACTTTGCATTTATATGAAGGTGTTTTGGTCGTTCCTTTTAATGGAGATGCTGCTATGATTTATTTATCATTCATTTTGAGTGTGTGATACTTGTTGCTTAAATATATATATATATATATATATATATATATATTATAATATAAAAAAAAAATCACATATCAAACAATGTAAAGCTACAGTACACGGACACCCCGGCCTTCCACGATCAGCAGCAGCCAGCAGGTTTTACTTGATCAGAAGACGGCAGAGCAGCAGGAGTCCAGGACAGCCCGGCCCCTGTCACAATCTCCTGGGCTGCTGCCGCCGCCTTCACGGAGCTGAGCCGATGACCATCCCTATATCTGTTGGTCGCAGTGGTGTGGTGGCGCTTCTGTGAGGTAACAGCGCAGTGGAGTCAATGAGAAACTGCGGCGCAGAGAGGGCTAGTGAAGCCTTCTACTGCGCCGCTATTTATAACCGTATAATGCCCAGTATTTAAACTATCTAACACTGCTTAAAAATGTCCAGTACTTTCCTTATCGTCGCGATTAGCGATATGGTCCTCGGTTGTCACTTTTTTGAGGTCCAGGATGGTTTCCTCACCTTTTCATGCACTTTTTCCCCTGGTAGCATGTTGTAGAAATGTCATGCACCCTAATTGCGGGTACTGCAAATATTGGCATTTCTAATTTGGATCTTGCATTTCTTGTGTGCGTTGCATTCCTGCAATGTATGCGCGTTTCTTGAATCAAAGTTGCTTTCGCAAACTCACTTTTAATAGGATTAAGCCCAATGTCTAAAAAACACCCATAACATTTAATCAAAAGATCTGTTCATACAAAGGAATACTATTGTTTGGAGAAAGTTACTCTTAAGCTGGGTACACAGTATATGATGTAACAACTGATGCGACAGTCGTTCCAACTTAACTAAATCATAGAACACACATTATAGAGTGCACACACTATGCAATCTTTCGAATAACGGCACAATATATTATGTCCTGGGAATATATCCAAATAATTGTTGCTTCTGTACACATTATGCAATCATACTCCAAAAAGAAAGGATTGGTCGTAAGTCAGGTACACACTAAACGATTTTGTACCCAGCGATGCGACCCATGTTCCCAGGGCTGACACATCGGGCGGTCCGTACACACTGGGCGATCCAGTTCCCCGACCGGCCGATATGCCGGCCCCCGCCGCATAGCGCTGCATGGGATTGTTAGCTGCATTGCCTGATCTTCCTGCATGTACAAAAGCTCAGGCGACGTGGCTTACGACCCAACGGGAGGAGCGTACTACACACTGCACGATATTGACTATTTCTCGTTCCGATGCATCTGAACCAGCCAAATCGTTATCAGTATCGTGTAATGTGTAGGGTGCCTTTACAGTGGCGCACATGCATAGAGTGTAAATTTACACCAGCGAAATATCTTATTAATTACATTAAAAGGCCTATTACTGTGAAATATTAAAAACAAATAAGGTGAGAATCGTGAAAGGAAAAAAGTGATATTAAAAAGAAACACCCTGTATTATAGTGTGTATGCAATGTCCTTTTCCAAATTTTATTTTTGTAAATTATAACCTCCCAGGGATTTGTTGCGTTTGTCATCAGAGTATATAATTATTATGATTAAAATTTTGTATACAAGAGTACTTGTCTTCAATTAATTCCTTAAGCTGCATGCACACGGTACGATAGCTATGAACGACATGAACAATATCGTTCAACGATATATAGTTCATTTTTATGCAGTGAACGACCAAAAATGCACGTTCCTGCATGAACGATAACTATATCTATGATCGTCCGCGTCGGTACATGAAGGCCAACTTGCACGATATTGTCATCTTTGCCTGTGCAGAGATGTGGCAGGATGACTTCACTATCTTTCAAGTCGTTGGTGGCACAGATTGTGTAACTGTTTATTTTATTAATATCGCTTATGTCTTTGAAATATGGTGGTAAAATTCAAGTGCTGATGTGTTTTAAATATCCATTCCCAATTAGGATAGTAATCGCTGATGTTATAGTGTTCACTATGATATCAATACACCTAGATATATATCCTGATTAAGTTCTAGAATGACATATTATTAATAATAGTTGCTGTTGGCAGGAATCCCCGCACTGTCAATTTTACAGCAAAATTATAAGTCTCAATTAGCTTTTTCCCATTTTTCCTTTTCCTTTGTATTATTACACTATGCCATTCATCATGTAGAACACTGCCAAACTTCAGCGGTACGATTGCCCAATATATTATGTGGGCTTTTGTGGTTCTGCGTACCCACTATGCGATGTGCACCACATTGTTTATTTCAGTGTCCCACCTGATGTGCAGTACTTTCTTCAGAAAAGGTACTGATAATACATGTTCATATGAGTGTTATGGAAATTGTGCTGTAAAAATGCCCTCTTAGAAAAAGTGCAGGGAACAGACGTCTCTATTCTCCTGGTGTATGCACTGGATGTAACTGTGAAGTGGGCAGATAGGAAAAACCATGCAGAACCTGGCACCCGCTGCTCCTACTAGTCTCAACAGGTAGCTCTCCCATTATATATATATATATATATATATATATATATATATATATATATATATATATATATATATTCAGGGTGTGCAGTCTAGGACCTTTTCCTATACACCCGCTGCTCCTACCTAAAACACTGTGGACCTGATTCAGACCCGGTCGCAAGCGCTGAGCGCTCGCAACCGGGTCGATGGTGGCCCAGAGCGCATGCGCACGACAGAGCCGGCTCCGTCGTGCGCATGCGCGAGACTCGGATAGCGACGGGCAATCCGTCGCTCTGGGTCACGCACCAAAGGGGACGTGCTGTCGATGTTGAGTGACAGCACGCCCCCTTTGGTGGGCGGGCCGGGGGGTGGCTGCCCAGACGGAGGCGTTCCCATGGGAACGCCTACCATTTGGGGGCGGCCCCACTGACATCACAAGTGATGTCAGTGGTAGAGCTTTCGGTTCTGTTTGAGACGAAAGCTCTCTGGGGCTTGCGGCCACGAGACCCTACCACAAGGGTCTCGTCGCAAGCCCGATGGTCGCGATGGTCTGGCTCTGAATCAGGGCCTGTGTACGGTAGCAGTGAACAGTGATACATGGGGGTGAGGCCAAGGTAGCACAATGAAACTAGGTAGTCTAGGTAGGTGGGTAATCTAATATCATCACTTCTGTCATATATAGATGGCAGGAGCAAAGCCTTCCAGGCATTGCTAAGTCACTACCAGGTGAAAGTTTCATGCACATGTGCAGACTGGCCGTCGGCGCATGACACAGTAGTACGTCGCTGGCAGCGATATCCTGCCAGCAACAACGGCAAATGAGGGGGATGTTGCTGGACTTCCCGGAGGGGTAATTAATGTTTAATTATTCGTTAGTATCATTGCCATACTAAACTAAATATGCCAATGGTTTTGCGATACCTTGTTAAGTGGGTCCCATTATTTTAGACCTTATTGGCATACCTCCAAAATACCAAGGAGATTGTTGCCTCTTTTCATGACTGTTTTATTATTGTGGCAAAATATGTTTTTTGTAAGATGTATTATTAAGTTTTATAATAACTTTATTTCTAATTTCATGTTTAAAAAAAAAAAGAGTGCCCCACTGATTCTGAGTTAATAACCGGGGGGAGTACTGCCATTTTTCAGCAGTAACTCCGTTCCAGAACCTCTCATGTATTCTCTATAATATTTTTATTTAAATGGCCCTTTTGAGTGCCTTCTTTACTATGTAATATAAATATATATTGCGATGTCTTGGGGTTAATTAGCTCGGTAGAGGGTGGATTGGTGCAGTGTTTGGGTGCTTAATGAGGGTCCACACACAGGTTTCCAGCATACAAATGAACATGGTGCTTTACTTCAGCATGGTAGTCGGGAAACAACAACAAAATAATAAACAACCTAACCCTCTCTTACGGCACTAGCTCACTTTTTGAGCCCTCTCTATAAGGGTGCAGCTAGTCTGCCAACACAGTCTCTGTAAATGGGGGTCCTTCCTGCCACATGCAGAATTGGACCCTGGCCTCCTGGCCTGATATAGCTTCCTTAGCTGCTTTATAGTACCACAGTCTGAGAGTTTGATGGTCCCCCCTTGCCTCCTGCAAGACCCGGACCCAGGCCTTCTGGCCCCCAATGGCTCGCTTAGCTTCACTGGGCTCTCCTGGCTGCTACAGTCTCACCTAGACTGTCCCCAGCAGCCTGACTGGTCTGCCTTCTCGACAGCCCACACCTGAGCTCTCTCCACCGGGCAGCCCTTACACAACTTCCCAGACTCCTTTTCTTCTCTGTGTGGGTGGATCTCTCCTTCCCCACACAGAATCTGCTGCTCACAAGTGCCACCTCTGGTGATACTGCCACAATATATATATATATATATATATATATATATGTGTATACTGTGTGTGTATATGTACCGTATATACTTGAGTATAAGCCGAGTTTTTCAGCACATTTTTTGTGCTAAAAAAAAGCACCCCCTCGGCTTATACTCGAGTGATGCCCGCATGGTACGCAGCTGAGTATCGTACCATGCGGGCTGCGGTGCAGACTGTGTCTCTGTGACACAGCTGCACCGCGTGTGTAGCGGTGACCCGACGGAGTTCGGTCAGCACTACACACTGCCAAACACACAGCCGCCGGAGCCGGCAGCTGTGTGTTTGTTGTAATCAGCAGCCGATGAGAGTCTGTCAGACTCTCATCGGCTGCTGCTGCTCCCACTGCGGGAGCCATCTTCCGGCTCCCGCAGTGGGTAATGGGAGAGACGTCGTCATGACGACGTCTCTCCCATAATGCAAAGCGACCAGAGGATCCAGTAGCAGCGTCGGGACCAGGAGCGGGGTTTCAGGTAAGTGTTTTTTTTTTTTATATTACATCTCTCTACTGGGGGCAGTACCAGGGGGGGGGATTACTACTGGGGGCACTACCAGGGGGGGGTATTACCACTGGGGGCACTACCAGGGGGGTATTACTACTGGGGGCAGTACCAGGGGGGGGATTACTACTGGGGGCATTACCAGGGGGGGTATTACTACTGGGGGCACTACCAGGGGGGTATTACTACTGGGGGCACTACCAGGGGGGAATATTACTACTGGGGGCAGTACCAGGGGGAGGATTACTACTGGGGCAGTACCAGGGGGGGATATTACTACTGGGGGCAGTACCAGGGGAGGGATTACTACTGGGGGCACTACCAAAGGTGGAATATTACTACTGGGGGCACTACCAGAGGGGGAATATTACTACTGGGGGCACTACCAGGGGTGGGATTACTACCAGTAGCTGCTGCATTTCCCACTCTAGGCTTATACTCGAGTCAATAAGTTTTCCCAGTTTTTTGTGGTAAAATTAGGTACCTCGGCTTATATTCGGGTCGACATATACTCGAGTATATACGGTATATATATATATATATATATATATATATATATATATGTGTATGTATATATGTGTGTGTGTGTGTGTGTGTATATATATATATTGTATATATAATTTGTTTTTTTGTTTTTCTATAGCTCCACCCCCAGTAGCTCCACCCACAGTTTCTGAGCCTATTTTTCCAGAAAAATAGCCTTTAGCACCACCAACCTTTACATTTTATTTTAAAGCCTATGTGCAGCAATTACATTTAGGTAGCGGGATACACAGGAATAAAAATGCCTTATGCTCACTTTACACGGATGTTATGTAGTCAGCAAAAGTGCGGGCGAAGGAACCCCAGTGTCCTTCGGTAGGCTAAATGGATGGAGAATGCAAATTGCGCCTCAGGAACTGATGTAAAGGTATATGTACTACTCAGTGTTTACAAATGAGGATACCGTATGTAAAAAATTTTACTTGATGAAAATATTCAATAGTTCCTATAAGTTCAATAAGTATTTTTTTTACAGTGTCCTCTTTTGTAAACACTGATTAGTACATATACCTTTACACCAGTTCTTAAAGCGCAATTTGCATTCTCTATCCACATTTAGTTAGGTACTGCTGTTTCTGACAATCTATATAGACACTCTTTTGAGGCCTGTGCAGGATTAAAAAAATTTTCTGCTGGCTCTAGGAAGTGGTGCACTGCCCAGAGTGTCCTAAGGATGTTCCAGGCAGTTTCACAAGCTGCAAAGTGCCACCCTGGAACGTCCAAGGGAAGCTCAAGGCGGCTCTGCAGTATCGCTACTGGCTGTAGGATGCAGTCCCAGGCACCCTGCAAGCCACATGCAGGTGCCGTGGAGCAGCAATGGTGCCGCCCTGCACACCTCTAGTTAAGGCCTTGATTATCATGGGACTCCCAGCGCAGCAAGAAGCCGCATTACACGCAAATCACCTTACCCTAAACACTTGCCAAAAAAAGATTTATTTTTTTAAATTGTATGACTTCTTTGAAAATCACTGTATCAAGGAAAAAATTTAACCATCGTGATGATTAAAGTGCGACCATAGACATAATTCCGCTATAAGCCACGTGGATGACCCAGGGGCTGTAATAAACATGATTAATATATGAAGAAGTAATATGATTGCAAAACTTATTACAATGAAATTATTAAATATTCATTTCATAGCATCACAGTTCACTTGGGACTATAATTAATAAATTCAGACAATATAATTTCAAAAATGAAAATGATGTCATTTATCCAATTCCACTCCATATTAATATCACATAGTGTCCCATAAGGGAACAAGTGCATTAACATTTGTAAATGTGCATATAGTGGTCACACAAATGAAGTCCATCAATATGCAAAATAACTTATACTGTCCATATTATTATATATCTCTTTTAGTTTTGTTTGTTGGGAAAATCCCATCAGTCCACATGTCATCAATAATTGCTGCGTGCATTCAAAAAACAAAATTCATAATAAGTAAGACTCACATTACACAAAGGTTTATTCCTGTTGGTTTCTGAACCATTGCTGTACCTGCTTCATATTCAGTACAGGAAAACGACCATAAATAAAACATCCTTATACACTACAGCCCTCAGTAGTAGCATACAGAGTATACACTCTTCCGGTGCCTTGGTACTTGTGAATGATAACTACTGTGGATGTCCCATTTGCCTCTGCCTTACAGTAATTTATCCCACATGACCTCTTTCATTAGGCAGGCACACCAGTGCCAAAACCTAAATTACCTAGATTGTGTCTGCTTCTGGATCACATAGGTCACCACATAATTTATTTTTGTTCTAGTCCTCAGCAATCAGACAAGACTGTCCTATCCAAGATTTCTGATGTTGGTATTGGTGCCTCTGGGTATGATCTGGGATAGCCTGTGATGAAGTGTTATTGGCCTTGCTCATCTAGAGGGCACCGGTTATTGGAATAGAACCAGCTACCTTTCCTTTGACACACTGCTGGAGCGGCTTTACCAAATAGAGCACACTAGTCGAGGGCAAACATTGGGCATAATGACACTTGCTTTTTTTTTTGGAGTGGGGAGCACTTAGTTATCTGTCAGTTTAACCCATTACTGTTAAGTTCTATTATTGCCTCTATGGACACGGGAAACATTCGGTGTATGTATTCTACGTCTCAGCTTGCCTGGGACTAAAGTTGGGGACAACTGCTTAACATTTGGGATAACTTTATAGTTTTATGCGTTGCATTCACATATACAGTAACACCTGGGCATTTAAGAAGCATAGCTGATTGCCGACTTTCATTACATATGGGATTCTGGGAAGTATTCAGCCTACCCTATTTTTGTAATGGATCAAATCTGATCAGATATCAATAGTGTATATTAGGGCCACATCCTTTTTTTTTATAGTAGTTCAATTTTAAAAAATTGCCCATATGGCCGGATTTAATTTGCGGTCTGTTAGAAGGTGCCTACACAACTCGAGAGCGACTTCTATAGAGTTGACACCCGCTGTAACCCACCAACAGTCCTACAGCGAGTTTCATAATATAAGTCGTGTTTGGATTGAAATCAATGTAAGTATTGGTTGTCCAAAGTTTTGGAAGTTTGAACTCATTAGATCTATTTAAGCAAAGGGTTTTCTCTGCTAGGTGTTTGAAGGTGCTAGGTGTAGGAGAGACATACTAACCTACTCTCCCGGTAGTTGCAAGAGGCTCCCGAATTTTCCAGAGCGGCTTCTCCCGGAGAGGAGATTTAAAAAGTCAGCAAGTATGAAGAGACAGCGATTACTGATTGATTTGAGTTTGTGGCTTTGTGTGTCCAGTTTATTATATATTTTTCTTTACTTGTGTGTCTTAGTTTTGTGAGAGTGAGGAGTGTTTGTTTTGTCTTTATCTTTTTAGTGTTAAGTGTTTTGTTTTTTGTGTGGTAGAGGATGGCGAGTAGAAGGAGGAGTCAGACAGGTAGTGAGGAGAAGGAACAGGTGGTAGGGATACCCCTACAGTTAGTGGAAGAGGTTGGAGATGAGGAGAAGGAGTTTGAGGAAGAGCCAGCAGTGTGTGCCAGTGGAAAGACAAAAGTTGGGTGTAGTGTGTGGCTCAGTTTCTGGAGAATTGTGCTCTGATCCATGCTATTGTGCCAGTGTTTGATAGGATATCGGGCACACCCCACATAACTGTCTAGTAAAAAGCAACTCTGGGCTACGTTAAGAGGAATGTTGAAAATTGCCTCCAGTGTTTCTCAGACATTAAAAGGCAGGCAGCTCAGAGAGAAGCTTGCAGGGAAGCAATGTGGAGGAAAACGGACTGGCGGACCACCACTGCCTATACACCTCATACTAAGAGGAGAATGCAGCAGCTCACACCACCAGAAATCCTATCAGGCACACACCTGTTGGACACAGATCGGCCTCCCTTTCAACCTGGGGCGTAACACAATCATATATATATTTTTTTGGAGCTATAAACAATTGTTTTAGTATATGCTAAAGAAAAAAATTGGAATTAAACGGTGTACCCTGTAATCCATAGTACAGTATAAATTTACTTGCCATAAAATAAGCCAACCACAATCATCCTACTTTTTTTTATATGTAAAAAAAGTACAGTAGTAAGTAAAGTTTTGTTGTTTGCTCTACAAAGTTATGTTAAGGTCCAGTGTTGTACTTTAATGATGACTTCCACTTATCCACAGCTTTGCCACCCAGAAAGAAGGCACCATCCAACTGAAGCCAACCACCATAGGGTGATGGGGAAGTAGCTAAAGTGAAAAATATTGTAATATTAAGAATGTTAAATACTCATGCTGTAGAATTTAATAAAAAGTAAACTCAAGTAAAAGGAAACATACTGTCAAAACATAAATGTTGACATGTATGTGTATAAAAATTCCAAGTCTCCAAATAGTTTTAGAGAAGCAATATGGCCACCCAACGCTAAATTACCAAAGTCTGTGATTGAAAGTCACTTTTCAATTGTGTCTAATTTTGTGACCTTTTGGGGGGAAACCAATTAGCCACGATAAAACATGAACTTTTCGTGCGTTAGTTTTGATAGGTTATCGCCTGTTAATTTCACTTTTCATCTGAATGCACGCTCTCGTTTTTCACACAATTCAATTAGAAAAGTCATCTTCCACGTGATAATTCTTGAAGGTTTTACACACGATAGGTGAAAATGGGGAAATCTGTCTGTACCCCCCAAAAAAGGCAAACTTATATAGGATAACAGTATAGAAATATATCATTGGTCATAATTAAAAGTATTTGGGGTTCCCAAATTATGTCAAATGGCTGTTATAAGCATAATAGAAATCAAATATTTTTTATTGCAAAATAAATGTTCTACTTAAATTGGGAGAGCATAAAAATAGCTAGAGGTATATACTGTATTTGTGTCTTTTTGAGCCACTTTTGAAAAACCTTCAAAACACCCTCCTGCAATCTTAAAAATACCTGTCCCATTCATACAGCACCCCCCATATACCTGTACCACACCAATTAACCCATTTTCCTGTACTTTGCACATTTTCACATCAAAAAATGTAATGTAATTATTTGCCAAATTATTCTAATAGAATTTTTTTTTGCCTAATTGATCATTAAGGAGGGTGTCCCAGTGATTCTGCACCAAGTCCCGACATTTTTACCTGAAAATAGGGATTTTCCCCAACTTTTCACGTGCTCAGGTTGTGAAAAAAAATTGTGTTAAATCCCATGAAAAAGTAAAAAGTGTTGCGAGTTAACATGCGGCCTAATTGAATAGGGCAAATGTCGTTATCCACCCGAAATTTAATTTTACGTTCTTTAACGCGCGAAAATAAGTTATCGTGGCTAAATGAATTATCCATTTTATCTCTTAACTTGAATAACCAACACTTTTTTTCATCAAAAATGGTAAATGTCACTTTTGTAGAAACTGCCTGATAAATAGTTTAATGCTTTTATAAGTAGACTTCACTAATCTGTTTTTGTCAGAATGTCAAGGACAGAGTAGGTCTAATCCAGACAATTTGCTTCAGTCAGCTCCCAACTGCCCACATCTGCCAGAGCAACAGCAGCGGCCAAATTCACCTGGAACAGAATGGCCTCAAATAATGATAGGTGCTTGGTAGAATTGACTGATGCAATTTGTGATCAAAACAAAGCCCAATTAATGATACAAAGAGAGCTGCATATATGACCCAACTATCCAGCTGCCATGACCTCATCCACAAGCAGCCAGACAAGAAAACCGCCACCATCTGCTCCTGTAACTCCAGTTAGGCAGAGTATGCAGAGGACTGATTAGAGGAGTGGGGGAGATCCAACATAAAAAATAACAATACTGTTAATTTGATGTTATATTGGGTGTATGTTTGCAAATTTTTTCCCAGTAAATATCATTTCAAATGCCAGCTTATTTTTATATATATATACACTGATCAACAGTAACCTTAAAACAACCTATTTAATATTGTATAGGTCTCCCTCATGTCGCCAAAACAGCTCTGACCCATCGAGACATTTACTTCACAGGACCTCTGAAGGTGTCCTGTGATATATGGCACCAAGCTAGGCATTAGCAGCAGGTTCTTTTAAGTTCTGTAAGTTGTGAAGTGGGGTCTTCGTGGCTCAGACTTGTTTTTCCAGCACATCCCGCAGGAGAGCTATCCGAGTGATATCTGCGGAATTTGGAGGCAAGGACAACACCTTGAACTCTGTCATGTTCCTCAAGCCATTCCTGATCAGTTTTTGCAGTATGACAAGGTGCATTATCCTGCTGAAAGAGCCCACCATCATCAGGGAATGAAGGGGTGTACAGCCATGGGCAAAAGTTTTGAGACTGACACAAGTATTGGTTTTCACAAAGTCAGCTGCATTTGCATATACTCCAGAATGTCATGAAGAGTGATTAAATGAATTTCAATTAATTGCAAAGCCCCTCTTTGCCAAGACAATGAACTTAATCCCAAAAACAAAATTTCCACTGCATTTCTGCCCTGCCACAAAAGGACCAGCTGACATCTTGTCAGTGATTCTCTCGTTAACACAGGTGAGAGTGTTAACGAGGGCAAGGCTGGAGATTACTCTGTCATGCTGATTGAGTTAGAATAACAGACTGGAAGCTTTAAAAGGAGGGTGGTGCTTGAAATCATTGTTCTTCCTCTGTTAACCATGGTTACCTGCAAGGGAACACGTGCAGTCATCATTGCTTTGCACAAATAGGGCTTCACAGGCAAGGATATTGCTGTTAGTAAGATTGCACCTAAATCAACCATTTATCGGATCATCAAGAACTTCAATGAAATAGGTTCAATAGTTGTGAAGAAAGCTTCAGGGTGCCCAAGAACGTCCAGCAAGCGCCAAGACCATCTCCTAAAGTCGATTCACCTGCGTGATCGGCGCACCACCAGTGCAGAGCTTGCCATGGAATGGCAGCAGGCAGGTGTGAGTGCATCTTCATGCACAGTGAGGCGAAGAATTTTGGAGGATGGCTTGGTGTCAAGAAGGGCAGCAAATAAGCCACTACTTTTCAGGAAAAACATCAGGGACAAACTGATATTCTGCAAAAGGTACAGGGATTGGACTGGTATAAAGTTATTTTCTCTGATGAATCCCCTTTGAGATTGTTTGAGGCATCTGGAAAAACGCTTGTCCGGAGAAGGAAAGGTGAGCGCTACCATCAGTCCTGTGTCATGCCAACAGTAAAGCATCCTGAGACCATTCATGTGTGGGGTTGTGTTGAATCGTAATTAAACCTTTTATATAAACTTTAAGACAATCCTGCCTAAAACCTCTAAGACAATCCTGCCTAAAACCTCTAAACCACTAGGTGGCGCTAATTAGCGCTGTGATCAATTGCACACCATAATAAATGCTCTCAGGCTTAGGAACTGTTGTCCAAAACACAAAAGTTATTATTCACGGTAAAAGTACAGATTGTTACACGCTATGATCTAATATAATAAGCGCAAATAAATCATACAGTCACAAGGTACAGTTGATATACATATGCATGATTAAACTTCAAAATACAATGAGAGACACAGAGAGACAACAGAGACACAGAGAGAGAGAGAGACAGAGAGACAGAGAGAGACACAGATCAAAATACAATGAGAGAGATATTAATGTCCGCTGAGAGCAAATCGAAAGAGGGGGGATGGAAGAGAACCAGTGCTTAATTGTGATGAATCGTGATTATTGTAAGGGAGCAGCTTCTGAAAACTAGAGATGTCCCATCTCCAGAAGGTAAATTGGCAATATAATTATGGAAGTACTGAAGCGCTACACCATGCAATGTTGCTGTCTAATACTGATCAATAATATATGTACTAAACACACACTGATGTATCAAAATTAGAAAAAAATGTTTTACTTAATCCAATAGTATTCAATAATTACATGAACATATAGGAAACAAGAGACAAAGGAAAATAAAGAAGCAAAGTATTTAAATACATAAAGTCAATGTAAACTATGCATTGTCTTCCATGCATGCAAACAATGCAATTGATGGTGAGGGGTTGTGAATGGGGGATAAGATGACAAATAGCTGGGAACACTATGGTCACTAATCTTCTCTGTTGATAATTAGACAGACTGAGAATTCTGATTGATGTTAGTGTGTCAGATTTGCGGCGTCCCGCTGTCTGACTGGATGAAGTATTGAAAGTTAATGGTGATGTATATGAGAGTGGTGCCTCGGGGTATTCTTTCCAGGGCAGGAGTACGGCTCAAGTCTGGGTGTGCAAGGTAGGAGGTGATGTATACCACCTTAGAGGTGATGTATACCCCCCTGTACAGAGCACTACACCGGCGCTTGGCCTGGGCGTTCCAGAACAGCACCAGTGAATGCGCTGGAGGCAGGTAACAACCACGTCCGGGGAGTGGATGTAACGGTGTGGGCTCTCACGGAGCTTGCTGCCGTTGATCCTCTCCTAACACGGCACTTACCTCCCCTTGCGTGTTACAGATGGCCGCTCCTGTCCCTTGCCGGCTATCGGTGTCTTCAGTCTCCGTCTCCCGTCTCTGTCTCCGTCTTCTGTCTTCAGCATGCAAGCGCTGCCTGTAGTCACGTGGTCGCAATCCGGATGAGTGTAGTAAAAGGATTCAGGCTTGGAAGAATAAGTCTAAAAAAACCTATAAGAATTCTTCCGTCTGTCTCGTGTAGATGCTGTGGGTCTCCAACGCGTTTCAGCTTCCGCCTTTCTCAAGGAGCATATCCTGTTGTTACAGCTGGTGTTATAAATACTGTTAGTTTCATTCTGATAGGTAGTTCATTGAAAGTGGGTGTGTTTTCCTTAAACTGACTGATCCAAATTTCTGTAATTCAATCAGGCTAACTGTGTACTCTAAAGGAGATGGTCTGGTGTATAGGAAATTCTTCTAATAAAAATGGCATAAATATAAAGATACGATTGTTCAATTAATTGATTTATTAATAAAAAAGGAAATGATCCTATTTATTAGAACCACATAATGTATTGTCCTAATTACAATATGGCGAATAAAAAACAGAGGGGGAGGGGGGGGGGGAGGGGGAAACAGATAGGGATGGGGGATGGGGATTTAGTAAAGGGGAAAGGGACATGTGATGCAAGATACTGTACATCTAGGGCATAATAACGACATGGGACATATACTGGCCTATTGCCAATGTTAAATATCTCTACTGATGGTATATATAAAGAAGATGTATATCATAATGTCCAATAATGAAAATCAACCTAAGGGCAGACCGCCATAGTTCTAACTAGGGTGGTTAGCAGTGTGCCTAATATGGTCACTAAGTCGTTAGACTGGTTATATTATAATCAATATTCAGACCCCGAGGTTCTAATGTGTTCAGGGTATAAATCCATTTTGCTTCTCTTTTGTTCAGCATTCTTAAAAAGACACCTCCCCTCCAGTTGTGTATTGGTTTTTCTAATACTAGAAAATCGGTGCCTGATGGGTTAGAGTCATGGTGTGTTTTATAGTGTCTTGAGACACTATGATCATCTTTCCCTATCTTTATGTTCCGAATGTGTTCGTATAATCTTTGTCTCAGGGGTCTGATTGTCCTACCCACATACTCTAAACCGCAGGGGCATCTAATAAGATAAACCACCCCTTTGGTATCACATGATGTACGATTTTTAAGTCTGTGTGTCTCTCCTGTTGTGGATGAAATGAAGGTGTTAATTGGTTTGGTGCTTTGTTTGTTCAAAGAATTTCCTGTACACCAGACCATCTCCTTTAGAGTACACAGTCTGATTGAATTACAGAAATTTGGATCAGTCAGTTTAAGGAAAACACACCCACTTTCAATGAAATACCTATCAGAATGAAACTTATCTTATCTTGCGGTTTAGAGTATGTGGGTAGGACAATCAGACCCCTGAGACAAAGATTATACGAACACATTCGGAACATAAAGATAGGGAAAGATGATCATAGTGTCTCAAGACACTATAAAACACACCATGACTCTAACCCATCAGGCACCGATTTTCTAGTATTAGAAAAACCAATACACAACTGGAGGGGAGGTGTCTTCTTAAGAATGCTGAACAAAAGAGAAGCAAAATGGATTTATACCCTGAACACATTAGAACCTCGGGGTCTGAATATTGATTTTAATATAACCAGTCTAACGACTTAGTGACCATATTAGGCACACTGCTAACCACCCTAGTTAGAACTATGGCGGTCTGCCCTTAGGTTGATTTTCATTATTGGACATTATGATATACATCTTCTTTATATATACCATCAGTAGAGATATTTAACATTGGCAATAGGCCAGTATATGTCCCATGTCGTTATTATGCCCTAGATGTATCTTGCATCACATGTCCCTTTCCCCTTTACTAAATCCCCATCCCCCATCCCTATCTGTTTCCCCCTCCCCCCCCCCTCCCCCTCTGTTTTTTATTCGCCATATTGTAATTAGGACAATACATTATGTGGTTCTAATAAATAGGATCATTTCCTTTTTTATTAATAAATCAATTAATTGAACAATCGTATCTTTATATTTATGCCATTTTTATTAGAAGAATTTCCTATACACCAGACCATCTCCTTTAGAGTACACAGTCTGATTGAATTACAGAAATTTGGATCAGTCAGTTTAAGGAAAACACACCCACTTTCAATGAACTACCTATCAGAATGAAACTAACAGTATTTATAACACCAGCTGTAACAACAGGATATGCTCCTTGAGAAAGGCGGAAGCTGAAACGCGTTGGAGACCCACAGCATCTACACGAGACAGACGGAAGATTTCTCAAAGGTTTTTTTTAGACTTATTCTTACAAGCCTGAATCCTTTTACTACACTCATCCGGATTGCGACCACGTGACTACAGGCAGCGCTTGCATGCTGAAGACAGAAGACAGAGGCAGAGACGGGAGACGGAGACTGAAGACACCGATAGCCGGCAAGGGACAGGAGCGGCCATCTGGGAGACGCAAGGGGAGGTAAGTGCCGTGTTAGGAGAGGATCAATGGCAGCAAGCTCCGTGAGAGCCCACATCGTTACATCCACTCCCCGGACGTGGTTGTTACCTGCCTCCAGCGCATTCACTGGTGCTGTTCTGGAACGCCCAGGCCAAGCGCCGGTGTAGTGCTCTGTACAGGGGGGTATACATCACCTCTAAGGCCTTCCTCCTACCTTGCACACCCAGACTTGAGCCGTACTCCTGCCCTGGGAAGAATACCTCGGGGCACCACTCTCATATACATCACCATTAACTTTCAATACTTCATCCAGTCAGACAGCGGGACGCCGCAAATCTGACACACTAACATCAATCAGAATTCTCAGTCTGTCTAATTATCAACAGAGAAGATTAGTGACCATAGTGTTCCCAGCTATTTGTCATCTTATCCCCCATTCACAACCCCTCACCATCAATTGCATTGTTTGCATGCATGGAAGACAATGCATAGTTTACATTGACTTTATGTATTTAAATACTTTGCTTCTTTATTTTCCTTTGTTTCTTGTTTCCTATATGTTCATGTAATTATTGAATACTATTGGATTAAGTAAAACATTTTTTTCTAATTTTGATACATCAGTGTGTGTTTAGTACATATATTATTGATCAGTATTAGACAGCAACATTGCATGGTGTAGCGCTTCAGTACTTCCATAATTATATCGCTGAGAGCAAATTTCCAAGATGGCTGGTGATGGTGTGTGTGTGTGTGTGTGTGTGTGTGTGTGGGGGGGGTTTGGGAATGATACATGCCCTATTGTCCAAACCGCATGGTCTCTAGACAAACTTCATTTTGAAAGTAAGAAAACCCACATTAAGTTGTATATGTTGAATCGTATATCCATTAATGATCACAATTATTATAATTACAATATACCTATCTGACCTATACAACACCAAACTGGGTAGAATTATAACTATAACCACAAGACTAGCAATTCACAACTTCCATTGACTCAAACACATGATTTAATGGGGAAACGTGGAGCACATGGAATTTCCTTTGTTCACCCCACATGGAGGTAGCCATCTTTAAAAAACTGCAGACTAATCTTCCACACGGTAATTACTTCTGACCATTCAAAGCTGTTATTAATTCAACTTCCATAATATAACACTGATGCCAGCCTATGATTACATTCATGAGTATACAACACATACCAAGCCTATCTCTCCCAAGCAGTGATATTGTTCAAGCACATGGGAAGGCCCTAACACATCTAACCAGCGGATCTCAAACAATTATATCAACCAGCATCAATCATTACAAATATTACAAAACTCTATAATCAATCCCTTTCCTGCATGCTGATAAATGAACAGACTATTGTACACTACAGTGTAGATGAAAAGTACAGATTAGATCACATTATATCGTCCACTGTATGCTAACACAGACTTATGAATTCCCTTAATAAACTACAAACTACAAACTTATCACATACAATCTAGATAAGCTATGAACAGGATAACACAAACTAGTTACAGATATCATATAGGCTAACCACTGTACAGTTTATTTAGCCATTATGAGTAGATATCTCCAGGCTTCCTATGGAATGAAGCTGCATCTTAGCCTCCTTCTTGGGGGGGGGGGGAGTCTGCTCTGCCTGTGTCTCTGGTGTCTCCTTGCAAGAATGTGTGGTCGCAGTGTGTCCCTGTAATAGTGTCCAAAATGTGCGTGCCATCCTTCTCCCATCAGGTCATCAGAAAGGGAATATCCTATTGATTACTTGAAACTACTGCTAACTTGGGCTATGGCTATTGTTCTAAGCTTTCCTGTGTGAAGCTAGCCATGGGAGAACTGTGGCTAAATGTAAACAACTGCTAATTAGATTGCAGTTTCAGTTAGCCATCCCTATTGATTGAACTGGAATAACCAGTTCTCTGGACAAAATGCAAACAGGCAAACAAAATCTCATTGTCCTTTGATAAGGGTCATAGTAGCATTCAATAGTTTCTTAGTAATCTGTTACGGGGCATTTATTGGACAATTTCAAATGGATCCAAAGGTCTCCAACCTCGCTTTGCATCCCCCTTTCCCCCCGCATGCAAATCTAAGCTGCTAACATCACAAAGTACATTTTTAATGTTTTAACTCTCTACAGTCCATAAGTTGAGAATGCATGTTGCGATCTTCACCCCCCGATGGTACCGGAAAACTGTTGAGAAAGTGCACATCAGTAAAACACCAAACATGGCTTACTTATCATGTATTAAACCTTATATACCAAATAGTCTTTATTTCACAGCATTTGTAATAAATGAATAAACTTGAATCTTATACTTTAAAGCTTATGGAACCTTTTATATGAATATGTAATGTGTAAGTATTCGGGGTTTGATAGGAAGACGCTAGTTAACTTGGGGCAGATGCGTACGCATGAGGCAAATTAACAGCGTTTTCACACAGGATCTTTTGCATTCGCTAATGTGTGACTATTTAACAGCGCAATTGTGTGTATTTATGTGTGTATGAGAAATGGTGAAAAGATGCAATCGCATGATGCTATTAGTAACATCGCCATATGTACTTAAGTGTGAGTTTAGCTAAAATGGCGCTGGGCGGCCATTCGCAAAATGACGTCTTGTGATCAGTCTCGAGATGTTGTCGTTACGATCTAATTTTAAGCTGATCTTGTCTCAGCCAATTATCCAGCTTCGACAGTCCACCCTTTGATAGCGAACAATATGCTATCACAATCTGATTTTAAAAATTAATTTAGGCTTACATTTATATATTATTTAGTGTTATTATAGGATGGCACAAGGTGGTTCTTAATCCATCAATAATGTGTCTCTGAGTGGGGACATAAAACTACTATTATACGCACACCACGGATCTACACCAGTCCTATAAAAGGCAGTCTTGAAGGGGAATTTGAGACTTTACATTATCTGAGGTGTTTTAAAAATAACATTTCAATAATACATTCTATGCAGGTCTAAATATAATACATTAAATGATGGTATTTCCTAGTTCAGGGTTGTAATGCAGTTCTATATTTACCTTGGTATTCATATTGTCATTACTGACCACAGTCATAATTTTGTTCTTTCGTTTTACTTTATTTTTATATTTTCCACACTTCAACACAATAGGAACACACTGGACACATATGCCAATTATTATGATGACAATCAGTATAAGGATCAAGAATTTGCCTATGCTGGCGTTTACTTCCTGGACCCATTCCCCTAGACCTGAGAACCATTTCACTGGGTTCAGCCATGAAACCCATTCCTCTACCTTCTCCTCTACTTCAGCCGCTGAAGCATTATGGTTCTCCTGAAATTCTTATTTTAGCTGCAGAATTTCATCCATCTCCTGGTCTATCACCTCCTTGGGGTCACTGGTGTTATTAGTAATATATGTGCAGCACTTTACTCCAAACTAGGTGGCCAAAGTTACGCAATACCCTCGCGTGACAGCTGTTACATAATTTAGCACTAGTCTGTGTTGCACCAGTTTTTTCTTGTACGCTTGCAATTCTCTCCCTGTATACCTGAATGTGTCATCATACATCTCGGTGATATTATCTATCAATTTACCAAGTTCCTGAATATATCTAAAATGTAATGTACCCCGGGCGATCCTGGTGGGATCCAGTGCGACTAAACTTGAAAGCCAGTTGTCTCACTAATTAACTGAGCGGCTTTATGCACGTCACCAGGTATCATATTCCGTTTGCCTCTGTGTTCATATTGCGTGTGAAGATATGGATACCAAGCATTTCAACATGTGTAAGGGTCATAATTTCTGGAAGTATTCTTCCCAAATAACATAACAATTACAATACTATGATTGGTCAGACACTCCCCTAATTTGGTGTAGCACTCCTCCTCCTGACTCCACTCCATCAGCACTGCCATCAGCTCCCATCTCCTCTATCGGTCCCCCATCACAGAAACTGGGTGTCCCCAAACAGATCATCAGGACAGAAACTCTGGAAGAAAGAACTAGGATGACCACAGCAGACCACTCCATTGCTGGAAGCACTGATCTACACATTTCTTTAGCTCAGGTATCTCACCGCACCTTTTATCCCTCCCGGAACAGGCTCGCAATCGACAGGTTCACGTTATATGCCTCGCTTCCGCCCCGTATCTCCACCGGTTGGTTGACCTTTCTACAGTGAGTGGAATGGACCCGGGTATCTTTCTAGGCCACTCTTTGAGGATGTGATACTTTGTCAACAACGCCAGATACGGACCTTTCTACCGATTAGTCAGACAACCTGAACATAAGAAATTATTGGATCATAACAGATTCTCCAGGTTTAAGATCATGAGAGTTTGCTTCAGACACATTAGTAAATAACACTTTCAATCCCTGTTGCTCTTACTCATCTTCATGAGACCCTGCACAGTAATCTCATTATCATATTTTCACATGAGACTGCCTGTTAAACAGTATCTCAAAGGGGGACAGATAAGAAGACAGTCTGGGATGATCTTGATATTAATACACATCACCTTACACAGGTTATAAAATACATTACTTGTGAAATGAGTATCCCTCCTATATTCAATTATTCTAGGGATACTGTATTTGTACATAAATTCCTGCAATTTAAATTCTGTTATCAATATCTACTGCTCTATTATAGCCTTGGCCCCTGGGTAAGACAGTATTCCAAGTATTTGACCGTAGTCTGGCATGGCTGTCATATGTCCTTAGCAACCTTGTGTCCTGTGTTTGAGAGATAAAGCACAACAGTTTAATATCATTTAAACATGACATAAACGGATGAGAACATAGCAGTAAATCGTCGACATATATCAGAACAGATCCATTGGCAGGTTGAGAAGATTGTAAACAGTCATATAAGGTCAGGGAGAAGATACTGGGGTTGTCTATGAAACCACGGGGCACTCGTGTCAATGTGTAGTATATACCTCCACTTATGTGGAAGCAAGGGGGTTCTGACAGTCAGGGTGTAAGGAAATAGTGAAGAAAACAGAACAGATATGGATTATCACTTACATCAACTACCGTTTCTAGTCCTTCCCTATTAATGGTGTGACCTAACCCCTAGAGTTGACTGTCCTGTGCTAAAGCAGCATTCACGGCCGCGATGTGGGCAGGTGACAGCTGTGGCTGTCCTGACTGGTATGGGTATCCCTCCTGTTGAAACCTAGGGAACACTTGTCTTGCTTTACAGAACCTATTTATGTGACCCTCCCTGTTACATTTAAAACACCTCCTTGTGTTGTAAGGTTGTTGTTGTGTGGGGGGAGGAGTATGAAAAGATTGAGGATGAAAAGATTGAGGTTGTGCATGAGGATATGAGTTTGGATGTTGTGTGGGGTGTGTGTACGTTGGCCGTGTGTGGTAAGTGCGTTGCAGTGGTCTTTGCATTACTTCTAGAGCTTGAATACTAACGGCCATTAATTTCTCGCTTTGCATTTCTCTCTTCTTAAGGATGTTTTTGTCATGCTCAATTGCAGCTTCCCTGAGTGCGTCCACTGTAATTCCCCTCCACCCAGGAAGTGAGGTCTGAACCGTGTTCTTAAGGACGTCTCTTAGTCTGTCCATAAGCACTGTTATAGCCATTTCCCTGTAATGGGTGTTCATTACCTGATGGCGGGTTCAGCCTCTGGCTACTACGTATGGGGTTTGCAATTTCTATCACTATCACTGGTGAAACCCCCTCCCTTGCTGACGCT
This sequence comes from Taudactylus pleione, assembly GCA_031769625.1. Classification (NCBI taxonomy): domain Eukaryota; kingdom Metazoa; phylum Chordata; class Amphibia; order Anura; family Myobatrachidae; genus Taudactylus; species Taudactylus pleione. The sequence goes on from JAUIMM010000015.1 coordinate 51,400,132, forward strand.
GGTGGGATTGTTACATGGGAAAGAGCAGACATTACAACAGGCTCATTATCTAAATCAGAAACATGTTCCTTATAGTTACTCAGAAGAGGGTACAAGTTACTTGTTACATTTTTGTGGTTTTTTTTCAACAGCTGTACCTGCACCTCCATCCGCATAGGGCGGAGGTAATGCGCGTGAACCACTGGCAATACCTTCCACAACGCTACCCTGCTGCACGTGCGCGCTATTTCGCAGCGCGCCCGCACCACAGTTCAGTGCTGTGTGTGTGCTCTCCTGTAACGTGCTCGTGACGCTTGTTTGTATAGCATGTACACCTTTAACCCACATATCCCCCTCAAGCTGCCACATTTTTTTTAAACACTCGTTATATTTTACCTTATTTACTCGAGAACGCATCAAACAAATGTACTCTCGGACATTGCTCAGTATCTCCTTATCAAAACTGCCAATTCTGAGAAATGATCTAACACTCTTCCTCTTCATATTAAACCATAAATCACAATACCTAGTTGCATAGACACTGTACTTAGTATGCATAATATGTCGTGCCGAAAAAAAAGTGTAACATCTCTACCGTTTGCTTGGCCCCCATCTTGGGAGAACTCTTAAGTTTTTCAATAAAGATTTAGACCGGTGAAAGCTCTCAAGATGCTTTCACTTACCTGTGGACGATTTAAACGGCAGCGCCCACACACCTGTGAAGATTTGAAGAAGGCTACTCCATACACCCGGATAAGATTTAAGAAGGCAACTTCCACACCTATGGAAGTTTAAATCGGCTACTTCCACGCACCTCTCTACAACAAAGACAACATGTACACCTGCTGATGTGTATAGAACGGTAAGCTACTTACCGAGCAGCTAGACTAACCCTTGCACCTAGCCTTAAGGATCATACGATACCCTTAACCTTATACAACAAATACTCACTGTTACATACTTTTTTCCTGCACAGAAAAATAAACGTTCTCCCAGATTATGGCAACACCAATCGAGATACTTACAACAATGCTAGCTATCAATATCAAAACAAAATCTCAACGGCTTTGTTCAAAACACGTGGCAGCACTACCGGAAATATGTGTATGCTATTGTGCGACTAGTCACATACACAGTGATGCGGCCAGTCCCACAACGTGTTATTACCCTAACGCTATTGTGCGACTTCCCCTAAAATGTAATCAACGAGGGAAAACAAACTTTTCCCTCCTTGTCCCTGGATTCTTTAATCAGCATTCCTTTTACAATAGCGGGTAGCGCGCTCTCAACAACAAAACTGTTAACAGGCGACGACTAAATGCATCTCTTGCCAGGCGCCTCCACCTTTTGCTGAGAGACCGCTGACCGTGTGCTATCGTGTCAGGAATCGTGATTCCACTCGACTAGCCCCCATCTGTTGAATCGTAATTAAACCTTCTATATAACCTTTAAGACAATCCTGCCTAAAACCTCTAAACCACTAGGTGGCGCTAATTAGCGCTGTGATCAATTGCACACCATAATAAATGCTCTCGGGCTTAGGAACTGTGGTCCAAAACACAAAAGTTATTATTCAAGGTAAAAGTACAGATACAGGTTGAGTCTCCCATATCCAAAATGCTTGGGACCAGGGGTATTTTGGTTAACGGAATATTCCGTATTTTGGAATAATTGCATACCATTATCAAATATGTTAGGAATAGGACCCAAATATACACACAGAACGCATTTATGTGTTATACACACCTTATACACACAGCCTGCAGGCAATTTTATACAATATATTCAATAATTTTGTGGCTCAAACAAAGTTTGTGTACAGAAATGAAATTCATTTAAATTTCATATACACCTTATACACACAGCCTGAAGGTCATTTTATATAATATTTGTAATAATTTGTGCCTTAGACAAAGTTTATGTACATTGAACCATCAAAAATCAAAGGTTTCATTATCTCAGTCATGCCAAAAAAATTCCGTATTTCGGAATGTTCCGTATTTCGGAATATTTGGATATGGGAGATTCAACCTGTAGTTACACGCTATGATCTAATATAATAAACGCAAATAAATCATACAGTCACAAGGTACAGTTGATATACATATGCATGATTAAACTTCAAAATACAATGAGAGACAGAGAGAGAGACACACAGAGAGACAACAGAGACATAGAGAGAGAGAGACAGAGAGAGACACAGATCAAAATACAATGAGAGAGATATTAATGTCCGCTGAGAGCAAATTTCCAAGATGGCTGGTGATGGTGTGTGTGTGTGTGTGGGGGGGTTTGGGAATGATACATATCCTATTGTCTAAACCGCATGGTCTCCAGACAAACTCCATTTTGAAAGTAAGAAAACCCACATTAAGTTGTATCTGTTGAATCGTATATCCATTAATGATCACAATTATAATAATTACAATATACCTATCTGAACTATACAACACCAAAACTGGGTAGAATTATATCTATAACCACAAGACTAACAATTCACAACTTCCATTGAATCAAACACATGATTCAATGGGGAAACGTGGAGCACATGGAATTTCTTTTGTTCACCCCACATGGAGGTAGCCATCTTTAACAAACTGCAGACTAATCTTCCACATGGTAATTACTTCTGACCATTCAAAGCTGTTATTAATTCAACTTCCATAATATAACACTGATGCCAGCCTATGATTACATTCATGAGTATACACATACCAAGCCTATCTCTCCCAAGCAGTGATATTGTTCAAGCACATGGGAAGGCCCTAACACATCTAACCAGCGGATTTCAAACAATTATATCAACCAGCATCAATCATTACAAATATTACAAAACTCTATAATCAATCCCTTTCCTGCATGCTGATAAATGAACAAACTATTGTACACTACAGTGTAGATGAAAAGTACAGATTAGATCACATTATATCATCCACTGTATGCTAACACAGATTTATGAATTCCCTTAATAAACTACAAACTACAAACTTTTTACATACAATCTAGATAAGCTATGAACAGGATAACACAAACTAGTTACAGATATCATATAGGCTAACCACTGTACAGTTTACTTAGCCATTATGAGTAGATATCTCCAGGCCTCCTGGGGAATGAAGCTGCATCTTAGCCTCCTTCTGGGGGGGGGGGGAAGTCTGCTCTGCCTGTGTCTCTGGTGTCTCCTTGCAAGAATGTGTGTTCCCAGTGTGTCCCTGTAAGAGTGTCCAAAATGTGCATGCAATCCTTCCCCCCCTCACCTGTGAGGTCATCAGAAAGGGAATATCCTATTGGTTACTTGAAACTACTGCTAACTTGGGCTATGGCTATTGTTCTAAGCTTTCCTGTGTGAAGCTAGCCATGTGAGAACTGTGGCTAAATGTAAACAACTGCTAATTAGATTGCAGTTTCAGTTAGCCATCCCTATTGATTGAACTGGAATAACCAGTTCTCTGGACAAAATGCAAACAGGCAAACAAAGGGCCTGATTCAGACCCACTCGCGAGCGGCTGTCCGCTCGCAAGTGGGTCGATGTTCTGGACTGAGCATGCGCACGACGGAGGGAGCTCCGTCGTGCGCATGCGCCAGACGCGACGAGCGAAGGAAAGTCCTTCGCTCGTTGTGTCCGATCAAAGGGGGCGTGCTGTCAATGTTGATTGACAGCACGCCCCCTTTGGTGGGCGTGCCGGGGGCGTGCCTCCCTGACGGGGGCGTTCCCACGGGAACGCCTCCCGTCAGAAGCCGGCCCACTGACATCACTAGTGATGTCAGTGGGAGTGATTTTGGCTCTGATAGAGCCAAAATCACTCCGGAGCTTGCGGTTGAAAACCTCAACCGCAGGCTCCGGCTCGCAATTTCGATGGTCGCGATGGTCTCGACCATCGCGGCCATCACAAAGCACGCTCGTATAGGCTGTGGGTGGTGACCCACAGCTATACGAGCGTTCAGGAGGACGCTCCATGAAAATGGAGCCCGGCCCTCATTCAGAGCGTGCGCTCTGCTCAGAGCGTACGGCTCTGAATGAGGGCCAAAATCTCATTGTCCTTTGATAAGGGTCATAGTAGCATTCAATAGTTTCTTAGTAATCTGTTACAGGGCATTTATTGGACAATTTCAAATGGATCCAAAGGTCTCCAACCTCGCTTTGCATCCCCCTTTCCCCCCGCATGCAAATCTAAGCTGCTAACATCACAAAGTACATTTTTAATGTTTTAACTCTCTACAGTCCATAAGTTGAGAATGCATGTTGCGATCTTTACCCCGATGGTACCGGAAAACTGTTGAGAAAGTGCACATCAGTAAAACACCAAACATGGCTTACTTATCATGTATTAAACCTTATATACCAAATAGTCTTTATTTCACAGCATTTGTAATAAATGAATAAACTTCAATCTTATACTTTAAAGCTTATGGAACCTTTTTTATGAATATGTAATGTGTAAGTATTCGGAGTTTGATAGAAAGACACTAGTTAACTTGGGGCAGATGCGTACACATGAGGCTAATTAGCAGCGTTTTCATACAGGATCTTATGCATTCGCTAATGTGTGACTATTTAACAGCGCAATTGTGCGTATTTATGTGTGTATGAGAAATGGTGAAAAGATGCAATCACATGATGCTAATAGTAACATCGCCATATGTACTTAAGTGTGAGTTTAGCTAAAATGGCGCTGGGCGGCCATTCGCAAAATGGCGTCTTGCGATCATTCGCAAGATGGTGTCGTTACGATCTAATTTTAAGCTGATCTTGTCTCAGCCAATTATCCAGCTTCGACAGTTGCTTCTCAACCAAGGGAGTGAGCTCACTCCAAATATTGCCTAAGAACACAGCCATGAATAAAGAATGGTACCAAAACATCCTCCAAGAGCAACTTCTCCCAACCATCCAAGAAGATTTTGGTGACGAACAATGCCTTTTCCAGCATGATGGAGCACCTTGCCATAACTAAGTGGCTCGGGGAACAAATATCTAAATTTTGGGTCCATGGCCAGGAATCTCCCCAGACCTTAATCCCATTGAGAACTTGGTGTCAATCCTCAAGATGCGGGTGGACAAACAAAAACCCTCAAATTCTAATGAACTCCAAGCATTGATTAGGCAAGAATGGACGGCCATCAGTCAGTATGTGGCCCAGAAGTTGACTGACAGCATGCCAGGGTGCATTGCAAAAGTCTTGAAAAAGAAGGGTCAACACTGCAAATATTGACTCTTTGCATAAACTTAATGTAGTTGTCAATAATAGCCTTTGACACTTATGAAATGCTTGTAATTTTACTTCAGCATACCATAGTAACATCTGATAAAAAAGTCTAAACACTGAAGCAGCAAACTTTGTGAAAACCAATACTTGTGTCATTCTCAAAACTTTTGGCCATGGCTGTACTTGGGGCCTGATTCAGAGCCGGACGCTCTGACCAGAGCGCTCGCTCTGAATCAGGGCCCTCCTCCCTCAACTTGGAGCGGCCTCATGAACGCTCGCATAGCTGTGGGTTACCACCCACAGCTATAGCGAGCGTCCATGATGATGGTCGCAATGGTCAAGACCATCGCGACCATCGGGCTTGCGACGAGACCCTGCGGTAGGGTCTCGGTGACCGCAAGCCCTGGAGTGATTTTGGCTCTATCAGAGCCAAAATCACTTCCACTGACATCACTACTGATGTCAGTGGGGCCGGACTCAGACGGTAGGCGTTCCCATGGGAACGCCTCCGTCTGGCAGCCACGCCCCCGGCACGCCCACCAAAGAGGGCGTGCTGTCAATGAACATCGACAGCACTCCCCCTTTGGTGCGAGACCCATAACGACGGCTTGGCCGTCGTTATTCGGGTCTCGCGCATGCGCACCACGGAGCTCCCTCTGTCGTGCGCATGCGCAATTCGGCACCATCGACCCGCTTGCGAGCGGGTCTGAATGACCCCCTTGGTAAGCAATAATGTTTAGGTAGGTGGTACGTGCCAAAGTTACATCCACATGAATGCCAGAATCCAAGGTTTCTCAGCAGAATATTGTGCAGAGCATCACACTGCCTCCGCCGGCTTGCCTTCGCCCATTGTGCATCCTGGTGCCATATCTTCCACAGTAAGCTGCGATACAATAGACATCTTTCTTTGACAGCCAGCATTAACTTTTTCAGTAATTAGTGCTACAGTAGCTCTTTTGTAAGATAGGACCAGACGGGCTAGCCTTAGTCCCACACTCACATCAATGAGCCTTGGGTGCCCATGACCATGTCGCCGGTTCAACGGTTGTCCTTCTGTGGACCACTTTTGGTAGGTGCTAAACAATGAATACCCGACAAGGCCTGTCGTTTTTTATATACTCTGACCCAGTTATCTAGCCATTACAATTTGGCTCTTGTCAAAGTTGGTGAGATCCTTGTGCTATCCCATTTTTCCTGGGTCCAACACATCTTCAAGAACTTAGTGTTCACTTGCTGCCTAATGTGTCCCACCCCTTGACAGGTGCCATTGTAAAGACATAATGTTATTCTCTTAACCTGTTAGTGGTTTCAATGTTATGTCTGAATGTATGTGTAAATAAATGAAATAAATATATATATACAGTAGTGTGCAAAAGTTTTAGGCAGGTGTGGCAAATTAATAGTTTATTTTTATCAATTAACAAGCTACCCTGGCCCACTATACATACGTTCGGGATGCCGGTTTTTTGGATTTTGGCGTCGGCATCTCAACTGATGTCGGAATTCCGGCACCGGTGTTCTGGCTGCAGGTTCGGATTCTGGCGGTGGTAAAATAACTACAACCCATTTAAACTATATCTGGAAATTAGTGCACAGGGCCAGACCAGCAGTTTTATCAAATGCCAGATGGGCCGATGGGCTGGCCCGGCCAATTTTCAAGGAGGGGGGCCAGGGCGACAGGAGCTTTGAATTTGTTGCTACACGGCCACCCAGACGTCCGCAGCAGCCCTGGTCGTGATCCAATGGGAGCTCGCGGACCGGCAGCTGCTGCTGATTGGCTGCCAGTCAACGAGTTCTGATTGGCTCTGTGACACTGGCCATGTCCAATAGGTTCCTGGAGACACAGAGGGACAATGTGAGAGGGTGAAATGAGGAGAGGTAATGAGGGGCATTCCTGTGTGTGGCATAATGTACTGTAAGGGGCATTACTTTGTGTGGCCTAATGTGTAAGGGGCACTACTAGTGCATGGCATAATGTATTACAAGGAGCACTACTACTGTGTGGCATAATGTGAACGGGCTCTGTGTGGCCTAACGGGAATGGGCACTAGTGTGTGATGTAACGTCACTAAGGTACACCTCTGTGTGACATAATATGAATAAGGGACACTACTGTGATGTGTAATGTGATGAAGGGGCACTACTGTGTAGCATAATTTGAATTAGGGGTACTATTGTGTGTTTACGCGAGAACACACCTTTTTTTTCGGTGCTCGCTTTGCCTGCTTCACTTGTGGATGGTGGCACCAATGCTTTTTATGTACACAGGGCACCAAAATGTGTAGTTATGGCTCTGCTTTGGTGTGCACAGATGTGTCCTCCTCTGTGTTCAGCACCCCTGCCCTATAATTTCCTACAGTGAACGCGATCTAATTTTCTACGACTGCTAAGATAGGGCTTTATCAATTGGGAAAATGTCTTCCCTTTTCTTTGTGTGTGACCTACACCAATGTAGTGCCAGCTTTACTTAACAGAACTAACCAAATACCAAAGGTCTGACTATGGCACATGTCTGAATCCCCTGTAGGATGAGCTCTGTAGTGTGTGTATTTTAATACGGAGAATAATGTACACCTGTATATTGCTCTAATATTAATTTTGTTTGTAAGATGCTGATCTCTGGTGGTACTGTGTGTTTTAAATGCCAGGGCCTATTTTTAGTCCCAGTCCGGATATATATATATATGTATATATATATATTAATGTGGCAGTATCACCAGAGGTGGTGCTGGTGAGCAGCAGATTCTGTGTGGGGCAGGACAGATCCGCCCACACAGAGTAGAAAAGCATTGTGGGAAGATGCCTAATTGCTGCTTTGTGGAGAGAGCTCAGGTGTGGCCTGATGAGGAGGTAGACCAGTCAGGCTGCTGTTGGAGACAGTCTATGTGGGACTGTGACAGCCAGAGAGCCCAGTGAAGCTGAGGAAGCCATTGGGGGCCAGGAGGCCTGGGTCTGTACCTGCAGGAGGCAGGGTGTACCCCAAGACTCTCAGACTGTGTGACATTGAAGCAGCTGGGCTGCAGGCTGAGGAAGCCAGGTCTACTGTATACCTGGATGATACAGGGAAAGCATAGAGACTGACTGTGTTTGTATAGCTGTGGCAGCCAGCCAGGCTGGAGCCGATGATAGACCTGCAGAGAAGCAGGCTGAGACTTTATTGGCAGATTAGCTGCACCCTTATAGAGAGGGTTCAAGAAGTGAGTTAGATGCCATAAATAGGGGCTAGGTTGTTTATTATATTCTGTTTGTTTCCTGACTTTCCATGCTGGAAAGTAAAGCATAATTTATTTACTTGAAAGCTGTGTGTGGACCCTCATTAAGCAGCTAAACACTGCACCAATCCACCCTCTGCCGAGCTAATTACCCCCAAGGTATCACTATATATATATATATATATATATATATATATATATATATATATAAAATATATTATTAAAAATACCTTTATCCTGCGCCAAAATCTCCCAAAAAGTCTCCTGTTGGTGAGGCCTATAGTAATATGGTTTACAAGGTTTAAAGGGGGCGCTATTTTAGGTTATAAATTAAACTGAAAGATGGTAATAGATTTTAACCAATTACTTGCTCCTTTGTCTGTATCAAAAGCCCATACAATTAGAAACATATTATTATAGACACTCTTAAACAATTGAAAAACGTTTTAGGACCACAATTTATTAAAATAGTATAACATCATATACAGTTTGGTAATTCGTCATAGAATTTTTCACTTTTGTATGAAATTCACCCTTTTAGGGACATGATGTTATATTTATATTTTATAGTATGTGTTTGTGTGTAAATGTGTATAATATGTATATAGACTTTTCTGTACATGCCAACATGTTGTTTAGAAAAGGTAAATATCATTTTTTTTTTCAAGAGGGTCCAATGGGTTTGATTTTGACCCGAGCATTGTGGACCTCATTCAGAGTCAGTCGTTGCGGCCGCACGGTCGTAAGGTAAAAGGGGCCGGATATGCAAATTAAACGCTCGCAAGTTGCGTCTTTACGATGGGATCGTTAGCTGGACGAGCAAGGGGAGGATGCGGCCGTAAGACTAAAAATATGCCCCCTTCTCGTTCCCATTACACGTCATCTCCGGGGATATAAGGATTAATCGAGACCATCGGGAAACATCGGAGCTGGTCGTAGACCTTAAGGTTGACCATACCCTCTCTTAAGCACTACGATCAAGTCAGTGTAAAAACCTCCCATGTCACATGTGCCATGACACTATTTAGTTAATTATGCACTCCCATAAAACGCCGTTTGCATAGTCAGGCACGCCTGCGTTCGGTTCTCCACTCCAGCGTTCACAAGCACCTTCCCCTGTTACCACCCACAAACGCCTCATCCTGTCACTCAGACTAACGACCTGGCCAAGTTGAAGGAGAGAGCAATTTCTGATCATAATAGCTAGTTTGCGCACGTGCATTGCGAATTTTACGCATGCGCAGTTTAGCGAACATCGGTGGCGTACGACCATGCGACCGCAATGACCGACTCTGAATGAGGTCCTGTGTCTGGAGACTGTAGATTCAGCCTGTGTGTGCGTGGGCTCACAGATTTCCTCACACTCAAAATAAAATGTATGTTTAATTGGCTACTGAGAAAAATGAACAATGTTTAACATATGTCTCCATGGAGCAGGGACTGATGTGAAATATTCAGTATTCTCTGTGTAATATAACGTTTTATAAATGAATAATGAATAAGCTATTATGTGTAAATGCTGATTATTTGTGTAGTGTACAATGGGCCTCATTCAGACCCACTCGCAAGCGGCTGTCCGCTCGCAAGTGGGTCGATGGTGTGCACTGTGCATGCGCACGACGGAGGGAGCTCCGTCGTGCGCATGCACCAGACGCGACGAGCGAAGGACTTTCCTTCGCTCGTTGTGTCTGATCAAAGGGTGCGTGCTGTCGATGTTGATTGACAGCACGCCCCCTTTGGTGGGCGTGCCTGCCAGACGGAGGCGTTCCCAAGGGAACGCCTACCGTCAGAAGCCGGCTCCACTGACATCACTAGTGATGTCAGTGGGAGTGATTTTGGCTCTGATAGAGCCAAAATCACTCCTGGGCTTGTGGTCGAAAACCCCGACCACAGGCTTCTGGTCGCACTGGCGATGGTCGCGATGGTCAAGACCATCGCAACCATCATCCTGCACGCTCGTATGTGCTGTGGGTGGTGACCCACAGCTATACGAGCGTCCAGGAGGATGCTCCATTTTTATGGAGGACGGCCCTCACTCAGAGCGAGCGCTCTGCTCAGAGCGTCCGGCTCTGAATGAGGGCCAATATGCCTTGCTATGTTGGGGATCGTTCTGAATGTGTACTGTATGCAGGGCCGGATTATAGGGTCGTCCTGGGGACCACACATTGTGGCAAAAGTACCCTCTCTGGCCGGCTCAGAGTCCCGACATCAGTGACAGCACTGACAATAGAAGCCCTGCACCCTCGCTAACATACTGCTGCGATTCGCGGGTGTATAGATAGGAGGCGGAGCCTAATGCTGTGAATTGCCTGCCCCATCAGAAGCCTGTCTAGTGCTGCGTCTGCAAAAACAGGTAGTTTCTCTCCCTTTCTCTCTTACCTCCCATCCTCTACCTACCCCCTCACTTTCTCTCTCCCTCTCTCTTCCCCCCTGTCCTTTCTTTTTCCCTCTCTCTCCCTCATGACCTCTCTATCTCCCTCTGTCTCTCCCTCCTTTTCTTTCCCCCTCTCACTCCCTCTCACCTCTCGTTCTCTCGCTCCCTCAATTTTTGCTTTCACCCCTCCCTACCCATGTCTCACTCCCTAACCCTCTCTCTCTCTCTTTCTCTCCCCTCTCTCTCTTTCTGTCTGCCTCCTTGGGCGGGATGCATGATGCATCGCATTCGGGATGCGATGCATCCCGCCGCTCTTCACATGCATGCCGGCGTTAGCTACGTCGTTATGCATGACGAACACCACAAAGGACCGCTCCCGGTAAGAGCCACCATTTGCGCTGGAAGAACTTCTGGGTCGGTCTATGACCCAGAAACCATCTGGTGTCATTCTGCGCATGCGCAAAACACACGTGCCGCGAGGGGTGCTGGGAGGGATCCGATTGGATCCCTCTCACAGAACTCTCCTGATAGAAGCCCATAGGCTTCTATAGGGTAACACCATCATGAAGATGGTGTTACCCACCGCAACCAAGCCCTGGAGTGCATCGCATTCCAGGGCTTGGTGCATATGAGAAATGTGGTCAAACCTGCATTCTGGGGGTTTGACTGCATTTCTACCATTGATGCATTCCGCCCCTTGTCTCTCCCTCTAACACCCCACTCAAAATCTTGTGTTCATCCCCTGGCAGTGTACTAGATCATGTCTGCTATTCTGCCGGCAGTTGGTTACCAACAGTGTCGCGGACATGATGTAGTAATGTTCAATCTAGATCTGGCGCCAGGCAAGGTGCCGGACATAGAGAACGGGCACTTCTGTACGTGCCCGAAAAGGGGCGTGGCCAATGAAAAGGGGTGTGTCTTTATGACGTGTTCCCTTCTCGTCACTCTTGGCGGCGTATCCGGCTTTTATGCATGGACATGCCGGGCATCCCCCAAGCGCTGCACCTGGGCGCATGTGCCTGGCATCCATTCACCGTTGGTGACCGCTGCACCACCGTTTTCCCCACCTGCGGAACGTGACACAACCCGCAGGCTGTTTCAGCGGAGCACCACGCCAGAAGGCAGGGTGCTTTCTGCCTTTAGAAATAGGGCAGGGCGCTGCGCCCCGTTGAAACAGCCTAGTGGGAACACTAATGTAGTATGCTGCAACCTTGCAGGTCAGTGGAGAGATAAGAGGCAAGGTAAGGTTCACAGGAGTCACTGCGTGAGGCCATGGCAAGTTTATTTCTGGGGCCCCCACAACTTAGTTGCCCCAGGGCCTCCACAAACCTTAATCCGGCCCTAACTGTATGCATTTATTAGACTGTGCTGGGAGCCCCAGAATGAGAGACTCTCTTTAGCTGCTCAGCCAAGCACAAGTGGTTTTCTCATGCTAGCCACAATGTACTTGACTGGCAGGAAGGGGATTCATGGGGACTCCCCACTTTGATTACACACAAGTTTTGCATATCTGTACTATCAAATAAAGGGATTAATACTTTGAAGCCTTTTTACCTTGCTTGAGGAACTTTATACTCAGAAAGAATACAAAGAATGGTTTATCTGGGATGTCTATAGATCTTTGATAGGCAAGTAGGCAAAACATTATAATATGTGCAGGATTACATGTGGAATAATAAATAACCTGTTGACTTGATATGAACTTCACATGAAAATGTTTTGGTCTTTTTGAGTGAACAAAGTTTTTAAACTTTGCCTGGATCCTAATTTTTTTTTTTTTAGTCTGTACTCAAGTTTCTAAAGCCACACCTTTTTATTTCACTTGAGTTGTAACGTGAAATGCACAACTTCATTGGAATGAATGGACCATAGAAATCAATGGCGAATAATACAAGGTTCTGGATGCCTCTTCAGTAACATGGCAATTCAGTCTGGGTTAAGATTTCTCCCCAATTCCTGAGATACTGAAAATCCACAAAAAAATATAAAAAATAGGCACAGTAACAGAGATTTAAGGTGCATACACACTAGACGATATGCTCCCTGAGCGATATCGTCTAGTGTGTCCCCGGCAGGCTGTGCTCAATGTCGTTCATGACATTGAGCACAGCCGCTGAACGATATCATTAGCGATATCGTTCAGCGCCGGGCTCTCTCACCCATTCCCTGACATGCAGCAACCTGACGAGGTCGTCAGGTTGGCCTGCATGTCAGCGCGATGAACGATGATGACGAACGACCCGCGGGAACGCGCGTCGTCGTCATCGTTCATCTTTTTTGTGTTAAAAATGGACGATAAAGTGGATGACTGAACGATAACGATATCGTTATCGTTCAGTCGTCCACTTTAATCGCCCAGTGTGTACGCACCATTAAGGTGCATACACACTAGACGATATGCTCCCTGAGCGATATCGTCTAGTGTGTCCCCGGCAGGCTGTGCTCAATGTCGTTTATGACATTGAGCACAGCCGCTGAACGATATCATTAACGATATCGTTCAGCGCCGGGCTCTCTCCCCCATTCCCTGACATGCAGCAACCTGATGAGATCGTCAGGTTGGCCTGCATGTCAGCCCGATGAACGATGATGACGAACGACACGCGGGAACGCGCGTCGTCGTCATCGTTCATCTTTTTGGGCTTAAAAATGGACGATAAAGTGGACGACTGAACGATAACGATATCGTTATCGTTCAGTCGTCCACTTTAATCGCCCAGTGTGTACGCACCATTAGTTATTCAGAGCACTGTTCGCCCAGGCATTATTCAGCAGTGAAAAAACTATCTTCCACTTCAACCAGACCTAATCCAACAAAATCATATATGCCATCCAAACCCAAGACTTTGCAGACTAGCGGGCTAGGTTGCTAAGCAGAAACAGGGTTTTTCAGGTAGGTTGATTTCCACAGTTTTCTACTTTCACAGAGTGGTAAAGTTTTACCAGAAAGATTATATTCCTGCTTGCTATTAGCTCATAAAGCAGGGTCTCAGAATTGCATGCATTATGGACAAAAAAAGCCATTTATTTTCAAACATGAAGAAAAGGTAGTCTTAGAGCTAACCCCAATTTTCTACCTAAAGTAGATTTTCAATCATGCATAGTTGTACCTGCTGTATTACAAATGTTTCCTATTGAAACCTAACAGCGAATGTGTTTTTCGCAAGCAAAACAGTATGGTGTTTTAATTTACCTCCCAAAGGGACATTAACATTAAAAAAAAGATTTATTTAAATTTTTTCTACTGTTAAATGTTTTTTTCTTCTGTAATCAAGATTGCAAACCCCTACAATCCTTCCCTCTTAAAATCAGTTATTTCCACCGGAAGGAATGCGTAGTGCTACAGTAGTTAGATACAGAGACTGTATCTAATCAATGGTCACATTTTGGACATGGACCCTTTGGGTCTATTTGGAACATTTACAAAACTTCTTTAAAAAAAGAAACAGAAAAAAATCCTTAAAAGTGGATTTATTGTTGAAACCGTACAATGAAGGTTTTGGAACAAATTGTGTCCACACACAATGGATAATGAATACTCTCGCTAAAGCAGTGTTTTGAATTTCATAAAAGTAAATTCTTTACAATTTTGATGATTAACACATTCCAGGAGTTTAATACAATACCAAAAAATCTTTGTTCTAATATGTACTTGTGTTTGTTTTTATTTTTGTTAACCAGTTTTTTTTCGTTATCTAGCCCTTTTTTTTTTTATGTCAGAGATGTGATATTTGTACATAAGTCTTTGTAACTCAATTATGGCTCAAATAAATAATACTGAGACTTAAGGTGCCCATACATGGTGCGATAAAGCAGCCGATCCGACAGATTTGTACGATATTGCTGCTATATTGTACCGTGTATGGGCATGATATCGGATAGTGCGCGCACCTGTGGGGTCGTACATCGCACCTCCAGATCTTACTGCAGGTTCAGTTGATCTGGAGTTGGGATGTGCGATACCATGCAGCGCTATGTGGGAGGGGGAGGGGGTGCTGGCATATTGGGCGGTCGGCCACCCGATCGCACTGTGTGTGGGGACCGCCCGATATGTCGGATCCCCGTTGCGTTGCAAGGTGCAAATCGCACCACATATGGCCAGCTTTAGCTTGGACAATATATTTGTGATTCCTTATAGCAATTTGAATCTGAAACCTCTATGTAAACAAAACAGAGATATAATAGATAATAACTTAAGTATAACTGCATATATAGGAAGGAACCTAAGGATGGAATCCATCTTACTGTAGTTGGCATTATGGAATGGAATTGCTATGTACAATGTAATCTGATGTGAATTAGTAGCACCAAATTCCCATATTGTTACGGTTGTCTGGGGGTCCAGACGACCAGAATACCTTAAGGAGAGAGGCACCAGGAGACGTAGGGTGAAATCAAAGTAAGTGACTTTATTGTCACAATAAACAGGCAAGAACGTATAAAAGAATAGTCCAAAGTACGAAAGGTTCGGCTTGAGAGCCGATGGTGCAGCTATGGAGCTGATGGTGCGGCTAAGGTGCTGTTCGTGCGCCAAGGTGCCAATGATGTGGCTGGAGAGCCAGTAGAGAGGCCGATGTTGCTGCTTGGGAGCTGTTGGTGCAGCAAGGTGCCGATGATGTGGCTGGAGAGCCAGTAGAGTGGTCGGAGGCCAATGTAGCGGCTTGGGAGCCGAGAAACAGTCTGTGCAGTGGTGCGGCTTGGAAGCTGGGAAACAGTCTGTGCGCTGCTGCAGCTTGGAAGCCAGGAGACAGTCTGTGTAATGGTGCGGCTTAGAAGCCAGGAGCAGGCTGTGCAATGGTGCCGCTTGGAAGCTGGAAAACAGTCTGTGCACTGGTGTGTCTTGGAAGCCAGGAGACAGGCTGTGCAAAACAGACAGACAGGTGCAGGACACTGGAAGAATGACTCCGCATACAGGAACTGTGGGATAAGGTAAGACCGGCAAAGATTCAGACTTCTGAGCACAGAACAAACATTCTCCAGACGTCAGATAATATAACCGGCCCTGAGTGGAGGGCTGGCTGTGACTTATAGGCAGCAGGGTCCAATCAGAACCAATTCCTGGAGAAAGCAATTCCTAATCAAAGGCATGTGTGTACCTGCTCTGCACACAGACAGCTAGTTAATTAGTGAGCACATGAGATTAGCACGCAGACAGGCAGGAATGACAGGCTATGAGCTGTATACTGATAAGACAGGATTAGATGCAATATCCCAGTCGCAACAATGGCTGGGACCTGCCACCAAGATGATCCGCTACCCGCTGATCCTACTAGTACCCCCCCTTTAGGGTGGACACCGGACACCCCAATGTAACTAGGGGGAGCAAGTATCTTGGTGTAACAGAGAATGATTAATGTCTCTTATAATGTCTCTTTCTTCCCCACCTGCTTAGGCCTAGCAATGGGGATCCTAAAGATATTATTACTGTCCACAGAAAGTTCCTCCAAGAACCTTTCGTCTGCTACTGGATCATAGTCAGCACTAGAGTCGTTTTCCCAAGGCAGAACCATCTCCTTACTTTTGGGAAAGGAATGCTTCAAAGATTGAAAAGCTGACGGTTTTCTCTTTTCTGAATTCACATAAGACTCATTCTCAGGAGAAATTAACAGGCATCCAGAGTGGAGATAAGTAGGCAGAGTCTCCTGTGGAGACAAGAAGAAACTACACTCTTGAGGAGGTCGACACTTGTTGGCTGACTGGTTCACAAAAGACTTGGCTGATCTTGGTTTGGATAGTCTTTTAGTAGCAAGAGCAGGACTTTTGGAAGGATCAGCAATCACTATGTGTGGACCCTTAAACCTCCTAAGGACAGCACAGACGAATTAATCTAGATCATAGAGAATGGCGTCACTAGATCCAATATAGGACTTGACCCATTTCTTTGCTTCTCCTTTAAATGCCAAAAACAAGAATAATTTTTTTTTCATGCGGAGAAAGATCTGGAGGAAGCACCTGGACTTGAAGCATTAGGTTCCTGAAATTGTTCCAAATTCCCATCAAAGATAAGAAAGTCAGGGTCTTGAATAGGCATGACAGATTGAGGATCCCCAGTTGGGGTGGATACATTCAGACATTCCACTTGGGAATGGAACATCAGACTTTTTTCTTTCGGGGTAGGTAAATCGAACTCCCCTCCTGGTGTCGGTACTTCACACCTCTCACCTGAGGTTGGTACATCAAACTTCCCTCCTGGGAGCAGTACTACGGAGACCTCTTCAGAGGGTAGTAGGTCTAGCACCTTTTCTGAGGTCGAAACATTGGATTCCCCTTCTGGTGTCGGTACTTCAGACCTCTCTTCCAAGGTTGGTACATCAAACTCCCCTCCTGGGAGCAGTACTACAGAGACCTCTTCTGAGGGATGTACAACAAACACCTATTCTGATGTCGATACATCGGACTCCCCTCTTGGGGTCTGGATGACTGAAACATTTGGAACCCCCTTTGGAGTAGGTAGATCGGACACCTCACTTGAGGTTGGAACATCGAGGTCCCCTCCTGGGGTCTGGATGACCGGAAGATCGGGAATCGCTTCAGTAGTTGGAACATCGGACTCCTCACTTGAGGTGGGTACATCGAAGTCCCTTTCTGGGAGCGGTACATTGGAGACCTCTTCAGAGGTTGGAACATTGAAACCCCCTCCTGGGGTCTGGACAATTGAGACATCAGAACCGTAACAGGTAGAATCCGGGACGGGACTGGAACAGGCAGAATTCGGGACGGGACCAGAACAGGCAGAATCCGGGATGGGACCAGAATAGGCAGAAGAGACCCCTCCTGGGGTAGGAAAATCAGATGTCTGTCTGGCTATGAGAATGTCAGAAGTTCTTCCTGCAAAAGAACCAACAGAACCCTTGCTAGTACAATGAGAGTCTTTGAATGGTTCCCAAATTTGAGACTTGGGACCTTATTCAGAGTCGGTCGCAAGCGCCGATGCGCTCGTAACCGACTCGATGGTTAGTCCTGCGCACGCGCAGCGGCCACACTGCGCGTGCGCAAGCCCCGGAGCGACAGAGAAACTGTCGCTCCGGAGCTCGCTACCAAAGGGGCAGCTGACGATGTTGATCGACAGGTTGCCCTGTTTGGTAGGCGGGTCCGGGGGGGTGGTTTCCAAAATGGAGGCGTTCCTTAAGGAATGCTTGCTGTTTTGTGGGCGGCCGCATTGACATCATCAGTGATGTCAGTGGGGAGCTTCCTGCTCCATCAGAGCAGAAAGCTCCCTGGGGCTTACGAGTGCCCAGACCCAACCTTAGACCCACCATCGCGACCATCAACCTGGTCGGTCGTTAAGCTGTGGGTGGTAACCCACAGCTTAACTAATGACCAGGAGGCCGCACTTCAAAAATGAAGCGGCCGCCCTCATTCAGAGAGAGCGATCGCTTCTTATGACCACCTCTGAATGAGGGCCTTGGACCCTTAGTAATGGGACCCCAGTTATAAATAACTGGCTTCTGTTGGGGACGGCGGTACCTTTGTTGGGAATCACGGAGTCTGCGGAATTAATAGGCTTACAAGGCGAGTGGTTAACTTGAAGCCTAGGACTTTGAGGCTGATCATTTCTTCTTGGCTCACATAAAGAATAGTCTGCAACAAAATGATCAGCACTCCCACAGTATAAACAGAGACAATTTTCTCTACGCTTTTGCCGCTCGGCCTCAGAGAGCCTAGGTCGTAAGTAGCTCCGATATCCACCTTCCCTCTGCATAGAGGATGGCATTGCAGAGGAAAGGGAAGTGGAGTCTGCCATCTCTTTTGTTTTTGCTGGGATGTATGGAATAACTTCAAAGTCTGGTACATTCCCAAAAAAAGTTGTACTATCATATTAGTACTAAACAATATTTTTTGTAACTGTTCAGTCTTTAGATGAAATTCCCGTAAGAACTCCGGATATATCAAATAAGATGACTGAGGAGTTCTAGAACAGTTTACTGTTGGGGTGCCGTGCAACTTTTCCTCCCTAGATTGATTATTGCAATAGCTAGATGCGTCTGACACAATCTGGGAGGCTTGAAATGTTTGCTGCTGTAGCACATCCACACGAGATGATAATCCAAGGAAGGCTTGAAGCAGCAGCGTTTGCATGCTCTCGAGGTTCAGAATTTTGTTCGATAGTCCCATATCAGGATTTTACAGGACAGAGACCATATTGAAAACACTCCAGTGGCATCTATTTTTTTAGGCCGGTTATATTGTTACGGTTGTCTGGGGGTCCAGACAACCAGAATACCTTAAGGAGAGAGGCACCAGGAGACGTAGGGCGAAATCAAAGTAGGTGGCTTTATTGTCACATTAAACAGGCAAGAATGTATAAAAGAATAGTCCAAAGTATGAATGGTGCGGCTGAATGCCGATGGTGCAGCTAGGGAGCCGATGATGCGGCTAAGGTGCCGTTGGTGCGCCAAGTTGCAGATGATGTGGCAGGAGAGCCAGTAGAGTGGCCAGAGGCCGATGTTGCGTCTTGAGAGCCGATGATGCGGCTCAAGAGCCGTTGGTCTGGCAAGGTGCCGATGATGCAGCTGGAGAGCAAGTAGAGTGGCCAGAGGCCGATGTAGCGGTTTGGGAGCCTAGAAACAGTCTGTGCAGTGGTGCGGTTTGGAAGCCAGGAGGCAGGCTGTGCAATAGTGCGGCTTGGAAGCTGGAAAACAGTCTGTGCGCTGGTGTGGCTTGGAAGCCAGGAGACAGGCTGTGCAAAACAGACAGACAGGTGCAGGACACTGGAAGAATGACTCCGCATACAGGAACTGTGGGACAAGGTAAGACCGACAAAGATTCAGACTTCTGAGCACAGAACAAACATTCTCCAGACGTCAGATAATATAACCGGCCTTGAGTGGAGGGCTGGCTGTAACTTAAAGACAGCAGGGTCCAATTAGAACCAATTCCTGGAGAAAGCAATTCCTAATCAAAGGCATGTGTGCACCTGCTCTCCACACAGACAGCTAGTTAATTAGTGAGCACATGAGATCAGCAGACAGACAGGCAGGAATGACAGGCTATGAGCTGTATACCGATAAGACAGGATTAGATGCAGTGTCCCAGTCGCAACTATGGGTGGGACCTGCCACCAAGATGATCCGCTACCCACGGATCCTAACACATATGCAGTGTCCTATATAGAAAGTCTCATAAATAATGTAAATAGCTGGTAACTAATGAAAAGAGCACTAGACTTTTAGGGACGAGAATACAATTCTTGCAAATGTCTGCAAAGTTTTCTCGGGACGCCAGTACCATTGCAGAACCCAACATCACCAATTTTCCCTTTCATCCCATAGAGGGACAGTGGAAAATAAGCTGTGTATCATAATTCTAGGAGATGTGTGGTTGCGATGCTTAGCTGAGCATATCTCTGAGTATTGAATTCACCAACTTAACGCAAGAAGGTACTGTTTCATTCCCATGCGGTGGCTACAGATAAAGGAGATCTCCTCTTCAAGATTAACACAGTCATATTTAAAAGTTAATCTCCATCCTTTTCTTTTCAAGTGATGCTTTTCACCTATCGTTTTAGTCTATTCCAAAGTTGTTGAGTCGTATACTATACGGTTATAAATAGTAGCGGGGACACTCCTTTCATTTACTTTTTAATTGGTTTCAAGATGTTTACTAGAGTTATTTATTGTATCTAGCAATTCCACTCTACAATAATAACTAAAGTTTGATTCTGTCCTTAGGTTCTCTCCTATATATGCAGTTATACTCTGTGAATTATTGTCTGTCCTATGCCCATTTTCGGTATATTGACTTAATATTTTCAAATTGTTATAAAGAACTAAAACAAATGTCTGAAACAATTATGTGTTAATTTTTTACTGCCATAATTGTGTATTATACTCTTTGAGGCGTTTCTGTAACAGTATCACATATTTGTGATTTGTTCTGACTGATTCAGCGCTGTAATTGTTTTATTTTTTTTGAGTGTTTTAAATTTTAGTGAAATTGTCATAGAGAAAAGCAGGAGAGTTTTATTATTTCTCTTGTACACCCTTAAAGCTTTTAAAGTACTAGCCCTTTATTTCTTATTTAAGGTTGGGTACACATGTAAAGATTTTTTTGTCCAACCATCCAACTAGTTAATTGGTTGGAATGAAAATCTGGTAATGTTTGGGAGTAAATAATGATCAGCAATTTGCTCCTAAATGCCAGAAAACAGCCAAAAATGGTCGTCAGACAATTTTGTCAAATGTTTGATCTAAACAATTTGTTCAAGCAACAGTTTTTGTCCATTTTCTGGCATTTGGGAGCAAATTGCTGATTGTAATTTACTTTCATACTTTACCAGATTTTTATTCCAACCAATCAACTAGTTGGATGGTTGGACAGAAAATCTTTACTTGTGTATGCACCTTAAGTCTTATTTTTTGTTATAACTAATAATTAATTATAGATTACTTTGCTGTTTCCTAAAGTGTTATGAAGTCATATTTGAGGTGCTGATATTTTCTTGTGTTGTTTGTTTTTTTTTGTTTTATAGATATCCTATTTTGTGGACGATCTTACAGCCCTATGTAACTTGAATCCACATGACTGTTATCAGAAATAAATGCAGTAAGCTCAGCTTGTGCATCTCTGGAGTAAACAGCTGGATAAAACTACTCGTAAAAAAACATGGCTTGTGACACAGTATTGGATGCAAGACTAGGGAAAACAACGCATTTGACATCTGTTGCAAAACAAATTTTTTTCCATGGTATCAATATTTTTTCCTAAAAGTATGAACTTAATCACAGTACATTTGTATCTGGTCTGTGAGTGACGGGAAAAAGCAGAAAAATGACCTCTGAGGACATAGCAGCTTCTGTTGTTTTACCGCCAGTGGACGGGAAAGTGATATCTTCTCAGTCAAATGGAGATGAAAATTCTAAGAATACTTTGGATACTCATGTTATAATAAGATCTAGTACAGTGCAAGAACAAGAGAACGTGGAGGCTGTGAAATGCTTAACTATGTTTGAAGGGAACAACATTCACAGTTCTGGGGCCAAGTCATTTTTAATAGCAGGGAAAGGAGAATGTAGAGATAATCCAAGTGACCGAGATGTTCTGCAGGGTAACACTCGCTTGTCCCATTCAGCTAAAGTTTTGAACATTAACAGCAAAATGTTGGAGAGATCCTGCAAAGCCAACCTAGGTTTTAATCAGTTTTGTAAGTCCTACAATCCTCTGAAAGGGAGCAATGTTTGTCTTGAGCCTAAGATTCCTGCTGTGTTAACAGAAATTAAATTGAAAGTGGATGGGTCTTCAGTGGAGGAGAGGGCATTAAAGGGTCACTTAATAGTGAATGATCACTGCACAGATGGTGTTAGCTGCATTCCAGCATTACATATAAGTTACTCCACTCAGAAGAGCGAATTATGTTCCATTAATAACCAGTGTATTTTAGGTGACCGTTTACAGACAATGAGAACAAATTGCTGTGACAGTTTTGTCTCCAGCTCTTGTCGCTCGAACGAGCAGCCTGAAAGCTGTGACGGGAACGATGGACACCTAGGTTTTTATGAAGCCGGTCATATTGCTAATGATCAGTCAACACTGTGTTTTGAAAACCCCCATGTGTTTTCTGGAGATAATACCTATGGACTGAGTTTACCATGCAGTATGTCCTCAAAGCCAATACAATGTCAAGACGCCTATGAAAGCTGCATAGATGAAATAGATAATAATCTCTCACGGAACAGAAAAGATCGTTCAGCTTTGCTGATCAGGCGGTTTTGTAAAAATTACAAAGAAGTGAAAAAGTCTGTTTATACAGGAACAAGTGCAATTCTTAAATCTTTGCCTTCGGGTCATATTGGAACTAAAGCTTGCTGCTTCATTGAGAGATATCAAGAAAGCACAAATGAATTGAAGTGCAGTTGGCTGACGGCTAAACGCTTGACTTCCGTACAAGGTTCAGTGAGAGGAAGAGATTTTCTATGCTACTTGGCGAGATTGACAATGTGTCAGGTAGGTTTCTTAACTCTGTTTATAATGTTTTTTTTTTTTTTTGCTGCCAGATATAATTTTACATGCTTACTTTAAGTTGTATCCCTTATTTACACTTTTTTTTAATCACACTGTCAGATAGCATAGTTGCTAAAAATCTTGAAAGTGTGTTTAAAAAATGTAAGTTTAATTTCTAAGAGAACACGTATTCACCCGAATACACAAGCACGGCAAAAGATATTTATCAGAGCTATTGAAATTCAGTTAGTAGTTTTATGTAATGCCAGGACTGTTGCTTCTTATCTTTGGGAGAAATATGTAAGTAGTAGCACTGTTTTTCCATAGGAGACATCTTCAAATAAGGATAACTTTACATTTAGGTGGCATTACACCACATTTATAGAAGATCGATGCTTTGTACCAGTCTATTTTCCAATATTGCTCCGTCACCAGGGCTTAGATATTGGAGCACACTCTCAAGTGAAATTTTTGCTGTGATTCTTCTGGTGCATACACACAGTTCAACTTTGCAGGACGATATGAAAAATAATTATATCGTTATATCGTTCATATCATTGACTTTTTTTGCAATGATCGACCAACGATGCGCGTTGCTATATGGACGATAACGATATCTGAGGTCAACCATACATGCAGGCCAACTTGGTCGATTTCATCACTTAAGTACTGTCAGGTATCGTACATCGTTTATGGAATCGTTCATGATCATTGATGAAATTGTTCAACGATATCGTTCATTTTTAAAGTAGAAAAAATTGTTCAACAATATCGGTGATCGAGCAAGTTGGACCGTGTGTATGCATCATTCTGGTGCATACACACGGTCAGATAAAAAGGACGATCTTAACGATATCGTTTAATCGTTTATATATGTCCTGTTTTTTAATCCCTCCAACGACCAAACAATAGTCGATGCGAGGGCACGGATGGTTCAATATCGATATTGACCATCGCCCGTGCATGCAGGCCAACCTGGTTTATATCGACCAGGTTAGCCTGTTTACTATAGGGACCCGCGATCGTTGCGTCGTTTGGGGTTAGTGCATGTTGCTGGATGTTCCATATCATGCTCATTTCTTTTGCAAACATTATCTTTATAGATATTGTACAAAAAATACTCTTCCTGTAGTAACTTTGACACAGTGGGGAAAATTCAGTTGTTTCACACGCCCGTAGCTCGAGAAGGAAGCCATCGTGACCAGCGCTGGTCACCTAAACAATTGAATAGCTCCTATCACTTTAGACAGGAGGTATGGGTGTCCATAACAATTGAATTGCCCCCATTTAATGTAAATCTAAAACTATAACCCTAATCATACCTGAACATGCAGAGGCTGATTCTGAGATGGAGGCAAAGCGAAAAAGAGCACTGCAGGTGGGACAGATGTAAAATGTGCAGAGATACTTAGATGTGAGAGGGGCATGCCCAAATGCAAATCTATATTGCAGTTTAAAAATATCTTGGCATCAACACACTGATCACTGTTGATATCTCACTGTTACATGTGGTAGACTTATAGGATTCAATATGGACATGAAATGACACCAAAGGGTTTATTTACTAAAGGGCTATTTTACAAACCACTAATTTCAATGGTTTTGTCCTGGGATTTATAGCAGCAATTGTTTTTAAAGGCAATATATGGGGCATACAGCTGTATGTTAAGGCTGCTTCTGGAGGGTTACGATAAACTACAGTATATACAGTTAACCACTTAACTGACTTTTTATTTATTTAATTTTTTTATCAAAACCGCTTCAAAATTATTATTATTTTTAATATAACCCCCCTCCCCCAACCCCAGCAAAAAAACATATTTTTATGTAGCAGCATACCACCCCCTCCCCAGTGCCCCGCTTGAACTCCCCAGCCCCCTCCTTGCACTTTTACTTTAGGTGCATGTGCCCAAGTGTCCCGTTCGCACTGCATTATGGGGTGCATTTCTGTCAGTGATATTCGCGGTCCAAAATCCTAAATCACCTCAGCGCTCGTGAACCAATTGATCAATTCAAACAAGTACACCTGCTGCAATTCACTAATAAGGAAAAATCATATATAGCAATATACCAAGAAAAAGAATGTGAATGCGCTGGTAAACATATATCACGGACCGCAATTGAACATTAATGCACCAGTATATATTACTCATTCAAATAACATTGAATACATTTAAACATAGATACATTGTTGTTTTTAACTGTGTCTATAAATGTATAAGTATTGCATTTAGCTTCAGCATTGATAATATCAAACGAGCATCCAGTTGATGTAATGTCAGTTCACATATAGAGAGAGGTTGGTTTATAGATGGAAAAGACTACAGATTTTTTTTCCTCCAGTGGGTTATATCTGTATCAATTGTAAATCCCATTCGTTGGAAGAATAACACACTGACTTAGTTTTGTAGACCTCTTTCCTTGAAGTCCTACAGCCTGATGTAAGCTGGCCGTAAGCTGTTAGTTACGGTACAGTGTAAGGATCCGGGGTGACCAGTAACTTTATACACAGTTTCTTATTCTCCTGGCCGGCCCAGCAGTCTGCTCTTGAGGCGCTAATCGCTGGCTGCTGGTTGCGGCACTATTCAGGATCTGGAATGAGCTAAAGGTAGTGACTGTCCGGTTCCTAGTTGGCATGAGACGGACACGCTCTCGCAGCCTCACCTGTTAAGCTGTATTACAGGGGTTGTAGACACGGGCCAGCAAATAATGTAGTTGTAGTTACCAGTCCTTAGTTGGTCAGTGAGTAACATACAATCCAATCGCAATAGGTTACAATCCAAAGGCACACAGCAACGCCTTTCATCCAGCTCTCTGGACTTTTTCAAGCTGAATCACTGCAAAGGGGTCCGGGGAGTCTGAGGAGATCCATTTGGCACTTTGCCAGATATATGGGTAAGGAATTACCCAGATATACTCACCTGTAGGAACTGTAAATACTCAACCACAACAAATACGTTTATTTAGCCAATAGTGTTAAACATTCGATTAACTATATTTTTGTAATGGTACCTTTTTTAAAGTGAAAATTTATATATAGCATCTGATTAATGCCGAAATATTCCACAGGGCAATAGTAACTCCGAAAGCCTTGTGCCATGGTTATATTTAGTTTGTAAAGGTGGATACATACGGTACGATGTGTACCCACCGATGCGACAGGCGATTCGAGGGCTGACATATCAGGAGGTTCCTACACACGGGGCAATCCATTGCCCGACCGCCCCATATGCCAGATCCCCACATAGCGCTGCATGGGAACGTCAGTCGATTTGCCTGATCTTTTGAACATGCAGAAAGATCAGGCGAAGCGAAGGACAACACCATGGAAGCGCGCAATGTACGATATCATGCATACACACGGAACGATATTGCTGATTTATCGTTCCAGTCCGTCGGATCGTTGGCAATATCGTTCTGTGTGTAGGGGCTTAAGAAAGAGAGATTGGATAAAGTTCTAAAGCTAAGCACAAACTCAACTGACAAAGTAAAACCCAGTGAATATAATTTGTGTAGTCCCCATCATAGGAGCCAACCTTTTGAAATAATTAAAGATAGTAGGAAGAAGCGCTGCTCAAATGTAAATAATTTAATAAGACTTTACAACATTAATAATTTGTTTAAAAAATGTTTTATTTTTTATTATTATTATCCCTTTATAATTAATTTATTCCAAAAGGCCATAAAAATATATTATAATAAACATACACATAAATAAATTTAACATACAACATAGAAATCAATTAGTATCTTAAAAACAATACATTCATTAAATAGCCACTTGGTTTATATTGACCACGATCTCTTATTGTCAATAATTAATATTCCAATTAATAATAATTAGTCTCAATTGATCCAATAGAGATTAATATCTTTCAAGACAATATATTTAATAAAAAGCCACTTGATTAGTAATTGACCAATCCCTTATTGTCAATATTACTATTCCAATTAGTAGTGATTAGTAGTCTCAGTCCAATCCAATAAGGTTAGTAAAGTCCAGTATTAGTAACTAAGCATGCTTATTACTTTTCAACTTTTATAGTTACCACATGTGTCTTATCCCACGCTGTTTCTATAACCTTCCTTATTTTATCCAAGAGACGACACTCCTTTTATTGATTTATTCACTGTCCAAGTTATGGAGTATAAGTGGAATATATATCCACATTAAATCAGCCTCCTCTCAATCCGCTGCCAGGATCTCCACAATGCAGTCTGGAGAGGGAATAATTTTAAATGGTCCACACCTCCTTTAGAGAGTAATCTCTCACTTTTCTCTGCAGTCAGTAGAATGGCTATAAATAGCTTGTTATATTGTTTCTACTACTTCTCACTCCGCTGCCAGGATCTCCACAGTGCAGTCCGGAGAAAAGATTCAATTGCCCGACCGCCCCATATGCCATTTATAGCCTCTGAATAATATCCAGGGTATTATTCAGAGGCTATACATAGCCATTTTAACATCTACCTTGAGGAAATGTGAGAAATCCATTCTCAAAGAGGTGGGGACTATTCAATTGAATCTTTTCTCCGGACTGCACTGTGGAGATCCTGGCAGCGGAGTGAGAAGTAGTAGAAACAATATAACAAGCTATTTATAGCCATTCTACTGACTGCAGAGAAAAGTGAGAGATTACTCTCTAAAGGAGGTGTGGACCATTTAAAATTATTCCCTCTCCAGACTGCATTGTGGAGATCCTGGCAGCGGATTGAGAGGAGGCTGATTTAATGTGGATATATATTCCACTTATACTCCATAACTTGGACAGTGAATAAATCAATAAAAGGAGTGTCATCTCTTGGATAAAATAAGGAAGGTTATAGAAACAGCGTGGGATAAGACACATGTGGTAACTATAAAAGTTGAAAAGTAATAAGCATGCTTAGTTACTAATACTGGACTTTACTAACCTTATTGGATTGGACTGAGACTACTAATCACTACTAATTGGAATAGTAATATTGACAATAAGGGATTGGTCAATTACTAATCAAGTGGCTTTTTATTAAATATATTGTCTTGAAAGATATTAATCTCTATTGGATCAATTGAGACTAATTATTATTAATTGGAATATTAATTATTGACAATAAGAGATCGTGGTCAATATAAACCAAGTGGCTATTTAATGAATGTATTGTTTTTAAGATACTAATTGATTTCTATGTTGTATGTTAAATTTATTTATGTGTATGTTTATTATAATATATTTTTATGGCCTTTTGGAATAAATTAATTATAAAGGGATAATAATAATAAAAAATAAAACATTTTTTTATACAAATTATTAATGTTGTAAAGTCTTATTAAATTATTTAAATTATTTATATTTGAGCAGCGCTTCTTCCTACTATCTTTGCTTTTTTTTCTTTTTTGGATGCAATATTAGCAAGCATCCATCAATTAGAAGCAGCAGCTCAAATATTGTTGACTTTTTCTAGTGGACTGAGCGCCAAGTAAAACATGTTTTTTTTGTCACTTTTAAAATAATTGGTGGAGGTTTTTTTTAACCCCCTTCCACTCTTCCATATGACTCATCAATGCCTTGTATAGATACGGCAGTACCAATATTGAAGGTGCCATAGAGCTATAATCCCTATTAATCTTGTCACATTACTTTTATGCTTGAGGAGGGTTGTCGGAGCAGTGTCATGCTTTTGCAGTGGCCGGAGAAATGGTTGGACAGCATTCTTATGGACTGTCATAATTTTATAAAAAATTTTTGTTTTTGCAAAGTACAAAATCTACACACTTGAACAGTCTGTCTGTGGAGGGTGCATAAAGCAAGCTTTAACAAACAAATAGTTTGTTATAGGAATGTTCTTGTGTGGAATGCAGTGCACAACCAGTGATGGCAATAGTACATTTCTAAATAATAACAATAATTATTGGGCGTCTTCAGGCGCCCAAGATGGCTGCCTCACCTTTTACATGCTTCTCCATAAAAGATCTCCATAAAACAGCTTTAATTCTACAAAAGTTACATCAGAAGCACAAGAAATATCCAAGGATTTACATTTAACTTGTACTGCACTACATGGACATCTCTTCAAAATCAACGGATTGCATTCCTGCACTGAGATTGGATTGAAACCTCTACCTTCTCCACTAGAACTCAGACTGGCATTACCTCTGCAGTGGACACCCCAGAGCAAGGTACTGTGGAATACAAATTATCTTTGGCTCCAGCTCCCCCCCTAAGACATCATTCACCTCTGGTCTCTTCTCAGCAAATAACTATGATTTCTTGCATTAATAATCTGGAGACATGTTATCTTTACTCTTGTACAGAATAGCCACTTCAAAAGGAGTCTCACACTGGGATTTTCACACCTTTATAATAGGAATGGCTTCTAACACCTTTCCACAAGCCTGCTTTGCCCTGGAATACTGTAATTTGTGTGACTAAACTGAAAAGACAAGTTAGTTTATTTAGATACTCCTTATTCAAAATGTACCTTTTGTACAAGAGAGAAGCAACTGGACATAGCAATAGCCAAATTAAATTATACTGTTCATGAATCCCATTATAACTTCTGGATCACACACAGAGTTGAGAAAACAGAAAAATAAAATCCGCTTGATCTTCTCTCATCATCAAATGCAATTTATGCTCTCTCATCAATGACCCAATGTATTTTTACACCTCCAGCTTTATGCTTTCACTCCGCCCACCACAAGCAGCAGTTCCTATTGATCCAGCACAGGCTTCCATTCTTAAATCCCTTGGCATTTTCAAAAAAACTCAACGGGGCAGTCATGGGAGGCGAGGACGAAAGTCTCTTATACGCTGTAACCAGGTAATTTCCTTCAGGTTCACCAGTTTCATATAGGAGACAAATAGAAGTGGTACCTATCAAACGGCCCTGTGCTTGGAAGAACAAACCTGTAAACTCTCGCTCTGTGACTGACATCCCCAGAGTCCCCACACTCAATATAAAGAAAACTACAGGCCCTCTGGTATGCTCAATCCGGTCCGTCCTTTGTAATGCCAGATCTATAAGAAACAAGACTGCTACAATTGCTGACCTTATTGAATCCTCAGATCTTGCCTGTATTACAGAGACTTGGCTAGACTGAAATGCAGCTCCTATTTTGGAAGCTGCAGTTCCAACAAATTTCTATGTCATTCACAACCCAAGACTTAACCGCAGGGGAGGGGTGAGTGGCAATCTGCTTTAAAAAAGAACTTAAACTTAGAGTCCACTCAATGGAAATGACTCACTCATTTGAGTGCATTGCTGCTCAGAGTTCTACAGACTTAGGATTCAGAGTACTTCTCATTTACCACGCCCCTGGAGATGGAAAGATATTTCAACAAGAATTTGTAGATATTGTTGCTGGACTAGTTCTGGAGTATCAAAGATGGCTGATCTTTGGGGATTTCAATGCATGGGTTGATGATGAGCTCTCTCACCTTGGCCAAGATCTCCTGTACACAATGAATGCTCTGTGCCTCACACAAGTCATTCCTTCAGCTACTCATATAAGTGGTCATACTGTTGATCTTGTCTTCCAGATTGGATTAGAAGTCTCTGACCTAAATATAAACCCAGTCACATTGTCAGACCACCACTCAATTCGCTTCTCAGTTGCAACCCCTCAAAATAGAACTTTACCCATGGAGTTGACAAGGTATTGTCCAGGGAGGGGCATGACCCCCCCCCAGGCTCTTGCAGCAAACCTGGATCTTTCTGCGGTAATGGGGGCCTGTGAAGATCCTTGTTCTCTAGACCATTAGTATAAAAGAGATGTGACAACTGCAATGGATATTATCACCCCTGTGCGTATACGACCCCGCATACCACAACGTCAAGCCCCTTGGTTTGACAATAGTGTTAGTGAACTCAAGAAAAGGGGGTTTAGACTTGAAAGATGATGGAGGAAGACTAACCTGGTAAAGGATAAGTTAACACTAATCAAACATATTGGAGAATATCAATCAACAATCCCCCGCAAGAAAACAGAGTTCCTTTCAAATGAGATCAAGGCAGCAAACAATAGGCCAGCTCAGCTTTTCCATACAGTGGAGATGCTTTGCAAACCAGCATGCCTGCAGCTTAATGAAACCCTCTCCCAGTCAAGATGCAGTGAGTTTGCTAAATTATTTGCAGATAAAGTATCCTCTATCCGGGCTGGAATCCCCACAGTGCCATCAAAGGATTGCCAAACTACCAAGCCTGCTAAGGTAAGCCACCTGTCTCCCTGGAACAGCTTTGACATAATGGATGTAAAAGACATTGCCAAAATTATCAGAATGTTGCGACCCACCACCTGTGATCTGGACCCTGCCTCAACCAAGTTTCTCATAGGGTGTATGGACATGATTGGCCCTGTAATTGCAAAAATAGTTCAATGCTCTTTACAAACAGGCATTTTTCCAGAACCACTAAAGGAAGCAATTGTTAGACCACTTCTTAAAAAACCTAATTTAGACCCCGACTGCATGACCAACTATAGACCAGTAAAACCTTCCTTTTCTAGGAAAGGTCATTGAGAAAGTGGTGGCAATGCAACTGGAAACTCGCCTGTCTGCCCATGATATTTATGATCCATTCCAGTAAGGATTCAGGAGAAGACATAGCACTGAAGCAGCTCTAGTATGTGTGCTTAATGATCTTCTGATGGCAAGAGCGAGAGGTGATTGTTCAATCTTAATCCTTCTGGATCTCTCAGCAGCATTTGATACTGTGGATCACGGGATTCTAATTGAGCGCCTGAAAAGTTTCTGTGGACTGGATGGCACAGTCCTTAGCTGGTTCAAATCATTTCTGACCGGCAGGTCACAGAGTTTCTTCTGGAGTAAACTCTTCATCACCAGTGCCACTTCCATATGGTGTCCCACAGGGTTCTATACTATCTCACATACTTTTTGCAGTATACATGCAATCATTGGATGAAATCAGACGTCATGGCCTGGTCTACCAATGCTATGCAGATGATATACAACTGTACCTGTCCTTTGCTCCAGGTACAAAGGACCCCATAACAACCCTAAATGGCTGCCTAGCTGAGCTTCAGGAGTGGATGAATGGCAGTTGGCTGCGACTGAACCCTGATAAAACAGAGGTCCTTATGATGGGTCACGAGTCAGGGCTACAGCATAGCCAACCAACAGGACTTACGCTTGGGAGATCAGAATTATAATACACTGAACATGTGCGGTATCTTGGTGTTGTCCTGGATAGTGGCTTGACACTTAAACATCAGGTATCAGCCACAATCAAATCCTCATTCTTTCATCTGAGGAACATTGCCAGAATCAAGCACTTAATTCCCTCAGAAGATCTGCCTAAAGTCATACATGCATTTAGATCATCACGCCTAGACTACTGCAATGCCTTCTACCTTGGACTCCCAGCAAAAGAATTGCACCGCTTGCAGATGGTACAAAATGCAGCTGCCAGGCTATTAACCAACCAGCCCCGTTCCAGCCACATAACACCCACTCTCTACTCCCTTCACTGGCTGCCTGTCAGATGGCGAATTGTTTTCAAGATTTGCTTACTAACTTACAAATCTCTACATGACCATGGCCCAAGGTACCTAAAGCAGCTTCTGATTCCTTACCGTCCCACTCGATTACTGCGATCCGTTGACAAAGGACTATAAACAGTAACTAGAATCTCCCGGAATTCGTCTGGGGGTCGAGCTTTCAGTATTGGGGCTCCAACCTTATGGAACTCACTTCCCCGCACAGTTTGAGAGGCCTCCACTCTAGAATACTTCAAAAATAGACTCAAGACTTCACCCAAGCATTTCACTAATGTCCCTTGTTTAAGCTTATTTTGTATTTTGTACTGTAAAGGCAAATGTAAAGCACTTAGAGTCCATTAGGTGAAAAGCGATATATAAATCAAATTATTATTATTTCCCTTCTGACAAAATTGCGTTCATTCCACTATTCTGAGTTTTCATATATCTGCAGAAACAAAATAAAATGAAAATTATTTATGTAAAGCCTAAATGTTTATGATTCATTACTGGTAGGTATGGCAGTGAATTAAAGTTAGTTTAAAGTTCTATCTACCCTTGTGTAGTGTAGAGCAATGTACATTTTACATACATGTAGATTTATACCAAATGGTTCTGTGAAACTAGCATTATAGGGACATGGATTTTGCTCATTTTTTAAAGTGATGACTTTCCAGTGATTTTCCTTGTTAATTTTAGATAAAAAAGTCAGACAATTTGCTTGTTTTCTAAATTTTCATTCAAGATTTTAGAAAAACAAACCTAGTATTTGTCTGTAAAATGTAATAGAAGTAAAGGTGCGTATCCACTAGCAGATAGTGGAATGACAGTATGATTACAACATTGTAATCGTACAGTCGTTCCTCTTCCCCTGCAGTGCCTACAATGAACGATATGTCACTCATCCTTGAACATTGTTAATCTGTCGTAATCGGCAGATGGACCAGCATGTTCAGGCGATGATTGATGTCGAAAACGACCAGCGGGAGCGCGCATCGCTGGTCGTTTTCAACTTTTTCATACCCAATTCATGCACGATTAATGAGCGATTGCACTATTACGATGTCGTAATCGTGCAATCGCTCATTATTATCTCCTAGTGGAAATGCAGCTTAACACCTCAAAAAAAATTAACAAAAACAAAACAAAAGCAAATAGTATAGATTATTACTGTATTCATAAGCAACTATAAGCAGTAGAAGAGGAAAGAGAAATGAAGTAGAAAGGAGAAAAGTGAAAGAGGACACAAGGAATGGGAAAAGAGGAATGGGAGGACCTGGAGACATCATCACCGCACATGAAGCAACTGGTATGAACATGATGTTCAAGAGATGAGGGGTGAGAAGCACTCAAACTTAGGAACAGATATAATTAATGATAGGCTAGTCCTTGAAGTCCAGCCAACTGAACCAGGCAGACCTAAACTTTGCGTGCTTATTTGTGTTTGAGTGTAATATGTTGTCCATGGACATGTAACCGTCCATACTATGGCACCATTCACTAATGGATGGGGAAAGATGGGGAGCAACAGTGCACAGGATGATCTGCTAGCATCACATTATTTATTGTGTTTAAGCAGAGATTTCTTATAGGAAGAAAAGAGCCAAAACACAGGGCCAGTCAGAACAGAGCGACCCACTATTTTCATGGACATGGTGATTATCGTATCCAAAAGAGGATAATGAGAGGGCAGTCCCACCAGATATGAAGTCTCTATCACTATCCATTGACCCCCCCCCCCACCAACCCCTAGTCCAATCAAGAATCCTATTCAGAACATAATACAGTCAGGTCCATAAATATTGGGACATTGGGCCTGATTCAGACCCACTCGCGAGCGGCTGTCCGCTCGCAAGTGGGTCGATGTTCTGGACTGAGCATGCGCACGACGGAGGGAGCTCCGTCGTGCGCATGCGCCAGACGCGACAAGCGAAGGAAAGTCCTTCGCTCGTTGTGTCCGGTCAAAGGGGGCGTGCTGTCAATGTTGATTGACAGCACGCCCCCTTTGGTAGGCGTGCCGGGGGCGTGCCTCCCTGACGGGGGCGTTCCCACGGGAACGCCTCCCGTCAAAAGCTGGCCCACTGACATCACTAGTGATGTCAGTGGGAGTGATTTTGGCTCTGATAGAGCCAAAATCACTCCGGAGCTTGCGGTTGAAAACCTCAACCGCAGGCTCCGGCTCGCAATTTCGATGGTCGCGATGGTCTCGACCATCGCGGCCATCAAAATGCACGCTCGTATAGCCTGTGGGTGGTGACCCACAGCTATACGAGCGTCCAGAAGGACGCTCCATTTTCATGGAGGCCGGCCCTCATTCAGAGCGTGCGCTCTGCTCAGAGCGTACGGCTCTGAATGAGGGCCATTGACAGAATTTTCATATTTTGGTCTCTATTCACCACCACAATGGCTTTAAAATTAAACAAACAAGATGTGCTTTAACTGCAGACTTTCAGATTTAATTTGAGGGTAATTACATCCAAATCGGGTGAACGGTGTAGGAATTACAACAGTTTCAATATGTGCCTCCCACTTTTTAAGGGGCCAAAAGTAATGGGACTATCAACTCAAAAGCTATTTCATGGACAGGTGTGGGCTATTCCCTCGTTATTTCATTATCAATTAAGCAGGTAAAAGGTCTGGAGTTGATTCTAGGTGTGACATTTGCATTTGGAATCAGTTGCTGTCAACTCTCAATATCCAAAGAGCTGTCACTATCAGTGAAGCAAGCCATCATTAGGCTGAAAAATCAAAACAAACCCATCAGAGAGATAGCAAAAACATCAGGTGTGGCCAAATCAATTCTTAAAAAGAAAGAACGCACCGGAGAGCTCAGCAACACCAAAAGACCCGGAAGACCACGGAAAACAACTGTGGTGGATGACAAAAGAATTATTTCCCTGGTGAAGAAAAACCCCTTCACAACAGTTGGCCAAACACTCTCCAGGAGGTAGATGTATATGTGTCAAAGTCAACAATCAAGAGAAGACTTCACAAGAGTGAATATAGAGGGTTCACCACAAGATGTAAACCATTGGTGAGCCACAAAAACAGGAAGACCAGATTAGAGTTTGCCAAACAACATCTAAAAAAGCCATTACAGTTCTGGAACAACATCCTATGGACAGATGAGACAAAGATCAACTTGTACCAGAGTGATGGGAAGAGAAGAGTATGGAAAAGGAAAGGAACTGCTCATGATCCAAAACATACCACCTCATCATTGAAGCATGGTGGTGGTAGTGTCATGGCGTGGGCATGTATGGCTGCCAATGGAACTTGTTCCCTAGTATTTATTGATGATGTGACTGCTGACAAAAGCAGCAGAATGAATTCTGAAGTGTTTCGGGCAATATTATATGCTCATATTCAGTCAAATGCTTCAGAACTCATTGGACGGCGCTTTACAGTGCAGATGGACAATGACTCGAAGCTTACTGCAAAAGCAAACAAAGAGTTTTTTAAGGCTAAAAAGTGGAATGTTATGCAATGGCCAAGTCAATCCCCTGACCTGAATCTGATTGAGCATGCATTTCACTTGATGAAGACAAAACTGAAGGGAAAATGCCCCAAGAACAAGCAGGAACTGAAGACATTCGCAGTAGAGGCCTGGCAGAGCATCACCAGGGATGAAACCCAGCGTCTGGTAATGTCTATGCGTTCCAGACTTCAGGCTGAAATTGCCTGCAAAGGATTTGCAACAAAGTATTAAAAAGTGAAAGTTTAGATTTAGGATTGTTTAGTTTGTCCCATTACTTTTGGCCCCTTAAAAAGTGGGAGGCACATATAGAAACCGTTGTAATCCCTACACCGTTCACCTGATTTGGATGTAATTACCCTCAAATTAAATCTGAAAGTCTGCAGTTAAATCACATCTTGTTTGTTTAATTTCAAAGCCATTGTGGTGGTTAATAGAGGCCAAAATATGAAAATTCTGTCAATGTCACAATATTTATGGACCTGACTGTATGCAGACAGCATGGGGACCTGTTTACCACCCTGATGTTTGCAATCAAATAAAACTTAATGTTTAAATCTGGGTTTCCTTACACCTCAAACAATATATTGAATAACTCGGTGAAGATCAGGCTGATAATCAGAGGGGAGCCTCACAGACAGTTTGAAACAGATATAGGATCTGTTGGAGAACTTTCAACTATATAATTTTCATCCTACTGAACCAGGAAAGTTTCTTAGATGACCACACCTCCAACTCTGAAAAGCTTTTTCAGTAAGGGTGCATGGATAATGGAAAACAGCTGATTAATATTTTCTCATATCAGAATGTGTGGGATGCCACATATGCTCCAGGACTACTCTTATAAAGCGCCAATTCACATGGTTTAATGCTTTTTCAACATCAGTGGATAGAGGACGCATGGGGACTGTAGAACTGGACATCTCATGTATAATGTCTAAAGCTGGCCACAATAGTTAAAGATTATTTGTCCAACCAGCCAACTAGTTGATAGGTTGGAATGAAAATCTGGTAAGGTATGAAAGCAAATGACAATCAGCAATTTGCTCCCAAATGCCGGAAAATCGACAAAAGTTGTTGTTTGAACAAATTGTTTAGATCAAACATTTAACAAACTTGTCTGAACGACCATTTTCATCTGTGTTCTGGCATTTAGGAGCAAATTGCTGATCATCATTTACTCCCATACGTTACCAGATTTTCATTCCAACCAATCAACTAGTTGGCTGGTTGGACAGATAATCTTTAGATGTGTGGACATCTTAAGTGTTTTGTGGTGGTATCCTTAGCCTCCCTCTCAGACACAAAACTTTCCTGATCAGAGTGAATCTGTGTTGAGAATACAGGCTTCAGGGGATTCACTTGTAATTTCGCATATAACTTAAAATCTAGAGATTGGGTGATAATTGGCACAGAGATCAGGGTCCCTCCCTTCATTTGGAATGACCGAGATATGTGCAGTCAAGGAGTTGGTTGAAAAGGTGTCTGTGCTTGAAACAGCATTAAAAGCAGGCAGCAGAAGAGCAAATGCTTTGTAAATATGTTATGGTAAACCCATCAGGGCCAGGGTTTTTGCCAACAGGAGAGGTTTTGATAGCCTCTCGTAGCTCCACTTCAGTAAAGGGAGAGTCTAAGGCTAGTAATACAGCCTCCAGGATACAAGAAAAGACAACCCCCTGTAGATAGTGTTGAATCTCGGTATTATGCATTTTTTAGGAGGTAATGGTGGGGGCAGATAACACAATTTGGAGTAGAATTCCTGGAATGCACCTGCAAGCAGTGAATCTGTATATTTTATAAAGTTTCAGTGATCCTTAATACACTGAATATAGGTCAGTGACTTCTGGGCCCAGGCTTTTTCCCCCATTGACTGTATCTCTTTCTGCAAGTCTATATGCTCTCTAAACATGTTCAATTAAGAGATGACTAAGAGATGCCCTGGTGACTTGAAGCTCAGCTAAGGTATTAGGTGAGAGTGAGGATTTATATCTCATCTCCATATCCCACTTTTTTGAAGGAGTGCATCACAACATGTGGATCGTTGCTTCTTAAGGAAAGTCCCCAATTGATTACTCTTCACTCGCAATGCACATTTTTGGGATCCCACTGAGTGATCTTAGAGATAGTGCCCATATTATTAAAATCATGTAGTCTGCTATAGCCAACTCCAATTGAGATTTACTATAGGATTCTTGTAGCAATTAGTAATTGAAGACCCAGTTCCAGTGGGTAGGGGTAGGCAAGTAAAGTTTTGACAAGATGTATGCATGATCAGAGTCTGTAATCTGGCCAATGGTATAATCAGTAAACAGATCTAAACATTGATGGCTAATGAAGACGTAGTCAATCCTAGAATAAGAATTGTGGGGATGTGAGTAGAAGGTGTAATCCCTCCTACGCTGGATGCAAGAGTCTCCACATCTCCACGAATTACCCTCCTCCTCCTAGTCTCATTATGGTACAGTCTAGGAGCCCCTGAAGAAGTATCACTCTGGACTCAAGAGCCCAATTATTATCCCAGCCTAGAACAAGAGTACCCTCTACTTTTTTCTCCATGTGTTCCAAGAGTATACTCATAAAACATGTTTGGCCCTGGTTAGGTGCTTAAAAGTGACAAAGCAAATGTGACTGTTAGGAATAGTCCTCTACCATCAATAAGGGAGCATTCTGAAATATGAGACATGCAACAATTTTAAAAAGAGAAAAGCAACTCCTGTGAAGTTGTTCTAAAACAACAAGGGGATATGTCGGTTCCTCAAACCAGGAGAGGCACCTAGTCTAAAATGCATCTTCTGCATTTTCTGTATGAAA
Organism: Taudactylus pleione; assembly: GCA_031769625.1. NCBI lineage: Eukaryota > Metazoa > Chordata > Amphibia > Anura > Myobatrachidae > Taudactylus > Taudactylus pleione. The sequence continues at coordinate 51,438,605 of JAUIMM010000015.1, forward strand.
GCGACATCAACCCTATCCAAATGTAAAAAATGCCATAAATGATGTATCTTTCTGACTTATATTTAACCCCTTAACATTTTTGTAAAGTTTGTGTAACTTAACTATCCCAGAAGGACATGGTGTGATGCCAGCTCTTGACCAGGCTTGAGTAATTCTCTGCTCACAGATCTTTTGAGTGAGGTCTAGAGGGAGAAGGGAGGGTAGAAAAAGATGAAATCAATAGAGTAAATTGTTTTGGCTATCTGAAGCATGTCCACTTTTCAGTGTTAAAAATGTGCACCCGACATATGATGTTGCGGGTACATTCCGACGGTAAGCCTCATGGTCTCAGGGTCCTCACAAAGGCAATATGAATGACAGAGTCATTGTCTAACAGTTTGCTGAAAATTTTCGTGAGAGCGTCAATGATCCCTTGTGGCGGGATGTCATCTGGGATGCTTCTCGCTTTTAAATTATTTTGCCTAATCCAATTATCAATGTCGTTCAGACATCTATGGGTTTCAATTGACTGCTTATACTGACAGTTGAGCATGTCCTGCAATTCAAGCAGCAGTAGTTTCCTGGCTATCTTCAAGTCTTGAGATATGGTCTGCTACTTGGGTAAGATCGGGTGGAAGCGGCCCTACTTGGGTTTGCAAAGACAGCAGATCACGTTGAATGTCTTTTCTGGCTTGAAGTGACTTCATATGGGCCGGTATGTCTGCTATATCACCATCAGATGGTGGAGGCGACTGTGTCTCACATGCCCCTAACGGGTAATGTTCATCTTTGCCTTTAGTAGACATCTAGGAATCTTGTGAAAGGACGATCAGGAGACTGCTTTCATGGATTTGTTCCATGCTCCACTTATCAGAGTGATTTGGCTTGTGCCGATCGTCTGTTTTTGGACGTAAATGCATTGCAAACAAATACGACATAGTTTCATGAGACTACACTGATTAATCTGATATGTGATACTTTTATATCTGTATACGACTCAGTCTCTCAGTCAGCTCATGAAGTGCTATGATGCAATGGCCGCAGGTTATTTGCACACCAAGTTCCCTTTTCAGTCTCGGGTGCACACAAATATACAAGTGTCGCATATCAAATTTATCAGCACAGTCTCCTGGTGCATTGTAGCCACATTGCATTACAACTTAAACGCATTTTTGGAACCAAAAAAAGATGCCGGACGGTAGCAGAGTTTTACGTGACCTGGCAGCTCACTCACGTCAGGCATATCACGCTGCGTGGCATATTGTGGCCACATCTGTAAATGAAGCGGTTCTGGCAAGTAGAGATCTTACAAACAGAAGGTGAAGCCGCCTTACTGTAAACCACTATAGCACTGGGAAGAGCAGGACCAGTGAGAACTCAATTGGACACCGTAATTAGAGTCATTTGAGAGACCTATACCTAAATAATTGATGCCACCCAGGAGATCAGCAGGGCAAAGGAGGCTGTATCAAGGGGCCTGACAGATGCAGCCAGTCACGGGAGGTAGCCAGGAGACAGAGGACTACTGCAGTGACGTACAGGGATGTGCTACCTGCCGTCATTCATCCGAAGAAGCCGCTGCAGACAGCTTAGCAATTGCGCATTGCATGTGGAGCTGGTGTTCTCTTTGTGCTGGTTTCCAAGGTCCCCCACAGCCCTGTGAAGGGGGTAAATGGTGCGCACAGATACCCAGCCAGTGACACTTTTCCCTGGAGGCAGAACCAACTGTATTCAAACCGCCGCAAACCACCTGATCAGCAGGAGAGCAGAGAGTCCACAGCAGCAAGACAGTGGGCGGCTGCTTCAGAAGCTCTGTGGCTCAAAAAACTGGAGAATGGGATGGAGCATTCAAATCATCGCAGAGAAGCAGCGGCCAGCACAGAGAGCTCCTCCTGGGCGTCAGACAGTGTCAACTGATGCAGCCACAGAAGGAGAGCGAGTGGGCTGCAGGTAGGTCCTGGGGTAGATGGACGGGTTCCAGAGCAAGAACCCAGGCAGCAAATACAATGGGTAGGCAGCAGTGGGATTAAAGGCACTGAGTACGATCGTTTCGGGGGTGCAGGGACCCCAATTTAGAGAGACTAAGCACTGAGCATCAAACAAAAGTGGCCATCCGTGATAGCTGCCAAGCCACGCCCCAGACAATTTGTTTCTAATGTTGAACATATGTTTTTATATTATTCTTTGATGTTTATCTTGCTATTGGTCAATAATTTTTTTAAAGACTTTAGTTCCAAAGAGTTAAATGACAATTCATACTGCCACTTGGCATTTGTGATTAGTGGTACTAAATTATTAAACTGCCTTTTGTGTAAAGTAATCTGCATTCTGAATAGCAGCACAGACTATTAATAATTTACACCGAAAACTATAGTATGATTATGCCTAATCATTTCACAGCCAAACGGTTGAATAGATGTATGTAGTGTGCTTAGGTCAATTCTCAAGATTCCATTGTACCGCCACATCATTTTAGGTGGTGTGACTGTGATGCATTTCTGTGTATAAGAAGTATATATTATCTATCTACCCACCTATCTAATATTGAATTCCAAAGCAGTGAATCAATACATAGAAACCAGATAAGATATGCATCCATTGACCTCAACAGAAATGACTCCGAACTGTGATTTACCTTTACTCCCAGATATGCATTTCATCATGGAACACTTTCAAAATGAGTCATGTAGCACAAGGGACATATAAATTTCTATCTGAGAGACTTCGGTATCTATTCAAAACCACTCCTGGGATGCTGGTATGAAAAATAATGTTTAGTCCTTGAGAGGCAGCATTCACCGGACTTAGATTGACTGCATGTTTGTTGAGAACTAATTTATTTATTTACTTATTTTTTTGGCTGTATATCAAATGCCTTACAACAAGGTGTAAAATAAAAATGTAAAAAAAAAATATATATAGAATTTTTCCATAAATTGGAGCACAATGACTAGTTTAAATTAGATGCCACAAATTACCATCAGCCTACCAAACACACACACAAACTTCACATGGCACTGCTTTCCTCATTAAATTACCAGGCCCGTCAAAGTAACATTAGGAGGAGGTATTGGTGATAATGTCTGATTTCTTAAGTCTTTTTGTTTTCTTTTTTTTAATTTCCTCTCACATTTTTGAGTCTTCTGCGTAAATTATATTGATACATTCATTAGAAGCTCACGTTAATAGCTACATCTTTCTAAAACTAGGAAGATAGCCCTTTAGCCTTTAGAACAGCCTGAATTCTTTGTGGCGTGGATTTAAAAGTTTGACTTGTTGCTGCAATTGTATGCTGCAAAAGTTCTGTCCACCACTTCCCACAGGTGTTCTGTTGGATTGAGAGTAAGTGACTTTGAAGGCCATTGGAATACACTAAATTTTATCATGGAACAAGGGTGAGATGATGTGTGGTTTGTGACATGGCATTTTATCCTGCTGGAAGTAGCCATAAGACGTTTGATAGATTGTGGCCATAAAGATATGTCCATGGTCTGCAACAATACTTAGAAGGCTGTACAAAATAAACAATGCTCAATACTATATGTGCAAAAAACATTCCCCACACCATTAAACCACCACCAGCCTGAACCATTGACACAATGCAGTGTAGATCCATTGATTCATGTTTACGCCACATTCTGAACATATATCTATATGCTGCACCAGAAATCAAGATTCTTCACACCATACGTTTTTCCAGTCTTCAGCTGTCCAATTTTAGTGACCCTGTGCCCTTTATAGTCTCAGTTTCCTGTTCTTTGTGGACAGGATGCTTTTTCTCCTGTAGCCTGGATATTTCCAGTTTCGACATTTTGTGAGTTCGGAAATGCTCTTCTGCATAGCACTATTGTAACGCATGTTTGGCCAACTTGCTGCAATTCCCCAGCATGCTCCCCAGCCTCTATTAGAGGCAGCCTCTTCCTCATTATCTATTGTCACGCTACATCAGGTGCTTCGATCTGTGCATAACTGTCAAAAACGAGTGACTGAGAAGATTGGAGAGGTGCAGTTCAAACTTTGAGACATGGCCTGCAAGAAATTTAGGAAGAGAGTGGGTGAGACAGTGACCCCCATATTTACGTGTGTGAATCCAATCTCCAATGGCAGGTCAGGTCACTGGCTTGGAGACACAGATAGCTTTGGCCACACAGAAGTTATCTCCTACTGTGGGACATTTCAGGCATGATTATGATCCTTTTGTTGGTCTGCCCAAAAAGGAGATGGGCACGTATCCTGATTTTTTCATAGATAAATATTTGATTAAGGCCTATGGCCCTGAGGTGTTTATTGATACTTTTGTTGTGAAAGGGTCCCACCAAATCATCAGCAAAAGATTTGCTGCAAAAAGCTTCACCTTGCACCTGCTCCACTGTAGGAACCGAGACACTAATGTACAACTTGATCACAAAGGCCCCTTAGAGCTCTGCATGAAGCTGAACCAACTTGTACCTGCTCTGAAATAGGGAGCACAGTGACTTATACCCATGCACTCTATGTTCTTGTCACTATACATTATTATTTCTTATATCTGTACAGTCTTGCTATATATGAGATAGGTTGCCTTATGTTCACTATTTGTTCCCGCTTAACTTTTCTCCTTTGTGGGGGGATCTAGGGTGTGTTGGCCAGGCCCTGTCTATTTCTATCCTTTTGTTGGCTCCAAAGAAGTTTGTATGGGCCTCAGATCCTTACATGACATATTTGAGAGAGGCTACCGTATTTTCCCTTGGTCGGGGTCGGTGGTGACAGGGAACTGCCTACTTCTTTTCTCTCCTTGCTGGAGTCATCAGTTTGGCAGCACGTGAGATGGCCCTGCATGCACCTCTTATCATTACTGACTAGTGTCCTCTTAATTGCTTTTTAAGCCTTGCCTGTATTCCCTTAAATTATTAGAGAGCTGATACCTGCCCTGTGGAAAGCATGTATTATTATTCTGTTCTTAGCTATTCAACATACCTACCTACTGCTGGGCCATGGATGGCAACTTTTGGATCTTCGCTCTGCTGCTGGGGTGTCATTTGGGACATGTGTGGTTTGCACACACCAGTGACTCTTCCCTACTCAATTGTGACCATATATTGAGTAATTGGACCAGATTCCTTATATGTTATTGATATTATCTATATAGTACACACAGGCTTAGGTGGCTGCCACTAGGCTGCCCGTACTTGTAATGTATTTTGTCTGTAAGAATTTTTTTTGTCACTATGGGAGAGATGTCATGATATCATGCAACCGGCGGCAGTGTGTTTGTTTGTTTTACTGTGTAGTAGTGCCACGGACCACACTGACCTGGATGGTGGCTGGCTCCCCACCGCACATCACTGATTTGTGCTTATGCTGCATTTGCTTTGATAGAAGTCTGCACTGTTATGCTTCTTTTGTGCTGTGTTAAGTCTCAAAAATCTTTTTAAAACAAATGCAATTTATAAAAAGTGCAGAGTTCCAATGTGTTTAACTAAGGGAATAAAAATAAATCATCAGAAAGTGGTGATCTCCCTTTAGTAGTGTGATATAAAATTATATCACCACACAAGTTATAAACAAATCTCTATAATAGAATGTATTCTATATTATTTAAAATAAAGAGAATAGGCAAAATATAAGACTTGTACTAAAGAATGGTTAAGATACAACTGATGTCACATGATAACTAAATCTAATTAGCAGAATAAATCATTAATGATGTTGAAGATTAGTTTATGGGGTCTATTATTATGCCCTAAGTTACATAAATGATTGATACTAAGCATGTAAACTAAGTAGTGAAGATCCTGTGGAGACATAGGGCCTGATTCAGAGGTGTATGGAACCTGTGTCACTGCTGTGTCTTCGGTAGCAGTGGGTCTGAGAATTTATGCTAATGCCGCAGGAGCTGTATTTGTAAAACGATGCTCACTGCCGGCTTCTCAGATCCTCTAACTGCATTGGAAGACGCAGCATCGTATCCACATCACAAGCATTGGGTGCACCATCTGTTGCTAAGAATGCCCACCCTCCGTAGCTGCCAGGACCAGAGGATCTGCATCCAGGGAGGCAGGCTCTAGCTTCAGCACGCCCTCAAAACCATTCCCAGTCTCTGCCCCCAAACAACTGCAACCTCAGGCTATGCTTAAGTTATCCCTGCGACCGGAGGTGCGGCACATACGCACTGCAAATCCAAAGCATGTGGGAAAAAAAAAAATGTTAATTGTGATAGAATCGGGAATGCATCCGGGTCTGATTCAGGTGTAGAACTAGTAACGGATCTCACGCATAATATAAACCTCAATTGCTATTAAAGCTCAGGATGCAGAAATAGGAAAGATTGTAACTATACCCTCTGTATATGCAGAGTTCTAGTTATATAATAATAATGATGTGACATTATAGTAAATTAAAGGTATAATACAATTAAATTCACACAGACTCTAAGACAATTCCAACTTGGTAATTGATTTTAGGGGATAAGTGATGTCCAAAAAATACAGATGTGTGTTTGAGTTCTCAATAAACACACATCTGTGTGGTTATTAAGGACATTGTTTCTGTTTCACAACCCCTTTTCCACTGCCAGCAATAACTCTGGTTTTTGCACGGGAACGCGCAGCAACCCGGGTTAGGGCAGGGTTGAAATAAGCCGGGTTGAGTGACCCAGAATTTCAACCCTGCTCATAAAGCAGATGCGACACGGGCCCCGTTCTCTGCATAGGGAGAGCCGGCTCATCACGTGACTCAGATGGCGTCATCGACCCAGCATTATTGCCGGATCTTGCCCTCAGTCTGTAAGGGGTCCCAGCCTTGTCGCTTCCAGTATGGGTGCGTGAACATCATCCCGTTTACGACCCAGCAAACCAGTGGAAAAGGGGAATAGATAAAAGAAAATGTGAGCTTATTGTGAGTCCTTGATTCAGTGTGTGTGGCAAGATATCACTAGGAATCGTGTAATGTGTCGGTTTAAATTACTGCATTCCTAGCGGTAAATTTACTAAGAATCGTGTTTAGGCGAGATTAAGGAGCTGATTCAGACCCGTTTGCTAGGATGCGACCGATTTTTGCAATCTGCGTATGCATTGCATTGTGCGTGTGCGAACCACAACGAGAAATCGGGAAGTGTACGCTCACCCAGCATAGACAGCCCAGCTGAATGAGTGACAGGTTAATCCGTTTGTGGGTGGTGACAGGGGCAGGCCACTAGAAACGGGGGAGTGGTGGTGCGAACGCAGGCATGCCTGAGTGTCCCAACGCCGTTTCAGAGGCGTGCATAATTAAAAAGCAACGTCATAGTACACGTCACTGGGTTGTATTTCACACTGAAGTGATCGCAGTGTTTGCAGCAGGGTATAGTCAACCTCAAGCGCTGCAATCGCACTTAGAGGAGATGATGTGCGCAAGTGGGCATCTTATGAATGACTGCTGGGCATCTGCATACACAAAGTGATCGCATGCCAGGACACAGTGGGCGTGCTAATGCCTTGCCGTTCGATCGCCTGCCATGCTGGGCGTGCACTAGATTTGCATACGCAGGCTGCGAGCGAACGCATCTAGCAAGCGGGTCTGAATGAGCTCCTAAACTCTAACTGGTTCCTAAGGTGCCTAAACCTAATCCTCCCTCCCCGCAGCTACAACCTAAACTGTCCCCGGCTTACCTCGTTTGGGATGATGAGCGTTGGGATTTTGGCGTGGGGCTAAACATAGAAACATAGTATTTGATGGCAGATAAGAACCACTTGGCCCATCTAGTCTGACCCTTTACATTTATCCTTTTGGCAACTTCAACCCTATTTGCTCCTTAGGTCTCTCTTAAGGATATTCATATGCTTACCCCAAGCACGTTTAAATTGTTCAACCGTCTTCGTTTCAACCACATCTGATGGGAGGCTATTCCACTTATCAACTACCCTTTCTGTGAAGTAGTTTTTCCTCAAATCTCCTCTGAGCTTACCTCCCTCCAGTTTCAGGGCATGTCCTCATGTTCTTGTGCTTCTCTTTGAAGAATGCTTCCCTCCTGTACCTTGTTAAAACCCTTGATGTATTTGAAAGTTTCTATCATGTCCCCTCTTTCCCTTCTCTGCTCCAAACTATACATATTAAGATCTTTTAGTCTTTCCGGGTAAGTTCTGTGCTGTAGGCCTTGTACCGTTTTAGTTGCCCTTCTTTGTACCGTCTCTGTGTCTATATCCTTCTGGAGATATGGCCTCCAGAACTGAACACAGTATTCTAGATGAGGCTGTACCAATGACCTATACAGTGGCATTATCACTTCTTTTTCCTGCTACTGATTCCTCTCCCTATGCAACCAAGAATCTGACTTGCCTTCCTCAATGCTTTGGTGCATTGCTTACCTGCCTTCAAGTCATCTGAAATGGTGACTCCTAAATCCCTTTCCTCCTCTGTATTTTCCATTCTAGTGTCCTTGATCTTATATTTAGCCTTTAGATTATTGAGACCCAAGTGCATGATTTAGCATTTTTTTACATTAAACGGTAGTTGCCATGTTCTTGCCCATACCTCTAGTCTACCCAGATCCTCAGTCATTTGTTTTACACCTCCTGGTGTGTCTACCATGTTGCATACTTTTGTGTCATCTGCAAAAAGGCATACTTTCCCTTTAATATTATTTGCAATATCACCAACATAGATATTAAAAAGCACTGGCCGGCCCAAGTACAGATCCCTGGGGTACTCCACTGGTAACCTTTCCCTCCCGTGAATACATTCCATTTACTACAACTCTATGTTTCCTATCCTGCAACCAAGATCTTAGTCATTCAACAGTCATAGAATCCAATCTCAAGCTTTCCAGTTTAAGATCAGTCTGCAATGTGGGAGCGTGTCAAAGCCTTACTAAAGTCTAGATAAGCTTCATCTACGGCCCCCCTTGATCTATTATTTTTGTCACCCAGTCAAAAAAATCAATAAGATTTGTTTGGCATGATCTCCCCTGAGTAAATCCATGCTGTTTGGGATCCTGTAAATTGTCAGATTTGAGATATTCCACCACTCTTTTAATAGTGTTTACATTTTTTTTCCCACTACTTTTTGCTTCCACTTTTGTACAGTGGTATTACATTTGCTCTTTTCCAGTCCTCTGGAATCACTCCTGATGCTAACGACTGATTAAATAATTTTGTTAATGGTGTTACCAGAACCCCTTTAAGCTCTTTTAGTATCCTTGGATGTATCCCATCTGGCAACATTGATTTATCTACTTTCAGTTTTTCGAGTTCTGTTAGGACCCTCTCCTCTGTAAATGTACTATCATGTACTGTACCTCATTTTTATGAATGCCTCTGCAACTTAACTGTGGCCCCTTCCCCTCTCCTTCTGTAGTGAATACTGAACAAAAATAATTATTTAGATGTTCTGCTATTTCTTTGTCTCCCTCGATTTATGTACTCACTCTCTGTCTTAAGTCTTATTACTCCTCCATTTGACTTCCTCCTTTCACTTATATACTTAAAAAAAAGTTTTGTCCCCTTTATCCACTGACTGGGCCATTTTCTCCTCAGCTTCTGCCTTTCCATGCCTAATCATCTTCTAAAGGTGCCCACACACATAGCGACATTTTACACGATTTGGCCGATTTCGACGAATTGTGACGACGGATTGGGTAAAAAAAGTACAAATCGTGAGTTTATTCTCACGAGCACGATGCTGATGCGCGTCCCCGCTCGTTGTACATCACATCTTCTGATCTGCCGTGCTGTAGGGCAGATTAGCCAATCTGGGATACATTGCATTGGCTGCAAGATAGATCTTTAGTCAGATTGGACATTTTTAACTCCAAATCGTGATCACGACGGCAAGGGAGCTCCTGTGAAAGTTCATGAGGAAATTGGCCATAAAATCGTATCGTGAGGACATCGGTATGTGTGTGGGCACCTTTAGTCTCCTTCCTTGTGGCAAGATACACCTCTTTGTCATTATTATTTTGAGTCTGCTTATATTTCCTACAAGCCATTTTTTTTGCTATCACACTAGTTGATACCACTTTTGTAAACAACACTGGCTTCCTTTTCCTAGTGCTTTTTTCCCTAACCCTTTTAATACAAAGATCTGTAACCTTTAGTATTGCATGAGTCAGTAACACATCTCTCCATCTCTGCAAAGTCAGCCTTCCTAAAGGCATTTCGATGCCTATCTTTAGTCTCAGGTTGGCCTTCCGCCGTCGGGATTCCGATGGGCCGCATTCCGGGTGGCAGTACATTAACCGCATCCCGAGTGCAAATGTGTTTTCTTGTGCAAGTTTTTGGCAAAAGACGTGCGAGAATGGATGTGTTTATAAAACACTAGAATGCATGCATCATCCTAGAAACATGTTCTGATTGAAGCAGTCACATCATGTACACATTGTCCAAGTATATAATAATGCCACAAACAGCCCAACTTCATACTTGCCTACTCTCCCGGGAGTCGCGGGAGGCTCCCGATTTTTCAGGTAGCCCCCGCACCCCGGAAAGAGTAGGCAAATCTCCCGCATCCCGCCCACATCCTAGCGAAGTGGGCAGGATGGGGAGATTTTCTGAGACGTTTGCGGAAAATCTGAATCTGGTCATTTAGCCCCGCCCACTCATCACGGACCCGCGAATCGCCGGTGTCTGGCCCCGCCCCCCCGAAGATGATAGAAAAAGGTCCTCTCCGGCTGCTTCTGTAATGCTGCTCTGTAAAGTCGGGAAGTATGCCCAACCTTTGAGGGTTTTGTTGGTTGGATGTTGCAGAGGGACAGTGAGGAGTGTGTTTAGTGGTGTAGGAGAGATTTCGGCTAATGCAATTGATTGTTGCTTGGTGTGTGGAAATTGTTTTGTGCTGATTTATTGTCTTGCCATATATATCGATTTATCTCATTTTTCTATCTTTCTTGTGTAGTTTGTCATTTTTTTGCTATGTTTTGTATAGGGAGGGGGACAGGAATATTTCCAGGGCAGAGGAGAGGCAGGGAGATAGTGAGGTGGAGGAGGTTGCATCTTAAGATACCTTAATGGGCATGATTCTATTCAACGCGATGTAAATAGCGCCGGGAGATAGCTCCCGGAGCTATTCAATTCATCGCGATGTTAGGTCGGGGAAGGCTCTTTCTCGCGCCTTAAAGAGGGCACTCCCAGACCTAACTTCCCGGCGCGAGGATGCTTTCCATGCACGAAGGGCAGAAAACAGCCTCGCGCCGGGACTTTTGTTGGATTTCTTCTCTCATCCCCGGAGGGATGAGAGAAGAAATCATTAGTCGGACTTGGCAGCGCGGTGTATTGAATAGCTCCGGGAGCTCACTCCCGGCGCTATTTACATCGCGTTGAATAGAATCGTGCCCATTGAGTAGCAGTGATGAGGTGGCAAGACCAAGACGGGGCACAATGTGATTTCTTTTTTGTGGAGGAGAACATGGTCCTTGTGCAGGAGGTCATGAAATCCCACCACGCGCTATGAATAGCAATGGTAGTGTATATTGCATCTTTTGCTTCACACAAATCAATGCAGCTGATTTAACCCCTTTAAAAGGCATTATCGTTGTTTTCCCACTAATTGCAAATTGAAACACATGCAAACACACGCAGCCTCTCGCCTCAGGAGGTCGTCTATTTGAAAAGTCTATTCTGCTGAGAGTTTGGTAATTTCTAATGCAAGTTTCAAAACTCGATTCTTGGTAAATTTGCGTGTTGTATGGTTTCCTATGGAAAGTACTTGTGAGTAGCCGATGGTGTATTTGGTCGTGTTTTGTTTAAAAAAAATATGTGATGTTTGTTTTCTGCAAGTTCACACGTGTTTGCCCTTAGTAAATATGAGATTAAGAAAAACAGGCTAAACCTCACGTGAGATTGCAATTTCGCCCAAACACGATTCTTAGTAGATTTACCCCCTAGTCTCCTTTTATACCGGGCAAATGTAATATCGGAAATACTGACAGGCCATTTATTAGACACGTGGACCATCTTGAGTGTCTGTCTGAATTGCTGGAATATCAGCTTGTTTGCCACTGCTATTTTGTGCTAATATTGTGTGTCCTATAGTATGGCAATGTTGTGTCCTGGTGGTTATCTTAAGCTCACACTCTTTATAGTCAAAGGCAATTTATTGTTATACAAGGTTTCAAAGGCAATTTTCACACACTATAGTTCAGTTGGTATTCAAAGACAAGTAATATATATATATGTTTAATAATTATTTGCTGGCTCATTAGAAGGCTGAGTGTTAATGCACAATCAGCTGCTTAATGCTGGACATACATTTCATCTGGCAGCCTTACACCCAGTAATGAATGTGGCCATACACTGAGATATATCTCCCAGTGTACAGCCACACGATATCTTGGCTCCTCCCTGGGGAGGAGACATTTCCCCTTTTCTCCCCTGTGAAGGAACTTGGGAAATGTTGGCGGTTGGCCGCAGCAACACTGACTGATGTGGCCGACCAATGATTGATTCAGTCGGGCATAGTGTAATATTTTTCAAGCCCAACTGGCCGATCATCACTGATCAGTTGCGGCCATACTCGTACACTATGCAATTATAGATTTGATCTGCTGATAATTGCATAATAAGGCTATGGTTAGTGGACTAGCAGGTACTGATAAGCGTCTCCCTTGCCCTGCACTAATACCTCACTCTGTGGCTGTGATGAATACATCAGCTAGTAGTTTATCAGCAAGCCCCTCACTAGTTTATTATCACATGGTAACATTCTGAATTTTGGTCAGCGCACAATCGAGACCTATATCCAAATGATCTGTTATGTGCACAGACTTCCTCGCCCCTCTATAATCAGTAAGGTCACAATTTATTTGAAAAGCATTGTTATATTGTAGCCATTCCATAGTCTGCAATGATTATTATTATGATAATGAAGTGCCCTGGATTCATTCTATACACCATTTAAATATTTATTAATGTGTAGTTGTTAATACATTTCCAAATATTCTGTATATATTAGTTATTGGAAGCCTATGTGCTACGTCCACAAGCAGTCAACCATGAATGTAAATATGGTGCTCGCAGGTAACTCCCACTCTTGCTGGGTGACTTACAACATTGTAGCATAAATTTTAAATCACACATTATTTACAATGTTATTCACACAAAGCCAGAAATGCATTTTGTAATTCTTCGCTGGCTCCTTAGAAGGCTAAAGGCCCCCGTACACCTACGTGATTTCTAGACGATCACACGATTTTCGACTCGACGTACGTTGTGGAAATCGTGCATGTTTTCATCCGATGCGCGTTCCCGTGGGTCCTTAAATCGTATCTTATGATCATATGTGCAGCACATATGTTCCATCGTATCGTGTTCAGAACGTGGCTTTTTTTTTTTTTCATGCTATCCATCGTGTGGCAATACAGTCATTTCAACGACTGTTTGTCCCTATTCCCTAATGAGCGCGTGAGGCACAGGATCGATCATGCGACTGATCCTGTGCAAAGAAAAATAAAAAACATGCCGACGGAACTGCAGGGTAATCGGATGTACAACGGATCGGAAGCTGATCGTGTAGGTGTATGGGCCCTATTAATGTTGTTGCACAACCAGCCTTTAGGAGCTGTGTTTAACATTCTCACAGGTAACTATATATGCAACTGTAACTGTATGTGTTGTAGCCATATGTAGCTGTAATTGATAGATTGGCTGGTGATTCTCTGCATATCCATTGCTTCACTCAAATCTCTGTAAACCCATTATTTATAACAATCCTAACTTATCTATGGCTACATATACTTACATTAAGGTCACAATGCTATGCTGATAAATCTGTGACATTCAGGTTACGCTAGGTCACTCAGCTGATTACTCCTTTCCTGGCAACTACAATATCGGCATGCCATTTCTCCTGCATAGATCCCTCATCTCAACACTGATTATAACAATCCCAGCTCATCTTTTGCTGCATACAGTACATTATTGAAGTAACAATTGTAATCTACTGTATCTGTGACATCCAGGCTAAACTAAATCAGCTTAGAGTTCCTTTTCTTATGTACGTTTCTCCACTGATGACTTATTCATAAGAGAAATACAGATGCAGAGGGCATATCACCTTCTTGTTTGACGGAGTCCAGATGTGGAAAACTGGTAGATACATACACAAACAGACTTGGACAGACTCCTAGCTGTAAGTGGCGCTAAATGTACTGAGGGGCCTATTTATCAATTTATTTATTTTTTTAAGAAAATTATGTATAAACTGTAGTTTCTGCATAATATTATGAATTGTTGCTATGTACTAATAGCCTACTGCTGGAGATTTCACAGAAATCTCCTGCAGAAGGCTAATTAGCGCTGCAGATCATAATCTCCATTATGATCAATGGAACTCCGTTCTGACCCCTATGTACCCAATTCTGAAAAGTTTAACCCCGTTAGTTTACACCATCTTCAGAAGGTTTAAACAGCTGTAAGCAAATGGAGGCTTTACTTGCAGGAGAGATATCTTCTGATCCGTCTCCTGCAGCCTCCGCCTGGGTCTGGCATCTGACACTATGCACCAGGTAAGTAACTGAAAGAGGCAGTGGTTATCGCTACCGCTGTCCCCGCAAGTTCAGTTTAGTACATAGCAGGGATATTTTCATTGAAAATCAGAATATCCACCACAATAGAGTGTTAATAATCACGACAGTGCTATCATTAATACATAGTGAATAGTTATGTAATCAGTTATCTTTTTCTTCTTTTTTTACTTTTTTATTAAGCTTTCAATTTTTTTAATATTATATTTGATATTAGAGTTTTGGTCAGTGGTTAACAATGAATCTTTTTTGAGAATCTATGATGTAAGATTATTTACAATGTAAAAATCGTATAGAAGCTGAATATTGTTATTGTAACTGTATATGATTGTAAACCTCTTGTTAACAATCCCTGACTTGCTTTAAGTTTGTAGATGCTGATTCTGCATTTAGAGCATTTGGCAACTCTTTCATGCTCACACAAGGAACAAAATTGGAGTCTTGCAGGCATTAATTATTAGAGTTTAGTCATGATCATAAATATCCTCATATGCAGTAAACCCCAATGGTGTTCATACACCCACATGGGCATATTATGATGCTCCGTCTCAGAGCTGAACTGAAGGACAGAAGAATTGGATCTTTCTGTTTGGCTCTCCGATGAAATGGCTGGATCACTTCTGTCTTCTCTGCCCACCAGTAGGGTTCCAAAGATGAACACAGGTAGAGGTCAATAACCATTCTCTTCAGACCACGTGCCGGATAATGATGTTGTTTGTGCTGATCACTAATGGGCATTGTGCTTATTTGTTTTTTTTTTGGTAAATACTGAGATTTTGTGCCAATAGTAGTATGTAACCATCAATAAGATCCCATATGTATGTACGTACCTACCTACGTACGTACATGTATTTTGTCAATTACTAGCATAGTATATCATTTCAGAATTCCTTGCCTTGATGATACTTTCTACATTATTATTTTCCCCTAAACTTGAAACAGTGTTAGCACAGATATCAAGATGCAGAAATGTTTTCTTTAAGGCAAATATACCCTTTTTAAATATAAATGTTTGTTAGGTTTAATATTGTGGCAGATTGTCATGATTGAAAAAATCATAGTTCTGCCCAGTAGCAGCAATACCATTTTGCACATACATGGCATTTTGGAGTACCAGTGACATCTAGTGGTTACTGCAAATTTCTCAGCTTTCTTTTTATATGTTCAAATAAAAACACCATGAAGTTCTCTAGAGATATTACAGCAGCTACACATCTCCCTGACCAGGTCATACTGGTTAGTGATACATCAGAGGAGTCCTGTAGTGTCAATGTTCATTGTTCCTACTCTGGTCAGTAGAGTGAAAGAGAGTTGCACAATGGACAGTGTTGGTCATTTACACAAGCACTGGGCCAGACTTGTTTTTATGTGTTTTTTCAGCGGAGCTGCTCACTGAAAACAAAGGAACAGGTTGAGGTAAGTCCTTACTAAAGGGAAGAGATGTGATGGGTCACTTTCCACTATAGTTTGAAATTCAATCAACATGTCATTGCTGCTTTAAGTTTGAAGCCAATGTACAGATTTATTGCTTTAACCAACTACTATCACCAGATTTCTTTGACTTATTATACTATGGTTGTCTTTTTTATCACTGCTCTCACCATTAGATGCACTTGCCCCTGTAAGTTGCCTGCTTTTGAATTGTTTAAAACTTTGTCTTAATTTTCCAGTCATTCTTCAATGGCTCCTCAGACAGTCCTGTTTTCTTGAGGCAGTTGATGTTTCCTTCTTGGCTGTAGAGGTTGTTTTCTTTCAGCATCAGATAAATAATCTTTCTCTTCTAAGGTAAAGGCACACATCCACTAGACAATTACATTGAGCGATTGAACAATAGCTTAATCGTTCAATAATCTTTTGCAAATCGTTTGAAAGTCATTAAGAAAAATGGCTAAAACTACCAGTGATGCGCGCTCCCGCTGGTCGTTTAGACATCTTTTATTGGGCAAACATGCTGGACAACCAATCTTTTGTGGGGAAAAAGAAAAGAAAAAGAATTTCATTAAATTGTCTGGAGAAAAAAGGAATCCTGGACATTTGAAGATTGGGAAACATTGCCTGTTCTGATAAATCTCTGTTTCTAAAATAAAGAACAGGAATTTTGTTCCCCGAAGTACAGACATGTCCTCATACACGGACGTCTTAACGCCATATGGTTCGAGACGCCCGGCAGGGCATGAAGAGTGTACCATATTCTTCTTTAGATTTCTTAGTCAAATTGCAGACCCAGTGAAAAGCTGCTTACAGTGTACTAGAGACGCTAGGCTGCGACTTTAACCACAAAGGAATTGGTATAGAGCACGTACAATGTCGCAGATGAAGCACAGCAGAACTTAGCATGCTAAGAAGCCGCGGCTGCTCGCATCGGAGCCTTTTTTACATTCAGACTCAGTCGCACACAGATGAGCAAATGTCCCAAGCCCCAGGTCAATGTATCCTAGCAATGCAGTTTTGTCGATTCCAGTCTTATTTATGCAAATAAGATGCACATTTGAGTGGAAAAGACCTGGTGGCGTCTTAAGCCACAGTATAAAAGGACACATCTATGTTTCTAATGGGTAATTTTTCTTACATCGATGAAACTTTTTTGGAACTGGTAACTGTTTATTTGGAATTAAGACTTCGACATAGGGATGGACATTAAAGAACAATCTTTCGGAAAGAAGAATCTTCATGTCCGATCGATCCTGAAGACATAATATATCCATAGGAGCGTACCAGAAATCACTATGGAGGCGATGTTCTTGCTTTCCTGTCCAGCGGCTCTTCTTCCACGGCCCACGTGTGACCTTTTCTTTCTTTTATTTTTTCCAACTTCGTATGCGTGACCTTTTTTCATTGTGCAACTACACATACATATAAATAATACTAATCATAAATATCAATATTATTTACACAATTTTTAACTGTATTCAATACAAAGATGCCGATTCCATTCCTAACCAAAGATGATTACCAGATCTCTGATTGGCCATCCCTACTTAGGGGCTGATGCTGAGTTAAACGTAGCCTTGTCTGCGGATGCCCTGTTTGTGTATCTTGTGTGTTTTCGCACTGCACATGCACCTGAACAGCACACGCAAATATGGGCACTGCAGAGTGCATTTCCACTGCATCCACACTTACATCTGAAGATATGTAACTCATTTTTAATGGGGCGTTCTCAGGTATGCAAAGTTCCTGAGGTGCAAATACGGGCTATGCAGTGTTGGATGTAAGCAAAACTACACCTATTACATCTTGTACATGTAGAGCTGGGTACACACTATACGATTTTTCATACAATACAGTATATCGTTCCAACGCAGGTCGGAATGATATATTGTACACATCCATATAGTGTGTACGCTTGATCCGTCGTACCCGGCCATCGTTCATTGAATCGCCCCTTCTGTGCTGCACGTCAGATGGGACGATGGAATGCATGACACAGTGTAGTTACATGCAGCATGTAACGATACATCGTGCCTGATTGTGCAATGTGCATGGCACACATGATGAATCTTTACATCACTCACCACATCGCTGGATCGCACCATGGTATGGCGTGTACCCAGCCTTAGATGCAAGTGTGTACTGATGATGATGATGACCAGTAGCAGAGCAGGCATACACATACTAGCGGTCATATCCCGAGATGCGTACATCTCTGCATATGGTCAAATATGCACAGTTTTTCCATGCGCGTTACTTTGGAACAAAATACACCTGATTTACTTCCAACTGTGCATCAGGACCTTTACTGTACGACTCAACAACACACGCAGTAATATATTGCGGTATTTTCTCTGGTGTCCTTGGTATTGGAGCGAGTTACATATAATGTTGTTATGAGAGAGCAATTATTTGTACAATAACTACACTCTGTTTTGGAATTTGTGTTGCATTGGTGTGAACAGGCATTTAGAAATGCTTCTATAGTAAATACCTTTTCTTTTTTTGTTTTTTTACTCGACCATGACATTTTGAACGTTACTGGAATCATTATGAAACAAGTTGTGCTAGTAGAAATATAAATGTACTATAAAACAATAGACGTTATAAACTATGGCTGCATAGCCTGAAGATGTTTCTACTGGAGTCTGGCATAATGGCATGAATAGAAGTGAATGAATATGAAATGAAAGGCATTTCAGCTATGTTACTAAATGAAATTCTACACAAAACAAGAAATATTGCAAACAGGTTGGTAAACAAAAGAATTAAGTGGAGAAAGTAGTATTATTTTATTTATTGTTAAAAAGTGAAAGAAAAACATAAGACCTAATTCCGTCCCTTCAACTACAAGGTATTTTGCTCTTCGTCTTTTCCCTTTAAAGGACAATTCTAGTTATGATTTCAAATGTATAGATAGCAAAGACGGTTGATTACTGAAATGAATAATATGCATGATATAATTGAAGTGTTTATACTTAATGGTCCTTGTTTAGAGTTGCACGCAAGTGTGCCTTGCAAATGAATCTCACAGTTTCTTTTTTTGCATCAGACACTGCATATGCAGCTTTGAGCACATATGGGCATCTCCAATTGCGGCAGAGTAGGTATAACTAGTGGCACTGTGGTTCTAGCACTTGGGATAGGTGGCTTTTGGGCATGTAGCCAGAATTGCTGGCTACACAGGGATGTGTATACTTAGATCTGTCTTATTTCAAACAAATCTCTTGCTGCAGTTATAGGGCTGGTAAAAATGTGTGCTGATGGTCACAACCAGGGCCGTAACTAGGGTAGTGCGACTTGTTCCATGGCACAGGGCACCGCAGGACAGAGAGCGCTGTTCAGGCCTGTCAATTTTCTGTTTATTAACATTCTCACTTGTAACTTCCTCTTATTTTATCCCCAGCATTCTTATTCTCTTCCCTGTCCCCAGGAGGCCATGGCCCTTTTTCGGGTGGTTTATGTCCCTATTTCAAACATAGGGGGGAAGGAGCCAATGCTCTTTCTGGCACAGGGCACCAAAAAGTCTAGTTACGGCTCTGGTCAGAACTGTTACTTTCACAAGCGGATTTATAGTGGTGGGGCAGCTGCATAGATGCAGCCAATTCTGAATGCAGGTGGGAGAGCTGCATTTAATTCCAAACCTAATGGGTACAAAATAAATTTCAACCAAATCCATAAAATTCAGAAAGTGTACAATAAGGTAAGCAAAGTGATTTTAAAAATCATGGCTGTGTACCATACTACATTAAATACTATTGGTTACAATATGAAGCTCTGTGTGTGGGGAGGTTATTCCTCATTTTGGGGTGTATTTAGTAAAATGCAGTAATAGTTTGAAATATACCACAGTTTATCGAAACATATTTCTAACTATTACCGCGCTATTTAAATGGAACTTCAATCCAGGACAGACCAATGCGCTAAAGGTCGGTCTATATATAGGAAAGAAAGGAGCCAGCACCTCCACATGAAAAATGATTCGTATTTATCCAACACAGGCCCGTATTCAATTAGAAGCGAAAAAGCCGAGATCCGTGAAAAAGAATGGGCGATTGCAACTTTTCGCCTGTCGGAAACTTATCTCCGTTTTCAACTCCATCCACTTTTCGCGTACGCGGAAAGTCAATGCAATGTAATTGGCGAAAAATATTCGCCTCTGAATAGCAGGAGAAAAGAAGTGCACATTTTTTATTTAGGGGTGCAAAGGTGGGGAAACCACTCAGCACCCTTGGAACAGCCCCCAAAGGACAACTGTGTTTAAGAAAGTCCTTAAAAAACTTAACACCCCAAAAAATTACTTTGAATTTGAGGGTGAAAAAGCACAAAGTGGGGGGAACAAGTTCGCAAACTAGTGAAATAAGGTTCTGGGGGTGCACTAAGAAGGGGTGAAGTGTTTTTGGAATTGCAGATGCTTTTATGAGGGAGTAATTTCACTTTTATTAAAACTACACTTTAGAGACATTAAAAGATGCTAGCACCCATTTTCAGGTACCCCAAATTTGCCAGGACTACTTCTTTTCTCCAAAAAATACTGCTTTATGCCATTCTTCACCACTTATGCTAAGACGCTAATTAGTGGCAATTGTGCGAACTTAAGTACCTCAAACAGTTTTATTAGGACTAATCGGGCACTACAACATTGATCCCCAATTTAGTGCATCTTTTTGGGGGGTTCAGGCTGATTTCCCCAATTCTGACACCACTTTTTGCCTGTTCTGACTTTGCGTGTCGCCGTTTTCGCGCCTTTTGTAATTGAATAGGGTGAATAGCGGGTAAGCACACAATAAGTTTTCGCAACTAAAATACGCGATGTAGGCGGAAAGTCCGGCATGCAAAACTTGGACACTATAGTGATTTCATGAATTCAGAAACTGGTAGTGGGCTCTGGGCCTGATTCAGACCCGCTCGCAAGCGGGTCGATGGTGCGCATGCGCGAGACCCGCATAGCGACAGCCAAGCTGTCGCTATGGGTCTCGCACCAAAGGGGGTGTGCTGTCGATGGTGATTGACAGCACGCCCCCTTTGGTGGGCATGCCGGAGGCGTTGCTGCCCAGACGGAGGCGTTCCCATGGGAACGCCTACCGTCTGGGGCCGGCCCCACTGACATCACTAGTGCTGATAGAGCCAAAAGCACTCCTGGGCTTGCGGCAGCGAGACCCTACCACAGGGACCATCTTTTTGGCCGCTCGCATAAGCTGTGGGTGGTCACCCACAGCTATGCGAGCGGCCAGGAGGCTGCTCCTTTTTTAGGTAGGAGGACCCTGATTCAGAGCGAGCGCTCTGTTTGAAATAGGGGTCTGTGTATTACAAACTGTGCGTTTTAAGACGCAGCCTTGCGGCATTGTCGGCTCTGTCCCAGACTTGGGCACTATAGTGATTTCATGAATTATTTGTGTTTCATGTATTTACTGTACCAGCATTTTGTCTCTCTCTTGTGCGCATTATTATTTTTTATAAGCCTGTATAAAATGTATAAGATCCACCTTCCCTTAGAACTACTTCCTTGGAAAATCTTAGGCAAGCATTGGGTAGGTGCTTGGAAATTCCAATGCAGAGACCCGGCATATGCTGTAACTGAATCAGATTGGTAGAAATGTAGGAGTGGATAGATAGCTTCACATTGATTGGAAGTCTAGCCTTTGTAAGGAGCATATCACGTCACGAAGGCCAGCCCTCTGACGAAACTCCTTAGAGCGGGACCTCGTGATGTGAGCGCAACAGACTCACGGCTTCCTCCACATCGTGTATAGGACTGGCGTGGTCCAACCAGCGGCGGCCTGCTCTCAGTGTCCAGCGGCAGGCTGTGTGAGTTCGACAGATTCCTGGGACGGTTTTGGAGCTTTGCCTGGTGGAGTATTTTAAACATACCATGTGGTAACCAGCCCACACTGTTTTAAACCAGGTATGAGTGGCACTGTACCATTGATGTGTGTTTTAGCAACATTGTGTCAAAATAAAATAGTGTTTATTTGCACCATGGAGTGCTCTCTCTTTATCTTATACTGTGTATATATATATATATATATATATATATATATATACACATACATACATATTGAAAATAATATGTGGATACGGCGCCAAAACATGCAGTGGTTGATCAATCCATATGTCAGATAAGATCAACCATATATAAAACCACATAAGCAACCATTGCCCTAGGATAATGGGCGTCAGCCTTACGTCAATAATCGGGAGCTAATGGTGTTAAAATTACCAATAATTTTAAAAGGATACTGTGATTGACAAGTGGGCGACCAGTTTGCTTATAAAGTGCTAATGCATAAAGTAACGACTTAAATCAAATTCAGCATAATTGATATAGTGGTTTAAAGATATATAAAGTGCAACAGTGAGATATAAAAATATATTTAATCTAGTAAGTTAAAAAACAGATAAATGCACAAAAGGTAGTCACATGATAAAATTCAATACAATATGGACATAGAGGAATTAATTAGATATAAATAAATAAACACAGGTAATGGATAAAAGGAGGAGATCAGCTTATCTGAGTAAAAAGGAGTTCTAAGTTCATGGGGTAAGAGACTGCTACTCCTTTTTACTGAGATAAGCTGATATCCTCCTTTTATCCATTACCTGTGCTTATTTATTTATATCTAATTAATTCCTCTATGTCAATATTGTATTGAATTTTATCATGTGACTACCTTTTGTGCATTTATCTGTTTTTCAACTAATCTGTTTTTCAACTTACTAAATTAAATATATTTTTATATTTCACTGTTGCACTTAACGGACTGTAAGTCTTATCTTCAGCCTCTCTAATCATTGTTTATCCGATGGTGAGAGATCGTTGCTATCACTTGGTTTGTTCTTTGTGCCTTCATTTAGACATGATAGTTTTAGCCTAGCGGTTGACCACTTTAAGATTGGGCTTAAACTGAGGTTGAAAGAATTCTTTCTTGGAAAAAAAATGTGATTCCAGTTCTGATACTAGTATACCTCCTGTATTATCTTCTCCCAGTTTGTTTGACCCGCAGTCTTCTAATGCAAGTATCCGTACTTTTTTGAGGATGACTTTAATACAGCTATTCCCCCACAGAGATTTGGAAATTTGACCCTGATCAAAGATCAGCACTTGAGTCGTTGAGACTTTATCCTACCATCGTGATCCGCCCCGCAGATAAGGGCGGGGCGGTGGTTATTCAAAATGAGGTTGACTATGATGCTGAATTCAGGCGCCAATTCTGTTGTTAAGGTGTGCACATTGTGTGCTAACAATCCAATGGCTGGTATAAATAGGTTAATTGATGGCCATATTGATTGGGCAGTTGATAGTGGTTGCTAACTCCTAGTATTGCTAATCTTCTTAAGGTTGAGCACCCAGTGTGCCCGGTCATCTACACATTGCCAAAGGTTCATAAATCTTTGATTAAACCCCCAGGCAGGCCTATCATCTCTGTCGGGGGTTCATTGCTACAACCTTTGGCAGTGTTTGTAGATGGTTGTCTGCAGGAGCTTCTTCCATTGATCCCCAGCTACTTGTGTGCTACTGGGAATTTTCTTGATAAAATTCTGCAGATTGATGATTTGACTGGTGCCATGCTTTTGGCGACCATAGATGTATCGTCCTTGTATACTGTTATCCCCCATGCTCAGGGTGTTACCTGTTAGGAAACTTATGAGCGGGGTGAAAATGGTTGGTCCACCATTAGAGTTTATTTTGGAACTCTTGGAGCTGATACTAGTGCATAATCATTTTATGTATGATGGGTACTATTAGATGCAAGCATCGGGCACCGTAATGGGCTCAAATGTGGCCCCAGCTTATGCTGGAATCTTTATGCATGATTATGAGTCAACTCATATTATGCCTAAATATGGAGATCGGATTACCCATTACAAAGGTTTCATTGATGATGTTTTTTGATTTGGAGAGGCACTGAGGAGGAATTTAATAATATTAATTTTGAATTAAACAATTTGGATTGCACTGTGTGGTTCACTGGCAGCTGTAGTCGCGTCTCAGTTAATTTCCTTGATGTCACAGTGTCAAATTCGGGCACAAGCTTGGGCACTACATTATTTTTGAAGGATACACTTTGTTATATGCGACCAGCAAACCATCCTCCAAAACTAAAGGATAGTCTCCCGGTTTCCCAATTCCTGGAATAATACTGACCCAGTGGTGGCTGAACAGCAATTGCTTGAGATGAAGGAACGGTTTCTGGAACGTGGGTATTAGAGAAAGATTGTGGAAGGATGCCTTACCAGAGCACGTCGCATACGGGTGAAGACTCGTAAGCCAGTGCAGAAACGGATGTTGTTTGTTACCTAATATGATGGGTTTTCTGACTCTGTTGCTAAATCTATTCGAAACCACTGGCCCATTATAAAGTCTGACCCGGTTTTGCGTGATGTAGCACAAGAACCCCCCATGATGGCATTCAGGAGGGGTAAGAATTTAAAACAATTATTGAGGCATCCTCCTCAATCCAGGGTACCAAAGGTAGGGCAGCACAGACGGTGTAATGGTAGCATTACTGCCTCACAGCACTGAGGTCGTTGGTTCGATACCCACTACGGCCCTAACTGTGTGGAGTTTGTATATTCTCCCTGTGCTTGCGTGGGTTTCCCCCGGGTACTCTGGTTTCCTCCCACACTCCAAAAATATACTGGTAGGTTAATTGGCTCCTAACAAAATTACCCCTAGTGTGTGTATGTGTGTATGTGCGCATGTGGTAGGGAATATAGATTGTAAGCTCCACTGGGGCAGGGACGGATGTGAATGGCCGAATATTCTCTGTAAAGCGCTGCGGAATATGTGTGCGCTATATAAATAACTGGTAATAAATAAATAAATAAACCCAAAAGCCTGGATGCAATAAATGTACCGGATGTACAACATGCAGGCAGATGAATACCAGGTTCAAGTTTTCCGCATCTGCATAGTGGCAGACTGATTCCTATCCGTTATAACTTACATTGTCTACTAGATTTCATGATATATTTACTCACTTGCCCCTGTGGACTTGGATATGTTGGTATGACATCTTGTAGATTCCATGACAGGATGGCCAACCACAAGTGTACTATCAGACAAGCATTATCCACCGGGAGTTCTGTTAAACCGGTAGCCTAACATATCTTGCTTAGAAAACATCAAGTTTTGACCCTACGCTGCCGTATTATTGATTGGATTCCACCCCTCACATGCGGCGTGATCATATGTTGCTTTGAGGCAAGATGGATTTTTCGCCCAGGGACTGTAGTACCACACGGATTAACTGAATGCAATCCTTTAAATGTTTTTTTGCTTTAATTTGTTTTTTTAGTGTTACATATATATTTTTTTGACCAATACACCTTAATTTAGTTGTTCATTTATTATATGATTTTTATTGTGCTCTATCCAATGTAAATGCATTGGTATGTCGGTTATGTTGCAATTTTATATATGTTCCGTTCACTTTTGGCGTTTAACTTTATTTGCTTTTTCTTCCACATCTACCTGGTCCCTTTAAATACTGCAGCCGCAGTTATGACCATAATCTACAATCTTTTTTATGTTAGAGCCCTCTTGTTGCGTTCCAGCTGGAACGCAGAAGTGCGCTGACGCTCTGTGGTTGTCATGACCACCAGCTGAGTGTTTGCATAATGAGCAGGACGCTGGCGGATGTTACTTTTCCTGGCCGTATGGTTGGCAACATAGACGTGCTTAAATGCACATGTGCCAACCGGATGTTGTAGCTCACGAGCCGGACGTGGGGTTGTGTACTCGGCTGGTGGATTGCGGCTGAATAGACTCAGTGCTATTAGGTGAGTCTGTGATTTTATATTTGTGTCTGCTGTGATGGTAGCGCTATAGCATAGCTTGCTTTTGGCTCCCTTTTAGGTATTTATAGGTGCCTGGTAGACTGTCATTGTGATGCTGGCTTCTGGGTGGACTATTTTGCCCTGATGCAAATTGATGTGTGGTTTGCCTCCTGAAGATGGTCCGATACGGACCGAAATGTTGAGACATTCTTCCTTAAAGCCCAACTTGTGGTATGATTCATATGGATTAAACTCTTATTTTTTCAAAAATATCTGGTGAGTGCTCCATTGTTTTGTTCTATATGTTTGGACCCCAAGTCCTGGATACACCCCAGTGGTTGATTACTTTATTTGGCGAGAGTGCGACCTAAAAACTGAATATATATATATATAGTCAAATACTGATCAGCCCTAACATCAGAACCCCCTGGCCAATACTGTGTAGGTCCAAAACAGCTCAGTCTTGTCCAAGCACGGACTCCACAAGACCTCCGAAAGTGTATTGTGGTATCTGGCACCAAGATGGCAGCGGCAGATGCTTTAAGTCCTGTAAGTTGCAAGGTGAGGCCTCCATGGCGTGAACTTGTGTTTCCAGCACATCTCACAGATACTCGATCAGACTGAGATCTGGGAAATTTGGAGGCAAGTCAGACCTTGAACTCGGTCATGTTCCTCAAGCCATTACTGAACAGTTTTTGCAGTGAAGCAGGGTGTATTATCCTGCTGTAACAATACTGTTTTAGTTAGATGGTATGTGTCAAAGTTGCATCCTTATGATTGCCAGTACCTAAGGTTTTGAAACAGAACATTGCCCAGAGCATCACACTGCCTCTGCAGGCTTGCCTGCTTCCCATAGTACATCCTGGTGCTATCTCATCCCCAGGTAAACGACGCACATGCACCCAGCCATCCCCATGGCGTAAACGAAAACTTGATTCATAAGACTAGTCCACCTCCCTCCATTGCTCCATGGCCCAGTTCTGAGACTCATAGGCCCATTGTAGGCGCTTTTGGCAGTGGACAGGGGCCAGCATGGGCAGTCTGACCAGTTTGCGGCTACGCAGCAAGCTGTAATACAATGTTTGTTATGACGCCTTTTCTATAGACAGCATTAAATTCTTCTGAAATTTGTGCTACAGTAGCTTTTCTGTTGGACAGGATAAGACGGACTAGCCTTCTCTCCCCACGTGCATCAATAAACCTTGGGTGCTCTCATGACTCTGTTGCCAGTTCACTGGTTGTCCTTCCTTGGACCACGTTTAGTAGATACTAACCATTGCATACTGGGAACTGTCAAGCGGTGTAAATCTCTTCATATCTTCATAATCAATCGGGAAATGAAAGAGAGCTGCAGTGTTTGCGGCTGGTCAGACCTGCCTTATCGGCGTCAATAGTACTGTTTACGCTGTTGTACGTCATTGGATAGATATGAGAAGGCAGCAGTGGGCGTCCCTATGCTCGGCTATGCTTTTGGAAGGCAGTAGCATATTTTAGCAACTGTGATCCATGAGAGAATGCAGTTGTGATTGCATTACCTTCCATCTCTGAATCAGGCCCTGAATGTTGACTTGCTGCCTAATATATCTCACCCTTTGACAGGTGGTATTGTAACTGGATAATCAATCATTCACTTTACCTGTCAGTGGTTTTAATGTTATGGAGGATTGGTATATATGTATGTTTTACACTTATTAATTAAAATAAGATTTTTAATTTTAACTGCCTGCACAATCAATTGTGTGTTTTTCTGCTTTCTCTTACTATAACATAATATAGAAATGGTATTATCTTTTGGAGAAGAGAAGTATTTGTCTTCTCCATAAATAGCATAAGTGGTCATCCAGCATTGAGACCTATGGGGGCTGCATCACTAAGAGAAGATATAATAAAACTGCAGTTTTCTTATCTATAAATGGGGAGAAAAGAAAAAAAATATTTTTTTCCAGCTAAAATGCTGTAGAACAGATGTTTTTATGTTTACAAAATAGAGCCTTTGGCCCCTAGTATACGATGACCAACGATGTTATTGAGAATAATAGGTACTTCCCTTTCTGTAATTGGCCTGAAGTGGAATGGAGTAGTATCGCTCCCACTCTCCTGTCATGTCTCCTATATTCCACTCTGGTTGTGGGTAGATATTCGCTTGATAACTGTATATTTACTGCTCGTCAGCTCTTCACCCTGGATTTAAGTTGTCTTTTCTCTGGTAGTATGCAGATGTGTCCTTATAAGAGTATCCTTTTTGTGCCATATGGCGCAAGTGCTGTGCACTTTTCACTCCGTTTTGCTAATTTTCCCTTAATTTTGCTTTTTTTAGGGCTGGATCAGCAAGGCTGATAGCAGATTCCTTATTATCGGGAAACTGCATGTGCAGGGCGGGTCCCTTGTGAACTCCGGCTAAACATGGCCGCTGTGGCTGCAGCTCTGCATCTGAGAGTGCAGCCGTGTTTGCTGACACTTCTGCAACACTCCCATCATGCGAGACCAGACTTTTATTAGTGCACATTTCAGGCCGCCTCCCATAGTTTTGCTTCGCCGTTCCTAATGCCAGCGATCCCATATGCAACAGTGTATGCTCAATATAACGCATGTGCTGTAGGGGGTTCTTGTTTTTTTTTGTGCAATAGAAAATAATCGCTCAACTCTACCAACATTGGCATTGCGTTCAGTTAGCATCCACTTCTGAACCAGGCCCATAGTATACTAGGTTCTTAGGATTCGTTTTTCTGTCACAATGGAATTAGTTGCAGATAAAGAGTGGCACAGGTCACTCATATCAGATCTGTCTTCAACTGTTTTACAGATTGCTTAATTTTTCTACTTGACTTTATAGCGACTCTGACAAGTATCTGAGCAGACCCAAGCACTCCTCCCGGATTTCTGTGTGAAATGTTGTATCTAAGAACTTTAAGACTTTAATGCTCATCCTCACCCAGCATCTCCTACTTGATACTTGGCAGATAAGGTACCGCTTCAAAAAACTAAACCTTCTTTTTCCCTCTGCATAATATTTCTCAGTCTTGCACATGCTATGACCATGGCCTATTAGTACTATAGTAGCTGAATATGCCAATAAAACTAAAAGCCAAAAAATTCTTCATAGCGTATCTTATGGGATAAAACAAAACCTAGATCAACTTAATAAAACTGCTGGGGTAGTTAAGGTTATAATAAACTGGTGAATTGAAATTACTACCGTCATTGGCTGAGAAAAGGGGGGATAAGGCTGATATACTTCTGACTACTGGATTGAGAGTTAAATTATCTCAAAGTATTGTTTTGGCAATCAAGTCCCCTGCATAGAGATCCAGAAACGAATTGCCAGCAAATTTCTCAAACTTTTTAGCTAAATTAATAATATGGCTCACACCACAATCTTGCCCTCCTCTGTCACTAATTCCACACAAAACTTCCTAAATGCCATTTTCTCATACATTAGAAACTTCAGCGGAGTTGCTTGGTGCAGAGATTAAAAACAAACTACAGAACCTTTATTGCTGCTCTCAGCTCACACTTGGCCTTTATGTTCAACAGTATTTTAAAGGGTGACCTCTTATGAAAAGCTGCTCTTGAGGCTCGCATAATAGTAATTCCAAAAAACCCTCTGGCTTTGATTACTACCGCCCCATTTCACTGTTGAACACTGAAATCAAAATCTACAGAACACTGTAGCAAATCATCTTCGGGGTAGATTAAATTAGACTGAAGTGCAGCCTCTGATGGTTATTGTGTATGGTAGCTCCATAGTTCCAGGCACTTGAACCCAGAATCCTATCGGTTAATGTGTGTTGGAAAAGGGGCTTGTAATTGAGTAGCGCCAGACGTTAAAGCTTGGAGCTATGAGCCTGTGGTAGGCCCTGCAGCTAATTGAATTTGCTCCTTTGTATAATGTCCCAACTAGGGGTGTATTAAGAGAGGAGAGGGGCCATGCAGTCTCCGTCCGGGGGCACCCTCCTCTCTACCCGGTGGGCAGCAGCGCACTGAGTGCAACAGTAGTCTACGGGCACTAGTAGACTCTAGTGTTGTGCCAGAGTCTACTGCGCATGCTCAGATCACCAGGGAAATTATGCTGCAGCCGTTTTCAATAATGCATATGTGCAAAACGCCATTTTTCTGGGTGATTTGTACAACGCTGCTACCGCCGACGCAGGAAAGGTAATTATTGAATAAATGGATGCAGGGTGTGCTGTGCTGGCCCCCTTGGACTCAGAGGCCTGTGTGCACCGCACACCCTTCCCCCCTTATAGATACACCCCCCAACTGGTCCATTGTGACCAAGTAGCTTTTGTCATTGGCAGGCAGCCCAGCAACAATATTAGAAGGGTTGTCAGCCTTACTCATACTATCAACTCCCAGAAGTCCCTCAAGCTTTCTTTCAACGTAGAGGAAAGCATTTGACAGGTTCAGCATCAGCTGGCCCTTTATGCTGGATGCTTTGCCTCAATTCAGGAGGTGACTTCCTCATGGGCGTAACTCTCTATCGCCCAGGGTCTTCGTGAATGATGTCCTTTCAGAATATTTTGCTTTCACCAATGGTACCAGGCAAGGGTGTCCTTTTTCACTCCAAATACTTGCGCTGGTCATTCAGCCGTCGGACATTAAGGGCTTCTCTGTTGACTTGGAAGAATACAAGAATCTCTTTGTATGCTAAAACTTTTTCTTTCTTGGCGTTAGCCTTCATAATCCCTTCCCCCCTACCTCATTTTCAACCAGTGTTTTTTTATTTGCCGCATGTAGCCATTTTCTTAGCTTTCTTGCATACTCAGACACCGTGATGAATGTCGCTGTGTGTTTATTATCTTGTCATGATTTTTGTGACTACAGAGGTCGTTACTGTTTTTCCATTGTATGCATACCCGTTTTGCTTGTCTCGTTATCCAAAATAAAATTGATCAAAGAAGGTGAAATAGATTTAAATGGAGCACCCAATTCAGTGTATTGTATCAAAATATCATTTTTCTCTAAAAAAGTAATAATTTCCATTGACGGTCATGGGTTTTGTTGCACCATCCTTGCTGGTAATTTAGCTTCCTTACATGAATTGAAAATTCACCTCTGTAACGTCTAATTTATACTTGATCACAGGGGTTTGATACTTGTCACTTTGTGTCCCATGGGGATATCGATCTCTGATATATATAACTATATATATTAGTTACTTTTCATTTCCCCATTGATTAGGAAGAGATTTACACTGCTTGACAGCTTCTCTGTCAATACTTGGTGGTTTTCTGTTTTCCTTTGCTGCTATAATCTTATTGTGCGTACACGGCACGATTAAACAGGACGATATCATATCGTTATCGTTCATATCGTCCTGTTTTTGGGCCCTTTCGACCAGGTTAGCCTGTTTACTATAGGGACCCGCGATCATTAATCACGGGTCATGATAGTCTCTTGGGGGTTGGTGCATGTGCTGGATGTTCGATATCTAACATGCAGGATGATCAGACAACGATATCTTTATCGTTGTCTGATCTATCTGATCGCTAAGTGTGTATGGAGCTTTAATGTTGGATTTTTATTTGTAATTTTTTAATGCTTTTAGTACAATTGATCTTTTTAACACTTGTAACTTTATTTTGCAGCATAAAGAATAAAAGTATTTCCTATTGCTTAAACAAGGTCACAAATTTAGCATGTGGTAAAAAAAACACAGTAAGTAATGAAATGGGCAGAAAATGAGGGAACATTAACTTACTGTAGGGAAAGTTGTAGACTAGGAGATAACCATGGTCCTCTGTTGTGAAAGAGGGAGTCATCCATGTTGGAAGATCTTTTATTAGATAATATCACACCTGTGAATTATTTGAGAGAGCATTTTATAAAAGTTGAGCAGTAGGGGGAGATATAGCATCAGTCCTTTAATAC
Organism: Taudactylus pleione; assembly: GCA_031769625.1. Classification (NCBI taxonomy): domain Eukaryota; kingdom Metazoa; phylum Chordata; class Amphibia; order Anura; family Myobatrachidae; genus Taudactylus; species Taudactylus pleione. The sequence continues at coordinate 51,470,142 of JAUIMM010000015.1, forward strand.
TTTTGAATATAATTATAGTGTAAACCATAATAGAATTATATACAGGGCAAAATAATGTTATGTATGAGTAACTGGACTTTTGTAATGCAGAAGTTGTGTGTGTGTGTGCCTTTTGAAATATGAAAAATTACCCTTCAAATCTTTTTTGATGCTGTAGGTCTGACTCCTGAGTCTTAATATTTAATAAAGTAAGAATTCAAATACTTTGTAGTTTTAAAATATAATATTTTTATGAAGGTAGAGCAGTGTTCTCCTTCCAACCTAGATGGCGCACACTTTTTGTTTTTATCTTTTTTTAATTAGTAGTAGTAGTGTATTGCTTTTCAGCACCTTTCTTCCGTAATCACCTGTATATAGCCGATGTTAATATTAAACAATTTTAATGATGGATGGCGTCACTTTAATTGAGTAGCAATGCACCAGTGCGTGCTCTTTAAAAATGACACATACCAGATAACAGTCTAAAGTTTTTTGTGTTTTTTTTCCAATCAAGCGGCTTTCTTCTGGCTCGCTAACGGAAAGAGGTTTCACAGAGACTTAGGAGGGAAGGCAGCATGATGTGAAATTCAGCAGACAGATTCTGACTTGGCTTGAAACATCATTTCTTTTTTGTCTGTATTGCCTTTGTGGGAGAGCAAACTGCAGTTTGTGCTGAAAACTATTTGAACTTTACCCTGTTTTTACATATTTTAGCTGTCTTTGCATTGGATGGATTTTGAAGAGGTGTCGTGAACAAGGTACTGAAAAGTAATGTCAATTACGGGACATTTAATTGCACTGCTGATGTGTGGTGTGAGAAACATTTATTACATTGAATAGAAATCGCGCAGGCATTCTTTAATATATTTAGCCCTTTGCTTTTTCATAGTATTTTAATTTAATTTCATTCAAATTTGTTCTTGTATTGGTTTTGTATCAGTAATATTTTGTTAGTTTTTGTTTCTTTTACTCAGTACATGTAAGAGTGCTAATTTATTTTCCAATATATTTGTGTCCACATTGTATGTGTCCTAAATCCATTATTTCATGCACTTTCTTATTAAACACCTATTTATAGATGCCATTGTACAGATAATAGTTCATTGCAAGTCTGTTTTTTCTAACAGATATTGCGATTTTTAGCACCGTGCATGTTCTGTTGCCGAGCGTACACATCTATGGGCAATTCCAGGTAAAACTGCTGCTCGGACGCATCTCCTCTTGCGGCTAAATGGGTGAAACTGGTTGGTAATGGGGTGTTTTCACAAGTTTATTGAGAGCGTATACAGTAGGTGGAATTGCAGGCTATGCAAAGTTGTGTGAATTCAAAGAGACACCTGTTTCCAGATGGATCTCATGCACCAAGGATGTGGCTAGAGCTAGTGCACGTTGGTTTAGGGCTGGAGCAAGTGCACGCTGATAATAATGACGCCTATCGATAGGGGCGTATCGATAAAACTGATTAGGTCCCACTGTGCATAAGGGTAAGGCAAATACTAAATATTGCATTCTAAAATCTTAATTATTTTTGCAACACAATGGTGTTAAATTTCGATGTTAGAAACAGTTATTTACAGTTTTTGCCTTTCATGTTTCGGTATGAAGAACACATTGCACCCAGTGAAATGTGACCAAAGTGAATGTGCAGGGTAACAGCTGGTTTTAAATGAGGTGTTTAACTTACTGTAAATTGAAGACTTCAAATTGTAGACCAGTGACTCAAGAGGCAGGTATTATGTGTGTTTTAAGGCATAGCACAGCAATTTAGGGGGCAAACATTAAATTGCTAGTTGTGAACTAATTTAAGCCAATAACATTTGTGTGTGAATTATTATTGTTTTTTTTTTTTAACATGGGATCTGAATGTACATACTATTGTACATACTTTAGCGCTGCTGTGGTTACATTCTAATTTAGATTTGATTGTCCTGTAGATTGGTGATTGTATTTACTATTGTTCAGCTTTCTTTGCAATGACTTTGTAGGTGTCGGAAATATAAATTATTGAAAAAGTTACTTTTTTGTGCACATGAAGATTTGGTGTGCTGCTTACATACATTGATACATTGGTTTGCACAATGTTTGCATAAGAAGATACAGGTGTATGGATATCATCTTCATATAATATTTTTTTGTTTATATTTTGCCTGTAGCTTTTCCGAAAGTGTCTTCTGTCAGTTAGATAAACTCTATTTTATGGAACATAGAAAGGGTGTCCAATTTTTGCATATGGTTACTGAAAGTATTTTAGCTAAGTTAATAATATATAGCCATAAATACATAAAATAAGCATGTACAGTTAATTACATTAAACCACAAAAATACATAAATTAATTTTACATTTACTGTGATGTTGGTGTCAGTGAAAATGTACTTTCTCGTGTATTTCCCAAAAGGTTCAATATGGTTGGACAGCTGAAATGCTACAATAAAGGCTATCTATGTGATTAACCCTTTCATAACTGACATATATTTACACCTTTGTGACAAAACCACATTTCACAGTTTTCATGTGTGTTTGAAAACAGACAACACTGCAAACAACTTTCTGTACCCTAGAGAATTTTCACATTTATTTTTATGTTTCAGAGTCTGATCTGACTTTATTTGTGTAGGAATAGTAAAGTGTGTGTGTGTATATGCATATGCACTGTATGTATATATGTGTGTGTATATATATATATATATATATAAATTCTAAAAAAATGTAGCTGTATATTAGTATTGCTTTTTGTTCTTACATTTAGTTATTTTATTTTTTAAAACCAATGGGCTGGTTTTAGGCCTCTCCCATTAGGAAGTTTCCAGTGACCTCACCATTGTGATATCACCAGTTTTCCTGTGAGCAGCGCTGAAGCCCTTGGAGAAGCAGGATGTAATCCGCATCCCTACAGTAAAGGTGCCCATACACTGTGCGATATGCACCTTGCGATCCGACCTGCGATCCGATGGCCGTCATATCAGGAGGTCCCCACACACGGAGCGATCGGGAAGCTCGATATGCCGGCACCCCCCTCCCCCACCCACATAGCGCTGCATGGGATCATACATCGCATCCCCAGATCAAGTGAACAAGCAGTAAGATCTGGAGGTGCGATGTACGACCCCATGGGAGCGCGCACTGGCTGATAGCATGCCCCCACACTGTACGATATAGCAGCAAAAGCGTACCAATCCGTCGGATCAGCTGCTATATCGCACCATGTATGGGCACCTTAAGGATGCCGAATGTCACAATACCGACAGTTGCATCCTGAAAGTCAGAAAACTGACTGATTGCTGAGATGAGGGTTAGGGGGAGAGTTGGGGTTAGGCTGCTGGCTTTTGGGCCCGGCACACTTATCTTTTTTGGGCCCCCTATACCATCTCAGTAGATACATGCAGGTCGGCCATTGGCTCATCCCCGACTGTCTCTCTCAACTCTACCCCCCTGTGTCTCTCCAGCCTCTTCCTTGCCTATGTTGCACCAACCATGTGTCTCCAGCCTCTTCCGCCTATTTCTCTCCATCTCCAGGCATCCACTTATCTCCTCTGTGTCTCTCCTCATTATTCCCCACCCTGTCTCTCCGCTTCATCCCCACACCCTGTGTCTCGAGTTTCATCCACTCCTCTATTTATCTCAGCCTCAAATCCAGCCTATGTATCTGTCAAATCCAGCCCATGTCTCGCAGCCCCAGTCCCTGTGTCGTGTCTCGCAGCCCCAGGCCCTGTGTCGTGTCTCGCAGCCCCAGTCCCTTTGTCGTGTCTCGCACCCCCAGTCCCTGTGTCGTGTCTTGCAGTTCCAGTCCCTGTATCGTGTCTTGCAGCCCCAGCCCCTGTGTCTCGCAATCCCTGTCCCTGTGACTCGCAGTCCCTGTCCCTGTGTTTCAATGACTGCACCCAACCCTTACGTAATATCACCAAGCTACCTGGTTTCTCTGCCCTGGGTGCTTGTTTATCGCCACCAGCAATTATCAGCTTGTTGAGAACAATCTGACCCTATCTCTTTCCACCATGCTCTGTGGCCCTTTGCTACAGTATGTGTTCTTACATCTCTGCACTCTGCATATTTATTTGTGACGAGTATTTATTACTGTGTTATCCTTCTCTATCCTTCGCCATCAGTTGTTCTGCAGTTGTTTGTCTGTTTTATGCTACAATTAGAAATAATACATGGTTATCAGAATCCGTGAGTATACAGTATGTGCTACTGTCCACTTTTGCCCTTTTTGATGCTTTTTATTTCTTGTGAAGCTCCACGCTGACCTTATCTAAAACACCTTTTTTGGTTTTACCATTCGTATGATGCGCTAACTTGATCGCTGTGGACCACTGTGCAAGCCAGTTCGCACCATAATTATAGGCAGCCAGGGTGGTTCAGCATATTGTCTTTTATCAGGCTGATATATTTGTGGAAGCACTGATTGTACATGTGGTATAGACATACAAAGAAACTTGTTATTGTTCCTTCAGTCAGTCCTGTGTGATGTAGCTATTCATACAAACAAAATACAGTTCTTACATCCTTGATTCAAAATATTTTTACTCTCCCTTAAATTGTTAAAACCAGAGGACTATGTACAGCAGGTATTTATTATCTAGAATGCTAGTGGCTTAAGGCTATCCCTATAAGGGGATTTTCCATAATTTGGAGCGCTGTGCCTAATACTGTATATACTAAATTGCAATTCAGATCGCATCTGTCATTCCCAACAGTGAACTTGGCATTCACCTCCTTATTAAATTGTTTGGCAATGCTTGTCATAGTAACTATAGAAAGAAAACTCCTGGTGGTCATACATGTGTGCATAACATGAATACTATAAAATAGAAGCAGCAACCATTTATTCTTTTTAGCCAGAACTGCCTAACAGATGTCCGATACAAAATCACATACCTTTCTGCCCAACAGGTGTCTAATAGAAGATCCCATACCTGTACACAGAACTTTCTGCCCAACAGGTGTCTAATAGGAGATCCCATACCTGTACACAGAACTTTCTGCCCAACGGGTGTCTGATACGAGATCCCACACCTGTACACAGAACTGTCTGATAAGAGATCCCATACCTATACACAGAACTTTCTGATAAGAGATCCCATACCTGTACAAAGAACCTTATGCCCAACAGGTGTCTGATACTAGATCCCATATCTGCACATAGAATTTTATGCTTATGAGATCTCATACCTGCACACAGAACGTTTGTAGTAAAATAATGCATATATAACCAAAAATGAATATTCCATTTCGGTTTCTTGTAATGAATGAAGCCTTAAGCGTTTTACATAATATTTGATCACTATTTCTGTATTATAATTACAATGTAAGAAACTCCCAGGGAAAATGGATCTCATGGAAGAATGACTTTTTATTTTTCCCTTGAGGCTAAGACGAGTTTAGTTCAAGTTTTTTGTTTTTCTGGTCACATGCCAGATGGTCTAAATTAGAAAAAAAACAAACAATCTGCATTCTACTGTAGTGGGAAAAGATAAGAGTTTGCATACATTATTCGTATCTTCACATGGGTTTTTAAAAAATAAAATGTTCTTTACAGCTCAGATAAATATATTAAGTCAAGTGTCATACATCTGTTGGAAGAACTTTGCTTGTTAGATCACACATTTTAATTTGACAGTTTGTCCAAGTGCATACTTTTTGGCTTGTGTCATTATAATGATTATTTCTAGTTATCCCATAAATTGTGTCTAATTAGAACAGAAAACATTTTACTATCCAAAGGTTATGCTATATAACTGGTATGTAGTTAGAATGTTGAAATGGTCTCAATGTCGACACCCGATTTTACGGTTAAGGTGGAAAATATTGAACAGTTTAAATATTTTTTTTTGCCACAACACCCCACCAGTTGAAATACATAAATTAAAAGCTATATATTTAGCTAAATGACCAAAAGAAATCCCTTCTGCTTCGTGGGTTGGATCTCAAAAATTGTGAGACTACAATTAATTACTTATATCTATGTATATATAAAACTGATAATTCACTCTCCACTAAGCTTTACAGGAAACTGATGGATATAAACACTCTATTGGCGGCGGACAGTTTCCACCCTATGCCGCTTAAACGTGGCTTACCACTCTCACAATTGTTGAGTGTTGCGCATTAATTCCGACCAAACAGAACTGCCTCAAGCGCTACAAGATAAGGACAATACATATGTTGATAGGGGCTATCCAGCACAGGAAATCCAGGAGGCCATCGCACACTGTTTGACCATGACACAGACACAGGCCCTTATTGTAAAAAATTGAGATGACCAGTCTAAACGTATGCTGTTTACGTCTACTTATTCAATTGCATCTAAGCATATTCGAGAAGCCGTTTTAAGACCTTGGCATTTCATCCAATCAGGCGAGAATATTGGTAATATATGCAACAAAATACCATTGTTTTGCTACAAGTGAAGTAGCAACATTAAGGACATTGGAGCCAAGTCAGACATTGGAGCCAACAAGACCAACCTGTGGCTCCGTACTAAGACTGGTGTGTTTAAGTGCCATGGCTGTGTTAATTGCCAGTATTTGTGTGTGGGCACCATTTTGTAAATCCAGCTAACTGCATCAAATATGAGATCAGACATCGCTTGAGCTGTGATAATCGTTACATGATATATCTTATTAAGTGTACATGTCAACTACTGTATTTTGGGAAGACTATCATATTCCTAAAGGAAAGGATTGCGCTACACCGCTCCTCCATTAAAAAGGCAATGCAAACTGTGGATTTGAATACTCCTCCGGTCGCAAAACATTTTGCATTATGCAAACATACTATGAGAAACTTTCCCTTCCTACCCATCGATCATCATATTCCTCCAGTTAGGAGAGGTGGAGATTGTAATGAATTACTACATCAGAGGGGGTTTACTGGTTTAATCGTCTAATACTGTGGCACCCAATGGTCTTAACGAGGGCTTGTCTCTCAGTTGCTTTTTGTAATAGGATGTTGCAGTAAATTTGATGGTGGTTTATTTAATTTAATTCCATGTCAAGTGGATTTATTTCTATATTTATAACTTGTACTTTTGTATATCTATTACCTGTATGCATACCTCCCAACATGACCCTCTCCAGGAGGGACACAATGCTCTGGTCCTGGACTTCCCTGGTAATTTATGATTGGTGGCGGCTCCAGAGGTGGGGCTGCAGTACAGTCCAAAATTCAAATAGGGGAGTCACACCAACTGCCAGTGAGTCCCAGCCAGTGATGTGTGGCAGTGTGTGAAATGACAGTTGGTGTGGCTCCCCTATTTCAATTTTGGACTGTGCTGCAGCCCCTCGTCTTACCAGGGAAGTCCAGGACCAGAGCATTGTGTCCCTCCTGGAGAGGGTCATGTTGGAGGTATGTGTATGTACATTCTGTTTTTTTTTCTTGGGGGCATTTTTGTTTGTGTTAAGTTTTTTTTACCTGCACGCCCTTTACATGGATAATATAACTCTCTGCACTGATATGACTGCTATAAGTATTATATTCAAATGCCCCTTTTTTGTACTTGTTCATACGGTCTCCATGACGACCATTATATTTGTGCATTGGGCATCTTTCTATGCAGCCTTCTTTTTTTTTTGTACGTAATTGGCTACAAGTGTGGCCTCTCTTATTACAGCGCTGTCTTCAGTAGGGACGTTTCTTGACCATCCCTGGCTGCTTATTTATGGTTGCCATGGCGCTTTAATTACTTGTTCCGGTCAGAGTACGTCATTTCCGTCTGATCCCGGTGGCTGCTTGTTTACTGTTGCTATGGCACTCTATCCGCTTGATTGGTTGCTATGGCCAACACCTCCACTTGTCCATTCTTCACTGGTGATACATGTGCCCCCAAGTTCACAACAAGCCGAGCTTTACACTTCATATTGGTGCGTCTTTAAATTCTAAGGTGAATTCCGCCGAGAAGCTGAGAAATGCAAAATCCATCGCTTTGTAAAATATATACCCCAATGCCTGAAATAAATAATATCTCATCAAATGAGTTATATGCCTAGGTAGAGTTATTTCTAGACATGGGGCAAAGCCATAGAGTAGATCTGGGTACAGAGGCGTAAACAACTTTTAGTATTAAAGAGTTAAAGAAATGCAGTTTACAAAAGTCATAACCAGATGAAATTTGCAAGAAAAAGAATGGTGGCATTTTTCACAAGGCTATTTTATATGGGGAAATGCTCTAGCAATACTAGTAGCTTTAGTCACATGATGAAGTGATGAACATATGAAGTGATCTATTGGGTAGAAATCAAAGTTATTGCACATGCTCAAGCTCTTGGACTATTCACTTATCCCATTTAAATATTGGTTTCATATACTCTAGGCCAGCTGTGCTAGCATGATTGTTCATGTACCATTTGTTAGCTGATTACTTCATCCACAGTAAACTAGTTTATGTCCTGCTGTATGTTAATCTTCCATTACATGTCCTAATTCTATATCAGTTGCATCATTGGCTCAAAATCAGATGGACCTGGTAACATTTTCTCATACTTCTTGCTTTGCCAAATATTTTCAAGTACATGCGGAGTCATCAATAATGTGTGTGTTTTATTGCAGGATTTCATCAGTCTTCAAATTATACAGCTGTTTAGTAAGTTATGTTTAACTTGTGCTTCTTATTCATACTGTATTTGAATGCTCTGTAGTAAAATAAATAGTGTTATTTATTGTGCATTCACTTGGTGGTCTGTTAGTAGCTTGGATATGGGCACCAAATCACATGCCAAGTTGGCAGAAGTGCCAGTTTTACTCATTGTGAATGAAGGCTGTAGATTTTAGAGCATTATCCTTTTTAGACCACCCAAAAGGCGTAGATAGAATTGTTGAACGATTAAAATTATTTAGACCATACTGGATGTCTAATTGCGACTTCTTACCTAGAATGAATTTGGAAATTAGCTTGATTTAATGGGAAAATGCCATCTAAGGTAATTCATTTTCAGAATTGTATTCTTTATATTGAAAGAAGTAGATTCCGCAAATGTGCACAAACCCTCATTTGGATACCTCAGAAATTGCACAGATACCCTCATTAGGGACTGCTCCCCCCATTTTTGTACTTGCCACAGCACCCATTCTGGCAGATCTTAGGGTGCAGTGCCAAAACCAGCATAGGATGTGTGCGGTTTTGAGGTTCCGTGTAGCAAGTCATCTTGACTTTTACTTACTCTTCATCGATTTTTCCTGTCAGGTTTGTAAGTGCTGTTATAAATGTGTGTGGTAAATAAATTTTAAAGAATAATCTGCACTATTAGAACTATATATTTTCTGGGCTCTATTGTTTCGAGCCCGTGGAGACTACAAGACTTCTGCATGTGATAATTAACCAGAGGAGGGACCATGCTATTTGTGATGGGCCGAATTCATGTTTTATTTATGTAAGTGTATGACCAATAGAGCAACGTTTCCCAAACTCTGTCCTCAAGGCACCCTAACAGTCCAGGTTTTGAGGCTTTCCATACATGAGCATAGGTGACTAACGGCCTTATATATCAATATTATTTTATTTTTTTTAAAAAAGGGTGTTTTCACACCCTTTTCACATTATTTTAGTATCACATAAATTTATTAAAGGGTAATTAGAGTAGTTTTCATAAAAAAACTACTATATACTCTTCAATTTGCATATTTTAGTATACAGATCGCATTTCCCATACTTGTAATGGGAAATGTGATCTGCCTGAGATTTACTAAAAAAAAATTGTAAAAACATAAGTGGAAAAGCCCTGTGATAATAACGCCATCTTCCCCCCGGTCCCCCCACTGACAGGCACATCGGAGCCAAGAGCCGGCCTCTGTGATCAGCTGTGTGGTCTCAATAAGATCACAAGCTGATCACTGGAAAAAAAATAATTACAAAAATAAAACACTTACCTGATTCAAGGGACCAGAGATCGGTGCACCGGTGATGACCCCTGGTTCTCCGGGCTTCTGCACTGTGAGCCTGGACAGATGGGGGTCACTGCACGTGGGGGTTGGACAGTCGGCGGCGCATGCGCAGACACCACCTCACTGTATTTTTTGCAACAAATGAGAAGACTGTGGAGGGGATTCGCAGGGATAGAGCTTTATCGCAAGATCCTTGTAATTTAGGTGAAAATATAACACTACAACTGCATTTGAAATGCGGATTGTAGTAAATAGGGCCCTTAATGAGTACCTTGGTCAGTTTGATTTAACTTTCTGTAATTAAGCGTAGATATCCTTAAAGCCTGGGCTGTTAGGGTGTCTTAGGACTGAGAGGGGAAAACCCTGCATTAGGGGATTATCACCATTGCACTTTTCTCCACATGGCGGTACATTTTAAAGTTGATGGGGGAAGTTTAGGCTGTCTGTCAAACAAACTGTTGTTGGCAGTGGTGTAACTAAGGGGGGTCGAGCAGGGCGTGTGCCCTGGGCACCGTAGGACGGGTGGCGCTGGGGGCGCCGCTGGCCACGGTATCGGCCCGTCTTAGTTAGCCATTGTAGTGCTGACCGCAGTGACATATACACAGGATCTGCGCTAGGCTTCCCTGCGCCCAGCGCTGGTCCTGTGCTGCACAGCCGAGCCCCTTCCCTCCCGCTGAGCGCTTACCCAATAGCGCCAGGAGGAGGGTGGGAGGCGGGCTCAGGCTGTGCATTTTTACACACACATCGCTGCCAGCGTGGCGGCGATGTGTGTGTTAAGCAGCAGCCAGTGAGAGTCAGACAGACTCTCATTGGCTGCTGCTCCCACTGCAAGAGCCGGGCTGGGTGAGTGAGCTCGGCCTTCCGGCTCCTGCAGTGGGTAATGGGAGAGACGTCATGACATCTCTCCCATAATGCAGAGCACGCCAGCCCGGGAGGACTGACGTGCGGTGGGAGCAGTGGCTGGAGCCGAAGCGTGGATTCAGGTAGTGTTTTTTTTTTTTCTACTTGTATTTGTCTGCACTAATCGGAGGGGGAGGGGGGACTACTGCTACTACTACTGGGGGCACTGCATCTGGAGGGAGGATCTCTACTGGTGGCAGTACTGGGGGGGCGGGGCTACTACTGGGGGAACTGGATCTGGAGGTGGGACCTCTACTGGGGGGGACTACTACTAGGGGCACAGCATCTGGAGGGGGGCCTCTACTGTGGGCACTACTGGGGGGGCTACTACTGGGGGCACCTGCATCGGGAGAGGGAACCTCTACTGGGAGCACTACTGGGGGGGACTACTACTGGGGGCACCTGCATCGGGAGAGGGAACCTCTACTGGGAGCACTACTGGGGGGGACTACTACTGGGGCACTGCATCGGGAGGGGGGATTTCTACTGGGGACTACTACCGGGGGGGACTACTATTGGGGGGACTATATAAGGGGCACTGCATAGGGGGTACCACTACTGGGGGTACTGCATAGGGGGGGGAACTACTACTGGGGACACTATATAAAGGGCACTGCATAGGGGTTACCACTACTGGGGGCACTATATAAGGGGCACTGCATAAGGGGGGCACTACTGGGGTTAAGGTGCATATGGAAAGGAATGTTCAGAGTGATGAGAATAATATGTGTCATGTTGAAACCCCCCATTTTCAGTGACCACGCACCTTTTTTGCCATGCACGCCTTCGGCGCGCGCACATACGGTGGGGGAGGGCCTCCATTTTTTAATTTGCCCTGGGCTCCAAATACCCTAGTTACGCCACTGGTTGTTGGAAACAATATCACACTATTACAGTATATATCCTCTTCTTCACTTTTACAATTGCCCACCAAACTTGGAGGAATTAGGAACCATGTAAAGGAAGAGCTTCATGAGGATTGGAAGTTCTTTTATACTGTCTGGACTACTGATTTATTTTCTATAAAAGAGAAAAGATAAGACTGGAACACTTGCTTAGCGAGTCCATCATCAGGATTCTGCTCAATGTAGTCTCGGTGTACCTTATAATTAACCTAAACCAGGCCCATGTTTTCAAAAATGGTACCTTGTCACGGTCTTGCACATTTATATGAGAAAGGATATTGTCCTGGCTGGTGCAAGATAAGTTACCATGGTGTAGATGTACTAAGCCTTGAAGAGTAATAAAGTGGGGAGAGATAAAGTACCAACCAATCAGCTCTTAACTGTCATTTTACAGGCTGTTTGAAAAATGACAGGAGCTGATTGGTTGGTACTTTCTCTCTCCACTTTTTCTCTCTCTCCAAGGCTTAGTATATCTAGCCCTGTGGGTCTGATCTTGGGGTGAGTATATTGGGATTTTGGAAATTATGCATTATGTCCATGTGGCTGCTTAGAGATTTTTGATAATTTAGGGACTAGATCAAATTTCACTTTGAGAAGTGCTGATTCAAATCTATATAACTTTTGACTATTTATTTAATTTGTTACCTACAGTAGTCCTATCAAGTAAACCATGCACAGTAGAATGTGGAATATGTACATCTTTATAGGCATTATTTAGGGGAAATGGGCTAAGATATGAACGCATATGCTTTTGTATGAGTCTTCAATTATTTAAAAAAAAAAAAAACTTTACCTCAAAAGATATATATATATATATATATATATATATATGTTGCAAGGTTATTATCTGTGAAGTCCTTTGTAATATATGCTTCCTGAGGATATTGAGGACTTATTTGCAATTTCCCCCTAAATTGAAAGTTTATTTATTGGTCGAGCATTGCCGTTTTGCTTAAATAGTTAAGTGTAATAATTTTTAAGTTTTAAATCTAACTGCAGAATTATTTACCAAATGTACAGTTAAAGTTAGTTAACTGTAGGGAAAAAAAACTAGCCAACCAAGTGTTCATCTACTATCTAAGACACAGTTCTTTAATTATATATTGCCTATACAAAATTTTGCATGTTCACACATTTGTTTTTACCAGTTTGTCTAGTGCTTGTTGTCAGGGGCGTGCAGTCAGGGTAGGCAGGGGAGGCAGAGTCTCCCCTGTCATACTCCTTAGATTTGATATAAAATGGTTAGAATAATACAAAGAAGATATTTATAACTTATAAGCATCTTCTTTATTTATTGTAATCATTTTTATAGTTCACACTCAACAGCTTTGTGGAGCTCCCTGGGACTGTAGGTAGATGAGAGATAAGGCAGCAACAGATCAGCCTCGCTTCTGTATAGTCACACTGCTTGCAGAGCTGGGGGTGGGGCACACCACAGGCAGTAAGCTGCACATAAAGAGAGCTAATAGAGGCATGCCTCTGCATATGGAGGAGTGCCTTGAGCACTTATGGACACCTTGTGTGTGTCATGTAACCAGGAAGTGCACTGCAGTGTTTAGAGATCGGAGCTCAGCAGAAAGCGAAGATACAGCGATGCAGGTAGGCGAATCATTGGACACTGAACCTTAGTGTAGTTATGGGAGAGTTACAGCGAGTAGGGGGTGAGACAGGCTCCCAGTACTCAGACCCATCTCGATGTGTGCCTTCCCAGCCATTGACCTCATCGCACGTCACTGCTTGTTGGATATTTAGACGTGTCAAGGAGTGCAGTGTAAATGCTGCTTTGTGATATTATCCATCTATTTTTGATCCTTCCTCTTAAAAGAAGATCTGGGCAGATTGGGGTGTTTCTTGCATGAACATGTCGCCATGCTTAACATTTGATTTAGTTACTGCCTCCAATCCTGCAAGTGGTAGTTTATTCTGCTGCACCTCCCAAGTCCTCTATTGGATAGCACTAACTTATATGGCTCATTAGGCCCAACTTTGCAACGTCTGTTCCATCTCTTCACTAAATGTGACTAAATGGCTATAGTAAATGTATAACAGAATAAATCAGTATGTTAGTTTAGTACGGCATGTGTAATGAATATATTGAAGTGATGTCTTTAATAACCGAGGGTATAATTTTGCTCCTGAGATCATTTTAATTTTTCAATAGCTCAGGGCGCTCTGCTGAACTAAATATGTTCATGAATGAGTTGTTACCACGGCAATGGCATCCTAAATCTTCCGATTTTGCAGTTGCACATTTCGGATTGCAGACCCGTAGGAGTGATTAATAAAATGTGCAAATTGTGGCTACCATATGTACAGTTTTTTTGCACGTATTGCACATGACCCATACATTGTTTTGGAGTGATACATTTTTGCATTGCTCCTAATTGAATTGACTCCTTTACGTCTGAACAACTTTGTCATTCACACAGGGTTACAGTAGACGTGCCTGTGAATTATGTTTTTTTCACTGTGACCAGCCTGCATTCACTCTCTGCTTCAGCTACGTGCTTGTGTGCTCATGTTGCAATTCTGTCCTCACATTCTATAGTGAGTTCAAAAAGTCCCTCTGCAGTGACTGTGTGCTAAGCAAGTCTCCCTGCAGAAAATGGGATCAATCCAACTAGGTGCGAGTTGCTGTTTTCTTTGCGAATTCGCATTGCGAATTTATTTTGCAATCCAATTGGCAACTCGCACTGAACCAGTCAGAGTGAACTCGCATTGTTCCATTCGCACCTCCGTGAGGGCGAGAGATGGAATGGAAAATCTTTATTTAAGGTTAAAATGTCAGGACACCTTGCAGAACCCTTTGGACACCCCCCTTAATGACTGATTAGGCAATTGGACATTTCCAATTAGCTTAATTAGTCCAATAATTACATGTCATTTTTTGGGTTAAAAAATGGTTTAAAATTACCCCAAAATCAACTTTTTCTTCGTTTAGGCACTACAAATTTAATTACAGTATTTTTAATTGAAAAATAAAATGTTTTAACTTTTTTTTTATTATTTAAAGTGCCCTCAGAGTAGCCCAAAATCACTTTTTTTTTCCTTCTTTTTTTGCAATTTTCGTATAATTTGTTTAAGATTAAACAAAAAGTTTGCTTTTTATTTGCAATTTGTTTTAAAACAAGGACAAAGCAGCCATTTGACACCATTTAAAAACCTGCAGTACTTTCCTTCTATACGGTTCTGCTAATAAAATTATACATTTTTGGGGGTCCATGATGGTCTTCCCACTTTTTCATGCCCTTCTCTCACATCGCATTGGGCAGTCAATTCGCAAACCCTCGCTGCGAGTACTGCGAATAGGCATTTTTAGTTGGATTGGTGAATTCTCTGGGTTGCCCATTCGTGCAAAGTCTGCGAGTTTAATGAAACAACCCAGTGTGTGCTATGTAACATGACAACATAATGTATAATATATTATTTTCTGTTTAATGCATTTGTTTTATTTTGATTATTTATGTTATTATTTTACGCACACTGCACACAGCTCACTATAATCATGAATGGAGCAGTAGATATTGGGTCCTCATCATCTAACCTCCCTTTGTAGATGTTATGTGTAGGTACAGATATAAGACCCCTAAAAGACATTTGCTCTAATTCTAGAAATTGTTGTTTATGAATGTCTTCTATACCAAAGTTTAGCTGTAATGATGGTGTGAGTTCAAGCTGTGTCTTTCTTCATTATCTGCTACCCATGATAACAAGATGCATATATCTGATATTGGATTTTTGTTTGTAAGTGTTGAAGTGCAAATAGATGTGTAGGAAAGCTTGTCTGATTTATTGATTCAGAGCTCCAGGCCTTGGAGACACAGAATATATATCTTTTTTCTTACAATACTTGTTACAAGATTTTAGAAAATATCACTGATATTTTCTGTTCCTGGAATATTATTAAGCTGCTGAGACACAACCTAAGCCAGTATTTTCACTCTGTTACTGAAAACTCATTGGGAAAGGAATACAAATGTTATTTTGACCATTCGATAAGCTGGTGCATATACATGTAAAAGCCCCTAAAGTGTATCCAGAATTCCATCGCCGATATTACTTTTCAATGCTTATTGATTTTGTTAATTAAAAATTACATATGATTGTAGTTTTTTTTATTTTTTATTGGAAAGTTTAGAGACCATTCCTTAAAATTGTTTTTTATTGGAATTGTTTATTACAGGTAATTCCTTGCAGAAAATTGTACAGTAACCAACGTAAGAATATTTTTTTGTTTTCTTTAGTACTTACTAATTTAGTCTACTTTTTTTTTTTTTTTAATTATGCTTAGTGCAGAAAAACAGGTCTTTTTGCCTTTGTACAGCACTACTGAAAATGTTAACTTCATTCTTGAAATACAATAATAATTAAAATAATAATAATAGTCTGCAACTCCACGCATCTTATTGGTACAAGGATTAACAGAACTATGTAATGAGAGTTTTCTACTGACAATATCTCTGCCTTCAGAGAGTAAGTTAATGGGGATGCCCACATTGAAACTATCTCTATTACAGGAGGAAATATGTAGAAGAATGGTAAATTTACTCTAACATTACACCAGATGCCTCAAATGTTAAAAGAGTTGTAGAATTCTTTAGGTTGGCACCACATGAACTCAATTTGTTTGTTGTGCACATAACTTCTCTCCGTAATACATTACTATTTCTTGGAAGTTTATATCTAACATGCGCACGGTGTCAAAAAAAGAGGCGTGGCCTTGGGAGGGGGTGTGGCCTCGCGGGCCAAACCCCGGCTCGTGGTAAGCAAACTTATCAATGGGGTGGTGCAGGAGGTACGGGCACGAGCAGTGCCGGCTCCCTCACTGTGAAAGGAGCCGAGTACTGCACTTAATACTACAGTGCAGCACCCAGCTCCTGTCACTGATGGGGTGCCTGCACCTTAGTTGGATGGCATTATATAAATTGCTCATCAAATCTGGCAACGCACGCAGTGGTGTCACAAGTGGGGTGCGGGCCTCACCCCACTTGTGACGCCACTGTTGCCAGATTTGATGAGCAATTTATATAATGCCTGGCACTTTGCCATTTTGGATTGATATCCCGTGTGCTCTATTGCCTCTTGTTACTTTTTGTTGATTTAATTTTTTTCCCCAGGGCATTCCATGTTGACATTACCTTAAACACAATTTCCTATGGTGAGCTGTCTTGGTCACAGAAGTGTGGTGTATATAGTTATCATTGCTTTGTATGTATTCCAGTCGAAGGTTACAACGGATTTTATTTTTGTATGTATTAGTTGGCATATGAAGTCACAGACTTAACACTGGCGACGAGGATAAAAATCTTCTTCAGCATTACTTCAGTAATCAGGGGAGCTTCAGCGGACTGACACAGCACAATTGTAGGGTGCTAAAGGGGGAGCACATTCTGACTGCCAGCATCACCTAGCCTGAATAAAGGAGCAAATGAGTTACAGTGCCTTGCAATAGTATTCACCCCCCTTTGAAGTTTTCATGTTTTGTTTCCTCACAACCTGGAATTAAAATGGATTGCTTGATGGTGTGCATCATTTCATTCACAGAACATGCCTACAACTGTGAAGTTGTTTTTTTTTATATTGTGAATCAAACAACATTTAGGACAACATAACAGAAAACTTCAGCGTGCATAACTATTCACCCCCCCTAAAGACAGCACTCCATGTTGGATGGTTTTCGCTTGTAAACAGCAATCTTCAAGTCTGACCACAAATTCTCAATTGGATTGAGATCTGGGCTTTGACTAGGCCATTCCAACTCATTTAAATGTTTCCCCTTAAACCACTCAAGTGTTGCTTTAGCAGTATACTTCGGGTCATTATCCTGCTGGAAGGTGAACCTCCGTCCCAGTCTCAAATCACAGGCAGACTGAAACAGGTTTTGCTCAAGAATATCCATGTATTTAGCACCATCCATCTTTCCCTCGACTCAAATCAGTTTCCCTGTCCCTGCTGCTGAAAAACATCCCCACAGCATGATGCTGCCACCACCATGTTTCACTGTGGGGATGGTGTTCTTGGGGTGATGGGATGTGTTGGATTTGCGCCAGACATAGCGTTTTCCTTGGTGGCCAAAGAGTAAAATTTTAATCTCATCTGACCAGAGCACCTTCCTCCATACAATTGGGGAGTTGCCCACATGCCTTTTGGCAAACTCATATCGTGTCTACTTATTTTTATCACTATGTAATGGCTTTTTTCTAACCACTCGTCCATAAAGCCCAGCTCTATAGAGTGAACGGCTTATTGTGGTCACATGCACAGATACACCAGTCTCTGATGTGGAACTCTGCAGCTCCTTCAGGGTTATCTTTTGTCTCTGTGCTGACTCTCTGATTAATGCCCTCCTTGCCCGGTCTGTGAGTTTTGGTGGGAAGCCCTCTCTTGGCAGGTTTGTTGTGGTACCATGTTCTTTTCATTTGATGATGATGGATTTGATGGTGCTACGGGGGATCATCAAAGATTTGGATATTTTTTTATAACCCAACCCAGAATTGTACTTCTCAACAACTTTGTCCCTGACTTGTTTGGAGAGCTCCTTGGTGTGATGCCTCTTGCTTAGTGGTGTTGCAACCTCTGGGGTCTTTCAGAAAAGGTGTGTTTATACTGACAGATCATGTGACACTTAGATTTCACACAGGTGGACTTCATTTCACTAATTATGTGACTTCTAAAGGTAATTGGTTGCACCAGAACTTTTGAGGGGCTTCATAGCAAAGGGGGTGATTACATATGCACAGTTTTCAGAATTTAATATATAAAGATTATTTTTTATTTATTTTTTCTCATTTCACTTCACCAAATTAGACTATTTTGTGCAGATCCATCACATAAAATTCAGATTAAAAAAATAAATAAATTACAGGTTTAATGTAACAAAAAAAGGTAAAAAGCCAAGGGAGGCGAATACTTTTGCAAGGCAGTGTATATAATTATTTCTCTAAGGAAGGGAGTACAATGGAGGACTGGACTACATTTATTGAGAGAGTGGAATTGTACTGTGATGCTAACTCTGTGCATGGAGACAAAGTAGCAGTCTTACTCAGTATAATGGGTGCCAAAACATACATTTTGCTGAGGAGTTTAACAACATCTGAGAAGACAGCCACCAAGTCAGTCACTGACATTGTGGACATTTTACAAAAGCATTTAAATCCTAAACCATTAGTGATTGCTGAAATATTCAGGTTTCATAGAAGGAAACAAACTGAAAGTGTGTCATAATACATTGCTGAACTGAGAAAGTTAATCTGAATACTATGAGTTTGGAGCAGGGTTATCAGATGCCCTAAGAGATCATCTAGTTTGTGGGATGACCAGTGCAAGTATACAAAATAAATTGCTGGCTGAGTCTAAACTGACCTTAGAGTGAGCACTATCCATAGCTATTTCAATGGAGAATGCAACCAGGGATGCATCAGAATTACAACAAAAGGGACCATAATGTACTACTAATCCAATTCTTTGGAATCAGAGACAGTCCTGTATCTGCTGTGGGCAGCCCTCACATGATGCCTACCTTATCAAATGTATCCAAAAGTGACGCAGCTACTAAAGGACTTTCGAAATTGTTAGCTGCCGCACAACCCATATTCCAACAAGGGATAGGCACGTTAAAGGGCATTAAGGATAGTATAGAATTGTATCCAAATGCCGTTTCAACGTTTCATAAAACTTGTACAGTACCATATGCTATCCGACCAGGGGTTGAGGAGGAATTACGGAAATTGGAAGACTCTGGTATACTCTCACCCGTAGAATGGAGTGAATGGGCTACGTCTATAGTTCCGGTAGTAAAGAAGGACATAACAGGAAGTATCCGCTGAGATTTCAAAATGACAATAAATCCAGTACTACGTATTGCACAGTATCCTTTGCCTAAAATAAAGGACATCTTTACAGCTCTCTCAGGGGGTGACCGCTTCTTCAAAATTTACCTAGCTCAAGCGTACTTACAGATGGAAATAGAGGACGCGTTCAAGAAATACCTAACCATCAAAACGCACAAAGGCTAAATATAACTGTCTTGTGTTTGGACTATCTTGTGCCCCAGCACTATGGCAGAGAGCAATGGATCAAGTCCTACAAGGAATACCAAGTACACAATGTTGCCTGGATGATATAATTGTAACAGGCAAAGATGATGTGGACCATTTAAATAATTTGGGAAAAGTATTAACCCGACTACAGGAATATGGACTCAGAGTAAATAAAGACAAATATGCATTTTTCCAAGAAAGCATTTCCTATTGTGGGCATGCAGTTGATAGAGAGGACCTGCACAAGTCAACTGATAAAATTGAGGCAGTACTGCAAGCACCCCAGTCACTGTCACAACTGAGCTCTTACTTGGGCCTAATTTTATTATCACAAGTTCTCTTACCAGACATCTCCACAGTACTACACCCACTAAATGTCCTACAACAGAAAAATGCACATTGGAAGTGGACAAAGTACTGAGAAAGCATTCTCAGAAACAAAAAGATTGATTACATCTGATAAACTACTTACTCATTTTGGTCCGAAACTGCCCATCAAACTTGCGTGTGATGCCTCACCATATGGCATTGGAGCAGTGTTGTCACATCAACTGAGAGATGGAAGCAAGAAACCAATAGCGTTTGCTTCATGGTCCTTGACAGTAGCAGAGAAGAACTATGCTCAAATTGATCAAGAGGCCTCAAGTTTAGTATGGGGAGTAAAGAAATAGCAATATTTGAATGGACAAAGGATTACATTAATAACTGATCATTAACCATTGGCATTGATTTTTAACCCCAAAAGGGAGTCCCAGCCTTGACTGGTGCTCGTCTTCAATGCTGGTCATTATTCCTGGGTGCACACACATATGACATTGGGTTTAAAGGACCAAAACTACATGGCAATGCTGATGGTCTATTGCGTTCCCCAAAGTGAGGAGGACAATGCTAGTGTATCACAATATGTTGATAGAACAGTTACCAATTGCCAATAACATGATCAATCGGGGAACAAGGAAAGACCCGGTGCTATCTAAAGTAATGGACTTAACTCTCAAAGGTTGGCCTAAACATGGCAATGCTCAATATTACAGGTTTTGGATCAGGAGAGATCAAGTTTCTGTCTATCAAAGAACTCTGTTGTGTGGGTCCAGAATGGTAATATCACCTAAGCTGTGAAATAGAGTTTTTGAAAAATTGACATGAGTCACATGGGCACGGTAAAAATGAAGACTCTTGCTAGAAACTTCGTGTGGGGGCCTAGAATCAATGGTCAAATCGAAACATTGACATAGGATTTGAAGGATGTCAGAGTTCAAAATTCACCACCCTTAGCCCTGTTACACCCCTGGGAATGACCATCATCTCCATGGCAGTGAATACATATTGACTTTGCTGGTCCATTCATGGATTGTATGTATCTTATTGCAGTGGATGCCCAGTTAAAATGGCCAGAGGTATTAAAGATGAAGTCCACTACATCTGAGAAAACAATTGCTGTTCTGCGAACCATCTTTGCCAGAAATGGTCTACTGGAGCAAGTATACAGTGACAATGGGCCACAATTTGCATCCATTGAATTAAAAAAGTTCATGCGAGACAATGGAATTAAACATTTTACATCAGCTCCATACCATCCAGCCACTATAGGTTTGGCTGAGAGATTTGTACAAACATTCAGAAAAGCTATCAAGTCCATGCACATCTGCCTTTCAAACACATGATTGACAACTTCCTGTTTATATATCGTAGAACTGAGCACTCCACTAATGGTCAGCCACCTGCTATGCATTTTAGTGGGACTTGATAAAACCGGATGTGAGACGAAAGGTACACAACAAACTGTTTTAAACTGTTTATCAGAAACCTACTCGGACCTTCGACATTGGCCAAATGGTGCTTGTCCGTGATTACAGAGTAGACAAATGGCAACCGGGAATAGTTTCTTCCAAATCTGGCCCTCTGATGTACTTGGTTAAAGTGGGAGGAGAATTGTGGCGTCACCACATTGATCAAATAATTGAGACCAGGAAACTATGGACATAGCCAAGCAAGTGATGTAGGAGTTAATGTATACCCCTCTGGGTTGCTACAGAGACTGTTCCCAGGCCTGTTGCAGAGTCACCTGATCATGAGGTTCCTTTAGTGGCAACAACTGATCCTGAATCTTCTAGTGTAATTTCAGTGGAGCAGCCTGTCACTCTGGGATTTAAACATTGTTACTCAGACAGAGTTCGTAAGGCACCCCAAAGGCTTGATTTGTAGCCTTCTGGGGTGACATACATTGCATAGTGCTAACCTCTTTCTATGTCTGCATTTATCTAAGTTGGGAGGAGTATGGTGTATATAGCTACCATTCTGTCTATGTATTCCGTTGGAAGGTTACAATGGATCTTATTTTTGTGTGTATTAGTTGGCCTATGAATCTCTATTCCAGGGGTTCCCAAACGCGGTCCTCAAGGCTCCCCAACAGTCCAGGTTTTAGAGAGATCAATGGTTGAGCACAGGCGACTTAATTAGTACCTCAGTCAATTTGATTTAACCACCTGTGCTCAACCGTGGATATCTCTAAAACCTGAACTGTTGGGGAGCCTTGAGGACCGTGTTTGGGAACCTCTGCTCTATTCTGTTTTTTTTTTGGTTTGTTTGTTTGTTTCTTGCAGTTTTACAGTAAAGAAGCATGCAACACTTACTGTGTACTGGTTACTATGAAAACCTTTATTATAATATAAGTCACAGACTTAACAAGAAACTCATGCCAAATGTGCTCCAACATTTACCCTTCTTTCAAAGCCACTGTGGCCATGCTACCATATATACAGGCAACCAGTGTGGTCCATTATTTTTTAAATACATGACCCTGACCATAGAGATGTGTTATTTGTTAAGTTAATACTTGATATACACCCATGGGGAAACTGTCTATCTGTTTAGTGTTCTTTGTTTACCCATGAGTTTATTTTATATTTTGTTCACTTTTTGCACACGTTTGTGTATAATAATTATTTTTTTATCACTTGAGCATCATTTTGAACATTAATGTGGTATTCTTTTTTTTTTTTTTGAGGTCATTGCTTGTATAATTGTTAATATCCTAGGCGGGGATGGTGTGTGCTGGCAGCAACATTATGTTTTAAGTGTTTTACGTAATGTCATCAAAGGCATCATTAATATAATTTCTTATACGATGCTATGGGGCAATTAAATTGTTCACAATGTTCACGAGCTGCTGTTGTTTGGGCCGTTTTCCACGGCAACGCACAGCCACAAACATCACAGACTTTCCTTCGTAGTCCATAGATACAGTATGTGCAGTGAAATCTGCAATGTTATGCTACTATATTGAACCACCCCCATGAGAGATGCTAGCAGAAAATACATCTTGAGGTTCGGGTGCGTGCTTTCTTTGCTTCTTTAGCATTAGACAGAACAGCCTCACCATGCTTTCAGCAAACTCATCTCTCAAAATAGTTTTTCCAGTTTAAAAATCTATTTGTGTTCATAATCATGTAATGAGAAGAAGCAATTTGTATGTTACCATCTTATCAATGAATAATAAAACACTTAAAATATGTGCTATATCCGAGGCAAATATGGGATTTCTAGAGGGGGGTTTCCAAATGCTTGATTTTAGAGTGAGTGTTACCAGTCAATTGAAAGGGCATAATTAGCATGTAACCAGCTATACAGTATATAGCCTGACTCATACAAACTGCAGTGTATGTAATAGTTCAGACATATACTGTACATGGCCAGCGATCACAGTAAGCCATTAGATGCAGCAGTAGGGCCAGCCCTACTGATCTGAATGTTTTTTTTTCTGGATATGGGCACCATAACCCAACCCATGAACCCTATTCTTTCGAGCATTGGAGCACATGCGGGAGTCTGGGAGAGCAGCATAAGAACCTACCACCAGCCCTAATCATATACGAACACATTGTTCTACTTATACACTATAGTCTATGTAATATAGTATTAACAATTAACACTATGGATGGTCTATAGCAGGGGTCTTCAACCCGTGGCCCGCGGGCCGTGGAGCTGTTCCCCGTGGCCCGCCGATGGTTAGTGTAGTGTGGACCGCAGTGAGTGCGGTCCGCACTACACAGAAATAAACACTATAGTAGCATAGTAGTACTACCTGGCGGGGGTGTGTTTGTTTTAGCAGCCAATGAGAGTCAGACAGACTCTCATTGGCTGCTGCGGCCGGAGCTGGGCTGGAGCTCACTCATTAGCTCCACCTTTCGGCTCCCGCAGTGGGTGATGGGAGAGACGTCATGACGTCACAACGTCTCTCCCATTCAGGTAAGTGGTTTTTTTTTGTGTCTTTGTCCTGTTTATGTAAGGGGCACTGCATAGGGGGGACTACTACTGGGGGCACTGCATAAGGGGAACCACTACTGGGGGCACTGCATAAGGGGAACCACTACTGGGGGCACTATATAGGGGCACTGCATAGGAGGGAATACTACTGGAGGCACTATATAAGGGGCACTGCATAGGTGGGAATACTACTGGGGGCACTATATTAGGGGCACTACTGAGGGCACTGCATAGGGGGGATTACTACTGGGGGCACTGCATAGGGGTGACCACTACTGGGGGCACTATATAAGGGGCACTATATAGGGGGGACCACTACTCGGGGCACTGTAAGGGGGGACCACTACTGGGGGCACTGCATAATGGGGACCACTACTGGGGCCACTGCATAGGTGAGACCACTACTGAGGACACTGTATAAGGGGCACTACGGGGGTCACTGCAGAGGGGGGCAGTTATGGGACATAATTGTTTAAGAATGGGGGCAACTGACATAATGGAGGAGGAGGGACAGTTATGGGGCATAATTATAATTGTGGGAGGAGGGGGCCATTCTGGGACATATTTTAATTTAAATTGTAGGAGGGGGCAGTTATGGGACATAATTGTGTGATTAGGGGGCAAAGTCTAAATACAGCAGTATAGCTTAGTGGCTCACAGGATTCATTGAATTTTTTAATTTGGCCCACACTGTCTTAAAGGTTTAAGACCCCTGGTCTATAGTATAGTTTCTAGGGGAGAGAGTTTAAAAAAACTAACTTTCTGTATCAAACATATAGCTCTAGAAAACTCTTGCTATTGTGGTTATGATTTGCCTATGTATATTTGCCTGCTCCCCCCCCCCCCCTGTGATTGCCTATGTATATGAGGGGGAAGCAGTCTTTCAGTCAATGCTACCATAGGTGCTGGTATCCTCTTCCTGTGATACATTTGAACCTGATAACTAAATCATTTACCTAGTATCCCAATCAGAAAATATCATATACTTTAACTGAAAGACTTTCAAAACCACAAAACCTAGTTTGAGTTCTTAAGTGTCAGAGGTCATAAAATAAGTCCACATACCGTGCCTTGATTTTATATTTTCCAAACTCTTTACTCCTTACAATAATCTTTTAATAACAATTTTAGTAACTGATGCACCCTCTCCACCACTTTCTCATTTAAGTGATTCTCTCCAAAAAAATAAATCGAATTTCTGTACTATTCAGAAAACCTAGGAGCACTAATGCACCCACTCTATACATAGTAGCTAACACACTTCACCCAACTTTTCTCCTCTGTGCAAACTTGTGCTTCTCCACTGCACTACTAACCCACGCACTTGTGCTAACTTAAGGTGCACGGCTGGTGCAAAGCAGTCCTTATGCTGAATAGGTTAGGTTTAGGCTAGGGAAAGGGGGGGTTAGGGTCAGGCACCACCAGGGGGAGGTCAGGTTTAGGCGTCCCCTGGGAGGGTTAGGGTAAGGGTTCGGGGCGGGGGGATTAGGTTTAGGCACCCCTGGGGGAGATTAGAGTTAGGTACTAGGGGGGATGTTAGGGTTAGGCACCCCTAAGGGAGGGTTAGGGGGGGAGAGGGGTAGGGTAGGGATCTGCAGGTTCCGGTTTCGGTATTTTATCCGCTGGGCTTAGGTCCGGTGGTGATTCCTTGGGAAACAAAATAGAGGTGCAATTATTTGTTTCCTGTACGTTTTATCTAGGAATTTATTAATTTTAGTAGCCAAGAAAGTACTGAAGGGAAAAAGGGAGAAAAATAAAAAATTCTCCCAAGGTTCTGTCATGTTACACACTGCAAATAAAAAGTATCTGACTCTTTTTTTTTAAGAGAAATTTAAGAGCTGAAAACTGTTGCTGCAAACCTGTTTACAAATTGCATTGAATGAAGTGAGTCTCTAGGATGCTTGGTTATTAAAAAAAAAAATGTTGTTAGCATTGAGGCAAGATGTATCCACTTCCTGCCATTTTAGTCAATCTGAATGAATCCAGCAACACACAACAGGTTTAAGTACTGAAAGCCATTAGATGGTTACACATCTTACACACCCAAGAGAGAAGATGTTTTGTAGTGTGGACCGCAGTGAGTGCGGTCCGCACTACACAGAGTGATGGCGATGAGCTCAGGAAAAGTCAGGAGGCACGTTTCAGATACTCCTATGAGCTAGTATTTTCAGTTGAGAGAGAGATACCCAATAGAGACATGGAGGAGTGTATCATTTTAGTTGTGGACCTGAAACCCCAGGTGAGAGTGGAAGCAGAGCAAGATGTGTTTGAGATAAATCCAAGTTCAGATTTTGAGCTCGCTGTAACCTTGTAAGCTGTGTGATTAGAGGTGGGAACCAGAGGAGAGCAAACGGTCCATTTACAGCCAGTAGACTCTACAGGATTGTTGCGTACTGCGTTTGCATTGCACTGCACGTGCCTGAACCAGCCACTGCGATCGGGACTGCGATCGCAGTGGCTACACAGACCTATCGCAGAGTGATTGATTAGAAACACCATTTGGGGGTGGTGACGGGTGGTTGGTGGGTTGGAGAAACACAGGTGTGTCAGTGCATTTGAATGCCGTTGCAGAGACGTGCATAAATTAGCCACTGCGATGGTATACGCAGCCTGAGCTCACTGCGTGCAGGAAAGTTAGCAATTTAGTGGTAGGATCAGACCTGCCTTAAATGTGCGAGTGGCTCCGATGTACTTCGATGTTACCAATGTTTTGGCTGGATTGTAAGGTATTATGGATGTGCGAGAGGGGAAGTGGGTGTCTGCATGTTGTCAGTGAGAGTGCTTTGCGATTGCAGTTATTAGCATACTTTCACAGCAGAACTGTGTGAGCTATTGCTACTGCGATCGCAATAGAGACCCTTGCTGAATCAGGCTCTAAGTGAGAGCTGTTGTTAGGTGCTGCATTTGTGGCAGAACCAGACCAAAACTGGTATATTGGATTAGGCTTTGATTAAAGTGTGACCTCAGAGACCCTGTTTGTCATTAACAATAAATTATGCAACATGTGAGATACAAACATTAATTACTCAGTTGGATCACTGACCTGCATCAGCATGTTATTCTCTCTAAAGTTTAGGGTATACAATTAATGTATGTAAATACGTTACACCCAGTTTTACTACTCTCTTTATTTTATTTATTATATTCTATGATGCACAATTTATAGGCACAAAATATATATGAGAGGGGGGTATCATTGTAATGAGCCCCATCCATCTGCGATGGATTGGCGCGATGCTGCAACTCGGCATCGCAGGATCGCAGAAATCCAACATGTTGGATTCCGCCAATTTGACGATAGCAATCAAAAAATGATCGCAATTATCAAATCGCCGACATTTAACATGACAATTGTCTGCGATCCGGCGACAGATCGCAGAACATCAATGGTGGGAGGTCGGCGTTTCCACCTAGAAACACTGGCATTTCCCAATACATAGCTAGATCGTGACAAACAGTTGCTGATGTATGGACACCTTTTAGTTACATACTGTGATTTTATTATACAAGGACATTTATCTCTGATTGTTCAATTTATCCTACAGTTATCACATAAAATAAAGCAAAACAGTCCCTTCATTTAGGGCTATTGTAGGGTCACGTATAAATATACACCGTTTTAGAGCTACTGTAGCTGACTTCCAAGTATTTTATATCACAGACTTGAGTCTTTTGAGCACATGTCACTTCTGATCGAGTTTACTGGCCTCAACAGCTGATTATTTTGTGGTTGGAAGTGCTCATGATATCCCTTTTCAAAACCTTTACAGACAGACTAGTCTGAAGCCTCCACTTAGAAAGTACAACAATAAACACCTTCCTAAATCATAACAGAATACTCACTTTAAAAATAATCATTCATCTTGATCACGCTATGCATCCCAACAATTTGCACTGCCATAATTTGGTCAGTGCTGGAATCTGTGTCTAGCACACAGTGAACTTCCATTTATGTAAATACAAGTGAAATAAACATTCAAGGGCTTGTGAAAGGGAAACTCCACCCAGTCAAAAATGGCCACAATGAGAATTAAATGCAAGATTGATTTTATTAATTCATTTGAATAGTTTCTTTATTTATCTTCCAGCAATAAGAGATGAGCGGTTCGGTTTTGCTGAAAACCAAACAAACACACCCGAACTCTGGTGTTCTGAGTAGAACAAGTCCGGATCTCGCATATTGTGGTTTGCATTTTAGTCCTTCCGTTATTTCAGGTGGTCAGAATTGACTGGAAATTAATGTTATTGATGTTAATAATACTATAGGAATAAACTCAGGGCAAAGTTACATAATTTCAGCTGCTGTTATGAATTTTTAAGGAAATCCAAAATCAAAACAGAAACAAAACTCTTGAGGGCGGTTTTGCCAAAACCAAAACACGACGATGATTTAGAACCAAAACCAAAACTTGGAGCTCTGCGCACATCTCTAGTAGAAACTCATAACTCAGCTCTCCAATAACAAGACTACTTGTAGTTTAAAATTTAAATTTCCACTAAAAACTGTTTCTAAATATAGCACTAATATTGGGTCTAATATTGGCACTTTTGCAGCTGTGTGTGGCCCCAAATCGACAGATGACATATCTGTGTATACATTCATCTGCTGGTTAAAGTAATTAGTGTATTGGCTTAATTCATTAAATATTTCCATCAGCCTCACCTCCGCATGAAATAACTGATAGCAGAGAATCATAGTTTGTGCTCAGCTACATAGATAATGGATTGCCATGCGGAGCACAATTGAGCCCAGAGATGTTCGTCATTAGGAGTAAGAAATGGGAGCAATTAGCAAACTCTGGCCCTGATTCAGAGCCAGACGCTCTGACAGAGCGCTCGCTCTGAATCAGGGCCGGTCTTTTTTTTTTTTTTTTTAGAACGGCCTCCTGGCCGCTCGCATAGCTGTGGGTGACCACCCACAGCTATAGTGAGCGGCCAGGAAGATGGTCGTGATGGTCAAGACCATCGTAACTATCGGGCTTGCGACAAGACCCTTGTGGTAGGGTCTCATGGCCGCAAGCCCCAGAGAGATTTCGGCTCAAACAGAGCCGGAATCTCTCCCACTGACATCACTTGTGATGTCAGTGGGCCGCCCTCTAGGAGGACACCGGAGCAGGATTTTGCATCATCAGCACTGGAGTGGTGGAGTTTGTTTCTGTATATATATATTTATATATATATATATATATATATGCACCGTCTCGGTCAAAAAGACATTCCTTATTGCCAGAATACCTTTAACCTTCCAAACTGCAAAAATAGCATTGGTGAGAGCCAGGCAGAAGTCATGGTTTCCCCTTATAAGAAGATACACACACAATCCCCCACCATGCTGCATAAATGTCAGGCAGGAAAATAGGGTCATGAAATTGCTGAGGAATCAGCGTTTTCACAGTTGGATATGAGCTGTAGGAAAAGAAAGATGGAACAGAGGACTCAATATTTTAATTATTTTTAAAACAATATTTCTCTAATTCTAGTGCCCAGCACTGGGACTTAGGGGGTATGTAAGAAGAGATGGTAAGTGCCAAATCTGCTACAGGTTTTGGCACTTACACTGAACCTCAGTATGTATGAAAACAGATAACATGGAGAAAAGTAACATTTCTCTATGTCATCTGCAAACATCTCAACAATTTTGACAGATGTTGGTAAAAAACGATAAGTGCACTATTGTGGCTTATCTTTTTTTTGTTCCACATTTCAGCAGGATTGCATGCGCAGTGGGGCCAGCCAGGAGGTAATACACAGAGCATGAGCACTAGTCTGATGCGCTGTGGGTTTTGCATGGATCGCCAGAGTGGGGAGTTTTATCTACCCCACTACAGCGGTGGCTTTATTGCTTCCTGCTTCACCTCGATAAGAGGCAAAGCAGAAAGAGAGAGCGTGGCAATATAAGTGCCGCTACGCATAGTACATCTGTTCCATAAGTCCTTTGATGCTGCGGCTGCCACACACTGTTCTGGTTAGTTACAACAGGCATTAAAAATGTACATACAGTACTACATCATTAAAGATTCAATCCACATTATAGGTGCATAGCACCAACATTTCTCCCTGATGGTTAGTCGGCACAAACGTTTATGGTTGTTTACACTAGTGAGCAACTACTGTTGGAGACTTAACAGACATTTCTGCTTGTAAATTATTTAGTTTTTAGCTGCTCCACATGTTAATCTCATGGTTGTTATGAATGGACTGTCTAGAGTACAGAGAATTTCTAATTACAATATCGAAGAGCACTAAAATCTCAATGTGACAGAATCTGTCGTACTTTTATGACCACATTGCTGTACATAAGGAAATAATGGAAATGTAATTGTATATGAACAATGAGCTAACAAAGTTGGTAACAGGATCTAAGGTACAAGAGATGTGTGTAGTAAATAGACGGTGTGGACGGGGACTTCATAAAACTTTCTGAAGGTGGATAGGGAAATAAGTGCATACTTCGTTTTGATCAAGGATCATAATACTTATAAGATGTTTGGGTTGTTCAGTTTTAGTGTCATTTATACAGTATAAATACCATGTTTACAAATATTTCCATTTCTCCCACTTGTGGTACATAATTCATTTGAATTGTATGCGCAGATAATGTTTAACCTTTGCTGCGCATTCATTTAAAATTCTATGGTCCATCACATAATAATGACTGTTCGGTACAGTACTTCTTTCCAAGAAAATGTAACCTAGATATTGTAGGCATGTGTGAATAATGCCATTGATAAAAAAAAAGCAGCCTAGACTTTCCTAGTACCAGAAATAGTGGTTATATATTACATATATTAACTGTAGAATGTAAACCATTCATCACCTTATATACCCCTTTTCCACCGCCACAAAAATCCAGGTTATTGCCATGTCAACCTGGGTCACGGTTCAGTGGACAAGGCTTCTAGAATAAAAAACCTTGAGTCGACTGACCCGGCATTCCTTCCCGGGTTTCGAACAGGGTTTAATGCGGGTAAGGCTCAGTGTAAACGGGCCAGGACCCGTTACAGCATAGTGATTGGGTGAAATCAGGAGGTGTCTGCGACAGTTGTCACCGGAAAAGTAGAGGTTGTAGCCTCCCTGTATGGTCCGGACTGTTCCGGTGTTTACCCCATCCCTGTTAATACTGGGAGGGTGTAATCTCTCCCTGCCCATCTACCCGGTGACAGCTGTGACTTCAGACACCCTCTCGGAAGGACCCCCCCTGCTGCAGGTCGCTGGACCGCTCTGGTCTGGCATTCAGGGGAAAGTTGGAGTTTCTGGCGCTTGGTGATGACATCCAAGTGCCAACACTGCACCCGTGTGCGCTGTGAACGGTGCCGACCCGGGAATATCCCTGGTCTGTGCAGCAATGGGAAAGGGGTAAGTTCCGGGTCTGACCTGGCTTAGAACCACGTTCCAAATCCCAGGTCGGACCTGGGACTTTGGTGGAAAAGTGTTATTATTATTGGAAAATTCTAAAAGGAAATTTATCGTAACTCACAGCTGAGTATGTATGTTTGCTCTTTTAGCTTGCTCCCCATGGTGTTTCAGTGATGGTCATTCCAAGCTAAGGACTACCAAGGTTGCTATCAAAGATTATTATTTACATAACTATGCTTTTAATTGCTTGATTAGTGTGCACTATAGCAATGTGTTGATTTTCTTTTTAAAGCAACTGCTAAATGGGCCACACGGCGGTGTATTAGTAAGCATTACCGGATCAGGGAACAGTCTGTATAGAGTTTGTATGTTCTCCTTATGTTTACGTGGGTTTTCTCCCATTCTCCAAAAACATACTGGTTGGTTACTTCTGATGAAGAATTAATCCTAGTGTGTATGTTTGTCGAAGTGATCAGGAATACATATTGTAATCTCCATTAGAGTAGAAACTATTGAGAATGGCTGAAATATTCTCTGTAAAGCTCTGCGTAACATACAGTCAGGTGCATAAATATTGGGACATTGACAGAATTTTCATATTTTGGCCTCTATTCACCACCACAATGGCTTTGAAATGAAACAAACAATATGTGCTTTAACTGCAGACTTTCAGATTTCATTTGAGGGTAATTACATCCAAATCAGGTGAACAGTGTAGAAATTACAATGGTTTCTATATGTGCCTCCCACTTTTTAAGGGCCAAAAGTAATGGGACAAACTAAACAATCCTAAATCTAACTTTAACTTTTTAATACTTTGTTGCAAATCCTTTGCAGGCAATTACAGCCTGAAGTCTGGAACGCATAGACATCACCAGGCGCTGGGTTTCATCCCTGATGATGCTCTGGCAGGCCTCTAATGCAAATGTCTTCAGTTCCTGCTTGTTCTTGGGGCATTTTCCCTTCAGTTTTGTCTTCATCAAGTGAAATGCATGCTCAATCGGATTCAGGTCAGGGGATTGACTTGGCCATTGCATAACATTCCACTTTTTAGCCTTAAAAAACTCTTTGGTTGCTTTTGCAGTATGCCTCGGGTCATTGTCCATCTGCACTGTGAAGCGCCGTCCAATGAGTTCTGAAGCATTTGACTGAATATGAGCATATAATATTGCCCGAAACACTTCAGAATTAATTCTGCTGCTTTTGTCAGCAGTCCCATCATCAATAAATACAAGGGAACCAGTTCCTTTGGCAGCCATACATGCCCACGCCATGACACTTCCACCACCATGCTTCACTGATGAGGTGGTATGTTTTGGATCATGAGCAGTTCCTTTCCTTCTCCATACTCTTCTCTTCCCATCACTCTGGTACAAGTTGATCTTTGTCTCATCTGTCCATAGGATGTTGTTCCAGAACTGTAATGGCTTTTTTAGATGTTGTTTGGCAAACTCTAATCCGGTCTTCCTGTTTTTGAGGCTCACCAATGGTTTACATCATGTGGTGAACCCTCTATATTCACTCTTGTGAAGTCTTCCCTTGATTGTTGACTTTGACACATATACACCTACCTCCTGCAGAGTGTTCTTGATTTGGCCAACTGTTATGAAGGGGTTTTTCTTCACCAGGGAAATAATTCTTCTGTCATCCACCACAGTTGTTTTCCATGGTCATCCGGGTCTTTTGGTGTTGCTGAGCTCTCCGGTGCGTTCTTTCTTTTTAAGAATGTTCCAAACAGTTGATTTGGCCACACCTAATGTTTTTGCTATCTCTCTGATGGGTTTGTTTTGATTTTTCAGCCTAATGATGGCTTGCTTCACTGATAGTGACAGCTCTTTGGATCTCATATTGAGAGTCGACAGCAACTGATTCCAAATGCAAATGTCACATCTAGAATCAACTCCAGACCTTTTACCTGCTTAATGGATAATGAAATAATGAGGGAATAGCCCACACCTGTCCATGAAATAGCTTTTGAGTTGATAGTCCCATTACTTTTGGCCCCTTAAAAAGTGGGAGGCACATATAGAAACCGTTGTAATTCCTACACCGTTCACATGATTTGGATGTAATTACCCTCAAATTAAATCTGAAAATCTGCAGTTAAAGCACATCTTGTTTGTTTCATTCCAAAGCCATTGTGGTGGTGAATAGAGGCCAAAATATGAAAATTCTGTCAATGTCCCAATATTTATGCACCTGACTGTATGTGTGCAATAACAATGACTATTAATAAATGTCTGTTAAAAATGTATTGTAATTATATACATAGGGGGAACTCAATTATTTTTTCGTGTCCGTAGCTTGTTGGGAGCTATTCAATTGTCTGTGCTGCTGGGCGCAAGTGCCATATCTAATCTTTTGCATTTTTGGAGCGACATCCGCGATATGTGATGGGCGTCACTTTAGACGGGAGATACCGGCGCGAGAAGACAGTTGAATTCTCCCCCGAGTTGCCAAATTATTATGACCATCATGCCCTTACTATGGCGTGAATTTTTCTTGGCATGGATTCGACTAACTGTACACGAATCAGTGGGCTCAGACACTCACATGAAAAGCATAATGTTTAGTGTTCACTCTAGGATTTTTTTTAGGCAGGATGCTGATCACTGAGTAGGGAAGAAAAGGGGCATGGCTTTATGGCACCCCCCCCCCTATTTCCATCACTCATACAAAAGAAGACCGATAGTTAATTTCACATTTACTACTACATTGATGTATAAACTGCTCAGTGACATGTGGAAAGGAGTCGCACTCACACTCCTCCCCCTCACCTGAGATGACAATGGTAAGGAGTACTGCGGAGGGTGACGTGGAGCCAGGACTCACACAGTGACAGCAGGCCTGGAGCTGGAGCCTGCAGTGATATCAATGCTCACCTCCCCCCTCTGGGATCATCTCCCCTGGCACCAGGCCCCTCTCTTCCGTGTTCAGCCTCTGCCTTGAGCTCTGGCCAGGGCACAGCATGATGGCTGTGACTCCCCTCCGTTACTGTCCCCGATACAGCCAACTTTGTCCCGCAGGAGGGGGAAAAGCGCTGCTTCTGCTGCCCTGGCAGTTCCACTGCCACCTCATTTCTCTGTGACACCAGCACCTCGGCCTCATGATCCTCTCTGGCCCAGTCAAGTGAACTCTGCCAGCAGAACCAAGCACCCCTGGTGTCAGAAAATGCTGGGACGCAGCGGTCCCTCCTCGCGCTGCTGGTTATGGTGTGCCAGGCAGGAGGCGAAACTAAAATACTGGCAGCAACAGGATAAAAATGGCTAAAACAGCCTAGTGGGAATGCTTACATTGCCTCTGCCAGTTTGAAAAGTTCAAAGTTTGTGCTGTTGTCTCCATATCCTCACCCTACTGTCTGCATGGTGTAATTTAAAAAGTGATTCCTCAGACCTCATGACCCGTTTCAAATTATTTACAGTCCAATTCCTGTGTTCCTTAGCAAACTGGAGGCGTGGATACCTTGTTTGCAGCAGATAGCAATGGCGTACACAGAGGCCTTCTACTTCTGGAGCCTATACAATGTAATGTGCGGTGCACTGTTAGCTGATAGGCCATAAGAATTGGTTCCTGATTTAGATTATCTGTAATTTTATACACTGTTTCCTGTCGGTGGGACTGTACAAGTCTGCCCACTCTTCGTTCAGCTCAAGCATCCAGTAGCCGTTTACGGCTATAGTGCTCAAACCCATGTTTTTGTCTGCTGGTCCATTCTGTGTACATTTTAACAAATTCCACCCTCATACAATTCACCAGTGCACTGTTTTGCTAATGCTTGCACTGCTGCTATGAGTGCCAACAATCATATCATGTTCGAAGTTGGTCAGATCGCGTTGTTTATCCTGAATGTCAGGGAGAATCCCAGAAATAATGGTGATCTCCTTAGCAATCTCACTGAGGCCAAGCTGCGATACACAACACAGTGATGATGTCATCACTCCCTGCCTTCCATGGGAGAAACACTGGGGAGAACAATAAGAATGTGTGCTACCAGAAAATGGTCACTGCTCTTCAGCACACTAATGCTACATGACTAGGTGTGAATGACTAATTGCATGAACTTGGTGGAGGGAAGAGTATTACAGGGGGTAATTTATGATGTTACAAAATATTAAATAAAAATTATGTGTGTTCTGAGCTATGTAACTGCAGTTGGACATAAGGCAATTTTATGAAACAGATGGAGCAGTACACACCATTTTCAGCCAAGCATGCGTACTGTAGGTATTGCTTTGACAATTTTCTTTAAATGCTTTTTCAATAGTAGGTAAGTGTATGACATAAGGCTTGCAGTTCAACAAAACTTCTTAATTCTGTCATTTCCATTGGCTGAATGTTTAAATTTGCCTCCCCCAAACACACATACAAAAGACAATTTTGCATTGTTTTTATCGCATTTGTAATTATATTAATAGCTTTCTTTTACTTTCTTAAAACAAAAAAAAATTTCAAGGAAGGACAGGAACAAGACAACAGTAATGTAATGCAGGTTTCAAATGTTTGTTGAATAAAGTAAATATTTTGGATTGAATACCAAAAATGTCAGTTTATATTTATTTAGATAATGGTGCATTGTAAAGCTGCCTGTAAATTACAAAGAGCAAATAATCAAACACAAGGTCATTGTCTGTTGAGAGAGGGAACATAATTGGAAAATTTTCTACAATGAACATATTTTCTGGCGACAGTCTAGAGGACACTTTACACATGTTAGATTAACACCATTATTTCTTATATAATCCGTCCAAGGAAACACTGTCTCCTTTTTTTGTCAACAAGGCATTTTTTCCTGTAGCTGTTAGAAGAGACTTTAATTTACTGTAGCCGTTATGGCTTTCTCCATCTCGCATATTTTGAATGCTTTTTCTGCAGAGTAACTTCTATATTTAGACATAAAAGTTACTGCTCATTAGCTTAAACAGAGTAAGCGACAGATAAATGCTCTTTTATCTTCTGGATTGCTAATGCTTAACTTGTTTAATGAGCATTAGACATTCATTCATAAATGCAGAGTTTAATGCACCAGGTCCTGTTTTCTTATAGCATTACTTCATAGTGAAACCGGATTACATTTTGTGCCCGTTATCCCAATGCTTCATTTGTTAAACGTTCTCCCACTGCCCCATGTGTTTGTGTGGTGGTTCGTGTTTGATAAGCCACATATTGTATTACTAGGCTAGATTGCTTGCCAGTTGAAAAATTATGTATTATAGTCACGACTAGGGGCTATACAGTATATAGCAGAGGTTATACAGTTACATACATTGTATAATGAAGGGGCATAGTACACAAACAGTAACTCTCCAGCTGTTTTTGAACTGAAAGCCCTGGTTATCAGGATATGCCTGTAGTTTGGCAACTGCAGAACCAAAAAGAGATCATGGGGGTTATGTAATAGGTTCCTATTTCACGGAGCAGTTTGTTTTTCTGCGAAATTGCAGCTAAATGTAAAATTTGGTTCAGCCTTATAACACATTGCTTCTTTAAATTTAGGTGCCATCTCGCAGAAAAACAGACTGCTCCGTGAAATTTAAACCTACAGATGTGTCCTCGTACATCTAGCCTCAATATGCCACGCAGCGCAACTTGCCTGACGTAAGTGAGCCTCCAGGCCCCGCGCTACTTTGCTAGCGTTGGGCATCTTTTTTTTTTTTTTTTTGCTGAAAATGCATCTCTATGATATGAAATCTGTGTGTGACTGAGTCTGTGTATGAACCACAACAGAATTTACAGAAGTAAAAAAGCTGAGGCCGCTACATTGTAGCACTTCGTATACAGATTCAGAGACGCAGACGCACACAGATATACAAGTGTCACATATCAAATTAGTCGCATCGTATTGCTACTTAGATGCATTTTCGGCAAAAAAGACGCCCGGCGCTTGCAGACTCTCATGGGACCTGGCGCACTGAGAAGGCTTCTTAACGCGACTACAGCAAATATGTATAAGGACACATCTGTATTACGTAACCCCTTATGTTTTTAGTTACAAAATATCTACATTGTATTTGATACAACTATTTATAAATATACTTGATTTTTTGTTTGGATCAGGCCCTATGCTATCATCTTAGAGCAAACACTTTAAGGAGCAGAGGCAGTGAGAGGATGGACTACATTGTAAGACCTGGCTGTTCTCTTCCCCAGATTTTACTATTGGGCCTAGTAATGTATTACTCCATCACTGTATCCCCCCATACAGAATTACAAAAATTAGGTTACACCATCCTCCATACAAAAATATTCTTTTGAGTGTACCATACAGGCTAACATGATCAGCACAAAAGTAACAGCTCTTTTAGTTTTTCTTCTAGGACTGAGAAATAACATTTGCTCAGATTTGCATTTACAAAAATTCCCCTGAAACTGTTAGCAACACATTGCTGGAACTACCAATTACATTGTTATGTCACGTTCTGACAAACCTATACTGAAAATATTTTTTATAAATACCGTCAGTGCTCTCCATACAATATTGTAC
The DNA here is from genome assembly GCA_031769625.1 of Taudactylus pleione. Classification (NCBI taxonomy): domain Eukaryota; kingdom Metazoa; phylum Chordata; class Amphibia; order Anura; family Myobatrachidae; genus Taudactylus; species Taudactylus pleione. The sequence continues at coordinate 51,507,945 of JAUIMM010000015.1, forward strand.
CTTTTGTATTCTGACTTTAATGATGCCTTAAAATTGAGTCCTGACTGACAAATCAATAGTTGCAGAATTAAAAACATAGAATTATGGCACGCTAAAACCAAAATCTGCTCCGTTGTTTATGGGACCTACAGTATGTGGTGATCCACTGGCAAGAAAAACACACAAATGTCATAATCCTGTACACCGAAAAGTAGCAGTCAACATGTTTGGCAGCCTTGCATATACCAGGCCTTATGTAGTAGCCTGTGAGATGATATTGCTGCTATAAAAATATAGGCAGACTGGCTGTAATTGCATCCGGGTCTACATTGCGCAGGCCAGTACATAAGGCCCATCATGGCTAGTTAAGACAGCAGTGGTAATGCACAAGTATTTATTATTACATAAACTTTAAGTATAACTGAGCAATAAAGAAACCATTCCAAATGTTCATAGATTGAAAGCTTAGGTTAATGTCTATTTTACATAGTCATTTTAGGTAAATGTGTCGTGCTCTCTAAGTGGGCCCTTTGGTGAGATGTGGAATGATAGGTCTACAATAAGTCAACAGGGTGATTAGATTGACCTGTAATTGGTCAACAGTGTCAAAAGGTCAACATTCAATTGGTCAACACATTATTTGTTTGTTATTTTAGTGTAACCCTTAACATTAAACCTAACTCTAAAAATCATGAAAAACCATATTCCTTTATTTTTCGAATGTTATTTCTGCTATAAACAGTATGAAACCTGGATGGTGTGCAGAGCAAAGATGTGAATAATAGTTGGGTGATAGCCCATCAACTTGAGCATGACTGTGTGTGGTCCACTGTACATAATCTATTTCCCTCTGGCTTGGAGTGAAACTGGTGTAGGTTCTGCACCTATGACCATGACCAAGGGTTTAATACATATACGTAAGGTCGCATCTGTACGTTTGATTAGATCATAGTAAATGCATCTTTGATGGAGATAGACTGCAGAAATCTAGGACACCTTTTTTCGTTAGATGCTGTGTTTCTACAAGACAAGATGTCTTTGTGGGCATTGGTGGTTGAGAGATTCCCTTGGAAGCAAGTCTTTCCTTGGCTTTGCTAGGGCGGAAGCATATTTTATAGTAACTTTTTATTACCAAGCTGCTGCTTCTCCTCTCACTGAAATGTTGATAATTCATGTGCATCCCAGATATGGATGCAGTATAAATGCTCATAGCCACATCCTGCTTGTTACTACTTACATACACTGAATGTAATAACTAAGCTGCACTGACCTACATTCTTGCAGTGTACCCATGTGCAGGAGGAGACAGCAATTCACCAGAATAAGGATTTTATAAAACACAATTATAATTCAATAACTTAGTTCACTAAGCAGCTTTTCAGTTCTGTTTAATTTTGCACACTTCATTCTTTCTTAATGACACTTCTTGTTTATTGGATTTAAGAAAGAGAATAATACTTCCAATTTCATGGCCAGTCAGTGGAGCCAAATACACCTGGATTGTATTGCAAATTGTATTCTATGTTAATATTCATTACAACTAGAAAAAATAAACTTCAGGTCAGCCTGACCCAACTTGTATTTTTCTCTGTGGAGTCTGCTTTCCCTAAAGTAATTGTAAGCCTTAAATGTAAACCTACTGTGCACACAGATCATTTGTTTCAATTGGTTTAATTAAATTGGTTAAAATATAATTGTTTTTATTTGTACTGTGCCTTGAAAGGGTCGTCTAGTTTTAGACCGAAAGCAGCCGAGAAATGTCAGGCAAATAAACAATGTGTACTGTTGATGAAGTAATACAGCATATTTCAAATTGGTAATAGGGAAGGGACAGCATTGTGGTTTCAAATCATTGTACTGTACTTTTTAAAGGGGGATATTTTCATCAATCTTTATTGAAATGCAAACCAGTAGAATAAACTAGTTACTCAAGTAATATCACAGGTAAATACAGTATTTTGCAGCTACATTCCCATATAGCATTCTAGTTCCCTTGTCCCACAATGGATCACCACCCCACCCAACACAGGATTCAAGAGCATCTGCTAAACTAAGAGAGTTCAGTGTTCTTCAAAGCATGAAATGAAATCAAAAGACCTCTATTGGCCTTATTCAGCAGTGCACACTAGTGCGCATATGCAGAACGGGTCTGCGATCCCGCACGCAGTCCGGCAGTGATTGACAGTCTGCTGCCATTTCTGGTGTGGGGCGGGGGCAGTTGACGGCCTTCGTTTCCCAAAATGGAGACGTGTTTCCGCTGTTGGAGGGGGGGGGGGAGTGAGGAGGCCAGGGTCTCTGTCTGCTGACAGAGATTTCCTGGCCTCTTTTGTGCATCTGCGACGTCCGCCTTGCGTGACCCCACTTAGTCGGCCGTTGGACACACAGCTCAGATCAATAATGCATGCATTATTTACATTGCAGCTGTGATAGCAACTTTGTCCTCTGCTGAATCAGACCCTAAGTCAGCAATGGGGTGTTGGTCCCTGGACCATCGAATCTGTCCAACCATACCTTTTAAAATGTATTTAAACAAACATGATTAATACATATGATTCCATATAGAGGTGTTGCCTAATTTACTACACTGGGAGTTACAGTAAGGGTAATGCTGCTGTTCTAACTTTCCACATCCTACTATTTCGCTATGTATTGGCCACATCTGAAGAACCCCTATATTCCCTGTATAGAAATTGTAATTGAACGTTCCTTTTTGTTTTACAGATTTGTAGTGCAGGCCATGGGGAAGAGGACGGTGGTGAATTTTCTGTGTGTCTGCTTGAGAAACGGTTCATCCCAGTGCATTGCCCAATCATTGACATATCTGCAAAACAAGATGCCGGTGCTGGATTTCATGCAACTTTGCAAAGGACTACAATTTCTCAGTTCATAAGTGGCGCACTGCTAGAGGCAACTGCATTGTTGGGTGCAAGAAGTGGTCTTCCCAATTTGCTTGGTGGCTCAACAGGAAGAATAATGCTGAAAGGTAAGCATTTACTTTGTGTTTGCATTTATCTTCATGACTTCAAGTCTTAAAGCCTGGTTCAGAGGTAGACGTAATACCGGTAGTTGAGCGATTTTTTTTTTTTTTTTTGCAACTGCACATGTGTGAAAATCCTTTAAAACGTGTTGTTTGTGTAATACCTTAAAATGATACTTTGTGCAGAAATGCGAGTTGCTGAAAACAGAAACGTTGTTCTTGGGCAGGACGGTGACTTATGGAGCATACACACGGTCAGATTTTTCTTTTGAACGATATCGTTTGAACAATTTTTTTTTTTTCAAACGATTTGAACGATTTTGCTAACGATTTACTCAACGATTTGAACGATATCTGAAAAAAAAGAACTATATCTGACAAATCTGACTACAAACATGTCAGATGTCGTTCTCTAACAAACGTGAACGCGCATCGTTCATCGTCCATCGTTCATGCTTGTACACATGAACGATTTTTTCATCAGATTGAACGATTTTTAAAATCGCTATCGTTCAAATCTGATGAAAAATCTGACCGTGTGTATGCACCATTAGTGGTTAGAATTTCTGCTACACAGCACTGGGTTGATGTGTTTTGTTGTGTGGTAAAGCATTTACACTCATAATTAGTGCAGAAACTAAAGTGAAAAAGTGATTAGTGGGTCTTTATGATCCAGTATAACGGTGGGTAATTTGAGTATAGAAAGACAATATATGTAAATTTTGCATAAACTGTGTACAATAGAGTGTTGGTAATTGAGTAGAATAAATTATGTGGGTTAAATTAATTGTTCAGGAACTTGAAGTTGTGAAGTTTTAAAGTTACGAGTTTTTGGAGGCTAGAAGGGATTGTACAAGGTAATAAATTTCACAGAGACTGTGCACCACCCCATCCTGTAGCCAAGAACGGGATCAAGTAATTAGTGTGGAACAGAGATGCAGATTTTGAGTGGAGAAGTCGAGTTGCCATTTTCGGTGATAAATTGGTGCACTTGTTATATAGCATCCAAGTACAAATACACCAGTCCAGTGCCTTGGTTTAAATATTGCAGCTAGTATTATTAGCTGCACAAAAATAAACAAAACATAAAAGTAAATACTGGCCTGTCCACCTCTAACTAAACAAAATGATTCCCTCTCTCTGAGTGGAAGGAACTAACTTCCCTCTCTCAAAAAAGATGTCTTTAGGACAGCACTTACATTCAGTAATCACAGTGTCTCTCACCAGGCCTCAGACCTATTATCCAAGCATTGAGAGACTGACTACAGAGGCTAACACATCCTTTATCAGCCTATCACATGTGGTCTGGCAAACATGGCTGCTAATCAGCTTCTGTCTACCAGACAGACTAAAAGCCTGGGGCATATATATCTCTCATTCACAACCTTTTCAGTGTTTTTGATACAGTATAGATGGTCTCAGTTTAGGACAATTAAAAAATGCCATTTTATATTTATACTACATCTTTTATATGTTGTTTAATTGCATTTCTGAACATTTGTGTTTTCTTTTTTAAACATGTTTTTTTCTGATGTAAGTCTCCTTTCTATTTCTTCTGAGTACTATTCTCAGGTTACACTAAAATGACAAAGATGGTAATTTTATAAATACAATATTTTTCTCTTAATGTGATTTCCTTTTATTAGATACATGTTTTTCTTTTCCTTTGGATTGTTATACTAATATATAATGTAGTAGAAATATATTGTAATATTCCATGATTGAGCCATTTTAACATTCTAATTTGCTGTTGATTTCAGAGGTCATCATAATTGGATAATCATGTGAAAGATACTTTTATGGCTTACTTACTGTATCATTGCTGTTGATAAATGATATCAAATTATCGTTATTGAATATTATATGCCGAGATCACTAGGATTCCACCACTAGGCATTGATAATACACTCTGATTATGATTTCCCCTTCTGGCAAACACATATAATTGATGTTTCTTTTTAAATACAGCTTCATTCTTTATTTAAAAATTTTGTTTAACAGTTATTTTTATGGTTAAAATTATATTTTTCACATTCTTAAATTTGAGAGATAGAGAGCAAATGGTAATTCAACAATTGTAAATTAAATTATTGTTATAGAAGAGAGTGAGAACTACAAGACAATTGCTTTAGTTTTTGTTAACTTTAAGGTCATTCTCTCTTTTTTAAAACAGTCCAAATAATTTCCTGTTATCACATTGAGACAAGAATTGTCTTGAGCTTTTCCTGTTCCATAATTCCTCTTATGAGTCTGCACAATCGGGGGCAGTTTTCTATTAGACAACATCATGATAACGTCTGTATGAAAATTATGTAGTTTGCACCTTTACAAACTTTGCACTGTTATCTGACCTGTCATAAACAAAATTATTCCCCTTCCTGTTAGCGAATACTGTAATGGGGCAAACTGAGGCAATGATAAAAGGTGTGTTTTCTGTAATTACAAGGTTTTTTTTTTTCTAATTTCTACAGTAAAATTTAGGCAATTAAATCAAATGTAATTTATTATAAAGGACAACAAAAGGTTATCCCTCAGACATAAATGCTGACTTTCTGGCTGCCCCCTCCAGGAGGGGGGAGGCAATGCGCTCAGTAGGAGAGGGGGTGGGCCGGTGGTCATGATGTTGCAATTGCATCATCGTGGCCTGGCTACCTGTTGCACTTGTCATGATTACTGGCATTGTGAGGCGGGGCCACGATGACGCGATTCAATATGAGTTGTAGCAACTACCAACCGGACTACCCACTTTATAAAACGACACACGACACAGCGGCTAGTGGTAGTCAACTTTACAATGCTAATCAAGGCAGCAATTTCGTCAGTAAATCCTGACAAAGAAGCTATTTTGATTAGTATTGTAACGTTGACTACTAGCCGCGTGTGTTGTTTTCTATGCGTGGAGTGACGCACTTTGGAGGATCTATGTACTGTGTGTGTGTGTGTGTATATATATATATATATATATATATATATATATAATGTGTATAGTATATACTGACAAAGTCCTGCTGATATAGCGTAAGAGAATAAGCGTGTTGAGGACTTTGTGACTCCTGTGTTTTCGTCAGTCTCAAGCACTGGAATGTAATTATTCATTTTATTGTTGTGTGTGGTGTATGTAATAAATATTTTAAATACTACACTATGAGAGCACATATCTTTTCTCTGTCTTTTGCATCCTTGGATTAATTGGTGTCCCTACATCCTTGTGTATGATGAGCAAAAGGGGTGGATACAGAGCAGCCTTATAAGCTGGAGGTGCCCTGTATAGTGATCCGTGAGCCAGCAAAAGACAGACATACTACATGCCTGCTTAAATTCCATATATTATTACACTAGAAGACACTTATTTCTAACCTTTTGTTTTTCATGAAGCTTATGCAACCTGGCCGGATCCTGGCTGCTGGTGAGGCCAAGAAATCTGTGTCCTACGATGCAGACCCTAGCCTCGGCACTCCCAGGAAAACAAAATGTTGTTTGTAATATTGTTCTTTGCAGAGGGAAAACATGTCCAAGCAATCCTGCTGCTGCATGCTGGCACTTGTGGAAAAAAAAAATAAATCCTACTCGCCAAACCCATTGGATCACCTAATTTTCGGTCCATGTAGAAGTCCACTGGTCTTCAGGAAATAAAAAATTTTAAATACCGAGCAGTGCTAGCATGTAATGACAAATCATCCGGGGATACTGTCATAAGATTGAATGGAGGAAGCGCTAATTGGCTGAGAGTGTGGGCTTGTTTATTGTGTGCACACAGCTGAATTTGTATTCTTTTTTTTTTTCTGTATTTAGAATTTTGATTTTATTATTTCATTTGAATTTTTTTATTGCTATTATTCAACACAATTAACCATTTTTACACCCTGTCTACAGAGGAGGTTTGATATGATGGATTTGTCTGTTCACTCTCTACCTCAAACCTAATGATTTTAATGTTGTAGCTGTATCATCAACAACTGTAAATAAGAAATGACAGGGATTTTGTGTTTAATTTTTTTTCTGTATGCATCTTAAAATGTGTAATTAGGACTTGTTGTGGACAATTTATTTGTGTTATTTAGAGCAATTTACAAAGATGTTTTGTGTTCCAAATATTGTATTAGCATAGTTTCCAAGATAAGCTTTGGTAATCCATGTCCTTAGGTCACACAGTAAGGATTTGCATAAAGATTTTCAAAGGTTCAACAAGTATTTAGTAGCATAATCTACGCTATGTGAGTTGTGCTTGTACAGCAAAAGGAAGTTGGACTGATGGGGTCACTTATTGTGGCATGCTATAATCTGCACCAAGCTGTCTACAGAGTGTAATTATATACATTTACAGCGATCCCCCCCTCACACAGACTCGCCCCCAAACACACACAGACACAGACACACACACAGCTCTTCCCCCTAACACGGATCTTCTCCCCCCTCTACTCTATTGTGCCTTCCTCACTGTCACAGAGTGCTGAGCCTGAAGCAGATAGAGAGATCAGTGCCTCCATACTGTGGGCGTGGTGTAGGCGGAACCACAAGTATCGCTCTGCCCACATCACGCTCCCTGTCTGGAGGCACTGACCTCTATGTGCTTCAGGCACAGCAGGTAATCCGCCCCCTGTCGGATGGCTGATCTCCTGCTCCCTGGCCGGAGCAGGCACCTAGAGCTCATGCTCCACTGGGATCATCCTCTCTACACCCATGATAGTACATACATATAAATAATCCTGCCCACAATTGTATCTTTTAACAAGGTATAGGGTTTGTACAAGTGCGCTTTGACGGCCTTGACTGCTATGAAACCAACATACGGATAGGAGCTGTCTGACCGCAGAGATGCATTCAACTCTGCAAGTAGGGTAATATGTACATTTCCCGTGGGAGCAATTGCAGTCGACTTGCCTTCAACTCTGCATCAACAGCAAAATATCTTGCTCTGAGGATTGCCCTGTGCAGGAGTAGGCTGAGCAGAGAGGTTTTTTGTTTGCCTTTTTTTTTCTCATGTGTAATGTGGGGTACACATTGCAGTGACGCAGCGGCCGGCCGGCCGGCCGGCCAAATGAGCGACCTATTTGGTAAGCATACACACTTAATAATCGGTCACTCTATATGTCTGGCCAGACATCACAACTGGGCGGACATTTAGTATTTGCCCTCCCGGTTGTGGTGTCATTGTCTGCGGTTTCTGCAGCCAGCATAACGGGTTATTTGGCCGGTTGTCCATTTACACTGGCAGATACGCACGATATACAGTATCTGGAAGATATATCTCATCTTCCCTGCTTCATGGTCGATGCAATATTCAACGTCGCTCACATATATATATACCCACAGATGCACTGAATGATACATCGTTCGTCGGCTGTATGAACGATATATTGTATCCCAGCATTAGAGTAATAGGACATTTATGGATCGATTATTTAAAATTAATTACATTTTTATATTTGTTATTCTTCAGTTATTTACAATGTTTTGTAAATATACTTGGAAGGGTTACTAAGCATTGTATATTTGTTTATTCTTACATAAAACTTGTAGAATTAAAATTAGCAGTTATGTACTTTATAAAATATAACCATTAGGAAGGCACATAAAGCTGAATAACAGAAGAATGGTAACTTATGTATACAGCTGTAACCTCTGTGAATCACAGACACAATGTTAATGGAAATATATATATATATTTTTTTTACCTATTTAAAATTACTGGAAAAAAAGCTACTTTTATTTCTGAACAACCTGAGTGGGCTTGATTCGCCAATCCTATGGTATAATCCTATGGTATAGGGCAGGGGTGGCCAACCCGCGGCTCTCGAGCCGCATCCGGCTCTTTCTTTGTTGTGATACGGCGGGCACTGCCTAAGAGGCACAACTACAGGGTACACTGCATAATGGGCACTATTACAGGGGGCATTTCATAAGGGGCACTACTACAGGAAGCACTGCATATAGGGCACTACTACAGAGGGCAATGCATAATGGGCACTATTACAGAGGGCATTGCATAATGGGCAAATGTAATACCAAAGGCGGGCGCACAAACATGGGGCATGGCCTTGTGACAGCGCATGATATTAGCTCTTTAACTTTACTATATATATTTTTGCCTCTGATTGGTTTGCCACCAATGGTATAGGGTTTCCCTCTCACCATCAGTAACCACCTCTTACTGACTCCTCCCACAGCTTCTTGGGCAGGTAACTGATTCCTGCACCAGCACCTGTTTTTTCTGACTTCTGGGGATTTCCTGCTGCTGCAACACCTCCTAGTTTATGTCACTAATTACACACTGGCCCCCTACTATGGTTAGGAGCTACACTCAGGGCAGTTGGTGGAGTCAGCAGACACTGGTCACAACTGCAGGACAGTCAGAAATAGCATTTTACTCTATGCTGGTGGTCAGAAGCAGATGCAAGCGTCTTGAAGAATGAAAGATGGTTATTTGCTCCAATAATATGTCTTAGTATTACAATTGATGTCTCACTTAGAATGTCACAAACAAGCTAGATCCCAAAATAGCAAGGCAGTGCATTATAAATACATTTTTATAGGTGCGCACAGCGCCGCGAGAAAATCCTGTTCGGTGCTGCAGCACTGGACATTAACTATTTCATCACATCAAGGGCAACCATTAACTAGGGCCTGTTTAAAATGTTTCCCAACATTAAAATAATTTCAAAATGATATTTCTCTAGTTCTAGCAGTGGCACTTAACGCCTTTGGTGGTGCAGTTACCAGACACTGTTTTAGAGCCATAGCTAACAAGTATTAGAAATGTATACTACATCATCACATATTCAACCAATGTTAGGCGCAAAGTGATAATATTTCTTCTCGATTCCGCCGAATGTATTAAAAGTCTATGCAGTGGTGGCCAAATGATCTGTGTATCTCAAGGGGATCGATATGAAATACCGACATCGGAAGACCGGCAGTGAAGATCCTGACAGGTAAGTATTTAAACTATGACTAACCTAGCACCCCCCCCCCCTAACCCTCCCTTAGTGGTGCCTAACCCTAACCCCCCCCAAGTGCCTAACCCTAACCCCCCCTGTAAGTGCCTAAACCTACCCCCCCCCCTTCCCCGCAGCCTAAACCTAAGTCTCGCAGGGGGATGCCTAACCCTAACCTCCTCCCGGGGTTGCCTAACCCTAACCCCCCCTTGCAATAGCCTGACTCTAACCCTCCTGGAGGGGTGCCTAGCCCTAAGTCCCCCCGGGAGCCCCTAACCTAACCCTCCCCCCCCCGCAGCTGTCCGCACCAGCTTACCTTCGATCGGTATGCCGTGCGTCAGGCTCCCGACATAGGTAAAATGACAGGTGTCGGGATTTTGACGCCTGTCATTAGACCCCTGCCAGGATTAGACAACCGGGAAGCCGGCGGTCAGCATTTCGACCGTCAGCTTCCTGACTGCATCCCATCTCGAGTCCCTAGCCACAAAAACATTGTTTTTGTATCCACTAATGTTTAGTTTCATATTTTTACTGAAACTAAACATATTTAATATGCTCTTATATAAAATATGAAAGTAAAATACATTACTACATTAATACATTTGATGCCACGCGAATACTATCGTCCCCACATGTGCAGCAGCTGGCTTCTCTCTTTTACGTGTAATGGTTATTTTATACTACTTTGTGTAACACCCTCATGTGTACAGCAGCTGAGAACTGCAAATCCTTATGAAAAGAAAAGAAGAGAAAGAAAGAGAGATAAATTGAAGTTAATATCTCTCCAGCACATCTTGCCTTTTGTTGCAGATAAAGGCACATGGCAAGGAGAGTGCCATAATGAAAATGATTATTTTGTTAAGGTGTTTAATTTTTTGAAATATGATAATTTTGTACGTTTATGTAGTGCAGAGGTTCACTTGTGAGAGTCCAAGTTGCTTTGGTCAAATATTTTTGAGCCTCTGACCCTCACTTTGGCTTGTGTAATGTTCTGTTCATGTACCTGACCTTCTGCTATTCCATTTTTCATCACCCGAGGCTTCTCTTAATGTCCCAGCTAGTCACGTCCTGGGGTGGAGGCAACTAATGGTCTATGACCTGTAGACTCTCCTCAGCAATGCCCATACTGCATTGTAGCAGTGCTTTGTGAAGACACAGGGTCTGATTCAGACTTGGAAATAGAGAGAAATATCTCTCTCAACTGATCATCTTGGTGAAACCATGATGCACTGCACGTGGGGCAGATTTAAAATGTGCAGAGAGATTTAGATTTGGGAGGAGTGTTTCCAAACTGACATCTAAATTGTAGAGTAATAATAAAGCTGTGCAGTATTTGTGGGCTACATGCAAAATCGGCCAGTATTTACCCCACATGTAAAAAAAATGTATGTATTTACACCACTTGCATTACAATATGGTTTGTCCAGGTTCACAGTTGAGAGAGATATCTCACTCTATTCCCAAGTCTGAATCAGGCCCAGAGTTTCTTAGACATACCAGCACAAACCCTAGACTAATACTTGAATCCTTAGTCAGCCAGCCGCATGACCGTATATTCTGGTCCAATAAGAAATGGATTCCACTGGGAACCCCTTACCTAAAATATCATAGCAGCTTTAAGTGTCCTGAGAGAAGTATTAAGCAGATCAGCAACATTTCATACATTTGTCTTCAGGGATTGGGACTTTATCCTAGACGCTCTGCTAATCTTCCACGGGCACACCTTTTACTTCATTTATTGTAGTTGCTTCTATCTTGAAGAACACTCTTGTTTAAAGTCTGCAGATCTACATATCAAAGTCGTCTTAAAGAATTTCACAGGAAATATCTTGATAATCCAATTGTGGAGTGTTAAACGAATCTCTGCCCCAGCTTCGTAGTCCAGTAGTGTGGGGTCTACTCCACTGTGTCTTTATGGTCCATGTTTCCTCTGGGTTCTGTGTCTTCGCAGAGGTGATATTGTTTCCTCTAATGGTGGGCATGCAGCTTTAGAGCATATTAAGGGAAGGAGTCACATGATTGGTGAAGTCGGTGACGCCATATCATATTTAGTTTTGCCTTTATAAAGGGCTCTCTAAGCACTGCAAAGATTATTAGCTCTCTATACTTTGGGTCCCTATAACCCCCAATCTTGTGAAGATTTGGAGGCGATTAGACCCCATGCCTCAAAACTGCAAGCGCAAACCCTAGACTCACACCAGAATCTTTTCAACCAGACATTCAGTTTCCATATTATTAGAGCAAAGAGCAAGGTGGTCAGCAACCTTGTTTCATTTCATTCGTATAGTGCCATGACTTCTTGGACAAAGTGGCCACCAGTGAGCACCATCCTGTATTACATCCCTCTTATACTCTGCGTCTCTATAAAAGACCTTTACTACATCAAGTGTAATCCTCACTCCAGGAGCAGTCATTTTATTTGCTCTGGAGAATAGGTCATTTGCTTTGTGCTTCTTGTCTGATGCTTGGCCGCCTTGGATAAAACCAGTCTCAACAGAGTTTATGAGAGGTAATAACTAAAGCTACAATACTTGCCAAGTAATGGCAAGTAATTTAAGATTCATGTTCAAGAATATTATTAGACATTAGCCGGCTCGTAGGGGTTGGTTCAAGTAGTATGGGCACGCTTATGCTGCATTTATGGTAGCCCTGAAGTCGCAGATTATATAGGGTTTACAGAAATCTGCAAGATTGAGGTGTGATGGGGGCGAGTTGATGGGGTATCCACAAAGGTACATCACGGGTCTCATGGCAAATTGAATCGACCCCTTAGTGTTGGGTTTCGCCCTTCTTTCAGCGTAAACACTATTGATGTATCCACTACTGTTGGTGGCTACATCAATTTTCTTTTTTTGCTTTCAACAAATAGCACAGCTCATAAAGCATACCAATATATCCTCATACACTGTTTCTGCAGTTACCCCAAAAAGCCCTTCTCGGCACAGCAGCTCCCGTGCGACTTGGCTAAGACTCTTTCGTATCTTTTTCACCTGAAAATGTATCTTGGTCGCAATTGGATGTGACAACAACTTTAGGATACTGCACTGATTGATTTGATTTGCAAAGTGCTATGATGCAGCTGTCACAACTTTTTTTCGACACCAAGGGCCTGATTCAGAGCCGGACGCAATTAGCGCTCGCTCGTCCAGAAAATAGGGGTGGCTATTCAAATGAACCGTTCGCTCTTTGCAGTCTGTTCACGCCTCTAGGTCTGAACGAGCGAACAAAACTTGCGGTTGTTTTTTGGAAAAATACGCCCCATGGCCGCTCGCATCCTACGTCGTGTCCGCTATTTATTGGATTAATCGAGTAAATCGACCAGGGTATGAACTGCTCGCTATTCTTGGGGTTGGTTTTTGCTACCACAATCTTGCGAGCAGTTCTGGCTATAAAATAACCCAGTAATTATGCACACCCATAAAACGTCCGTTTTGACCTTTAAGCACGCCTGCGTTCGGATCTCCATTCCCCGTTTTCAAGCACCTTCCCCTGTTACCACCCACATACGCCTCTTTCTGTCAATCAAATTTTCAGGCATTCGCTATTTTGCGAGCCCATGAATTTCGACCGCACTGACTGGTTCGCGCATGCGTATAACGATCCGTACACATGCGCAGTTGGGCAAACATCGCTCGGAGCGAACGAGCGGCCGCTTACGAGCTGCTCTGAATCAGGCCCTTTGTTCTGTGCTGTATTTAAGAAACCCTATGACAGAAGATAGTCAAGTTGCCCTGTATAAGAGGTCTGTTGAATGCCAATATAGAACAGATGCTTTAATCTCTGACAGGTTGTGAATCTCTTTGCACACATACTAAACATGTGCAGGTGGTTAGTCATTGACATGTCTGTTGGTTGCTGGAAATTGAAGGTGCAGACTTCTTGAAACTCAGTACAAAAATAAAACTGATAATGATGTATTTGTCTGCTAGTGGTGGTAATGAAGTCAGACACTGATAGTACAGTAATTTCACTTAACAGCATCTTTTGTATGAAAATCTATTTTTCTACATTGTGATTTTATTTATTGCCCTGTTTATGTAGGACTGTATACCTTACCCATACAAAACTATTTTCTTAGATTTCTAAATCTTTAGGTACAAAATAAAATACAACACATGAAGGCTGCAAATGACTTTGGTCAAGGTACATAATGGGGGGAAACAGCAAAGACAGAGTGGGTGCAGACTGCTGAAATGTGTACATAATCTTAATAAGACACTGAAATCCTATTTTGTTTTACGTTTTTTTCTTTTTTGTTTAAATATAGTTTTATTTAACTACTGGGCAAAATATAGAGGTCATCAATGCAGGAATTCATTAAGAAACAAAGAAAACGAATGTAGCCTATGCAATAACACTGTTCATCAATAAACCTCTATTGAGAGATAATTTAATCACATGTAATTATCCTCTTCCTCTTTTTTTTTTTTTCACTAGACGTGTACCCCTTTTGTCAACTATAAACTGGATAGGTTATTGAAATACAGGATAGTCACTAATCCAGAGGCTCCCAAACGCGGTTCTCAAGGCTCCCCAACTGGTCAGGTTTTAGAAATATCCATGGTTGAGTAGAGGTGATTAAATCAAATTGACTAAGGTACTAATTAAATCACCTGTGCTCAGCCTTGAGGACCGTGTTTGGGAATTTCTGTGGCCTAATCTGTTCAGTTTAAATGGATGTTTTAGATCTGATGCAAATCCTGTTTTTAGTTTCTTCATCACATACCTCACCTGCATCGAGATTGAGGCCCTCATTCAGAGGCGGTCGGAGGATGCAAGCGGTCGCTCAGAAACTGGGCGGCCGCTTGCATCCTGACCGCCCGCCTCTGTTTCGGTCGTTAGGCTGTGGGTTTATACCCACAGCTCTAACGACCGCTAGGCTATAGCCATCGCGACCATCAGGGCTTACGACGAGACCCTAGGGTAGGGTCTCACTTGTCGTAAGCCCCGGAAAGCTTCTGGCTATGTCAGAGCCGGAAGCTCTCCACTGACATCAATAGTGATGTCAGTGGGGCCTCCCCCAAACGGCAGGCGTTCCCATGGGAACGCCTCAGTTTGGCCTGCCACCCCCCCGGCCCGCCTTCCAAACGGGGCGAGCTGTCAATCAACATCGACAGCTCGCCCCCTTTGGAAAGAGACCCGCTACGACCGGCGCTGTCGGTCGTAGCGGGTCTCACGCATGTGCACGAAGGAGCCGGCTCCCTCGTGCGCATGCGCACTGGACAAACATCGAGGCGGCCGTGCAGTCGTAGACCGTACGGCCGCCTCTGAATGAAACCCTGAATGCTGTGTACAGTGCATCTGGAAAGTATTCACAGCGCTTCACTTTTTCCACATTACCCCATAATGACCCTATAGTGGAAAAAGTGAAGCGCTGTGAATACTTTACGGATGCACTGTGTAAAGATTGGAATGCAGAATAAAAGCTGGCTTTTCACTAGAACCTCAGTTTGTCAATGACGGGCAGGGCACACGTGCGTTGTGAATGGAAGAGCTACCATTTTATAATGGATGGTTATGAATGTGTAATTTTTTCCGTAACCTTTACTGACATCTGTTTGGCATATGGGATTAAGCAAATTGTATATGGGTACTATTGACTGACATGTACATCATCATGCTTTCTAATATTTAAGTGCCAGTTGATGCACCCATGTATAGTTTATGGAAATACAGTTTGGAATTCGATAAAACAGCACGTTTGTTTATGTAATCCAACTTCATTATCATCTTTTTTTTAGTATCTTTTAGATATGGTTTACCAGATGGGCAATTTAACTTTATTAGTATTGTGATTTGATGTGAACTGTGTTTTGTTTTTTTATATATTATTCCATACAGGTTGGGTATCAAATCCCGACAGCGGCATCCCGATGGATGAAGATCCCGACAGGGGTGGTAAGTATGCTATCCCTACCCCCCCCAACCCTAACCCTTCCTTAGTGGTACCTAACCCTAACCTTCCCGCACCCTAAGCCTAATTCTTCCAAGGGAGGGGGTGCCTAACCCCCCCCCGCCCAGTGGTGCCTAACCCTCCCTCTTCGTAGCCTAACTCTAATCTCCCCCCAACAGTTCCTAAACCTAACCCTGTCCGTGGCTAACACCTAACAAGCCCCGCTTACCTTCGTTCGGGTTGCCGGCTGTCGGAATTTCGGCGTCGGAATAAAGATAGGCGTCGGGATTTCAATGCCTATCTTTAGTCCCAGGTCGGGCTTCTGACATCGGGATTCCGACTGCCGTCATTCCTGCCGCCGGTAATATAACTACATCCCATTCCATACAGCGCATCAGAAGCATATTTACAGTTTTGGATTTGTATTTTTTTTCGTTTTTAATAGTAGTTAAGCTGTATTATGTGGCCCAACTTTTTCATATATATTATATATATATATATATATATATATATATATATATATTTTTTTTTAAGAAATATTACGAACTACAGGAATAGAATTTAGGCTGTAGTGTGTTTAGAAAATATCACTTATATGTACTACAAAATAGCTTCTGTGCTCTCTCTGGGTGTGGTATAAGCGATAGACAAAAATTAGTTAGACAATGTCTAGTTCTACCCCAGTTGTTAGACAGTCAATAGATCGACAGGTACAAAATGTCGACACACTAAAGGTCGACATGTAAGAAGGTCGACATGTACAAATGGTCGACAGGGTCAAAAGGTCGACATGGAAAAGGTCGCCATGAAAATGGTCGACACATTTTTTTAAAATGTTTTTTGTGTAAATACCATTCGGCCCCTTGCGGGCTCGCTTCGCTTGCCACGCTGCGGGCACGGTGGCTCGCTTCGCTCGCCACATGGATTTATTCCCCCTCCATGTCCACTTGGATGGTAGGGAATGACGTTGGATGGTAGGGAATGACGTTGGACACTGGCTCATCTTAAGTGCCTAACCTTAAACCGAAATTTTTTTAAAAAATGTGTCGATAATTTTTGTGTCGACCATTTTCATGTCGACCTTTGACCCTGTCGACCTTCTTATATGTCGACCTTTAGTGTGTCAACATTTTGTACCTGTCGACCTTTTGTACCTGTCGATCTATTGACTGTCTAACAACTGGGGTCGATCTAGACATTGTCTAACTAATTACTGTCTATCTACAGTCCGGCACCCCTCTCTCTTTATACAAACAATAAAGCAATGAAAAGAGAGCTGTGACTACAGACACCTACCTAAATAGTCCTTGGCTAGCAAGCCCAAATTAAGTACTTGAGCTATTCACAGCCTGAGTTGTCAGTTTGTTAGATCCAGGACCTTGCATGGCATACAGTGCTTTTTTGATACTTAGGTGGCCTTTTTGACTTTTCTTCTTCAAGGTTATTCACATTGAACCAATGTCTTTTTGTACAAAACATAGTTTTGAATTATTGGGCTCAAATAAATTCAACGCAAATAGAATAGCGCCGATAAAACTGCTGGTTCGATGCTGTTTTCTGCCCATAGCGCCGCGGAAACAGCATCACACCGGGCACTTATGTTGGAGAAGGCCGGTTCTCACGACTAAACACCATGTTCTCCGACATAACCGTGTGCTGAATTGAATAGCTCCGGGAGCTCCCTCCCGGCGCTATTCAATTTGCGTTGAATAGAATTGAGCCTAATACTTGATAAAGAATGTGTATTTTTTTTTCTTTATAAAACATTCATTTTACAAGCTTCATTTAGTTATATTACTTTTGTTGGGAATTAAAGCAATATAAATCAAATCCATGACTAAATACACATAACGATGGAACTAGTTTCCATGTGTTTAATTGTCCCTTGTATAACATTAAAGCATCTTTTAATTGCCTATTTTGTCAATAACAGTAAGGAACACATGTCATTTCTTTTGGAGGACACCAATCTGTCTTTACCAAGAAAATTAACAAAATATTTTAATGTACGACATTTTCCTTTTATTTAATTTTTGTTTTCAATAATCCAAGTAAAATGTCAGTTGATCGATGCACAGCAGGCAGTTGTCAACTAATTCAATAAACACCTTTTTTGATCATTTCGTTTGACAACTTCTGATAGAGAAACTTTTATTGAACAACAACAACAACAAAATCATTGATCTGGAAAAATTCTAATTTGGAGGTAACGTTTTCCTGTGTGCTGCCATGAAATGGTACAGTGGGCACAGATATATTAACTGTCCATTTGGATAATTATTTTGGAGTTCAAAGTGTAGTTACCGCTATACACTTTCCTTTAACAAAATAACTTGTAGTTAGGGGCATAGCTTTCAAGATAAAGTGCTTCTTTACTTTGTAAATGGTACACAAACATGTAGACTAATTGTAAGATTAACTAATGAGTTGCTATGAATTTATCAATTATGGATAGCAAGTAAGAAAGAAATTAGCTTTGATAAAGTAAATATATGATAACACACACAGTCGCGTCACAAGGGGGTGCGGACCGCCGAGTGGTGACACCAAAGTGCAGACACCTCAGTGACAGGAGCCGGATGCTGCAGTGTAGGTTTACGTGCAGTACTTGGCTCCTGACACAGTGAGGGAGCCGGCACTCCACACAGACTGATCCCCGGGGGCAGTCTGCATCTCCGGCACCCCCGGAGTGTAAAAAATGGGAGTTCAGGCCACGTTCCCACCCGCGAAGCTTCGCCCCCTCTTTGCCGATGCCTGGCTTCACGCACACACTACAAGGCAGCCCACTCCTACCCGCACAGGGTGTCAGAATTGGTAGGGACGCCACTTCGCGCCTACAATTTCACCAAATACACACATATACAGTATATATTTTTATATATACACTGTATGTGTATATATATATATATATATATATCCACTGACTGCCGGCACTCAATAATAAACAAACAGTCCTCCGATGCACAGAAAATAGTAAATACCGTATCCAAAAAAGCACTGGCACTCAGAGGTATTATGCAATAACAGCGTGTATTAGTCGACGTTTCAAGGCCGAAGCCCCGTCATCAGGACTGCATCATCACACAGGACAACATATATACAAGACAATACATAAAACTTACCCCTCCTAAATACCATAAGTACAGCATGTGGTCCATCCTCTTCGCCGCGCGGCCGCTGACCGCCCGTCACACAAATATCCGCGTCATTTCCGATTGCCACAGGACGCGTCTCCATGGTAACGCATAAGCATGCGTTCCATGATACACAGTCTCTGCGCTCCACAGACGACCTCACGATCACGTTCCATTGTCTTTGAGATGAGGTGATCGTGCTAAACTGTTATTGATTAAAGAATCCAGATGGATAATGCGATTAAATACTATTTCTCCTTTTGGTCTGAATGAAAAACTTAATTGGAATAGTTTAGTCTAAATTCATTCTATTTATGAGTCCAGTAGTTAGATAATGCGTTTTTTGTCATTTATGTAATGTACATTATTATGTATTACTGTTGGGTTGTTCGCGATATGCTTCACCATGGTTGTAACTATTGCTGTGCACTGTGGTTCATTTGTTCTCTGTGCATACCCCTCTGCCATTACAGTACATCCTGAGGTCGTCTGTGGAGCGCAGAGACTGTGTGTCATGGAACGCATGCTTATGCGTTACCATGGAGACGCGTCCTGTGGCACCCGGAAATGACGCGGATATTTGTGCGACGGGCAGTGAGCGGCCGCACGGCGAGGAGGATGGACCACATGCTGCACTTATGGTATTTAGGAGGGGTAAGTTTTATGTATTGTCTTGTATATATGTTGTCCTGTGTGATGATGCAGTCCAGATGACGGGGCTTTGGCCTTGAAACGTCAACTAATACACGCTGTTATTGCACAATACCTCTGAGTGCCAGTTCCTCTTTGGATATGGTATATATATATATATATATACTGTATATATATATATATATATATATATATATATATATATATAAGGTCTGTCTGAAAGGTTTGGTGAATGGTCTGATATATCTGTATGCAACACTTGCAACAAGGTCACTTGTGCTCGCTGACATGCATGGACATGTCTGGACCTGCCCCCAATCGGGGTTTGCCCGAGGCCGCCACCGCACTGCCATTGCATTCATTTAAACAGAGTGTCCTGAGCAGTGTGCGTCAAACAGCAATAATTAATCTCGTTAAACTGTAGGAATGTATAAATGTGGCGCACTTGAATAATAAGCTAAATAATTGTCAAGTAAGAATAACAAAGTATGTGAATAATGATATTATAAAACAACTAATTTACATTTTGTCTTTTGATTTGTGACTATGGACAGTAGGACTAGACACAAATTGAAAGAATGTATAAGAGAATGTAAATGTCATATTATAAAGAGAATCACAATCTGGAACCCTTTTGTTTTTGAATCCATCAGCAATGTACTAGAAACCCGGAGGGTTTAAACAATGACAGATTTTACGCAATGTCTGGTGTGAACTACTTTGAACATATCTCCTGCTTGGATAGTTTATAGTGTCAAAATAAACTGAAACTATATGATTTTGGAAATATGTGAATTCCTTTCAATTTAATCCTGAAAAAAATATTATAATAAATAACTATTAGCAATATTCAGCTATGAATAATCAAGTCTGTACGTAAAGATTATTACAGTAATACTTGACATTACCACCGTAATGGGTCTAATGTGCATGTATAGAAGATCTACCTACTGTATTGCAATTTTTGATGCTTGATCAGCAATAGTTACTTTTTTTATTCTGAAATTATATATTTTATACTTATCAGGAGTTCAATACTACAGTTTGATGTAAGACCAAATAATGTGAAAGATATTTGACTGCCCTCTTCTGGTTATATATATATATATATATATATATATATATATAATATGTGTGTATATATATATATGTATGTATGTATGTATGTATATATATTTATATATATATATATATATATATATAGTGATAGAAGCACTGGTAAAGTGGTCAATGGCAGGTGCATTTGTCCTAGGTCTTGGCCTATGTGTTCTAAAACGCCCCAGGAGAAGTCTGTTTTGTAAATAGATCAGAGTATCGGCATTTGGAAAAGCCGGTTTGAGTCTTGGGTGTGTGGATGTGAGGAGAGGGAGGGCTCCATCCACAGGCCACTCAAGGTTTTGGGCCTTTCAGTCTGGTAACAGGCTCATTACGGCTTGCAACTGGAAATGGCTAAGATAAGCATGGTTTGTTTGTGGCTGAGTATCTCATACCTGGGGAAGTAGGCATGCAGACTAGCATGTCCAGAGACACTGTATGATTACCCTGTAAGTACTGTGCACGTGCTGTTATTGATGGTGAGGGCAGTAGGCCCTACCGTTCTGATAATGAGGGTACCCACTGTTTAGTTAGTGCCCAGACGGGCTAGGGTTCTGTATACTGTTTTATTTTGTTTATGCATTTGGTACAATAAAGACTGGCGCCGACCAGTTTGTACAAGAACCCCAGAGTTGTGTCCTGTTTCCTCGGCTGCTGTGTGTGTAAAGAGGGAGTCCATCTACCCCAGGAGAGGCACCCCTATCCCGACTGTGTCACAATAAATATATATATATATAAACCAAGCCCCGGTACTCCAAGTCCAATATACCATATCCTGCTCTGGCCGGCGCCCCCACAATACAGCAATATATGGAGAGAGGCGGCACTCAGAGTCTTTTCAATCAAAAAGTGAACCCTATGCCAGGGTGATTTATTGGGTCGATGTTTCGGGGACCGTATCCCCTTCCTCAGGCCTATATATATATATATACATATATATATATATATATATATGTGCATCTTTTTCTAAAATGTTTGCGCAAACATAGGAGTTAAAAAACAAATTTCATTTAAAAAAATTTGATTTATTACTCCTTTGTAACTTGGCATCTATGCTTAGTACTGTGTGTATAGACTTTCTGATCTTTGAGGGTGCTTAATTTTTAAATATTCTCCTAGGGTTCTTTGTGATAAACCCTAGGACTCTTCGATGGAGATTTGATGGTGTACTGTTTATGTCTCATGGGATTACCTAGTAAAATCATACATATCTGTCTGACCATTTAACCACCTTTTATCACATATTTCTCCTTCAGGAATTGGATTAGGAAACAGAGGCACAGAGAAAAAGTATTTACAGTTTGCATAATATAAACTATTTTATGTAGTAGTAGTACATACACACACGTTTGTATATTCTCCCTGTGCTTGCGTGGGTTTCCTCCGGGTGCTCCGGTTTCCTCCCACACGCCAAAAATATACTGGTAGGTTAATTGGCTCCAAACAAAATTAACCCTAGTGTGTATGTGTATACACTACGACAGTAATAGGGAACATAGATTGTAGGCTCCACTGGGGCAGGGACTGATATGAATGGGCAAAATATTCTCTGTAAAGCGCTGCGGAATATGTGCGCTATATAAATAACTGGTAATACATAATAATAATAAACTACATATATATATATATATATTGAGAGAGAGAGAGAGAGAGAGAGATGTATAATATATATAGAGAGATAGTTATTTATGTGTTTTATAGCCCTTCTTCTGTCTGGAAGGCTGTGTAGTGCTGCACTTCCTTTTCTGAGTCACAGAACAGACTTTTATTGGGGGAGGTGGGTAATTCGACCTTGTCACTAGCGAGCCAAATGCATTTCTTCTTCTGGCTTATACAAAGCATGTGAGTTATGCATTTGGCCATAGTTTGCAGCCTTAATCTGAGCAGCTGCTACCTGACAGTTAGTGTGGACAAGTGCAGCATGTTGTCATTCAGGGACGCTCAGACCACAGTACCTGCTCATCCTGGATTTTAGAAAGATATGACTCTACAGTGGAAGGTACATTGACAGGTAAGATAGATCCTATATTTAACTATGCGTAGCTGTTGGCGAGCAATGAAATAGCACAGCCAGGAACTGGATAAGTATTTTCTTACATTATACAGTCTCGGGCATCATGTTGAGCTTTCCTAAACAGACACATTGAACTTTCACTGTTTTGTAAATACTCAATGACTAGCAACAAATCGCATGTTAGTGGGACTGTGTATTGTTACAGTAATAAGTCAAACTGAGACACCACATACAGTTGGCTTTTTATGCATATATATATAAATGCTACATACTTATCTTATTTCTCTTTTGCCACAGTTCAGTATACGTATAGGTTTATTTACACGTGTATACTACATATATTGTATTTATGGTTTCTGCATCACACTTGTTCTATTCCATTTATAAGATTGAAAGGGCTTATTTATAGAGGGAGCCTTCGCATAATGCAGTGGGTTCCGTAAGTAAATGCCAAGGAAAGCAGTGTCTCAGCCAAGTACTTATTTTGTAAAAAAGTAATAGAGCAAGTGTTGTGCCTATTACTTCATAATGTATTAAAACATTCTCTTAAATTTTCTATTTATTCAGCCTAACTTGGCACACAGTATCGCGAGCACTTAAGAATGTTTGTGTGTGTATGTATGTGTGTGCGATGCGTGTGTGTGTGTGTGTGTGTGTATGTATGTATGTATATATATATATATATATATATGTGTGTGTGTGTCTATCGTACATGCTGTATATCTTGCATTCATTTTTCTCCTAATATTTAGGCACATTGTTAACAGTCCCCTAATTACATGTCACGATATGATTGATGTATTCAGACTAAATAGGCTGTTTTTGTCACACCTGCCTAGACATGTTTTGAAACCTTGCTATAATCTGTTAATTACTAATTGGAAGCAATTCATATTTTGTTCCTATTTGTTTGCTTTGTTGTGTTGAATTTTTATCACTTGTCTTTCAGTGTAACCCGTCTGATCACTACTTTTCAAAGACCATATTTGTTGTGGGTATTATTGTTTATGAAGTGCCAACATTGTGCAATGATTCAGACTGCTGGCTATATTCATGCATTTGTAATATATTTGGAATTTAGCAAATTACATGAACTATTTATTGCATTTTGTTTACTAACTTAATCCAGGTGTCCCCACATAACTGAATTTATTTGTTAGTAAGAATGACAGCTAGTCATACGTGGGCTGTCAAAATTGTGTTGACATTTTAACTTATAGATCACTGAAATTCTGTCCTGTAATTTTTATTATTAATTTTTTTAAATATAAGAACTTTTTTTTTCACTCCTAATCAGTCAACATGATGGGGAAGAAGTACAGTATAAAAAGAATTTGAAATATGTTTTTATCATTTTTGTAGGTCTGATGTGATAAAGTACCATTGTTAAATTTAAGCACCTATCCGACTTCTGAGGCTTTTCAGATAGAAGGAGGGGCTGGGCTGCACATCCTAATATTAAACATGATAATAGGTGTTCAGAGAAGATCAGATTTAGGCAGAAGACAATTGTGTTCTTAAAATTTAATTTAAAAATGCAGCAATATATAATGTGTAGCATCTGATCGGTTTATGTAGACTTCATTTTGGAGACGGAACAAAATGAATGTATGTACGCGTGAATCGTCACTTTGATCGGGACTTTCGGATTTAAATGTAGTCGAAAGTAAAATCGCATTGAAAGTATCATTGTTCAAGTGTGCACCTAGCTTAAGACTTTCTTCTAAAGACACAGCACTGGTCTTACTACAGCGTAATGTAATTATTTATCTGCAAATGTGAAAATAAAATCCCATAAAAACAAAATGCTGCTTGCATAAGTATTCAACCCCTGCAAATTAATACTTTGTTAAGCCACATGTTGCTGCAGTAACAGCTTTAAGTCTGTTGTGGTAAGTTTCTGCCAGGTTTGCACACTGTTTGGGAGTGATTTTTGCCCATTCTTCCTTGCAGATTTGCACTAGGTTGTTCAGGTTGGTTGGATGATGCTTGTGGACAACAATTTTCAAACCGTTCCACAGATTCCCTGGATTTAGATCTGGACTTTGACTTTGTGCATGCCACCGAAACGGCCGCCATGCTGATGCTGACATTGCCCTGACACTTTTTCTATGATAGATTTTGAACTATTTTGTAGTTTAATCATTTTTAATGCTGTGGGCCGTATTCAATTAGAAGCGAAAAGTCAGTTACCGGACTCTTCGCCATCATTGCTGGTTTTGCTGGTAATAAAGTATTGCGCTTGTCCCTGTTTATCCCCATATTCAATTCCAAATTGGCGAAAACGGGACCCGGTGAAACTGAAATCAGCTAAAAGTTCTGTCCTTTTTGGGGAAATCAACTTGACCCTATCCCCCCCCCAAAAAAGATGCTCTGACATGGGAGATCACTCTGGAAACCCCCAAATAGCCCTGCTGAAGGTATTTGATGTTTTTAAATGTTCTCAATCTGAGCTTTATAGCGTTTTTACAGTAGTGGTGATGAATAGCATTTTGGAGTTTTTTTGGGGGAAAATAAGTAGTCCCATCAAATTTGGGGTACATGAAAATGGGTACTAGCATATTTTGGAGTTGCTAATGTGAAGTTTTAAAAAACTTGAAAAATCCACCTACTACTTGCAATAACAAAAAAAACACCCGGCCATACTTGGGGACCCCCAAGCCCGAGTCTATTTCGCTAGTTTTCAAGTTTGTCCCTTAACTTTGTTTTTTTTTCGCCCTCAAAACAAAAGTACTTTTTTGGGGTGTCATAAGGTACTTTTTTTTAATTTTTTTACACAGATTAGCTTTAGGGAACTGTCCAAGGGGTGCAGGGTGGTTTTGGGAAGTCTGCACCCCAAAACCCCAATTCTTCACTTTTTCTCGCCACCTATTAATTTATTTATTTACTACCAGTTATTTATATAGCGCACACATATTCCGCAGCGCTTTACAGAGAATGTCTGGGCATTCACATGAGTCCCTGCCCCAGTGGAGCTTACACTGTATATTCCCTACCACATGTACATACACATACACACTAGGGTTAATATGTGTTGGGAGCCAATTAACCTACCAGTATATTTTTGGAGTGTGGGAGGAAACCGGAGTACCCGGGGAAACCCACGTAAGCACAGGGAGAATATACAAACTCCGCACAGTTAGGGCCGTGGTGGGAATTGAACCCATGACCTCAGTGCTGTGAGGCAGTAATGCTAACCATTACACCGTCTGTACATAGGCGATACTTTTTCGCCAGGTCTGATGCATTGACTTTTCGCACCGGCAAAAAGTCAGACTAATTGAATACGGAGATAAATGAAATCGCCGAAAATGACGTAATCGGCGAAAAAGTATCGCCAAAACGGACTTTTCACTTCTAATTGAATACGGCCCTATGGCTTAATACTTTTCTGCTTGAAACTACTATTTATTAATCCTGATAGGCCTATATGGATGTAGATTGGCAGCTGAAGCTTTGAGTATGTGTCGTCCAAATAAGTGATTGGGTGAGACTCATCCTTTACCACCAGTGGCAGGCTGATTAATGTGTGGGTATATCTTTATCTTTCACGCATTTGTACTATATTCTATAAATTAAATTTCCTTTAAACTAAGCAGATTTTTTTTTTGTTTTACCTTCGTGTTAACTACCAACACTAGACCTCACTTAAGGGACTGATTCTGAGTTGGGAGCAAAGGAAAAACATCAAGTAACTTTTCATATGGGCAAACCATGTTGTACTGCAAGGGGTGCAAATACATTTATTATGAAAACAATACAATTTATCAGGCGCTCCTTTTTCTGAGATATATATATGTGAACTTCCAAGTAACAGTCTTTATAAACTGACTTTTCTTTCTTCTAATATGATCCTTTCTCTGGGGATCCCTCAAATGAAGCAATCTTTTCTCCCAATGTTTTTTTTCCCAATATGTAAAAGACATAAACAAAAAAGTACTAGAAATGGACATCCCTAAGAAAGAGAGGTGAGCCTGAAAGAACTCAGCTCATTGTTGGCTTGTGGTAAGGAAGGGGCCAGCCACCACAATGCACAGTATTGATCTATTAGCTGCATATATTGGGTTCTGGAGCTGGACATCCACACACTCAAAGCTCCACATCTGGGGCCATCATCAAGTGAGGAGCTCTGTAAAATATACAGTACTAAAAATATAAAGCACAATCATAAGCCCAGGATCATACTTTACATGCCTCTTGGTCACAAGCTTTGCTCGTGCACAGTATACCTGTGGCCCAGCCTGTTCCTGGTAATACATATGCATGTACATTTGGCAGTTTTATTATTATAAACCATTTGTCTAGAAAACCTTTCCTGTGGTGTGTTTCAATCAGCAGACAGGAAGATTTCGTTGGGTCTTTAATATCTTGTGTTCTAAAAAGCTCCTGAAAATGAATTGGTATGTAATGCTGGCTGTCTGGATGCCTCCTATCAAAATACCGACAGCTGCATCCCGATGGATTGCTTACCCTCCCCCTTCTCCCCCTAACAATCCCTTCTTGTAGCCAGCCTAACCCTCCCTGTTAGTGCTTAAACCTAAGTCTCCCCCCTTTGTGCCTAAACCTAACCCTCCCCCTTAGTGCCTAACCCTAATCCCCCCCAGTGGTCCCTAACCCTCCCCTCTAGGGGTGCCTACCCCTAACTCCCCCCCACCCAAAGAAACATAACGCTAGCCCCGCTATTCTACCTAAACCTAACTCTCCCCGCCCCCCGCATCTAACGCTGAGGGTGCCCCGGTTTCACCTCGTTTGGGCAGCTTTCCTTCTGGACGTCGGGATTAAGATAGGCGTCGTATTTCGACGCCTGTTTTATGTTCCTTGTCAGGCTTCCCCCGTCAGGATTTAGATGTAATAACTACATTCCCCTGAAACACTGCTGGGGTATTAGTAGGTTTTTAATAAAACCATCATGTAGGCTACTTTAAGTTTTATGGTTTTGACATTGCAGATCTGTCTACTTAAATATTTCTTTACCATGTGATCCATGGAAAGTACTTTGCATGCGGCAAGCCACAAAAAAGGCAATAAGATATTTTAAATGATGCATGAAAGCTAATGTTGGTTTAATGCAGAAATACCCTAGGCTGGAATAAAAGCCATAATCTTTTTATGAGTGTATCTGCAGGATTAAAAACTTGAACTATAATTGCATTGAGTAAATATAAGCCCTATCTATAATTTCTTTTTTTCTATGGTTTGCCTTATGTACGATATGTTATACTCTGTTAGACCCTGTGTAGTCTGGCGCCTTACAAATTAATGATGATTGAATGCTGTTAACAAAAGGGTGAGAGGCCAAAGCTGGGTGCACACTAGACAATGTGCAAACGATGCAACATCATTTCCCTTGAACTTCCGGGCAGACGATATAGTAAATACACATTAAACGATTTAACAAACGATCAAATGATTTATCGTTCATCATTTAAATTATTTCATCGTTAACGATATGTCGTTTGCTCTCCTAAACTCTCATGACCATCTTAAAGATTTCAGCTAAATTTAAATAAGGGTCTGGGCTTGGTATATCCCTGCTGAATGCTCCCCATTGCTTGACTACTCTGCTTTGTTTTGCCTGGCTAAACAAAGTGCTTTATTACTTCTCTTACGATGGATCCTTTCCACTATCAAGTGATGATATCATATGATGCAGTTGTGTTGTTACAAGCTGATAGGGAGAGTGCTGAGAGTAGGAGAAAAGTGATGCGGTCCTGTTGAACAAAGCAGTGGCTGCTGCAGAGAAAGTCTC
Source organism: Taudactylus pleione (assembly GCA_031769625.1). Lineage (NCBI taxonomy): Eukaryota > Metazoa > Chordata > Amphibia > Anura > Myobatrachidae > Taudactylus > Taudactylus pleione. The sequence continues at coordinate 51,536,372 of JAUIMM010000015.1, forward strand.
ACTCTCACATGCCGCTGCTAATGGAGATTCGGAAAAATAACCCCCACGACTACCGCAATTTCCTGCGAATGGATGATGCCACCTTCCAAGATTTGCTGAGCCTGGTGACGCCCCACAGTCACAGGCAGAACACCAAGCTTCGGAGGGCCATCCCTTCTGAGGACAGGCTAGTGGCTTCCCTGAGGTTCCTGGCTACAGGAAGATCCCTGGCTGACTTCAAGTATCGCTCTTTCATCTCCCCTCAAGCTTTGGGCCTAATCATCTCTGACACAAGCAACGCCATCATTGCAGTCCAGAGGCTTGAAGGTAAGAAAAAAAAAACACCACCACTTTTTTGGTGCAAAATAAACATTTTTTTTTATATATATAGAAATTGCACCATTTTCTGTGCAAACAAATATATATATATAAATATATCAAAATACTTAGGCACATCAGTGCAAAGAACTAAATGTAAACATATAAAATAGACATTTAAAAAAAAAAAAATGTGATTCTACACATTTTAACAAAAATGCACATCAGTGCGGATAACAAAATTACATTACATTTTAACAATTGGGGGTCCCCCTCTGGAGCCTCACACTGCATCAGGGCAGAAAACACGTGCCCCGAAGCTGTAGACTCATAGACATGAGGGGGGAGGACGAGGTGGAGGATATGATGGGGTGAAAGCCCTCATTGTGCTTGAGGGGTGGGGGTGAACTCATAAATCCCTGTATTTGGGGTCAGAGTGTTCCATCTTGCCCTAGTGAGCAGATCATTACATATCCGCTCACGCTCAAATTCCACTTGTTGAGACTTGGGGACTGGCCAAATATGAGCGCTATAAGGATAAGCTGTGTGGTGGGTAGCCAGCACCTTCTCCACCTTTGAAAAATAAAGGACGCTGCAGCAGTAAGGGGTGATGTTTTCCTCTGCCTTTTTCTGGCCTTCTCGTGGGTGGCTATGCTGGGGTGCAGTCTGGGTGTCAGCGTCACTGTCTGTCGGATGTGGGATGGTTGCCTCCACAATTTTCTCCAGTTCAGGTGTGTAAGTCTGCAAGATAATGAACTTATGTTACAAAAACATATTGACATGTTACCCCCCCCCCCCTTTTAGTTCCCTTATACTGTGGAGGAATGGAAAGTATTGCTGAGGAGTTCTAGCAAAGATGGAACTTCCCTAACTGCAGTAGAGCTATTGATGGCAAGCATGTGCGCATAACCCTACCTGCAAACTCTGGTTCATTTTCTTATTATTACAAGGGGTACTTTAGCATTGTCATGATGGCCGTGGTTAATGCTAACTATGAATTTCTTTTTGTGGATGTTGGCAAGAATGGCCGTGCTTCGGATGGAGGGTCCTTCAAACAGATGGCCTTCTACGACAGGCTCATCGCTAAAACCCTCAAGTTACCATCAATGGAGGAGACGAAGCACGGGCTGAATTTTGCGTTCGTGGCGGACGAGGCCTTTGCACTCCATGAGCATATTATTAAGCAGTATGTACAGAGGGGCCGGACCAAGGAGAAGCAGATCTACAATTACACTATATCTCGGACACGCCGGATTGCGGAGAACGCCTTTGGGATCCTCAACAACTGCTTCTGGATGTTCCACACACCCATAAACCTGCATGTGGACAAGATAGACTGGGTCGTCTCGGCTTGCTGTGTCCTCCATAACTATATGAGGCGTAAAAACACTGGACAGTAGTCAGTGAGTGCAGCAACGCCTGATGGCCCAGACCATCCTGAGTATAATGAGTGTTGGACCTCTGTGCCAACACCAGGGGTTCTATAAACAGCCTCTGCACGGGCCAAGGGTGAGGGAGGAGTACCTCAATTATTTCAACAGTGGGGGCAGTGCCTTGTCAGAAGAACAGTATTAAATACAATTTTAAATATTTAACTAATTTTAGTGTAGAACATTTTGCATGTTGTGTTTGTACGGTGGCATCCACTTACCAAATCCACGCTTGAACTTTCCCCCAAATCCTCTGGGTCCTCCACTAGGCGTGGCTTCATGGTGTGGCGTAAAGGATGCTGCGAGTCCTGCTCCACCGTGAAGATCAGCAGGTTGAAATATAAGAGGTTTGGAGTGTACCGCTCTTCTGCCCCCGCACCTGAAGTAACCAACTTCGCCTTCTTATATTCTATCAAGAAGACAGTCCGCAAGTTCTGTATTTTCTTGCAGACCCATTCTTTGTTTTCCTCAGGGTACTGCTCCCTACTGAACAGGACTAATTCATCCAGGGCTGCATTTATTTTATTCTTATTAGATTAGACTGCTGCCTTCACCCGCCACAGACATTTGGGGTAGATCTCATCTCAATAAAATTGGTCCAGAACCCGTGACCCATATCTGTAAAATAGAAGAACAAATGGTCAAAATGTGATCACAAGCGTAACATAGATGGTCAGCATGTAGTGGGGTGGCCTATATTAGTCTTCGGTAGCCCCCCCACAAAAAATAGTCTTGTGGGACAACTATCATGGTGCAGGGTGTTTTCCCTAATTTTAAATATAACATTTTAAAATTTGTACGACTTGTGGGCCCCAAAGAATGGGTCACTAGTACAAAATGTGCATGAAATTTTAAGGGGGAGATTTGATAAAGCTTGGAGAGAGATAAAATTGTAGGTAAATAGCACTAACCAATTAGCTCCTAACTGTCATCTTTCAAACACAGCCTGTAAAGTGACAGTTAGGAGCTGATTGGTTGGTGCTATTTATCTCCAATTTGATCTCTCTCCAAGCTTTGTTAATCTCCCCCTATCTGTTTTAATGTTATTGTTTTTATTGTTTTTCATAGTTTACTGTTTTATTATATTATTTTTAAAATAAACTTTTATAAATTAAAAATAAAATAAACTTTCAAGGTAGATCATAGTAGAATAGAGCTATAAATTACACAGACATCACTAAGTACATACGTTCTAACGGGATGTAGTCAAGATGTCGGTGTTCAAAATGCCGAACGCCAGAATCCCGATACTGAAAGCCCTGCCTAACCTCACCTCCCCGCACCCTAAACCTAACCCTCCCAAGGTGGTGCCTAACCCTAACCTCCCCTTCCCCTAGCCTGAACCTAACCATCCCGGGGGGGTGCCTAACCCTAACCCCCCCCTTCCCCTAGCCTTCCCCTAACCCTCTTGGGGAAGGGGTGCCTAACCCTAAGTCCCCCCGGGGGTGCCTAAACCTAACCCTGGGGCTAATGATAGGCGTCTGTATTTAGACGCCTATCTTTAGTTAGCAGCATGCAGGGTGTTTTAACATCATTAAAATGTCCACATAAATTTTTAAAAGATCACTACATTGGTGGTCAGCAGCAATACACACTTTGAAGAATTTGCACACATACCTGATGCGCTATAAAATCCCTGTGTGCCTGTGCTGCTGTCTCTCTCCACGCCGATCCAAGCACAAGATGAAGGAGGGGAGTGTACAGGATGACATCCGCATCGGCCGGGTCGTACCACATTTCGTTTAGTCATGCGTACACATTCAACGATATGTTGCAAATAGTTAACGATATCACCAGATTGGGCTGCATGTACAGACGATGAAATATGTGTCTTACAATGCGCGGGTGCGGGCATCGTACATGAAATAGTGCATACTTACTAGACGATGTCAACGATATATCGTACGATCTGGTTGATATCGGCCAGATCATACGATATATCGCCTAGTGTGTACCCAGTATTTGAAACAATAAACTTTGTGTAAATGTTGCAAACTGAATTGATTTTTGTAATCAAGTCTCAGCACATACATTGTTTATAATTATTTGCTGAATTAGAAAATATTGAGGTGTTGAAAATACGGAGTCAGAGTTGGACTTAGAAGCATTTGGCGCCTTTTTACTGCAAATTGTGTCTTTCTGTACATCTATCCTCTGGGCTCTACAAGTCGCGCTACAAAACACTTGAGTGCCGTGCGACTCGGTAGCAGTGAGCATCTTTTCATGCGACTTCATTCCTTACAGTGAATTTTATTTCCAAAGTGATGTGAACAGAACACACAAGCAGCTTTTGCTGATTAAAAAGATATGCGGCATGCCTATTTTCTTGGTGCGACTATGGGTGTATCTGCATGCAAAATGCTACGTTACAGCGGCTGTGACACTGTAACGTAGCATTTCTAATGCAGATACAGCATTTTAAGGGGAAAAGTTGCATGAAAAGTTGCATGATCGTTCAGTGTAGGCACTGCAGGGGACGGGGAACAACGGTACGATTATGATATCATAATTGTACTGTCTTTCCCTAGTCGGCATGTGGATGTGCGCCTTAAGAGCTCAAGCTACAAAAAGTATTCCTGTGGCTACTATGTTTCTGTGACTCTTCAGTCTATGCAGTTTCTCACCACTGGCATTTGCTGTGCCGTCTTGGGAAAAACCGTTTCAGCGTGCAGTTATTGGGGATATTATAAGGGGGGGTGGGGAGAGCAGCTTGGCTACACTTTTTATGTATGATGTGATTGTTCCTTTAAGTGGTAATTTAATACCTTATTATTCTGTTTGATAAGAGCATAGCAAATAATTACAGTAGATCACACTTTAAATTCATGCTAACTGTACTTGTGTTCAATGTCTATTCACATATGTCAACTCAAGCTACTAATATATGCCTTTAGTCAGGGATGTATGAATTACACAGGTTCTGTGGCTGATTAAACCAGGTGAAATGCACACTTGACGTTAGCCAGCCACAGAACCTGTACAATTCTGTGTCCTTAATTAGATGGATATTGTATCAGCACTGTCCACATGAAAATACATGTCCAGCAATACGCAGCCTTGAAAATCACTAACAATATTGGTTGAGTTGTTTTGTATCCACCACTTCATAATTTGATGTCTTGGAAGATAGTAATCTTCTTTAGTATACTTGTGGTTCTGAAGCTAATTCAATGTTTCCAATAAACCTAACCACAGTCATTAGACCTTTTCCAAAGCATTAACCACAAGTGTTTTGTGGAATGACTAAACAAACAAAGCGCAAGTCAGGGGTCTGGCTGATCATAATTAAACCTCTGAGTGATTCCAAACTAAAGCATCTTTGAGACTGTTTGGTTGCTGCTTTATGTTTTGGAACAGAAATGTGATGAATAGGCTATATAGACAATTTTTGCATAAGGGAGTAGGTGCCACGCATGGGAGGTACCTTCTATCAGGTATTGGGGGGGGGGGGGGCGCTTCATGGTGGTCGGACCTGCTGTACTCGGGACCCCAGTTCTTAATATGACCCTGGTTTGTTTGTATGAATTTGGTTTGTCTTGTTTTGTCATCTGTTTAGGCCCCCATACAACAGCAATCGATTGTGGCAATTCTGCATTTTGCAGATGATTGTATAAAAATTTCTGCAATGTATGGGCTTCACAGATCGCAGATTGCAACCAAAAAGTGATTGGAATTGTGAAATTAGATTGTCCAACATGTTGGTTTTCACAGATCGATTGGGGGCTGTAGATTGCTAGTGTATGGACATGATCAGCAGATTTGCAGACTGTTACTAGGAAAATGATGGAGCCTTTCAAGATTGGTAGATCTGTGTTTGCTGCAATCAATCTGCAAATCACTGAAAAAGATCTGTAATGTATGGGCGCAGATTGCTAGATTGGGAAATCCTAAAATCGGGCAACGAATCTTCAAATTGTCCAATTGTGGTTTTCAGATTGCTGATGTATGGGGGCCTTTTTTTGGTCCTCCACTCATACTGACCTTAAACTCAAATCTTAATTATCAATGAAAAGAATTCAACAATCCAATTTCGAATCGGTTGTCAAAGTAATTTTGTCCAGGATTTTTTTAATCCCAACTCTTTTTACTCGTGTTTTTATTTACTAGATAAGTTTCAGTGATAAATATTCACTAGGGCCTGTGTGAAGAAAGTAACTTATACTGAGTTTATTGGCACTGGATTATTTACACATTTTGAGAAACAATTTAGAGATGGAACCTGGATCTTGCACAGTGGGATTTAGTATTATATTCTTAAAAGAAAAATTCAGATTGTGAGAAAACGTGAGCTCGATTAGACTTCACATCTCTAGTTGCTGTAGAGTTAGAATGTAGGGTGTCGAACATGTAGAATACATTACCATATAATATTGTGACATGTTCTCTTGTAATAATAGTGATTTACTAAAAATAGTGAATGTAGTAATTTGTTGTGAAGAAATGTCATACTACTATCAGCAAGGAAGAGGAAAGACAATATTTTACTAAACCCAAAGTAATTTTGTTTTACAGACAGTAGCTTCAATGCAGATTAGTAGGTAATGTGTAGTGTATATGTGTTCATTTTGTTGAATATGTGTTTTCAATAATGTGAGTACTGTAAATATTCTGCTTGTACTGTATGCTTTGTTGATGCAGAATTATTTGTAAGTTTGTGTGGAGACACGTAGCATTGGATTCCCTTGTTTACCTTTGGTTGGTGACTTAAGAGCCAGTTCATCATCGGGGGCTGTATGGCCCCCATTGATGAAGTATTCCCCTCGCCGCAGGGATACTTAACACCGGAGCAATTCATCATTGAAAAAGCAGCTGTCCATGCGATTAGTAGCTGCGTTACTTACCTGTCACCGCTGCCGGTTTCTGTGCAAAGATGCCGGGTAGTCAATGAGGCATCCCCGGAACTCCTTCCCATAGGAAGGAGTGGGGCTAAGAGAACAAGCGCCATCTGAAGTTGGCCCTTGTTCTCATAGGCAAACTCCGAAAACTTTCAGTTTAGGGCCCAATTCATCATTGGCGGCCAAAGGCGCGCAAAAAAGTGGACTTGGTCACATGCCACAACGGGCGTGGTGACTGTAAAATGGGGACATGGCAACATGCACACCACCATTTCTCGTCACTCTGTGAAATTCCTTTCCATTCCATATGCACCTTAATTACCCATGTAGTAGTGCCCCTCTTGCAATGCCCACTGTAGTAATGTCCCTTATGCAATATCCCCTCTAGCAGTGCCCCTTATGCAGTGCCCCTTGTAGTAGTGCCCCTTATACAGTGTCCCCAGTAATGCACCCTTATACAGTGCCCCTTATGCAGTGCCTCCAGTGGTCCTACTTATACAGTGGACTTTATACAGTGCCCACAGTAGTACCACTTATTCAGTGCCCCCAGTAATGTCCATTATACAGTGCCACTAGTAGTGGTCCCCTCTATGCAGTGTCCCCAGTAGTAGTCCCCCCCCGTGCAGTGCCCCCAATAGTAGTCCCCCCTGTGCAGTTCCTCCAGTAGTGATCCCCCCCTATGCAGTGCCCCTTATATAATGCCCCCCAGTAGTGGTCCCCCCTATGCAGTGCCCCCAGTAGTGGTCCCCCCCTATGCAGTGCCTCCAGTAGTAGTCCCCCCTATGCAGTGCCCCTTATATAATGCCCCCCAGTAGTGGTCCCCCCTATACAGTGCCCCCCCAGCAGTGCCAGACAAAGAGAGAGACAAAAAAACACTTCCCTAAATCCCCGCTCCTGTGCCCGCCGCCGTCTGCTCCTTCCTGGCTGGTCCGCTCTGCACTATGGGAGAGACGTTATCCCATCACCCACTGCGGGAGCTGGAAGATGGAGCTCATGAGTGAGCTCCAGCCCGGCTTCGGCAGTGGGCGCAGCAGTCAATGACAATCTGTCTGACTCTCATTGGCTGCCAAAACAAACACACTGCCGCCGGGTAGTACAAGTGTACTAGCTGGCGGCTGTGTTTGTTACTGTGTATTGCGGTTCGCACTACACTGACCAGTCTCCTGGACCACGGCCAGCGTTACCCCCTGCGCTGCCAGTCCGATGGCACCCAGGGCACGAGCCCTGCTCAACCCCCCCTAGATACGCCACTGGATATTTGTATAAATCAAACAATCTCCGAGTATACAAGTGAATAATTAGGTGCTAAGTGGTCATTAATTATTCTTTAGTCAATGGTAGAAATGATTATTGTCCTGTTCTGGTTGTAAAGCCCTATTGGTTGGATATGAATCAATGAGTACTTGTTTTTTTTTTTTGTCTTTTCTTTAAAATCATACGTTCAAGAAAAATGTGTTCCTATACCTCCCAACCATCTTGATTTCATTGGACAGTCCCTTTAGTTTGTTGTGATTTGCGAGATGCCATCACTGCTTACAGCATCAAAAATTATATTCTTTGGGAAAAAAGGACTTGATCCCCCCTCACCCTTCCAACCCGTGTTCTTCCTTTAGTTTTCAAAAAGTTGGGGTTGATGTTGGAATATGGAATTATAATGTACATGGCAAGATGTAATCCCTGTACGATATAACTTTTTATCTTAAAGCTAAAGCACACAAAAGCTCCTGGCCCTAAAACTACATTAGACTTTGAAAAAAATGCACATATCCTGGTATCCTCATACTCGAGAGAACTAATCTATAACATATTGGTGAATACATCAGGTAACTAAACAACTAAAAGTAAACAGAAGTACTAGGACATTACTTACAGTGCCTTGTAAAAGTATTCACACCCCTTTGCATTTTTCATATTTTGTTGCCTCACAACCTGGACTTAAAATGGATTGTTTGAAGGTGTGCATCATTTCATTCATGAACATGCCTACATTAAATGTGAAGTTGTGGGTTTTTTTTTTATTGTGAATCAAACAACATTTAGGAAAACATAACAGAAAATTCAGCGTGCATAACTATTCACCCCCCTAAAGTCAGTACTTTGTCGAGCCACCTTTTGCAGCAATTAAAGCTGCAAGTCGCTTTGGAGAAGTCTCTATGAGCTTGCCACATCTTGCCTTTGAGATTTTTGCCCATTCCTCAAGGCAAAACTGCTTCAGCTCCTTCATGTTGGATGGTTTCCGCTTGTGAACAGCAATCTTCAAGTCTGACCACAGATTCTCAATTGGATTGAGGTCTGGGCTTTGACTAGGCTATTCCAACACATTTAAATGTTTCCCCTTAAACCACTCGAGTGTTGCTTTAGCAGTATGCTTCAGGTCATTGTCCTGCTGGAAGGTGAACCTCCGTCCCAGTCTCAAATCACAGGCAGACTGAAACAGGTTTTGCCCAAGAATATCCCTGTATTTAGCACCATCCATCTTTCCCTCGGCTCTAATCAGTTTCCCAGTCCCTGCTGCTGAAAAACATCCCCACAGCATGATGCTGCCACCACTATATTTCACTGTGGGGATGGTGTTCTCGGGGTGAAGGGATGTGTTGGGTTTGCGCCAGACATAGCGTTTTCCTTGGTGGCCGAAAAGTTCAATTTTAGTGTCCTCTGACCAGAGCACCTTCCTCCATACATTTGGGGAGTCACCCACATGCCTTTTGGCAAACTCAAATTGTGCCTTCTTATTTTTATCACTAAGTAATGGCTTTTTTTCTGGCTCCTCTTCCATAAAGCCCAGCTTTATGGAGTGTATGGCTTATTGTGGTCACATGCACAGATACACCAGTCTCTACTGCAGAACTCTGCAGCTCCTTCAGGGTTACCTTTGGGCTCTGTGCTGCCTCTCTGATTAATGCCCTCCTTGCCCGGTCTGTGAGTTTTGGTGGGCGGCCATCTCTTGGCAGGTTTGTTGTGGTACCATGTTCTTTCCATTTGATGGTGATGGATCTGATGGTGCTCCGGGGGATCATCAAAGATTTGGATATTTTTTTATAATCCAACCCAGAATTGTACTTCTCAACAGCTTTGTCCCTGACTTGTTTGGAGTGCACCTTGGTCTTCATGGTGTGATGCCTCTTGCTTAGTGGTGTTGCAGCCTCTGGGGCCTTTCAGAAAAGTTGTGTTTATACTGACAGATCATTTGGCACTTAGATTTCACACAGGTGGACTTAATTTCACTAATTATGTGTCTTCTAAAGGTAATTGGTTACACCAGAACTTTTGAGGGGCTTCATAGCAAAGGGGTTGATTACATATGCACATGCCAATTTTCAGAATTTTATTTATAAAGATTATTTTTTATATATATTTTTCTAATTTCACTTCACCAAATTAGACTATTTTGTGCAGATCCTTCACATACAATTAAGATTAAAAAAATAAATAAATTACAGGTTGTAATGTAACAAAAAAGGTAAAAAGCCAAGAAGGGGTGAATACTTTTCCAAGGCACTGTATATACACTCATTTTGGAGACTCCCATAGTTTCGGTTGATATGTGTGGATGAGTTATGTGACAGGATGAGGCATCACCAAAGGGTCTGTACATGTTGTCAGAGCAGAATGGGAGATGGGATAATAACCAATCAGCATAGAGAGCAAACTATAATAATTTGAATGACATGGAAAGAAAAGAGTGAGAGGAAAATTGATGACCGGCATTATTGTATGGTTTGTTATCCTATAATGTATAAGACTCTTTAGACCCTTTGTTAGTTTGATAAAGTTTTATGATAGTTCTTCTCTATAGCGCGATCTGTTTGGAACAGATTTAAAAGAGATGATGGTGGAATGGGACAATGCACAAACAAGTCCAATGTATGAACTTTCTTGTGGAGGCGTGTTTGACAACAAAAACGTCTTGCATCTGTGTACAGGAGCTTTGCATCAGTACTGTATTGGGCCTACTGTTGTGGGGACCCTGCTCATTTTACTATCTAGCAATATACAATGGTGCATGCTCAGATCAACTTAATGGTCTTTCACAGGTGCATGAAAGGGAGGGGTTTAATCTAAACAAGAAAACAAGTGTTCTCCCAGCACACTGCAAAAGACCAATAAAAAGATGTGAATACTACATGATAATAGAAATCCAGAGATCTTTGTTGCGTATATTTGCAAAGATATATTTAAGCGGGTTGTATATGAAATCCCGACTGTCGGGATTCCGCAGGTCAGAATACCGACAGCCACATCCCGACACCCATAGAGAAAAGTATTTTATCTAACCCCTATCCCTAACTCTCCCTCCTCTGAGCCTAACCCTAACCTCCTCCCCTAGTACCTAAACCTAACCTTCCCCTCCCCACACCCTAAACCTACCACTACCTCCCGCTACCTAACCCTAACCTCCCCCTAACACCCCGGTACTTGCCTCTGGGGGAATTACCTTTGGATACTGGTGCCAGGATCCTGACCGGTCGGGATTTCGTCGCTGGTCTTCTGACCATCGGCATCTCGCATGCCGGGATGCCAACTACATTTCGTTTAAGCACCAGGCCGCACCAAGGCTTAATTTCACTATCTATCTGGCTTCCCTCATTTCTCCATTCTCCTGATATAAAAACAAGACTGTGCTTGGACCCTAGTCGCACAAAAAGGATGGATGTGTGGAGGCCAATTCTGAGTTTCTCGCAAGTCTGTTTAACGGACAGATCTTGCCATTTATAGCAGTGCATATGATCTGTGGCCGATTGTATGCATTTAAGTTGCAACTCCACATGCAGCGGAATGCACATAGCTTGGTCGTAACGGAGAATTCTAGCATAGGCTAAATTGAGTGATGGGGTGGGTTATTGGCATGTAGGTGGAATTTCAGGCAATGCAGGCTTGTGCATTCGCACAGATCCTTCTGATTTCATATAGATCTTTTGCACCATGTATAGAGATGGTGCACGTGGGCATAGATAAATATGGCCTTTTCCACAAACAGATGGATTGAAGCAGTGTGCATACGGGCATAAATCCAATTTTAGTTCTGTGCACAAAGTGCAAGTGCAGCCATGTGTATACAAAAACTGTGTGCAGAATATCGCTATTGTGACCAACATTGCAATATTTTTCTTGGCAACTATTTGTGTATATTCTAAGGCTTCACTGAATATGCAATGATTATTTGATGTACACCTAAGCAATGTAATGTTTTTACAGCACTCAAGGTGTCCTTTGATTGACATAAATAATATGGTACAGGTACCTACCCTAAGTTGATGCAATTTTTGTCATAGCCTATACACTCTGGACATGTCTTCAGACTGATGTAATTTTTTAAATTATTTCACTCCAAGCATTGATTAGGCAAGAATGGGCGGCCATCAGTCAGTATGTAGCCCAGAAGTTGATTGACAGCATGCCAGGGCGAATTGCAGAGGTCTTGAAAAAGAAGGGTCAACACTGCAAATATTGACTCTTTGCATAAACTTAATGTAATTGTCAATAAAAGCCTTTGACACTTATGAAATGCTTGTAATTTTACTTCACTATACCATAGTAACATCTAACAAAAAGGTCTAAAAACACTGAAGCAGCAAACTTTGTGAAAACCAATACTTGTGTTATTCTCAAACTTTTGGCCACGGCTGTACATGTGCACTTACATACAATCTAATATTAAAATGTGGGGCTATTTTGGCATTGCTGTGCCCAGATGACTATATTTAGCTTTCATTTAAAGAATCTGAATGAAAATATCTAGTTGTGTTGCTGAGTCCAGTGAGAGAAACAAGCAGAAAGGAATTTTAGTAATCATGGCTGTAACTCAGGCTGCTGCGTGTGAGGCCACCGTTGGATTCCTTTTTTGGAATTTCATATCTTTGAAATACTGTTCATGGTCAAGCTCCTTTCCGAAGAGTTTTCTGGGGGGCAACCTTAATTCTTTCCGGAGCAAATTTATTCAATTTGTGTCATAATTTTAGGTTACATAATATTTTAGGTTGGTATTTTATGAAGGTAGAAGTATTTCTAATCACGGAATTTTCTTATAAATTATGTTTTACATTTTTTTTTTTTGCTTTCACAATAGCCAATTCCTTTTAAGCGTGACTATGTTTTAAAGTGAGTGTAAAATGTAAACCACCTCTGCATTTCTCACCACCCAGCTGCTTTTGTTCCACCAGACATGGAGAACTAAAGACATCATTTGTTTAATCTAATGAATAAAGGAACATTTTATGCTGGCATGCTCAGTTGCTAGTGTACACAGGGCCAGAGAGTGTTCCATGCTAATTTGTGCATTAACACTGATTTATATGGAAATGTCTGTATGGACAGAAATTATTTTCTGGCTATAAGGAAGGATCTGTTCCCATATCAACAGCAACAACATAGTGCTGTAATAGATTTTTCTGGTAGAGTCCATTGAAAAGGAATTTAAGTCAATTGTCCTTTATGTTATAGTTTCTCATTTCTGTAGTAGTTGTAGCTCTCTAGAAGCTAAAACCTAATTGTTTCTTTTCCTGGTGCATATGTGAGAGGTGAGCATGGGGTGGTGCGAGCCGGATGCCCAGCAGGTGTAGTCTGCCACTTACTTCGCTCCACACACTCACACTTTCAGGCCGTTCATATAGTGGACAGTCCTGGAACGCAGGCTGGATGCTGATACTGTGCAGAAGGGAAAATTCCGATATCCAGATCCTGAAAAGGAATACAGACTAGCTGAGTCTTGATGACCACCATAGGGATCAGTGAAAGATAATTTTTGGCATCAGATTTAGCTACACTATGGTGTAAAACACATGGATGCCACCACCCAAATCGCCAGATGAAGGGAAGGGATTGGGACCACAGACAAACAAAGATTACGCTCTTGTTACCTTGATGGACAGTTTGTCACGACCTCTGTACCTGCAAATAAGCACAAAGAAACAGACCACACTCACATCTGTACTACACTCCCTTTTCTTCTAGACATGTGCCACCCTCCACAGTCTGACTACAGTGTAAATATCTCTGTCCTACAGTACTAACTGACCCGGTGAAAGAACACAAACCACAGGCTGGGTGTAGTACACTAAACTGTCACTAACACGCTGATACTGTATTCCCCAATAATGCAGCTTTTTTTAATTGGAATATTTTAAACTCTTCAAAAGTAAATAACCTAGTAGTTATAGACTCCGCATCCTCCAGGTCAACTTCAGCCGCCTGCTACCCCGTATCACCCGCCCCTTCCCATCTCACTCTCTGCCCTCTCCCTCCCACTCTCCACACTGCATCACACAGCGGCAGCACACACAGGGTTACACCGCACTGCATCAGTACACACAGGATTACTTGATCTTGGCTGGCTTGAGGCTCCCTATTCTCTCGGGCAGCAGCACAGCTTGGATATTGGGTAGGACGCCTTCCTGCACGTTCGTCAGTGTCAGTTGTCAGCCAGTTTCTGCAGGGTAAAATGTGTGGGTGTCCCCGTTGGTCTCCCGGGATATATGACAGAGGCAGAACTACGCTGCCAGCAGAACTGTCCAGGATCTCCCTGCACCTCATTGTGTGGAGCTTCTCCAGCTCACACCCTGGAGCTCGAATCTGTCATCGTACCCACTCCCATCAACTCAGAGAACTCCGCACTGCAGGAGCCAACTCGCCAGCATCACACTGCCAGGGGCCCCTGGCCTCTTCTCTGCTGACAGCTGTGAACCGTCCTGAGTATGGGGAGGGGAACATTTTCTTTGCTGGGTCAGCAGCCAGGACCTGCTGCTGGGAGGTGCTGCTGCTGGGTCATGTAGTTTACTTTCAAATACAGTACATCACAGCTACATGCGTGTGATCAGGGTCCAATTGTATAATCATGTATATATGTAATGTGTAGATCTGGCACTCGCTGCATATCCAAACAACTTCACCCAGTTGCCCTCCGTGGATTTGTACAAACAATGTCCTTAGGACTTAAGGTCATGATCGGCAGCACTCAAGGAATTAGAGAGTAAACAAAAGGACCACCTGATTTACCAACATTTCAATATACTAAACATATTCCTCAGGCAATATAGGCCCAGTGCCTTTAGTACCACAGACGTAATGTCCAACGTGGGAAAGCCAATACCTGGCGGCCTAGTGAAAAAGTTTGTGCCCCATTGATGCCTTATATGCTCACAATCCCGCCTGGAATCTCAATGTGTTTTTTCTGCCCTTACAAGTGCATCTCCTCAAGCAGAAGATACTCCTGTTTCCTCCAGTGCAGGTGCCATCCCTTCTCTCCCTGGGACCCAGCACTGGCAACCTCCATTGGCCACCTCGTTACACATACAGGTACTATAGGGTGTACGTATATCTATACCCAACAAGTGCGTCATCAAAGATCTAAATGGGAGAATAATCAACATAGAGGAAACACATGATTATTGTAAGGTGCCCCAATACTCTGGAGCGCTGAATCAATGGGGCATATGTATTATTCACATTTACATGAATAACTTGTTAAAACGGGAAGGGGTTTTGGAGTAGAGTTTGCCAGCCACTTGCATTGATAAGCCTTGGACACTCTCATAATAAGCCACCTCCCAGTCACCGCCCAGGAACTCCCATCACTTTTCTGTAACTTTTCTGATACCGTCTGTCCCAATCGCAATAGCGCCTCTGTGCGTACACTGTGTAACACGCACCGTAGGAGTTTTTAGAAATTTTTGCACATACGCCATTGCAAATAATCGCTAAACTATGTGATCCTGGGCATGGGGTGCACAATGCGTGTGACTCAGAATTGGATGTACAGTACACACTGAACTTTATTACATGTAGAGGTGAATTTGACACCAAATCCATCTTTAATCACATTGCTATATTTTGATGCAGAGAGCTGCAGAAGTTACTTGTGCCAAACAATCATTAACATAAAAATAGTATTGAATTTATCGGCAGTTCATTAACATTTAATTGATTTCCATTTAACTGTAAAAACAAGCTTTATTGAAAGACAGTTTATTGCTTAATTGTTTTCCTACGAGATGCTGGCAGCAAACGTGGTTAATACGTTCTTAGAATATACAGAATTTTAAGTGCATTTTCTTACACTATAGAGGGATTATGTTTTCCCATGGTCACTCTATGTACTAAAACACAAAATAGTTTAAAACATACAGTAAATATGTGACTAAGAAACACGCACGCCCTCGTCTGTAGCACCACTCTAATCAATGGTCCCCTCTTTTCTTTTATATATTACTTTTATTGGCAGTATTTATTTTGTGAATTTACTATTTTTTGGAAATAAAAAATAAGACTTATAAGCATAGTAGAAATTAAGAATATAATACAAGTAGAATGGTGATGTATATCTCTGTTTTTTTTAGCCAAAATAACTAATGATTCATACTATTATGTTCATTAAAAAAGATATTACTTTTGTTTTAATTCAGAGGATACAGGAAATGGATTTAAGCCTATTGGTTAGGTTGTTATGGGATTTGTTGATTTTATACCATAGCGACACAAAAGCTGCTTTGCTGGTAAGCTTTGGCTTATATGGATTTCAATGTGTTATTTAAAAGATCTCCTGTTTTGTTTAATTAACATCTTTAGTCTTGTTAATGAGCAAGATTTTTTTCTTCTATGTGCCCTTAACACTTGGAGTTCGGTTTGCTTATTTGTTATGGGCGGCACGGAAGGTGTAATGGTTAGCATTACTGCCTCCCAGCACTGAGGTCTTGGGTTCAATTTGTGTTTGAGTGGGTTTCCTCCGGGTCCTCTGGTGTCACCCCATACTCCAGAAACTTACTGGCAATGTAGGTTAATTAGCGTCTAAAAGTATATTATTTCTAGTGTGGTTGGGACTATAAATTGTAAACTCCACTGTGGCAGGGACTGATGTGAATGGCCAAATATCCTCTGGGGAGCGTTGTGGAATATTTGTGCGCTATATAAATAACTGGTAATAAATAGTTATTTACTTATTTATTAACCATCATTAAGACAGCATCTATGTATTACATAGATCTTTACAGAGTATTTTAATCACTCACATCAGTCCCTACCCCAGTGGAGCTTACAATCTATATATGCTACTTCCCTCATCCCTACACACACACACACACACACACACACACGCGCGTGATAGTGAATCAATTAAAAGGTAGATGCACAGATATGTTCTCATACACCTAGCCTCAATACAGCTAAGGCGCGAGATGCCTGGCGCGAGTGAGCAGCGCAGAGCGGGGTTGCGTCTTTTTTGGCTCTCTTTCGCCTGAAAATGCTTTGATTGCAACAAACCTCTTCATGAGACTCCACTGATTTAATTTGACATGTGACACTTGTATGTCTGAGTACAAATCTGTATACAAAGCACAACGGAACTTGGCGTGTAAAAAGTAGTGGCTGCTACTACATGTACAAATTCAGACTCAGATGCACACAGATATACAAGTGTCACATATCAAATTAATCAGTGCAGTCTCATGAAGAGATTTTGTGTCTACAGCAGTGCAAGTTGGAAACCGTTTTGAAAATGAAGGAACGCTTACTGAAATTATAGCTTTGCCATTGGTCATACCATTTCCTATGTTTGCTATTTTATTTGATTATGGTCTCCAAGTTACCTTGAGGGGTCTGTTACAGAGATTTATTCCAGTGACCAGGATTAACTTAGTGTCTGTCATCAAATAGCCTTTGGCACACCATCATTGATTGCTTTACATTGTTAAATATTTTTATTGTTTTAGTGCTTATTCATAATGATTTACTGTTTTTTTTTTTTTTTTTCAAATTGATACTACAGAGGAGATATATGTACTGTGAAACGTGATATAATTTTGTGCAATATAACTGATAATTTTTTTTATATAGTACTATTCTCCAAAATGACTCAAGACACTTTATAGAAATCATGAACATGATACAAAGGTTTACAATTACAAAAAAAATACAGAAAACCATCAACATAATAGAGTTGAGGCAGCCATTTTGGGTCATAAATTATTATTATTACTATCCTTGATTTGGCGCCACAAGGGTTCTGCAGCGCCTTACAAAGTACATAAACCAATGAGCACACAAGAAAAACAGTTATTAACAGTACAAACAATGCAGAACAAATACATGGTTTATAAACATTGCTGCATAACATTTAAATAAGGAGCAGGGTGTCAGCAACCAAGTGTTAGGTGCCGTTGTGCTGTAAATGAAAGTATAAGTAAGGCAAGGAGAAGCACGTGAGGGAAGAGGACTGTGAGAGCTTACATTCTAAAGGGGAGGGGCAGACAAACAGCGGAGATATAGATGGGCTAGATTGTGAGGAAAGAGCATGGAGTAGTGGATTAGGCTGGGCGCTGTAAAGCTTTGAGGAATAAATGGGTCTTGAGAGCCCATTTGAAGATTAAGAGCCAGGAAGCAAAGTTATCAAGGAATTTTGAGTGAAGGCCAGGAGGATGAAAGAAGGCAGCTACTCGAAGAAGTTAGAGGAGGCGAATGTCACGAGCATCGAATGGAAATAATGAAATGGAGGGTTCAGAAGGTAAGAGTTGGTAGGAGTGACCTGAGGATAGGACACCAACACCACCATGGCAACCTCCAGGCCAGGGTATGTGAGAGAATGTGAGAACCCCAAAGGAGATAGCTGCAGGAGAAGTGGTGTCAGATGGGTAAATCCAGGAT
Organism: Taudactylus pleione; assembly: GCA_031769625.1. Lineage (NCBI taxonomy): Eukaryota > Metazoa > Chordata > Amphibia > Anura > Myobatrachidae > Taudactylus > Taudactylus pleione. The sequence continues at coordinate 51,554,565 of JAUIMM010000015.1, forward strand.
TTGGTGATGGCTAGGAGATTCAAGGAGTTGGAGATGAAGCTGTCATGGACGGTGACCAGTATATTATTGAATGAACTGGCTTTCCAGAGGGCACAGGAGAGAGGGACAGAGTTAAGAGGAGAGAAAAGAATGAGATTATTAGGGTTGCTGTAGTGTGGAGCTATGATTGATTTAGAGCAGGGGGATGAGAAGAGTGTGGGTATGTGGTGGGCTTCCGAATGAGGAAGGGTGACAGCAGATGGTGGGCAAGGTGAGGGTTTAGTGTGGTGTGGGTGGAGAAGAGGAAAGGTAACTTGGAGAAAAGGGAGGGTGCAGGGCTTTAGCAGGTGGTGTAGCAGGTGGAAGAGAAGTGAATAATAATGGAGTTATGGGAGATGCAGTGGAGAATATTAGATGGGATGAAGGGAGACCGAGGAGGGAGAGGAAAAGATGGATGAGACAATGGAGGGAGGAAAGAGGTGGGAACTGCATGCCTCCCAACTTTTCATCCTCCCAAGGAGGGACAGGTTGCGCGCCAGAGGCGCTACCGAAAAGGGGGTGTGGCTTACACAAAAGGGGCGGGGGCTACTGAAAATGGGACGGAGCCTCGTGGCTTCCCCCATTTTCGTCACTATGGTGGCGTGCCGATCGCTCTCCGAGATGCTGGGCAGCCGCCAGGCAGTCCTAACACATGAGAACAGATGCTGTGTGTATGCACACAGCATTTGTTCTCCTCCTGCACACCCGCTGCTCTGCTATCCCCAACTGTATGTGCTCTCCCCAACTTCCCCCCCACCGCGGGACACTGCGGCCCGCGGGTGGGACAGCCCCAGAAAAACTGGACTGTCCCGCTGGATTTGGGACAGTTGGGAGGTATGGAACTGTTGGTAGAGGAGAGAATAATGTAGCTGCTGAGTGAGGGGGCGGGAGTAGAAGAAAAGAGAGATGAGGGAATTGGGGGGAGGGAAACTGCAGTAGTAGTGATCAGCGTGAGATACAGGAACAGTACAGTTAAAACGTCTAAAAATCTGATAAAAGGAAGAACAGTGCTGGTAGATGTAAAGGCACAACTACAATAGTATATTACAAACAAGGAGTTTGGAGCTGTTAAAGTTGCAAAGTTAGGATAAAGTATTCTAAATAATTATAGGTGTGAAACAATGGTAGATACTACAGTGGTATAGAGATAAATTGGCACAGGAATGATTTAAACATTAACATTATGTAGAAAAGTAAACAAGGCAAAGGTGTGTCCACTTATAATTAAAGCAGGTTGCTGAGTTGCAGGATATCCAGAAGCTCAGAAGATCCTTTTCAACTGTTTCCAAGTTTTAGAGAGTTCCATTTAAATGTTGTCCTTCTGTGTTCCTCCTGTTTAACTCTTTAAATTATACTGTACATGTAATACAAAAAAAACCCACTTTGACATAAAACCCTATGCAGCCTTGAAACAGGCCTGCAGCCTGTGCCCTACTAACTATATAGTGAAGCATACATGTGTAGTAACTGATTGCTCCTCACCCCACACCAAAGGCAAGTCATAATATTCTAATACAAACAAACAGAGCCTAAACATCATCCCATGTATCTAGGAGATAATATATATTTATATAGTCAGACCTTAAGTCAATCTGGATTTTGCAGATATTCAATAATGACAATATACCTAGAAAATCAGTATATTCCAGACAATATAAATTACATTGACTGATTCTTCTCACGAAAGTAGCAGATATGGCAGCCATCTTTGGTACTACATAGGTTACACTGTGTGAAATATGCAATGCCTGGAAGAGAGGACACATAATGAGGGAACTACAGAATACTAAAGCTGTTTACATGATTTTTCCAAAATCATCAAAACCATGCATTGTTCATCCTAGACATAAGAGTACCAGATGAGACCGTCGTCTTGGGCGCACTACATAGGTAACAGTGTGTGAGATAAGCAATACATGGAAGTAAGACATACAAGGGTAACATGGAAAATGACTAACAAGATAACCACTAAATAAATTGTTCCATTGGTTGTTCATCCTGCCCATGGAAGTATTAGGAACTGATGACATCTATTTATTTATTTATTTATTTATTAGCTGTTATTTTTATATTGCACACAAATATTATGCAGCACTCTAGAGAGAATATTTAAACATTCACATCAGTCCCATGCCCCAGTGACGCTTACAGTCTACATTCCCTACCACATGTACACACATACACAATCGGGTTATTTCTTTTGTCAGAATCCAACCTATCTACCAGAATCTACAGTATTTGTGGGAGAAAACCCACACAAGCAGAGGGAGAACATACAAACTTCACAGAGATTGGACCTTGGTTGGAAATTGAAATCAATGCTTGCCAAACATAAGGATATTTATTACAGACATTTCTATGTTTATTTATGTCACTTTTTGGGGGGGGTATTAGGTGTATATGCAGAGTAACCCATCCTTTCTATTTAATTTATTTTTTATTCATATTTTAACAATAACTATTCTTACATTATTTTTTAAATTTTAATACTAATATTTTGATTTGGTTTCATTTTAGAACGCCAGCCGTGTTCAACAATGGCAACCCCAAACTCCCAGACGGCTAGTGCAGCTGGACTAAGTAAGGAGTTGGTGGATCTACAGCATCTCATTCAGTTTCCAGAAGAGATTGCGAGCATTCTTACTGATCAAGAACAGAAAATTTATCGAAAAGTGCTGCCCATTGATTACCTCTGTTTCTTGACAAAAGATCTTGGGAGTATTATGTGTGAGACCAACTTTCCAGATATAAAAACATTGTCTGCATCTCTGTTAAAATTGAAGAATGGAGAACACAACACTGTGGAAGGTCTTGTGGCAAGGTTTAATGAGGTGAGCCTTTACTTTATGCTTATTCATTTAATTGAATAAATGTTTTTGTAGAACCTGTGGCTCAGTCTTCCTTTACCTTGAAACATCCTAGTGTGTTGACTTTTCAGACTGGCAGCTACAAGTTTTTAATGGGCCATTATATTGAAAGATTATTTCAGGAACTTTAATGATTTATTTTACGGATTTCTGAGCAAAGTGATACTCCTATGTTGTGCAAACCTTAGTACAAATGCTATTTTTTCTATCCCAAGCAAGAATTCTACCATTTGTATCATAATGTGGATTTGGAATTGTGGTTAATATACCACTACCCACTGATATCAAAGCCAATCAAAACTGAAAACCAAAAATATCTGAACATCAAGGTCCTATATCAAGAGTTCTCATAGACTCCTGACAGGGCCGGATTAAGGTCCGTGGGGGCCCCTGGGCAACAATTTTGTGGGGGCCTCTATATACCACCGTCCCCTGTAGTAATGCCCCTTATGCAGTGCCCCCAGTAGTGGGCACCCTATACAGTGCCCCTTATATAGTGCCCCAGACCCAGTAGTGGTCCCCCCTATGCAGTGCCCCTTATATAATGCCCCAGTAGTGGTCCCCCTATACAGTGCCCCCATTAGTGCACCTTATAGTGCCCCTAGACCCAGTAGTGTCCCCCCCCTATGCAGTGCCCCTTATATAATGCCCCAGTAGTGGTCCCCCTATACAGTGCCCACAGTAGTGCCCCCAGACCCAATAGTGGTCCCCCCTATGCAGTGCCCCTTATATATCTCCCCAGTAGTGGTCCCCCTATACAGTATACAGTACCCTCAGTAGTGCCCCTTATATAGTGCCCCCAGACCCAGTAGTGGTCCTCCCCATGCAGTGCCCCTTATATAGTGCCCCCAGTAGTCCCCCCTTATGCATTGCCCCCAGAAGTAATCCCCTCCTATACACTGCCCCCAGTAGTAGCCCACCCCTATTCAGTGCCGCCAGTAGTTGTCCTATGCATTTCCCCCAGTGCCCCCATGAAGCGGCCCCCCCATATGCAGTGCCCCTTACACACACACAAAAAAAACCCAACTTACCTGAAACCCCGCTCCTGATGCAACCGCCGTTGTCCGCTCTGGCTCCTCCTCTCTTGCAGTATGGGAGAGACGTCAGCGTCATGACATCACTCCCATCATCACCCGGGGGGAGCCGGAAGACAGAGCTCATAAGTGAGCTTCAGCCGGCTCCCTCCGTTGAAGCAGCAGCCAATGAGTGTCTGTGTGACTCTCATCGGCTGCTGTAACAAACACACAGCTGCCGTCGGCGGCTGTGTGCTTGTCACTGTGTAGTGTGGCCGCGTTCACTGCGCGGTCTACACTACACTAGCAACGGGGACACTAGCGGCGGGTGAAGCCACCGGCTGCACCGCTGCTAGTGGGGACCCCTCTGTGTCTGGGGGCCCAGGGACGACCGCCCCTGTCGCCCCCCCTCCTTAATCTGGCCCTGACTCCTGATGTATTCAATAATGTGTTTTCCATAGCAGCCTGCAGTGTTTAGCCAGTCTGGTTGAAGCTTACTGGCTGGGTTCTGCATCTTGCCTAGTCAGCTTCAACCGACATACTGTAAACTGATCAGAACTGCAAAGCTCCTTTTTAAAACTGCATTCTAGCATAGTTTTTTTAAGCAAGTCAAGGTACCTTTACTATGGCTGGGATGAATTGAATAATTATCAGGTTTTTTGACCAAAAAATGTATAATTTCTTATCGCTGCTATTCGCGACAACAAGAAGTTAAGTACTGCCAGTATGTACCATTGTTCATATCCAGGGACAGGAGCTCTGTTAGGAGCCTGTCCCTGTGATGTGTAAAAGTAAAGTGACTGCATTAGCGATCGCTTTACTTTGCAGTTTCCAGGAACCGCGCACGAACGAGTCTATAGTGCCGGGGAGGGAACTCTCCTTGTACCTTCTGCGGACTGTAGCCTAAGGCTGCAATAGCTAACACCATCATCAGATGGCCTTAGCTATTGGGACCAAGCTTGGTTCTCCCGGGAAACAAAGCAACAACCATAAAAGCCTTTGGGGGCTGCTTTTGTGGTCGACAATGGTGGACCTTAGTCCCATGTACATGCATTCCGAAAGATACATAATATTTTTACGTGTTCCCCCCTAAAACAGTTGATTTCATTTGATATCCTGCAAATATTAATTGATAAATAGGCACCCTTAATGCACCGTACACACGGTCAGAAAACGATCCAATATCGTTGTCTGATCGTCCTGCATGTGCTGGATGATCGTTATCGAACATCCAGAACATGCACCATTCCCCCAACTATAGTAACCAGGCTAACCTGGTCGATATCGACCAGGTTTGCCTGCATGCACGGGCGATGGTCGATATTGATAACGACCATCCATGCCCGCGCATCGTTTGGTTGGGCAAAAAAGGACGATTTAAGCTATCAACGTTATCGTTATCGTTTAAATCGTCCTTTAAATCTGACCGTGTGTATGCACCTTAAGTCTACTATACAAACTCTCAGTATGTTATGTGACGACAGAGAGGGAAGGAGAAGGATTTTAGATTGAAAACAGAGCTCAGAGGGGCGTTCCAAAGCCTTGGTTGCCCAGAAAGTAAGAAGACTCTTGAGAATCTTCAGAATAATCTATTATTAATGACAATCTGCAGAAATCAACCAAGGAAAAAAGGTAGTTCCCAAGAACTTCCACAGTGATTTGTGTTAAAGAAACACACTTATTTTTTTTGTAATTGTTGCTTTAATAATGCAGCTATGCTTGAAAGTTCTCTGTGTAAAATTTCCCTTGACCAGATGATTCAAATTTATCAGAAAATTGTGTTTCTTTTAAAATGCAACAATGTAAAACTGCAACTATAGGATCTGATTTATTTTGATTTCTTTATAGTGTTACATTTTCTGAGGTTACAAGTGCATATACACATATTAGAGAGTCACTTAACTTGAACCGTTTGAAAACATTTGAACCCAGTTGGTAATGTGCTGTCATATCTGTATTATTTACAAAGCTTATTAGTAGAAGTAGGTATAATATAAAATAATATTTAAACCCACAAATAACAAAAAAAAATATTAAAAGAATTTAGAAAATGTCAACAATTACATTTTGTTTTAAAATATAATATACGGTACACCTACTGAGAGTGACATTATATGTGGCTATTGTGCTGGTCAGGTGGGTTACGTTCCCTTCCATCACCTTGTTCACTAAAAAAAATTCAATCTGTACTGTAGATTATGTTGGACATTAAATGTAACAAATATGAAAAGATTTTGGCTAGTCACGCTTCTTACTGTAACAAAGAACAGTCTCCTCTACTGGCATATGTTCAGGGTTAAATCCTCTTCCCGATGAGGTCTTTCCTGGGGTAGACTGCTGTATTTATTTTCATGTGTGGTCCTCACCATACACTTCAATCTCAACTAATGTCACATGTCAAATAATCAAGTAATATAAAATTCAAAGTGCATTATGTCACTACAGATACAATTCACAAATATTTATATGAAATTTTCCATACACTAAAACCAGAAGAAATATTAGACATTCTATTTACATTTGTTGAATGCAAGCTATTGGCATGAGCCATTTTGGCTAAAAGATGCTGTCTACACTGTTCTCCATTCAGATTACTGGCAGGAGATACTATATTTCTCCTCCCCATTATGGGAATCTCTGTTAATTTCTTCCAGTCCTTCTTTGTCCCTGACCTCATTGGATTTGCCTATATTTTTCAACCTTCCCTCCATTGATTTATATCATCAAGCCCCCACACACTTGAGAAAAAAGTAATGTGGGATCCGGTAAGGTGAGCTATTCTGGCAGGAGATCTGGGAGAGTATGCAGATATGACACGAAGTAAATATATACCATTAGTCCAGAGCAGATAGCATTCATTTATCTAATGGTACTGCCCTATTATCCTTCCTTAGCCTGATACTCAACGTAGCAGTCTTGGAAAAAAGAACGCTTGCCTGTGATTGGTGTAGGGACCTCAACGATGCGAACACTTCATCCCGCATGGTTCCTAACCTCTGAAAGTTGTCCCTGAATAGCAGTTCTAGCTGTGTATTCCTTAGACCATGAAACAACCACTCTGCAAATCCTACACCTGAGAATGATGCAGGCTGCTTCATGCTCTCCTTTCTGTATCTTCCACAAGTATATAAACCAGTGGTTCCCAAACTTACACAGTTAGAGGCACCCTTCGGGTCTCCATAATTTTTTCAAGGCACCCCTAAGCCAAAATAATTACCGAACAGTCCCATTTTGTAACTAGTTGGGTCAAAATAATGTAATAAGTATTTAAAGTAGAAAGAGAGAAGCTGTCCTATTTTTATCCATTGCCCCCTCCATGTCTCTCTCCCATTGCCCCCTCCATGTTTCTCTCCCATTGCCCCCCTCCATGTCTCTCCCTATGTCCCCCTCTGGCTCTCCCTTTGTACTCCTCTGTCTCTCCCTTTGCTCCCTGTGTCTCTCCCTTTGCCCCCCCCCTCGTCTCTCACTTTGCCCCCTCTGTGTCTCTTCCTTTGCCCCCTCCGTGTCTCTCCCTCTGCCCCCTCCGTGTCTCTCCCTTTGCCCCCTCCGTGTCTCTCCCTTTCTCCCTCCGTGTCTCTCCCTTTGCCCCCTCCATGTCTCTCGCTTTGCCCCATCCATGTCTCTCAGTTTACCTTTTCCATGTCTCTCCATTTGCCCTTCTCCATGCCCCCCGTACTTACCATTAGTTGTAATGGTCCGCACCGTTCTGCAGCATCGCTCCTCAGATCAGATCAGACTCTTCTTCTTTGATCTCCCACAAGTCACTGCATTGTAGGGCCACATTCAGCAACAGAAGGCTCAGGATTTGCTGCCTGTTGCTTTACAGAGACAATTCTCCCCCCTGTTCATCTCAACCCCTCCCCCTCCTCCCCACTGCTCCGCTCTACTCCACCCAGACAATCCCTCTCCTACCCATGTAATGCAATGTAATCCAGGTTGACATCAACTAGGTTTTTATTTATTTCTTCTTCTGCATGCAATAGATGTAGTATGATTGATGTATAGAAGTCTGTGAAGACTTATGATAGAAACTTCAACTTGGACTCTGACTGTTTTCTAAATGATTATTATCATTTATTTATATTGCGCCACAAGTGTTCTGCAGCGCCTTACAAAGTACAATAGGTTGACCAGTAACTTACAGTACAATACAATACAGGACAAGGACATGGATAATATACATTGCTACATTAGCGACCATAACACCCAGATAAGCAACAGAGCAAAGTAGCCAAGTGTTAGGTGCCCTAGTGGTGAGTAAGAAGTAGATGAAAGTAGAGTAAGGAGAAGCACAAGAGGGCGGAGGGTCCTGCTCGTAAGAGCTTACATTCTAAAGGGGAGGGGCAGACAAACAGGTGTGACACAGATGGGGTAGGCAGGGAGGAAGGAAATGTAGCAGTAAGTTAAGATGAGAGCTGGAAGGCTTTGATGAAGTAGTGGGTATTGAGAAATGAGGTTTATTGCATACAATTAATGCATAACTACTTTTATGTGTTCAATTTTTATTTTATATATATATATATATATATATATATATATATATATATATATTACAATTAGAGTCCTGACTTATTCTGCCATCTCACAACAGCTTTGTAATTAAAGCGCAGGGACACTATTTCTCTTTTTTTCCCGAATTCCATATATTGTGGTTTTTTCTTTGCCTGTTAGGGCCAGAGACGTGGCAAAATGTGGCAGATGACCACCACAAATGGAAGAACTGGAGGCTTTCTGAGCCTATACAACTGCCTATTTTGTAGACATTGCTATAATTTTTTTCTGCGTAAACCCAGTCTCTACTGCACAGTGCAGCTGCTGTTGTAAATCAGAGAAATTGGTGTAAAATAATATTTTGAAATATTTTGCTTAAGGAAAAATGCTTTATATAAAGAAGTATTCTCTGCTGTTGTGAAAATGGTGGTAGCAACAGGAGGACAGTAGGCGGTAATTGTCACCAGACAGTATGGGCTATCCCTTCATAATAAATAGGCCGATTAGACTGAAGGATAACCTGTCTATATATAGCTGACAAATTCTCTACTTCTAAACTGTTAATGTGAGTCCAACTTTTTATTTTTCTTTTTCTCTTGCATATCTAACTTCTGGGCTTATAATCAGCAGAAATTGCCTTTTGATAGTAAAGTAGCAATTAATTGTGCTCTCGCCATAACTCAAATGATAAGTCACTCCAGAACTGACAAAGCACCATCAGCGAGCCATTTTTGTATGATGAGAGAATATTTTCCTTTTGCACTGATGTTTACAGAATGTTTATTATTTTCCTTTCCTATATGATATTGTTTTAGGTAAGAGGCTTGTAAAGTCTGTTTTATATAACTAAAGAACCATGTATAGGTACTTCCTTTTGAATTGCATTTCTAAATGTCCTTGTTTATAAATTTGCATGAATTCTTAAACAGGGAGTCATGCTTTTGTTGGCCTCTGCTAGTGAGTGCCTGATGATTTTCTGGCTATTCTAAGAAAAAACAAAATCTAAACTGTATGTACACTGAGGAAGCCAGGGTGAATTTTGGGATAACAGGACTGTAATCGGTGGTAAGATTGTTTAACTTGGTTATTTTATCTTGACAATAATTGTTTTAACTGTTCACACACTGAAAAGGTTTTTAAGAGACATTTAGGAAATACACATGTAATAGACAATCTGTTTGTAAGGATGACTAGTTTGGCTGATCTTATTATCCTGAAATAATGAGGATGCAGTCATTTGCTTAAAAACTGTTGGCCAACGATGACAGGGAAGGAAATGAAGCTGTTTTTAATACAATTAAGGGCATGTTTATTTTCTGATGGAATAGGAAGTACAGTATATAATTTTTGGTTATGGCTATCTGAGATTCTACTAAAGCTCTGACATTTTAATTTGGCAGAGTAGGAAACACAACAGCTAATAACATTACATAGCTTGCTATGTTACCAGGAAAAATTGCATGTCATGCTCTCTTTTCTGTTTAATTTATTAAACTTAAGAGCAGGCTCTAACAGAAATGGAAAATGTTATTTTAATGCAATTCGCTGTTATACAATATATACTTGGCTGCTGTTAAATGAGAAGTCTATAAAGAAATATTAGGCCAAGGCTACATATACTGTACACTTGCATTTGAAAGAACATCTTAAAATGTAAGTTAAAATACGCATTGAAGATGTTGCAGATATGATTGTTTGGAGTGATTTACGCTAAAACAAAAAAACCCTGCAAATACAGTATTTCAGCCAATGTGGTGAGCTGATCACATTAAGACAGGCTCACATCACATGTACACTTGCGCCCAGGCTTTTAACCATTTAGTTTTGCATGCTTTAAACATATTCGCAATGCATGTGCAATCAGCCAGTCACAAGCATTTTGTAAATGCTGGCGACCGTCATCTAAAATACATATGTGTGTCTGTGACAGACTGCATTTGTTTCCAATAAATTCTCACTGTACTCTGCTTACATGCTCTGTCCCTCCACTCCAAAGCACGGGAGAGTGCTAGAATCATGCAAGTCACATGTATGTGATCGTATTCTGGCCATGCACATAGCGATTCATTGTAAGATGCACTACATGAACTAGTGCAGTGCTCACTCTGCCTGAGCTACATTGAATTTATGTACATACAGATGTGTCCACATATATCTAACCTCCTTGTGCGTTAAAAAGCCCTTCTAGTCGTGCCATGCAGTGGCGCAGGGCGTCTTTTCCTGCAACTTTTTACCTTCAAATGTGTCTTATTCGTAAAACATATATGTACATATAGTAGAGATATGCAGGTTTGGATTTTCCCGCCAAGCTCAGATTTTTCCCACCAAATTTCATGTCTCTTTCTGAGACCTGAAATTTGGCGGGAAAATCCGAACCGATCTCTAATATGTGTGAGTATGTGCATTAATGTCTGTATGTCACTAATATTAAACAGCTCAAATCGAGTTGAACATACACATAAACACGAACATGTATGCCTCATTTAGTTACATTGTTTTTATTTTAATATCCTTATACACACACTTAACTAGTGTTAAAAATAAGGTGCATAAATAAGGATACATGCACACTGGCATTAAACTTATGAGAATGATCTTACCTTAAAAATATCAAAATGTAATACAAGTAAACTTTTATTCAAAATGTTATACATCCATACAAAACGCACATACAGTATACAGTATGCACAAGTTCTTGCTGCAACTTTTTATTACTGGCAATTAAAGTAGTAATCCTACACCATGGAAGGTCATGCCAAGCACAGAGAGTGGGGATTTCATATTGCACTAGATAAGAAAACAAGTGTTACTCATGCCGCACTCTTACATTTGAGTCCAGGAGCATAACTATACGCTTGTAAATTGTAGCTAAATCAGGAAATAAAATAACAGGGAAAACTGAATGTAAATCTATTGTTTTTAGCTAATAACATCATTGGTAGTTCAAATTGAAGACCACAATATCTGCAAATGCTGTACTTATCTGTCTGCTCATCGTCTGGCTCATTATTACGCCACTGAGTAGACATGCATGTGAATCTTCCCAGTAACGTTGCTAAAAAAAAACTTATATTATTGTCTGATTAAATCATTATGCTGGGAACTATGTAATAGTAGAAATCTATTGTTCATTATCCTTCTAGAGAAGACTCAGTAGAGAGCTGCACAGAGGCCCTGTCCCCTCCCCTTACAGCTCTCACTGGCTGCCTGCTAGACACATCAACCTCACTTCTCTCCCAGTCAACTCTATCAGTGCCTGTAGTTGGCAGCTCACCCATCCACCAGTTGTCCCCTGCTCACACCTCCTGCAAATACTCACCACTTGTGGGGCCCCTGGTAACACCCCCACACCACCTTTGTGATCCCCATCCAACAGGGGAAGTGGAGACAAATATCAGAGTGAGAAGGAAGAAATGAGAGTGAGATGGGGGGAGGGTGATAGAGAAACGGAGGGGTGACACAGATGAAAGAGACAGGTGGCATTAGACTGGAGAGACTAAGTTGGTGCGCTTGATACTGGAGACACAAGGGGGGCTTTAGATGGATAGAACATTGAAGGCTAGGGCTAGTGAGACACATGCGAATGATGGGTCAAAAATACTAGTAGCCAGTATTTAATTAGGACTTCTACACAAAGTCAGCAGTTGGAAGATCTAAAGATGGATATTGTTGCCGCTGCCATTTTACAGACATGCTGTTGATATCTGATTCTCCTTATTGACATCTGTCGCCATGGAAACAAACAGCAGAGTGCAATGGCTGTTTCAATGGCTTAGAATATAATTTTTATTTTTAGTGCCAGGATATTTTCCAGTAGTTTAAGGCACCCAGCAATACTGCTTATAATTAGGCAACATTATTTTTTGGAAATAAATTTTAGCGGCATTATCCTTAAATGTAGCTGACGTTTGGTTAGAGTTTTTGCACCCAAGCAACCATTATTTGTTGCTACAGTACTGTGGCAAAGTGCTGGTCATCGGATCAATGACCATTTCCAGTCTATAGTACTTGGCAAAGTATTTGCAATTACAACTACAGATGTGTCCACATATTACATCAGTGCACTACAAGTCGCAGTAAACATAATGCGTAAGCGCCATGCGACCCGATAGCGCTGAGCGTCTTTTCGTACAACTGTTTTCCTTGAAATGCTTCTCATTGGCACAGAAATACTACAATACAGTGCCAGCGGGTGTGACACTGTAATGTATCATTTTGCATGCAGATACACCCGCAGTTGCTATGCAAATAAGATGCATTTCAAGATAAAAAGTCCCACGAAAAGACGCTCAGCGCTACCGAGTCACGCCGTGGCGTGGCGTGACTAGAAGGGCCGTTTAACGTGCAAGGAAGTAACATTTATGCGGTCACATCTGTAGATATATGTTCGTTCATCAGTTTTTACATTATACCTCTCTATTAAGAATTTTACTGGACTTAAATAACAGATATAATTAAAATGATTGATTTTGTTTGGAAAAACCATAGCAATACATTGAAATATTTTACTAACTTACCATGATTCTATATACAAGTTTATCACATTCTTGAAGCCTTTACTGCTTAATTATACAGTATTTTTGTATGGGAAAAGAATATTTTTCATGTTAAGAAAGTCTGTGATGCTGTCTGTAACATGTACAAGCAGTACCCAAATGATACCGTTTAAGTTATTATTTGTTCTACTTTAATAGTAGCACAGTATTTTGCTTGGCCATTTTTTCAGTAATGACTATATTTCTCTTATGGTAGATTGAAATAATGCAATTGGCAGTGTCATTAACTTTTATATGGTTGAAATGCTATTTTTTAGTTGATATGTGACTTGTTCATAATATGGCTTATCCAGAAGTGGATTTGTGGAAAAGAAATAGAGACTTCAGTGGTGTCCTGGCAAGATGTGAGAGCTGTAATAGGATTGATATTACTCATTATTTCCAATGAGCTGCATATCTGTTGGGCCACTTCAATCAAGGAAGAATTTTCTCTCCCAGCCTTCTGTGCTCACGGTTTGCTAGGTTCTATCATCAGAGCTCCTCTGTCTGAAATGTAGTAGCTAAAGCATTGTCAGGTGTTCCTTATATTTCTCTCCAACACAGTCATTGAAATCTGACCACATAGCCACCTACAGACCTAAATGTCTTCCTTTGCCATAATAGTCACAGAACATGATTTCCCTAAACACATATTAATACGGAAATACTAATTCCTGCCAAGTAAGGTGTTTATGGATAAATGATCATTTCTGAAAGAGACTATGGACTGCTGTGACACAGTAGAGAAGAGGCTGGTTTAGGCTACATACAGGACCTAATGCATTTTGTAAATACACCTATTCAGATGCTTTCTGTCTGTACTGTACATCCATAAACAGGAAGTCTAATGCGCTCATACAAATGCTTTTCACATGACCAGTCCTAATGAATACATACATTTTTGTTCTAAAGAATTCTGAAAATTAAATTATTTCTTATATGTTTGTAAATGAATTATAATGTAACTTGCTTTATGTCAAGCAGTTTGTAGTTAAAAATAATAGTCATGATTTGTATGCCCTTTATACTTAAAATGTGTACACAGTTCACTCAAATATACACAAGGGGGGCTGCTGTCAAATTCAACAGTCCTTGTTGTTTCAGAGTCAGACTGAATGACCTTGTGTGAAAGTTCCTTCCCTGCTTCTAAGCTGACAGATATAACCACATGTATGGTAGGTCTAATTGATGACTAGATTTGTTGTTGTTGCTTAGTAAGGTTACATCACATTTTGGTAGTTCAGAACATTCACTTGGCTGGCCATACACATTGAATAGATGGGACGATAGACTAACCATGGTTGCGTGTGTTGGGCCAATATTATTGTCTGTATACGTATTGGAGATAAAAGCAAGAAAAAACATTTGCAGCCTATAATTATTGTTGACAGGGCAGTGACTCACACTGTGCAAAATAAATAGGGCACACACAATATAAAATATCTGTAAAGCTTTCATGTCTCAAAATGTTCTCATTGTGCCTGTTAGGTTTATGTGATGTCTGTTTATAGACTATAGGCACATTTCGTAGTTTGTGTATAAAGCTTTTTCTTTGCCTGCTCTTCCCACATTATAGTGATCAGTGATGCCAAAATATACACTGTAGCTAAGCCACCAAACTGTTCTCATTTGAGAGTATCTCGTTAGATTGAGTAAATAAGTAGATTTTATGACAAAGACGAAACGATCTATAAACTGTAAAAAAAAATTTTTTAAAAGCTAGAGAAAGTTCTGCAAAAGCATTTTTAGTAAAGAAACTTTGTCTATGTACACCCAGTTATGCCCATTCAGCTGAGAGTGGAGATGCGACTGAGTTGTGTATAACTCGTCTGTAGATGTGTGCGCTCAGCTATGGAGCATGTTTTGCAGGGCTTATATATTCTAGATCTGGTTGCAAAACAGACTTGTGTGCAACTTTGCACGGGCTCATCTGTATGCAAATACAGTACCATGAGCAACTTGGACTGCACACTGCATTATACTTACCCCATGTGCGGTTTTTGCATCTACACACAATAGGATATTTAGGAGACTGTTTACTAGTCTGAGATGAAAAGTCTTATTTCTCTGTCTCTCTTATAGAAAATCCATTGTCAACGCAAGATAGCTGGAGCAGCTGAGGGATACTGTGCCCTGGCAATACTGGCTGGCATTGGTCAAAGGACCCGGATTTGACATACCACACATGCACAGTGCAATGGAAACTCGTCTTTGCACTTGGAGTTAGTTTTATAATAAAAAATAAATAGTAGCGAAATATAGGAATGTTTAGGTTTTTTTTTATACTAAGAAAGACATGCTTTAATTTAATAATATGCACATTCTATTGTTCTGACCCCCAACTATCATCATCCTGACACGTGACTTTGGTCGGTACACAGCTGATGGCATTTGTACCGCCAATGTCCTTCTTAAATAGTCTTCCCTGTGCTTTGCATAAAGAAGCTATTGCTATAAATACCCAGTTATAGCTATGGCTGAGGGCTGCTTAAATAGATAAGCCCTATATCTGGAAAAAGCGCCCCTTTTCAACAGATTTAGGGTTGATATCTTTATTAATCTGCACATTAATAACATATCCATAGCATCCGTCTAGAGCAGTGGTTCCCAGGACCCCAAACTGTTCACGTTTTCCAGGTCACTCAGCAGGTGCACAGGTGCACTCATTACTCACTGACACATTTTAAAAGATCCACAGGTGAAGCTAATGAATTCACTTGTGATTCTGTGAGGAGACCTGGAAAACATGCACTGTTTGGGGTCCTGAGGTCTAGAGTCCCTTCAAGTTTTTGTTATGGTGAAACAACTTGATTATAGCTTTAATGATGGTATTTTTATTGTAATTCAAAAGTACAATTTGCATAAGATGATAATGAGCTGAATATTACTTGTATAGTATTTCAGTTACTATTGTTCTTCAGGTTAGCAATCATCATTGTGCATTTTTGTAGTAGAAAGTCACTGAGAACTCAAGTTAGCTTTGTTGAGATATATTTTTCTCTCCATTACTACGTTCCTTATTCATGTCCACTGTGCAGGTCTGCTCTACTGCTTGAAAATCTATCTAACGTCCTATTATTTACAGCTTCCGGTGCTTTTGTATTACGTACACTCTGGGTACGTTTATGAAACTGTTCTACAGTTGTTTAAAAAAGCTGGTACTGCCCATATAAGCCGATACATCATTATTACTCTATATCAGGGGTGGGGAACCTTTTTTCTGCCGAGGGCCATTTTGATATATAGAACATTATTCGCGGGCTTGGTGAAGGCTATGCCCCCTCCGTGTGACATCACACAGGGGCAGAGCCACAATCGCCGGTGATTACAGCAATATTCTGAAGCATCCTAAGGACCCTCCAGGTGGCACTGCTGCATAGATTCTGACTGCAGTGTGACATTCTAGACACCCTCCTAGCCAGATGAGTCTAGCAGAAAAAAGCTCCGAGAGCCAGACCAAATGATACTGAGGGCCTTATACGGCCTTCAGGCAGGAGGTTTCCCATCCCTGCTCTATATTGTTGTTGTGTTTACTAAATGAAAACAAATATATCATTGCTAGCTATAGGAAACACCCCCATGAAACATTGTTCATGCAATAAATTTCCTTTTCACCAGGCCAGTCCAAACAACACTGTTCCTTGGCACTGAATGAGCATGTTCAATTAATCTTCATTATATAATTTGCTTAGTCCCTATGTCAGGAAAACTCTTTGAATTTAAATATCTCTAAGACTAATTACAATTTACAAAGGTAATCTGACTGCACTCACTAGTCTAATACTGCAGTGGATGCAATCTCCAGGTACCTCTGAATCCTATTCAGTCAGCATTCACCTCAAACATCTACCATTTGGGCTATTCTGTATTTCACACCAATTCCAGCAGTTGTCCCACTGCATGCTGGTGCATTCCTCAAAATCCTACTCTCAGTAGTGTGCGGGACTCCAGCAACTACATCTTCTGCAGACTGTCCCCGGTATTACAGGCTTCTTACTGTTATAACATACAGTATACAGTATTCCTCTACTGTACTGCAGTTCTGGCAACTATATTATCATGTTACTGTACCTAACGTGCTTCCGGCACTCCATTCAGTATTTCCCAAAGACTGTATCCATATCTGTTCGTTCACATGCATCCATACATAACATACTGTATTCAACTTGTATTGGTCTAAATGAGAAAACACTTTATCAAGGCCTCAAGCTTCAACCACTTTCCTAATTTAAAATCCACGCACAGGGGTCCTGATCCGGGTCTACAAAACCCTCGGGACTTTGAAGTCTGTTGTTTGAAATCACCCAGGTAGTCAGTAGGGGAAAGGACATCTGATGCCGTGTGGCAAGCATGGGGTATATGACATGGACACTCGCACCTCTTCTAGCCATTATTTCATAATCATTTTGCAATATTTAAGTAGTGAACTAGAATTCAGAAGGTTATAATCTCCACAGTGCAAAATGTCCATAATGATTTTGGCTACTGTAGTATAGAAAATATAAACATCCTGTTTTTAACATGCTACTCTCGTAGGCAAGAATGACCATTGGTATTCAGTCTGTGTGATTTCTTACTTCATGTTAGATGCACCAGGAACCCCTGGGAAAGCAGCTGCATGTAGCTTCCCTTGGGGTTCCTCTATCTCTATTTCTTCTCTTTTGTTGTTCTGTTAGACCCTGCCGAAAACCCAAACTTATTTATAAATCTTAAATATAGTAAGAGTATATTTATTTACATGTTTATGGGTTGGACAGGTAAACAGTTTTACATGTTTAGATCTCTCTGCTTACAGGACGCCCAATCATTTTCTATAGTCCATATATCTGTAAAGGGTTGGGTACGGGATGCCAGCGCTCGGGTTCTCGGCGGTCATAATCCTGACGACCGGCATCCTGACCAGGTTAGAATTCTGATGAGGAGAGGTGAGTATTCTAACCTAACCCCTAACCCAAACCCTCCCTCCCCGGTGCCTAACCCTA
The DNA here is from genome assembly GCA_031769625.1 of Taudactylus pleione. Classification (NCBI taxonomy): domain Eukaryota; kingdom Metazoa; phylum Chordata; class Amphibia; order Anura; family Myobatrachidae; genus Taudactylus; species Taudactylus pleione. The sequence goes on from JAUIMM010000015.1 coordinate 51,572,471, forward strand.
ACCTCAAACACCTAATGCCTAACCCTGGTACATAGAATACTGGCACAAACAGCAAGTGATAAAGATACATGAAAAAGTGTATTTGTCAAAAGCACATAATCCAAAAGGATAACTTTACACATGTATAGGATGGAGATAAATGTAAACAGACAGAATTACTTCCCATAGCAGACAAAATCCAAGGGAAAAGGCAATATTCTGTATTTAGAATATGTGCTTTGTTGACAAAATACACTTTATCGTATACATTATCTTTGTCATGTGACGTGCTTGCTGGTTGTCCAATAGCTTTCTGTAAATACCGTAATATTTATATTTTAAATGTTTGACACGCCCCTTCCACATTTAGCAGAGGCATCTACTGTGAGCACAACATTATTGCTAGACTAAGGGCCGTATTCAAGTTGCAGGCGAAAAGCTTTCGATGGGGCTGATTCAGAGTTCCACTCCTATCGGCCACAATTCTGTTTGCACTGTGTGCATGCAGCTAAATGCGGATATTTGCCCATATGTAGTGTTGTAAGTATCTCTGCGACCAATCCACCCCTATCCGTATATGTGCACAAATCGCAGCCCTTATCAGCGCCCACTTGCACAAGCCCCAGGGGCAGAATTAGGGGTCAGGTCACCCCTAGGCACAATAGTATTAGCCAGCCCCCAGTGCCCAATTTAATTATTTTCATTGTGTGGTTAATAATAAGAATAATAAAACAAGCCATGAGCTATTACATTTCATTTTTAATGATGTATACATATTTACTAAGGGGGGCAATTTACGCCCTTGTAAGCTATCCTCCTTAGTAAATGTCTGCGCATGTACTATATGTCCACACTCCAAACAAGATGTTGTTTTCTGTAATTACTGGTAAATTTTGGACTGAAAGTAATTAAGCATCGAAGTGCCATCCCTAGGTACATGCCTAATGGGAAATCCTCCAGTGACCAGCCTTGCACGTGGTGCAAGTGAACAGTGTGAAATCAGACCGATCTCTGCGTATGCAACTACACTGCTTGTCGACCAGTTGGAACTACAAAACCTCACTAAACTTAGCCTTCATGAAAAAGCCCTGTTATGCCCATTAAGCCACAAATGGAGTAGTGACTGAGATGTGTGCGAGTCAGAAACACCTGTAGATGTGTGCGTTTGGTTATGAAGCATGCACAGTGCTACAAATTGGAACTGAATTGTCTATACTAGAGAGAGTCCGTGTGACGAAACATGTGAGCAGCCAAATGGAAGAGATGTCTCCGGACACACCCACTTACTGCTGAGACACTGCGGGGTCAAATTTTAAGCCGCGAAGGGTGCGAGTTGCCATTGCCACAGCGTTAAAACACCGGCAACAGTACCATATCTCACACTACTCTCAACCCGCTCCCAGTCTGAATTCACCAAGTTTTGCTCGCAGTCCATAGTTTTGAGCTAATTCAGGCTACTGTAAAGCACGGCTGTTGCCATGCTGGCTCGTGCCACAACATGACTCCTAGCTAATTGGATTGACCCTTTAGTCTCACTTTCCACAGCTCCCCCCAGCTCCACAAGTCAGCAAGTTAGGAGCCCAACCGTGCCCTGATACTGCACAGTAACCGCAGGGCAGCATTTACTATCTGAGCCTGTCATGGTGTTATATGCAACCTTAGACAACTCCTGGCTCCAGTCTGACAGACACAGCTTTGCTATTAATGGACAATGATCCAATTGGATTATTAGCATCACATAGGTGAATTACCATGCCATGTGCCTTGGATTTTACTGGGGGGTGAGCATACCGTTAATCTATTATTCATAATCAGGGCTATATACCATTTTTCAAACCAAAATCCGCACAGCAGAACTTATATGTGGAGATTTACCATCCCTAACTGTGGAACTCTTTACCCATATAATATATATTTTTCTTCTTCGTTCCTCTATGGAAGCCTTTACTATGGGTTAGTAACCCATTCCCCCAGACATAGGCTGTTCCTGCAGTTATTGGACCTAGAAAGAAGCTACAGTATGTAAAAAGAAGCATACAACATCTTGTGCAACCTGTGATAAATCTTTTACTGGGAATCCGTATACTGTATTCTGTGATGAAAGTGTACAGCCAGTTTCAGGAGCTCATGGAATGGACAAAAAATAATATGTTTCTAATGAGACCCCTTAATAGGGGTCTAAGGCCAGGTACACACTAGAATGATTTCTTCACTATTTGTAATATTGTAACGAAAAATCGTGAAGATCACTTAGTGTGTGCCCACAATTGTGCACTCCCGCAGGTCACATAGTGTGTACAAGAAATCTTGAATGGTCTGGGGTGAAGGGAATTTGTCCCGACCATTGGCAAGATTGCTAGTCATGTAGATGTGTAACTGGCCTAAGAGATCCAGGACACAGACAAGCCATGATTATAGGTATCGAGCAGTCTCCTCAAAGTATGGTATAGAACAGAGGTTCCCAAACTCGGTCCTCAAGGCTCTCCAAAAGTTCAGGTGTTAGAGCTATCCATGGTTGAGCACAGGTAGTTAAATCAAATTGACTGAGGTACTAAGTAAGTCACCTGTGCTCAACCAAAGATATCTCTAAAACCTGAACTGTTGGGTTGCCTTGACGACCATGTTTGGGAACCTCTGGTATACAGGGCCAGCGCAAGGTATCTAGGCGCCCTAGGCGAAACAACATAATACCGCCCTTGCTCCCCTGTGGGTACGGGTCTTTGACAGCTAGTCATCTTGCTGGCAGAAAGTTGTAATAATCCAATATAGAATACCTGACTGTACTGTCTTGGTGCACACACCTAATGCTCCCTTCTTTAGATAGAGGCTCCTACCTAAAAGGATATCGTAACAAAACAGATGAAAGCAAATTGATGCAAAAGCAAAAAGCACCCCCTGGGCCCCTCACACAACCACCACATGTTATATACTGATATTCACAATGCTATACAGAACACAGAGTGACCACCATAATATATAGATATAGACAGCACTGCAGTTACCGCCATACAATAGAGACATAATCGCAGTGACTGTCATAGAGGACAGGCAGCATCACAATGAACATCATACCATACAGGCAGCATCCTCGTGGCTGCCGCACAGCATAAACAGCATTCTAATGTACGCAGTACCAGACAGACAGCATCACAGTGCGCACCTCAGTGACTGCCAAACAGTACAAAAAGCACATAATAGATAATCGGTACCTTATGGTGCGAATAGTATAAAAAATAAACATCAATGTGATCCTATAAAATAAATACAAGAAGTGACACCGTATTACACAAGTTATTAATTAAGGTTAAGTATTTAGTGTGCATGTAAAAAAAAAAAACTAGGAGAAAGAGGGAGCGGATATCACACAAGAGGTGAGAAAGTAGGGAGGCTAAAGCATGCAGAAGGGAGAAAGGGGGAGACTGCAACACACTCAGGATAGAGGGGGGAACGGCTATAGAGGCTGTAACGTGAAGATGACGCAGGAGAGAGACAGAGGAATGCGAAGTGAAAGGGAGGAATGGTGCAGACTGTCACACACAGAAGGGAGGAGGACAGAGAATGAGGTTGCAACATTCTAAGGGGAGAGAGGGAAAGGCTGTACATGTGAAGAGGAAGGAAAAAGGAGAGGGATGGGGTGACAGAGGTGTAGTCTGGACAGAGGTGTAGGGAAGGGGTAGGAGATATTGGTTTAGCAGAAGGGCTGAGAGACAGGATAAAGAAGTGGGATTGGAGGGGACACGTGGTGTGGGAGTCAGAATATGTCAAAAGCAGGAGAGGACACACAACACAGTGAGTGGCTGTTACACACAGGGTTAGAGGTATAGGAGAGGTGACAGGCAGTCACAGTGGAAGATGTAGAAGATTGGGGGTAGGTTGTGGGGATAAAAACCTGTCACACATAAGTGGGTTGGGGAGACAGGAGGTGAGATACAGAATATATCACATGCAGGGAAGAGCAAGGGTAGTGAGGGGATACACAGGGAGAGTATAGTAGGCATTAGTAAAGGCTGCTAAGTACAGTCAGGGAATGGATGGGGAAGCTGTTACTTGCTGCTGAGAGGGGGACAGACGGGAAGCCATCACACGCAGGGGAGGTAGGCCGGCTGCTAGTTAATTATGAAAGGGGGAAACAGGCTGGCACACGCAATAGAGAGGGGGGAGACAGGCTGTCTCTTGCAGAAAGGGATGGGCTAGGCTGTCACATGCAGGAGACGGGGAGAGTAGGGGACAGGCTGTCTGTCACACGCAAGTGAGGAGGGTTGGGGCAAAGGCTGTCAGGCGCAGGAGACGAAGGGTGGAGAGACCTGTCACTTGTAGGAAAATTAGCACCTCTGGGTCCAGTGGCCACGACCCCCCAGGCCAGTTACCTGCTCCTACTGTAGCTGGGTGTGGGGGCTTTCCTGTGAGTGCTGCTCCTGGTGTGTGCGGGGAACAGTGCCAGCAGCCATTCCTGTGACTCTGGACTCGGAGCTGCTGTGTACGGTCTCTCCGCCGGTGGAGTGATGAGGAGCTCTGTCTCGCAAGACAAGGGCTGACAGCCCTTCTCCTCTTCTCGCAATGTTGAGAGCTCCACTGGCCGCTCTGCTCGCTATGACAGGGGCCTGTCATGCATGAAGAGCCCCGCGGGGCCATGAATAAAAAAATAAATAAAAAGTCCCACGGTTGACAGTCAGCCACTCGGCCCCAGAGCTCATCAGCCCACCGACCCTACTGCCCACCGACAGCCCCTACTGCTCGTCAGCCCAGGGGTCTACTACCGAACCACCCCTGGCCGCCAATGCCAAGTAAAAGGAGTTTTTTTTTTGGTGGCTCAGTGGCACCCTCCAGTGGCCGACGTTCCAGGCAGCTGCCTAAAGCTGCCTAATGGTAGCGCCAGCCCTGATGGTATAGAAGAAGATTTTGACAATGTTTCTAGTGAAGACTCAAGATAAATTTGAGCGGATACGAGAATATTGCGCTGGTGGAAGGTCTATTTATAAGTGACTAAGCATAGACAAACTAAGCAAATTCCTAGGACATCTGGAATGCCTAAAAGCATCCAATCCCGCCTAGGCTGGTGGAATGGTTTGGTGCAGGCACGGCTGGAGCACCTGCTGCCGGCTGGGAAGAGACTCTTGCAGCTGCTACTGCCACTGCACAGCGTCCACGATCGGAGCTCAGCTGACAGCTCCGATCGGGCCTGGCAGCAGCAAACAGTAAGCGGGCAGCGGCGGAACAGCCGGGGGCAGTGTGTGAGGGCAGAGCACCTGGACAGCGGCTAATGGTTAGCGCCAGGCCGACTCGGAGGCATCACACAATCAGAATGAGCTTCTGAGCATGGGCAGAGGCTCATTCAGGACTGTAAGTAATGGTCGCAGGAGGGCTGCTGCACCATGGACCTTTACGGTGCTAGTAGTAGTGAGTCACACCTTATGGCTCTGGGCTCCACCTCCAGCAATCCTCACACACAGCGGCCTGCCAGCCTGAGACGGGAAAAGCAGGTCCGCTGCCTGCGACTTGCTGTACCTTGAGCCGGACAGCTCTGCAGGCTGCACTCAAGTAAAGTACGTTTGGAACTGGGAGAGGGCCAGGGTGCTGTGGTGCTCACTGTTGGGAGAGGGAAGCTCTGCTGGGATAGGGGTGGTGGGTGCTGATACCGTGCTGTGCTGGGATAGGGGGGTGCTGTGCTGGGTGAGGGCCCCTTCCATGAGCCCACACCCCTTTTCTGGATCCCACGGGGAGGGGGGCATCACCCAAAATCTTGCCTAGGATACTAATTTGGCTAGGGCTGGCTCTGTATAAGTCTATGAACTATAAAGATATGTCTGTGCAAAGTGATGAACAGGACCTTTTATTTGAAGTTAGATCAAAGAAAGGTAGAGTCTTTTCGGGACATAAAATTTTGAAGGAAATGGTGCTTAAAGAATAGTTTGGATAAACGGCAGGGCAGTCTTGCTAGGATTGAACTTCTGTATCCTGTAAAAGATGAAAAATTTCTTAATTGGTGTGCAGTATCCAAAGTGGATGCTGCCTTTGCAGAACTAATGTCTAGAACAACTATCCCATTGGAAGACAAAGCTTTGTTTAAAGATGTAATGGATAAGAGAATAGAAATCTCTTTTAAAAACTTGCATATTATTACAACTGTCTCATTAAAATCAGGCATGGCAATGGCTTCAGTTTCCTGGCCGTAAAATTATGGATCTGTACTATGCATAAAGATCTAGAGGAAAGAATCTCAAAGCAGTACTTGCTATGAAGTGTAGAAATAATGCAGAGAGATGTGGAATATTTATGTGAGGCGTCTCTGGATGTGATGACCTTTCTGTGCCAACATCAAGGCAAAAGTTTAAAGAAGCCAGAAGTTGTAGACAAGGTCGGCAATACAATAGATACTCTGGAATGACAAAGCAGTCCTTTCATCACACCGAGGGGAGATCTAATCCCAAACAGCAATGAATATGCCTGGGCCCTCCAAACAATATCAGTAGGGGGCAGGCTTCTGAGATTCACAGATAAATGGAGTTGATTTATTCAAGACAGATGGGTACTGAAGGTGGTATCCAGGGTTACCAGATAGAATTCATAAAAGTTCCCAAAATGAAAACGTTTATGATGTCAGACACTCAGAGGTCAAAGTCACAGCTCTAGAGCACGGTTTAAGAAAACTGTTCAAATTACAGGCAGTAAAACCTGTACCTCTTACAGAGAGAGAGAGAGGATTTCTTTCACGTCTGTAACTGGTAAAGAAACTTTCAGGAGATTCAGAGAGATTCAGGAGATTCAGAACAATACTGGATTTGAGGGAACTAGACAAATTTGATCTAGTAAAACAATTCCACATAGAAATACCAAAAACATTTCTTGCAGGCATAAGAAAAGGTTTCCATTTCCAATTTACATGCCTCCCATTTGGCTTGGCAACCTTACCGAGAACATTTACAAAAGGTTCTAATGTCTACCATCTACCACATCTCACTCCAGAATTCAAGATATCTCCCTAGCTGCCCCCCATCATTGGAATGATCTCCCTCATTCCATCAGACTATCCCCCAATCTGCTTTGCTTCAAGCGGGTACTGAAAACCCACCTTTTCATAAAAGCATATCCGTCCACCAGTTAACCATGTCACCACATAGTCTACCTCTTAACTCCCCTTACACTGGCTCACTCCTTATGTCATCCATTTGTCTCCACCTCCGTTTAGACTGTAAGCTCCATGAGCAGGGCCTTCCTCCCTCCTGTTCTCGTCACCTACTTCTCTTAAACACCTGACTAACATCCTCCTTGGTCTCTCTGGATGCCACTGGATCCCAATCATGTTTTTTTTTTTTCAAGAGAACTAGACCTGTCATTTGCGCCAACACTGACAACTAAAGGTTTCAGCTGATGCTGTACTTTTCAATTGCACACATTGCATCTGTGGCTGTGTCGAGATTTGTAGTGCTATTTGTACTGTACTGTTTTACCCTGTATTGTCTTATTGTTTTGCTCTCTGTACGGCGCTGTGGAACACTTGTGGCGCTCTCTAAGTAAAATGCAATAATAATACGTACCATGGCACAGCTAAGAAAGCAAGAAATATCTGCCTAGCCATATGGCAATTATGGATTCCTACCTATCTATACACTCTAAAATAATTGCTTTCAGACTTTGATTGTGGTTCCAAAGCACAAAAAAGTTTTTATTCACCATAAAAACAGAAAGTCACATGCTGTGATCTAAATGGAATTAGCGCAAACAAATTATACAGACACAAGGTACAGTCATTACATACGCACGCGCTCTGGACCCAGATCCCGGCATCAAAGATGAAACCTCCGTCAATAGCAAAGCAAGAAGACTGGCATCTAGTTTCAGAGAGCTCACCTATATACTCTTACAGAGATAGGCAATACAATAGAACAGTTTGGCATGATTCCATTGGTTCTTCTTCCTGGTTCTTCTGTTACAGTACAGTTCATAGGTCAGTTCATATGGTCACAATCCAGCCTCCAACAGTTCTTTGTGTCCATTTTAAATCTAGGCTGGCTGCATTACAGGATACATTTCAATGCCTAACTCTCTATGATCCATAAATTGCAGACAAGTTGCGATTTCTTCCCCGATGGAACCGGAAATCTGCAAAGACACAGTAGTTTAGAATGACACGAAACACGGTCTGCTTATCATGCACTAAACCTTAGATCTCAAATAACATGTATTTCACAACATTACTGATAATGAATAAAACCTTAAATATTAACTTTAATGCTAGGGAACCTTTTTATGTAATTGTGCAATGTGTAAGTATTGGGGTATTGAGAAAAGACGCTAGTTAGCGTTGTGCGACTACGTTTTTTGTGGACTACACCATGGTACGTGTTTTACAGGGTTGTTCATATTATATGTTTTAGTAACTGTCTGTATTTATATAATGAGGACTTTTAACATCTTTCTATTGCGTGGGAATCGCATGACGCTAAATAATAGCATCGCCGCATGTACTTATAATGTGTGAGATTCGCTAAAATGGCGATGGGCGGCCAGTCACAAAATGGTGTCTTGTTGCCATTCGCAAAATGGCATTGTGCAGATTTAATTTTAAACAGATTCTGTCTCAGCCAATTAATCCAGCTTCGACACAATGATATACTGGTTTCAGGAAAATAAGAGAGATGTTACAAGTATGATTAATCCGGACCATAGATTTTCTACAATTTCATGGATAGATTTTAAATTAAGTCGAAAGTCAACTAATACCAGAGCAGCACATGAAGTTACTATGTGTACAGATAGGTACTCTACAGTACGGAATTACACTCTTGGATGAAATATACAGACACTATCTTTGAAGTTCAGGCATGCGGCAAAACCCAGCTTTGCAAGGGACTTCGCCTTCTCGGCATGATGTTCTCGAATATAGACATAGTTCCATGGGCAAGATATCGACTGAAAAAGATACAGTGGAATATTTTGAAGTATAGATGCAGAAAATTGCATCTACATCATCAGATACAGTTGGAAGGATCTATAAAAAGTCCCTAATTTGGTATAGAAACAATAAATTAAAAAACAGGTCAACTGTGCTATCACAACCACAGTACCTGATATTAACAACAGACGCAAGTTCCGTTAGATGGGGGGGCATATCTGCTTCAGCGCGTTAGAGCAGTATGGAAAGCAATCAGTAATTTTCAGGATTATCTGAAGGGATCTCACCTGAAAGTGTTTTCAGACAGTGTGGCATAGTGGCTTATCTGAATCGCCAAGTTGTTGGAAGAATAAGATTCTGATGGGTGAAGTAATGAAGATTATGGTATGGGTGGTGAAATGCCTAAATTCTCTTTCAGAGGTCCAAGTGGCAGGCAGGGAAATTGTAATGGCAGACTTTCTCAGCAGAGAGAGGGAACTGAATACAGATATGTTCCAAATCATAGTGATGAGGTTTGGGTGCGCAGAAATAGACCTAATGACAAACCTAAATACAAAACCGCCTCACTTTTCTACTGCAGGGTCCATAGGGTATCCACAGGATACCTTTGGGGTATAGGCGATGGCGGCAGACATCCAGGCACCACAGAGTTAAATTTTCAGCCTCCCAGGATGCACTGGGGTCCCTCTCCTATACCCCGCCCCCGAGCCTCAGGCCACTCAGTTTTCGTCGGTGCCTGGCCGGACCAGTCGCACCGTACAGAGGGGGGTCTTTTCAAGGGCCCTGAAGATTGCTTCGTAGCTGTGGCTGCACAACTAGAGTGCTCCAGCATAGGACAGTCAGTATTGACGTCCATGCTGTCACTCCTACACCCCGCCGGTACCAGAACGCCGGTACCGATCCGGGGATGCTGGTTGGTTGCTGGGGTCACAGCTAGCGGTGACCCCGGCTACCTGGACTGTGGCCGGATGCACGGGGGACAAGGTAAGCGGCGGGGTCCCGCGGTGGGCACCCGCCGGTAACACAGTCCTTTTTGGTCCCCAGGCAGGGGGCTCCCTGGGGACCGGCTGCGCGTGGGGCCAGGTACTGATCCTGCGCCTTCCACTAGACCACCAGGGACAGCGGACCGCAGCATGTGCAGTACAGTGCGGCGTCCCAGGGGTTAATAGCAGGCCAGGGGAGAACGCCTTCCCTCTCTCACAGCCGGCGTCTCCCCCGCTGCACAGTGCCATTCCACAGCGGTCTGAGCGGGCTGTGTCAGCGCTCCTCCCCCGGGCCCGCCTCCTCTCTGCTCCTCGGTGGCCATTTTCTCACTACATGTGCTGGGAATGACAAACGCTGCTGGAAGCTGTTACAGGTGCCATTGCGGTCCGGGTCCCCCGCATACCTCTCTTTCAATTAAGGTCAGTGTATGCAGCACTGTTTCCTACCAGGCTCTGGTCTGTGTAGTTGATCGCAGTGCTTGTAATGCAGGATGTTATCTGTGCATTGTATGTGACTTAAATGCTAGCGCTGTTTGCCTGTACAGGTTGAGTCTCCCATATCCAAAATACTTGGGACCAGGGGTATTTTGGATAACAGAATATTCCGTATTTTGGAATATTTGCATAAAATAATGAAATATCTTGGGAATGGGACCCAAATCTACACACATAATGCATTTATGTGTTATTTACACCTTACAGACATAGCCTAAAGGTCATTTTATACTATATTATTAATAATTTTGTGCATCAAAAAAAGTTTATGTAAATACATGAAATTCATTTATGTTTCATATACACACAGCCTGAAGGTTATTTTATACACTATTTTAAATAATTTCTGCTTTAAACAAAGTTTATGTACATTAAACCATCAGAAAGCAAAGGTTTCACTTTCTCAGTCATGCTAAAAATATTCCGTATTTCGGAATATTTGGATATGGGAGACTCAACCTGTACTTTCATTTCTGACTGTCAGCCTTTTTCCTATCCCTGTTCTTCTGCTACAGCCCTTGCGGTGTGGTGTTGCAGGGTGTTTATTACCTCACAGTAAACGTGGTTTTTCTGTGTGGGAGGTCACATACGCTCCGTCCACACTCCTCATGTCTGAAAAGTGAACGAGGATATCCTTTTCCAGCTATAATGTACTGATATCATGTGCAGTTAGCGGAGGGATATGTAGACGCTGAGGGTTTATGGAGGGCATGTTGCATTATATATCACGCCCCATTTCTGTCACTGTGCCTGCACAAAAAGGGGACCGCCCTCGGCTGGCTAAGTTGCTTACAGCCCTTGTGGGCAACGCCCCCTGCGTTTCCCCATAGGGGTTATCGCAGCGAGTGGTGGTCTCATCACATGCAGGGGTCCCTGGACAGTTGATGGTACCCCAGTGTATCCTGTTTTTTGCCCCCCCAGGTCACATGACGTCTGATGACGGTGACATTATTGACTTTTTCAGACACGAGCCCCTTAGTGCAAAGGAGGCGTAGTCTGGGTCTAAAGTCTATATACCTGGCCTTATACGGGCAGTCCGTGCGGCTTTGGTTATTACATATCCCCCGTGGCTAAATCCAAATATGCCTTCTTTAAGGATAAGGGTGTTGCCACTGTAATTCCTCTATCTGGTCAGGTGGATCATTTAGAGGAGGCGTGGAAAATCCGAGTAAGCGGTTCCAGCCTCAAAAACGGTTGACCTTTTGCATACCCCTTTGCGGATAATTATTTTTCCGACTGGGAGTTACCTTTACGGGTAGATTCTCATGTTACACGCCTAGTGAGGAGTGCTACGTTGCCCATGCCCTCCAGGTCCTCCTTGAAGGAGGTTACACATTGCAAGGTGCAAATATATCTAAAATCCAATTTTCTACTTCAGGGTCCATAGGGTATCCACAGGATACCTTGGGGTATAGGTGTGACGTCAGTCGCAGGGCACCAAAGAGTTAAGCTTTCAGCCTCCCAGGATGCACTAGGTCCCCCTCCTATACCCCGCCCCCGGGCCAAGGCACCTCAGTTTAGTTTGGTGCCCGGCCGGAGTCGGGTGCACCTGTTGGAGTGGGGGCTAGAAGAGCCCCTGAAGCTTTTTCTTCATGCAGCGGTGGCTGCACATCTGGATGAACAGCATGGACAGTCAGTCCTGACGTCCATGCTGTCTTCCCTACACCCCGCCGGTACCAGAACGCCGGTACTGATCCGGGGATGCTGGTGGGCGTCTGGGGTCACAGCTAGCGGTGACCCCAGATGCTCCGGACCATGGCCGGATTCAAGGGGGACAGAGGTAAGCAGCGGGGTCCCGCGGTGGGTCCCCGCTGATCACATGGTCCTAAGTCCCCAGGCAGGGGGCTCCCTGGGGACTGGCTGCAGCGTGGAGCCAGGCGACCAACCTGTGCTTCCACTACCCCCTGGGACAGCGGACCGTAGCAGAGCGGTAGCGCTGCGGCGTCCCAGGGGTTAAATGCATGCCAGGGGAGCGCGCCTTCCCTGTCTCACAGCCGGCGCCTCCCCCGCTGCACACAGCCCTCTCTGCACTGTGCTGACTGGTCCTGTGTCAGCGCTCCTCCCCCAGGCCAGCTTCTCTCTGCTCCTCGGCGGCCATCTTCTCTGCAACGCATGGTGAACGCTGCTGGAAGTCTGGAAGGAAGCATCGTGGTCTGGGTCCCCCCGCATACCTCTCCTCCGCTGTGGCTCAGGTCTGTGTATGCAGCGCTGTGTCCTACCAGGCCCTGTGTCTGTGTAGTTGAGTGATCAGCGCTGTTAGTGCAGGAATTGTTATTTCTCTGCATTGTATGTGACTGTGCTAGCGCTGCCTGTAACTTTTCTTCTCTAAACTGTCAGCTTTATTACTGTCCCTGTTCTTTCTGCTAAAGCCCTTGTGGTGCGGTGCTGCAGGGTGGTCTCTCGCCTATTTAATACTTAATTGGTGAGAGAGGTCACATACATGGTGCCATCATGTCTGAAAGTGATTTTCCCCTCCGGCTACAGTGTACCACGTGCAAAGTACCGTTAGCGGAGGGGGAGGGTAGCGCGGAGGGCCTTTGCCGGCAGTGTTTGTCCATGGCGCGGCCTATTACGGTTACAGCACCGGTACAGGAGCCGCCCTGGGCTTGTTTCGCTCAGGCGTTAACAGCTTTAGTGGGCCAGTTAGCTCCGCAGCCCGCGTTTACTCCGATGGGTTTGTCCCAGCAGTCTGTGGTGTCGTCACCCATGCAGGGGTTCCCACGACAATTGGTGGTACCCCACAGTCTCCCTATTTCCCCGCTCCCGGGTTCTCAGGAGCCAGCGTGGGTTAACTCCCTGACGAGTTCTGTACAGCACTTGTCGGATGTGTTGCAAGGGGAGTCTGTGATGCGGCCTCATAAAAGGCCGGTGGCGTCTCTGTCCGCTCCTTATGAGGATGACGAAGGGACGTCTGATGATGGGGAGATTCTGGATCCTTACGATCAGGAACCTCTCCATACTAAGGACGCTGATGCTAAGTCCAAAGTATATATTCCTGGACTTATTCGGGCGGTCCGCACAGCCTTGGTGATTGAGGACGAAGTTCCCCCAGCGGCTAAATCTAAGTATGCCTTTTTCAAAGATGTGAAGGGCGATGCCACAGTCTTTCCTCTTTCGGGTCAGTTGGTGGACCATTTAGAGGAGGCGTGGAAACAACCTGGCAAAAGATACCAGCCGCAGAGACGCCTGGCGGTGGCTTATCCGTTCGCGGATAATTATTTTGCTAAGTGGGAATCCCCTCCACAGGTGGATTCTCACGTGACCCGTCTTGTCCGTAGTGCCACATTGCCGATGCCATCCATGTCCTCCCTTAAGGATGCTACGGACCGCAAGGTAGAAATCTGCCTGAAGTCCGCTTATTCCCTTGCAGGGGGGGCAGCACGGCCGGCTATGGCCATTTGCTGGGTTGCCAGAGCGATGGAGCGCTGGGCGGATTCATTAGAGGCTTCTTTTGAATCCGACTGTCCGGCCGAACAGGCGGAGTTGATTGGCAATCTCCGTGATTCGGCCACCTACATCAACGAGGCGGCTCTAGACATTAGTACTCTGGTGTCTAGAATTTCTTCAGCAGCGGTAGCTGCTCGTCGCACCTTGTGGCTGCGATCCTGGAAGGCGGACGCAGATCCAAGAAAGGTCTGGAAGCGTTGCCGTTTACCGGAGAAGTTCTCTTCGGTCCGGATCTGGATAAGATTGTGGCCACGCTGGCGGCAGCCAAATCTGCTTGTCTCCCGTCGGCCGCTGCTCCTTCTGGTTCTGGACCATCGTCCTTTCGGTCATCTAGGGCCCAGGGCAGGCCCAAACCACAGTCGTTTCCTCGACAGGCTGGCCCTAAGAAATCGGTCAAGCCCCGGAAACAGGCATGGAGTACCAGACGTCCGGCCCCCAAGCCAGATGACAAGCCTGCGGCCTGACGGTCCGGGTCTCCCCTTGGGGGATCCCAGGGTGGGAGGCCACCTGCTGCAGTTCTCCCGGTGTTGGTCGTTCACTACGACAGACACTTGGGTTCTGGAGGTGGTCTCTCACGGGTACGCCCTCTCCTTCCGGCACAGACCCCCGGCTCGATTCTTCACCACGGGTCTACCATCAGACCGGAACAAGGCTACGGAGCTGCGGAAGGTATTGCACACTATGCTCCAGGCTGGAGTTATAGTGCCTGTTCCATTCTCCCAGAGGGGCCAGGGTTTCTATTCAAATCTATTTTTGGTACAGAAACCCAATGGGTCATATCGTCCGATTCTCAACCTCAAAGCACTCAACAAGTCTTTGCGGGTCCCGAAGTTTCGGATTGAGACCCTACGGTCCATCATTCTGGCGCTGGAACCTGGGGACTACATGGTGTCATTGAACTTACAGGACGCTATGGCGGTCATGGCGGCTTCTCTGCGGCTGCAAGGAGTCCGCATGTTGCCGTACTTGGACGACCTGTTATTGGTGGCAGGATCTCCAGAGCTCCTGTTACACCACTTGGACCTGACCATTGCACTGCTGCAATGGCACGGCTGGCTAATCAACTGGCAGAAGTCCACTCTAATCCCGTCTCGGAGGATTCTGCATCTTGGAGCCTTATTGGACTCGGGACAGCAAAGGATCTTCGTGACGGAGGACAAGATCTCTGCTTTACAGTCAAGGGTGCGCAGTTGTCTGCACAGCCGCCGGGTGTCCTTACACTCGGCGATGAGGTTACTGGGCTCCATGGTGTCGGTGTTCGACATGGTGGAATACGCCCAGTTTCACTCCAGACCTCTGCAGCACCTGATCCTGTCCAAGTGGAACGGGCTGCCTCAGTCTCTGAAGTTCCAGACGATTGTGCTCACCCCGGAGGTTCGCCTGTCCCTTGCGTGGTGGTTAAAGACGACCCACCTCAACAAGGGACGTCCGTTCTGGGTTCCAAATTGGGTCCTGTTGACAACGGACGCCAGTCTTCGGGGCTGGGGAGCAGTTTCGGGTCCACACTTGTTCCAGGGCAGGTGGACACCGACAGAAGCGGAGCTTCCAATAAATATCTTGGAACTCCGTGCGGTCTTCAATGCTCTCCTGCAGGCACAGCGGTTTCTCCAGGGTCACCCGGTGCAGGTCCAGTCGGACAATGCTACCACCGTGGCCTACATAAACAGGCAAGGAGGAACTCGCTGTCGGGCGGCTCTCGTAGAGGTCTCTCGGATCCTGGTTTGGGCGGAGCGCAATCTTCCGGCCATATCAGCGGTCTTCATCCCGGGAGTGCTAAATTGGGAGGCGGACTTTCTAAGTCGCCAGGACGTTCATCCAGGGGAATGGTCCCTGCACCCGGACGTTTTTCAACTACTGGTGGACAGGTGGGGTCTTCCAGAAATCGACCTCATGGCGTCCCGGCACAACAACAAGTTGCCGGTGTACGGGTCTCGCACAAGAGACGAAGGGGCGTCTCTGGTGGATGCTCTGTCCGTCCGGTGGACATTCAGGTTCGCATACCTGTTCCCTCCGGTCTCCCTTCTTCCACGGGTAATCCGGAAATTCAAACAGGAAGGAGGGACGCTCCTGTTGATAGCTCCCGCGTGGCCCAGACGGCACTGGTTCTCAGACCTTCAGGGTCTGTCCGTGGACAGTCCTCTGCGGTTGCCGCTACGACCGGACCTTCTGTCTCAGGGTCCTTGTCTTCACCCGGACCTGACTCGGCTGTCTTTGGCGGCGTGGCTGTTGAGACGGCCATGCTGAGGTCCTGGGGGTTTTCCAGCTCTGTGGTGCGTACCATGTTACGAGCTCGGAAACAGTCTTCCGCGAGGATATACCATCGCGTGTGACATACGTTCTTCCAGTGGTGTCGACCGAGAGGTTATGCACCGCGGGAGTTTCGTCTGTCTCGGATTCTCGCCTTCCTGCAAGCGGGACTAGATCATGGGCTTCGCCTTGCTTCTTTGAAGGTACAGGTTTCGGCCCTATCTGTCTGGTTTCACCGTAGGATTGCTACAATCCCGGATGTGCGCACCTTTATGCAAGGTGTTCTCCATATTCAGCCGCCCTTTGTTCCACCTGTGGCGCCTTGGGATTTGGCTGTGGTCCTGAGGGCTCTCCAAGGACCGCCGTTTGAACCACTGGGCTCAGTGGATATTAAATGGCTAACAGCTAAGACTGTTTTCCTTCTGGCCGTTGCTTCAGCCAGACGTGTTTCTGAGTTAGGGGCTCTTTCTTGTAGACCCCCTTTCTTGGTTTTTCATGGGAACAGGGCAGTGCTCCGCACTCGGCCCGAGTTTCTTCCCAAAGTTGTTTCCCAGTTTCATGTTAACGAGGAAATAGTTGTTCCGGCCTTTAACTCACCGGGTCTTTCCGTGGGTGAGGCCTCTTTGGATGTTGTGCGGGCCTTAAGGACTTATGTTGACCGCACTTCTTTGTTTAGGAAGTCGGACGCTTTGTTGTCCTCTATGGCTTCTGTAAAAAGGGTTGGCCTGCTTCAAAGCAAACTTTGGCAGCCTGGATCCGTATGGCTATTTCTGAAGCTTATCTTCATGAAGGCCTACCGGTCCCTCCTTCTCTGAAGGCTCATTCCACTAGGTCTGTGGGTCCTTCGTGGGCAGCTCGACGTGGTGCCTCGGCAGTTCAGATCTGCAAGGCTGCTACGTGGTCTTCTGTCCATACCTTCGTGAGGTATTACAGGTTTGACACCTTCGCCTCTCAGGATGCTTCCTTCGGGCGGCGGATTCTCCTTTCTGCACAGGGTCCCCACCCTTAAAGGATACTGCTTTGGGACATCCCCAAGGTATCCTGTGGATACCCTATGGACCCTGAAGTAGAAAATATGAGATATGGTAAGAACTTACCCTTGTTATCTCTATTTCTACGAAGTCCATAGGGTTCCACAGGACTCCCGCCCTGTCGCACCTGTGCTGCAGATGGGCTTTGCTCTGGTCACCGGTTTTCCGTCTCCCTCTGGTGAGAATGTGATTCTTGTATGTGTCCAGATCTTTGTTCTCTCTCTTCCTTCTCCTCCTCCGGCCAATGGCTTGGTAACTAACTGAGGTGCCTTGGCCCGGGGGCGGGGTATAGGAGGGGGACCTAGTGCATCCTGGGAGGCTGAAAGCTTAACTCTTTGGTGCCCTGCGACTGACGTCACACCTATACCCCAAGGTATCCTGTGGAACCCTATGGACTTCGTAGAAATAGAGATAACAAGGGTAAGTTCTTACCATATCTCATATTATTCCCTTGCTGGAGGGGCTTCCAGACCGGCTATGGCCGTGTGCTGGAGGGCCAGAGCCATGGAGCGCTGGGTAGGTAACTGGATCTCTACACACTGACTCTCCAGCAGAGCAGGTGGATAGTGGCAAATTCTCAGAGACTTAGCCACGTTCATAATGGGACAGTCTTACATATAGCCTACTCCTTTCCAGAATCTCCTTGGCAGCAGTAGCGGCTCGGCAGCTGTAGCGGCTCGCCGCTCCCTGTGGTTGCGCTCTTGGAAAGTGGACGCAGATTCCATTTGGAATGCTTTGCCTTTTACAGGATAGGTCCTGTTTGGCCCTCATCTGGACACAATTGTGGCCCCGCAGGCAGCAGCTACGTCTGCATGTCTGCCATCGGCTACAGTCCCATCGGGGTCTGGGGCTTTGTCTTTTCGGCCCTGTGAGGCCAGGGTAAGTCTAAAATATAGCTTTCCAAGACAGTCAGTAGCCAGGAAATCTGCTCAACCATAAGAACAGGCTTGGTGTACAAGACGTCCTACTCCCAAGTTGGACTATAAGCCTTCAGCCTCACAGGACGGGCCTCCTCTCGGGGGACCCCAGAGTTGGAGGCCGGCTTCTCCAGTTCGCCGAGTGCTGGTGTCTGACCTCCACGGCCACTGGGGTAAGAGAAGTATTTTCTTGAAGGTATGTCCTCTCCTCCCGCTAAACGCCTCCCAGACGGTTTTTCGTTACAGGTCTTCTGTCAATTCAAGACAAGGCCCTGTAATTTTTGAGGGTGTTACACTCTATGCTCCAGGCAGGAGTTATAGTACCTATTCCGTTGCCCCAAAGGGGAACGAGGTATTACTCCATCCTCTTTCTGGTACAGAAACCCAATGGGTCTTACCTGGACATCCTCAACCTCGAATCCTTCAACAAATTCTTAAGGGTTCCTCGGTTCAGGAGGGGGACCCTGCATTCCAACATTCAATGGAGCCTGGGAATTTTGTGGTGTCGTTGGATATATTCAGGGTGACTACCTGAATGTCCCTATTTTCTTAGAACACCAGTGTTTTTCCTCAGGTTTGCAGTGGTCGATAAGCATTTCCAGTTTTACCAGGGTCATGGCAGTTATGGCAGCCCATCTGCGGATGCAGGGGGTCCGCTTGTTACCCAATCCGGGTGACCTCCTGGTGTTACCAGAGTCTCCAGAGATAATTCAGTGCCATCTGCAACGGACAATATCTGTGTTGCTACGTTAGGGCTGACTGATACACTGGAAATGGTCCTCTCTGATTCTTCACAGAGGATGCTTCATATCCCAACATCTGAGGATCTTTGTGATTGAGGAAAAGATCTCTGCATTACAGGCAAAGGTACGCAGTTGCCTGCAGAGTCGCCGAGTGTCTATTCACTCGGCAATGTGGTTCCTGGGTTCCAGGGTGTCGCTGTTCGACATGGTGGAGAGTACCTAGTGTCACTCTGAACCTCTAGAAAATTTGATCCTCTCCGGATGGGATGGGTTACCCCATAGGATAAAGTCAATAGTGCTTTCCCCGGAGGTTTGTCTCTCTCTGGCCTGGTGGCTGTGGAAAGCTCACCTAAACAAGGGGCACCCCCTTTGGGATTGCGGACAGGGTCCTTCTGACGACGGACGCCAGTATCCGTGGCTGGGAAGCAGTGACGGATCCACACTTGTTCCAGGGCAGGTGGACACCAGTAGTTTTTGCGCTTCCCATAAACATCTGAGAACTCTGAGCAGTATTCAAGGTTCTCCAGCATACAGGACAGGTCCTCCACGGAAATACTGTGCAGGTACAGTCTGACAACGCCATCATGATGGCTTATGTAAACCACCTAGGAGGTTCCCGAAGTCGGGCGACACTAACAGTGGTGTCCCGAATTCTGGCTTGTGTGGAAGGCTATATCCCTGCTGTCATCGGCAGTGTTCATTCAGGAATCCTCAGATGGAAAGCAGGCTTTCCCAGCCATCAGGACGTGCATTCAGGGAAATGTCCTCTTCATCAGGAGGTGTTCAATCTTCTGGTGAACAAGTGGAGCCTTTCAGAGATGAGACTCTTATGGTAGACGTATGTTGGTCCAGTGGACCTTCCAAGTTGTGTACCTCGTCCCTCCGTTATCCCTTCTTCCTCCAGTAATAGCAAGAAGGAGGCGCGCTCCTGCTGATAGCTCGTGCGTGGATCAGACGGCACTATTACTCAGATCTTTGGAGTGTTTCAGTTAACACTCCGAAGCTGTTACCTCTTCGACCGGACCTGTTGTCTTAGGATCCTGGCTGATACTCAGACCTGGGTTGTCTGTCCTTGACGGTGTGGCAGTGGAGACTGCCCTCTTAAGGTCTAGGAGTTTTTTCCAGCTCTATAGTTAACAGGGCCTATGTCCATGCTAAGAGCTTGGAAGATTTTATCTGCAAGAATTTACCATCAGGTATGGCATACTTTCTTTCAGTTGTGTCGACCTACAGGCTATGCTCCTCGAGTATTCCGGATATCCAGAGTGTTGGCTTTCCTACAGGTGGGCTTAGATAACGGTCTTCGCCTTGCTTACCTGAAGGTGCAGGTTTCTGCCCTGTTGGTTTCATCGTAGGATTGCTACTCTTCCTGATGTCCGCACCTATGTGCAGGATGTACATTATATTCAGGATCCCTTTGTTCCACCTGTGGCTCCTTGGGATTTGTCTGTGGTCTTTAGGGCTCTCTGAGGACCGCCATTTGATCCACTGGGTTCAGTGGATTTCAAATGGCTTACGGCTAGGAATGTATTCCTTCTGGCCATTTTTTGGCCGGTAGGATCTTAAAATGGGGGGCTGTGTCATGTAGACCTCCCTTTTTCTCATCTTTCCTAGGAACTGGGCAGTGCTTCGCACTTGCCCTGGTTTTTTACCTACGGTGGTGTCTAGTTTCCACATCAATGAGGAAATTATAGTACCTGCCTTTACTTCCCCAGTCCTTTCTGCTGGTGAGGCCTCTTTGGATGTGGTACGGGCTCTAAGAATTTAAGTTGACCGTACCAGTCCGTTTAGGAAATCAGACTCTCGGTTTTTTCCTTTCTGGTTTCCATAAAAAGGGTTGGCCTGCCACTGCGCTAACTTTGGCAGGATGGATTCACAGGTCTTCCTGTTCCATCCTCTATTAAAGCTCTTCCACTAGGTCTGTGGGTCCTTCGTGGGCAGCTCGACGTGGCGCTTCAGCGGTTCAGCTGTGATTGGCAGCCACGTGGTCATCTGTCCATATTTTTGTAAGGTATTATGTTTTTGATACCTTCGCCTCTCAGGATGCTTCCTTCGGGCGGCGGATTCTCCTTACAGCACTGGAGCGTCCCCACCATTAAAGGATACTGCTTTGGGACATCCCCAAGGTATCCTGTGGATACCCTATGAACCCTGCAGTAGAAAATATGAGATATGGTAAGAACTTACCCTTGTTATCTCTATTTCTACGAAGTCCATAGGGTTCCACAGGACTCCCGCCCTGTCGCACCTGTACTGCAGATGGGCTTTGATCTGGTCACCGGTTTCTCCGTCTCCTTCTGGTGAGAATGTGATTATTGTGTGTTCCAGACTGTCTTCTCTCTCTTTTTTTGCTCCTGCTCCGGCCTATGGCTTGTTACGAAACTGAGTGGCCTGAGGCTCGGGGGCGGGGTATAGGAGAGGAACCCCAGTGCATCCTGGGAGGCTGAAAATTTAACTCTGTGGTGTCTGGATGTCTGCCGCCATCGCCCATACCCCAAGGTATCCTGTGGAACCCTATGGACTTCGTAGAAATAGAGATAACAAGGTTAAGTTCTTACCATATCTCATATTATTTTGCAGGAATCATCTTCCACGGTCAAAGGGTGTGCATGCACTCTCACTAAAATAGTCCTTTTGTCTGGATTATGTGTTCCCTCCGTTTACCTTGATAGAGGTGGTACTAATACTACTCCACTGGCCAAGTATGGTTGTCAACTGCTCTGGAAATGGCAATCGAAGAAACTTGAGGGTAGCCAACCAGATTTGATCTATTGCATCAGGGCCCACATCTACATCCAAATCTGGAGGGCCTCAGTTTGACAGTGTAGAGATTGAGTGGACATTGCTGAAACAAAAAGGACTTTCTGACCAGGTAATTTAGGTCATGCTACAGGCATATTACAGAATCTGGAAAAGCTTTTTTTCCTGGACTGGAGCTAAGTTTCCCCTTATGAAAGCAAAGACTGTTAAAGTACAGGTATCCCTCTTGAGAGGAATCTAGCAGAAGAGGATTTAAATAAAAGATTCTGTCAAGCAATAAAAATGTGTACACTGATTAGATCATTTTAGTGTTCATTCTAGCACCCTGCACCTGTTACAACACGTGCAATTCCTCTTACCTGCCTGGGGTGACGCTCTCTGCTCTGGTGTTTCTAGAACACTCTGATCTGTATCTCAGCAGTTTGTTGCATGAGCTGAGTGTGCATGAAGCACTAGAGCAGAGACTGACACCCCAGGCAGGAAAGAGGAACTGCATGGGTTGTGACAGGTGCAGGGTGCTAGAAATAAGTCTACATTTGTAGCCCCATGGGATCTAAAGTTAATCTTGAATGTCTTGATGTCATCTCTGTTTGAGCCCTTTCAGGAAACGTCTCTTAAGTATCTGATCTGGAAGGTGGTATATTTAATTGTAATCATGTTAGCCAGAAGAGTGAGTGAATTGCAGGCCCTGTGGGCAGAAGAACCTTTTCTGAATATTATGCCAGACAAGGTCATACTGAGAGCAAATCCAGTCTTTTTACCAAAAGTAATATCCTCATTCCACCTGAATCAAGAGATTATGCTACCATCTTTAATTCCCTCAACCAAAGGACGAAAAAGGACAATGCATACGTTTGACCTTGTAAGAGCAATATCAATTTATCTGTTAAGAGTAAAAGATGGATAATCTGCTTGTCCACCCAGCAGAAATAAGGAAAGGTTATGGACCAACTAAACAGACCTTTTCAAGATTGATCAGAAAATTAATTCTCTTCATCTATAAGAATGAAGGACATAATATACCTGAAATTCTTAGAGCACACTCGACAAAGGCAGTTTCATCCTCATAGGCTAGGAAGGCTAAGGCATCAGTGAAGGACATCTGCGGAGCGGCTGCTTTGTCCTCTATACAGTACATACGTTCACAAGTCACTATACTGTACTTTAGATGTTTCGGACGCCACTTTGGAAGTCAAGTTCTTCAAGGGGCAGTTAAATAAATTGCGCTTTTATTAGCTCTCCCGGTATTATATTTGGGTACATCCCATAGTCAGAATTGCCTACCCTCCCGCATTTTGCAGGAGCCTGCCCAATTAAGGTGGGAGCTCACGCTACCCCGCAAAGTTGCCTGAATCCCCTGCATTCCCACTGCCCTGTATAAAAATTCGGACTACGCATGCGTGAGTCCAGAGGTGAAGGGGGCAGGTCCTGAGCCTGACTGCGTCAGGGGCATACTCTCTATCGGTCACGGGTGCAGGGAGTCAGGAGTGTGGTTGCTACTGGGCCGAAGGCCTTCCGGGCCAGCCTTTCACTGCACAGAGACTGCTGGGAGCAGAGTAGGACTGGCCCACAGGGGTACAGGGAAAATCCCAGGTGGGCCCCACTGCCTGAGGGCCCCACCACTTTAATGTCAGGTTCCAGACTGTGCACTTGAATGTTACATTGTAACTCTATTTGAGGGTCAGTTACATGGTCTCTAATGTATGTCCAGCTCTGTGGGGGCTGGCCTCATCCCCTGTGGTAACTGACCACACCCTAAAGCATGGGCCCCTACTACTGCATTTCCCCGGTGGGCCCTTCATGCTCCAGTCCGACACTGGCTGGGAGAGACTGATGCTCCCAGCATTCCCTGGCTATCCAGAAAGCCGGGGGGAAGGAGCCGAAGAGCTGCATGAGACTGTGAGTGTTAAAGCTCACTGTAACTCCTGTCAAATCTATTCATGTCAGTGTCGTGGGAGAGGAGAAGGGGCAATCTATTAATGTGTGTGTATGTGTGTATCTATTCATGTAAATGTGAATGTGGGGGGAATCTATTAATGTATGTGGTGGGGATCTATTCGTGTGTGTATATGTGTGTATTCATGTAAATGTGAATGTGGGGGGATCTATATTAATGTGTGTGGGGGAATCTATTCATGTAGGTGTGTGTGGAAGGGCTCTATTAATGTGAGTGTGTGTGTTGAGGGGATCTATTAATGTGAATGTGTGTGGAGGGGAACTGTTAATGTTAATGCATGTGTGGAGGGGATCTATTAATGTGAATGTGGCAGGGCAGAGATATATTAATGTCAGTGGAGGAGCTACGGTGTCAGCTTATAGGAATATAATACACCCATAGGTGGAGCTAGAAACGTCCTTTGGGTGGAGCAGACTATGCCCCAACAATGGCCGCATTCTACTGCAATCTCCCTCAAAGTGGTTTTCAAAAGTAGACAAGTATGCCCATAGTAATTGCTGCCATGGAGGAGTGAAGAAGAAAATTGCGGATTATACTCACTGATAATTCTGTTTCTTCGAGATACTCCATGGCAGCCTATAGATTACCCTTCCCAATTGTGTTTTTTCCAGGAAGCAAGTAAGGAGAGACAATCAAAAGACAAAGGGGAAGAGGAGGATCTAGCCTATATATAGCAGGTGTGCTATCCATATGGAAACAACTTCCTGTATACAGTATGTCTTGGTAATGGGTTACTAACCCATAGTAATGGTTCCATGGAGTATCTAACAGAAACTGAATTATCGATGAGTATAAACCACTATTTTTCCCTTATTTGCAATTTACCTTTACAGAGTAGCAAAAGGAATGTTATCTAAAACTAACAAATGACCTTGGAAATTGCTTCATTGTGTATTTTATTTTTTATGCAATAGTTTCTTTTTATATTGTATTTGTTCTGTGAATTATGAACTATACAATATAATAGTCCTTGATCAGTACTTAATTAATGCAATAAATAATAAACAATAAAAAATGTTACCACTAAACAATTGCCATTTTTTTTCCGTCTTTATGGTTCTTTAAGTATTCATTTGTCTCATTTTAAGTTTGTGCCCGGATCTAAGGGTTTATTTTGAATTCCTTAATTGTTGTTGGCCCTAATATGTGTTATGGGTGTTTATCAAGTATACAAGCACCACTTGTATAGGGCCTTCATGTGAAATGCTGCTATCCTGGAAATTCTGCAAGGTGCTTTTCCCGGACTAGCTACGTTACATGGGGCAGGAAAAGGATCACTACGGGGCATCCCATCTACAGTTTGTTAGTTCATCCACCGATTATTTTGGTTATGGTGCTACCCAAATGTCTGAATTTTCCCTGGCATGGCGAATGAGCAGTTAGTCAATGCCCTTATAAATAGCACGTATTGTTTTATATCTTAGCAGTTATGAGAATGCAAACATAATTTCCCCTTTTACTTGTTACGAAACAGCAAAACCTTCCATGCTTTAATCTATGGTCCACATCTAACTAATGATACTGTTAAGGCACTTAGTATGTCTTTGGCTAGAGTGGAACATTGAGTTAATGGATAACCGATGTATTCATAAATCTAATGTGCATTTACATTAATGTCACACTCTTATGCCACATACCATAGCTGATGAGTGTGGTATGTCTCAGTAAAGGAATATAAGCCGTCAGCGACTCTGCATTTCTTGGGTAAAGAATTGAGCATGTACAGTATATGTTGCAATATGATCAGTGTGTAATGCAGTACATTTGCCTGTATAAAATCAAACAAATAACAAAAACCTGCACCGCAAATTAAATTTTTGTGGAACTGGAAGATGATCGCTAGAAATGACACCTGCAAATTGCTTTTTGTCTGTCAGTATTTTTATAGCCTTAGTATTTGAGTTTGTATAGTTTGTATTGTTTTTTTTTTGTTAGTTTACCCTACTTATTCATTTGTGATTTGATTTACTTTAACATTCTAATATAAAGTCTACATGATTGTTCCTGTACAAATGGTAATAATGGATTTCTTGCTGATCACACACTACAAACCAGTTATTTATCCAAGTCATTGAAATCCAATCAGTGAGATAGCTGGCTATATACCTGTGTGACCACCTGAAGCTCCATTCTGTTCTTTCAAGTCCTGTTAGATCAGCTTGAAATTGATCAGTCAAGTATACTTAACAGGTCATGTTTTCAGGATTTCTTTCTTTGAAAATAGGTGGGATATTTACTGACCTAGCAAAGTGTTAAGACTAAAGAAATCCTGAACTCATGGCCTGCTGGTGTTATTTGATGACTAGAGTTGAAAACCTGTATTTTACATAGATAATAAATGCCATGTCATTTTCAGAGCTCTTGATTATGGATTTATTCTTAACATATCTTGATAGAGAGTTTGGCCCAGATAATGTATGACCAACCACCTGTTAGGCGCTACAGAACCCTTGTGGCACCTTACATAAAAATAATAATAATTACTTATTACACATGTCAATTGAAGTGCAAAGAAACTCTTTTATTTTTTTTTGTTTATATATATAACAAGAATTGGAAGAGGAGGGTTGCATAAACCATATGACCAGGCTTGTGGTTAATAGGAGTACAGAGAAACATCACCATTTGCCTTAATAAGGAAATAGTGTAGGTTCTTGCTTACGTTTAGCCCAGTGCAGCATATGCATAACCTCTGTCAGCACGCAGAATGGTAAACACGAGCAGGCCTTTTCCCTTTTTTTTTTCTTTAATACTATAATACTGAGAAAGCTTTCCAGATACTGTCTGTTACTGCTAATGTGCCGTGTGATGCCACTTCTTTGAGGGATTCCATTGCTAGCTACTTCAAATATGCAAAGACAAATCAATAAGTACTTTCAGATTGTGCTTGTCAAATAACAGAAGCCCAGTCTCAGTTACATAGTACGTGTAAACACTCCTGGCTGGGCTGTTAACTTTAACGTGAGATGTACATTGTTTCCATAATGCAGTGATGCTCAGATTTAGGTCTTCTATGTCTGACATTCAGGTATACAGTTCTTACTGTCTATCTGCATAACAAAAAAAAAATCTGAAATGTAATGATACAAAATATAGTTGTTCATTTACTGAAGAATAAAGTGGGTGTTCAGCTAACTGAAATAACTTTTATGGGGTCTATTCATTATGGTAATTATCGGGGTCCGGGCGGACTCCAATAATTAACATTTTAATTTGAGGAGAGCGGCGGAGCAATTCATCATTGCTCCGGTGCGGAGACAGCTGATCCGAAAAGCAGCTCTCACCCCGAATGTTTTCTCTGCTCCTTTTTGAAACTTAGCACTGCCGAGTCTAAATCAGCAGTGCTAATGCACCTGTGTGAATTAGAATTCATGCAGGCACACAAAGCTGCAGCGACCTGCGGAAGGAGCCGGACAGGGGCGGAGGGATCCAAAGGAGCAGGAGTGCGATTGCAAACGCCATCTGAAGATGGTGAAAGCAGTCTAGCGCCAAAAATATTGTATATTCAGAATGTAGTGTATAGGAACAGCGAGTCAGAACGGGAGAGACAGGTAAGCTGGAGATATCATTGATGAATGGCCCTGATACTTTAACATTTAAATTTTCACCTGTTAGTAGAAATTAAGTGATAATGAATAGACCTCAAAATATGTCAAGTGAAATTTACTTTTCCCAGACTGATTTTTTTTTTTTTTTTTGGAAAGATTATCCTGTTTTCTTTTTCTTTTTTTTTTTAAAGTAAAGATTCATCCTTTTTTCTTTGCACATTTTATTTGCATCTTCCGTTTATTTGTGGGCAAAATTCGCACACTCTCACTGCGAGTAGTGCAAATTCGCATTTCTAATTGAATTGTGCGTATCTCGGGTGTGCAAAGTGAGCGAATTATAAGGCGAAGTGTTTTTCGCCTTTTGAAAACTCTTTCTTAGTTTTTTTTTTTTATTAAATTTGCAAAAATCTCAAAACAACTTTTCCCACCTTGTCATTATGGGGTATTGTGTGTAGAATTTTGAGGACAAAAATGAATTTATTCCATTTTTGGAATAAGGCTGTCACATAACCAAATGTGGAAAAAGTGAAGTGCTGTGAATACTTTTTGGGTGCACTGTATAACTCAGAGCAAATGTGCTGGAGAGCTGGCAAGGAGGAAGTACAAATGTGGGACATGGTCCAATTGTCAGGGTGCATTTTGTTAGTCACTCTGGTAACCACGTCTTGTCTAGCCCTGTTTGTTACTCAACTATAGCAGTGGTCGGGGAACAGGGGTAAATTACCCCACATGGGGTAAAAATGAAATTCCAGGGGGTAATGGACGGACAGCTGGGCATACATATGAATCATTCTATAATATAGAATGATTCATATGCATGCCTGGTTGTGGCGCAGGGAGGCTCTAAGCCAGACACCTGCTGAGATTTTATTACCGGCGGGCGCCAAGCTCCTTCCCTGCAGCGCCACATTAGCTGGAGGCTAGAATTCTCTTCTGAACTCCAGCTTCCGCCTCTCTCCATACGCACTATGGGAGAGACGTCATGACATCTCTCCCATAGTTCCGAGGAGCAGCCGGGCAGACAGGACGGCGGCGGATGCAGGAGCGGGGATTGAGGTAAGTGGTTTTTTTTTTTTTGTACAAGCGGCACTACAGGGGCATTATATGGGGGCACTACTACGGGGGCATAACTATAGGGGCACTACTACAGGGGCATTATATGGGGGCACTACTATATGATTTCCTTCCTTTCAAATCAAGGGGGTAACGTTGGCATATCTAAATATAGTTTTGGGTAAAAGGTAAAAAAGTTCCCTGACTCCTGAGCTATAGGATATTATGTTATGAGATAAATAGGGGGATCAAATTTTTTAAACAGAAGAGTAGGTATTACCCCTAAAATGAATCATATTCTAGTTATAATTTACCTACTACATTCTGTAAAATTATAGCTCGTCTCTTGATTGGTTGGTTTGGCCAACACCTGCATTTTTCCTTTTTAGAATGTTTGTTAAATATCCCCCATAGTGTTGTTATTACTTTGTAATAAATATTTAGAACACGAAAAGATGTTTCTGCATTTCACATTGCAAGATATTAATTGAAATGTTATTTATTTTGATGTGGTTTTTTTTACCAAATTGCTGTATTTTCTTGAAAATCTGTTTTTATTATTATTGTATGCTTATAAGGAGTCAGAAGGGTTCTGCAGCGGCAAACATGGAATACAACATTGTAGCACTGCTTTGAAATGATGTTGCCAAATCAAATAGACTTATGATTCTTGCTATGCATCATTTGCATTTTGCACAACTATATAATGCAACATTGTCAGTGTAAACATATTGCCCTACAGCAGTGGTGTCAAACTTGGGCCCTTCAGCTGCAGTGGAACTACACATCCCAGCATGCACTGCCAGAGTTTTGCTATTAGGGCATGCTAAAACTGTGGCATGGCATGATGGGAGGGCCCGAGTTTGACACCACTGCGCCTATGCTAATACAAATATATCTAGTATCTTTTCTAAGAATACATCAATAGGAAATGTAAAAACAAAAAATATGAGATGTTCAATTTCTACAAATTATCCTTGTTCATTCTTTATGTGGTAATGTTTCCACAATTGTTTCAATTCCAGAAATGAAATTACGTAATGCATTAGATAGGAGAAATTGGATTATCTCCTTGCAGAGAAGATCCTGGAGGTAGATTAGATTACTATGGTGTTTACGCATATTTACACAGTCATACCATTAATCATCTTCTTTCTACATGAAATCTCCATATGGTTTCTAATTGAGATTAAAGTCTTAAATGAAATTGACACAGATTACAGCATCTGAGTATTATAAAAATAATTGAGTTTGTACTTAAGCATTAGCTGGGTGAGTTGGCTCCGGGTGGGGGGGTTGTTGTCTTTATTAGGTGTTAGGAGTTTTCCTTGGCTTTGCTTGCAATTTGAATGTACATTGTTCCCCATTGCATGTCTTCTTTAAGTAAAATCATGGAAATATCATGTTGCCTAGTGATGCAACCTTTTCCACAGGCATTAATTTACAATACATAATGCTATGGATCTCCAGGAGCATACACAAACATTCAGTTTTTTATATACAAGACCCTTCCTGTGATCCATCAGAGTTTGATTGCAATAACAAGGTGTCTGCTAAGGAGCGAATAGGGTACATTGGGGTCAGTCCAGTTACTTGCGATGTACTAGCAGGTGCGAGCCAAGTGCTCGCAGTCCCATAGGGCTTCGAGCACAATAATGCGAATTCAGGCTCGAAGCCGGCCACGAAGGGTGCGAGATACCGGTCCGTTGCCGGCATTTTAACTCCGTTGCAATGGCAACTCGCACCCATCGCATATAATTGAATTGACCCCATTGAGTGTTAAGGACATACAACTGTGCATGATCCCAGCATTGTTGTAGGTCATCTGTTTATATCAATTTCCTATTGTGCCACACCATCAATATATGAGTATTCAGTATTACATATACTGTACAGCAAGTGCCTTTACCCATCTGTATCCCTGGCATTTTCAGCAGTCCGTCTCCACTCAAATGTGCTCTTCCCTGAGCTATATCCTTGACTCGCGACCCTCACTAGTACTTATCTATTCCTTATTACTTAATTAGCATTTAGTTTACATTATACGCTTTTCCTTGGTTCTGATAGGCTGTTTCTAACAAAGAGGTCCTTAGTGATGACCACTTCATCTTGCCAGCCCCTCTTCCCCTCAATCCTGTACCGATACCTACCATACTTCACACGTTTCTGTTTTTTTTTGTCTAATAAAGTTATACCCGCCCTCAAATATCAGCAGTCCTAACTCTTTTGCAGCCCTAATTCGCCATTTCAACACTTGATAGTAACTAACTATGACTAATATTAGATCAAGTTTTGTCATTATGAATCTTTATCGATTCCAATCCTTTTTGTTTTTTTAAAAGATATAAAACAGTTTGAACACATTGTTGAGTGCTAACCTGACATCCCACTGCAGCTGACGTAAAGTATCATTTCTCCACTCTGTGGAACATTGGACTCTCCTCCCATAGCCTTAGGACATTGTGCATGACTCAGAGATTTATGCAATGATGATGGTTACACATTTGAGCAATTATCCGTTATCTGCACCTGCGTCTGAGTCGCACAGCACATTCGTCAAGGTTTCACTTTCGTTGTCGCTCGCAGTGAGGATTTAATTGTGAATTGATTGACAGATAGGGACTGTTTGAAGACTGCAACGGGGAGGTGGCGACTGAAACGCAGGTGTGTCTTGACTGCTTTTGGGGGCGTGCCTCTGCCTGCTACTGTGATCCCGTATGCAGTAAAAATTGCTCCGGCGTCTCACTTCCCGCAGCAATTTTGCGCGATCACATGGTTACTCAGAAGTCTGATAATTGGCAGATCTGCGACCGAGCAGCGTCTTTGTAAGCAGTCGTTTGGATTTGCAAAGCCGCCCGTGGGTTTCTCAATACAAATCCCGGCGGCTGTGACATTTGTATATTGTCACACAGCCGCTGTGTACATATTCGCAGCTGCACTAGCGTCATTCTCAGAAGCAGGCCTTTTGACAGTAAAGCACATCCTCTATATATATATATATATATATATATATATATATATTTCTGCTACATTATGTGTAAGATCAGAAGAAATTTCCATGAATTTTTGAAGTTTGTTGCAGTAGAACAATAGGTGACACTATAGTTTATTTGGAAAAATTGCATGTACTGTAGTTGGTGTCTAGCATCTTGAGTACTTATTGTTCACGATTTTGACCGCAACGGTCTTATCCAGTCTTCTATGCTTCATAGCTCATACACCCACGTATATAGATGATTTCAGTAATATTCGGGACCCATAGTTAATGTTTCTTTTTCTGTGGGCATTATCATATCAAGTTTCGGAATTGCAATTTTGTGTCATACAATGCTGTACGTTAATGTTGTGAAGGGACAGCACACGTCAGTTGTGTTTGGTGTAGTGACTGGACTGATGAGTATATTGCAGTACTTCATGTCCTCCCTCATTACGTTTAATACCAATAATCACTCACATTTAGGTTACCAGTCATTAGAGGTTAGATTTACATACTAAAGCTAAAAAGGAAAAGTGGAGGTCCTACCTATAGTAACCCATCCGTTTCGAACTATTATTTTTTAGACTGTACTAGGTAAGTGTTAGCTAGTATATGTTTTGTTGCTAATGGGCAACACCTCCACTTTCCCAACCTATCGTTCACATTGCATAGTGTGCATGCTGAATCTCGCGTTGACGTGAGTGCGTTCATCGCATCTTCTCATCGTTTGTGCTGCATGTCAGATGGGAAGATGTTGTGAACGATGTGGTGCACATCATGCAGTGTGTACGATCTGCCGGATGACCAGACAATATAAAAGGACTTTGCAGTCTCAGGAGGAAGACTCGTGGGAAATAAGGAAATGGACCTCCTTCCTCTGAGAATAAGAGCATAAGTGCTTGTTCTCCACATTTGAGGGATTGTTTAAAACAATCAGAGCTACGATGAATAATGTAAATACTAAAATCTTCAGACCAGATGTTTTCTGCAATGATTAGGTCAGTGAGAATCACAGCTGAAATTTGCTGCAAAAATGTTTTCACAGATATCCATTAAATGGTAATAGAGTTTATCACACCAGTAATTATTATTTATTTGTTACAAGTTATTTATATAGCGCACACATATTCCGCAGCACTTTGCAGAGAATATTTGTCCAGTCACATCAGTCCCTGCCCCAGTGGAGCTTACAATCTATTTTCCCTATCACATGCACACATACACACACACACACACTAGGGTTAAGTTAATGAGGGGGAGCCAATTAGCCTACCAGTATATTTTTGGAAAGTGGGAGGATCCCGGAGTACCCAGAGGAAACCCACGCACAGGGAGCAGGGATGGACTGGGGCTGTATATCAGGCCTGGCAGTCCGCCCTGCACTTCCGTGTAGAAGGTGGCGTGGTAAATGCAAGAGGGCTGGCCTCGCGGCACGCCCCTGTCCTTTTTGGCCCAGCACAGCCGCCGCCGGCCCATACACGCCTCCACCCCTTCCAGCTCCGTGAAATCTTAATGAGCCATCGGCCCTTCTGGCATATGCCAGAAGTGGCCGATGGCCAGTCCGGCCCTGACAGGGAGAATATACAAACTCCACACCGTTAGAGCCGTTAGTGAGAAGCAAACCCATGACCTCAGTGCTGTGAGGCAGTAATGCTAAACATTGCTCCATCTGTCTAGTGATTCGCTGGTCATTGCTGTTGACA
Source organism: Taudactylus pleione (assembly GCA_031769625.1). NCBI lineage: Eukaryota > Metazoa > Chordata > Amphibia > Anura > Myobatrachidae > Taudactylus > Taudactylus pleione. The sequence goes on from JAUIMM010000015.1 coordinate 51,605,204, forward strand.
GTGATTGAATGCAGCAATAAGTTGTTACTGGACGTTGCAGCCCTACTGAAATCAATGGTATTTGCCAGTTAGCAGACACACACCGTAGTCACTGCTGTTAATCAGCGACTTGTAGCTGTGCTTTTTTTCTCTGCATCTCAGCCTCAGTTCTGCGAATAAACAATGCAATGTCTAGAAAGTGATTTAAAGTAGTGGAAAATTGCTGCAGAAAAAAATATTTATTTCTTATTAAAGTAAACTCTACTATTTTAATTGAGTATTTTCCCATTTTGTGGAAGATAACAGTATATATCAGGTAACTGTTCTTTGCTCCTTAAAACCCTGATGAAGCTGGCAGCCCACCTGTGAGACAAAGTGGTCTATAGAGGGATTTTATTATTCTGCAATTGCTGCAACCTAAAAAACGTAGTTTATACATCCTTATGTGAGGATATTGTCTGCTAAATGTTTGTAGTTTAAAGTCGTATTGCAGAATTTGTGCTTTTTAATGTATTTGTAGAATAGAGTTACTTGCTATCCGTTCATCCACAATTTTATTTATTGGAGAAACCCTGATAAAGATGTGATTTAGGTGAGTAACCTTCACTCCTCAAATCTATTGAATTTGAGATGGTACTGTTCAAAAACACATTTTTTTTTATCATACTTACAAAATGTATTATATATATATATATATATATATATATAATAAGCACTAATCCACAGCACTCACCATTCCTAGATTTGGGGTGCAACATGGTATGTGCAGGGAGAGCAGGTACAAATTGCCCGGGCTTCCTGAGGGGCCTGGCAGTGGTAGTCTGCAGCCATAGCAATCTCCTATTGCGCTGGCTAAGGGGGCTCAGAGCGCAGCCATCGCCAGCGCACAGCGCTGAATATTTTTTCCCGAAGGGGGCGTGGCCACGCCTCCCACGATTAGGCCACACCCCCTGTTACCTGGGCCTGCCATGGCTCTTGGCGGGCCTGGGTATGTGACCACATTGTTTAAATAGAAATCACAGGGGCTCTGCACTCACCATAATAACTACAATAATAATAAATAATAATAAACTGTGGGGTTTTGGTTCATGAATTGATCAATGCATTTAAGCTTGCAGTCCTCGTCACGGGACCCCAGTTTGTCCCTACTATCTTACTCAGAAATATAACATGGAAATAGCTATCACATTAGTATTAAACTCAGGGTATGCTATCAAGGTTTAAATCTCACAGCTGACACAAGTTAGATTAAACAGGTTAAAAGAGGTGCATGAGAAAATGTGATCACAAAATGATTAATTAAAAAAATTAAATAAGCAAAAAGCACTAATCCACGGCACTCACCATTCCTAGATATGGGGTGCAACATGGTTAGTTATTATGGTGAGTGCAGAGCCCCTGTGATATAGATATATAGATATATTTTATAAATAAAATAATTTTCTGCATAGTCTAAGGAGCAGCTTTTCACCTAAAATAAATTGCCATAATCCACTCAATCAGGACTATATTTACACAAAGTGCACTATTGTTGGGTTTTTTGTTTCTTTCATTTTTCTTCTCCTTTTTATTTACATACTGGATCTCTGGAATTGTTTGAGAACATGCTGAATTTGACTAAATGCTATGAATATTAGGTGAGCTTTGATATGGCATTACATACGATATTGGCTTTTTACAGTACATTACTTTGAGGTCCTTGTTTGCAGTATTTCCTGGAATTTCTGGAGCCACAATGTGAGCCCCTTTTTTATTCAGTCAACAAAGTATATTCAATGATGACCATCAATCACATGCTCTCTGCATGGGTCTTCAACCTTTGGCCCTCCAGCTGCTGTGGAACTACAGATCCCAGGATGCCCTACCACAGTGTTAGCATGCTGTTATATCAAAACGGTGGCAGGGCATGCTTGGATGTGTAGTTCCACAGCAGCTGGAGGGCCAAAGGTTGAAGACCCCTATGTGTTATGGTCTACTGTTATCCTTATTATTAGCCTTGGGGACAGATATCCTAATGCAGATGCTGCTGAGCTCTTGAATGCGTGTTTTTGATGACACTTTTATTATTTTAAATATGGATGGAAAAAGAGACAGGTGGAGTTTGAACACAATTTATGAATTTCCTATTGTTTTGTTTACCCCAAAAGTAACTTCTACCTCTGTGGCATGATGCCTGAACATTGGGATGCTGAAAACAGAGGTAAATTTTCATTGTGCTGCTAGTAACCTCTAATGGTGCATACACACGGTCAGATTTTTCTTCAGATCTGAACGATAACTATTTAAAAAATCGTTCATATCTGAAGGAAAATCTGACATGCATGAACGATGCGCGTTCCCGATGGTCAGATAACGATATCTGACATCTTATGTGCTTGCAGTCAGACTTGGACGATTCCATTCATTTTAATGCAGTCATAATCGTTTAAATCGTTCAATTCTTTGGTAAAATCGTTCAAATGGTTCAATCGTTCATCTGACAGATCTGACAAATCTGACCGTGTGTATGCTCCATAATACTGCAGTCTTAGCTGCTGGAAACAACTGGTGATATATTTAAGTAATGCTTTGAGGAGTTTTCTTTAAAGGAGAATGTGTATTTTGTCCATAATTGATTGATTATTATTATTATCTATTTTTTATATGACGCCACAAGTGTGCCGCAGCGTCTTACAAAGTACATAAACAAATTGTTGACAAGCGACTTACAGAACAATACAATACAGGACCAGGACATGGATAATATATATTGCTACATTACCGACCATAACACCCAGATAAGCAAAAGAGCATACGCAACCAAGTGTTAGGTGCCCTAGTGGTGAGTAAGAAGGAGATGAAACTAAAGTAGGGAGAAGCACAAGAGGGTAGAGGGCCCTGCTCGTAAGAGCTTACATTCTAAAAGGGAGGGGAAGACAAACAGGTTTGACACAGATGGGGAGGAAGGAGCATGCAGCAGTGAGTTAAGCTGCATACACACGCAGAGATTTTCTGTCCAACCATCCAACTAGTTGATTGGTTGGAATGAAAATCTGGTAAATTATGAAAGCAAATGACAATCAGTAATTTGCTCCTAAATGCCGGAAAATGGACAAAAACTGTTGTTTGAACAAATTGTTTAGATCAAACATTTAACAAACTTGTCTGAACGACCATTTTCATCTGTTTTCTGGCATTTAGGAGCAAATTTCCGTTTATCATTTACTCCCATACGTTACCAGATTTTCATTCCAACCAATCAACTAGTTGGATGGTTGGACATAAAATCTTTACGTGTGTACCCAGCCTTAGAATGAGAGCTGGAAGGCTTTGATAAAGTAGTGGGTCTCGAGAGCCCTTTTGAAGGATTGCAAAGAGGTGGAGAGTCTAATGGGGTATAATATACTTGTTTTGGGAATATATTTGTACAGCGGTGGTTTAGCAGAGTAAAGTACATCCCAGCTGAATTTTATTTGACCCAATTACAAGTCCTGTGGCTTAACCAGTGTAGTTTCTTGATAAAGTTTATTGATAATTGAAGGTAGAGCCGTATTCGCTGTTACACTGGTTGAGGCATGAAGTAGAGCTTCATATGGGTAGCGGTGACTCTTGGAGCTAAGGGGGAGACTTTTGTCTCCTACTATGTCAGTAGTAACTTAGGCAGCCATCTTGGTAAGGGAATGAAGCATCATCCCTGGTGTAGCCATATTAGAGTGCGCAGTAACGCCCTCCTATTCTAACAACTTCAAGGCAACTAGTAAAAATAAATTCCATATTTTGTATTTCCCAATCCATTTTCACCCCTCCCTCTCACCACTACCCTTCCTTATGTTATTTGTGTTGGTCTGTTTGTCTTAATGTATCCATATGAGCTCAAATAAAATGTATTTATATTTATACTAAAATATTACTGTCAACATCTTATACTTACAATTAGCAATTAAAACACACCAACCTCAAAAGGTGAGTGTGAGCTGGTTTTATTATCTTATTCAACAAGTGAATCTGTCTATCAGATTTAGTTTTGAATATACTACAATACACACAATAAGGTGAGCTCTATATAGTTTAATTTTTATGGTAACAATAAAATAATTTGTTAGGTATAAACAATTTCAGTCCGAAAGTGTTTCTGGTATTTTTCCCTGCCAGTGCAAAAAGTTAGCAGGGCCACAAGTTCAGGGCTTAACTCCTCTCCAAAAAAGAAACCAATAGAAAATGAGGAGCACTCATGTTCTTGACTGGGTTCTATGAGGAGTCAATCACAAACAATGCTCTATGGGGAAAAAAAACACAATACAGATGTGTCTTCATACATCCTTGCTGCAGTCGCACCAAACAGACCCTCTCGGCTCGCAGTGTCCCATGCGACTCTGTTAGCATCGGGCGTCTTATTTATCGAAAATGTATCTTTGTGGCAATGCATTGCGACTAGGACGCACCAGGAGACTGCTGATTAATTTGATATGCAACACTTGTATATCTGTGTGTGACTGAGTCTCTGAATCTGTGTATGAAGTGCTACCATGCAGTGGCTGCAGCTTTTCTCTGCTCCAAGTTCTGTTGTGCAATGTATAAAGGCTCAGTTGTACACAGATATAAAAGTGTCACATATAAAATTAATCAGTGCAATCTCCTGGTGCGTCCTAGTCACATCGCATTGTGATTAAGATTAATTTTTGTCAGAAAAGACGCCTGGCGCTAGCACAGATGCACAGGACCTGGCGGCTTACTTGTTCCAGGCATCTCGTGCCTTGTAGCCTATTGAGGATAGATGTGTGAGGACACGTCTGTATTTATTAAATAAATCAAATCCCGGAGTCTAATCAGGATCAATATGTTAAAACCAAATACATACATATATATAGTTTCATATAAAAAAACAAAGAGAGCAATATCTCACCTGGTGTATTTGTATATCAGTCTCTGTAAACTAGTGGTGTTTATGAGTCTGTGCATTATTATGTATACCACTGATAATACAGTATGGTATTAAATGCAAATGTTGTATACTCTATATATTAGAGATGAGCAGTTTTGCTGAAAACTGAACACACCCAAATTTTGGGGCTTTGAGTAAATCCGAGTCCCGGCTCGTATCACTTTTGGGGTTCCGAGTAGAACAGAGTCCAGGCTAGGGTCTGCCTGTAAATTCGGATCTTGGATCTAAAAACTGAATCCTGAGTTTCTGTGTGTGTAGCTATATAGTGTTCATTCTAGCACCCTGCACCTATCACAACCCATGCAGTTCCTCTATCCTGCCTTGGGGGGGGTCGCTCTCTGCTCTAGTGCTTCTATACAGAGGTGAAGATAACTATACAGAGGTGAAGATTCAATCTTACACTAGTACAATTCTATCATTGTGTGTTGATGATGTATACAGTACTTTTATTTCTTTGTTGGAAAAAAAAAACCTAATAATAAATTTGGAAAAAAATAATCTTACACTAATAGTCATTATTATCATTTTGGCCTCCAAATATGGTCAACAGCCCTTATTTTGGACCATTGGTATCTGGTAATGCAGAATGCTCTATATCAACAGTGAAAATTTGGAATATATGATACTACATGGTCCATCTAATATTAGAAAATCATTATTAAGTATGCAAATGTATTAGGATTGTGAAAAGGTTTTCAGTTGAGACCCATGGCAAGAACATCAGAAGACTCTTTCCTTCAGCTGCATAAATGTTTTGGCTCTGTGAAAGGCCTTGAAATGGCTCCAGAAGACCGTTTTCAATATAGATGTGATCATTCTTCAAGACAATGCCAGTAATATTACTTGAAAATCAGGAAGGAATGAAGAGTTCCTTTTTAACTTTCATAGATTATCCAATGGACATAGATAATCTTGCTGCAAATCAGTAATTTTTCCCAGCATGTTGTGGATCTTGCATCTAATTGTTCTCTAGATTCACCCAACATACAAAGCTAGGGGGAAGAAGCCAAATACAGATGTTTAAAGCAGTTTGCGACTAAGGCCTGTATTCAATTAGAGGTGAAAAGTCGGAAAAGGTCCGACTTTCCGCCTCTTTCGCCTGTTTCAGAGGCAGAAACTTTTCGCGCACGTCCTCGCTTTTCGCCCTATTCAATTTCTAAACATGCGAAAACGAAAAGCGGAGAATGCGGAACAGGCGGAAAGTACTATCAGAAGTGGGGAGTTCAGTCTGTACCCCCAAAAAAGATGCACTAACATAAGGATTCAATGTAGATGTGTACTAATAGCCCTAATAAAAGTGTTTGTGGTCCTTAAGTAGTTTAAATTGCTTCTTATTAGCGTCTTTGTAAAAGTGGTGAAGAATGGCGTAAAGCTGTATTTTTTGTGAAAACAAGTAGTCCAGTCAAATTTGGGGTACTTGAAAATGGGTGCTAGCATATTTTTAAGTCTCTAAAGTGAACTTTTAAAGAAAGTGAAAAACCACCCTCATACATGCACCTGCAATCCCAAAATCACTTGGCCCCTCTTTACAGCGCCCCAAGAAGTCTATTTTGCTAGTTTTTTTAGTTGTCCCCCCAGTTTTTTTTTATGCCTCCCAAAACGAAAGTACTTGTTTGGGGTGTTCTGAGGTAGTTTTTTTGGTTGATTTGTCTTTTGGGGGGCTGCCCCAAGGGTTCTGCATCATTTCCCCACATTTGCACCCCAATAACGATTTTGCACTTTTTTTCTCCTGCTATTCATACGAGATACTTTTTCGCCTATTACAATGCATTGAATATGGAGATACTTTGCAAACAGGCGGACAGTCCGAATCCGCGGAAACTTTTCTCCAAACAGCACTTTTCGCGTCTAATTGAATACGGCCCTAAGATACATTTTCAGGCAAAAAAGATGCAAGAAAGTCAGGCATCATGCACTACATTATAACAACAAACTAACAGCGCTCAATAGAAGATTGTATTGGATTGTATTCCATGGTAATATATTAAATATTTAAAATTTTAGCTTCTATTGAGCGCTGTTTTTAGTTTGTTGTTATATGGTTTTCTCTATTTGAGGATTGACTACCCTCTCATTTACAGCTGCTTTTTATTGTATTAATATACCTTTTAAGTAGCGCTCCATCAGTAGTATCACTACTGTGTTTTATTTTTGTATCTCGCACTACATTGCATATTAAGTCTAGGTGAATGAGGACACTGGACTGGGCACACTAAGAAGGGCTGTTGGCTTGACTGCCACAATAGTGTATAGGTGCCCATACATGGGACGATTTTTTACACGATATGGCCAGTTACGACAGGTTGGACAGAACAATCGTTTGAAAATAGGTGTATTTTCTGTGTTCTGCAACCCCAATGCGTGTCCTCGCCGTCGTCTAGTTGGATCGCAGATCAGATGGTTTTGCAGAGAGATCTACGATCTTTTCAGTACAATGTGATATGTCGGCATGTCGGGCAGCAGATCGCTCCGTGTGTGGGGACGACCCGATATGTCAGCCATCGGATCGGCCGTCACGTCGCAAGGTTCATATCGCAATGCGTATGGGGGCCTTTACGGTATTACCTCTTCAGTCACATTGTCTGGCAATATTAATAAATAAAAGTGCTTTGTCCACGAGTAATAACATAGTGTGAAGATGCATTCTCTGTCCTAGGGAGCCTTACATATCACAGACAGATGTGACATTTAGGAACCCGTGGCAGTGTACCTCGGGCTGGTGAATTATGGTGTTGTCAGAGAATTTCATTTAAGTAGTGAAGCAGTTTGACACATTTTAATATGCTAGACACTAGCTAATAGAAGTCTGCACAAGGCGTAGAGCGCTCAAGGTCTACAGGATCATAATAATAAATACTTTTGGTAGTGCTATTTGTTGCACAGAAATAGTTTATTTTTAAAGCACCAACAGATAAATAATATAAAACAATCCACGTAATAAAACGTTTAGTTTCTAGTCCAGCATAGAAAATCCCAACAAACACTGTTTATATAGGTGCACTTGTGATATATCTATGGTAAAAGGGTTGGAAAGGGAACAGAGGGGTTCAGCAGGCACTCCTTTAGTTCACAACAATCTTCTATTTTATGATGAAACTCATAATGTTTCAGTTCCTTTCCAAAATCGTAAAGAAAGACATGAGAGTGTATGCTTGCCATAGAACTGAACTAAGGCATTGGCTTTCCTTAAAAGGGTAAAATTATTATTCTTTAAGAACACAAGCCTTACTAAACATTCAGATAGTGTTTTGGTTCTTTTCCCATAAAAATAAGTGAATGATGCCATTGAAATAATGTGTTCCTTTGTTTTAGACTGTCCTGCTAATACTTAACATTGGGGCTTTTCTTCTGACATGCCCTGAAAAATATTAACGCCTCTCTCATTTCTTTTCTCAATTATTTACAAGTAATGATCAAATGGTGCCAACATTTTTTTTTTTCTCAAAAATATTTTATTCAACAATGGTAGGACTATTTTCAGAACATTTGCAGCTTATATGCTTGTTATTGCAGTTGAATATTTTTAGCACGCCAGCTGTTTGTTTAGTTTTATGTGCTTGCCTTGTATATTAATGTTATAGCAGGATGATCAATTGTGTAAATATAAAAATCCAATGTATTGCATCAGTGTCCTTCAAACTGGAAATGCCTATATATATATATATATGTATCATGTGCACAAACAAACCGATGAGCACTTTTAAAATATTGGGGTGCGAGCCAGTAACGCTGCAGGAATCCATGCAAGTGTTCCCGTATTTTTAAAGAGGCAACCATTTTGAAGTCAAAACCAGCTTGGATTTGCCTTTAAAATGATTGCATTCATGCGAGTGTTCCCGTTTTTAAAGTGGCAGTCAGCAACACTAGCTTGCACACTATAACATAAGCCCCTATGTCTATAAAATATTTATTATTGCTATTATTATCCTTTATTTATTTGGCACCACAAGTGTTCCGCAGAGCCTTATAAAGTACATAGACAAATAAGTGAACAAGCAACAAGTGACTTACAGTATGCAGGACAGGGACAAGATTTATATACATTGCTGCATTAGTGATCATAACACTCAAGCAACAGGGCATAAGCAACCAGGTGTTAGGTGCCTGAGTGAGGAGATGACAGTATAAGTAAGGAGAAGCACAAGAGGATAGAGGGCCATGCTCTTGAGAACTTGCATTCTAAAGGGGCGGGCAGACAAACAGGTGTGACACAGATGGGGTAGACAGGGAGGAAGGAGCATGTAGTAGCAAGTTAGGATGAGAGCTGGAAGGCATTGATGAAGTAATTGGTCTTGAGAGTCCATTTGAAGATTTGTGGAGAGGTGTAGAGTCTGATAGGAAGAGTTCCAGAGGTAGGGTGCAGCATGGGGAAAATCTTGGAGGCAGGATGGGAGGAAATAATCAGTTGGCAGGAGAGGCAATGTATATTTGTTGAGCAATGAGGGCGGACGGGAGTGTGGAGCGAGATTAGGTCAGAGATGTAAATGGGAGAGGAATGGGTGAGGGCTGTGTAAGTGAGTGTAAGGACCTTTAATTGGGCTCTGAAAGGCAAAGGGAGCCAGTGGAAGGCTTGTAGGAGAGGGGCAGAGGTAGAATATTTGGAGATGAAGATGAGCTGAGCAGCAGCATTGAGAACAGATTGGATTGGAGAGAGGTGAGAGTCAGGTAGGCCAGATAGGAGAAGGTTACAGTAGTCCAATCTGGAGATGACCAGTGAGTGGATGAGGGTTTTAGTAGTATCCTGGGAGTGAAAGGGTCTGATCTTGGAAATATTTTTTGAGCTGGAAATGGCAGGACTGCGAGAGGTGCTGGATGTGTGGTTTGAAGGAGAGGGAAGAGTCCAGGATAACTTCAAGACAGCGCACTTTGGGGCTAGAGGAGATAGTTGTGCCGCCAATTGATAATGAAATTGTGGTAAGTGCGGTTATGCGGAAGGGTGGGAAGATGATCAGCTCAATCTTAGACATATTACGTTTAAGAAAGCTCTGAGCCATTCAGGAAGAGATAGCAGAGAGACAGTTGGAGATATGAGCGAGAAGTGTGGGGGGGTCCGGGGAGGAAAGGTAGATCTGAGTATCATCAGCATAGAGATGATATTGGAGGTCAAAGGAGCTTGTGAGTTCATATAGAGAGGACGTATAGAGGGAGAATAGGGGAGGTCCAAGAACAGAGGCTCGAGGAACATCTACTGTAAGTGAAAGTGGGGGGGGGGAGAGGAGTCATGAGAGGAGACACAGAAGGAATGATCAGAGAGGTAGGAGGACAGCCAGGAGAGGGCAGTGTCACGTAAACCAAGGGAGTGAAGGATTTGCAGGAGTAGAGGGTGGTCCACAGTGTCAAAAGCAGCTGAGAGGACAAGGAGAATGAGCAGAGAGTAGTGGCCCTTGGATTTGGCTGCAAGAGGGTCATTGCTGACTTTTGTGAGGGCAGGAGTAGAGAGAATGGAAGCCAGACTGAAAACGGTCAAGGAATGAAAGGCAATAAGGCCGTTGTAAACAATATACTCGAGTAGTTTGTAGACAAATGGATCGGTAGTTGGACAGAGTGTATTCAAAAATTTGACTATAAATGGACAACAACATTGCTATGTATAATATATGTTTATCTTTATTGGTACAGTTATAAAAAAATATATACCAAATAAAAATATAACTAGTAATATAAACAATGCTCCAGGTCTAATGAATTCTTGTTTAAAACACATCTGTAGCACATCTCTAAAAAAAAAAAATAAGTACTATATGGAATTTATAATACTGGGATATAGAGTAAGAATATTGGTAAGGCGCTTGCCCAAAGCAACATGCTTCTGCAAAATGTGTTAATTGTTTAATTGTTCCGTTCCCAGGTTAGTGCATGGGTGACCTGGCTGATCCTTGCTGCAGGGTCTATGGAGGAGAAACGAGAAGTCTTCTCCCACTTGGTGCACATAGCGAAGTGTTGCTGGAACGTGGGCAATTACAATGCTGTGATGGAATTTCTGGCAGGCCTCAGGTACTTTCTTAATTGAGGAGAGGTGAAAGCAGCTGTTATAAACATCAGCTGGCACTGTGTCAGGGAGGGTTTTTAAATAGCCATGCAGTTACAGACTTCAGTGGACTGTTTGGAAATAACCTGAAGAGGTCATAATGTTTACATGCTTAAAGCAGTTGTGTTTAAACTTTTAAAATATTAAGTGTAGTTAAAGTAAATTTTAATGCTAGTGAAGTAGTTGAAAGAATGGAAAACATTATTGGTGCAGTTTAGCGTGCGCAGAGCTAGCCAGCAATCATCTGCATGACATGTCACAGTGTTTTTAACCTATGGGACAAATATATATGATGTTTCTCAGCCTTCAGTGCTGGCATGAAATGTCCTCAACCAAGTGCACACACTGGTTTTTGAAATTCATAGATCCGATGCTCACATGTACCAGCTTTTGAGAACTGTGGTCATCTGTTTGGTATTTGCATTGTATGCAGCAACATTTATGTATTATTTTTTTAAGTCACCACATAAAAGCTTTGAAATATTAAATTCCATGCACACATGCTCAATTGATTTAAGGTATGCTTTAAATGTATTTAAAGTAAATGCAATTTAAATTCATGAATTTTGAGAGCACAAGGAAATGGCGGCAGCATGCCTATGGTATATTGGATGGGTTGTTGGGTACGGGATTCTGGCAGTCAGGATGCCAGTGATCACAATACTGACAGCGGCATCTCGACAGTCAGAATCCTGACCTAACTAGGTAAGTACCCACCCCCATCCCTTCCCCCTTGCAGCCTAACCCTACCCCCCTCTACCCCAGAGCCTAACCCTCCCCCTTGCAGCATATCCCTAACCCCCCTTGCAGCCTCCCCCCCCCCCCCCCACAACCTTATTCCTCCCCCTAGGGCCTAACCCTAAACCTAACTTTGCAGTAACTAATGCTTACCGTGTTCATAGCGCTGGCATCCCCACAGCCTGGATTATAACTGCACCCCTATTGATTTATGTACACAGAGCAATGTGGATAATTATTTTTGTACTTTTATTATTATTACTAGGTCAAGGAAAGTGTTGAAAATGTGGCAATTCATGGATCAAAGTGACATAGAAACAATGAGAAGCCTAAAGGATGCCATGGCTCAGCATGAACTGTCCTCGGACTACAGGAAAGTGGTGAACAGAGCACTGAATATACCAGGCTGTAAGGTTGTTCCTTTTTGTGGAGTCTTTTTGAAGGAACTGTGTGACGTTCTTGATGGAGCTACAAGTCTAATAAGACTATGTCCTCGCTACAATTCTCAGAATGAAACACTGGAGGTACTTGTGGTAGACATGGACTCATTCATTATCCTTTTCCTTTCTGCCGTTATGTCTGTGTTTATCTCTGTGTATTTTTGTTGTTGTTGTACAGCACTTCATTAGTGCCCCATTTTTCCCAGTTGTTTCCTTTGATGTCTGTGTGGTGATGGGTATGGGTGCTCCTCCGAACAGAACATTATATTTCTCTGTGCTAAGAAACAATACATAAAATAAATCCGTAAATGTACAGTACATGGAAAATAACCCCCCAAACCCTACAAATCAGTGGCCACTGGGCAGTGTAGGCGGCAGCTTAGGTTGCTTAACGGATGTGCTCGCTAGGTCTAGATCTCTGAATGTTGCTTATAGGGTATTATCCAAGATCCACAAATTACATGTTACATGGCTAAAGCAAATGGTAGGACAGATCTTATGTTTGGTGTATATGAAGTAAAATATTCCAAGCATGGTGGGACATGGTGGCAGCATCTGCAGCCAACAGTTTATGGACTTTAGCTTGTTGATGGTTGCATGACAATGGCCTTACCTCACATCTTTCACATAATAGTAATTGCCTTTTTTTAAAATATGACACATACATATTACACAGCATTTAACAGATATTTAATCATTCGCAATATATAATAATGATGTAAAAGGAGTTAGGCAGGGAATTACTTACCTGAACATTAATACATGGCAACTCCTGCATTTGTAAGCCCAGAGAGCAGGTTTACTTCTCAAGTAAGGCTTTCCATGCCAACTGGTGACCTTTATTTTGCATTGATACAACCATGGGTTCGAAACGCAAAAAGTGTAAGGTAAGCAAATGGTGTGATGAGTGGCTGTAATAATTCCCTGGTGTCCATGCACACCTGCTGCCAGGTAATCTGCATTGTACCCAGTGGTTTGGCAGTTCTTCTGTCATTCTAAACACAGCGGTATTAGCCTGTGTGGCAAGTGTCTGCTTTATTGTCCTTGCGCGGCAAATGTCTGCTTTGCTCCTGACTGACTCTAGAAACCATGTGAAAGGCGTCAGTGGAAACTGTAACACTTAGGGTGGTATAGGCCTAAGAGAGCTTTAGGGCCTGATTCAGACCCACTCGCGAGTGGCTGTCCGCTCGCAAGTGGGTCGATGTTGTGCACTGCGCATGCGCACGACGGCGGGAGCTCCGTCGTGCGCATGCTCCAGACGCGACGAGCGAAGGACTTTCCTTCGCTCGTTGTGTCTGATCAAAGGGGGCGTGCTGTCGATGTTGATTGACAGCACGCCCCCTTTGGTGGGCGTGCCTCCCTGACGGGGGCGTTCCCAAGGGAACGGCTACCGTCAGAAGCTGGCCCACTGAAATCACTAGTGATGTCAGTGGGAGTGATTTTGGCTCTGATAGAGCCAAAATCACTCCGGGCCTTGCGGTTGAAAACCTCAACCGCAGGCTCCGGCTCGCAGTTTCGATGGTCACGACCATCGCGGCCATCAAACTGCACGCTCGTATAGGCTGTGGGTGGTGACCCACAGCTATACGAGCGTCCAGGAGGACGCTCCATAATTATGGAGGGCGGCCCTCATTCAGAGCGTGCGCTCTTCTCAGAGCGTACAGCTCTGAATGAGGGCCTTAGTGCTCACAGGTCCTGGTGTTGCCAGCGTGTGGAACCATGTTTGACTTGATCAGAAAATAATTCACCTGTGTAGATTGATGAATGGCCAGGACAATTATAACCCATAAATGGGTATAACCCTCTTATATACACACAATGAAAATAATGACAGAAGGGATTACTTGTTGTCTAAAGGTCATTAAGTCTCTTTTATAATTGGTTGAGACTCCAATATTAATGTCAAAGTGTCTCAGTAAAGAAGATGGAGCCTTCACCTGCATCTGGGTTGAGCAGTCAAAAGATTTCTAGAAGATGTTTGAATTAATGATTACAAGTCTGGGTAGTTCAAAAATGCACACATAGAGCTTGCCAATAACTGCTGTGAATATCCTTCGTCTTTTTAAATCCTATAAATTTTGCTAAATGACAAATTTACTTTAAATTGTATTGTGCCATCATTGATCTTGAACATCATGATACAAAAACATATACAAACTGTGCTATATTTTGCAGTTTGTGTCAGACTACAATGGGCAAGACAACTTTCTGCAACGAATAGGGAAAGATGGATTAAACAACACTGAAAAAGAATCGACCGTGAACAATATCATGCAAACCATTCGCAGTTGCAACCGCAGTTTGGAATCCGAGGAAGGTGAAGATAACAGCAGTGAAGGCAGCACCTCAAGAAAAAACTCCTTAATGGATAGGAACAGATTTCAGTAAGTCTGTTATCTTGCCTTTTTTCTGTTGGTGTATTATACCCCTTTCAGACATACAACCCGGGAAATTTCCTGCTCAGACCCGGGAATTTCTCCTGTGCAAATTCCCGGGTATTTGGTCGAGACCCCCCTTTCACACTGCAGTGTCTACCCGGGAAATTCCCAGGTAGACCCCTTTCAGACATAAGCCAGGTTTTTTAGTTTTAAATATTACCTGCCTCTCCGCTGCTCTTCCTAACCTATCCCCTCTCCGTCTGCTGCTGATGATGTCATCATCATGCAGCAGGCAGCCATCCAATCAAAGTGCAGCCTCTGTCTATAATATAATAACTCCTATCTACCTGGTGGTCCTGCGGGAGTGCGGGCGGCCCGCTGTGGCTGCAAACCACCGGCGGTCTCCAGCGCCGGTGTGAGGACCCGGCCATGGTCGCTGACTCGTTTGTCAGGGCCGGAGCCACCGGTGCGGGGGGTGATGAGCAGCAGCGCAGAGCGTCCTACAGGACGCTCTGCACTGCCAACTCATTGTAATGAGCAGCAGCACAGAGTGCTGTCAACTCATTGTAATGAGCAGCAGCGCAGAGCGTCCTATAGGAAGCTCTGCGCTGTCAATGTAAAAGCTGCTTGGTGTTGCCCGGGAGTAGCAAAAATTCCCGGGTAGCACCATTCAGACAGAAGCAGGGTAATTTTACCGGGACTTAAGTTCCCGGGTAGGCACCTTTCAGACAGACTCGGGTACCCGGGAATTTGGCCGAGGCAGGCCAAATTCCCGGGATTCTCGAGATGTCTGAAAGGGGTATTAGTGGCATATTTGTATTATGTTTTCTAACTTTCATTGTGTTTTGAGAATTACAAGCAAATCACATTTTATCTAGGACCCCGCCAATTAATCCATTTTTGGTCCAAGTTTTTCTGCACAAAAACAATGCTTTGTATTTTGTTGCTCAGATACTTAAATCATGTCTGGCAGTTTATCTACTCGCAAAAAGCTATTGCAGCAAGACTAAACCATTCCATTTGATATAGGAAGCTTAAGAATTCTGCTATCTGTACTGGAATTTCTAGGGCACTGAACAATGCAAGAAATAGTTCAGTTAATGCAATACACATTGCCTCTTTGTGCAAGGTTACTGTGCTAGTGTCATCATTATAACAATTTTTGTGTTATAAGCTTTGGTTTCTGTCATTGTCAAAATTTGGATTACATATTAGGCTTTATTGAAAGTTTTGTTTGGTAAAAATAATTTTACATTGGAGGAAAATCTAAGCGGTGTCTTCATCTTATGTACACATTAGCACAGGGGTTCCCAACCACGGTCCTCAAGGCACATTAACAGTCCAGGTTTTAAGGATTGCCATAGTTGAGCACAGGTGACTTAATTAGTACCTTAGTTATTTGGAGTTAACCATCTGTGCTTAAGCATGGATATCACTAAAACCAGGACTGTTGGTGTGCCTTGAGGACCGAGGTTGGGAATCACTGCATTAGCATCTCGGTTTTATATGGCGTAACATTTTAATAAGATTTGATCTGCAGGCAGATGATTAGAATAGGCGTGCAGCACACCAGATGCAAACTTTACTTTTTTTTTTTTTTTTATAAAGCTTAAAAAATAAAACCAAAGAAACAAACCAAATAAAGCCATGTCTGTTAGTTTAAATCATATTATTTTCAATCATAGGTGTAATTAAGGAATTACATGTCGTTTGTGCACAATATGCAGATAATATCTTGACTCAGTCATTACATTTTGAAGCTTAAACAATAATGACATTTTTAAGGATGCTAAGGGACCTTTAGTTACAGAGAATATTGGGAGGTAATTACTTTCCATCTCTGAAATAAGCCTGCAGTTTCCTGTTAGTCTGCTTATTTCATTTACCTGCAATTCGAAATCTCATTTTAGCGAAATAATTTGTTTTGCTGAATAATTTTCTTAATATTATTAAAAGCATCTGGTTGAAGACGGGGTTGAGGTATCCTGAGACTGGGGCCAATGTTTCTGTGTTTTTTTTTTTTCTTATGCTGTGACTTTTTAAATGCATTTTTTATATATCTTGTTAAGTTTCAGCTACATTCGCTATCTCCCTTAGTACTGGTGCACATTATCTGTGAAAATGACATTACTATGTTACAGTATTTTATATAGGTCATTAACGCTATGGGTGATTTAAAGTGTACTAGATAAATGACCTCACTGTGTGCTGTGCATTGGGTCTCCCTATGTAATCTGCAGGCCATCTTTCGGGTGATATTTTTGGCGCTGACACAGGACTCTGGCACTGCACAAGGATTAATGTCGGCTATGAAGCGAGAAGCTCAGTATTGTATATTCTGTATTCTTTGGACATCCTGTTTACCAATTCCAGCTATTCCATAAATACAAGAAGTGTCTAGTGTAAAATGTTGCTCGCATTGGCATTACCTGGTCCGGCATCCTTTTTTTCCCTGCTTCGGGGCTGTGCTTAGGCAAATGCACATGCCCCTTCCTGTTACTAGGCCGCACATCTGTTTTGTATCTGCTGTATTCAGAAGGGACTGAGGGGTCTATTTACTAAGCTGCGTTAGGAGCAGAGCCATAACTAAACTTTCTACTTCAGGGTCCATAGGGTATCCACAGGTTACCTTGGGGTATAGGTGTGACGTCAGTCATCGGGCACCATAGAGTTAAGCTTTCAGCCTCCCAGGATGCACTAGGGTCCGCCTCCTATACCCCGCCCCCGAGCCAAGGCACCTCAGTTTAGTTTGGTGCCCGGCCGGAGTCGGGTGCACCTGTTGGAGTGGGGGCTAAGAAGAGCCCCTGAAGCTTTCCTGCATGCAGCTGTGGCTGCACATCTGGATGTACAGCATGGACAGTCAGTCCTGACGTTCATGCTGTCTTCCCTACACCCCCGCCGGTACCAGAACGCCGGTACCGATCCGGGGATGCTGGTGAGCATCTGGGGTCACAGCTAGCGGTGACCCCAGATTTTCCGGACCATGGCCGGATTCAAGGGGGACAGCAAGGTAAGCAGAGGGGTGCCGCGGTGGGTCCCCGCTGTTACATGGTCCAGAGTCCCCAGGCAGGGGGCTCCCTGGGGACTGGCTGCAGCGTGGAGCCAGGTAAGAACCTGCGCTTCCACTACCCCCCTGGGACAGCGGACCGCAGCAGAGCGGTAGCGCTGCGGCGTCCCGGGGGTTAAATGCATGCCAGGGGAGCGCCCCTTCCCTGTCTCACAACCGGCGCCTCCCCCGCTGCACAGAGCCCTCTCTGCACTCTGCCGACTCGCCCTGTGGCAGCGCTCCTCTCCCTGGCCAGCCTCCTCTCTGCTCCTCGGCGGCCATCTTCCTGAACGCATGGTGAACGCTGCTGGAAGCCTGGAAGGAAGCATCTTGGTCTGGGTCCCCCTGCATACCTCTCCTCCGCTGTGGTCAGGTCTGTGTATGCAGCACTGTGTCCTACCAGACCCTGTGTCTGCGTAGTTGAGTGATCAGCGCTGGTTAGTGCAGGAATTGATTTTCTTTGCATTGTATGTGACTGTGCTAGTGCTGCTGCCTGTATCTTCTATTCTGACTGTCAACTTTATTACTGTCCCTGTTCTTTCTGCTAAGCCCTTGCGGTGCGGTGCTGCAGGGTGGTCTTTCACCTCTTTAAAATACAATTGGTGAGAGGGGTCACATACTTAGTACCATCATGTCTGAAAGTGATTTTCCTCTCCGGCTACAGTGTACTACGTGTAAAGTACCTTTAGCGGAGGGGGAGGGTAGCGCGGAGGGCCTCTGCCGGCAGTGTTTGTCAATGGCGCGGCCTATTACGGTTACAGCACCGGTACAGGAGCCGCCCTGGGCTTGTTTCGCTCAGGCGCTTACAACCTTAGTGGGCCAGTTAGCTCCGCAGCCCGCGTTTACACAGATGGGTTTGTCCCAGCAGTCAGTGGTGTCGTCACCCATGCAGGGTTTCCCAAGACAATTGGTGGTACCCAGCAGTCTCCCTATTTCCCCTCTCCCGGTTTCTCAAGAGCCGGCGTGGGTTAACTCCCTGACGAGTTCTGTATAGCACTTGTCGGATGTGTTGCAGGGGGAGACTGTGATGCGGCCAAATAAACGGCCGGTGGCATCTCTGTCGGCTCCTTATGAGGATGACGAAGGGACGTCTGATGATGCGGAGATTCTGGATCCTTACGATCAGGAACCTCTCCATACTAAGGACGCTGACGCTAGGTCCAAGGTATATCTTCCTGGACTTATTCGGGCAGTCCACACAGCCTTGGTGATTGAGGACGAAGTTCCCCCAGCTGCTAAATCCAAGTATGCCTTTTTTAAGGATGTGAAGGGTGACGCCACAGTCTTTCCTCTTTCGGGTCAGTTAATGGACCATTTAGAGGAGGAGTGGAAACAGCCTGGCAAGCGATACCAGCCGCAGAGGCGCCTGGCAGTGGCTTATCCGTTCGCGGATAATTATTTTGCTAAGTGGGAATCCCCTCCACAGGTGGATTCTCATGTGACACGTCTTGTCCGTAGTGCCACATTGCCGATGCCATCCATGTCCTCCCTTAAGGATGCTACGGACCGCAAGGTGGAGATCTGCCTGAAGTCCGCTTATTCCCTCGCGGGGGGGGGCAGCGCGGCCAGCTATGGCCATTTGCTGGGTTGCCAGAGCGATGGAGCGCTGGGCGGATTCATTGGAGGCGTCCTTTGATTCCGACTGTCCGACTGAACAAACGGAGTTGATTGGTAATCTCCGTGATTCGGCCACATATATCAACGAGGCGGCCTTAGACATTAGTACACTGGTGTCTCGAATTTCTTCAGCAGCGGTGGCTGCTCATCGCACCTTGTGGTTGCGATCCTGGATGGCGGACGCTGACTCCAAAAAGGGTTTGGAGGCGTTGCCCTTTAACGGAGAAGTTCTCTTCGGTCCAGATCTGGTCAAGATTGTGGCCACGCTGGCGGCAGCCAAATCGGCATGTCTCCCGTCGGCCGCGGCTCCTTCTGGTTCAGGACCATCGTCCTTTCGGTCTTATAGGGCCCAGGGCAAGCCCAAACCACAGTCTTTTCCCCGACAGGCTGGTCCCAAAAAATCGGCCAAGCCCCGGAAGCAGGCATGGAGTACCAGACGTCCGGCCCCTAAGCCTGATGACAAGCCTGCGGCCTGACGGTCCAGGCCTCCCGTTGGGGGGTCCCAAAGTGGGAGGCCACCTGCTGCAGTTCGCCCGGTGTTGGTCGGTCACCATGACAGACACTTGGGTTCTCGAGGTGGTCTCTCTTTCCGGCACAGACCCCCGGCTCGGTTCTTCACCACGGGTCTACCATCAGACCAGAACAAGGCCACGGAGCTGCGGAAGGTCTTGCACACTATGCTCCAGGCTGGAGTTATAGTGCCTGTTCCATTCTCCCAGAGGGGCCAGGGTTTCTATTCAAATCTTTTTTTGGTGCAGAAACCCAATGGGTCGTATCGTCCGATTCTCAACCTCAAAGCTCTCAACAAGTCTTTGCGGGTGCCGAAGTTTCGGATGGAGACCCTACGGTCCATCATTCTGGCGCTGGAACCTGGGGACTACATGGTGTCATTGGACATACAGGACGCTTACCTGCATGTCCCTATTCTTTTGCGCCATCAACAGTTCCTCAGGTTTGCAATCCGCAGTGACCACTTTCAGTTTCGGGCGTTACCTTTTGGCCTGGCGACAGCACCGCGTGTGTTCACCAAGGTGATGGCGGTCATGGCGGCTTCTCTGCGGCTGCAGGGAGTCCGCATGTTGCCGTACTTGGATGACCTGTTATTAGTGGCAGGATCTCCAGAGCTCCTTCTACGCCACTTGGACCTGACCATTGCGCTGCTGCAACGGCACGGCTGGTTAATCAACTGGCAGAAGTCCACTCTAATCCCGTCTCGGCGGATTCTGCACCTCGGAGCCTTATTAGACTCGGGACAGCAAAGGATCTTTGTGACGGAGGAAAAGATCTCTGCTTTACAGTCGAGGGTGCGCAGTTGTCTGCACAGCCGCCAGGTGTCTCTACACTCGGCGATGAGGTTACTGGGCTCCATGGTGTCAGTGCTCGACATGGTGGAATATGCCCAGTTTCACTCCAGACCTCTGCAGCACCTGATCCTGTCCAAGTGGAACGGGCTGCCTCAGTCTCTAAAGTCCCAGACGATAGTGCTCACCCCGGAGGTTTGCCTGTCCCTTGCCTGGTGGTTGCAGACGACCCATCTCAGCAAGGGACGTCCGTTCTGGGTATCAAATTGGGTCCTGTTGACAACGGACGCCAGTCTTTGGGGCTGGGGAGCAGTTTCGGGTCCACACTTGTTCCAGGGCAGGTGGACGCCGACAGAAGCGGAGCTTCCAATAAATATCTTGGAACTCCGTGCGGTCTTCAATGCTCTCCAGCAGGCACATCGGGTTCTCCAGGGTCGTCCGGTGCAGGTCCAGTCGGACAACGCTACCACCGTGGCCTACATAAACAGGCAAGGAGGAACCCGAAGTCGGGTGGCTCTCGTAGAGGTGTCTCTGATCCTGGTATGGGCGCAGCGCAATCTTCCGGCCATATCAGCGGTCTTCATCCCGGGAGTGCTAAATTGGGAGGCGGACTTTCTAAGTCGCCAGGACGTTCATCCGGGGGAATGGTCCCTGCACCCGGACGTTTTTCAACTGCTGGTGGACAGGTGGGGTCTTCCAGAGATCGACCTCATGGCGTCCCGGCACAACAACATGTTGCCGGTGTACGGGTCTCGCACAAGAGACGAAGAGGCGTCTCTGGTGGATGCTCTGTCCGTCCGGTGGACGTTCCGGTTCGCATACCTGTTTCCTCCGGTTTTCCTTCCTCCACGGGTTATCCGGAAATTCAAACAGGAAGGAGGGACGCTCCTGTTGATAGCTCCCGCGTGGCCCAGACGGCACTGGTTCTCAGACCTTCAGGGTCTGTGCGTGGACAGTCCTCTGCGGTTGCCGCTACAACCGGACCTTCTGTCGCAGGGTCCTTGTCTTCACCCGGACCTGGCTCGGCTGTCTTTGATGGCGTGGCTGTTGAGACAGCCATGTTGAGGTCCAGGGGGTTTTCCAGATCTGTGGTGCGTACCATGTTGCGAGCTCGGAAACCGTCGTCCGCGAGGATATACCATCGCGTGTGGCATACGTTCTTCCAATGATGTCGACCGAGAGGTTATGCACCGCGGGAGTTTCGTCTGTCTAGGATACTTGCCTTCCTACAAGCGGAACTAGATCATGGGCTTCGCCTTGCTTCTTTGAAGGTACAGGTTTCGGCCCTGTCTGTCTGGTTTCACCGTAGGATTGCTACAATCCCGGATGTGCGCACCTTTATGCATGGTGTTCTCCGCATTCAGCCGCCCTTTGTTCCACCTGTTGCGCCTTGGGATTTGGCTGTGGTCCTGAGGGCTCTCCAGGGACCGCCGTTTGAACCACTGGGCTCAGTGGATCTTAAATGGCTAACAGCTAAGACTGTTTTCCTTCTGGCCATAGCTTCGGCCAGACGTGTTTCTGATTTAGGGGCTCTCTCTTGTAGACCCCCTTTCTTGATTTTTCATGGGAACAGGGCAGTGCTCCGCACTCGGCCTGAATTTCTTCCCAAAGTTGTTTCCCAGTTTCATGTTAACGAGGAAATAGTTGTTCCGGCCTTTAACTCACCTGGTCTTTCAGTGGGTGAGGCCACTTTGGATGTTGTGCGGGCCTTAAGGACTTATGTTGACCGCACTTCTTCGTTTAGGAAGTCGGACGCCTTGTTTGTCCTCTATGGCTTCCGTAAAAAGGGTTGGCCTGCTTCAAAGCAAACTTTGGTAGCCTGGATCCGTATGGCTATTTCTGAAGCTTATCTTCATGAAAGTCTGCCGGTTCCTCCTTCTTTGAAGGCTCATTCCACTAGGTCTGTGGGTCCTTCGTGGGCAGCTTGACGTGGTGCCTCTGCAGTCCAGATCTGCAAGGCTGCTACGTGGTCCTCTGTCCATACCTTATTATTTTTATTTATTTATTAACAGTTTCTTATATAGCGCAGCATATTCCGTTGCGCTTTACAATTGGAAACATTGATAGAACAAAACAGGGTAATAACAGACAGACATAGAGGTAAGAGGGCCCTGCTTGCAAGCTTACAATCTATAGGGAAATAGGCATTGATACACAAGGATAGGTGCTATATATTGCAATTTGGTCTGGCCAGAATGCAGAGTTTCTTGGTGGGCTGCATGATCCAGTCACACAGGAATGTCGGCAAAATGTCAGGAGTATGTGAAAGAAAGACAATATGTGAGGTTATGTGTGGACTGTGAGAGGGGATGTGATAAGACATGGAAGCTATGAAGGTTATGTGGTCGGTTCTGGAATCTGATAAGCTTGTCTGAAGAGGTGAGTTTTCAGGGAACGCTTGAAGGATTGAAGAGTAGAGGTAAGTCTTATTGTGTGTGGTAAGGCATTCCATAGAGTGGGTGCAGCCCGAAGAAAGTCCTGTAACCGTAAATGGGAGCAAGTAATGCATGGGGATGAGAGACGCAGATCTTGTGCTGAGCGGAGAGGTCGGGTTGGGAGATATTTTGAGATGAGTGAAGAGATGTATGTTGGTGTAATTCGGTTAATGGCCTTATGTGTAAGTAACAGTATTTTGTATTGAATACAGTAGAAAACCGGCAACCAATGGAGGGACTGACAGAGCGGGGCAGCAGACGATGAACATTTGGCAAGGAAGATAAGCCTTGCAGCTGCATTCATAATGGATTGTAATGGCGATAGCCTGTTTTTGGGAAGACCTGCATTGACTATTGCAATAGTCAATGCAGGAAATAATGAGTGAATGGATTAGAGTTTTTGCAGTGTCTTGTGTGAGATATGGTCGAATTTTGTATATGTTTTTTAGATGTATGTAACATGATTTTGAGACAGATTGAATGTTGGGAACAAAGGACAATTCAGAATCAAGGATGACACCAAGGCAGCGAGCTTGTGGGGTGGGGTGGATTGTTGAGTTATCAACAGTGATAAAGAGATCAGATTGGTAACTGTTATTGGCCGGTGGAAATATAATTAATTCTGTTTTAGAAATATTAAGTTTCAGGTAGCAAGATGACATCCAAGATGAAATGGCAGAAATACATTCAGTGACACGGACCAATACAGATGGTGATAAATCTGGAGAGGATAGGTAGATTTGAGTATCATCCGCATACAGATGGTACTGAAATCCAAAAGAGCGGATTAGTTTGCCAAGATAGGTGGTATAGATTGAGAATAGCAAAGGACCTAAGACAGAGCCTTGCGGTACTCCAACTGATAGAGGTAGCGAAGAGGAGGCAGAATCAGAAAAACGAACAGAAAAAGAGCGATCAGATAGGTAGGAAGAGAACCAAGAAAGGGCTGTGTCCTTAAGACCTAGGGATTGTAATGTTTGTACGAGAAGAGAGTGGTCAACAGTGTCAAAAGCAGCAGAGAGATCTAGAAGAATTAGATGTGAGTAATGGCCTTTAGCCTTGGCAGTGACCAAATCATTTACTACCTTAGTCAGTACTGTCTCTGTGGAGTGCTGGGAACGGAAGCCAGACTGAAGTGGGTCCAATAAGTTGTGGGTGTTAAGAAAGTGTGTGAGGCGGGTGTAGACAAGTCTCTCCTGTAGCTTGGAGGGGCATGGGAGCTGGGAGATAGGACGGTAATTAGAGAGAGTGTTAGGGTCAGAATTTTGTTTTTTCAGAATGGGAGTAATCACTGCATGCTTGAACAGTGATGGAAAGATGCCAGTAGAAAGAGAGAGATTACAGATTTTAGTTAGGGTTGGGATGAGCACAGGACACAGAGCTTTACTAATTTGTGAGGGTATAGGATCTAGAGGAGAGGTAATAGAGTAGGAGGATGAGAAGAGTGTAGATACTTCATCTTCATTTGTGGGGTCAAATGAAGAGAATGTGCCAGAGGGTTCAGGTAGAGAATTGAGTAGGTCACTAGCTGAGCAAGAGAATAACATTTAATTTTGGATATTATCAATCTTGTCCTTGAAATAGGAAGCAAGATCTTGTGCACAGATAGTAGCAGGTGGCTTGGGTGAGGGAGGGTAAGAAGCAGTTTAAATGTATTAAAAAGTCGCTTGGGGTTAGAGGCTTGAGCAGAGATAAGAGATTGGAAATATATTTGCTTGGCAGTGTCCAGAGCAGTACGATAAGAGTTGTAGATAGACTTATATGTGAGGAAGTCACTTGGAGTGCGAGACTTTCGACAACTGACGTTCTACTTTACGTGAGAGTTTTTGTAGATGCCTTGTTAAGTTAGAATGCCACGGTTGACGTCTGAGTCTACGCGGAGTGTAATGGGTAGCTGGAGCTACTTCATCGAGGGCTTTTACTAGAATCTGGTTTAGCTGTGATGCAGCAGTCTCAGGAGAAGTGAGTGCAGAAATTGGTGAGAGTTGTTGTTGTAGAGAGGTAGATAGTTGTTGAAAGTTAATCACATTAATATTTCTGCGGGTTTTAGGAGGTTTGGTTGATTTCACTGACATTGAGGTTGATGTAATGGAGGAAAGTGTGCAGGTGATAAGATTGTGATCTGAGAGAGGGAAAGGAGCATTAGTGAAATCAGAAACTGAGCATAGTCTGGTAAATACAAGATCAAGGCAGTGGCCCTCCTTATGAGTAGAGGAGTCAGTCCATTGGGAGAGGCCAAGAGAGGAGGTTAGAGAGAGTAGTTTGGAGGCATGAGGAGATTGTGGACTGTCAATGGGGATATTGAAATCACCCATAATGATGGTGGAGATGTCTGAGGATAGGAAGTGAGGGAGCCAGGCTGAAAAATGTTCCAGAAATTGTTGCGGTGGCCCAGGCGGGCGATAGATAACAGCAACTCACAGAGAGAAAGGGGTGAAAGTCCTGATAGAATGTACTTCAAATGATGTAAATGTGAGTGAAGGTACCTGTGGGAGAACTGTGAATGTGAAAGATTGGGAGAGTAATATTCCTACCCCACCTCCTTTACAATTGCCAGGCCTGGAGGTGTGTGAGAAGTGTAGGTCACCATGTGAAAGTGCAGCAGGGGAGACAGTGTCTGATTGTGTGAGCCATGTTTCTGTTATTGCCAGAAGGTTGAGGTTAGTTGAAATAAAGAAGTCATGGATGGATGTTAATTTGTTGCAGACAGAGCGTGCATTCCATAAGGCACATTTTAGTGACTTGGATGGTGAAGGGAGGCACGCAATGTTTATGAGGTTAGCTGGATTTATAGTTCGTTGTGGGTGTGGCATGTGGGTTGGGCCTGGATTTGGAGATATGTCACCAGCTAATAGAAGCAAAAGGAGCGAGATATAAATATATTTGTGGGATTTGACTGAATGTTTGTTATGGCGAGAGGTTGTGGATGTTATTGTCAATGTGTTTAGATAAGTTAAAAGCTCATATGTGTTTGTAAGAGAAGAGGAAAGTACTGAGGCAGCAATATGTACAGAAGGATGAGCTGCAGGGAGAGTAAAGGATGTAGTAGTCTTAGAGATGATTCCATGGAGTGAGAGCATTAATAGAAGTATCTGATACATTTTTGCAATACATTCAATAATGTACAACACACAAACTACTGCTAAGGAATGATATTGTAATTACCTTGTCGTAGATGTTGTTCAATGTTTGTTCAACTGTTTTTTTTAACTGTTATATAATTACACTTTGTGTTATAACACACTTAGTGCTTATAATACACCTTCGTGAGGTATTACAGGTTTGACACCTTCGCCTCTCAGGATGCTTCCTTCGGGCGGCGGATTCTCCTTTCAGCACAGGAGCGTCCCCACCCTTAAAGGATACTGCTTTGGGACATCCCCAAGGTATCCTGTGGATACCCTATGGACCCTGAAGTAGAAAATATGAGATATGGTAAGAACTTACCTTTGTTATCTCTATTTCTACGAAGTCCATAGGGTTCCGCAGGACTCCCGCCCTGTCCCACCTGTGCTGCAGATGGGCTTTGGTCTGGTCACCGGTTTTCCCGTCTCCCTCTGGTGAGAGTGTGATTCTTGTGTGTATCCAGATCTTCTTTCTCTCTCTTCCTTCTCCTCCTCCGGCCTATGGCTTGGTAACTAACTGAGGTGCCTTGGCTCGGGGGCGGGGTATAGGAGGGGGACCCTAGTGCATCCTGGGAGGCTGAAAGCTTAACTCTATGGTGCCCGATGACTGACGTCACACCTATACCCCAAGGTATCCTGTGGAACCCTATGGACTTCGTAGAAATAGAGATAACAAAGGTAAGTTCTTACCATATCTCATATTTTTTGGTGCCCTGTGCCAGAAAGAACATTGGCGCCCCCCTCATTTTTCAAAGGGACCTAATGCACCCAAAAAATGGCCATGCCTTCATGGGGAAGGGCCAGGGAATAGAAAGGAGAGGCCAGGAGATGCTGGGGATGAAATAAGAGGAAGCTACAAACAAGAATGATAATAAACAAAAATTTGACAGGCCCAAACAGCGCCCCCTGACCTGTGGTGCCCTGTGCGATGGCACCGGACGCACTACCCTAGCTACGGCCCTGGTTAGGAGATAAAGTGAACGGTGATAAGGTACCAGCCAATCAGCTCCTAACTGCCATGTTACAAACTGTGTTTGAAAAATGACAGTTAGGAGCTGATTGGCTGGTACCTTATCACCGTTCACTTTATCTCCTAACACAGCTTAGTAAATAGACCCCTGAATTTAAAAGTATGTTTAATGCACATTACAGTGCCTGAGTATTTTTATTCTATATACTGTGGTCTGTGTATTTATCTGATTAGAGTTGAAATATAGCAACAGCTAAAGGCAAAGTATTCTTGAGAGAGGCTATACTGTAGGGACTGTAATGTGGTTTCTGAAATTGAGACCGTGTTCTCTGTTGTAGAATTGTGTTGGTTAATCATCCATGTTATAAAGTTTACTCATTCTGGTCACAGCAAAGGTTACCCCATACCATTATCTTCGCTGTGTGTTGTTGCTTGAACAGAGAAGTATATTTTCTGCAGCAGGCTATGGGCCCAGACGCAACACAACAGAAGAATACAGTATATTTTTTTAGTAAAATGTGCCAAAGTCTGCACTTCAAAAGGAAATAAGGGAAAAAAGAGTTTAGACTAGTAATGGATAATGTACATAATAATTATTAGCTGTGGAAATGTAAGGCTGAGATGCTGCTATCCAGAGATGACTTGTGGGAGGTTATTATTACTATAACCAGAGCAGAGGCTAATAACCCAGAATGGGTTAAGGAAGACAGACCAATACTAGCACTTATTAATTCAAAATGACCAGCTAATTCATATAAAATGTGAGACTGCTGTAAGAGACTTATAGGATGCATAACTAAAGTAAGATGTTTCTGCTAAGGAAACTATATCAGATGAGTCTTGGCAATGGACATACAGGAGCATATAAATGGAATGCTGGACACTATAGCACAAGCTTCAGTCAATGGGTGAAAACAAAAAGTGTAACCATGTGGTAGCCATACTTCTGGGCCAGGTACCTGACACATACAGTGCACTGATTAATGTCCTGAGAACAAAAGCAGGATAAACAGTAGACTCTGAAAATCATGTTTATAGATGAACACCAGTGTAGAAAGCAGCTCATACATGACATGGAAAGTGACTTCAGAATGGTCCTTAAAAGCACAGATATAAAAGGTGGGATGTACTAAGCAAAGCATCCTACTGCCAATTATCGGGTACATACCGGCGATAATATTGTCGGTATGTACCTAGAAAATCGCAAAGGACAGCTCTCCCGGTAAGAGCTGTCCTTTGCAATACAGGGATTTCTGGGTTTATGACCAAGAAGTCCCTCTGGTGATCTTATGCGCATGCACAGAAGGACTAGCGTGCTGCAGTGGGAGCTGGGAGGGATCCGATTGAATCCCACTCAGGAGATGTTCCGAAAAGAAGCCCATAGGCGTTACCCACTTAATTGCTTAGTACATATGAGAAATGCTGTAAAACCCCCAAAAACTGCATTTTCAGGGGGTTTATCGCATTTCTGCCCTTAGTACATCTCACCCAAAGTCACACAATATGGAAACAAAAACATATTCTAGATGCAAGAATCAGGAACAATTAAAGAAATTGTGCTCAAATGGAAAACAGAGCAATATAATAAATACAAAATGATCCAGGCAGACCATTAAACCCACACTGTGATGTATGCAAAAACCAGTGGAAGGGAACTATTAAAGCAAGAGAAAGTCATCTGTCCCATTGCTGCTGCATAGTTGTGGCAGTGTCAAGTTATGTATAGTGTCCCCGCTAGAATGTGGACAGGGCGCGGAGGGTCTGGGCACGGAGTATCGGCCAGAAAGGCAGCATGGCGAACAATTCATCACGCTAGGTGTGAGCGCTGGGCTTCCCCCAAGCTCTCCCCTCACGCTGAAAGATGCCATGCCCACCCGCGAGACACTGCGAGGCACAGGGCAGGCTGTTTTAGCGGGGCACTAAAAGGACAGAGCGCATTTTGCCCATTTAAAATCGGGCAGGACACCGCTCCCCGCTAATACAGCCTATTGGGAACACAGTAATAGAGTCCTAAACCATTAACATTGATCTGTTAATGCTGTATGCCCCTGAACATAGCTTTTCAGTGATTGCTCAGAGCATCATACAGTCTGTTCTGTGGATGGATTTACAGTGTTCATTGTTCTTCATTAATAATAAATGTCATTGTTACTGTAGAATGATGGGCTTTAAATTGTATAGAGTTGGCCTTCTAGCCCTAGACTAACAAACCGCAACATTTGCTGCTATGAGATCATAGCAGACATCCTTTTCCTTGGCACAAACCTGAATGGTCCAGGCCAATCTGCCAACATTTCTGATTTTATATACAGTAGAGGTGATAGTACTTCCTGATGATCAAATAATGACGTGCACTTGATGTAGCTGCACCTGGCTCTAATTACCTCTTTTATTGATATGGAAGCAGTAAAGTTGCACGCACTTTTTCACACATGGCTTTTTCATGTTGGTTTATTTTTTGTTGAATAAATAATGACATAATATAAATCTGTAATGGGTAATTTATCAAATAAGATTAGAGCTATCAAATTCCAGGACTTCGTGGGGGCTAGATAATGATTTATTGTATCCTGATCAGCCATAACATTAAAACCACCTGCCTAATATTGTGTAGGTCCCCCTTGCGCTACCAAAACAGCTGTGAGCCATTGAGGCATGGACTCCATAAGACCTCTGAAGGTGTCCTGTGGCATCTGGCACCAAGACGGTAGCAGCACATCCTTTAGGTCCTGTAAATTGTGAGGTGGGGCCACTGGCATCACAAGGGGGGTGCGTTCCGCACCTGGGTGTCACCAGCCAAGGGTTGACACCAAAGTGCTGGCTCCCTCTCAGTGACAGGAGCCCGGTACTGCATTATGTGCAGCACTCTGCTCCTAGCACAGTGAAGGAGCCAGCACTTCACACAGGCTGGCGCAGCCGGCACCCCTGGTGTGACAAAAAATGATTGTTTGGGCCACGCCCCCACCTGCGAGGCTACGCCCCCTTAATTGCAGTACAAGCTCCCGTCACCGGGTGCAAGAACAGGTAGGGACGCCACTCGGTGACGCCTTCATTTCTTGGACTTGTTTTCCAGCTCATCCCACAGATGCACAATCTGATTTAGATGTGGGAAATTTGGAGGCCAAGTCAACACCTTGAACTCTGTCATGTTTCTCAAACCATTCTTTAAAATTTTTGCAGTGTGGCAGGACGCATTATCCTGCTGAAAGAGGCCACTGTCATCAGAATTGCATTGCCATGAAGGTGTGTACTTGGTCTGCAACAATGTTTAGGTAGCTGGTAAATCCCCCTGCAGCAGTGCCCCTATAGTAATGTCCCCTGAGATAATGCGCCTGTAGTAGTGCCCATATAGTAATGCCCCTGTAGTAGTCCCCATATGATAATGGCCCCATAGCAATGCCCCTGTAGTAGTACCCATATTGTAATGCCCATATGTTAATACCCCCATAGTAATGCCGCTGTAGAGCCCATGCTCCCATATTAATGCCATTATAGTAATGCCTATGCCCCCATAATAATATCCCTGTGGCTAGGCCCATGCTCCCATAATAATGCCCCTGTGGTAATGCCCATGCCCCCATAATAATGCCCCTGTGCTAATGCCCATGCCCCCATAATAATGCCCCTGTGGTAATGCCTCTGTAGTGCCCATGCCCCGATAGTAATGCCCCTGTAGTGCTCATGCCCCAATAGTAATGCGCCTGTAGTGCTCATGCCCCTGTAGTTCCCATGCCCCCATAGTAATACCCCTGTGGTAATGCCCATGCCCCCATAGTAATGCCCCTGTGGTAATTCCCATGCCCCCATAATAATGCCCCTGTAGTGCTCATGCCACATTAGTAATGCCCCTTATTGCCCATGCCCCCATAATAATGCCCCTGTGGTAATGCCCATGCCCCCATAGTAATGCCCTTATGGTAATGCCCATGCCCCCATAATAATGCCCCTGTGGTAATGCCCATGCCCCCATAATAATGCCCCTGTGATAATGCCTATGCCCCCATAATAATGCCCCTGTAGTGCAGCTTATTAAAAAAAATGACTTACCTTGAACCCTGCTCCTGCATCCAGCGTCGCGTCCGGTCCGCTGGCTGCTCCTCGGAACTATGGGGGAGACGTCATGACGTCTCCCCCATAGTGCCCGTGGGGAGAGCCGGAAGCTGGAGTTCGGGAGAGAACTCCAGCCTCCGGCTCCGGCTACACCGCATCGCTGCAGAGAAGGAGCCGGGCGCCCGCTGGTAATAAATATTACAAGCGGACGTCCGCCTTGGAGCCTCTCTGCAGCGGCGGGCTGGCGGTCACTGGCACCAGGTACAGCAGCGCACCCAGTGCACGTGCACCTCCAGCCCCCCCTAGTTGCGGCCCTGCCCAAAGCATCACACTGCCTCCTCCGGCTTGCCTTCTTCCCATAATGCATACTTGTGACATCTGTTCCATCAGGAAAACGATGCACACGCATCTGGCCGTCCAAATGATGTAAAAAAAAATGTGATCATCAGACCAGGCCACCTGCCCATTGTAGGCGCTTTTGGCGGAGAACAGGGGTCAACATGGACACTCTGAGCGGTCTGCGGCTGTGCAGCTCTATATGCAGCAAGTGTGTTATGATGCCTTTCTATCATAGCCAGCATTACATTTTCAGCAATTTGTGCTACAGTAGCTTTTCTGTGGGATAGGACCAGATAGGCTAGCCTTCTCTCCCCACGCGCATTAATGAGCCTTGCGCACCAATGACCCTATCGCCACTTCACCAGCTGTCCTTCCATGGACCATTTTTGGTAGACACTAACCACTGCATACCGGGAACCACAAGACCTGCCGTTTTGGAGATCCTCTGACCCAGTCATCTAGCGAACCACAAGACCTGCCGTTTTGGAGATCCTCTGACCCAGCCATCTAGCCAGCACTATTTGGTCCTTGTCAAAGTTGATGCTTGCCCATATTTCCTGCTTCCAACACATCAACTTCAAGAACTGAATGGTCACTTGCTGCCTAATGTATCCCACGCATTGACAGGTGCCATTGTAACAAGATAATCAATGTTATTTACATCACCGGTCAGTGGTTTTAATGTATTGGCTGATTGGTGTATATTTCTACAACAATGATTTAGGTACAGTACTTCGGTCACGAGCATGCTGCTTAGCATTGCAATAACCCAACACTTAGTGAGGAGCTATTTCCATTGGCTACTGGCTTAACCCCTGTGCATCTTTACTATCATAAACAGTATTTTTAGGAAAATATGACCTTTAACAAATATGTTCTCGTTTGATCTTTTATGTATAGCTCAAAAAGAAGCCATGATTCAAATCGAGTTCTGTAAGTTAACTTTTTGCATTTGCTGAACTTGCCTAATAGTTTGTTTTATTAGTTTGGTTTGCAGCTCCATTGATAAACTAATATTTTCTAATTTTTTGAAAGACCAGTGCTTGGGCTTAAATGCATCTTGAATCATTTCACAAGAATACTTATTTCACTCTTGATTACAAAAACGTAATCCTACTAAATGTACATTAACTAAACCGTTTGTCCTATGTCGTAATGCAACAGATTGTGCAGTGCACTGACAATTACTTATTCTGAAACCTGAGTTATTTTTGCCAAGCATGATATTTTATGAAAAGGTTATAGTTTTGAAATGCAGTGTAAAATACCTTATTGGAATGTTGCTGTTAAATCACATTTATAGTACTAAGCTAGTATGAACAAATCATCATTGTTATAAACAAGCAACTAAGATTTAACAATGTTACCAAATACTTTATATTTTTGTAGAATCACACTAGAAGCAATATGTAACTATCTCTGTGGACCTGCTTTTCACCTTTGTGTCTATTAATACATAAAAGGACAACATTTTCTGGTCTTCAGATGATGGACTGAATGAAGTGTTGATACAATTTCCACAAGGCTGTTTTTGAAATGTTTGTCTGTACTTTGAAGCTTTTGCCTCCTCAATAGTAGTAGATATTTAAAATGCCACCTTCTAGATACAAATGATGCCACCACCTGGTGTACAGTATGTTGCTTCAATGCTGCAATCAATATATTATCTTTTGCAACACCTCTCCCTCTAATGTAAGGTGATCGATCGCCTGAAGTCTGGAGCTAAAATGCTTTGTGAGCGTACAGCAAGGGAGATCTGATTACAGCATCCAGTCCTTTTTGGTAGTTCCAAATTCCTGTGGATGGATTAAATATGTGTGCACTGTGTATGCTAGCAGCTTACCGTATATTGGCTTTACGCTTCAGGCTGGAGATGGGGGGGGGGGCTGCTTAAATGGACCAATACTGTCTGTGTAAGTGATGTATCTTACATATAATTCTAAACTTGAAGAAAGAAGCCATACACCTACACGACCAGCATAAGATCCGATTCATCATACGATTTCCCTCCGATTCCCCGGAGCTCCCTGGCAGTCCCGGCAGCATGTTTGTTGTTTTTCTTAGCACAGGATCTATCGTAAGATCGATCCTGTGTCTCACAGGCTCATTAGGGAAACAGTTATTGAAATGACTTGAATTTCCACACGATGGATCGCATGAACAAAATAAACGACACGATCTGCACACGATACGATGGACAAGATGTGCTGCGCATCTGATCATAAGATCCGATTATAGGAGCTGCGGGAGCGCGCATCGGATCGTATCTTGCTAAACAAATACACAATTTTCACAAGATCCATCTTATGACATGTTGAAAATCGGGCAATCGGCCCGAAATCGTGCAGGTGTATGGCCAGCATTAGGTTATATTTTCTTTCTAATGGTGAATTGTCTGCTATTCAGAGATGCAGAGGTTATGTCAATTTGCAAGTTTTCATTTAATGTTGCTGTTGATTTAATGATGATATTTTTCATCCTTAGATTTCTTATGGGAGACCTGTCAGATTCTGAAAGTGATATTTCGGAGCAGTCCAGGGAATCTGATTTGCATGGGTCTGAGGAGCAGCAGAAAGCATTTAGCCATGGGACAGAACTTATTCCGTGGTACGTGTTATCAATCAGAGCTGATGTCTACCAATTTCTTCAGCAAGGAGTAACTGTCATCCGTTATGATCAGGAGACGCACATTTCCGTTCGCTGTTTTCTCCAGCTTCAACCAGACAACAGCACGCTGACCTGGACGAAACCTACGACAACTTTTCTTGCAAACACTAAACATAAACTAGGTGCACCGGGAAGCACTGCGGAGATGAAGCTGCAGTCTCTCGTCAATGCTGGAATGAGTGGACTTGTGGAAGGCTTCTTGGACCTGTTCTCCGTTAAGGCTGTTTACATGGGACATCCAGGCATTGATCTGCACACTGTGTGTGTTCAAAACAAATTATGTAATATGAGTCTGGAAGAAAATGGTGTCACATTGCTTTTTGGACTACACACTACTGAGAATAAGATGTTGCATTTTGTAGCTCCAAAGAACACCGCTAGAACAATATATGATGGATTGCTGGAACTAACCAAAGCTGTAAGGAAGATCAAAAACTTTCCCGATCAGAGGCTGCAGTGGTTGCGGAAGCAGTATGTCGGTCTCTACCAGGTAAATTCTTGACTTCTCCATTCAAGATTGGACTGGATCCTGAAATGGTTCTTATTAGCTTCTCACTGAGGGCAAGATTTTTTTAACCTTCTGAAGAGGAGAAGTAGAGGTTTGGCACAGAGTAACCAATTTATACCCCTTTTATACTGACATAAAAGTCCCGGGTTGATGCACGTGAATGCGCATCAACCCGGAATTTTTGTCAGTGTAAATGGATCCACCCGGGTCCAGGGACCCTGGGATTCAACTCTGGTAGTTTGCAGGGTTGACCACGGTTCGCTCTGCAGTATAAACGGCGCTATACGGGTCACGATGACCCAGATCGTGCCACTTGCCGTCCGATTGTCTGGCTTCAGTGGCGCTTGGAGATGACATCATCTCCAAGTGTCCACTGCAACCAGGGCCGGGCCGAATAGCACGGAGCAGCGCACCCCACCTGCACTCCCTGCCTCTTGACCTCTGTGGAGTGAGGTAAGTGGGTCGGGGAGGGGAAGAATCGTTAATCACCTGCGCCGGAAGAGCCGGGTCAGTGGTGACCCGGCTTCGTTGTGAACGGTGCTGACTGGGGCATAGCCTGGGTCGGCGCCGCGGTGCTAAAAGGGTTCTTATTTCCCTGGTGTGATCCGTCTTGGAAATGTGTTAAAAATCCCAGGTCAGACCCCGGACTTTGTTGTAAAAGAGGTATTAGATTTAAACTATTATTTATCTAGTACATTCTGGAATCTGATTGGTTGCTGTGGCCAACACCTACATGTGTCCTCTTTAGGAGGCTCATTAAATCTCCCCATATGTATGCTGGTAATATCTACTGTGCAGTGCTGTCGGTTCTAGATATGAGAATAATCACGTTTTAAAAAGCTAGTAGGTTTACTGCCCGCAATTTTATTTGTGCTTCAAGTTAGAACTTACATTTTTTTTCCTGGCAAAAAGAAAGAGGTCCATTATTGTATGAAAGTATAGTTAGAAACCCTGCACACTGTCATCAATCTAATATGTCTCCTGTACAATGCGCAGCTTGCTACCCATCCCTTCATACATCTCCTTAACAAGTAAGATAGAAAATAAAAACTCTTGTATGCAGCACGTAAATAAACCCCATATGAGCAGCGCAGATACACACACTTTTGTTTCAACTCATTATTGTATCAACACAATTCTCCATAGCATAGGAAATGCCTCCATATTATTTGGTTGTTGCTTCATAGAAGAAATCTTTTTAATAATGATCATCTATTGAAACTAAAATAATTGAGTTTTTAATCAACTCCCATAACAAGAAAAATTACATTCAGTAAACAATACAAATAAATGGTCAGATTATCAATACACCGTCTTAAAGCACTTAATGATCATTTAGGAAATACATCAACATAATAAATTAGAAAAAATCTAAATGTTGGGGCGCAAAATATGTTTGCATAACAATAGCTCCACATTAAAAACACATATGTGTAAATAAAAATAGTAGGTGGCTCTGTTGCATTTTATATTTGAATATTCTGGCCCTCTTATTTATAATGCCTTATACCAGGGATATGCAACCTTATATACTTTGGGGACTCACTGGGCCGCCCTTCAAAAGGTTGTAGTAATACGTTTAATCACATAGAAAGAGGGCATCTATCTGCTATAACATAAACCTGACAATAAAGCAGGAATGACCTCTGATCATGTACAGTATTACGTTTGTTGTTACTTACCTTTTACTCAAATACTGGTGTCTGAGTGCATATGGAAAGACTGAGAAGTGTGCTCTTTTTTACCTTAACATCAGACACTCAATTTATATCACCAATGCTGATACACTTGTTTTTATTACTCTAACACAGCTGCATGAGCACTGCACTCTGTAGGCTGTTTCTGTCCTTATTTATTAACATACTAGTTAGCAGCCCGTCAAAATAATGGGACATTGTCGCGCAGTGAAAAGTCCCATTTGAGCGCTGAAAGGGGTCACTTTTCGGTCATTTCTGCTTGGCAGCTCGGAGGGCTCGCAGTAGAAATGTGAGCTCTGTCGGCTTTGTGTGCCCAAACAAAACAACAATTGAATTGCGCTGTCCCCTGCATAGCAATGAACGTGAAATATGCGCTATAGCGCGTATTTACGGGATGCAGGTAGACCGGGTCCCACAGAACCCGGTCGTGAGTCCCTCACTTGTGCGCTTGCCACAGAGCAGCCAATCACTGCTGGCGGTGATTGGCTTGGGAGATGCTGCAGGCGGTGATTTGCTGCTGCAGCGCACACACAGCAATGATGACATCAGCGTCCTTCTACTGAAGGGGATCTATCCACTACCACTGGGGTCAGGTAGGAGGAAGCATTATTCGGCGTTCGTACATCGGGAGCAGCACGGACATCACATGGAACGCACACACAGCGGGCACAGCAGCCAATCACCGCAGGTGGATCCTCTTCCAATCACTGTCAGCAGCATTCACCAATCAATAACCGCCGGCAACGATTGAATCATGAGACGCTGCAGGCGGTTATTGACTGGTGAATGCTGCTGGCAGTGATTGGAAGAGGTGCCGCCTGCGCTGATTGGTTTCTGCGCCCACTGTGTGTGCGTTCCATCTGATGTCCGTGCTGCTCCCGATGTACGAACGCCGGATAATGCTTCCTCCTACCTGACCCCAGTGGTAGTGGATAGATCCCCTTTAGAAGAAGGACGCTGATGTCATCATTCGCCCTGTGTCTGCTGTGTAGCAGCAGGTAAATGGTACTTATATTTATTACAGCACAGGAAGAAATACAGCTGCAGCACCCACTAGTGCCCTGTTTGACTTGTTTCCTATTATAATAATAGTGGAGCAAACTACTGTACACCTTCTACTCTCCTGTGCTCTCTGGACCTGATTCTGACCCGCTCGCGAGCGCTGAGTGCTTGCAAGCGGGTCGATGGTGCCCAAGTGCGCATGCGCACGATGGAGGTGGCTCCGTCGCGCGCATGCGCGAGACCCGAATAACGACAGCCAAGCCGGCGTTAAGGGTCTCGCACCAAAGGGGGCGTGCTGTCGATGGTGATTGACAGCATGCCCCCTTTGGTGGGTGTGCCGGGGGCGTGGCTGCCCAGACGGAGGCGTTCCCATGGGAGCAACCTACCGTCTGGGGCCGGCCCCACTGACATCACTAGTGATGCCAGTGGGAGTGCTTTTGGCTCTGATAGAGCCAAAAGCACTCCTGGGCTTGCAGCAGCGAGACCCTACCGCAGGGTCTCGTCGCAAGCCCGATGGTCGCGACCCTCATTTTGGCCGCTCGCTGTAGCTGTGGGTGGTCACCCACAGCTATGCGAGCGCCCAGGAGGCCGCTCCAAAAAGGTGCAGGGACGGCCCTGACTCAGAGCGAGCGCTCTGACAGAACGTCCGGCTCTGAATCATGGCCTCTGTCCCCCCATCCCTGTTCCCCTTTCCCCATTTCTGTGCTCCTTCTGCTCTCCAGCTCCATTGTGCCCACTGTTCCCCTTTCCTCATGTCTGTACCCGTTCTGCTCTCCCGTGTACTCTGCCCTCCCACCTGTGCCCCTGTTCCCCTCTCCCCATGTCTGTACCCCTTCTGCTCTCCTGTGTACTCTGCTCTCCCACCTGTGCCCCCTGTTCCCCTCTCCCCATGTTTGTACCCCTTCTGCTCTCCTGTGTACTCTCCTCTCCCACCTGTTCCCCTCTCCCCATGTCCTTCTCAGTGCAAAATATGCGCTATAGCATGTTTTTATGCACTACAGGCAGTAAGGCATAAATTGTGATAGGACCCAGACACTGTGGAGTAGGACCCCCAATTTTGAGGGGTCCCTGGAACCCACATTTTTTTTCATTCAGCGCGATCACTACATACTGCTCCTTATGTAGTCAAAACAGACTCACAAACCCCACACATTAATTAATCAATACAAGACAGAAAACACAACATATAACAGACCCATATAATATAACCACTTAAAATGCCATACCTAGACATAGCCAGATAAGCGATTAAGCCTTCATTATAATTTCAAGGTGTAAGATCCTAATCTAGTATCAAAAACCTACATATGAATGCATTTATAAAAATCCAAGATGGCGCCCACTCATTATGTGTTTCACCTGGGGAAACAAGTGTTCCATAGACAGGTAACTCTCCATATGGGCAGGAGTGATGTCACTCCATATCACTAGTAAACAAATCACACCCACTAGCTGTCTACAGTGCTGTATGTTCCAGCAGGCACAGCATGCACTGAATTCAGCCTGAGGGTGCCCATAGGGTATGACAATACAAATGTCATATATCACAAATATAAACCTAACAGAGCGCTGGAGAGCGGCTACCATATATAGTAATGTACTTTAGATTACACAACAGATATTATATATTAATGTTAGACCTAGACCCACACCTAAACAGAACAACAAATGAATGAAATAGAAAAGAAGAGACAAAAATCAGTACATTCATGCACATAGCATAAATAAATAAAATAAACATTAAAAATAGAAAAAAAAATATATAGAAAAAAACATCTTGTAATGATCGATTCAATGACTAAAGTGCCCGTGCATAAATGTGGTATTGAAGAAGGGGTGAAGAATAGCACGTAGATTTTTTATTTTTTTTAAAAAAACTATTTCCATCAAATTTGGGATACATGAAAATGGGTGCAAGCATATTTTTAAGTCCCTAAAGTTTTTTCTCAAAATTCTTCAAAAATGCACCTGCCGCTAATACCCGCACTCTGTAAAACACCTGCCGCATACATGGGGACCCCTCAGGAATTAATTTCTGTAGTTTAGAAGTTTGACCCCCGTTTTTTTTTTTCACCCCAAAATTCAACTTAACTTTTGGGGTGTCCTGATTTTTTTTTTTATAACTTTTTTTTAACACAGATCTTTTTTTAGGGGACATTCCCAGGAGTGCAGGCTATTTTTTAAAGCCTGCACCCCTAAACCCCAATTCTGCACTTTTTTTCGCCAAGTCAAACATGGTGAAAAGTCATCCCCGTTTATTAACAAATACTTTTTCGCACCGGCGAAAAGTCTTTGAAATTGAATACGGGTATAATGCAAAGAGGCGAAAATGACGTAATCGGCGATAAATTATTGCCGATAACGAGATTTCGCTTCAAATTGAATACTACCCAAAGAGGTAAGAGGGCCCTGCTCTCAAGCTTAAAATATATAGGGAAATAGGCATTTGATAAATGAGAATAAGTTCTACATATTGCATATCAATAACTGCTGCATATTGCATATCCAGCCAGATTGCAGAGATTCTTGGTGGGCTGTATGATCTAGTCACACAGGAATGTTGGCCTAGGGTCAGGAGGATGCAAAAGTGAAGAAAGAGAAACTAAAAAAAAAAGCGTGGATATATATATTTTTTTTAGAACAATTTTATTGAAGCACAGTGAAAAATGTTATCAACAAAAGTTCACAATCACTGAAACATCTTCAATACATTTCCAAGAAGCAGTGTCAAGGCATGACAATCAATCTTGAATGCAATGCATTGTATAGTCTTACAGTAATCTATACAATAAAACACATTATCAACAAATTGTGAAATAAATTTATACAACCATCAATACAAATAACAATACAATAATATTAATCATGGTCACAATTCCATAGCCCAAAATAAAGTATCGACACTGAACCCCAGGTGAAAGACCCACCAGTCCCCACTGATTAATGAGATCGGTTGGTCCTGTGCTGCAAGTCTAGATGAATACCACATTGAATTTTTGAGACTATGATGAATTTGTAGTCTTACTGCTAATGGTAGGGTGTTTATATAAGACTCCCAGGTTATAAATAATCTTTCAGCTCTCATATCCCTGAGCAAAAGCATTTCTATCCATTCGATCCTAAATAGAAAATTAAGTTTATTGAGAAACAAAGGTATCTTGGGGGAGTCTGCAGCAAATCCATCCTTGCAAAATAGTTTTCCTCCCTGCAGCACTAAGCGCTAGCAGGAGTTTCTTCCCTGCTTTTGTAATTCTTGTATCTGGATCAATAATCCCTAGTATTGCCCATTCTGGAGTGAATGGTACAAAATTAATCAATTTCGCCTTAGCGTATCTTCGTACAAGATGCCAGAAATTTTGAGCAATTGGGCACGCCCATAAACAATGGTAATTGTCAGCTTCTTCAAGATGGCATTTTGGGCATGCAGTAGTTGCCGAAGTTCCTATACGGAAACGTTGGATCGGTGATAAATAAGTGTTATGGTAAATATTTAGGAAGAGCTTTGTCTACATGCTTGCCGTTAAAGTATTCCTAGAGAACCATAGAGCCTTGTCAAATTGTTCCATACTCAAAGTAGGGAATTTTATTAGCCATCCCACCATACCCCATGAGGTCGTGGTGTGATCTATAAGCTCCCTTAGAATAGTATAGTGTATCGAAATGGCTTTATGAATAGGTACTTGCCTGCTCAGTAGCTGATCCCAACTATTCTCCCAATGGTTATCTGAAAAATGACCCAAAAATGTGATACATAGAAACGTACTTGTAGAAAAGCCAAAGGGTACGGGCCGACCACTGCATATTTTGTTGAAATCTCAGAATATGAGAGGATATGATTTATCGTTCCGGGAAAGCAAAGATGTACCATTACCTATACCCGCCACCCTCCACAAAATAAAAGGGTGAGCAGCCATGCCATCCAAGAAATTAGGGTTTCCTATCAAGGGTAGATATAGGGAATGGAATGCAGTTAATCCTGCTTTATGCCGTAGAATATGCCAGATTTTTCTGGTTGTCCAGAGAAGTCGGTTTGAACTTTGTGAGTCAGGAATTTCCTGGTCATGTTGGTGGAGAAAACAAATTAGATCAATATCACCTAAAAATTCTTGGTCTAATAAGATATCAGTATAAATAGAGGTTTTATGGAGGCAAACCCTTAAGTGCCTCAAGAGCGCCGCATTATTATACATTTCAATATTTGGGAAACTGATTCCTCCATTGCTCTTGGGTTGATGTAACTTTCTCAAGGCAATTCGGGATCGGCCCCCTTTCCAAATAAACTTTCGAAATAGGGCATTAATCATTTGTATATCTTTTGTTTGTTAAAATCAAAGGAAGAGATTGGAGTGGGTACAGCAAACGTGGTATGGCAACTATTTTTAATAGATTGGCCCTCCCCAAAAAAGAAAGTGGTAACCTTTCCCATTCTTTTATATTTCTATTAAGTGTTTGTATAGCTCGGTTTACATTGAGACTGTATAGATTAGCATGGTGTCTAGGCAAGGTCATTCCCAAATATGGAATATGGGACGTGGCCTATTGAAAACAAAATCTGTTTGCCCAATGAGGACATGTTTGTCTATTATGCAATAACATTGCTGTTGACTTGCCCATGTTGATACTAAAGCCCGAAATAGAGCCAAATAGACGAATTTTATCATGAATTTGGGAAAGAGAGTGTTCAGGGTCATGAATGTACAAAAGAATGTCGTCGGCAAAAGCCGATATTTTAATTTCCTTACGGCCAATCTTAATACCCTTAAAAGTCATCCAAATTTGAAGAGTTCTCAGCAAAGGGGCTAAAGCCAAGTTAAACAAAAGAGGCAATAATGGGCACCCCTGACGGGTCCCTCTCCCCAAAGTAAACTGTGGACCTATTTAGCATGGATATTTAAACATAGAATCCATCACTGGCCTTGGTTTGCCATTGTGTTATAGCCAGTATGTAGTTTTATGTGTAATTACTATTATGCAATAATTGTATTTTTTTTTTTTTTTGCTGAAAATTTTTTGCACAAATAATACCCAAATTGCCATTCAGGTTGCCTGTCCTCACATACATGCTGATGTATGATATGTATGTCTACCTTTAGTGAATTAAGTTGATTACTTGACTCATTATAGAACATGAATATCAGTGATAAAATCATGATATGGGTAATAGACCTAAAAGATCAAAATCCATATGACCAGATAAATTATGGATCTAAGAGCCCATAAATTTCTGCTATAATGTACTAGTTTAACTTTCTTATCACGTTGTTACTCTTTGTAGTATGTGATGGACCTCAGCAACGTGTCAATAGCCAAGTTCTTCTTCTATCCACTTTACAAATCTCTAAAATTGCTGGTTACAGCAAGTTAGTTCCACCAGGCAGTGGACATCATTATTGACTGTATGTCTTCATGTAACTTGTCTGGCAGGTTCCAAGAACAGATATACAAGATTATATTCTAACCAGCCAATAACATTTCTTGGTGCTTTTGGTTACATTACTATTTCCTAAATGTAAATGTAAGAAAAAATGTAAGGACAGGACATTCACTGGGGGGGAAATACCGTCAGAACAGACGTAGTGAGGAGTGCAGTGTGGGACTGTT
Source organism: Taudactylus pleione (assembly GCA_031769625.1). NCBI lineage: Eukaryota > Metazoa > Chordata > Amphibia > Anura > Myobatrachidae > Taudactylus > Taudactylus pleione. The sequence goes on from JAUIMM010000015.1 coordinate 51,648,046, forward strand.
ACAGCTGTCGAGAAACCTGGCAGATATGGTAATCGGTGCCTGCAAATGTGTTTTCCTCATTTCATTTAAATTAAATTATGCTTTGGTTCTGTATCATTTGTAACTGATGATATAAACATTTAAGCTGTTTGAATAAATGTAAATGTGAAGCACTCAATGGAATTGTCTGCATATAATAGTCTGGTACATGCAGAAATGCATCTATAAGGTTTGTACCCTTAGTTCATCGTCATCATTTTTATTGTTGAAGTAATATCACAAGTGGATCTCCCTAAATACTTAAAGTGCAGCAGTTCCTTGCATGGCTTATATTAAAGGTTTTTGATTATTAACCAACCAGATCTGCAGTATGTAAAATGTTTAGATTTCTTATTTAGCGTTGCTAAACACTGAATCTATTAACTGCTGCTACAGATGGAGTACAGTTTGTTGCAGTAAATGGCGCTCCATAGCCAGGGGTGTTTTTAACAGAGCAGGGGGTCTGTGTGAAATTTCTCTGTGCCCTCTCCCTAATGAGTATGCTCTACTGTATTATTGGTACAACTCATGTTGTCAGTGACTTTGTAGTATGAAGCTATTTTAGATATGATTACAAGTCAGACTTTAACACATTTAAAATTCATGGGTCAATTCAACTAGGTGTGACCAAGTCGTGTCCGAGAGTAAGTGCAGTTATATACCGAACCTACAGTACCGCCGGACTCGTGAATTTGTGTTCGCAGCCCCATGTGGCTGCATACAAAAATCCACGAGTCTGGGGCAAGATAGGGCTGTGAGGTGGGCAGGTTCAGTTGCTGTGGCAACACGCCCCCCTCGCTCCTAATTGAATTGACCTCTTAAGATGGTTTACCTTAAACAGAACCCAAATGCAATTAATTTATATAACACCAGTACACAGGGAACGTAAAGTGGCCCTGGAAAATTTTCTGAAAGTGGCCTCACGTAGGCGGGGCCAAATAAACTGTAGGCAGGTCCATATAGAAACCTAGGTGGGATTATCAAATCCCTTGCCCTAACAACAAAACAATACAGAGATTATCAACGTGACCACAATACAAAAAAGGCAGCATCCGTGTGACTCCCGTTCAGGACAGATGGCAACCAAGTTGCTGCAATGCAGGACAGACAACATCCCAGTGACTGCCATACAGGACAGCCTGCATCTCAGTAACTGCCATACAATACACACCGCAGTGACAGTCATACAGGACATAAAGTATCCAAGTTACTGCCTTAAAATAAAAACAACATTTTAGTGATAGCCATAAAATGTAGCCACCATCCAGTAACTGCCATATAGGGCAGACAGCAAGCACAGCCCAATACAGGGACCTCACAATTAATTTTGATTGTGAATATTCTCTGTAAAATGCTGCAGAATTTGTGTGCACTATATAAATAACTGGTAAGAAATAAATAAGTAAATTATATATACAGAGTGAGTCACAGGGTTACAGGGGGGGGTTAGGAGTGATGGGGGAGTAGAGTGAGTCAGGGGGTTACAGGGAAATTAGCAGTGATGGGGGAGCAGAGAGATTGCAGGGGTTACAGGGAAATTAGCAGTGATAGGAGGATCAGAGTGAGTGAGGAGGTTGCAGGGGGGTTAGGAGTGATGGGGGAGTAGAGTGAGTGAGGAGGTTACAAGGGGGTTAGGAGTTATGGGAGGAGCAGAGTGAGTGAGGAGGTTACAGGGGGGATTAGGAGTGATGGGGGGAGCAGAGTGAGTGAGGAGGTTACAGAGGGGTTAGGAGTTATGGGGGGAGCAGAGTGAGTGAGGAGATTACAAGGGGGTTAGGAGTTATGGGGGGAGCAGAGTGAGTGAGGAGGTTACAGGGGGGTTAGGAGTTATGGGGGGAGCAGAGTGAGTGAGGAGGTTACAAGTGGGTTCGGAGTGATGGGGGAGCAGAGTTAGTGAGGAGGTTACAGGGGGGTTAGGAGTAATGGGGGGAGCAGAGAGATTGGAGGGGTTACAGGGGGGATTAGCAGTGATGGGGGAGCAGAGAGATTGTAGGGGTTACAGGGAAATTAGCAGTGATAGGAGGATCAGAGTGAGTGAGGAGGTTACAAGGGGGTTAGGAGTTATGGGGGGAGCAGAGTGAGTGAGGAGGTTACAGGGGGGTTAGGAGTTATGGGGGAGCAGAGTGAGTGAGGAGTACAGGGGGGTTAGGAGTTATAGGGGGAGCAGAGTGAGGAGGTTACAGGGGGGTTAGGAGTGATGGGGGAACAGTGTGAGTGAGGGGGTTAGAGGGGGGCTAGCAGTGATGGGAGGAGCAGAGTGAGGAGGTTACAGGGGGGTTAGGAGTGATGGGGGAGCAGAGAGATTGGAGGGTTTACAGAGAAAATAGCATTGTAGGGGGCAGCAGATTGAGTGAGGGGGTTACAGGGGGGCTAGCAGTGATGGGAGGAGCAGAGTGTGTGAGGGAATTACAGGGGGATTAGCAGTGATGGGAGGAGCAGAGTGTGTGAGGGGATTGCGGGGGGATTAGCAGAGCTGAGAGGAGCAGAGTGTGTGGGGATTACAGAGGGATTAGCAGTGATGGGAGGAGCAGAGTGTGAGGGGATTACACAAGGATTAACAGTTATGGGAGGAGCAGAGTGTGTGAGGGGATAACGGGGGGATTAGCAATGATCGTAGAAGCAGTGTGTGTGAGGGGGTTAAGAGTGATGAGGGGAGCAGAGTGATGGAGGGGTCAGGAGGGTTAGCAGTGATGGGAGGAGCAGAGTGTGTGAGGGGGATAGGAGTGATGGGGAGGAGCACTGTGTGTGAGGGGATTGCGGGGGGATTAGCAGAGCTGAGAGGAGCAGAGTGTGAGGGGATTACAGGGGGATTAGCAGTGATGGGAGGAGCCGAGTGTGAGGGGATTACAGGGGGATTAGTAGTGATGGGAGGAGCAGAGTGTGTGAGGGGATTACACGTGGATTAGCAATGATGGTAGGAGCAGTGTGTGTGAGGGGGTTTAGAGTGATGAGGGGAGCAGAGTGATGGAGGGGTCAGGGGGGTTAGCAGTGATGGGGAGGAGCAGAGTGTGTGAGGGGATTGCGGGGAGGATTAGCAGAGTTGAGAGGAGCAGAGTGTGAGGGGATTACAATGGGATTAGCAGTGATGGGAGGAGCAGAGTGTGAGGGGATTACAGGGGGATTAGCAGAGATGGGAGGAGCAGAGTGTGAGGGGATTACAATGGGATTAGCAGTGATGGGAGGAGCAGAGTGTGTGAGGGTGATTAGTAGTGATGGGAGGAGCAGAGTGTGTGAGGGGATTACAAGGGGATTAGCGGTGATGGGAGGAGCAGTGTGTGTGAGGGGGTTAAGAGTGATGAGGGGAGCAGAGTGATGGAGGGGGTCAGGGGGCTAGCAGTGATGGGAGGAGCAGAGTGTGTGAGGGGGATTAGCAGTGAAGGGAGGAGCAGAGTGTGTGAGGGGATTACAATTGGATTAGTGGTGATGGTAGGAGGTGATGTGTGAGGGGGTTAAGAGTGATGAGGGGGCAGAATGATGGAGGGGGTCAGGGGGGCTAGCAGTGATGGTAGTAGTGGTGGGAGGAGCAGAGTGTGTGAGGGGGATTAGCAGTGATGGGAGGAGCAGAGTGTGTGAGGGGATTGCGGGGGGATTAGCAGAGCTGAGAGGAGCAGAGTGTGTGGGGATTACAGAGGGATTAGCAGTGATGGGAGGAGCAGAGTGTGAAGGGATTACACAAGGATTAACAGTTATGGGAGGAGCAGAGTGTGTGAGGGGATAACGGGGGGATTAGCAATGATCGTAGAAGCAGTGTGTGTGAGGATGTTAAGAGTGATGAGGGGAGCAGAGTGATGGAGGGGTCAGGAGGGTTAGCAGTGATGGGAGGAGCAGAGTGTGTGAGGGGGATAGGAGTGATGGGGAGGAGCACAGTGTGTGAGGGGATTGCGGGGGGATTAGCAGAGCTGAGAGGAGCAGAGTGTGAGGGGATTACAAGGGGATTAGCAGTGATGGGAGGAGCCGAGTGTGAGGGGATTACAGGGGGATTAGCAGAGATGGGAGCACCAGAGTGTGTGAGGGGATTACAATGGGATTAGCAGTGATGGGAGGAGCAGAGTGTGTGAGGGGATTACACGTGGATTAGCAATGATGGTAGGAGCAGTGTGTATGAGGGGGTTTAGAGTGATGAGGGGAGCAGAGTGATGGAGGGGGTCAGGGGGGCTAGCAGTGATGGGAGGAGCAGAGTGTGTGAGGGGGATTAGCAGTGATGGGAGGAGCAGAGTGTGTGAGGGGGATTAGTAGTGATGGGAGGAGCAGAGTGTGTGAGGGGATTACAATGGGATTAGCGGTGATGGGAGGAGCAGAGTGAGTGGGTTACATGGGGTTTATGAGTGTTAGGGGGAGCAGATTTAGTGAAGGAGTTACAGGGGGTTAGGAATAATGGGGGAGCAGTGAGAGTGATGGGGTTATGAGGGGTTATGAGCGATATGAAGGAGCAAAGTGATTTGGGGTTAGAGGGGGATTAGCAGTGATGGGGGAGCAGAGTAATTGAGGGGATTACATGGGGGGTAGGAGTTATGGGGAGGAGTAGAGTGAGTAAGGTGGTTACTGGGGGGCTTGATGTCACATTGAGGGGGACGACAATGAATTAGGACCTGGCCCTCACAGGGACAGCTAGAGGGATGCAATGGGGTTTGGTGGTGACCCCTGATATTTGTCTTCCAGTTATTGGAGTCTTTCTTCTTAGTATAATGTGCTGTATTAATACTAGAACATCAAGGGGGTTCTTTGTTTTCCCACCCCACCCCTACTCCATGAATAGCATCACATGAGACCCTGTCAGACCCTTTCCAGTTATAGCTATGCCCTTATCACTGGTACTATACTCTCTACTGTGAGAATCCTACCTGCAGACTGAGGGGCCATTCCGATGCTGTACGTCCCCAGTGACTGATGCTCATGCGGAATTTACACAGGATTCTAGGCTGCTGTAATTCTTCCACTCCTGTTTGACATGTTCTCGGTGTTTCCGGCGGCAGTGGTAAAGGCCAGGGACAGAGAGAGGGTTGGCAGTGGGCGTGTGCATCTTTGTGAATCGCCCAATAGCAGTTCCGGGAGACAGAACAGGGATGGGTTGCTTTTTTTTAGTGAGGTCGCTGGTCCATGGGAAGGAGCCAGCCACCAGGATATGTGTAATATCATCTTCAGGATTGAATACATGTATCTCACAGATGAGCACTGATGTTAGTCCAAGTGAGGTGAGCAACGAAGTGTTAATTTATCTGGGATATAGGTGTAACTTTCAGTGTTTTTACATGCTAACAAGCTACTATGACATCAGAGTTTCAATTTAACCTTCAGATACTTTTTAAATTTGCTATTGGGTTTGGGAAATGTGTCTCCAGGAGATAACCTGGCAAATTTCCAGCATATACCAAAATATATCCTTTTATAACATGAGTAGATATACAGTACATTGCACTTTTATCCACATATTTTACGTGAAAAGTAAAGCAGTGCTGGAAACCTAAATAAATCCAGTTCAGAAATGAACTTTTTTTGCATGCGTGAAATTGTAACAAAGATTATTGCTGATTTTTATAATGCTTCATTATATTTTTTTTAGAGGGCAATTATAAAAAAAAAAAATCTAACAAAAAAACAACACATTTTCACTTTGTGTAAAAATAAAAGGAAATAACCTGGCCAGGCTGTAGTGATTTAAGTGGCCCATACACCTACGCGATCAGCATCCGATCCGATTCAGATCAGATTACCCTGCAGACCATTTCTTTTTTTTTTTAGCACAGGATCTGTCGTAAGATCGATCCTGTACCTCACGCGCTCATTAAAGGAATAGGGACAAAAAGTCATTGAAATGACTTGAATTACCAAACGATGGATCGCATAAACCAAAAAAAGGCACAATCTGCACACGATAAGATGGATCATACGTGCTGTACATATGATCATAAGATAGGATTGAAGGACCCACGGGAGCTTGCATCGGCTCAAAAAATGCACGATTTCAACAAGACTGAACGTACGTCGAGTCAAAAATCGTGTGATTGTCTAGAAATCGAGTAGGTGTATGGGGGCCTTTAGGGACACATAACTAGGGATTTTGTAGTTGTTACTTAGCAAGGGCAAATTGCTGATGAAGTGGAAGCCTCAATTGAAAATTAGTTTATTGCTTCGACTTTCTTTTTAAATCCTTAGATGAGGTACAGCTGAATAATGATCAGAGATCTATTTTGTGCATTGGTTTTGATGTGTTTTGCTGCTTTGCAATCATGGTGCCTAAGCAACAGTGACATACTCATCAACAATGTAAGTTATGTAACAGCAAAATGTATGTCTTTACTTCTGAACCCAAAGATTGAGTTCAACTGTACAGTGCTTATATTTGGCATTACTACAATCAAGGGGGATTTATCCTGTTACAGCTTGGACTATAATTCTAGGTTTGCATTAACTTCATGAAAAGAGCCAAGGACAGCATCGTAAAAATCTCATTTTGTTTCCAGTTTTTTATTATGCTTCTTCCCTGTACAATAAATATTTATTTCAAAATGCAACTGAAATTAGGCTCTTATTTTGCCTGGAAAATGTAATATAAAATTCACCCAGATATATTCAAAATTAAAATGTTATGCCGTGTTATACCAACATATTAAAAACATGACATGTCAAAATAGGTATAGTTAATTGAGGTATAAAGGAAATGATTAGGCTTTTGTTCCTCACATGCAGCACATGCACTACAGTAATGCCTCAGGGATCCACAGAGCCTTCCAAAACTATTGTGCACTACACAGAGATGGAATCCGATAAATGGCTGTATAACAGCAATGCGTGCCTAGCAAGGGCATAGCCCCAAAAAGCAACGCTGTTCCTGAAATCTCATTACTAGTTACTGTAGCCTGCATCCATATAATACAAAAGTGTATTAACAGCTATAAAAAAGAAAAATTCTTGTAGGGTCAATGTTAAGAGTATTTCTTCTTCAGGGTCCATAGGGTCCACTGGATCTACCCTGGGGTATGTAGTTGGAGTGATCCATTGCACCAAACAGCTTATAGCTTTGAAGCTCCCAGCATGCCCTGGTCCTCCTCCCTATATGCCCCGCCCCCAGCATTCTCATTAAGGCGGCCGGGGCCATATTATCTGTTGCCGGGGACGGGTAGTAGATGCACTAGGTAGCGTCTACTACTGTGAGGCCAGTGTACCCGTGCCATCAAAATCTCAGCTTAGGGGGATATAGGCGCCCCCGCGGCCACTCCTCCCCCAACCCAGACGCAACTTCCGCTTGCAGATTCCCGCGTCTGGTTTGCTACTTCTGATCACCTCGTTTGTGAGACGCTCACAGTCCGCCTTGGGTGCACTGCTCTAAGCTGTTGGTCTCAGAGGTTAGGTCTGTCTCCCTCTATACCTCTCCCTTGGGTCAGGTATATAGCACTCTATATCCTACCAATACCCCTGCAGCAAGGAGTCAGGATACTGCCATATTTGGTTGGACGACCTCCTGATATTGGCACAATCTCAGGAGATGTTACAATGTCATCTCCAGATGACCATTGTCTGTCTACAAGAGCACGGCTGGATAATCAATTGGAAAAAGTCTTCTCTTTCTTCAACTCAGCAAATGGTGCACTTAGGAGCGCTGCTGGACTCTCTGGGACAGAGGATTCTTCTGCCAGAGGACAAGATTGCAGCACTTCAATACAGTCTACTTTGCAAGCCGGAAGTATCAGTTCACTCGGCAATGCAGGTGCTGGGATCCATGGTGTCCACATTCGCCATGGTGGCTAATACCCAGTTCCACTCCAGGTCCCTGCAGCAATGGATTCTGTCTCATTGGGATGGTCGGTATCAACGCATAAGGTCTCAAATGATCCGCATCTCGCCAGAGGTTCTGCTCTCCCTCGCTTGGTGGCTGCAGACTCATTTAGACAAGGGTTGTCCGTTATGGGTCCCAGATTGGTACTCCTCACCATGGATGCAAGTCTGCGAGGATACGGAGCGGTGACAGGTCATCACACATTTCAGGGAAGGTGGACGGATCAGGAAAGTCACCTACAGATAAATGTTTTGGAGATTCGTTCAGTGCACAGAGCGCTAATTCTGGCACAGGGCCTACTTCAGGGCAGGCCTGTCCATATTCAGTCCGACAATGCGACTGTGGTGGCCTACATCAATCATCAAGGAGGCACACGAAGTCCGGCAGCCATGAGGGAAGTGGCGAACATTCTGCAGTGGGCAGAATGCCATCTTCCAGCAATCTCTGCAATATTCATCCCAGGAGTCCTCAAATGGGAAGTGGACTTCCTAAGTCGTCAGGACATACACACCGAAGAATGGGCTCTTCGTCCGTACGTCTTTCAACTTCTGGTGGACAGGTGGGGACTACCAGACGAGACATCATGGCGTCACGTCACAACCACTAGGTCCCCAGGTACTGGTCCAGAACAAGGGACCCCTCAGCCGCCTTCGTTGACGCTCTAACTATGAGATGGGACTTCAGGTTGGCATTCCAGTTTCCTCGATATCCCTCCTCCCAAGGGTTGTCAGAAAGTTCAAGCAGGAGGGCGGCAGGATAATACTAATAGCGCCTGCCTGGCCCAGGAGACATTGGTTCACCGATCTAACATGTCATCCATAGACAGTCCACTGCCTCTACGACCGGAGTTACTAGTGCAGGGTCCCTGCCTATATCCGGATTTACCTTGGCTGGCTTTGACGGCATGGCTCTTGAGTCTTCCGTCTTAAAGGCCAAAGGTTTCTCTATTTCTGTGATCCAGCCGATGCTGAGGGCAAGGAAGCCTGATTTGGCATTCATTTTTTCTTTGGTGTTCCCACAGAAAATATGACTCTAAAGTTTTCAGGGTCTCACGAGTGCTTTCTTTTCTTCAGGCGGGATTAGACTTAGGTCTTCGCCTGGCTACCCTGAGAGTCCAGGTGTCTGCAACGTGGGATTTATCTTTGGTTCTTAGGGCACTGCAAGCTTCTCCTTTTGAGCTCTTGGATAAGGTGGACCTTAGATGGTTGACAGCGAAGACACTTTTTCACCTCGCTATTTCCTCAGCTCGCAGAGTTTCGGATTTGGCAGCACTGTCATGTCGCTCCCCATATTTGATTTGTCATCAAAATAGGGCTGTTTCGTACTATAGCGGGTTACCTTTCTAAGGTGGTATCCCGTTTTCATATTAATGAAGAAATTGTAGTCCCGGCCTTTCAATCTTCAGACCTATCTAAGGGTGAAGCTTCCTGGATGTGGTTCGTGCCCTACGTATCTACGTGGATTGTACCAGCTCCATCGGGAAATCAGATGCGCTCTTTGTGTTTATATGGGTTTCACAAATGAGGTTGGCCAGCTAACAAACAGACTTGGGCTTGCTGGTTGCGTATGACTATTTTTCAGGTCTATACACAGGCTGATCTCCCTGTCCCGGTGACAGCACATTCTATTTGGCCTGTGGGACCGTCGTGGGCGGTTAGACATGGCGACTCGGCTGAACAGCCGTGTAAGGCAGCCTCTTGATCTTCTGTCCATATCTTTATCAAATTTTATGCATTTGATACTTTTGCCTCCCAGGATGCTTCCTTTGGGCGGCGGATTCTCCTCTCTGCTCAGGAGCGTCCCCACCCTTAAGGGAACTGCTTTAGGACATCCCCAAGGTAGATCCTGTGGACCCTAAGGACCCTGAAGAAGAAAATTAGAGTTATGGTATGACATACCTCAGTTAACTCTTTTTCTTCGAGTTCCACAGGGCGCCTACCCTGACGCACCTGGCCTCAGTTGGGATCTGTTCTTTGCTTTTTTGTATCACTGATTCCCTCTTCGTATTTTGAGAGCGTTTCTTGTGTACATTGTACTTCCTTCTCCACTTTCCGTCTCTTGCCGTTAGACTTGTTTACAAACTGAATGCCTGTGGCTGGGGGTGGGGTATATAGAGAGGAGGACCAGTGCATGCTGGGAGCTTCAAATCTGTAGCTGTTTGGTGCAATGGATCACTTCAACTACATACCCCAAGGTAGATCCTGTGGACCCTATGGACCTCGAAGAAAAAGAGTTAAAGTATGTTATACCATAACTCTAATTTTCGAGTTTATAACTAATTATTATTTTTTTACATTGACTGGAATTATTTTGTCTTTCTCAATACGTTAATGACTGCTACATTGGCTAATACTGTTAAAGTAACCTATAATGATGCAGTGTACCATAATGTGCATCACATTCTTATTTTGAAGAAATGGCTCCCAGTTGCTCATCAGTAACTAAAAACAAAAAATAACTAGTGACCATAACATGAAGCCAACAAAGAAATCACAGCACAGTATAAATTAATTAGATGGGAATCAAAACCTTGCTTCAATTAGCATATACAGAAAACAAATACATAGTAATTATCTTGGTCATGGAAATTCTGTTTATTTTCTGCTATATTTTGCACAATATTTATTCTAATGTCTAAATTTAGGAGGACAACAGATTTGAAGGACCAACACTGGCACAAGCTGTTGAACTTTTTGGAGGCAGACGGTGGAGCGCAAGAAATACAAGCACGGGAACATTGGCCAAGAGCGCTGAAAAGCCCAGTGTTCAACGTAACAATACTTTGGGGATAAATGCATCCAAGAAAAAGAAAAAAGTACTTATGAGGGTATAACATTTCGCTGTGTTGTTTTCTTTTTGATATCATTATTATACTGCTCCATTTTATTTTCTACTCTTCAGTTGCTGTTTTTATGTTGGAAGGAAGTTTTTATCACTAGCTGACACTTTTATGTTGGATTGTTAAGCTCTGTATGGAAAATGTGCAACGTCTTCCGAGCTTCGCTTTACCGCCAGTAACTGAATAACCTCTCTTATATCTGCATTTATCAACAAACATAAGGTTTCTAGAATCATAATTTTTTTTTTTATGGAAGATTATATTACAAGCAAGCAGCAGTTATATATTACTTTTTATTGTTCAGCAGATTAAAAAGTCTCTGTACCCTTTACATGGAAATATTTCCATAGATCACATAAGCATACCGATTACATAAAGTCTTAACCTGTCCTATATCCAGTAGTCCATATTCACAGCCAAACCAGCATTTTGTTATACTCTTATAACCGTACCTTCCACAATACAGTATCTTGCTTTGCAGGCTGAAAATAAATTTCTTTGTGCGTGGAATGTTAAAATGCCCACATACTGTCAGATCTGGCTCTTTGTCTCAGGCACTGAATAGCTAGCAATGTACCAAATATTACACATGCATAGCATGACACCATGTATCCTGTGCAATGGATTTTAAACCTGATGGATCAGGTTTTCATCACGTTTGCTGAGTGCTGTAGTAGGGCACTTCTGTGGCTGCGCCCTAGGCCGGCTCTCGCTACCCCTAGCAAGTGTGACATCATGGCACCAGAGAGGAGGTGGGTGGAAGCTGGGAGCCCATCAAGGCACCTTACAAGACGGAGACCAGTGCCTCTCAGACCGCAGTGCCAGTGAAGCTGCCCCCTCAGCCTTGCACCATGGTCGGTGGCATAGATCGCACACCCCTCTCTAAGGCATGCTTAGTCTGTTATATTCAATATATATATAAGATGACAGGTGTTTGGTATGAAATGTCGGTCTTGTGGACTTTAAATGATGAGAGTTGTACAGATTTGTCCACATACATCTTACCTTCTTGCCCTACAAGTCACGTGAAACATAATACATGAGCGCAGTGCAACTCGGTAGCACCGAGCGTCTTGCCTTGCGACTTTTATCTTAAATTGCATCTTATTCGCAAAGTGATGCGAATTGGACACACAAGCAGCTTCTGCCTATATTCTGTGTGCGACTGCGGGTATATCTGCATGCAAAATGCTACGTTAGTGTCAGCGGCTGTGACACTGTAATGTAGTATTTCGCATGCAGATATAACCGCGGTCGCATAAGACGCATTTGAAAGTAAAAAGTCACACAAAAAGATGCTCATCGCTACCGAGACGCGTCACAGCATGGCGCGACTAGAAGGGCTGTTTAATGCGCAAAGATGTAAGGTGTATGTGGACACTCACTGGTCTCAATTGTTACCATTCTCTTGCTGATGTGTGTGCCCCCATTCCACTTTCATTATATCCTTTAATCCTCTTACTGCTGGTTAGTGTCTGGGGCTATACTAGGCTTTCTCGTGACTGTTTGGAGAGCCAGTGGAAAGGGAGCCCTGGGATTTCTCCATTGAAATAACGAGGCTTGTCCAATGAAATTACAGATGGCTTCAGCTAATGAAACTACTGTGTTTTCATGTAGTGACTTGGAAGTTTCTCTGGGAAGCATTAGAATTCCCTATGGGAAATTTCCGGGCACCATAGTGTATTTAACTGACTGACCAACCCGTGCCTCCTCCATGCCTTGCATGGCTGCTGATAAAGAGGATGGCCTACAATGTATAGCATACACATATACTCTGTAGACTAATCAAAGATGATTGTTTTCTAACATATTTTACCAGGGTGAAAGTGGTGATGCCGCTGATGATGAGATGGCAACACGGAAAAGTAAGAGTTACAAGGAGAACCGCAGTAGGAGTGGCTCCGACCCCCCAGAAATTGATGAGCATGAAGAGCAAGGTCTGAAATTACAACTTATTCATTTTTTGGAAATCTCTTTTATTTAAATTTTTAGTAAGAAGTAGAAGAGGGTGAGAGACGTTGAGTTCCAGCAGCCAATGTAATAGCAGCCAACACATCACATGTCTTACAGCAAGACCATCTCTTTAAGTAATTGTATAACAGCAACATTAGAAACATGAAATTGTACAACATTTTACATGTTTTGTTATATAAGTAAGTCAAAATGACTAATAGCAAGATACTATGGTATACAACAGAACAAGTAAATAAACAAACATCCTAAAGATAAGAGCCTGTGTTACTTATTATGGATACAATTGAAAACTAAGACAATGAGGTTACAACAATAATGTGCAGATGGACAGTGGAAGGAAAGGGGGCGCCTGCAGGGAGGAATAAGGAACTGAGTAAAAGTAAAATGATCTTTTGTGATTGATACCATTAAAATCTTTGCCTGTGCTCGGCATATGCTCCCAATGTCTTATAGAAGGGCTTAACCCCAAATGAGAACTCTTGTAACTACTAAACATAGTAAAGCTCTAGCTGTCAAGGGTTAGTAACAAACCTTATTTGTAGAATGTAGCAATGTCAGAAACCTAACATTTCATGCAGTCTCTTCGTTGTTGTTTGGATGAAAAATAAACCTTTAAAGTATTCAAACTAGACATGAAAATACTACAGGGGTCGATTCAATTTTCGGGAGATGTAAGCAGCGTGTCATCAGAACCCTACACACACATTGTGACTCGGATCATTGCTCATTTTGCTTTGCATCCCAGGAAAACGAGCAGTGTTATGCTGGCCATGCACCTACATGACCAGCATAAGATCCAATTCATCATACGATTTCCCTTCGATTCCCCGGAGCAGCATGTTTGTTGTTTTTCTTAGCACAGCATCTATTGTAAGATCAATCGGCCTGAAATCATGCAGGTGTATGGCCAGCAATACTCTGTTGTAATACCAGGCTATGCATCACTCAGAAATGAATGAGTCCCTACAAGTTCTCAGAAGCTAGGCATTTCCATTATAGACATTAGGAACAACGGGATAAGCAAACAACATGCAAAAAGTGTAATTATTTCCATTAAATATATTTACGGTAAAACAATGATGCATTGATTAGGTTGAATCAGAATGCTTCAGCAGATGGGCTCTGATTAAGAGCTGCAATTTTCGTTGTGTAGATTAGTAAGTGTAAAAAGTGCTAATGGGGACGTGTCTTCACATTAGTGTCATGTTTGATGTAGTTTGTATGGATTCCCCTTGGGCTCTTTACCTGCTGGTGTCAAGTAAAATTATTTAAATAGAACCTGTTGATTCCAATGACCTCATCCCCACTTGGAGTCAGGAGCAGTTGCGGCGAGGCAGCATATTTGACTTGAATTTTCTTTGACTATTTATTTTGTTTTCTGCAGATCAAAATATTGCCGCTGGTTTTCCTACATCTCATACCCTGCCTTCACGAAGAGCTCATTCAGTGTCCGCTACAGGGTCTCCAAATTTAACCCCCGGGTCAGCAACAACGCTCCGACCTGCATCCTCCCCTGTCCTGTCCAGCTCTAACAAAGCTCCATCTACGTACGTTCAATTATTATTTAAATTATGAAAATAATGTAGAAAAAGAATCATATTTTGTTCTATGCCATGCTACTATTTATGCTGCAGGATGGGCTCTTCTCATTTAACTGTTGTAAATCAGATGTACTTCTTTTTTCAGTAACAGTAAAATCATCAAAGGATTTTTGTCTAAGCCTCTTTCTGGCAGCAACTTGCTTTACCTTGCACTTATGTAATGATTCTGCCAAAAGTCACATTCAGTTGTATACTTTAAGTCATAAATCTGGGAATGAAAGTTTATTAAAATGGTTTTTATTCACTGGAAACATGGCACATCATAAATGCACAACGTGGCACACTTTGTTCTGCAGTTAAATAGTAATAAACTGTTTTTTTTTTCTCCAGCACATGGAGCAGTTCAAGCTGGCATGGAAGAGTTAAGGGTGGTATGAAAGGCTTTCAGACATTCATGGTTTCTGATAGCAACATGAATTTCGTTGAGTTTGTCGAACTATTCAAATCTTTCAGGTACATTCCTACATGATACTTCATGTTAATGACCTAGAATGGTAAAGAATTGTACATTTATAAACTTTCTATGTTTTCTTTAGTGTACGAAGCCGCAAGGACCTCAAAGACCTTTTTGATGTATATGCTGTTGCCTGCAACCGTTTGGGATCTGAATCCATTCCATTGTACACCAATCTGACAATTGATGAAAACGTCAGTGGTGTTCAACCAGATTTAGGTCTGTATGAGACAGTTTGCAGATATCTGTTGTACGGCTAACATCTCCCTTTGCTGTGCCAATCTGAGCTCCATGAAGAGGATGGTGAATGCAGATTGAGTGCATCACAGAATCTAGTAATTATTATGACCTTTTATACCAACGGTGCTACAAGAGTTCTGTGGAGTTGTACATAGGCAAATAATATACAGTATTACATGGGCATACAGTGAACAGTATTGAGGCACACAGACAATAAGACAAATTAACTTGATGCATAATTACAACCTGCAAAATGTCAAATTACTGTACATAAAACATGAAGCGACTGGGTCCTGCTCGCAAGAGCATACATTTTAAAGGGAAATAGTAATCCATAGATCCATATGAAAGATGCTATTTCTGTATTCACAGATTTAAAAAAAAAAAAAAACTTGATGGGCCATGAATATAACAAGGTACATCCTATGGTAGCTACAGGGCCGTAGCTAGGGTAGTGCGGCCGGTGCCATCGCACAGGGCACCACAGGTCAGGGGGCGGTGTTTGGGCCTGTCAAATTTCTGTTTATTATCATTCTCACTTGTAGCTTCCTCTTATTTCATCCCCAACATCTCCTGGCCTCTCCTATCTCTTCCCTGACCCTTCCCTTTGAAGCCATGGCCCTTTTTTGGGTGCATTATTTCCCTTTGAAAATGAGTGGGGCGCCAATGCTCTTTCTGGCACAGGACACCAAAAAAGTCTAGTTACGACTCTGGGTAGCTATTTGCAGACACATTCAGGTGTGTCCTCATACACTATTGCTGTAGTCTTGTGAAACCCTTCTCTGCGTGCCAGGACCCGTGTGATTCAGCTTGCACCAATCATTTTTTTTGCCCAAAAAAATGCTTCTTATGGTGCATACACACGATCAGATTTTTCCTTCAGATATGAACGATAACGATTTAAAAATCGTTCAGTCGTTCATATCTGAAGGAAAATCGTTCATATCTGACATGCCTGAACGATGGACGATCAACGATGCGCGTTCCCGTTTGTCAGATAACGATATCTGACATCTGATGGGTTTGCAGTCAGACTTGGACGATTCCATTCATTTTAATGCAGTCAAAAATCGTTCAATTGTTCAAATCGTTCAAATCGTTCAAAACTTTGGTAAAATCGTTCAAATCGTTCAGTCGTTCATCTGACAAATCTGACAAGTCTGACAAATCTGACCGTGTGTATGCTCCATTAGTTGCTAACGGATGCAACAAACATGAGACTGCACTGATTAATTTGATATGCGACACTTGTATATCTGTGTGCGACTGAGTCTGAATCTGTATACAAAGTGCTATGATGCAGCAACCGCTGCTTTTTTCCACTCCAATTTCCGTTGGGCAAAAAAGACACTCTGCGCAAGCCAAGTCACAGGGCACCTGGCGGCTCCCTGGTACCAGGCATCTCATGCCGCATAGCTTTTTGAGGCTAGGTTATGAGGACGCATCCATATCAACATAACAAACCATGAGCAGATGTTTGTCCATGATTGTGCAGATGCTCAAACTCCAGAATTCATTTCTATATCATCACTGATTTCAGTTAGTTTTTTATAAACATAATCCATTTATGTTATATTCCAGGAAGGGAAATATACCTCTCCATATACGTATTGTCAACTGTAGGCTATAGGTTTTACATTGGAGGTACTATTAATATTTTAATGTAATAAAAAAAAAATGCAATATTAAATTCATGCCAACAGGCTACTGTTTACTGTCATAAAAGTGAAATGATAGATACAGTTGTAGCTAGTAGGTCTAACAATACATTTTAGTGGTTATGACAGAGGTATTGTTCCATTAAAGGGGATGTATAATACTAGGTGTACTGCGACCTGTAACCTAAAAATAATATGCAAAAATGCACAAGTATCCCCCAGTCTGTCTCTCTATCAATGTGTAATATATGAGTGTATGCAATATAATATGTGTATTCATTTATAGGACAGTGATGTAAATAGAACAGGGAAAAATTCTTAAAGTATTTTGTTTCATGTTTTAGATTTATTGACCAGAAACGTGTCCGACTTAGGCCTATTCATCCGTAGCAGACAGCAGCTGTCAGAAAACCAGAGGCAAATTTCGGATGCTATTGCCGCTGCCAGCATTGTAACCAACGGCACTGGAGTGGAGAGCACCTCTCTTGGCATATTTGGAATGGGAATACAGCAGTTCAATGACTTCCTGGTCAATTGCCAAGGAGAGCATTACTCTTATGATGAAGTCCTCAGCATTATTCAGGTTAGAGTTTTAGTAATAGTGCAATTTAGAGAGACACAAAAAAAGTTTAGTTTTTGTATGCGCTTTACAACAATATTTCAGGTTTTCTTTTCTTTTTATTTTTTTTAGAAGTTTCCAAATAGTCTCTATATACAATTCATTGGTCTGTTTGTTTGTCTGTCTGTCCGGTTATGCATTCGGACCCCCCTTCACCGATTGGGATGAAACCAATGCGAGGTGGTCCAGTTGGATCCTGGCCAGGGGTTAGGATCCCAGTCGGGCCCCCTGTTGGTGTATGCTGGGCAGAACTTTGACCCAGGGAGCCTGTTCTGAGCCTTCCACTGGATGCATTTGGACAAAAACTTTACCGAGTGGTAACATAGGATCCCAGAAAACATACTAGGGGGTTGAGGTCCCGTCAGACCATTGGTGTACGTGGATCCTGTTCTGGGCCTTCCACTGGATATATTTCGATGAAAACGTCAGAGGGGTGACAATTGGTTTGGAATCCCTGGCAATTGGTCTGGGATACCTAACTTAATAACTTGAAGATTAGGTCCCGGTCAGACCTCCCGTTGGTGTATGTTGTGCAGAACTTTGACCAAAGGAGCCTGTTCTGGGCCTTCCACTGGATGGATTTGGATGAACACTTCACAGAGGAGTGGAAATTGGTATGGGATGCCTAATGGAGTGGTTGGGGTCCCGGTCGGACCTCACAATGGAGTGCGCCAGGCAGAACTTTCCTCATGGGTGTGTCGGAAGAGCTGCTAAGCTGCTAATTATTTTTAAAATGTTGACAGTTACATCCAACTAATTGATTACTTAATAACTTGAAGGTTTAAGCCCAGGCAACGCCGGGTACTTCAGCTAGTTTTGTATAAATTATTCTATCTGTAATTTGTCATCATTATTGTTAACGTTGACACTGAAAGTATAAGCTGTAAGGTCATCAAAGCGTGTATTCACAGTTGTTGTAGATGTATATCCATAATTGCATGTGAAGCGTTTTAATTTGTGAATTGCATTATTATTATTTATATAGTATTTTCTTCTTTTATGTTTAAAGAAATTTGAGCCAAGCATTAGCATGCGCCAGCAAGGACTGATGTCGTTTGAAGGATTTGCAAGGTACAATAGTCATTACCACCGTGTTTAAAATAAAAAAAAAACTATATACAAGTTTGTATTTCATTTGTTAATATTTTACACAATTTCAGGTATCTGATGGATAAAGATAACTTTGCATCAAGAAATGATGAATCTCAGATAAATGTAGAGGAACTCCACTTACCTCTTTCATATTTTTTCATTGAATCTTCTCACAATACATACCTTACTGGTCACCAGCTGAAAGGAGAATCTTCTGTGGAGCTCTACAGTCAGGTATGACAAATAGATGTGCACAAACAACTAGTGGCGGATCTACATTTTTGGGGCCAAGAAGCTTGAACTGTTATGGGGCCCCCATTGCAACCAGCAACACGGTCCAAACAACATCCACCAAGGTCCAAAGGACCTTGCAGGGACCTTGAGGCCTAAATGGCAGAGATGTAGAAACCCCCCAGAGAGTGAGAGACTAGATAGATAGATAGATAGATAGATAGATAGATAGATAGATAGATAGATAGATAGATAGATGTAGAAACCCTCCAGAGAGTGAAAAACTGTAGATAGATGTAGAAACCCACAAGAGCATGAGACACTGTAGATAGATAGATGTATAAACCCCCCAGAGAGTGAGAGACTGTATATAGATAGATGTACAAACCCTCCAGAGAGTGAAAGACTGTAGATAGATGTAGAAACCCACAAGAGAGTGAGACACTGTAGATAGATGGATGTATAAATCCCCCAGAGAGTGAGAGACTGTAGATAGATAGATATAGAAACTCTCCAGAGACTGAAAGACTGTAGATAGATGTAGAAACCCACAAGAGAGTGAGAGACTGTAGATAGATGTAGAAACCCCCCAGAGAGTGAGAGACTGTAGATAGATGGATAAACCCCCAGAGTCAGCTGAGCTTTAAGATTGTGGTCAGCAATGCAGAGCCAGCTTCTGGCAGATGGGACAGCACAAATGGAGATGGGAGCTTCTAGTGGCATCTGGCAGTACTGCACTCAGCAGTCACATTGACGGCAGCTCTCTATTCTGCACCCGGCCGGCTCATAAGAGCCAGCCTCTGGTTGGAGCTGTAGATAGAGTGTCTGCGGCCAGTACTGATTGGGGAGGGTGGTTCTGGATACTCAGAAATCCCCCCTTCATGCACTACTGTAGAGCATATTCTAAGGTCAATATGAAGTATTTCGACCCATTGGCTTATGATTTTATCACTAAAATAACCTTATTTTAATATCACAGACTTAAAAAACTCCATTGATTTTGTTGAAAAATTCACTTAATAAAAAAAAATAGCTTTATGGCCCCTCCAGGGGTAAGCTTCATTAGTTTCACAGTAGATCTGCCTCTGCAAACAACCATTTCTGCAACCAGCCCAGTCAAGTGTGTTTTGCCTATGGCCTATAAATTCTGTACTATATAAGCTTTGTCTCAGTCAGTAGGCCAGGCCCTAAAATAATTGGTAACTCAGCATTATCTTTGCAATATTTTTCAAATCTAAGAACCGGGTTCCCAATATAACTTTCTGTTGAGTGTTGAAATCTTAATATTACAGGTGTTATTGCAATTGGCGTCCATGTGGTTGTGTACACTGTTCAGGGATTCAGATGGAAACACTGCACAGCAATGTGCTGTTGCAACAGTGTTGGAACACCAGCAACAGAACACCAAATTGCTCCCAATTTGGCCAAATTTTGCCCCAAAATTGGGTATTTTGTTTTGGCAGCCCCATAGGGGTTTGTACAAAAATATGCCATCTCAGGGCTACCGTAAATGTGGCATATGCCTGAACGAGATTGTGGGCATCACCAGCATGACCAGCAATTGAATCCGACCCCATTAGTATCAATTGTACTGCAGAGTTACAGGGTTCTAGCACTATGCCAGTAGGAACCTTTCTGCCAAGCACTTGTTTCCATCTGAACCCCTGAGCAGAGTAACCACCACACAGACTTTGTGATAGCAGCTGTAAAAGTGTAAGTACTTGTTTTTATCTTGATTCTGTCGATATACAATCACACAATGTACACATTGTATGCACTTTGATTTGGAACTACTGAAATAACCCTATCTATACTGAATATATTGTGAGTGATGTCTGACAAATTAACTACAACAACTTTTGCAGAATAGGGATACCGATTCCATCACATGACCATCATTCCCTAAGATTACTACTTCAATTATCCATGGCCAACTTAATCTAATAGTGACTATATTTGACCATTTTTACTTCACCCGCTATGACTTATTGGGCCAATAATCAGCCTTACTGCCAAGTCTTACATTGACTTTTAAAAAGACTTTTGAATGGAAGTCTTAATGTTGTAATTAAATTCAAATTCTGTCGAAAATTATGCAATTTGCAAGTTTCACAATTTTTCATAAGCTAAAAAAAATTGTGTTTTGGTGACTATAGCTGACATTGCATAATTAGATAGATTACAAGTCTAGCTGAAAGCGGTGTCTGCAGAAAACTTCAGCTTCTGGTGGACTCTGTTTACCAAGCTCCTAAACGGGGCTACATTCTTGGACTCCATTGAGGGATTTTGTCCCTCAAACACCCTCTGGCAGTTTCTTTTTACCCTTATTTTAGGACTTGCAATTGGTAGAACATGGCCTTATGCTCTAAACATGTATGAAACATTAAATCTTTTTGGCTTATTGGCTATATGATTAACCTTTTTTGTTTACTACATTTTACGCTCATGAGGTTTTTACAGTAATCTTACCTGCCTGCATCGTATCCCTTTCCACTCTTAGATCTTTAAACCATTCTTCGTCTGCTATATCGCTTTCGTGTAAGTAATTATGTACTGCCTGATATAGCTGATATATTGCTAACTGTATAGATATAGCTTTGTGTATTGTAGAATATTGATCATTGTAGAGTGCTGCTCTCATGCATGCTGCATGAACTGTTATTCTAAATGTGCAGTTCCCGCAGGAAATTAAGTTATGACGTACCAGCTACATTGAGGACAGCAGAAACACTTTGAACTGACCTATTTTTGTAAAAACAAAATTAAGTGCTTTTAATCTATTTGAATAAAGGTTAAACATCTATTTTTTAGGTTCTTTTACAAGGCTGCAGAAGTGTTGAATTGGACTGCTGGGATGGAGATGATGGCACGCCTATTATATATCACGGGCACACACTTACCACTAAAATCCCCTTTAAGGTGAGTCATCATTTATCAGACAGCTTAATAGTCGTCTTTTACTGTATATGCTGTTGTGACTGTAAGACACCTACCATTTGTTGGATGCAAGTAATACCCAGAAATGCCTTCATGCACACAGCAGTAGCATTGGGATTGGTTGCTCAGGCTACCTGACCAACAGTGGGGAGACAGCTGATAACTTTACCTCTGACTGAGCATGGGCAGTGGGCGCCGTGCCAGAGCCCATAGCTAAATGAGGGGGTTAGCCTGGCAACGTCACTCCTGACTCCATTGCTCTTGCTCTGCGTTTTAAAAATGCAGAGTGAGCGCCTCTTCCAACCATGCTCTGGTCTGGTGCATATGCACTAAAGGCCCGATTGGGCTCACAAATGTGTCGGGGAGTAGAGAAAAGGACAGCAGAGGCCTCAGAAGGGTATAGGGCGTTACCAGCATTACTTAGCATCCCTCATTTCCAGACCACATAGCACCTGCGCCCTTACAGTGGTGTTAGTTCTGCTTCTGTACTTGGTATTTATTGCTGTACCTCTGCAAAATGGGATAGACAAAGGCCAAAGAGCTATATATCTAATGGTGGTGTAACATATAACTTTTATGGAAATGATATCCTTCACTTACAGGGACAGTAATGCCTGTTTTATAAATCTAATATAATGGCTAATTATTTCTTCATAACTGCTTACTTTAATAGGTCTTGCTTTTTATAATCAGCTATAATATGGTGACTAGGATGCATATTCCATTGTAGTATGTTACCAATATGCTTGTGATCTTGCAAAATTCAGCAGAACAGTGCGCACACCCCAATATCATTCAGTAAGACATACTAGATATTTAGTGTCTTGCATCTTTGTATGTGTATTTATTAACATTTATTCATATAGAGCCACCAAATTCCACTGCGCTGTAGAATTGGGAGCGAGCCTGGGTGATGAGACAGTGGTGCATGCAATGGTTTAGGGGATATGCACCATCATTATAATGAAACTTAATGATCGGGGCACCAGACTATGAGTTGGATGTCTTTTTTTTTTATCTAACAGGATGTAATAGAAGCTATTGACCGTAATGCATTCATCAACTCTGAGATGCCGATCATACTGTCTATAGAGAATCATTGCTCTTTACCCCAGCAGCGTAAGATGGCTGACATTTTCAAGGTAAAAAAAAAGCAAAACATTGGTCTAATCTGTTTCTAGTTACATTATACAAAGTGCGTGGTTTTCAGCAGAACATAATGATGTTCTATTTTAGACGGTCTTTGGCGAAAAGTTGGTAACAAAGTTCCTGTTTGAGAGTGACTTCTCAGATGACCCAATGCTTCCTTCCCCGTGGCAGCTAAGGAAAAAAGTCCTGCTAAAGAACAAGAAACTGAAAGCACATCAGACGCCTGTGGATATCTTGAAACAGAAGGTCAGTGTCTGACATGTGGCTTCTGGCTGTGGATAACTCACTGCTCGACATCATGCCTCATTACACACGGCTAAGTCAGCAAATGTCACATAACACATTTTCTTGTTGTTGTTTCTCCTTGTTGTAATTAAACTTCACCTACCATTAAAGAGTTGCAAAGAATGTTTAGGATCTACACTTGGTCCTCAAGGCACCCTAACAGTCCAGATTTTAAGGGTATCCATGCTTAAACACAAGTGATTTATTCAGTGACTCAGTCAGTTTGATTATACCAATATGTGCACAACCATGGATATCCTTAAAACATGGACTGTTAGGGTGCCTTGAGGATCTTTCCTCTTTAGGAAACCCTGGTTTAGGTGGTAATAGCATTTAAGAGTCTGAACTGGTCTTCCTGTTTTTAACAGGTGGCACCTAATGTTCTCAATGCCCGCTGCATTTCCTCTTTATTTCAGTGCGCAGGTCGTGTACAGATGTATCCACATACATCTAGCCTCCTTGTATGTTAAACAGCCCTACTAGTCGCGTCATGCCGTGTTACGACTCTGTAGCGCTAATCGTCTTTTCATGCAACTTTTCCCCTAAAAATTTGTCCTATTCGCAAGGTGATGTGAATAAGACACACAAGCAGATTCTGCTGATTAAAATGATATGCACCATGCCTATATTCTGTGTGCAACTGCGGCTATATCTACAGGCAAAATGCTACGTTAGTGTCACAGCCATTGACACTGTAACGTAGCATTTTGCATGCAGATACAGCCTTTGTCGCACACAGAATATAGGCATGGTGCATATCATTTTAATCAGCAGAAGCTGATTGTGTTCCCTATTTTCATCACTTTGCAAGTAGGACGCATTTTAAGGGAAGTCGCACGAAATGACACTCTGCGCTACTGCGTCACATGGCACTCACACATCATGTGTAACGCGACTTGCAGCGCATGGAGGATAGATGTATGTGGACACATCTTTGTGTCTTACAAATATCTTGAGACATTGCCATATATTCATGCTTTACTCAATATATGGTTGAATTTTTATTCACAATGTCCATAGGTGTGTTGATTGCTGCAGTTGGTGTAACCACAAAATGGATAGTTAGGTATATAAGACAGTTTGTTTGCTGGACAAGCGGGGGCAGAACTATGGGAGACAATGGAGGCGCCTGCCGCCGGGCGCCAGCACTGAAGGGGCACCTCCTCCATTGCCCACTATATATTCACCCCACTTAGGGCTGTAACTATGGGGTCTATTTACTAAGCAGTGTTAGGAGACAGAGTGAAAAGTGATAAGAAAGTGATAAGGTACCAGCCAATCAGCTCCCAACTGTCATTTTTCAAACACAGCCTGTGAGATAACAGTTGGGAGCTGATTGGCTGGTACCTTATCACTTTCTTATCACTTTTCACTCTGTCTCCTAACACTGCTTAGTAAATAGACCCCTAAGACTCCGGAGTGTACCGTCACGGTCACCCAATACATGGCACCTCTACCAGACACCTGAGAAACCACCATACACTAGTGGAGAGCTCCGTATCAGACCATCAGCTGCCGCCTCTGTATATCTATACTGTCCTTACTCATTGGTGTTGCTGCTCCTCTGCAGCTTCTTATGTCAGTGTGAAATATCCGGCGCCCCCCTCACCCACAGCTCTCGGTCTCACTCCTCCATGGCATGCCTATATTCTGTGTGCATCTGCGGGTGTATCTGCTTGCAAAACGCTATATTACAGTGTCAGCGACTGTGACGGGGGGGGGCACCAAATTATAACTTGCCTCCGGGCATCTGGGATGAACTTACGCCACTGTGGACAAGCCAGCGAGATGTGTGATATCAAATAGCAACTGTGCTCCCCACTGATAGCCATGATGAATAGGAATATTGTTATATACCATTAAATTGTCTTTTGTAGAACATCAGTGGACACAGATCGTCCTGTTGAATTGTATGGATCAGGTGTTTTTGTCTCGTTTGTTTTTGAAACTCTCGATACGGACACTGAATTTTTGCTTTATGAATGTGATAATCCACATGTGTCTGTTCGTTTGTAAATTTAACCCTATATCCTGCTTTAGAACTGAACTGTAACAGTGATAATGACACTTAATGTAGTGCTCAAGTACTGAATACATTTGAACTTTTTAGTGCTTAAATGGGAGTGGCTTCCCTGCTTGATATTCATTCTACTACAGTAGTATCGGATATATATTTATATCAATACTATTTCCGTGTGTTGTAATTTGCACTGCATAATATGGTGCGTTTAGTTTGAGCAGATGTCTGTAAAAGATGAAGACTATTATTACGGATAAAGCAGCTCATGCAGTAGCTGTTGGCACCTGGCTGTGTATTTTCTCTGGGATCTGGGCCCATATTTTGTGTCATTGATATTTTACAGTTATCCGCAGCCCCACAATGACCCCCTGATCAGAAATGAACAGTCAGTGTGCTCACTGAATAAAGGTACTCGTGCCATTTACTCTAGAGTTTACGTTGTGTCCAGGAATGCATTGGCTTCCAGGAAAGTGCTTGTCAGATGCATTCACAAAGTGTATATTAGGCTTTTCTTATCCAGACACAGTATTTACATAAGAAACAGATATCAATATTCCTTTACAAACATTTCAGCTGTTTGAAGACGGGAAAGAAGACATTCTTTCAGAATTTTGCTATGGGACTCAAATGATTTATAGTTATTCTGGTTATTCGTTTGTTTGATATCGACCGTTAAACAGTAAATTAAAAGGGTACCAGTTTAGTGTACAGTTAAACAATATATACTTTCTCAATATACCCGTAAATATTATTGCCAGTTAGGTATTGAAAACATTTGAAGCAATATTTATGTTGCTTACTCTACATAGACATAGTTAGAATTTCAATTTAAATGTATGTTCCGAGAAGAGTTCCTCACGTATATATATTATAATGATAAATTGTAATGATGTGGATTACCTTATGTATGTACAGACTATTACTCTTATTTCATGATGTACTGTATGAGACACGTGCAGTAAACTGAGACCTTAGCGCTGGCTTGGCATAACATTTAGGCTAGCTCTTTATTGACTTTAAGGTTTTTAGAGGAATGGATATTAGACGAAGGTTTAGTTTTCATGCATAACACACCATCTATTGTCACATTAATTGTAGGCTCATCAGCTTGCACACATGCAAGCACAAGCCAGCAATGGTACTCAGGGGATGAATGCCAGCCCCAACAACGAGGAGGAAGATGATGATGAAGACGACTATGACTACGACTATGAATCTCTTTCAGATGGTGAGAAATATATTTATGATCAGAATTTATTTTGTGCCAACTGACTTAAAGGATTTTTCCACCCAAAGCTGTTATACAGTATCTGTTCTTTTCAGTAATCGAACAAAAGAAAATGCAACCCTGGCGCTTCACTTATAGACCAATATATATATATCTATATATATATATATATATATATATTTCAAACCACAAATGGTAAGTAGGTAAAAAAGTAATTTATTATTTATAGTATCTAAAGTATCTGGTAAAAATATACCGGTATATGTATCTAATAAATGACGCACAAATGAACAAACAAACATGAAACAAAAAACATAAAACAAACAGTGCAGGTATGGTATAAGGGTAGGATACACCACTGGGCGTTTTACTCTCCCTTCCTTTAAATTTGGAACTGAGTGCGGTCAAGAGTCTCCACACTGAAGTGTTGTGTCCAGTCTCACAATCAGCAGGAAATCATCAATTTACTCTAGAGACGTGGCTCGTATCAAGGGCGGAAATAATTTCTATGTGCCCACATTTCATATGACTATTATATTTGGGGTTATTACCGAAACTCCGTCGCCTTCCCCACATGACCTGTTTCACCCAATGAGATCATTACATCCATATGCGTATTGAAGAATATCCAGATTACAACAAGTCCTGACAAGCCAGGCGGAAGTAAATGAGGCCGAGTCTGACGGAAGTGACATCATCGACCGGTTGGAAGTACACCCAGCTGGACGGAACTGAACATGGTTGAACCGGGCGGAAGTGACAACTCCCAACATGTGGAGTGAGTAGGAGGGCTTACCAGTGGGTATATAGAGTGCAGAGGTTGCAGAAACTCGCCATCCTGATGAAGCCCAGTTACTGGGTGAAACATGTTGATGACAGCGAGGTAAGTGTTTGCCAGCAAACCACCTTTGTTCACTTGTTCCTGTAAGCGACCCAGCGCAGCACAACAACGGTGAGGATTTTACCTTTACACCTTCACGTGGATTTATACCGCATCAGTGTATCAGCTGCCGCATCTTTATTAAGGTGTTACCTTATCCTAAGGACATTGACTGTTTAGATGGAATATTCCTCATAATACAACACATCAGTGTGGAGACTCTTGACCGCACTCAGGGCCTGATTCAGAGCCGGATGCTCTGACCAGAGTGCTCACTCTGAATCAGGGCCCTCCTACCTAAACTTGGAGCGGCCTCTTGGACGCTCGCATAGCTGTGAGTTACCACCCACAGCTTATGCGAGCGTCCATGATGATGGTCGCGATGGTCAAGACCATCGCAACCATCGGGCTTGCGACGAGACCCTGCGGTAGGGTCTTGCTGCCGCAAGACCAGGAGTGATTTTGGCTGTATCAGAGCCAAAATCACTCCCACTGACATCACTAGTGATGTCAGTGGGGCCGGACCCAGACGGTTGGTGTTCCCATGGGAACGCCTCCGTCTGGCAGGCACGCCCACCAAAGGGGGCGTGCTTTCACTCACCATCGACAGCACGCCCCCTTTGGTGCAAGATCATTAGTGATATCAGTGGGGCCGGACCCAGACGGTAGGCGTTCCCATGGGAACGCCTCCGTCTGGCAGCCACGCCCCCGGGCACGCCCATCAAAGGGGGCGTGCTGTCACTCACCATCGACAGCACGCCCCCTTTGGTGCAAGACCCGGAGCGACAGCTTGGCTGTCGCTATCCTGGTCTCGCGCATGCGCACGACGGAGCTCCCTCCGTCGTGCGCATGCGCATTTGGGTACCATCGACCCGCTTGTGAGCGTCCTGCCCAGTGGTGTATCCTACCCTTATACCATACCTGCACTGTTTGCTTTATGTTTTTTGTTTCATGTTTGTGTGTTCATTGTGCATCATTTATTAGATACATATACCGGTATATATTTACCAGATACTTTAGATACTATAAATAATAAATTACTTTTTTACCTAATTACCATTTGTGGTTTGAAATTTATATATATATATATTTATTTATTTTTTTGTCTATAAGTGAAGCACCAGGGCGGCATTTTCTTTTGTTCTATTTCTCAAACATTACAGTAGGGAAGGTGAATCCCTATCCACCCCCAGGCTTGCATTCCTTATAGAGTATATAGGTGTAGCGCAGCCTTATTTTGTTTTTTTCATGTTCTTTTCAGTAGTTTTCAGTTAGCTTGTTTTTTTTTCAGCTGCTTTCGCTAACCCTGGCTCTCTTCATTGACATATATCAGTAAATAGGCTATTATTTACTTTAAGTTAACATTTTGTATTCTCAATGTCTCGTCTGCTTCTCTTTGACTGGCAATATATTTTGTAACATGCAGTTACAGACCCCGGGCACAGACATCACCTGCATTTTCACACCTACCAACAGGCTTATTTGAATTAAGGTCATCAGAGCAGCTTTTAGACATTACTGGGCCCTGAGCAAATATCATAATAGTTTGCCTTCATGATCTGCACATTACATGTAAATGTAAAAACAAATGTCTTTCCAGCCCTTGCGTTGCAACCCGGGGCGCTGAGAGGGAAGGGAGGGGCGGGCACTAATTACCTGGGCTTGTTGGAGGGGTTCCAGTCCGCCGCCGCTCACCCACCCTCTTACCTGCCAGCAGCCTGTCTCCCCAACCCAGCGCTCTGCTGTGTGCTGGGCAGCAGTGGGCCCGGAAGGCTGCTTGCCTGTGCGGATGTGAGGGGGGAGCGATTACACTGTAAAAGCTTGGTTGCAGAGGTTAATGTTAGAATATTAAAGCTACAATATTCTTATAGGCGAGATGTTTTTAAGATATGCACTGTTGTAATGCTCAGTAAGCTCACGCTTCAATACTAATAAACTAATTATCTTTGTGTACCACTGTCTTTAATACATTTTCCTGGTGTAGGGTTTTCTTTATCCATCCTTAAAATGTGCATATTTAGCAGGTAACAATTCTAGTGCTTACTATTTTATTTTTTTATTTTGGCAATTACTGAATTATAATGACTCCTATTGCCTGTCTTTTTCACCATTTCCTTCTCTGATTGCTTGTTTGACTCTTTTCCTGTAGCTGATGTCCTTAATGCTTCCCCTGCGCCTAACAGCCAGGAAGGTAAAAGCCATTTGACTGGATGTTCTAACTGCATGGATTTATACAATTCATCTCCTGTTAATTAACTAAGTGATCAGTCAGCATAAATAGACAATCTGCCCTGTGTCTATGTGCCTATAATGCTAGTAATGCTAGTGATGATCATTCATTTATTAGATAATGTAACAGTGCCTGTGTGTATGCTTTGTTGCACGTTACAGCTCTGCAGTGATAAAACCATACTCTTACAGCACCTGTTGGCTGGTGGGCCAGTTTGCTGATTACTGTATGTAAAGCATGCTTAACCCCATGTGTTATTTATTGTGGCATATGAAAAGATTATTTCAACCTTTTTTCTTGGCTATATAGTCCAAATTATTGGTGCCTTGGTTGTGCTAACTACACTTATTGCACCATTTCACCCCATTCCTAGATATTGTATGTAATTACGCATATTCCTCCATCAATATGTACTCACCTCTATTCTGACAATCGCTTTACGGGTAAGCCTACCCATTGATGGCGTGGTGCAATACCTAACCAGCATTGTAGATACCATAGTCTGTCTAAAAGGTGTTAAGAAGTGTAGCATGTTACTTGAATGTTTGCCAGTTGTGCCCATTGAATAGCTAAAGAGGTAACTACTGAGGTGTGTGTTTTATTTTTACAGCGAGCCAACTAGTTATAAGTGCAGTGTAAATACCAGGAGAGAATATCGCTGCTGCTGTTCTCACCTACAGATTGATTTCCTTGCAGATAATATACTTGACGACCGTCCTGAAAGTAAGCCATGCAATGACAAACTGCAATTTGAATATAATGAGGAGGCTCCTAAAAGGATCAAGAAGACTGATGGCAGCATCATTAGCAACAAAGGAAAGGTATTCTTTGTCATATATCTTCTTTCTGGCCGAATAAATAGGGGTAAAAAATGGCAAAAATGTATTTTAAAACCGTTTTGAATAAAAGTAGTGTGTACAACCACATATCCAAAATGGACCTTTACAGTGAAGGGTGATCCTGCAAGTCTACTTATCTGGTGCACAACGAATGAGCTATCATCTGACCCTAGACATAGGTCTGTTTATTGTGTGTATAGGTCTACGACATGGAATTGGACGAAGAGTTTTATCTTCCTCAAAACAAGAAAGAAAGCAGACAGATAGCCCCAGAGCTATCAGACCTTATCATCTACTGCCAAGCTGTGAAATTTCCCGGTAAGTTGAACAATCTATCTTGTCGTCCCTTGGCAGCATTCGGAATGTTGACTGCAGGTTGTGGTATGTCCGGATGTACGCCAAATCAATAAATATCCCCTCTTCTTTTGAAGTATCTAAAATGCTGGAAGATTAGTTTAGATTAGATTCACATTTAGGTAATAGCATGTTTTATTAGCACTCTGGGTAAATACACTGTTGTAAGACTACACCGAGGAAAAACACCAAAGAAAAAAGAATGTCCTAGTAACTTTCTAAGTGTAAATATACACAGCGGTTACCCACATACACAATTAGTATAACAACATGGAAACTAGGTTCCTACGTAAATTACCCATATTAACATACACCATTTCACACGCACTAGCACAGTTTTAAATATGAAAATAAACAACATGCATGCCAAAGATCAAATTAGTAATGGATTTGCATGTACTAATATTGTACATTTGTTCATTTTTACAAAAAAGTATTATCTGATATCTGCGATGGCTTGCTTAGATGATTGTAACATTTATCACAGACAGGACTCAAACAAACTGTCACATTTTCCAAACATTTGCATATTAGTAAGTAAAATCTAAATTGTTACATATAAATGTATCATATAAATCCTGCATGATCTAAAGATCGGCAAATCTTCAGATCGTGCACAGTAGATCTTGTGACACATTGCGCAGCTTCTGCTGCACATTGTGTCCTGGAGTGTCGGGGAGCTGCCGGGGAGAGTTCAAGGGAAAATGTTCACGATATCGCATTGTAAGCACATCGCGAAGTGTGTAGGCACCTTTAGTGTTGTTAGAAAGTGACAGCACACATAGGTCACTATTGATCGTCTTCCAGGTACTTATCCATTCTTATCGGGTATCAAAGTAATTCTAGGGCCAAACTCTGAAATGTGGGGTTGAATGTGCAATATTGACTGTGATATCACAGCATGCGCCCCCAGCTTAGGATTCAGTGTTTTACTTTAGATTTTGCACTGACCAGTTCCCAGCCTTACTGCAGTGGATATGGTTTCCACCTGATGTTATTTATAGAAAGTAGATGTAAACTATATACTGTATTCTGGGGGAAAAAAAACATATGAACAATAACATTTTAGAGCGTATTAGAGAAAACGTTACAGAGTTGATCAAGTTTTGCAGAGAGTTTACTGCACAGGGTCTGGTCCTTTTCAGACACCTTTTAATAAGCGTTGTTCAATAAAAAAAATATATTAGGATATTAGATTTGTGCCGATTACTAATTTGTTTTAGGAATTGCAGGAAATAAAAAAGATAGGTGAAAAATATTGTAAGCTATTATTACGGCTGTATACACCGGGTCACCCACTTTAAGTTACCAGCCGTGACTTAAGGAAATAAATAGGGAGGGTAAAAAACAGAATTGTTGTGCTCTGTTTATTGCAGCATAACTACACATGTAACATTGAAATTGTAAAGTATAATATCCAGCAGTTAAGTGCGGGTGTAAGATAATATCTCGTTTTCATTGAAGAACTTTTTGTGACAGATTTATATTATTTGTGTGCAGTGTTTTTCAAATTAAAAAAAAAATTGCCTTTTCTATTATTTTTATTACAAGATTAATATTATGCAATTATTTTATAAGTAGTCCCTTGCGTATATATTCATCAATGCATGTTACATTATAATCATCCTATTATTAGCCGTTCTTTGCCCTAGCCTGCTAGAGATGCAAACTGCATTTAGAAGATATAGATGGGAGATTAGTGATGTAATGTAGTGCAGGGCAAGCTGGTTCATTTCCATAAAACGTACTCTTAAAAAGGCCACGGAAAATGTCATTGCCCTCTTGGTCTGCTTGTTTGGTTCATTAGTCTTAATTTTATGGGAACAGGCCTTCCTACGTTAAACCCATGTGGATCTGGCAGAGGAAAGGAAAGAAAAAGCAGGAAGTCCATTTTTGGCAACAATCCTGGTAGAACAAGCCCCGGGGAACCAACAACCCTGGCCAAAACATCTGGAAAAGGTAATGGCTGTATGTTCTACTCTAATATAATAATTGCACTAAGGCACTTCCATCACACATAATATGACTTTTTATTATCTTATTCAGTTGCATAAATGACTACAAGTGTCTGTTTAGATTATTATTATTATTAATAATAAATCATGCACTTTTTGTAATCAGAGTACATTTTAATGACACTACATTCTGCCTGCAGGCACAGCTGACACACGGCAGAGCTGGGAGGAGCCGTGCTCACCTCCTTTCAACCCCAGCACTTCACTTAGTGCCATTATACGCACACCCAGGTGCTATCACATCTCGTCACTGAATGAAAATGCCGCCAAGCGTCTGTGCAGACGGTATTCCCAGCAGCTGATTCAGCACACCTCATATCAGTTATTAAGGACTTATCCAGCCGCTACACGCATTGACTCTTCAAATCCTAATCCTCTTTTATTCTGGCTTCATGGAATACAATTGGTTGCACTAAACTACCAAACTGATGGTAAGTTGCTCACAATATTCGTAAAAAATTAGTTTATTGCATTATTCGCGAGGATGTGCTATTAGGCTGAATCTCCGTGGTCAAGCTAGGTTAAGGATCACTATGAGATCACGGTTCTTTTTAGAGAGCTGGCAGTGTAGTGTCGTCTTAGCAAAGTGGATGATGGAGCAGGGACAGAGAGCGATGAGCATCTTCTTTCACCCATGGCTGTTCCATCATTTGCTTTAGTTATAGACTGTTCACCGGAATTGAAGGTGTACAGATGAAATAACGCCTTTGTGTACAAACTATGGGCCTGATTCAGACCCACTCGCAAGCGGCTGTACGCTCGCAAGTGGGTCGATGTTGTGCACTGCGCATGCGCACGACGGCGGGAGCACCGTCGTGCGCATGCGCCAGACGCGACGAGCGAAGGAAAGTCCTTCGCTCGTTGTGTCTGATCAAAGGGGGCGTGTTGTCGATGTTGGTGGGCGTGCCGGGGGCGTGCATCCCTGACGGGGGCGTTCCCAAGGGAACGCCTACCGTCAGAAGCCGGCCCACTGACATCACTAGTGATGTCAGTGGGAGTGATTTTGGCTCTGATAGAGCCAAAATCACTCCGGGCCTTGCGGTTGAAAACCTCAACCGCAGGCTCCGGCTCGCAGTTTCGATGGTCGCGATGGTCACGACCATCGCGGCCATCAAACTGCACGCTCGTATAGGCTGTGGGTGGTGACCCACAGCTATACGAGCGGCCAGGAGGACGCTCCAGAATTATGGAGGGCGGCCCTCATTCAGAGTGTGCGCTCTGCTCAGAGCGTACGGCTCTGAATGAGGGCCTATGACACATGCTGAATTTGCTTTCTGATTATCTGCTGGTTTTTAATTTTTTAATGTAGCTTAAAAGAACCTCAACATTCAGCCTTTCTGTTTCCAGCGCTTGTGGTTATTCATGATATAAGAACAGCATTACATGTGTACACATTCTTACGCTACATCACGACCTCAGTAGTTTAGATGATGCTATGTAGATTGAGAAGAGTTTGTAAAAATATCCGTGCACTGTAGAACACCTGCAAACTTTGCCAACATTATTCTGTACCTCGCTAAATGTAAGCCAAGCTGCGGCTGCATTTTTTTTTTTTTTTACAAACCACATCTTTGTGTAGAATCTCTAAACCCTTCAAGATATTTCTCACAAATTCTTCCCATTTACTGTCAATGAGTTTGATATGACATTACTGGAGGTGCTATTAACAAGGTACATTTATGTTACATTGTAATGTTAAACCTTATAGATTAGAAAGTCTCATGTTTGTTTCTTGTGGCCTGCATCCAAGTGGCCGGAATGATGTCAGCATCTGGATTGGAGGTGGAATTCTTCCCCCCCCTCGTCCTTTTACTTAATATTTATGATCTATTGCCCTTGTATATAGCTAACCCCTGTATATGGCCACATCTGGTTCAAATGGGTGAATACTGAATGTAAACTTTGATCATCATTATTCACATATCCTGAGAACAAAAACTGCTCTCACTGCTTGTTTTAATACCCAGATATTGTTTCACTTTGGTTTTTCCCTCAATGTAAACTTTACTCTTCTTACCATATTGTAATGACAGCAAACCTAACAAGTGCCTTTCCCAGTCTCTTTGTTATTATCCTGCAGCCTGAACTGTATCACATTGCTGGTTCCTTTGTGTTTTTATTTGAAATTTATGTAACAGTAAATTGTAAGGTACAGTACATCATGTTTTGAAGATACGTAGTTTTTTACTGTACACCTGCATTTACTGTGATTGATGAAGATTTTATTTAGATTTGTTTTATGCTGAATTTTTTTGTAGGTAAATATTATAAGCACACCTTACCTTACTGAATTTAGGGGGTCATTCAGACCCGCTCGCAAGCGGGTCGATGTTACCCCAATGCGCATGCGCATGACGGAGGGAGCTCCGTCGTGGGCATGCGTGAGACCCGGACAGCGACAGCCAGGCTGTCGCTCCGGGTCTCGCACCAAAGGGGGCGTGCTGTCGATGGTGACTGACTGTCGATGGTGACCTTTGGTGGGCGTGCCGGGGGCTTGGCTGCCAGACGGTAGGCGTTCCCGTCTGGGTCCGGCCCCACTGACATCACTAGTGATGTCAGTGGGAGTGATTTTGGTTCTGATAGAGCCAAAATCACTCCAGGGCTTGCGGTCACCGAGACCCTACCGCAGGGTCTCGTCGCAAGCCCGACGGTCGCGATGGTCTTGACCATCGCGACCATCTTTTTGGCCGCTCGCATATGCTGTGGGTGGTCACCCACAGCTATGCGAGCGGCCAGGAGGCCGCTCCATTTTCAGGTAGGAGGGCACTGATTCAGAGCGAGCGCTCTGGTCAGAGCGTCCGGCTCTGAATCAGGCCCTTAGTTCCTAAGTACACTTTATCTTTTACAGGTTGAAGTTGCTCATACATGGTCAGGCCAGAAGCTTAGCAAACAGGTCTTGTCTATTTTTGCCCACACAAATGTGCAGACAAATTGGACAAATCAGGAACTTGGCTAAAACTGTCAAATAATGCGCTTGCCTAATAACCACTTACAAAGTCAGATTGCGGTCAGCGTTCATTTTGTTCCTGATCCAGTGTTGATCAGAATTGCTCACATTTGCATCAATTTCTTTTCAACGCAGTCTTAAATGACCAAATAGAATAGCTCTATGAATGGGCCACTTAACTCTTTGCTGGTCAGTACTTGGTTTTGACATATATAATGGTGCAATTTGCACCACATTTTGTAAGAGGTCTTTAGGGCCCCATACATCTGGCGGCCGATTCCCTGATGGGACCGGAACCGCCGGTCGGCATTTCGATAGTCGCCAATCAGTCGGGAAATCGGTGCAATTTGCTGATCACGATCATATTTTTATTGTGATAGGCAAATAGTAATATCCAACATGTTGGATTTCACTGATGCCCTGACCCCAGCCTCTGGGGATCGGGTAATTGCGGTGATCCGTTGCTTTATTACTTTCTCCTCCATATTATATTGACTTATACGGATCATGTTTTAAAAGCTGATAATTTTAACTATATTATTAATACATTCTGTATATTCAGAAGCAGGTACAAAAATAATCAGTGATTACTTTTCTATACTTTAGATCAGTCATTCCCAACCTCGGTCCTCAAGGCACACTAACAGTCCTGGTTTTAGTGATAGCCATGTTGCTATCCATAAACCAGGACTGTTAGTGTGCCTTGAGGACCGTGGTTGGGAACCCCTGCTTTAGATGATTCAATGTATAAATCACTGTGCCCAGAAAACTTCTAAACAATAGTATGAGAAGTCCATATAACCTTGCTGAGCCAGGAATACATTTTTTAGAAGCAATACTGCCTTTGCCAATGCTAATATATATAGTTGATGATACATGTGCTGTAAATAAAAAAAAGTATAGTTCCAATATTAATGCAGCACAACACTTGTGATAAAGTTATTATGGAGCCAAAGCTCGTCCTACTAGGCAAAGAAGTGTGACTATACCACTTTTTCATAAGGGTATGCTGTACTGAGTCATAGTGGACTTTGCACATAAGTACATTGGCGCTCTGGTAACTTGTGTGCTGTTGCTCCTCTATATTCCCTCTGTAATTACTGTTAGTTTGGCAAACGTTAAATGAAATGATGTGACTGCTGGTTGTTTTCAGATGTTAGACACATGCATTTGCAGAATGATATCACTGACTGTGCAAACTACCAATTTTGTGATTATTTTGTGTTGTTTAAAGTACTAAAGAGGACCGGTCACCAAGTTCTGGATTGTTTTTCTTCTACTTAATACACTGAATGAGCAAAGGAAAACAGAAAAAGAACCATTTGCCCAGGAGAGTGCATTTATGCAGGCAAACCAGTGCGTTTGTACACCGTTGCAGGGGCGTGCATAAATTATCCACTGCAATGACCTACGCAGCCTGGTGCCTGATGGCGTGCGTGGAAGTTAACAATTTCTGAAGCAAGGTCAGGGCTTGTGCAAGTGTGCGTGAGGCTGCGATGGTACTCCATTGTACCGATGGTTTTGCAGTCTTGCTAAACATTACGGAAGTGTGTAAGTTAAAGTGGGCGTCCTTATGTAGTGTAGCAGTGGCATTGGGATCGCAATTGATTAGCATACTATCGCAGTTGAACTGCGTGCGTAATCGCTATTGCATTCGCAGTTGCGTTCCTTA
The DNA here is from genome assembly GCA_031769625.1 of Taudactylus pleione. NCBI lineage: Eukaryota > Metazoa > Chordata > Amphibia > Anura > Myobatrachidae > Taudactylus > Taudactylus pleione. The sequence continues at coordinate 51,685,102 of JAUIMM010000015.1, forward strand.
GTGAATCATGGGCCGGCTTGCTCTATCTCTCCTGCATTGCGTATGCTGACAGTCTGACTTCACTTTTGGCACAGACAGCCAGTCTGACAGCGTGAAAAGAAGAACACTGCTTACTTTTATTTATTTTTTATGATCCTTGTACAGTCATGGCCAAAAGTTTTGAGAATGACACAAGTATTGGTTTTCACAGAATTTGCTGCTTCAGTGTTTTTAGACCTTTTTGTCAGATGTTACTATGGTATACTGAAATAAAATTACAAGCATTTCATAAGTGTCAAAGGCTTTTATTGATGCTTACATTAAGTTTATGCAAAGAGTCAATATTTGCAGTGTTGACCCTTCTTTTTCAAGACCTCTGCAATTCGCCCTGACAAGCTGTCACTCAACTTATGGGCCACATACTGACTGATGGCCGCCCATTCTTGCCTAATAAATGCTTAGAGTTTGTCAGAATTTGTGGGTTTTTGTTCCCAGAGTCACTTAGTTATCACTGTTGCCTTATGGCAAGGTGCTCCATCATGCTGGAAAAGGCATTGTTCATCACCAAACTGTTCTTGGATGCTTGGGAGAAGTTGCTCTTTGAGGATGTTTGGTACCATTCTTTATTCATGGCTGTATTCTTAGGCAAAATTGTGCCCACTCCCTTGGCTGAGAGGCAACCCCACACATGAATGGTCTCAGGATGCTGTACTGTTGGCCTGACACAGGAATGATGGTAGCGCTCACCTTTCCTTCTCCGGACAAGCGTTTTTCCAGATGTCCCAAACAATCTGAAAGGGAATTCATCAGAGAAAATAATTTTACCCTTGTCCTCAGCAGTCCAATCCCTGCACCTTTTGCAGAATATTAGTCTGTCCCTGATGTTTTTCCTGGAGAGAAGTGGCTTGTTCGCTGCCCTTCTTGAAACCAGGCTATCCTCCAAAAGTCTTCACCTCACTGTGCGTGAAGATGCACTCAAACCTGCCTGCTGCCATTCCTGAGCAAGCTCTGCACTTGTGCTGCCCCAATCCCGCAGCTGAATCAACTGTAGGAGATGGTCCTGGAGCTTGCTGGACATTCTTCGGTTCCCTGAAGCCTTCTTCACAACTATTGAACCTCTCTCCTTGAAGTTCTTGATGATCCGATAAATGGTTGATTTAGGCGCAATCTTACTAGCAGCAATATCATTGCTGGTGAAGCCCTTTTTGTGCAAAGCAATGATGACTGCACATGTTTCCTTGCAGGTAACCATGGTTAACAGAGGAAGAACAATGATTTCAAGCTCCACCCTCCTTTTAAAGCTTTCAGTCTGTTATTCTAACTCAATCAGCATGACAGAGTGATCTCCAGCCTTGTCCTCGTCAACACACTCACCTGTGTTAACGAGAGAATCACTGACATGATGTCAGCTGGTACTTTTGTGGCAGGGCTGAAATGCAGTGGAAATGCTGCTTTTGGGATTAAGTTAATTGTCATGGCAAAGAGGGACTTTGCAATTAATTGCAATTGATCTGATCACTCTTCATGATATTCTGGAGTATATGCAAATTGCCATCATAAAAACTGAAGCAGCAGACTATGTGAAAACCAATACTTGTGTCGTTCTCAGAACTTTTGGCCTTGGCTGTAATATGCAAATGAAAAGCCAATGTAGAACGTCTTAAAGAAATGTCACCTGAGCTGAGATATATGTTTAGTATCTGTCTGATGATACCTTCCATGCTAGCATGTTGGCATTGGTTCCTTTGTAACTTAGAAAAAAAAAGTGTAAATATGAATTCACATTCTAGTAAAATGTATTTTTATGTGAGACAGAATGTAAGGTCCTTTTCCCCTGCTGTGTTATCTTCTATCACTAGCGGTACTGGAGACTGGCCTGATATGATACTGTTGCTTGTATCTGTGGATGTCATGGATTTCTACAAGCTTGCATTTATACATCTCCTGAGCTAACCACTTGACATAATGTACTATAATAATGTCATTATTCAGCGTTCTATCGTTGTTGCTTGCTACTCTATGTTTGATAGATGGAAATAATGTCTAGTTTCAAGACTCATCAGACTTTCCATTTCAGATCTCTCTCTGCATTTGAATGCTGCAATGTTTGAAGCAAACGGTGGCTGTGGCTATGTGGTAAAACCACCCGTGCTATGGGATAAGGGCTGTCCAATGCACCACTTATTCTCTCCACTGGAGCGAGATTTAGAAAACATGGAGCCGGCAATATATTCCTTATACGTAAGAAGTTTATTGCTACTTAAAACCTTTAGGGCACAAATTGTATGTGGTAATCGTGTTAAATTTGTGTTCATTCATTTTCAGTAAATAAACCTGCAGCTGAAACAGTTCACACATGTAACTAAACATTCCTTGTTCTAAACACTTCACACCCAGCTTAGTCTGCAGACATCACTCCTATAAATCTGTAAATGTAATCTATACATTACACTGGGATTGGATTACATATAGTTTTGTGGTTGTCTAATTCTGTTGATATAGTTAGTTTTTCTTTTAAAAAAAAGAGTAATCCTATTTGAAATCTCTAACATATACTTATGATAAGCTATTAAAAGTATACAATTTTATAAGGAGCTATTTAGAATTCAATACAATATTATTAAATACAGACATCCAGTGATACAATCTATTTAAATAAGGGTATTCTTATGTAATTATTTCAGTTCTTTAATACTTTGCTTTTAAAATCTGCAACTGCCGTTTCTAATTCCTGATGAAGAGGTTTATCAAAACGCAGCAACATGCTAAAGACATAACAATTCATAGCAACAAAGCTGTGCAACCTTGTCACAATAAGATGTAATTCATCCTTCTTCCTATCTGGGGGACACTGCCGACTGGTTTTACAGGGGAGGCTGAGGAGTAGGCATTAAATAGTAAAAACTATTGGAGCTGAAACTCCACCTCCCTAAGTTTAACATATTTGTAAAGATGTTATTGATGAGCAAAAACATTAATATGAACTTTTATCCTTTACAATTAAATATTCTATTTTGTGTTGATGCTTAATTTAGTGGGCTATTTTATGGTAGTTATTAACACATTACACTCAACTTTACAGAGAATATTTAGTCTTTCTCAGGAGTGGAGCTTGCAATAATGTTTATCTGATATAAGCCAGTTGACTGTTGATTGTGGGAGGAAACTGGAGTAGCCAAAGGAAACCCCTTCAGACACAGGGATAATGTACAAACTACCAACAGATAGGGCTCCAGTTGGAATCCAATTCATGACAGCAGTGCAGTGCACTGCACCACCATGTAATAACAGTAGTTTTAAACCTATATGTGATTAAATAAAAAGATTCTAGTCTCAATCCAAGTAGCAAAATAGTAATCTGACTTGTGGACAATACATTAGGGGCTTCTCATATAGGCATCCTAGTTTGCTTGCAAACTGGTAGGTTTTCAACTAGAACACATTCCATTTGTTGCAATCATATAAATTCACTCCTGTGGGTCTATTTATCATTGGTGGTATACTTACTTATCACCGCCTATTGCCTGTCCTGGCTATCACTATACAGCCTGTTCTGACCCTGCACGTGTTCGGTATCCTTTTGTGATAACCAGCCAGGGCAGAGGCTCTCTGTTGACACTCCTTCATAGATTTATATCCGCTAATGCTACTTGTAGATTGCATTAGCTAATTAGGTCAAACTCCAAATAGCCACGCAATGAAATTTGGGCCAGTCCGCTGTCGCCATTGATAATTATTGATGCTAATAGGGTCTGCAGTCCGCAGCATTTGGTATCCTAGGCCTGGGTTCAGGATATTCAAATTGCTCAAACTCTTAAACCATTAGAAAACTGCTGTTTAACAATTGCTAAATAGACCCCCTTCTTCCTCTACTCTGATTTCTGTCCTCACATTGCGGAGAACATTTCCTTGAATATATTTTGATGTAATGATCTATAATTTCAGGTGCGTGCAAAATAGTAAGTCATGACAAACCATAAATCCAATCAGTACAGGGAAAACGTCATGGTCTGGTTTATCATGTAATGCTTCAGTTCCTGCATGTTGCTAATCTAAACCACTGCTCGTCTTACAGATTGTCTCAGGACAGAATGTCTGTCCAAGTAACAGTACAGGGAGTCCTTGCATTGAAATCGATGTGCTTGGGATGCAAGTGGACAGCTGTCATTTCAGAACGAAGCCGATCCATCGCAATACTCTGAACCCAATGTGGAATGAGCAGTTTATGTTTCGAGTTTACTTTGAAGATCTTGTATTTCTGCGTTTTGCTGTAGTGGAAAACAACAGCTCTGCAGTGACTGCGCAAAGAATTATTCCCCTTAGAGCCCTAAAGAGAGGTAATATTTCATTGTAGTGTAATATTTCATTGTGACTCGCAACATTACCTTGTTTTAATATGAGATGCAGTTACTGCAATCAGAAGTCATCAGAAGCAACATCAAGGTTATGCCACAGGATGTAGGAAATGCTCAGTCTCTGTGTCAGTTGAGGCAGAGGTAATGCACAGAGGAATAACCCACCCAACCATTAAGGCAAAAATCAATGCCATAGAAGGCTAGGATATTCTTGTTAGCCTGTCTATACAGGACTAGTCTAACACTGTTAACCCTTGCAGCAAATATGATGCTTTGGGTTGGGTAAGGGATCCCAACGGTCAGAATCCTGACAGATTTCTGTAAGTGTTATGACCCTCCCCCTAACCCACCCCTCCCACAACCTTACCTTAACTCTCCCATCCCACAGCCTAATCCCAACCCTCCCATCCAGCAGCTTAACCCCAACCCTCCCCCCCCCAGCAGCTTAACCCCAACCTTCCTCCCCAGCAGCCTAACCCCAACCCTCTCCCCCCCCAGCAGCCTAGCCCCAACCCTTCCATCCCACAGCCTAATCCTCCCCCTAGTACCTAACCCTAAGCGTCCCCCTAAACCTAATACTTACTTCCACAATCTGTCGGGATTCTGACAGGATGCTAACTACATCCCTGATGCTACTTTGTGTCACTATATAGCTAAAGTTGGATACACATTCACTGGGCATCTAAAGGGACTTGCTTCATATTGGCCATAGATTGACCTGTGACTAAGACAACATTTAGGACATATGTTTATGATGAGGTGGCAGATACTGGTAAAGAATTGTAATTTGTGTAAGCAGTCCTTACCTTTGCCATTTGTGTTAGTGGCTACTTCTGGTCATTTTCAGCTACTAGAATAGTCCTGGAGACCCGCTGGCACTGCACTATTACCTCTCCCCACATTGCACCCTGGGTGGTTTATAAAACAGCTCTTTTGTTGATCTCTCGCACAGAGAGAACTGAGGCTCCATACAACAAGCTCCCATGTTTATAATGAACAAAATTGTTGGAATAGTCACTGCGTAAATTGTAATAGCCGCTATAAAACTCTAATCTTGTCCAATTCAAGAACAAAAATGACACATACAATAACATATAGATAGGGTTAATGGAGCGCGTTTTACTGCTTACAACACAACATATACTTATTTAAGAGTCCTGATGTAGCTTGTCCCTTTCTTCAATGATTCCTCTTCAAATAATCGATGTATAAAACGAGAAGAAAGACAAGGGCCACATATGTGTAGAATTGTTTCAAAGTTTGTGCATATATAAATCTTTATAGAAGCAGATCTAGGTGAGATTAAATCTTTTCTTCCCAATTTATAAGGTGCAATGACGTACCATACTCACATATAGTTTGTATGGTTGAAAACATATAGCGGTTTCTTTTGTAAACAGACTTTCACAGATAATTTATAATACCCAACACAAGATGGATCGAATAAACACGTACCCTACTCACAGAAAACAGAGTGGGGTAAAGCACATAATTGTTTCTTTCTAAGGACATTGAGAAAGATTACAAATTGAAATGCGTTGGTTAGGAGAGTTACTTTGTACCAGTAGGAGAATATTTGGATTGTGGATATCACACCTATATTAAGGTACTGGGTATGTTTTTTTAGAGCCTGATCCGGACTGTCTTTGGGATCATATACCTTCAACAATGGTACCTGGATGTTGTGATTTATCCTTATTCTGGATGCCTCTTACACATTGTTTTAGATATTGTTTTGTATTTTATTTTTGTGTTAGTTGTGTATTTATGTAACAAATACTGAAAACTACTCACCGACTAATATTGGATGTTTTTGGAAAGAGCTGGATAAAGAAACCTTGATGTGCTTAAGCTGCATTCGTTCATGTGAGTTGGGTACATGATTATTCTGGAAAGATACCATTATGTGCTTTGCCCCACTCTGTTTTGTGTGAGTAGGATACGTGTTTATTCTGGAAAGATACCATTATGTGCTTTACCCCGTTTTATGTGAGTAGGGTATGTGTTTATTCTTGAAAGATACCATTATGTGCTTTACCCCACTCTGTTTTATGTGAGTAGGGTATGTGTTTATTCTGGAAAGATACCATTATGTGCTTTACCCCGTTTTATGTGAGTAGGGTATGTGTTTATTCTGGAAAGATACCATTATGTGCTTTACCCCACTCTGTTTTATGTGAGTAGGGTACGTGTTTATTCTGGAAAGATACCATTATGTGCTTTACCCCGTTTTATGTGAGTAGGGTATGTGTTTATTCTTGAAAGATACCATTATGTGCTTTACCCCACTCTGTTTTATGTGAGTAGGGTATGTGTTTATTCTGGAAAGATACCATTATGTGCTTTACCCCACTCTGTTTTATGTGAGTAGGGTATGTGTTTATTCTGGAAAGATACCATTATGTGCTTTACCCCGTTTTATGTGAGTAGGGTATGTGTTTATTCTTGAAAGATACCATTATGTGCTTTACCCCACTCTGTTTTATGTGAGTAGGGTATGTGTTTATTCTGGAAAGATACCATTATGTGCTTTACCCCGTTTTATGTGAGTAGGGTATGTGTTTATTCTGGAAAGATACCATTATGTGCTTTACCCCACTCTGTTTTATGTGAGTAGGGTATGTGTTTATTCTTGAAAGATACCATTATGTGCTTTACCCCACTCTGTTTTATGTGAGTAGGGTATGTGTTTATTCTGGAAAGATACCATTATGTGCTTTACCCCGTTTTATGTGAGTAGGGTACGTGTTTATTCTGGAAAGATACCATTATGTGCTTTACCCCGTTTTATGTGAGTAGGGTATGTGTTTATTCTGGAAAGATACCATTATGTGCTTTACCCCACTCTGTTTTATGTGAGTAGGGTACGTGTTTATTATGGAAAGATACCATTATGTGCTTTACCCCGTTTTCTGTGAGCAGGGTACGTGTTTATTCGATCCATCTTGTGTTGGGTATTATAAATTATCTGTGAGAATCTGTTTACAAAAGAAACCGCTATATCTTTTCAACCATACAAACTATATGTGAGTATGGTACGTCATTACACCTTATAAATTGGGAAGAAAAGATTTAATCTCACCTAGATCTGCTTCTATAAAGATTTGTATATACACAAACTTTGAAACAATTCTACACATATGTGGCCTTTGTCTTTCTTCTCGTTTTATACATTGATTATTTGAAGAGGAATCATTGAAAAAAGGGACAAGCTACATCGGGACTGTTAAATAAGTATATGTTGTGTTGTAAGCAGTAGAAAGCGCTCTACTATATGTTATTGTAAGTTCCCATGTTTGTAACTAACACATTACTGTTTGCACCAAATCTATTCTCTGAGAGGATGTGGCCAGCCCCAGTGGGTGAGCATTGTGAACACTGGCATGGGCAAAGTTACTTTGTTTGTTATAGCAGTTACAAATTATTTGTTACTTTATCTCTTCATATATCTTAAAACACGTGTTACACTAATGATTGTATTAAATATTAATGCTATGACATGTGCCTTACAATAATACTTGGTTATTAAAGGGGGTATTTATCTATGATTGGAGAGTGATAAAATTGTGAGAGATAAAGTACCAACCAATCAGCTTCTAACTTACATTTTGCACACTGTTTGAAAAATGACTCGAGCTGATTGTTTGGTACTTTATCTCATTCCACTTTAGCTCTCTCCAAGCTTTGACAGATACATTTATAATAATTTTACACACTCTGTAACTGAGCTGTCTTTTCTACACGGTCCTTGCTGTTTTAGGCAATGCCAGTGGTAATCCGTACACATCTAGGTTTTCTGTTACATTATATATGATATCATTATTAGAGCAGACATTGATCCTCTTGTTGAATGGAAGGCATGGTATGGTAAACATTGGCTGCTTGTGTAGGTGATATATTAAGTGAAGGTTACTGTGACTCTGAGATTTTCTGTTGTGGATGTCACAAGTTAGTGTGAAAGCGTCTGATGTAACGTGCTGTAATATACATTTTCTAATACTTAGCAGCATGTTTAATATTTATATCAACATAGCTAATAATAATTATATTTGCAGAATAAAGTAACAGTATTATTATTCCCAGGAGAGACAATACAATTGTGACCATTTCTGCTGATGGCCACATGTACTCTCTGTAGTGAAATCTGCAGCACTCTAATTGATAAGGAGCTTGCACTGGCCACTGTGATCCCTAAAGACCTCTGTATTATGGCATTATTATGGTACTTCTTGAAGCTACAATATTATGTACTGCAGCCAGTTTGCGAATTCTGGTCATTTCTTGGCCTCTGTACGTCACAGTAATGCAGATTCAACAAATGGGGCTCAATTTCTCAGTAAAACACTTGCTACGATACATATTGATTACCCCAGCTGCAGTGTTGTCATTACTTGTATTGGTGTACTGATTGTTTCCTGAACTTTATATTACATGTAACTGCAGGCTACAGACACTTACAGCTGCACAACTTACACAATGAGTCCTTGGAGATCTCCACTCTATTCATTAACAGCAGGCGAATGGAAGAAATTCCCAGTGGTAGTTCTCTGCCAGCCTCTTTGGTAGGTGACTCTGTATATTTATATAGCTTATTTTCAGTCTCATTGGTCATCTGACATGTATTGTTTATTTGTCACCTTTATCTGTTTAATCACCATCACAAGAAAACGTTAATCTCTGAAAAGAAAATATGGTTTAGTTCCGGTCTTCCAGAACAAAATAAGGATACTACTGTAACTATTGTAGTACGGGTTAGGTGTGTAGCTATGTGAGGGAGTGTAGTAGGGAAGCAGGTTTCCTATACACTACGTACTAGCATAGGGAACATGTCTGCAATGTCCTATGTCATTTTATTACTCAGTCTAGCTGGATGTTCCCTCTGGTTTTCGCATTTGGGAAAGGTTTTGCTCCCACATGGAATGGGAGTGCCCCTGTCTTTAAGACATCAGTAATCGGCTACTATGAAAAAAGTGCTTTAGAGTAAGTTCTCCCTTTCATATGGGTAGTTGAAGTGCAGACGTTCTAAAAGCTTCTGCCACACTCTGTCCTGCATTATTTGTCTACCAGTCCTCAGCAGTTATATATAGGTAGTATATATAGTCTGACATAGTTTGTTGTCCATAGCACCAGTACATATTCTGCTTTCCCTACACGCTCATGTATTGCTGGAGGGATGGGCATAAACTGTCATTTACTGCTGGTTTATATAGGACATACAATAGCAATATCTAATGGTGTCATTCACATTATGCCTGTCCCTAGCATTTTAAATAATTTACCTCTGCAAAAGTTTCTATTAAATACCATTTCCTGTCCCTATGAAGTTCTTTAGCTCAGAAGAAAAGAAGGCCTCATCAATGGTTAGAGTCACCGTGCACGGGATTCCTGGCCCGGAACCATTCTCTGTATTCAGTATTATTAGTGGCACTACCGCAAAGCAACTACTTGATCAAGTAAGTTTACATTCATGCTTTATGTATGTAATTAAAATGTTTATATGGTACTGGGAACAAAAATGGTGTTTCCCACATTCAATGCATCCAAGTCCAACTGGCTAGTGGTACATGACAAGCGAGAGACAATAGCAACATATGTAAAGTGTAAAATCTTTATTGTGCTAACACAGATGGAAGAAGGGGGGGGGGGCTCTAGTGTATGTGATCTGTAGCCATATATGTTACTGATGATATCTTTTAAAAAGGGTTTTATCTAAGCAGGTTACCTCCCCAACTAATAGTCCAGTGATAGTGGCAGTCAGAATCAAGATGTTCGTTAGATGTTGGCCAGACCTACATGATAACTGCATTCACCACACAGCGACTTCAGTGATTGAACCCCCAATTCTGCCACTTCAAAAAGGTCACCTGCAAAACCATTCCAATGGCTATATTTCTCTTGCACACTGAAATTATCCACTACAAATTTTGCCTGACTGACTATAATACCACCCTCTCTTTGGCCATCTGTTACTCCTACCCTTTCCGGTTACTGCCCAATCTCTCTTCTCCTTTTTGCTTCCAAACAGTGTGAATAGTTGTGCACAAATGTCTGTCCCATTTTTTCTCCACTTCCACCCATCCTCTGCCCTCTTCAAACTGGCTTATACCTTCTATACCAGTGTTTTTCAACCACTGTGCCATGACACACTAGTGTGCCACGAGCGGTTGTCAAGTGTGGTGCGGCGGTTAGCTCAGAGCATTTGTACTGTAGTGTGTTTCATTCCTGTGAAGGCCAATGTGAGTGTATTTTGTTATGTGGGAGCCAATGTGTATGTTTTTTCATTGCTCATGCACGCCGCATTGCTGGATAGTGTGCCTTGGCAGTTTTAAAATCTTGTGTAGTGTGCCTCGAGTTAAAAAAGATTGAAAATCAATGTTCTATACTCTACAGACACTGCACACACTAAAGTTACCTTTGTAGCAATGTTCTTTCCTGGTTTGTCGCCTACCTCCCTAATGCAGTCATAGGAATAGGGGGGGGGGGACGACTTGCTGCAGTTTCTATAATGCTGGACAAGTTCATAGTTTTGCAAATCTGCATATTCAGGTTTCACGTGAGGGACTTAAGGTAATATTTAAAATACACATTTTCAATTTAGAGCTTTATACTTATGGTTAATTATTATCTTAATTATATTTTGTATTCATTGCACAAAGGTATATTAACATTCTGTCTTTCCTCTGTCTCCTTCCCCGAATCTCTGTGCTATTCTGTTCTCTGGATGTGATATATGTTTACTGTTGATGTAATGTACTTAAAAATAAAAACATGTTTAAAAAAAAAAAGGTATATTAGCAACATCTACATTTACATTTTAATACTTTCCTTTGGTGGTATGTGTAATGTGAACCTACAGTACTTTTCTTCTCATAATATTGCAAGTTTAAGCTAGGTACTGATACTTTTATTATACTAAGTTTAAAGGCTATAGTCATGATTGTAAGGTAAAATGGAAGTTACAAATGTGTCCTCATACACCTTGTAGTATATTTACTAAAGTGTGGGTTTATAGAAGTGAAGAAGTTACCCTTAGCAACCAATCAGATTCTACTTATCATTTATCGAACACATTCTAGTAGATAATAGGTAGAATCTGATTGGTTGCTAAGGGCATCATCTCCACTTCTAAAAACCCACACTTTAGTAAATATACCCCCAAGTCGCAATATGTGCCTCTCTGAGAGGAGTAGTGTCTTTTTAATTATATTTTGCATCTTATTCGTATCTCGGATGCAATGAAATATAACCCAAACTGTGCTACAGACTCTTGGCTGTAATGTTAACTGCACAGGAATTAGTTTTAAGCACATACAAGTCACAGGTGAAGCACAATTTCATCGTAGCACTTTGTGTACAGATTCAGACGCAGTCGCACACAGATGTACAAATGTTGCACATTAAATTGATCAGTGCAATCTAACAAAGTAGTTTTGTCACTACGTGTTTTATTTGTGCGAATAATGTAGCCACATTAATATGTGGCTAATGTACAGAAGCAGATTAATATATATATATATATATATATATATATATATATATATATATATATATATATATATATATTTGTAATTGTCCTATACATGTGTATACACATATATGTGTGTGTGTGTGTGTATATATATATATATATATATATATATATATATATATATATATTATATATAAATAATTTATATATTTATAGGTGGTACACTTTACCATTGGGATTGGCTGTCAGGCAACCTATGGTCCTATTATATTGCATGTTTTAATTATTAGTCTAAATAAAACAATGTATATATATTGTTTAGGGAGGGTATATTTATTGAAAAGTGTAATGTTACATATATATGCTATATTGTGAGGGGAGAGAAGCAGAGGCCTATATATGCAAGAACAAAGCTGTTCTCTGTAAAGCACTGCGGAATATGTGTGCGCTATATAAATAACTGGTAATAATAATAACAAAGGGAGCAGCGGGCTCGTGCAGTACACGGGAAATACAGGGGCTCGAGACACCTCGGAAAGTGCTGGAAGGGACACGAGATACCCTTAATCAGGCTCGTGCCGCTCTAGAGGGGGTATATAATGGAGTGAACGATCCTGGTAGGCAGTCTGCTGTTCCCCACCTTGTGAGCGCAGATCTCTGCTTACCAGGCACTGAAGTAGGCAAGGGCGTTGGGAGTAGTTGATCGCTGCTGCCAGTAAGGGGCTGTGGCTGGGTACCATAAGGACGGAGCTGGGAGTTGTCCTTTGAGCGTCTGGTACCCGCTGCTAGCGGTGACAGGTGGCTGGAGTAGTCAGGCTGCCAGAGGAGGTGAGAGCCGCGCTAGTCCTTCCGGCCCTCTAGGAGTGCGATCGGCAGGCGCCGGTGACAGAGGCCAGTGGCAGGAGCTGCCCGGCTGTCCGAGGTAGTGAGAGCAGAGCCGCGATAGTGCTGCCAGCTCACGGGGACGTGATCGGCAGGCTCTGGTGATGGAGGCTACTAACAGGAGCCGCCTCTCATCCAATAGCTCAAAGGAAGGACGATCAGTATAATGGGCAGCAGCGCTGTGCCTGGAGTGAGTAGTCACTGCTCCTGTACATCATAAGAAGTCCCACGCAACATATGCCAGTTTATTACTACTTACAGAAATCATAGCCTAGGGGGGTAAAAGATGGTGTAACAGTTAGCATTACTGCCTAACAGCACTGAGGTCATTGGTTCGATTCCCACCATGGTCCTACCTGTGTGGAGTTCGTATATTCTCCCTGTGCTTGCGTGGGTTTCCTCCGGGTACTCCGGTTTCCTCCCACACTCGAAAAATATACTGGTAGGTTAATTGGCTCCCAACAAAAAATTAACCCTAGTGTGTCTATATGTGAGCGTTTGGTAGGGAACATAGATTGTAAGCGCTGCAGAATATTCCTTGGGTCCTTGTATGGTTTATCACCCACAGTGCAACCTTCATAGTGCGCCCACCATGGCTGCCTCACCTGGTACACTCGTGGATGGGAAGAAAAATACATGGACCTGACTATTATGTTGGGACCCTACTCCTAGCATCAGGATGTTGCAACCACCCATTTTGTGTCATCTCTTCTAGGCGTAAACTATTCCACCCAGGGTAATCCTACGTAGTGCGCCCAAGACGGCTGCCTCATTTGGTACCTTTGTGGGTGGAATATATAACCCATGGAAGTTATTTCCCAAAATGTCTGCACCAACCCCGCAATATGCTTATTGTGCTCTCTAGGTTTCGGTTGATTTTAATTATCTCGGTGTGGTTTTCTATTCTAATGCAACACCAAATCCTTGTACCATGTTTTCTGATGTCTGTAAAGCACCTTTGAGTCCTATGGGAGAAAAGTGCTCTATAAATAAAATTATTATTATTATTATTATTATTATGTGTGCGCTATATAAATAACTGGCAATAATAAAAGGTCACAGCTGACGAAGGGAAGGAGTGCTATAATAAACTTAAGAGAAGACTGGTGAAGCAGAAAATAGGAGTTAAAGGGGAGTTACAGAACCCATTGTTAGCAAATCCTCTTTCTACAAGAACAGTAAGTAAGAATTGACAGGAGCTGGCTCTAGTGTATTGGTGTTAAATATTCTAGTGACAGGCTCCGTTTCCCTAATGGTCGTCAGCCGGGACAAGCTTAGCTAGAGCTTTACAATCTAACACAGAAGTCGCTACAGGGACTGAAGCAGTATCCGATGTTCTTTGGAGGGAAGCACTAGGTTAGTGCTTTGTTACATCAGAAGAATGTATACTTCAGGGGCTGTCGGCTGCTACTTTTGAGTACGGAGTACACAAGTTTTACACAGCCCAGGGGAATAGCAACCTTAAGTAGGAACACAGCCTTATTCTCTGGCTTCTGCATTATAATCCCACGAGGAGTAATTAATGCTAGTATTGTATATTGTGATATTAGTGGGGCTTGCGCAAAGCACGTGGAGAGTCATTCATAGATACCTGAAGCCCAGCAATAGTTACTATTTATATTCCTGAGAGGATTAGACTGTGAATCATCCTCTCAAAAGGACATTTAAGTAAATTGTTGGATGAACTGATAAATGCAGGACCAATTTAGATAAACAAGCTTCAATATTTCCTATGCAGGTTCAGGACTTGGATATCATTACTCACACTAATCTTTACGGGACTTATTGCATATGAACCAGGATTGTCCTTAAAGGTTAAGCTAAAGCTTTATTGTATTCAACGTAATACTGGATGACATGTATAACTTAATGTAATATATTGTTAATGCTGGTGAACACATTGTACATGTTACTCTGGCAACCTTATCTCTGATAAAATAAGTTTGAAACTGTCAAACTTTTGTATGTACTTACCTGAAAAGGGTGATGTCCGATCGCAAAGTAACCTGGAAGGAAGAAAAAATTGATGTTATATATATATATATATATATATATATATATATATATATATATATATATATATATATATATATATATATATATATATATATATATATATTACACCATACACACTTCGGGTAAGGTTCCCCAAGCAACCTTTATAGCTTTACAAATAGCTTGGGTGGAGGCACTATTAAGTAACTCTTTAACATAGGATAGGGGGTACAGTAAGATGCACATTTTGAGTGAATCATCATGTGTCCTCATACACTGTGGCTTATGTCTCGCCAAACAGCCCCGAGAGGGGGGACATCTTTATGAAAACATTGCACGTTTAATGATGTTGAATAGATTTTGGTTTTTGCAGTGTATTGTTTCCTATATAAAAATATATTTTTTAAATAAATAAACAATAACCTCAAAAAGTGAGCGCTGCATATGCCTGGCGTAACGAGGTGTCCACTAAATATTTCAGATCTAAACCATGACGGTAAATGTTACTGTTCCACTCAGTGCTGTAACAAAGTACAGTATTGGGGGGCGTGGGCTGGAGTAGCATGGTGTAGGACGTGTTTGCCAGCTCTCCCGCTTTCATCCTGTTAATATATCCTGTTTGCATGGTCATACCATCTCCAACTTCTGTATAGCAGTGAGGTACTCTTTCCTGCATCTCCTGAGGTTCACCGGTGGGCTCTTTGTCCAGTGCCTGCTCACCTGCCCGGTGATCTCCGTTGCCGGGTCCTGCGGTGTGGTATTCCTGACTCCGGCGACTGTGCTTCTGTGCTGTGTCTGGTTGGCGGCTGTCTCTTTTTTCTGGCGGTGACCTCCGGTGGCCTGGCTGCACTGCTTGCTGCCCGTTGCTCCTCCGATTTCTTCTAGCCTCTCTTGGCGGCGTGGGAAGTGCTGGGGATCGGCGGCTGCCATCTTGGGACTGATCCGATCTGTGACTGTCACCTGAGGCTCCCTGTTTTCCTAGTACCACTGATACCGCAACTGCACAGCTCCGTTGCCTCCTGTTTTTACAATCCTCTGCTGTGACCCTCTGCCGGTCTTTACTCCTCCGGGACTGTTTCTATTGTTGGCCAGCATTTTAATTGTTGCGTGGACTAGATCTGTACCTGCTGACTTTGGACTCAGGTTTACTTCGCTCCTGTTGACAATATATCTATCTGTGGCTATATCTTCAAGCATGAATAGCTGCAACGGATCCTTTCTCCCTGCTGTTGCTCCTGTTTTTGTGTCGTCTACTACAGATCCTGTCCTGGACAAAAGTCCAGGAATGATGATGTTCGTCCATGTAAGATGACATTTAGCCTCTTTCTGAGTTCCGTTTTTTTGGAGGGAAAAATCCGAACTCAACGTGCAAACTCGAACCTATCCGAGCCTGCACATCCCTAGTTTATACGGTATGCAGTCGGGAAACCGGCTGCCTTAATACCAACAGTCGGCTTCCCGGCTGCTTTATCCCGGCGTGGGATAAATGACCGATATCTATATCTAGACGCCTGTCATTTACCAGACGCCGGAAGACCGGCGCCCGGCATCCCGATCGAAGGGATGCCGGGCGCCGCGAGCGGACAGCCGCGGGGGGGAGGAGGGTTTGGTTTAGGGCACCCGGGGGGACTAAAGGTTAGGCACCCCCTCGGGAGGGTTAGGCTAGGGGAATGGGGGATTAGGGTTAGGCACCCCCTCGGGAGGGTTAGGCTAGGGGAATGGGGGGTTAGGGTTAGGCACCCCCGGGGGGAGGTTAGGGTTAGGCACCCCACAGGGGGACTTAGGTTTTGGCAGCGGGGAGGGGGGGTTAGGGTTAGGCACCCCCCCCCGGGGGACTTAGGTTTAGGCAGCGGGGAGGGGGGTTAGGGTTAAGCACTTAGAGGTGGGGAGGTTAGGGTTAGGCACTTGGGGGGGAAGGTTAGGGTTAGGCACCCCTAAGGAGGGTTAGGGGGGTTAGGTTAGGCTACTTTATACTTACCATAGGGACGATTGGGATTTCCAGCGCTGTCGGGCTTCCGCTGCCGGGCTCTGCTGATCTGTCGGGCTGCCGCTGCCAGGAATCGAACTGCTGGCCATGTGGCAGCCGGGATTCCATACCGATTCCATTTATACTGTCCATGCTTTATTACATTGGTATACATACACTCATATACATAGAAACACAGCTGCATACAGACCCCCATATACACATTTACACACACACACTCACACATATAAAATATATATACATACACACTGGTCCATCCTATAAAACACTGCAGTGGATTATATATACATATATATATATATATATATATGTATATATATATATATAGTAAAACGCTCTGCTGCTTTTTTATTTATACTCTTCTACATAGGTAGGTACACATACAGTATAATCATATTCTACACAGAGATAAAACACACATAGAGACACGTATACTGTGCATAGGTACACACACAGTCAGAAACAGCAGTAGTGTACATACCAGTGCTCACACGATGCACTTCATTTTCAGGCTCAGTTTTGCAGCTGGTTCTGCCCCCTCGTTGTCATGCTTGTATTCCCCAAGGCCAGAGGGAAGCAGAGAGAAGGGGAGGAAAGCTGCTGGGGAAGAGCGCCCGAGCTATTGTCACAGCAGTCATCAGCACTGTGATAGTGGGGTGGAGTCGGACATAGCGACGGCTGTGGGCGACTGAAGACCAATGGCTGTGACTGAAGACCCGCAGCTGCTGTGAGTGTGAATGGCAGAAACTTTTTTTCTTGCTGAGGGCACTCTGAGGCACCCTCTGGTGGCTGGCGCTCTAGGCAGATGCCTAAATCTGCCTACTGGTAGCGCCGGCCCTGTTCACAGCACATCACACTTTTAATTTATTTTTCACTTACACATATGCTAGGAATCGTATAGACTCCCTGGATGTGACCCTTGAAACCATTGTAACTTCTATCCATACATCTAATTACATTAAGCTAGGCGATACTCAACCTTATCTCCACTTTAGAAGCTCACATAATAGGCCACGGAAAATTAACATCCAAAAATGCTAATTAATGCGCATATGCAGAAACAATTTCTGTATTGAAAATTTTTATACACTAGCAGAGATTTTAATAGATTCAATCAAAAGAAGAGGCTATCCTGACTCACTTCTACAAAAAGCTTGGAGAGAGGTATCGTTAATGGATCGGTCTTCCCTATTACAAACTAAAACTAAATCTACGTTAGAATCACATGATTCTGAGGTTCCAAAGCAGATAAGTTTGTCCTTTATCTGTAAATATAACATCTGCTCCAATGAGATTCATAGTATTAATAATCATTACGGCATCTAACAATGCGACTGGGTACACACTAAACGATGTGTACCCAGCGCGATATCGTGAGCAGCGGGTGCCAGCATCGGCAAGTGCATACACTTAGCACAAATCAGTGTGTTTTTTACTGCAGTGGTGGTTTTTTGATATACTGTATGTGCCACAGCAGCAAATGAGCACAGAAATAACGTATAGCCACATGAAAGATTTCCTTACCCCTTGGATACACTTGAAATGAATTTTGTCTTGTGACACATGAAATCTTCCAGTCGTGCATGAATTACGTATATTTTAAACCTACAATTATTTTGTATGGTGGGGAATGTTTTAATATACAGTATGTTTGTATCTACAACAGTTTAATATTGACGTTGATTTGCATTTAAATATGGTCTGATTGAATAAATAAGTTATATTTCATACAACCAATATAGGTTTAAGTTTTTATTACCATACTAGAGCGCTGTGTAATTTATTTTCTAATTGCATTTTGAACAGGAATGGTGTTGAGATGTATTGTTTTATCTTCTATAACCTATAAGGACCTATATTACTTGTAGTAATAATATATAATATATGTACACAATGTCATACTATTGTAAGGTACTTAAGATACTGTAAGTTCAATTACCTTTTTATTCATTAATCAAATCGATTGTAGAACAGTCCTTGGACTCTAAAATAATGATTAACAAGAACCCTATACTGTGTATTATGAACTAAAACATTCATTTACAAAATCTGAAGGCTTGTTCATTAATATAATATTGAACAAATGCATAGGATTATGATATCTGTTTATTGTGTATATTATAGTTAATTACCATTGCTGCACTATTATTGTACCTATTTCTGCAAATTAATGCTTTTTTCTTGTATGGTTTGCCCTTTGGGATGATATATAAACACTTATCACCCAGGTGTGGCCTGAGCCCAATTTGCATGGTATGCGAATATATATCAGCAGCCCACTTTTGCGTGGTCTCATGGGAAAAGCCGTACCCACAAGCCAAACCCCATATTTGTCATGCTGGAGGCATGCCCTGTGCCCTGGGAGAGAGAAGGAAGCCAAAGGTAGCAAACTACAAAGGGGAGAGAGACTTAAGACTGGTGCAAGACATTTAAGGAGAGAGAGAGTAAGAGAGGAGAGAGAGGCAGTAGAGAGGGGAGGGGGAGAGGCACAGAGAGAGGCAGCAGAGGGGAGGGGGGAGGGAGAGGCAGATAGAGGAGAAAGGGGGGGAGAGAGAGAGAGGAGTGATACATATCACTTTTGCCAGAAAGTAAAGAGAACCCCATGCATGACTGGAAAATACACTATCCCAAAAAGTATAAACCACAAAAGGGACAATAGTTTACTTATTTTACTTTTTCAATGTCACCCCTCACTACAATAACACTGGACTGAAATCATATCTTCAGGCTTCCTATCCAATATGCTTTATATGCCACAGTGTGTCCCCAATTCTAGTTTTACATATATAGACAGGGTTACATATAGAGACATACATACATACATACATACATACAAACACACACATACAGGGTTACATATAGAGACATACAGACAGGGTTACCTAGAGACATATACACACACATCCAGGCAGAGTGGAGAACAGAAACAATATGTTTCCCTGTAGTCTCACCCCCTCTCAACTTGATGCGGAGCCTCCACTACAGCCATGGCCAAAAGTTTTGAGAATGACACAAGTATTGGTTTTCACAAAGTCTGCTGCTTCAGTTTTTATGATGGCAATTTGCATATATCCAGAATGTCATGAAGAGTGATCAGATGAATTGCAATTAATTGCAAAGTCCCTCTTTGCCATGACAATTAACTTAATCCCAAAAACATTTCCACTGCATTTCAGCCCTGCCACAAAAGTACCAGCTGACATCATGTCAGTGATTCTCTCGTTAACACAGGTGAGTATGTTGATGAGGACAAGGCTGGAGATCACTCTGTCATGCTGATTGAGTTAGAATAACAGACTGGAAGCTTTAAAAGGAGGGTGGAGCTTAAAATAATTGTTATTCCTCTGTTAACCATGGTTACCTGCAAGGAAACACGTGCAGTCATCATTGCTTTGCACAAAAAGGGCTTCACAGGCAAGGATATTACTGCTAGTAAGATTGCACCTAAATCAACCATTTATCGGATCATCAAGAACTTCAAGAAGAGAGGTTCAATAGTTGTGAAGAAGGCTTTAGGGTGCCCAAGAATATCCAGCAAGCACCAGGACCGTCTCCTAAAGTTGACTCAGCTGCGGGATCGAGACACCGCAAGTGCAGAGCTTGCTCAGGAATGGCAGCAGGCAGGTGTGAGTGCATCTTCACGCACAGTGAGGCGAAGACTTTTGGAGGATGACATGGTGTCAAGAAGGGCAGCAAAGAAGCCACTTCGCTCCAGGAAAAACATCAGGGACAGACTGATATTCTGCAAAAGGTACAGGGATTGGACTACTGAGGACTGGGGTAAAGTTATTTTCTCTGATGAATCCCCTTTCAGATTGCTTGGGGCATCTGGAAAAACGCTTGTCCGGAGAAGGAAAGGTGAGCGCTACCATCAGTCCTGTGCCATGCCAACAGTAAAGCATCCTGAGACCATTTATATGTGGGGTTGCTTCTCAGCCAAGGGAATGGGCTCACTCACAATTTTGCCTAAGAACACAGCCATGAATAAAAAATGGTACCAAAAACATCATCCAAGAGCAACTTCTCCCAACCATCCAAGAACAGTTTGGAGACGAACAATGTCTTTTCCAGCATGATGGAGCACCTTGCCATAAGGCAAAAGTGATAACTAAGTGGCTCTGGGAACAATACATCGAAATTTTTGGTCCATGGCCAGGAAACTCCCCAGACCTTAATCCCATTGAGAACTTGTGGTCAATCCTCAAGATGCGGGTGGACAAACAAAAACCCACAAATTCTGCCAAAATCCAAACATTGATTAGGCAAGAATGAGCGGCCATCAGTCAGTATGTGGCCCAGAAGTTGATTGATAGCATGCCAGGGTGAATTGCAGAAGTCTTGAAAAAGAAGGGCCAACACTGTAAATATTGACTCTTTGCATAAAATTAATGTAATTGTCAATAAAAGCCTTTGACACTTATGAAATGCTTGTAATTTTACTTCAGTATACCATAGTTACATCTGACAAAAAGGTCTAAAAACACTGAAGCAGCAAACTTTGTGAAAACCAATACTTGTGTCATTCTCAAAACTTTTGGCCATGGCTGTAATTCCCTCGTCCTCCATGCTGTGTGGAGCCATGGACTGGGAGTTGAAGAACAAGATGGTGTAGCTGGTGTAGCCCCGTCCCCCTGCTTGGGTCAGAGGAGCATGTGCGTTGGGCTTCTCCAATCAGGGCTCAGCACACGCTCCTCTGACCACCAGGGTATCTCGCCATAGAGAGGCAGCACAAAGGAGCTGCCTCCTGTGAGTAATGTACACCGTCATTGCCCCTTCCCTGGTGCGGCCTTGGCCCCCTTAGAATCCTGTGCCTACCTGCCGCCCCTTCGCATCCCCCCACTGTCACTGTCAGGCTGCTGGATGGCGGCACCCTCCTCACTGTGGTACTCTACGTGGCTGCGTAACCCAGCGTAATGGTCATGCCAGCCCTGTGACTAAAGCTTTTGTTAATTCGATTTATGACTATATGTCTGTACTCGATAGAGATTACTTTAGCTGTTTTTCATGCTGTGATATACTTTGTCTTTGAGAGTCTTCCAATCGCTATGGTTACCTTGTTATATCACGTGACAGACATATGGGAATATAGACAGACATTGAAATTAAGGTTTGCATACTTTATGATAATATTTAAATTTTAAATGCATATTTACCTTGCTAACTTAGAATTACCTGCTTGTAGTGATTTTTTTTTAATTACTTTTAAGTATGGCTTGTGTGATTATATGATTAATTGATGCAGCTGCAGTAGGTCTTCAATTAAGGACTAGATATTTATACCAGCCACTTTGGAACCAGGAGATACTTGCTACTAAGGAAGCTGAGGGCCAATACCTTGGTGAAACGCATCAAGCTTTTTTGGTATAACCGTGATGCCATCATTACATCCTTTATATTTTACTCCGGACCAATATAAGGACTTAACCATTGCGTGCAAGTTGAAGAGACAACCAGCAGACATCTATCTAGAGAGGATTCCTTGCTAAAGGACTGATTGGACACTTGTCGCCACCAACTGGTAATATACCTTTACCCCTAACTGGAATTTCCGGATTGACTTGTGGCTGATTATTCAGTAAATAGGGGTTATATGTTCAGCTTGGGGACATTTTTCAGGTTGTGATTAGGACCGTTCAGCTGCTTATACCCACTGCAAATGTTTGTTCATTGTTTTTATTGTTTTTTTATTGATTGTTATGCATATTTTGTATTATAGATATTAAATGTATGTGGCAAATTTTACTCACAAGCTATACTTATTTATATACAGCATATTACATATATTAAATGCCTTTATAGCGCTGTTTCTATTACTAGTTGTATACTGCACTTGGATTTACCTATGTCACTATTACTTAAAGGAATCTTGAAAGTGTGTTCAAATCTTAACAACATAAAATACTGTACTTACAGTAATAGCAGCATAACATCATTTATGACTCCTATTCCATGTTCTATATCGTTAGTCATTCAATTTTTTCTACTGTTTTATTACTCATTTTACCTTATATAGTCAATCCTAGATTGTATTCAGTATGTAAACCTTTCTTCTATTCGTTGTTGTCATGTTACACTTGTGTCAGGAACAAGGTAATAAGAATTTCAGATTATAATTACATTCTTTTCTACTTCAGGGTCCATAGGGTATCCACAGGATACCTTGGGGTATAGGTGTGACGTCAGTCGCAGGGCACCAAAGAGTTAAGCTTTCAGCCTCCCAGGATGCACTAGGTCCCCCTCCTATACCCCGCCCCCGGGCCAAGGCACCTCAGTTTAGTTTGGTGCCCGGCCGGAGTCGGGTGCACCTGTTGGAGTGGGGGCTAGAAGAGCCCCTGAAGCTTATTCTTCATGCAGCTGTGGCTGCACATCTGGATGAACAGCATGGACAGTCAGTCCTGACGTCCATGCTGTCTTCCCTACACCCCGCCGGTACCAGAACGCCGGTACTGATCCGGGGATGCTGGTGGGCGTCTGGGGTCACAGCTAGCGGTGACCCCAGATGCTCCGGACCATGGCCGGATTCAAGGGGGACAGAGGTAAGCAGCGGGGTCCCGCGGTGGGTCCCCGCTGATCACATGGTCCTATGTCCCCAGGCAGGGGGCTCCCTGGGGACTGGCTGCAGCGTGGAGCCAGGCGACCAACCTGCGCTTCCACTACCCCCTGGGACAGCGGACCGCAGCAGAGCGGTAGCGCTGCGGCGTCCCAGGGGTTAAATGCATGCCAGGGGAGCGCGCCTTCCCTGTCTCACAGCCGGCGCCTCCCCCGCTGCACACAGCCCTCTCTGCATGCTGCCGACTGGTCCTGTGGCAGCGCTCCTCCCCCAGGCCAGCCTCCTCTCTGCTCCTCGGCGGCCATCTTCTCCAGAACGCATGGTGAATGCTGCTGGAAGCGCTGGACGGAAGCATTGTGGTCTGGGTCCCCCCGCATACCTCTCCTCCGCTGTGGTCAGGTCTGTGTATGCAGCGCTGTGTCCTACCAGGCCCTGTGTCTGTGTAGTTGAGTGATCAGCGCTGTTAGTGCAGGAATTGTTATTTCTCTGCATTGTATGTGACTGTGCTAGCGCTGCTGCCTGTAACTTTTCTTCTCTAAACTGTCAGTTTTATTACTGTCCCTGTTCTTCTGCTAAAGCCCTTGCGGTGCGGTGCTGCAGGGTGGTCTCTCGCCTATTTAATACTTAATTGGTGAGAGAGGTCACATACGTGGTGCCATCATGTCTGAAAGTGATTTTCCCCTCCGGCTACAGTGTACCACGTGCAAAGTACCGTTAGCGGAGGGGGAGGGTAGCGCGGAGGGCCTTTGCCGGCAGTGTTTGTCCATGGCGCGGCCTATTACTGTTACAGCACCGGTACAGGAGCCGCCCTGGGCTTGTTTCGCTCAGGCGTTAACAGCTTTAGTGGGCCAGTTAGCTCCGCAGCCCGCGTTTACTCCGAGGGGTTTGTCCCAGCAGTCTGTGGTGTCGTCACCCATGCAGGGGTTCCCACGACAATTGGTAGTACCCCACAGTCTCCCTATTTCCCCGCTCCCGGGTTCTCAGGAGCCAGCGTGGGTTAACTCCCTGACGAGTTCTGTACAGCACTTGTCGGATGTGTTGCAAGGGGAGTCTGTGATGCGGCCTCATAAAAGGCCGGTGGCGTCTCTGTCCGCTCCTTATGAGGATGACGAAGGGACGTCTGATGATGGGGAGATTCTTGATCCTTACGATCAGGAACCTCTCCATACTAAGGACGCTGATGCTAAGTCCAAAGTATATATTCCTGGACTTATTCGGGCGGTCCGCACAGCCTTGGTGATTGAGGACGAAGTTCCCCCAGCGGCTAAATCTAAGTATGCCTTTTTCAAAGATGTGAAGGGCGATGCCACAGTCTTTCCTCTTTCGGGTCAGTTGGTGGACCATTTAGAGGAGGCGTGGAAACAACCTGGCAAAAGATACCAGCCGCAGAGACGCCTGGCGGTGGCTTATCCGTTCGCGGATAATTATTTTGCTAAGTGGGAATCCCCTCCACAGGTGGATTCTCACGTGACCCGTCTTGTCCGTAGTGCCACATTGCCGATGCCATCCATGTCCTCCCTTAAGGATGCTACGGACCGCAAGGTAGAAATCTGCCTGAAGTCCGCTTATTCCCTTGCAGGGGGGGCAGCACGGCCGGCTATGGCCATTTGCTGGGTTGCCAGAGCGATGGAGCGCTGGGCGGATTCATTAGAGGCTTCTTTTGAATCCGACTGTCCGGCCGAACAGGCGGAGTTGATTGGCAATCTCCGTGATTCGGCCACCTACATCAACGAGGCGGCTCTAGACATTAGTACTCTGGTGTCTAGAATTTCTTCAGCAGCGGTAGCTGCTCGTCGCACCTTGTGGCTGCGATCCTGGAAGGCGGACGCAGATTCCAAGAAAGGTCTGGAAGCGTTGCCGTTTACCGGAGAAGTTCTCTTCGGTCCGGATCTGGATAAGATTGTGGCCACGCTGGCGGCAGCCAAATCTGCTTGTCTCCCGTCGGCCGCTGCTCCTTCTGGTTCGGGACCATTGTCCTTTCGGTCATCTAGGGCCCAGGGCAGGCCCAAACCACAGTCGTTTCCTCGACAGGCTGGCCCTAAGAAATCGGTCAAGCCCCGGAAGCAGGCATGGAGTACCAGACGTCCGGCCCCCAAGCCAGATGACAAGCCTGCGGCCTGACGGTCCGGGCCTCCCTTTGGGGGATCCCAGGGTGGGAGGCCGCCTGCTACAGTTCGCCCAGTGTTGGTCGACCACTACGACAGACACTTGGGTTCTGGAGGTGGTTTCCCACGGATACGCCCTCTCCTTCCGGCACAGACCCCCGGCTCGCTTCTTCACCACGGGTCTCCCATCAGACCGGAACAAGGCTACGGAGCTGCGGAAGGTATTGCACACTATGCTCCAGGCTGGAGTTATAGTGGCGGTTCCATTCTCCCAGAGGGGCCAGGGTTTCTATTCAAATCTATTTTTGGTACAGAAACCCAATGGGTCATATCGTCCGATTCTCAACCTCAAAGCACTCAACAAGTCTTTGCGGGTCCCGAAGTTTCGGATGGAGACCCTACGGTCCATCATTCTGGCGCTGGAACCTGGGGACTACTTGGTGTCATTGGACATACAGGACGCTTACCTGCATGTCCCTATTCTTTGGCGCCATCAACAGTTCCTCAGGTTTGCAATCCGCAGCGACCACTTCCAGTTTCGGGCGTTACCTTTTGGCCTGGCAACAGCACCTCGTGTTTTCACCAAGGTGATGGCGGTCATGGCGGCTTCTCTGCGGCTGCAGGGAGTCCGCATGTTGCCGTATTTGGACGACCTGTTATTGGTGGCAGGATCTCCAGAGCTCCTGTTACGCCACTTGGACCTGACCATTGCACTGCTGCAACGGCACGGCTGGCTAATCAACTGGCAGAAGTCCACTCTAATCCCGTCTCGGAGGATTCTGCATCTTGGAGCCTTATTGGACTCGGGACAGCAAAGGATCTTCGTGACGGAGGACAAGATCTCTGCTTTACAGTCAAGGGTGCGCAGTTGCCTGCACAGCCGCCGGGTGTCCTTACACTCGGCGATGAGGTTACTGGGCTCCATGGTGTCGGTGTTCGACATGGTGGAATACGCCCAGTTTCACTCCAGACCTCTGCAGCACCTGATCCTGTCCAAGTGGAACGGGCTGACTCAGTCTTTGAAGTCCCAGACGATTGTGCTCACCCAGGAGGTTCGCCTGTCCCTTGCGTGGTGGTTACAGACGACCCACCTCAACAAGGGACGTCCGTTCTGGGTTCCAAATTGGGTCCTGTTGACAACGGACGCCAGTCTTCGGGGCTGGGGAGCAGTTTCGGGTCCACACTTGTTCCAGGGCAGGTGGACGCCGACAGAAGCGGAGCTTCCAATAAATATCTTGGAACTCCGTGAGGTCTTCAATGCTCTCCAGCAGGCACAGCGGTTTCTCCAGGGTCGCCCGGTGCAGGTCCAGTCGGACTACGCTACCACCGTGGCCTACATAAACAGGCAAGGAGGAACTCGCAGTCGGGCGGCTCTCGTAGAGGTCTCTCGGATCCTGGTTTGGGCGGAGCGCAATCTTCCGGCCATATCAGCGGTCTTCATCCCGGGAGTGCTAAATTGGGAGGCGGACTTTCTAAGTCGCCAGGACGTTCATCCGGGGGATTGGTCCCTGCACCCGGACGTTTTTCAACTACTGGTGGACAGGTGGGGTCTTCCAGAAATCGACCTCATGGCGTCCCGGCACAACAACAAGTTGCCGGTGTACGGGTCTCGCACAAGAGACGAAGGGGCGTCTCTGGTGGATGCTCTGTCCGTCCGGTGGACGTTCCGGTTCGCATACCTGTTCCCTCCGGTCTCCCTTCTTCCACGGGTAATCCGGAAATTCAAACAGGAAGGAGGGACGCTCCTGTTGATAGCTCCCGCGTGGCCCAGACGGCACTGGTTCTCAGACCTTCAGGGTCTGTCCGTGGACATTCCTCTGCGGTTGCCGCTACGACCGGACCTTCTGTCTCAGGGTCCTTGCCTTCACCCGGACCTGACTCGGCTGTCTTTGACGGCGTGGCTGTTGAGACGGCCATGCTGAGGTCCCGGGGGTTTTCCAGCTCTGTGGTGCGTACCATGTTACGAGCTCGGAAACCGTCTTCCGCGAGGATATACCATCGCGTGTGGCATACGTTCTTCCAGTGGTGTCGACCGAGAGGTTATGCACCGCGGGAGTTTCGTCTGTCTTGGATTCTCGCCTTCCTGCAAGCGGGACTAGATCATGGGCTTCGCCTTGCTTCTTTGAAGGTACAGGTTTCGGCCCTATCTGTCTGGTTTCACCGTAGGATTGCTACAATCCCGGATGTGCGCATCTTTATGCAGGGTGTTCTCCGCATTCAGCCGCCCTTTGTTCCACCTGTGGCGCCTTGGGATTTGGCTGTGGTCCTGAGGGCTCTCCAAGGACCGCCGTTTGAACCACTGGGCTCAGTGGATCTTAAATGGCTAACAGCTAAGACTGTTTTCCTTCTGGCCATTGCTTCGGCCAGACGTGTTTCTGAGTTAGGGGCTCTTTCTTGTAGACCCCCTTTCTTGGTTTTTTATGGGAACAGGGCAGTGCTCCGCACTCGGCCCGAGTTTCTTCCCAAAGTTGTTTCCCAGTTTCATGTTAACGAGGAAATAGTTGTTCCGGCCTTTAACTCACCGGGTCTTTCCGTGGGTGAGGCCTCTTTGGATGTTGTGCGGGCCTTAAGGACTTATGTTGACCGCACTTCTTCGTTTAGGAAGTCGGACGCTTTGTTTGTCCTCTATGGCTTCCGTAAAAAGGGTTGGCCTGCTTCAAAGCAAACTTTGGCAGCCTGGATCCGTATGGCTATTTCTGAAGCTTATCTTCATGAAGGCCTACCGGTCCCTCCTTCTCTGAAGGCTCATTCCACTAGGTCTGTGGGTCCTTCGTGGGCAGCTCGACGTGGTGCCTC
The DNA here is from genome assembly GCA_031769625.1 of Taudactylus pleione. Classification (NCBI taxonomy): domain Eukaryota; kingdom Metazoa; phylum Chordata; class Amphibia; order Anura; family Myobatrachidae; genus Taudactylus; species Taudactylus pleione. The sequence goes on from JAUIMM010000015.1 coordinate 51,713,219, forward strand.
GGCAGTTCAGATCTGCAAGGCTGCTACGTGGTCTTCTGTCCATACCTTCGTGAGGTATTACAGGTTTGACACCTTCGCCTCTCAGGATGCTTCCTTCGGGCGGCGGATTCTCCTTTCTGCACAGGAGCGTCCCCACCCTTAAAGGATACTGCTTTGGGACATCCCCAAGGTATCCTGTGGATACCCTATGGACCCTGAAGTAGAAAATATGAGATATGGTAAGAACTTACCCTTGTTATCTCTATTTCTACGAAGTCCATAGGGTTCCACAGGACTCCCGCCCTGTCGCACCTGTGCTGCAGATGGGCTTTGCTCTGGTCACCGGTTTTCCGTCTCCCTCTGGTGAGAATGTGATTCTTGTATGTGTCCAGATCTTTGTTCTCTCTCTTCCTTCTCCTCCTCCGGCCTATGGCTTGGTAACTAACTGAGGTGCCTTGGCCCGGGGGCGGGGTATAGGAGGGGGACCTAGTGCATCCTGGGAGGCTGAAAGCTTAACTCTTTGGTGCCCTGCGACTGACGTCACACCTATACCCCAAGGTATCATGTGGAACCCTATGGACTTCGTAGAAATAGAGATAACAAGGGTAAGTTCTTACCATATCTCATATTTTCTTGTAAAGGTTTGCCAAACATAATGGTACATAACTTTAATAATCTGAAACACAGTTTAGGTAAAATAACTTTTTACATAGAAGAACGTGAAAACAAGGGCCTATAACTTAAAGGGTAGTTTGATTCTGTTAGTTTTAAAAAGGATACAATTTGCCAGGAATAAGAGGTTGCCATGATAAAGAATCAGATGGGCACTCTGTAGGTGGCACTATTTGTACAATGTATACAGTGTTATAGTATAAGGTTTGTGTGTGTAAGCTGGCTCCATTGGGATACTATTCTAACCTGTGTCATAATAACCACTGAACCGAACATCAAGCGCCCATGCTGGTCTGCTCAGGGTCAGATAAAAAAGTGTGTTCTGTAATCACTTCTATGGAAGTCAATATTCCATGAAGCACGATATGCCTGACGTGAGTGAGCCGCCAGGTCCCGTGCAACTTTGCTAGCGTTGGGCGTCTTTTTTGTTAAAAATGCATCTAAGTCTCAATGCAAATCAGCTAGGACGCACCAGGACACTGTGCTGATTAATTTGATAGGTGACACTGTGTGCGACTAGATGTGCAAATTGAATTTAGAATGGATAAAAGCTGCAAAGGCTGCGGCCGCTGCATTGTAACACTTTGCATGCTTATTGAGAGACTCAGTCACACTCAGATACAAGTGTCACATATCACATTAATCAGCAGTGTCTCCTGGTGCATACTAGCCGCATTGCATTGCCACTCAGATACATTGTCAGCAAAAAAGACGCTTGATGCTAGCAGAGTCTCATGGGACCGGGAGCACCGAGAGGGTCTGCTTGGCGCAACTGCAGCAAAGACTAGTGAGGAGACATCTGTAGATCTGCGCTTTTCATGAATTTCAGTGATGCTTATCTGTGAATTACCATTGCCCCTGACACCATAAATCTCTGTTTGCTGGTTTGAGCTCAAATTTTGACTGGTGCCTGTGAAGAGAACTGGGATAAACCGGCCACTCTGTCTGACCACTACAGGGATGTGTAGGTCTTTTTACATTTTATTCTTCCTTCAACAATAGAGTAATATAAAGTTTTGTTTTTTTGCTGCAGATTTTGGCTACTAATAAAAGACATGAAATTAGCATGGACTATTTCTTGATGGAAGAGAAATGCTTTATATCAAAGGACAAAAATGAGTGCAAGAAACTTCCATTCCAAAGGGTGATTGGTCCAGAAGAAGACGTCCTACAGGTTCTAAACAGCTGGTTTCCAGAGGAAGGATATGTCGGGCGGATCATTCTGAAGACACAAGAAGAAGTATGTTCAATATCGTAAAAAGTATACTGTTGTCCCACTTGGATATCATATCAGTTTGTCAGGAAAAGCATACTTAATAATAGAACTTTTCAAGGTGTCGTTGAGGTGAGACTTATTTGGTTCAATTAGTATAAAGGGCTTGGGAGAAACACATTGGAACTGTAATGTATTGTTTTGTTATGTGAGTATTTAGAGTTCACACTGCTATTAAATTGATTTTTGTTGTCACTACAGCTGTTATTTGTTCATGTTCATGTTCTTTTCTAGAATCTAAATGACAAAAACATTTCCGTGGAGGTGAAGGAAGAAAAGGAGCCGACTGTCAGTTCAGACGATGAGAGTTTTTTTGTCCAGGTACATGATGTCTCTCCTGAGCAGCCCAGGACTGTTATACGAGCTTTACGATTCAGTACCGCACAGGACATTATTCAGCAGGTAATCGCAATGTCACTCTCTGGGGGGTAATTCAATTCAGTGCGATGTTGAATAGCGACGGGAGGGAGCTCCCGCAGCTATTCAATACACCGCACTGTTTGGGCGGGCTAAGGATTTCTTCTCGCACCCTCCTGGGGATCATAGAAAAAAAAAAAAAAAGATTCCCTCCAGCTCACTGCAGCAATATCAACAAAAAATACTTAAATCCTACATGATAATAGAGATTCAGAGGTATTAGTTACATACATTTGCAAAAATATGAATAAGCGCCAGGCCATCGTCAAGGCTCCTCTATACTGGTGTCCCTAACATTAAGGGGTTCACGTCCGAGAAGCAAGGTACCCCAAAAAATTCTAGCCAAGAACCATCCCCAGGGCATCACACGAAAAGGGGAAAAAATGGGATAGTGAAGTGTAAAGAAGAGATGTGTAAAGATAAATCAGTAAGTGTTAATGAAATGAGAAAGAATTAACATGACATAAATAATAAACAATTAGAAAAGTGATAAAAAAAAAATATCTATGTGAATTAAGTGGCGATGCCCTGAAAAAGGTCCAGCCAGAACAACTCCGGGGGCCCCACTTCCAAACGCTCACACCAAAATAATTATTGCTACATAATAGTAGCACCCACTCTGGGTCATATAATTACAAATTAGTGTACTGCATAATAACAGCACATGTATAAGCTGAGAGCTGACTCACCTTCGAGGTACCCCAGAAACCTCCACATGGCACTATAAGGACCAGCACATCCTCCCAATGCTGGCTCCCTTCATTCCTCTCTCTTTTTGTTTACCCTCCTGGGGATGCAAGGAGAAATCCGACCAAAATGCCGAGCGCGCAGCTGTTTTTCTGCATAGCGAGGTGCTAGCAGCCACGCGCCCTTCACTTTGGTCAGAGAATGCCGGTACCGTGCCTTAACACCCTTGTTAAGGTGCGATAACCGTCATTCTCCGACCACACAGCGCACTGAATTGAATAGCGTTGAATTGAATTCCCCCCTGTCTATGCTGCCAACTTTCAGGGGTATGATTCAGTCTCACGCAACCATTTAGCATTTGTGCATCTCTAGCACAGCCGAGCTGAAGTCCTACTGTAGGTCTGATTTTATTTCTTGTGTATGTTTGTACAAATAAAATATAATCTCTGTAGCATCTAAAAAAGTTCCTGTAGGCCTGACTGCCAAATATGAAACTAAGCACTCGAATGACTGAAACATATAGTGCTCCAAGCTTATTGCTCAATCACTGACTTTACATATCTAGAACTAATGAACTTTACCTGGTTTAGTCACTATTTAAATAAGGAGTGTGACTATTATTGTCTTGTGTATATAATTCTGTGATGTCCATACATCATTAGGCATAAAGCTTCTATGCATGTGTATTCATCCATCAGCCGTAACATTAAAACCACTGACAGGTGAAGTGAATAACATTGATTATATCGCTACAATGGCACCTGCCAAGAGGTAGGATATATTAGGCAGCAAGTGACCATTCAGTTCTTTATTTTGATGTGTTGGAAGCAAGAAATATGGGCAAGCCTAAGGATCTGAGCAACTGTGACAAGGGCGAAATTGTGATGGCTAGGCGACTGGGTCAGAGCATCTCCAAAACTGTAGGTCTTGTGGGGTGTTCTCAGTATGCAGTGGCTAGTACCTACCAAAACTGGTCCAAGGAAGGACAACCAGTGAACTAGCGACAGGGTCATGGGGGCCCACTGTTTATAGATGCGCGTGGGGAGAGAAGGCTGGCCCGTCTAGTCCTATTCCGCAGAAGAGTTAAGGTAGCACAAATTGCAGAAGAAGTTAATGCTGGCTATGATAGAAAGGTAAAAAAGGAGGGGGGAATGGGCTGCACATCCTAATTACAACAAAGAGGTGCTACCATGCTGAGACCTGTAGTTCTAATGCAGAAAAAAGGGGGGAAGCTGATGCACACTCTAAGTACTAAGAATAATAAATATAAAAAATAATAATAAAAAAAAAATATATATATATATATATATATATAAGAAACTATCAATTAACATGGTTTTATATAGAGGTTCTTAGTACATGTTTGGCCAAAGATATTTGCCCACCTACCACATCACTGTGACCTCATCAGTCCCTAACATCACCTACCACTTCAAGTCAACGTGAAGTGGAAGGTGGGCAAACATCTTTGGCCAAACATGTACTAAGAACCTCTATATAAAACCATGTTAATTGATAGTTTCTTTTATATATATATATATTGATATTTATTAGTGTGCGCATCAGCTTCCCCCCCTTTTTTCTGCATATGATCGAAAGGTGTCAGAACAAAGAGTGCATCGCGGCTTGCTTCATATAGGACTGCGTAGCTGCAGACTGGTCAGAGTGTCCATGCTTACCCCAGTCCACCACTGAAAGCACCTACAATGGACACGTGAGCATCATAACTGGCTCATGGAGCAATCAAAGTAGGTGGCTTGGTCTGAGGAACCACATTTTCTTTTACATCACGTGGACAGTCGGGTGAGTGAGCGTCGTTTACCTGACAAAGAGATGGCACCAGGATGCCCTATGGGAAGAAGGCAGGCTGGCGGTGGCAGTGTGATGCTCTGGACAATGTTCTGCTGGGAAACCTCGGGCCCTGGACATCTTCAGAGATTGTGTGGAGTCCATGCCTCGATGGGTCAGAGCTGTTTTGGTAGCACTAGGGGAATCTGCACAATATCAGGCAGGTGGTTATAATTGTTTGTGTGTGTGTGTTAGAGATTATCCACTTCTTTATCAAAGCCATCCAGCTCTCATCATAACCCACTGCTCCATGCTCACTGTGTCACGCCTGTCTTGTTTCCCAGTCCCCTTTAGATTATAAGGTCTCACGAGCAGGGCCCTCTTTCCTCTTGTGCTTTTTCTTCCCTCACTTATACCATCTTCCCACTGCCGACAACGGTTTGGCAGTCCCATATTTGGGTCTTGTGACTGCTAATGCAGCAATGTTTATAACCTTGTCTATGTCCTGCAATGTTTTGTACTGTGAGCCACTTTTTTTTTTCTTGTTTTGTTCATATTGTTCCCGTTTATGGACTGTGTAAGGCACTGCGGACCCCTTGTGGTGCCATATAAATAAAGCATGATGATAATAATATAATATAAATATTTAAGGACTAACTTCCCCTTTATGGTTAATGTGCAAGGATATGTGGAAACATTAGTGCACAGCAGTTTAGTTTGCCGTTAGCCTCACCCTTAGCACTGATCGGCAGCATGCATGCAGTACTCGCTAATGGTCACAATGTTATGTTCCACAAGGAAAAAGTAACCAATCCACTAACATCTCTTTCTTTCTTTCTTATTTTGTCTCAGGCACTCAGCAAAGCAAAGTACTCATACAGAATTGTAAACAATCCTAATCCGGGTGACTATGTGCTTCTAGAGGAGGTGACAAAAGAGACGTCAACCAAGAAGTCATCAACCACAAAAACATCGCAGAGGGTCCTCTCTGACCATGAGTGTGTTTTCCAAGCACAAAGCAAGTGGAAAGGAGCAGGGAAATTCATTCTCAAATTAAAGGAGCAGGTCCAGGTACAGTAATGAGTAGCAGGACAGTGTCTGACACTTGGTGGAAGTAGTTGTGTGAGACATCCTCCTAAAGCCTTTACATAAAGTATGTTGTCATTTTAACACCTCCTTACATTACAGAGAGGATGTCTGTATCGTTTCCGGTAGGTCATCTTCTACAGGATTAAATGTCTGCTGTGCAGACCAGTACATTTTATGTGCAACCTGCCAGGCACCTGCTGCCTTTATCACTCACTCATGTTTTTCCTTTGAAGATAGAATTACTCAGTCAAATATGACTTTGTGAAGGTTGAATTGTGAATCAGTGTCACCAAGTGACCAAAATAACATGGTTACTTCACAGCAGTATGCACTGATTCATTATTCATCTTCCTAATAATTACACAGAAAAAATAATATTGGTGTTATAAATTATCATTTAAATTAAAATGATTGGCATCCTGTTTTCCTCCCATTGTGTAAATGGCATTACCAGAAGCTGCAACATACTTCACAGTACGCCTACATTTATATAATCAGGAGTTTATACAATGTTATATTTGCTTGTCACCAGGTTTCAGCTAAACTGGCTACTACCTAGAACATTGGGCAAAAATAAAATGAGCTGGAGAAAATAATGCTGGTAGCAGACTTCCCCGATGGGGAAAAGCCAGTAAATGTACTGAGTTTACAAAGTGTCGGTTCTGCTTACAGTACCAATTTCTGGCAAATACTACTTTTTCTTTTCAGAAAGGGGTCCTCTGTTTTCTCCATTCTGAGATGGCGGTAGGTCAGCTGGTGTTGTAGCGCTGCTGTCCTTGTTACAGAGGCTTTTCAGAGGGAAGCTATCACTGTAGATAGAGTGTGAAAAGGCGGAGTGGCCTTGTCTCTGGCGGCAAACCCCTCTTTTTTTGCCAGATTTAGTAAAGATTATTAAGTATACCAGCTCTGTGTCTAATTTACAGAGGTTTCTTTGCAGGCAGCGAGAGATGACAAGAGAAAAGGACTTTCCATCGCCAGCGAGCTGAAGAAGCTGGCAAAGTCTGGCAGACAGTCCCGGAACTTCACACTGTCTCCTCAGATCATGTCGTCAGAAGGTACCCAGAATAAAGATGAAAAACCTGCATGCAGTTTGTCCTTCAGTGACATCAGTGAATAGCAACTATATTTGTGTGCATCATATTCCTTGCAGGTATGGGTGCTTTATCTGGTCCCTTCCTAATCACTTATTTTGTATTTATGTGTCTTATATGTGGAATTAACAATACAGATAAGCTACTAACTATGTACAGAAAGTGTTTCATTCTGCTGAAAGATCCCTACGGGTAGCGAGTGAGGCTGTGGCAAAATCCGGCAGGGATTACGCACTGAAACTGGACTATTGTAATAAAAATAAACCTGAAAAATAACAGCAGATGCACAAACTAAAGCCGCGTACAAACTAGACGATATTTATGAACGATGTGGACAATAACAATATCGTTCAATGATATATCGTTCATATCGTCCAGTGTGTATGCAGTGAACGATCTCCCCAGTCGGCTAAACATGCAGCTTAATCTTGGGATATCGGTAACGAGGCCATGCTCCCCCCGCTCGTTCGTTGTGGCCGACATCGGCAAGTGTGTATACACTTACCGATGTCGGCACCCCCGCCGCTGCCGATATCGGCTTATACACACATCGTCTAGTGTGTATGAGCCTTAAGAGAATGTCAGTTAATGTTCTTTAAAATGATTTGGGGAGATTTATCAAACACTCCAACAAGCTGTTGCCAGTAGAATCCAATCAGATTGTAGCTATAATGTTATAGAATGTACTAGATATGATTGGGTGCTATAGGCAACACCTCTACTTGTCTTTAGATGGTTTGATTAATGGATATCGTTCTCATTGCAAGTCCTGTAAAAACATTTTTCTTAACACTGCACGTTTTTTAGAGCACACCTAGGACTATATGTAATAGCCTGTGAGGTGCAGTCTTGGGCACAGTCCCGGTGAGAGTGCCCAGATTTATAAAGCTGCAACAATTTCAAAGGCAAAAGCAACTTTTGTTACTTTAAAAATACAGGAATCCCGCCCATGCCTGCCCCTCGCAGGGTATTACATAAGGTCCGTAGTCTGGTGCCTTCTGTCCCTATACCCCGCTTGAAAATCACTGGACTAGGCACTACATAAACATATGTACTGTATCAATTAATGCCTACTTACTACTTATTATAATAATTCAAAGTCAGAACTGTCTGAAATATGCTCCTATCACTTACACACATTGGAGTCTGTCGTCCTGTGACCCGGACCAGTATTCATGACAGTGCAGCCTATTAATTCTATTGGAGCCTGTGATATATTATGAATGTGACTTCTACTCACAGAATAAACTTCTCCACTGTATGCAGGTGTGTGGTGTATTCTAATCATTTTAGCGCATGGGATGCATGAAGCATGCTTATAGAATATGAATTAATGTGTGTGACAATCTGAATTCTTTGTATATTACGGTCCAGGTTATTTTTGATAACCAATGTTAAATTTTTATATATTTAGTTTAACAAAACACCAGGAAAAACCGCAGTAAGGGTCACATTTAGATGCCTCTTCTGGAGTGAATGACCAGGGACTTGCTCATTGCTGCTGCTCACTGATGCTTAAGGCAAAACAAAAAACCAATACTGTAATTTACCTCTCAGATTCATGCTTTCTCATTACACAATGCAGGATATCCTGTTGTGTCACCGGGGATTATTCTACTTGCACTACATCTGTAAATAATTTTGATTATAGAAATACTGTGAGCTGTACTGTTACTTCAAATATATATATTTTTAAATAACTCTATATGCACTAAGCAAAATCCCCCAAAAATAAAATCCTATGCATTGAAAGAGGCATCTCCCTATATAATCTGTGACACATCTGTGCAAAGCTGTGGTGAAGCCACTTGTGTCTATAAACATTTTCGAGCTAGTGTGGAATCGGAGCCAAATGTCTCCTTATTAGTTGAACACATGGTGGTTGAATGTTGCAATGGTACAAAGATCCCTACAGTACAGTGTGGTCCATACTCCTGGGTTATATGGATCACCAAGCATCTTGTGTGTATGTAGTGTTGCAGCTAGTACAGTGCCCCATAGGGATTAATGGATCCTTACACTGAAGTAATCATTTACATGCACTTTTTTTTCTGCAATAGAGCAAGAAGAACTTTGTAAAGGTTTTGCATTCAATGTTATCAAAGACACTAGAATATTGTCCAATGTTTTGTGGTCAGAAAAATGCATGTTACAGTAGAAAGGCAAGTAATAAAAAATTATATTTTCAGAAAATTTCAAAATAAACACAAAGTAGAATGCTTAGGCCTAGACATTCGGGCACTTGTTGTCCGTAATGTGTTTTCCAATATGGAACAAGCTGACCTAAATTAGTATTCTCATGCAGCCTTTAGGTACTACACTACTAAGATAATATTACAAAGGGTATAATGTTTTCCAAAAGACAAACAATAAAATTCTCAATACAGTACAATAACAAAGAAGTTGAGGTTAATTTGGAAGCATCAGATCTCTCTATTTTTTGCCAAGTGTATGTATGATTGCAATATCCATTTACAATTTCTTTGTGGCCAATTTACAGCAGGTCCTCTTACTGGTAGATGGCCCTAGCCTATGTTACTAATACTGCCCCAGTATTCTTACAGCAGGTCCTCTTACTGGTAGATGGCCCTAGCCTATGTTACTAATACTGCCCCAGTAATCTTATAGCAGGTCCTCTTACTGGTAGATGGCCCTAGCCTATGTTACTAATATTGCCCCAGTATTCTTACAGCAGGTCCTCTTACTGGTAGATGGCCCTAGCCTATGTTACTAATATTGCTCCAGTAATCTTATAGCAGATCCTCTTACTGGTAGATGGCCCTAGCCTATGTTACTAATATTGCCCCAGTATTCTTGCAGCAGGTCCTCTTACTGGTAGATGGCCCTAGCCTATGTTACTAATATTGCCCCAGTAATCTTATAGCAGGTCCTCCTACTTGGTAAATGGCCGTAGCCCATGTTACTAATAAAAACCCTTTAAACTTACAGCAAGTCTTCTTACTGGTAGATGGCAGTTCCCCATATTACTATTAAGGACCCTTTAAGCTTACAGCAAGTCTTTTTACTGGTAAATGGTGGATCCCCCTATGACAGATGTTCCCAAAATCCACCATTACAGTCCACGTTTTAGGGATATCCATGTTGAGCACAGGTGACTTAATTAGTACCTCAATCAATTTGATTTAACCATCTAGACTCAAGCTTGGATATCCCTAAAACGAGGACTGTAATGGCAGACTTTGGGAACCTCTGCCCTATGACTAATACTGTACCTTTAATCATACAGCATCCTTCTTACTGGTAGATGGTGGTTCCGCATATTACTTACTGTCCTTAAAATCCTATAGCAGGTCCTCTTACTGGTAGATGGCGGTTCCCCATATTACTATTACTGATGCTTTTATCTTACAACAGCCTTCTTACTGGTAGATGGTGGTTCCCCAACATAATATGGAGCCCTTGCTCTTAAAGCTATTTAAGTGACTTTCTGCACAAATTGCTAATTTAACATTAGATCTACTGTATCAATGCTTTGCTTTCCAATGTCAAAAAGTCAAGACATTGGCCATTTTTTTTTTAAATTTACATTATTAAATGATTATATATACACATACATACAGCCAGAAAGGTCGGCACTCCCTTAAATCACAGTTAAATACCATGGTGCCAGCCAAAACCAGTAATACATCCTTCCATATGCAGCAGCACTCATGGGACACTCCTGATGACGAGTTGAAGCTTAGTTTTCAAAAAGTGTCCGACGAGTGCCGCTGCATATGGAAGGGGAGATCTATATATATATATATATATTACAAATTCATATATTGGTGAAACTATTGTATTGTTTATAGTCAATATGTAGTTGATGTATTTCTCCTGCAGCCTTGGGTGTGCCATATGTAAAGGCAGGTAACACATGCATTCTATAAGACTCCTGCCCTTACTACATAGTAGTTTTATCCTGCCATCAGGATGCACAAGTTTTGTTTTTTACTTCTGTATTGTTTATATTATATTGTATTGGTTTTTGACCCTTTTGCTATTTTTTATGAGCTTAGTGGTGCACTGATATGAATAAGGTCAATAAATGATGCTTTTGCAGCATATCTGTTTTGTACCTGGTCAAGCTGTATCTCTGTAAGCAACCTCATATGTAGAGACCTTTGTGTCTAGAGGAGTCACCCCACCATTTATTTTAAAATACGGTCTCCCTTTTACATATAGTACTCATCCCCCCCCTTTCCTGTTTGTGGTCATCTTCTCTCCCGTCACGTGCACATCACACCTAATGTGTAGAGCACACACAGTGTGAGTTAGGGCGAATGCCGTTCATGTTTGGTGTGGCGTGAACTTGCCACAGCTGTGATTGTCATCACGCAAATGTGCGTCATTTAATTAATATCAGGCTCTAGTTTTAGAATGATAGATTATTTTATGTTATATATTCCCCATTATACAGTGAGTGCAGTTCTAGCAGCTGCTGCATTTTATTTCTATTGGAGACTGGTTGTTTTATCTGCACTAAATCCAATAGGGCGCTGGTGTTAACAATTACAGAATTAGTTGTACTACAGCTCCCAAAAAGGCATTGCTCCCCTTCTATATGTATCAAGCCAGGAAACCTTAAAATAACTAATACTTCAAAAAAAATGGAAGTGCTATTAAATTGTATGAAATTAATTTATATATTCTAAATTGCTTCCCAAGTATACAGCTATTTGGGAGATGGTGATTACATTGCTTTACATCTGAACAAACCTTCAGCAGTCTTTCTTCAGATTGAGGAAGCTGTTGAGTGTGGAATACAGGCGGAGAAACGCGTTATATCATTGATACTACCCCAAATTTCCTCAAAAGGCTTTTTGCAAGTTTCTGCTGAAGGTCTGTCTAGATTGAAAGCAGTGATAATCACTAATCCTCCTAAATAGCTGTATATTTGGGAAGCACCAACAGCTGGAGGTAAAGAAAAGGTTTTCCTGCAATTAACCGGGACTTTCTACCTAATACTAATGCTGGGCATACACTCTACAATTATCTGTCAGATATCGGTTTAATCTGGCTGGTTGGAATGAAAATCTGGTAATGTATGGGAGCAAATGACAGTCAACTATGTGCTCACAAACACTGGCATTAGGAGCCAAAGTATATGTGCCTCAAATGGTATGTGAGACAGTATCTCTATCAGAGCCTTATTGGGACAGTACCAATTGTTTGCTATATTAATGATTTTCAACTAAGCCCATTAATTATGGATAAGGAGGATAAATATCAATATGTGTGGCCAATTCTATATGAAGCAGCGAATCCAGGGTTTAATGGATTGATTCATGTGAGATTTAAGAATGAGTTTTTTTAAAAATGTAATTGTTATTTTACGTTTAAATATACACTTATTAAATGTTTTTTATATTATTAACCATTATGGTCAAAAAAATTTTAATAATAAAAGGTTAATAAATTTCCTACTAGTTGAACAGCGCTGTAAGGTTTCCTGGCTTGGTTTTCGTGCACCATACATTTTGGATTTGGGGGAGGGAGGGGGGTGGGGTGAGAGCTTATTCCTTTGCAAGTGGAAATGCTTTTCTTAAATCAGGACTTTAAAATATTATCTGCAGAATAACTGGCAAAAGGATCTATTCTCCCATAAAGCATGAAACAAAGTTTGAGCTAATAGGAAATTGTGTTTGTACATGCCAAGCTTACGAAAGTAAAATGTAATGGTCAGTAGTGCCGCTGCTTCTCAGAGAGGGACGGAGGGAGGGGGAATGATGGCTTACGTAGAAATTAGAACGTTTCTAACTATAGAAAAAGTGGACTTTTTAATATCTTTGCTCAGGGTAATGTAAAAATAAATCCTGAAACCTCACTAAAATCTTAATTTGAAAATGTATTATATTACAGATGGATGTATAGGCTATGACGGTGTGAGAAGATATGCAGAAGATGTGGCTGCCGTGGGTAACAGACATGTAACCATACACCCATCCTGCTGCAGGAGGCCAACTGCAGCCTGGTACTTTCAGCTTCTCAAAAATTGGAAACTGCCAAAATGATCCGAGCGATACAGTTCACCTAGAGTTCTCATAAAGCTATTGCTATTGCTGGTGATCACAATAGATTCCCTATGGTACTCGCTGCGGAGCAGTTGTTCTTTGTTGGACCTGTTGAAAGGTTGATGAACAATAGTTATTGGACTTGGTAGCCAAATCTGAAGCTTGGTGGAAAGGAAAAGACAAGCTTGTAGACTGTCAGAGATGAGTAGAAACCTATTTAAATGTCATTTAAGGCATTGCAGAAGAAAATATTGTTGGGACTGTGTTTTACAATGACTAACTCCAATGAAGATAATTTTTTTGGCTGTAATGGATGGATGGATATATATATATATATATATATATATATTTTAGAGACGCTTAGCAGGTGACCCATTTTCTTATATGTAGGGTCAGTAGGAAAAATCATATGGTATAAAAAAAAAAACCTGACGATATTGTGATGTTTGGGGCAGCAGTTATCATACCCATATGGTAGATATTGGTTGGTCAGAGGAGGGAGGTTCTCTCCTGGAACATGGTTGGTGTGTAATATATTATCTCACACTATTGACACTCTTAAAATTTATATTTGACAATTGTTTGTCCATGTCGTGTTTTTATACATTGTTTGTTTAAAAAAAAAAAAAAAAAAAAAATTAGGATGAATAGTTTCCTATAGACTGGTTCTCCCAGCATTGCGCTCTAAAGTTTTAATACTGTATTTATTATATAATTTGGCACAGCGATAACAGTCTGCCCTTACGTTAGTTTGTATTTGTAAAAACATGGAAGACATTTTTATTTTATTTTTTTATAACTCAGCTAAAGTACCTTTATTCCCTAAGGCGTGTGACAGTGAGCCCCTAGTGCCATGTAAGGACTTTTTCAGGCTGTGCAGTTTTGTGTATTTTTTTTTCTCTGATATTTAAAAATTATTGATCAGTGATAAAATGTCTTTTAACTTTCTATTTATGTAGCACTTTATGAATTTAGTACTTAGCAGCGTCAATCACGATTTTTTTTTTATTTAACATGCACCATGTATACTTTTGTTTACATAGAATTTACTTTGATTTTTGTATTGATACATTGTTATTTACCCCCTAAATACACTACATTCACTTACAGATGCTTAAGAAAAAAAAAATGAAGACTTCTATATTGCTGTATATGTTACATTGTTATTGTAAAGGGTTTGAACGGATGTGCAGGTATCAAACCATAGAATTGACATTGTATGTAACTATGTCCTTGTCCTCAAACCTGGGTAGTTTGGGTATTATGAGAGCCATACAATGCAGGCTAGCATCTTTGTATCTACCAACTACTCTCACACACAGTACTCAGAAATATAAGCCACAAAATAACTTATTTATACATAATAGCCCAATGAATACTGGATATTTTAAGAACGATAAGTTTGTAGAAACTTGTTAAAAGAGTCTTTCACTGGGCTGAAACCTGTCTCACAGTAAAGTGCTCAGACCGTCTGAGTGACCATTTATCTTCAACACATACGAGTAAGATCTCACCAAACGCACTGACTTAAATCACCGGTTTTTTGTTGATTTAATCACTTAATTCTTTTGTATAACTTTTATTTAAGCCATATTATTGGAGGAGCTCAAGAAACAAGTTGTATATATTTTGTTTTGTTGTATGGTTTTTAAAGGGAAATTTTGTCTACGCCTTCTAAGTTATTTTATTTGCTTAATTACCTAGTAATCGTTATTTGTAAATGTGTCGTAAGGTAGCTGTTATAGTAACACTCACTACAGGTGTAATTCCTTGGCCCGACACTTTCACTTCTAGACTGTTTCCAGCATTGACATTGCTTGAAAAGGATGTCTGGGGTTATAATAGAAGCATCTATGTACACTAGGCAAAGGTTATAAAAAATAAAAGTGCTGGATCTGTTCTTACAATGCTAATGGATTAGAAGACTGAAGAAGTCTGACTGAGGACAATAGCTGCACTCACTATAGGAGGTAAAGCTCTATAATATTAAAAGGTGTAGTTCACTTTTAGAGATAGCTGTTACTTTAAATTACGAATACTATGCTAGTATACATTTTAGTTGTCAGCTCATTTTATAACTGGTTTTTTATAGATGGTGAAATAGAGCATGTCTGCCTACAATGTAACTCAAACACTTCAAGTAAGGGTTACACAGTATTCCATGTGATAAACTGAACTGCCCCCAACAGCCTGTTTTTTTTTTACTCTATAACATGCACTGGTGTGAGAACCTGTGCTCTGTAGTACCTATCTGTACTAGGGTACGTAGCTGTAGGATGAGGCAGTTTTGTTGAAGTAATTGTATTTATGTTAACGTGGCGATATGCTCTAGGCTAATGGTAAAGGTCAGCCCACTAGATGCTGAGACCTTGTACTGTCCCAGGTGTAAGCAGCATGAACTTGAATGACTATTTTGAAGTTACCTTGTTATGTCATTAAACACCCAAGAAGCCTTATTCATCTTAGTAGAGAGAGAGAATTATTTTGGTTAAATTGATTGATTTGTAATTGTTAGATCACTTGAGAATTTAATTTTGTGACATGAAAGTGCAGACAGGGTGAATGGCCTCCTCGCATGGCAGGATACGGCTTATTCATTACTGGTTTTCTTATTTGTGTACTTAAATCATGTCAAACACTATAGAACTGAATCTGGTGGTAATTATTAGGATCAGAAAGAGTAGAAGACTTCAAAATCTGACATTTTCAAGCTGGAAGATTGTAAACACCGGAAAACCTGTGTACCGGGAGCATTTTCCAGTAAAGGTAGAACCAATATTGTAGTAAAATGGTGTCTGACAGCGGTAGCCGTTTGTGCATTTGAGTTACAAACACATAAAAAATTCCACCAATGCTTCAGAGAACTACACAGCAGAAAATAGAGTAGACAATGGCGCTTAGTAAATAACAGAAATATTACACCACATCCCTATGACTTGATGGGCACTTTGCAGGTGATAACCACACTGGCTTTTTTTTCTATTATTTGAGGAAAGTAATACATAGGGGCATATTCAATTAGACGCGAAAAGTCCCATACTTTTCTCTAACATCGCTGGTTTTCCATGCAAAAAAGTATCACGCTCGTCCCCGCTTATCCACGTATTCAATTAGAAATCTTCGAAACGCAAACAGGCGAAAAGTGCGGTCAGATTTGGGAAAATCAGCCTGACACCCCCCAAAAGATGCACTAACATTAGGGATCATAGTAGATGCCCCCAAACAGCCCGGCTGAAGCTATTTGGGGTACTTAAAGGCTCTCAATAGCTGCTAATTAGCGTCTCTGCACAAGTGGTAAGGAATAGCAATTAGCAGGTTTTTTGGGAGAAAATAACTAGTCCCCGCAAATTTGGGGTACATGAAAATGGGTGCAAGCATGGTTAAAAATTGCAAGAGTAAGGTTTTGAAAAAATCACCTTCTGCAATAGAAAAAAACCCCTCCCCTATACTTGCAGACCCACCCCCATCTATTTCGCTAGTTTTTAAGTTTGTACCCCAACATTGAAAAAGGGGACAAAAACATACAAAGTCTTTTTCAGGTGTTCTTTAATTTTTTTTTAGGTTTTTTTTTTACGGTTACTTTTGGGGACCTGTCCTAAGGGTGCAGGGTGGTTTCCCCAACTTTACACCCCAAATTCTGTACTTTTTTTTTTTTGTGACAGCTATTCATAAGCGAAACTTTACCGCCGGGAAAATTGCATGTTTCCACACAGGCAAAGTCGCCACAATTGAATATGGGGATAAGTTTCCGCTGGCGAAATAACGTCACCAGCGAAACTTTTTCGCCGCTAATTGAATATGGCCCTTGGTGTCATATTTTACATTGTAAAATCATTGTGTGGGGTGAACTAAGTAATCATGGAAAATTGGGTGTTATGGACCCTTATCCTTATAGATTGCGAGGTGAGCTCACAGTATAAACTCTTGTGAAGGTGTTGTCTACTCTATTCACTGTTGTGTACAGACTGAGTCTCCCATATCCACAATGCTTGGGACCAGGGGTATTTTGGAATATTTGTATACCATAATGAGATCTGTAATAGGACCCAAATCTAAACACAGAATGCATTTATGTTTTATATACACACACAGCCTGCATGTCATTTCATATAATATTTTACATTTTGTGGCTCAAATAAAGTTTGTGTACTTACATGAATTACATTTGTTTCATATACACCTTATACACACAGCCTGAAGGTCATTTGATACTTTATTTTTAATAATGTTGTGCCTTAAACAAAGTTCGTATACATTCAACCATTCAAAAACAAAGGTGTCAGTATATCAGTCATGCAAAAAAATATTCCGCGTTGTGGAATATTTGGATATGGGAGACTCAACTTGTATATACTTTTGAATAGTTGCATAAATTAGTGGTGGCTTGGATTTCCTAATCCGGTATGTCTTGTGTGGTGCGGATTATGGGACATGTAAGTGGTTTTACAAGTAGTGTGATGAAGACAGGATGTCCATGCTGGGACTTCCAATAAGCAGTAATATAAACTTACCACATCCTAAGTTCTGCAATAGCTTAAGTGACTTTGGGTTTACTGGCACCCAGTGCCCCTTACTCGTGTTATACACCCAATGGGAGGAACTGAATTTCCACACGAGCACTGTTTAGACATAAGAAATGTTTTAATGTTAATAGTTAATGTGTTTTACTGTCTTGCTTGTGCCTAAGTTCTGCATGTCATAAAGTGTTCGACAATATCTTGACTTTTTGTGCCAGTTTTAAAACGTGTTGGTTTTGTAAAATGACTTTTCCATCTGGAGTACTTAATATATACAGACTTGAAACACTGCTGTATTTGTATATGTTGAAAATAAAGATGATTGTTTGCTTCATGAACATGTGAGCGAAGTTCTTTGCTGGCCCCCATGGTGGTATCTAGTGTAAAACATACTTTCCTGTGCTAGAGACAACCTTCCAGGTAAAGTGCTCAGGGCCATTTGGATGCAATTTGTTGTTAATCAGTCATCATAGCCTATCCCCCACTTAATAATGCTGTGAATTGTGGCTTTACACTACAGTAGAGGTTCCCAAACTCCGCCATTACAGTCCCGGTATTAAGGTTATACATGCTTGAGCCCAGATGGTTAAATCAAATTGACTGAGGTGCTAATTAAGGTCACCTGTGCTCAAGCAGGAATATCCTTAAAACTTGGACTGTAATGGGGGCGTTTGGGAACCTCTGCATAATCACAGCCCTGCTACCTGTAGTGCAAACAGCTGCAGCACACCCCTGGCATGAAACCGTAGGTGAGTATGGGGGAAAACTGCTCCAGTTGAACAAACAAAACAACCATGTTTGAGTTGTATTTATTTTTTTTAAAACAAATTTCAATACAAGTTTTCTTTGATATTTTATATCTGTACCTATGTACAAAGGGCCAGAATAGCAAAACCAGTAACCATAGTCTACAAAGTCCTTAAGAGGTTATCAATGAATCCTTTTTCAAACAACATTAGCTGCTCCCAGCTTTCATGTGTGATGCAAAGTCCAGCTCTGCTGACGATATCTTGCTGAGATGTTGCACGGTTAGCGCCTGTAATTCCTCACTGAGCTCATAGAATCTACCTTTTACCTGCAACATAAAACCACAGAAAATGACACCATGCCTTCTTCCCCTTTAAAAAAAA